>OZ059830.1:38124181-40524181 GCA_964057195.1 Orthosia cruda
TGTTTTGTGTGTTTTTTTGTTGATATATTTTTCTTAGGCCTCCCTCGGCAACGTCTCGTTTACGGATGATTTGCCGAAGAAGGGAAAATACCGAGAATAGTGGAAGGCTATGGTGGAGATTCTTACCAAGCATTGGGATAATACAATATGTCTGGACTTGTAGTAATAAAACTTTAATGCTGTAAAATACACTTAATTTTATCGATAAAAACATCCCACATAAGGAGTGCAATCTCCACCCACCCAACCTCAAAGATAGAGCAATTTTAGTATCTGACTTAATTAATAATTACGATATCCACATAGTCTAACAACCATAACTTAGACCTAGGTCTCATAGAAGCTTAGATAGCATAGATAATATAAAAAAAATATTCAACGAACACACACAAGTTAAGATTGTTTTGTATTGACACGCAAAAGTCAATCTTTAAACATAATTTCACATGTACTCGTACATATTGCATTTCATAATATTCTACATTTTTTTTTGGGAATGATACGTCTTTTATGAGATTTTTTTAGTCTTTGAGTTGTTCTACACACTGAAATAAGAATCACAGATATAAGCCAATCAATTTTCATTTTATTGTTGCCTTAAAAGAACACCTGCGCATTTTTGCCTTATGTTTTTTGCAGAATTTTAGGAAATGCAATAATACCGTTACGGCTTAAACTGCTTATGTGTGGTGTTTTCATCGATACAATTAAGTGAATATAGTGGCCTTAAAGTTTAATACTACAAGCCTGGACAAATTATAAAATTTGAATAAAAAAAATTACATGTTTGATTACAATAATAATGTATTGTGTCTAATTCAGGCCCGTATACGAGGAGATAGATTCTGAGAGAAAATGGGAACTTCTATCAACGATAATTATCGAAGCCTATGAATACAGTATAGTCGATGGTATGGCCGTCAGATGATGAACTCATAACGTCACATAGAGAGCAATTTTCACCTTGAAGTTTTGAAGCTAGAAAATATTTCTTCGAGAGAATGAAATATTTGTACTGTACGATGCCATGAAGTGTGTCTTTTTATAAAGTTAAACATTCTCTTGCCTTTATCTTAATTTATTCGGGGTCTGAACTTTTGTTTTGGAAAAGATTAAATATACTTTATTTTACGCCAAAAAAGTAACACATCTCTTTTACGAAAAGCTTAATCCTACGGCGGTCATACCGCTGTCAGTTATATCTACCAGACAACCTTTATTTCTTTGGTATTCTTCCACTCTTATAAACAAACTCAAAAGTTGCCTCATTCCTCAGCATCATACAACCGATTTCTAAACAAGTTATTATATTTTGTTTCCTAAATTATATTTAAAAAAAAAACAAAACCCATAGACCAACTTTCAGACGAACTATTCCATTCTTAAATCAAATCTCTATCTCACACAATAATGGCATGTTTTCCTACATGAGTTTAGTCTTGTCAACACTCGAAACCGGAAGCATGCGGTTGTTGCCCTGAGCCTTACAAATGATGGCTTTCCTTCACACGGGTCATAGGTGGCCTGAACAAATCCCGCGCAAATGCTGTGACGTTGTGTGTCTTCCTTTTTGAAGGATGGTTGGGTTAAAGCGTTGGCGTTTGTATTTTGAATTTGGAACGTAAAGGACTTTTGTATTGACACTATTTTCAGCCAGGATTTTTAACTGACAATTGACACTATTTTCAGTCAAGTTTTTTTTCTTAAGATTTTTGTAGTAAACGTAGGAGTGTTTGTTAGAATGTGGTGATCACAGTTCAATTGTTTTTTTATATATTTTAAATAGTTAAACTTAAGAATAAATGAGAGCTAAAATAGGTTTATCTGGGTTGTTACCATAAGCTCTTAGAGCAAGATTATTTTCATTGTGCGTAAGGGACAGATGTATATGACTTATATACAGCTGTCTTGTTTCACTGTCTCACCATGATAGTATTGAGAAGTCATAGTACGCCCTGTAGGTATTGTTATACACATTACTCGTTAGATCTTGTTATACCCATAGTAGGAGGCCTTAAAAATCTTGCTTACAATAGAAAAATTGTTATAATAGGTAGTAATAGTTTTTCCTCACACAAAGGTGACCTATTTCTCATAGGTGAAATTCGATTCAATAAAATTGTTCATTTAAATTGCTGAGACTTGTTGTTGTTTAGAATTTTATTCTGTTGTATGCAAGATTTGAAATTTTATTCAACCTGTGCTACACTAATTAACTTGACTTGGTCTACTGCGGCGTATCTATAGAATACAATTCCATTTAATTCTAGTTTATGTTAAAATTATAGTGCAGTCAATTGTACATATAGTAGAAGTTAAATTCTTATTTTATTAACTACCTATAGCTTAAGTTTAGATTATTATCCCGAGAGATGCTTGAATAAGATGTAAACCACTTCATATTTCACAGTAAGTTTAGCAGTTTTCAGAATAACTAAATACTAGTTACAAAACATTCAGGAGTCCTCAACATTTTGTTGAATATATAATTATTGATCTTAATCAAAATCCAACGAGTCAGTTCTAAGGATTGACCCCCTAAATTAATAAGTTCTAAATACTAGTTATAAAAACATTCAGGAGTCCTCAACATTTTGTTGAATATATAATTATTGATCTTAATCAAAATCCAACTAGTCAGTTCTAAGGATTGACCCCTTAAATTAATAAGTTCTAAATACTAGTTATAAAAACATTCAGGAGTCCTCAACATTTTGTTGACTATATAATTATTGATCTTAATCAAAAGCCAACGAGTCTTTTCTAAGGATTGACCCCCTAAATTAATAAGTTCTAAATACTAGTTATAAAAACATTCAGGAGTCCTCAACATTTTGTTGAATATATAATTATTGATCTTAATCAAAATCCAACGAGTCGGTTCTAAGGACTGTTCCCGATTTTCAGAAAGTTCTAAATACTAGATATTCAAGAACATGACGGACATTCAAGATTTTCATGACTAAGTCAGATAGTAAAGCAAAATCATGGTAAAGCCGTGGACTCTCGGCGTATTGTAAGTAAACTTATAAATATCTGTCCTTTATGTTGCAGGCGCGACATAAACAGTACGGTAACACAGATGCACAGCGGGGAGTAGGTTGGCCACCCCTGCTTCTATTCATGCTCTTGTACAATTTTGTAGTCAAGGAAATTAAATGTTTGTTTTAGATGAAATGTCACTTGCACGTCATAAGCGGTAGATTAAGGAAAAGAAAGAACCACCCTAGACAAGTTAAATTTTATCATCGAAAGTGTGGCGATAGCGATTGTCACTACAAAACTTTTTTACAACTACTTTTTAGTATTAGACATCTATGTTATTGACTAATTACAATCTTAATTAATGTTTTCTTTGACATCTACTGTTATACATTTTTATTATTATTTTATAGTATTAAGCATGTTTTATTATTATATTTTAAATTTATTTCAATTTATTGTTACGTAATCACGGTTTTTTATTTTTTTATGCCTATTAATTTCAATCTTTTTAAATTTTAATTGATTTGTGTAATGTTTGTATGCCATTAACGGCTGGTTGTAGCGAACTTAAAATTGTACCATTTAATATCCACAGTACCTATGATTTCACAAAGAAAGATTTCTGATTCTGACAAAAAAATACTACCGATTTCCAAATACCAAAATTGCAAAGTGAAAAATAACTTTATTTCTGGAATTCGCTTTTTTTGGTAGCTGTCAATTTTTTTGCGTTATGAACACCGATTTTTTTTCCCACTTTGTAGTTTTCTTATTTGCAAGTCGGTAGTATTTTTTTGTAAAAACGTTTTTTATTCATTCTTAGTTGTACCTACCTAATTAGGCACGTAGTTAAGTAAGATACCTATCATATCAACCTGAACATAACCGGTGAAATGAGAGTGTACCAAGTTGAACTGTACACATCTGCGTACCCCTTTAGATCGTACTGGCGTGATGTTATGTTATGAAATGGTGGCAATCCCTAGAGATTTGCCGTTATTTATTGAAAAGTTACGTTGTTTATCTCCGAAGATCTTCATCAGATCTTAACCAAATTGAAATGGGACCAATTTCGAAACATACTCTTTTAAATAAAAAAGATTTTTTAAATCGGTCCACAACTGACGGAGATATTGGTGAACATACATAAAAAAACAAAAATAAAGTTGAACGTAGAACCTCCTCCTTTTTGGTAAGTCGGTTAAAAAGGCAAAATTGTATGGGTATTGACAAGCGATATCGAAAAATCACGTGAATAAATCCTTAACATTTCGACTATCTCCTTCGCTGAAATCGAATCCCACTTATCTAGAGCTTATTTTTCTATTCCGTAGTCATGATATAGCATCTTTCTTTCAACAATATTAACGTGAAATTTTCATATTGCATGACATTCCCATACGTTATTAACTTTGTCACCATTTGAATTAGCCAAAAACCTGTCAAACTTTATCATAAAGGTGGGGTTTGACACGTTTTTAACTCAAAATACTCAATTCAAAAATCGGCCAGTTTTTTTATCGATTACGCAGGCAGAATTTCTAGTTAGTACCCAATGTGTGATGATGGCGATGATGATGACGGGGACTCCATTTTCCACACTTATACTCTCATTCGGTCTGTCACTTACAAAGCCAGCCTAGCTCCGCCCAAAATCACAGAAGCTTCCTGGGAGCTTCACAGGCTTCGCGGAATTCCTCATTGTTCCGAGGACTTCTACACGATGAGAAGCCACGGCCTCGTATTCCAGGATGACGTGGACGGATTATTCCTTGGCGTAAAAGAGAGGCTCGTCTGTGGCACATATATTTAAAAAAAATGTTTGTTAAGGGGGTTATGGCCTGTAATAATTGTTCCTAAGTTTATTCTATTTAAGAACAACAAGGTGCCGGGTGATGATGGAAATACGGCCGAGCTCCTGCAGGCGGGTGGAAAACCGGTACTTAAAGTCCTTCAGAAGCTGTTTGATTCCTTCATACTCGAAGGGAAAACGCCACAGACAGGCACCGCAGGGGTATGGTGGTACTCTTCTTCAAGAAGGGCGACAATGCCCGATTGAAGAATTATAGGCCCATCTCACTTCTTAGCCATGTCTACAAGTTGTTTTCAAGAGTCATCACGAATCGTCTCGCGTGCAGGTTTGACGATTTCCAGCCTCCCGATCAAGCCGGTTTCCGAAAAAGCACCGTAGACCACATACGCTCATATGCTACGGCAGGTTATACAGAAGACCGAATAGTACAACCTACCTCTTTGTTTAGCGATTGTGGACTACGAGCAAGCCTTCGATTCGATCGAGACTTGGGCTGTACTGCAGTCTCTACAACGGTGCCAAATCGACTACCGGTACATTGAGGTGCTGAAGTGTTTGTACAAAAACGCCACCATGTCAGTCAGACTTCAGGATCAGACTTCGGAACCTATCCTTCTGCATCGAGGTGTAAGACTCAAAATACTCAATTCACCTCCTTTTCTGAATACCGTCCAATATCCGTCTTACCATTCCTATCTAAAGTCCTAGAACGGTTAGTCCATAATCAAATTAGCAAGTTCCTATCCAAAAACAATCTCCTCAATCCCTTCCAGTCCGGTTTCCGTCCTGGTCACAGCACCACAACAGCTCTTCTCAACATTACGGACGATATACGGTCAGCCATGGAAAGCAGTAATCTGACGGTCTTGGCATTGCTAGATTTCAGTAATGCTTTTAATACTATTGACTTCGACGTTTTGCTTGGTATTCTACGCTCTCTTAATATATCTCCATCGGTGGTTGACTGGTTTCGTAGTTACCTGTTCGGGCGCCGGCAACGTATATGTATTGGGGAGAACTTGTCTTCCTGGTGCAGTACTTCTGCTGGGGTACCCCAGGGTGGCGTTTTATCCCCTTTACTTTTCGCAGTTTTTATAAACTCAATCTCGAATTAACTTATTTCTTCCTACCATCTTTATGCAGACGATCTACAGTTGTACTCGCGGGCACCCCTCGGGAAGCTGTCCGAGGCTATAGCAACCATAAACCTTGATCTGGCTCGCATTTGTGATTGGAGCAGGAGGTATGGGCTTATGGTCAACCCTATTAAGACGCAGGTTATTGTAGTGGGCAGTTCTAGAATGGTTTCAAAGATCGACTGGACGTCTCTTCCCCAAGTACTTTTTGACAATTCTGTTATTCCATTCAGTGAGAAAGTTAAAAACTTGGGGATATTCCCAGCTATTATATTCTTTGTCCAGCTATCTTGACCTTACTCAAGAACAACTAGATAAACTTGAGCGACTTCAAAATGTTTGTATAAGGTTCATATTTGGTTTGCGCAAATATGACCACGTTTCCGAATTCCGTGTAAAGCTCAAGTGGTTGCCAATTCGCCTTCGCCGGAATACTCATATTCTTTCTCTTTTGTACAATGTCCTCTTTACTCCTTCCACCCCTCTTTACCTCAAGGATCGTTTTCAGTTTATCTGCGATTCCCATACGAAATCTCTTAGGTCATCAGAAAACTTGCGACTTAAAATGCCTATGCATTCCACTACATTTTTGGATAAGTCATTCACTGTCCAGGCTGCTCGTTTGTGGAATGCATTGCCGGACCCAATAAAACGTGCTCAATCGTTGCCTGTCTTTAAAAAACTTATAAAGGAACATTACCTCTCTCTGTGATTATGTCCTTGTTTAAGCTGTATTGTTTTCTTGTTTGTTTATTTAGATGTATGTATGTATTTATGTATCTATTTTAGTAGTTTGTATTACCTGATTTGAAATTGGCACCAAGTGCAACCCCATGTCGTGTCCAGGCTATCTCTATCCATTCAAGGTTGCCTGGAAGAGATCGCAGAGCGCGATAAGGCCGCCTATTGTATGTTTGTTTTAATTTTTAATGTTTCTTTTGTATTGTCTTATCTTGGTGTACAATAAAGTATATATAAATAAATAAATAAATAAGACAGGGAGACGTCATATGTCCGAAACTGTTCTCTGCTGTACTAGAGGATGTCTTCAAGGCTCTGGACTGGGTAGGGCTAGGCATCAAAGTCAATGGCGAGTATATCACTTACCTTCGGTTTGCCGACGATATAGTGGTCATGGCTGAGACTATGGAGGACCTCAGTACAATGCTCGATGACCTCAGTAGAGCTTCCGAAAGAGTGGGTCTAAAAAAGAACATGGACAAAACCAAAGTGATGTTGAATGCCCATGTTGCACCCACTCCTATCAAAGTCGGATACTCTACACTCGAAGTTGTCGATGATTATGTCTATCTGGGACAAACGGTCCAGTTAGGTAGGTCCAACTTCGAGAAAGAGGTCAACCGTCGAATCCGACACGGCTGGGCAGCGTTCGGGCAGTTGCGCGGTATCTTCTTGTCCAACTTACCACAGTCTCTCAAGACGAAAGTCTATAACAAGTGTGTGTTGCCAGTGATTACTTATGAGACAAAGAGAGACGGGGTCGCTCACAATGGGCCTCATCAGAAAGCTTAAAGTCACCCAAAGGGCAATGGAGAGGGCTGGGAGTTTCCTTGCGTGATCGAATCAGAAATGAAGACATACGCAAGAGAACCAAGGTTACCGATAAAGCCTGAAGAATTTTCAAACTTAAGTGGCAGTGGGCAAGGCACATTGCTCGCAGAACAGATGGCCGTTGGGGCCAAAAAATTCTAGAGTGACGACCGCGTGCCGGAAGAAGCAGCGTTGGAAGGCCTCCCTCTAGGTGGAGCGACGACCTAGTCAAGGCTGCATGCGTCCGGTGGAAGCAAAACGCACAGGACCGAACAGTGTGGCGATACTTGGGGGAGGCCTATGTCCAGCAGTGGACCTCTTTCGGCTGAAATGATAATGATGAATTTTATTCTAAGGTTATTTCTACTCAGGCTGAGAATTTTTTTGGTTAATCGCGGGAATACACACGGTATAGCCAATTTTGACTGTCTACAATTGGTTGCCCGTGACCCTCTGTTTGTACCCAAGGTGTATTATTATGACAGATAGTGTCAATCTTAGTTACGCTTCAGATTATACGGAATTATCGTCAAAAGTGGAAAACGATAAATTTTCCTGGCTTTACCTTAGATAGGTTAGGTATTATAAAATTAAATTAGTTGTAATTATTATGATTTATGTACAAAATTAACTGAATAATTTATTATTGCCTAGAGCAGCAATATTTCATTCTATATTGATTTAATAATTAGTAATTTACTGACCAATATTATGCAATCAATAAACTCATAATCAATTAATTTGTTTTGTTTAATCAATGTGGATTTAAAAACATTAAAACTAGTAAATTTAAACCACCTTTTTGGAAGTAAATGATGATAAAGGATTAAATTGTTATCAACCATGAAACAATTAAATTTACATATCAATCTAAAACAATTAATTACACTTGTCACTTTATTTAATTCAACCGGGGACAAATACAGGCTCTGGGTTACAATCTGCTACTGTTGCATTCTAGATAAGAAAGCCCTGCCCGTTCCGAGAATAGAACCCGGCACTTTATATTTTCATCGTTCTTGTAAAATGAATACAATACTAGATACACACTATCTCCTAAAAAGCATCGACGTATGTACTATAACTAGGTAAACTTAAATTGAAAAGATATAAAATGGTTTGTAAAGGAAGCATTGAGCCAATTTTAATAAGGATTTTTTTCTACTTCTAAGCTACTAACAAAAATACTATATGTAATATCACTTGTCAAACACTTCCAATGATCCCAAACACGATGAGGAAATCTTGTCTGGTTGAGGAATTGCTATGGCCACCATCCGGCTTTCCAAAGCTTTATAAGTACGCCAGGTTTCAGATTAAATTGCCAAAAAGTGCTTGAAACATGGATTCCTAGTTGCCGGACGCAAGCAACGTAATGATAAAAGTGGCATCAACAGTAGCAGTATACTTAATCAGAATACCAGCGCATCGTTTTTTTCTTTTAGATATCGCTGCATATGCTGAGATAGGAGTCTTTTCGGTCTCGCAGGGGGTTTTTAGGGCAAAGTTTTTAGTTTTGGGGCAAAAGACATAGAAAAATTGACATTAAATACAAATATAATTATAGAAAAAATTTGCGAATGGTTTACAGCTAATAACTTATTGCTAAATACAGGTAAAACTAACCTCATATTATTTAAGACTACGACTCGTCATAATGACAAATTAGATATACAAATAAATGGAGACAGGATTGAATTAGTAGACAAGGTTAAATTCTTAGGAATTAACATAGATTCGCATTTAAATTGGAAACCGGAGCTTGCTGTTATTGAATCATCCATATCATCAGCATGTTACGCTCTCAGGAGCCTTAGGGATGAACTGAACATAGAACAGTTAAAGACTGTATATTATGCGCTGGTCGAGTCAAGGTTAAGGTATAGCATCGTGCTCTGGGGAAATAGTTACAGTTATAACTGGCAGAGAGCTTTCATCTTACAAAAAAGAGCCATAAGGACTATAGTCAGAATTGCACAATGCGTCTCATGCAGAGATTACTTTAAAAAGTTGGGCATATTAACAGTACCTAGCCTATATATATTGGTCCTCTTGACTCATTTTGCTAAGTATCTACATGAGTTTGAATCAAGAGAAGAACGTGAGATTAGAGAGAGCACGAGGAGAAAAGTTTTTAAGCAACTAATATCACCAAAATTTAATATAGTAGAGCATTGTTCAAAGTACCAAGCTGTGGAGATATTTAATAGGTTGCCTTCGGAGATAAAGATCCTGATTTATAACACCCACTTGTTTATAACAAAATTAAAAGCTTTTTTATTAGATAAGTGTCTATATAATATATCGGAACTAAGGTCAAACAATAATAAATGATATACCTTTTTTTAATTATTATTTTTTCTCTTTTGACTTTATATAATTTAGAATCATTTGACATTATTTTTATAACTGTTTGACATTATTTTTATAACTGTTTGACATTATATTTGAATCTGTTTTACATTATATTTGAATCTGTTTGACATTATATTTTAATCCTGTTCTGACATTATTATATTTTATAACTGTTTGACATTATTTTAAAAGTTATGGACATTATATTTGAAATTGTTTTAGCACTTTACTTGAATGTCACTTGAAATATTAATTAATAAATCATAGTTCTTTGTTTTTGTATGTAAATTGCATGTGTATATATTCAACACAATGTAGATTGTTTTATGAATAAATAAATGAAAAATAAATGAAATGAAATGAAATTTTATTTTTTACTTAATTCTTTATTGTACAGCAAAAACAACATTACATACAGTGTGATAATAAAGTACATGTACAAAGGCGAGCATAACTCAATGTTGAGTTCTCTTACAGCAAACCCTAGGGTGACAGAGAAAGATGACATTATAGAGGGCAGGATCCAGTGTACAATTTTAAAATAACTTAAGACGAATGAATTAAAATATACTTACATAAATTTTTTTTTTTTGTTTACTTACTAGAATTATGTCATTGCGCAAGGAAATGATCCTTAATCTTCCTCTTGAAGCCCTCCAGAGAAGGGCTGTCGCGTAGGGAATGTGGGAGAGAGTTCCAGAGACGCACTGCAGTAGCAGAGAAGGAGCCATCATAGCGGCTGGAAGTGTGTCGTGGAGGGCGAAGGAGAAGAGAAGTGGCAGTGCGACCCCTCGGGACAAGGTACTCATATCGTTCACGAAGGTATTGAGGAGAATTTGGATTGTGCAGGATAGTACACAGAAAGGATAGAATATGGGTATCTCGACGACGCCGAATCGGCAGCCACTTCAATCTGTTCCGAAATTCCGATACATGGTCGTATTTGCGGAGGCCAAAAATGAAGCGGATGCACAAGTTCTGCAGTCGTTCGAGTTGATTAAGGAGTACCTCCGTTGCATCTAAGAAACAGACATCCGCATAGTCTATGAGCGGTAGAAGAAGAGATTGCGCAAGACTAACCTTAGTGTGAAATGGTAAGAGTTTTTGGAGACGTTTAAGGGACTGAAAAGAGTAAAAGACCCTCTTACTTACATCAGCGATATGCACCTTCCAAGAGAGGTTAATAATCCATGTGACCGCCTAGATTTTTTGCGCTTTTGGTGTAATTTATGGGCACTGAATCATACACTATATGGGTGGGAGAGACTGGTGATCCAATAGGTTGAGCATGTATCTACCACCAACAATGAGTGCTTGTGATTTTGTTGGGTTCAGTAAGAGCCCATAAGATTTAGCCCATATTCTAATATTTTCAAGGTAATTTTTGATGGCAGACACTGCCTCAACGAGTTCACCTACTTTAAAATGACGATATAACTGCAAGTCGTCTACATAGAGATGGTAGTTAGAAATTAGGACCTTAGTGATAGCATTTATAAAAATAGAGAAGAGAAGAGAGGACGGCCCTGAGGAACGCCCGCAGTCAAGTCACACTATTCAGAGGACATTTTATATTATTGTTTGAATCTCGTGTCTCAAGTACGGGTCAGTAATAAATATATTGCTTTCTTTCTTTATTCACTTTTAATGCTTGTAAAAATTCTTTCATTCGCAGAAAGTACACGCAGAGTAAAATATGGTCGATTTTTGTACGATAGGACATCGAGGGTGAAGCCGCAGGAAAAAGCTAGTTTGTATAATAAAATGATTACACTAGAATATCCACTACTATCTTCAAAGTAGTACATAATGAATATAAACGGCCACTCATACAAATGTATCACTTTTTCAACCCTTGGAAGGATACTTACCTAATTTATTCCCTCAGTTACTGTAACGCGTGTTTGTCACGCTCGCCCTCGTTTATGACCCAAGTATCTTCTATAACACCTTGGTTTATCAAGTAAAAGGTCTGGATAACCTTGGGTTGGAATATGACATAGGTAATACTCTAAAAGAAATGTATCTTACGATGTAAGGTAGGTAATTCGAGGTTTGGAATGATGCCTAATAAATTGCACTATGAACCTTAATAATGTGCAAATAGTGATTGTGTGTTTCTTAGTGCAAATTACATCTATCGTGGAATCTAAACTAATATTATAAAGAGGTAAAGTTTGTGAGTTTGTGACGTTGTAAGGGGTGATCTCTGGATCTACTGAACCGATTTTGAAAATTCTTTCACCAGTAGAAAGCTACATTATTCCTGAGTGTCATAGGCTATAATATATTTCCTAAAAAATTAGAGATCCTTATGAAAATTGCAATAATGTAACCCAAGGTAGCAAAATGTTGCCTGTAAAATACATTATTTGACGTGCGCTGAGGAAACTATTACGATTTGACGGATTGACGGGAGCGAAGCCCCGAGGGTCAGCTAGTGTTTTAATATAAAAAATAGAGGTCACACCATTTTGAGACAAAACATTAGGCGACAGGCTTTATGCTTTAAGACCTCATAAAGCAGTGGGTTATAGATAGTAAGTAGCCAAGTAAGTTAACAGGTTCACTGGCCACATAGCAGACGCAATAATTAAACAATCACATGAGTCATATATGACTCATTGGATAGGAAAGAGGTTAATAAGGCCGAGCTAGATTGGATCTATTTGGTAAGAGCCCATACTACGTTTAGTTTTTTGGCCCTCTATGGGGCCAGTTCTAGCCCAAAAATAAAGTTTACTTATCGGCACTATGCTAACAGTCGGTCCCGTAACTATACCCTTATCTAACATAAACAGTACAATATCTGCATCCCTAACATTTATATTAAACAACCCCACAAGACAACAGTCAAGGACATTCCGTCTCACGACAGTTGCTATTCGGATTGTCACATAATATATGTACGTTTAAACAACTGGAATACAAATACATAATATATAATCCAATTACGATAGCAATGTTATACACCAGTAATTAAATTAGTTACATAAACACACTCGTACAGAGAATCTACACTTCAGTACTAGAAGCGTATGCTTTCTGTGCACGCAAATTAAATTATCAGTGTTGGTATTACACAATAATATTGTCTGTCACTGTATACATTATTGCAGTTTGTCAATATCTCAATGCACTGCATTTCCTTATGATACAGAGTAGAATCGAACGTTAATCTCACGCTTGCTTAAGTTCTAAATGTAACCCATTTGAGGCTCATTGAATGGACTAAAATCTGTTCAATCGTAGTTCAACGTAAGAATCTACTTTCTCAAAAAAATCTCATATTCCTTCCCTTGATCCATGTTACTTGGGGACGGTTCCAAACATTTTCCTCTGCCATTTTTGCTGACAATTGTCACACACTGAGATAGGGGCATTCACTGCCTTTTCTTTCATATAATGCTCTCGTATTATATCATCTGTCTTTCTAGTTACTCTTTTAATTACAATTACTTATGTGTCTTCGAGAAATCAGTCAAGATTATTGTAGACCTTCCTTGTCGCATCAATGCATCAAAAAATTAGAATGTAGAATAATAAAATATAAAAAAAATTGACTTATAACTTCAATGACATCGAGAAAACAATATTTATCTTCACCTCAAGAACAACCGCAAATGGCGTCAAGAACAGTTAACCTACTATTTTTTACTCTGTTGATACAGTCGTGATCTGCGGTCTTGGCTAAGGTTGCGACTTGCGGTAAGGTATTAGGTACCTAGTGGCTACCTATCTACAGACTCATATCAATTTCATTGGTAGGACCATTGGTATGTATCTAAGCTCAGACATTGAGCCGTCAACGTTGCTAATCATGTTATCATGTCTGTATTCTAGCGGGATTATATTTGTCTGTAAACTTGAATGTGAATATTGGGTTTCTATTGTTACAAAGTAATAATAATAGTTCCCATTTCGTATTGGGTACAATTTGTAACTGGATTATTTTCACAGTTTGTTTTGGGTCTAGACAATCAATCTGCCTAGCCTTTTTCGGCTTCCAGTCATACCGGATTCAGCTGAGTACTAGTGTTTTACAAGGAGCGACTGACTGCCTATCTGACCTTCACAACCCAGTAACTGGGTAACACGATACCCCTTGGCAAGACTGGTGTAAGATCTCAAGTTTCTGACTAACCGTATCGACTGTCAAAGATCTTCAAATGACAGCCGAGACAAAGTTAAACTCAACGAAATCCCGACGAAATTTCACTGTCTTGGATCCCGCAACGAAATTAATCAGAAAAGAATAACGAAGGAGTAGGAAAACATCAGATTTCCACTTCCTTCCATACCAATCAGGAGACAGAACAAACAAGGCCAATAGGCATAAAGGGTCGTTTACAACTGTATGGATGAATACGAAAATCAAGTATACTCTTTTGCAAAACGTAATTCATGAACGCTCTTTTTCCACCGAATTCCTGGTGCCCTGTATATAGCTATCTACTATCTTCATAATACGCACAACGCCCTTGCAATGTGAATACCCGAACATAATTACCGAATGCCAGCACGTAGGAATCCGGAGCTAATAAATAGTTAAGTGTATTATCAGCATGACGCTATATGACTTAAGCCCTTATGATATAAGCTCCAGCTTCGAGTGAAACAGCTATATGGAAAGTATGGCACCATCCCTTTCACAACGGATTCATAATAGCATTGACACGTCATAGGCACAAGGATTACTACTGGTCCTGGGAAACCTGTTCAGGAAGACTGCACTAAGAACTGTCAGGTTGTTGACACTATCGCGCACCTACGTAAGTCGCGAGTGCAGTTACGTACGGATGGCATAAACAATCGAAAAGAAACCATTTAACAAATAAAATTTCACTAATTGTTTTTTTTACAATATTGTGTATTTCGGCTTGCTCTACAAGTAAATTCGATATTGGTTATGATTAGAGTGGACTGCAAAAGGGTCGCTTTGCAATCTTTCCTTGTTAGTCTAGCCTGCTGCCCGACTTTGTGGAATATTGTTTGGTAAAGAAGGTCATATGCTTTATTTAATACTTACGGACGCCCGTTCCCGTGGGAATACAGGGATAAAAAGTAGCCTGTGTCATCCGGCGATAATGTAGCTTCTCAACATTAAAATAATTTTTGAAATCGGTCCAGCAGTTTTTAAGTTTATTCGTTACATACAAAAACAAAAAATACAAATCTTACCTCTTTATAATATTAGTACTGGTATACGGTTATTTTTTTACTGTATCTTAAAATCTGAAAATACCAATATATTTCAAAAGAACCAGCAATACCTACCAAGTTTTCTGTACTTACTTATATTAAAATAAATAATAAAAATTCATGCAGTAGCTGCGGTCTGGCTTAATAGCATAAAATGCCTATAAAACATGGGGTGGTATTGATGATAACAACGAAACTTGCTCAGAGTATTTTATAAGTACCATAAAGTAGGAAGTGAGTACTTATCTAGGTACTATCGATGTAAAAATGCGTTCCCGACTTTATGATGTGAAAGCAATAAACTCGATTTTACAACTCGCTTTGAACTCGGATCGAATGGAAATTCCTATTTTATGGCGTGCTTTTCTGTTCTAATGTGTTCCATTAGGTAAATAGGTTTGTTAAAACGTAAAAAAAACATCAATATAAACTATTAGCGTGGCGATGATAATTAAAAACCTATCAATAGATAAATTTATCTTGAAATCTATCACGAGCTTTTCAATTGGTTCAGGTTTAGGAAAACATTTTTATCCCATTTTTTGAATGGACGGCGATATTCTATTACACCCCCAATTATTTTACGCTTAGGTTGGGGTTTCAGAATATATAATATCGTATCTCTTTATGTTATAAAGTATGCGTTTTTCATGAAGGCTTTCCGGGATTTAAATAATAAATATATCATATTTTTTACCGCTGTTCCAATATTTTTATAAAAAATGCGATCTTTTTATAGATGTCGAAGAGAAAAACATATTTTATAAACGTATCATAATTCAAATTTACAGTTTGAGGAAGTTAACATTTAAATATCAAAATTAAAGATTAAAGCGATATTATCTGCTTTATTTGGCGTTTAAGCCAAACATGGCAACGCAGGCTAAACGCTAAATGCTCTGAATATGGAATAAATTTTATTTTACAGAGTTATATAATTTAACAGTGTTTTATTTTGTCTAAGGCGCTATGTCCGCCTTTGTACAGTATTTTTTACTTGTGCATAAAGTTTGAAAAGTATTTTTTAGCGCATTTCTCTCTGAACCGTTTTTTATAATAAACTTTTTTTATATACAAAAATTACTTTAATAAAAGCTATTTATTAGCAGATTTTTTAGGAAACATATTTTGATTTATGTATAAAGAGGCCATAATTATAATATTATCGAAGAAAAAAAATATTTGTCATGTGTTTTTGCTGTCGCTGCGAGTGCTTAGCGACACATTGCTTAGTAAAAACTAATCTAAGCATCCATTGCGGCTTTCGTTTCGCGGTAGTGAGTTTCACTGGCGCACTGTACTTGCTACTCACCACACCGGTAGCTTAGGCCCTGACATTATGGCAAGTTTATTAAACTAACCGTTAAAAGAAAACTTAGAGATATATTTCTTTCTTAACCTATAAAAACATTTTTTTTCATTTTAGGTCTGGTTTGGCTGCCAAGGTCTTCTCCTTTGTAGGTGCATAGTGTACATACCATAAAATAAAATATCTCCTGTATTCCCGGATGGTTTGGTGGAGGCATACCTGTCTACTAGGTAGACAGGTATGCCTCATTCACATCCTCAGCCACATTATATTTATTTAAAACTTCAAGCACAACGGTACAATGGCGGACATTTTGCCTGTTATATTTTAGTCTTGTGTAATAGAGGCAAACCTATTGCCATTGACCGGACAAAAATTCATCCTATTGTAACGAAACCTACATATACGAATAAATGTCATTTGATTTGATATCAGCACACACAGTAATGATTGCGACCACGAGATTCCTTTCTAATTTGGTTTGTTCTCCACGTAATAGAAAGACTACCTTCGATTTTATCTTTTAAATATTGTATCGCCAATTATTCACAGCATTACTGAGCTGATTCACAAGATCAAACCGTCATCAACAAATATTAGCCTAGCCCTTTCCATTGGTTGAGCACATCGTGAGAAATAAAGCAACGGGCACACTTTGTGTTTTTCTTCTGCTCAAAGATCAGAGAGAAAACAAGCACGAGCTTATGTCAATAACAAAGGGATGAAAATAATTCCTTTACTAGAAGTTCCTCCATTATTCTTTGAGCAATTCGTTTTATGTCGTCATCATGTACCTACATACCCTGAAGCTAGACACTGCCCTTTAAAGCGCCAGTTTTATTTATTTTACTAGCGTTTCTCTGCGGTTTCACTAACTTCCTAGAAATACTATGTATTGTAGTCGGATAAAAAGTATTTGATGTTTGGTTCGTAGGCGTGATCTGTTTGCTTTGTTTCATCATCATCATCAGCTGCCTATTAATGTTCCCACTGTTGGGACACAGGTCTCTTCTCTGTGAGAGGGAATGGGCCCTGATCCACCATGCGTGCCCATTGCGGGTTGGTGGATGTCACATCTCTTCGAATTTTTGGTTCTAGGCTTGCTGGTTTCCTCACGATGTTTTCCTTCACCGTTTTGAGAGCAGTTGTGATGAAAGAATTTACAGAAAGTAAAATGCCTTCCTGAGTTTGAACCCACGACCTAAAGCGGCGAGTATGTAAGTGGCGGCCGATACCACTGGACCACCATTGCTCTCTGCTTTGTTTATTCAACCTATATTGTCCCACTGTTGGAAGAAAGTCTCCCCATAGCCTTCCTAGTCTAGCTCACAAACTTTACCTCTATATAATATGAGTATTGAAATATAGATAATTAGAAAGATTGTTTTCAAAGTATCTTATATATTCTTTGGTAAGGTGCCCAATATGAACCTAAGGCAGGTTTGAATGAGATTGTTGTGTCCTTTCCTTTGGTATGTGTTGAAGGATGTACTTTCGTATCCTTTGTGTATCCGATTGTGATGTTTTTATAACTAACCTTTTTCAATAATTTTCGGAAAATCATCTAATTGTTTTCATGTTTATTCATAAAATACTTTTTGCTGTACAAATATCTTTTATTTGAAACATTTTATGTCTTTAAATGACTCACTGGTTTGCTTATTGTCAAGGGAAACAAAATTAAAGTGACATCGTCTCAAAGAGCCTTTGAGGCCATTATTTTAGACAGGGTATTATCTTACTTAAAAGTTAAGGTACCTTCTGTAATTATGTAATATAAAATATGTCACAATAAATTATTATTTACGGTATAATATTGTGTAAAAGTAATGTTTTTGTAGAATTAGTATTTCATTTCCATTGATAACAGTATTTTGTATGCATGAGTTTGGGGCTTTCCTTTTAGGGGACGTTAAGCTACATGTCTCTGACGTGTTCAAAATTACTAAAGCAATTAAAATGATGTTTATATTGGATAGCCACTTATAATAGCTAGCCATGTCCACTTAAGGATGTGTATCTGTGTAATGGCTGATAAGAATAATGATTAGGTTAATTGTTTTTAGATTAGTTATGATTCAGTTTCATGTTTTTTATTTTATAAAACTGGTCATCGCATCGTTGTCGCAAAGTAGCGTAGCACCAATCTATAGGACACTTATGATTATTATTATTTTTAAACCGACCGCAAAATATCTGCGGAATTATTACATCAAGAGCCAGTAGACTTATCACTAAAGATAATCCACAAACATTGCTCACAAGTCCTGAAAATACCCGCTAACGTAAATACCATTAAGTATATTGTTACTTATACATCACTGCCTCTACCTCGGACCATTTCCCCTTCCAAGAAAACCTATGTCATGTGCTTGTAATTTTTCTCCCGAGCCCCAATACATTGTATCACAGCCGCAGACCCGGAGAATGTTCCGTAAAATTGCGGCCAGAACCACCTATTCAATAACCCACAGTCTCATGTAATAGAATATAAAATATGAATAGAGTAGCACTTTCTAGCCATGTAGGTCGCGTACACTCTCGGGTCCCTACAGTGGCATACGTCTCCATTTTTGCACCCCAAGCGTATATAATTTAGCCTTTAAAGAGCCGAAAAGGGGAAAGTTAGCGATGTATTTATTTTATTTGCAGAAATAAATAACTTTGTTGACGTTTGTGGTACGTTTTTGTTGTTTTTTCTAGTGCAGTTTGTATTTATGGGTGGGTTATTTAGCTTTGATGGTAATTCAACTTGTCGAAGTACATTTTTGTATTGTAAAACGTGTTTAGGTAGAGTTTTTCGAAAGGAGATAAGTGACAAAGTATGGATGTGATTTTCGAAGTTTTATGTATGCTGATAGAGTTTAGTTAAAATTTACGGCGTTTTTAATGTAAAAAAGAATTGGAAAGCATTCTTTTGCTCTCGGGAAAAAGTCGAAAAAGAAATACCTTTGTTTCAGCAAATGTTAAATTCAAATTAAAATTCACCGCAAAAAGAAATATGAAAATATGAATTTGATATGACAACAAAAACAAGAGCTTTCATAAAATCGCAGAAAGTAATTGAATCAAAGAGTCATCAATTTTCATTAAGGTCCATTACAATAATGACGTCCCGGCAAAATGAAACCAACTCTGGTTTAAAGTTTTTCTCAATGAGTTTATCTACCTTTGATAATATTGTGTGAGGCTCCTGGTGTTTTTCATCTAATTTTATTTATTAAAAATAAGCAACACAAAAAAACATAGATGGAAAGCGTTTCAGCTGAGGTTTTGGTACAAAAGTATTGTTACCTACTGTAACAGCCTCTTAGGTGGTATTTCTTAATAAAAAAAAGCAATACTTTTTTCTTTCTTTTTATAAAAAATTACATGTTAGACCATAATAACGAAAACTTTCTAACCATTATGATTAGATTAATCTCAGATTAGCAGATTATTAATTCAATTTGAATTTAGAATAATTATCATAAAAAACCGAATCATAGTAAGTTTTAGTAAGTTTTTTTTTATAAATAATGTTGTTTATGTGTTACAAAAGTTTCAAGTTTTATTTTACTCGTATTGTTTTATTACCAGAAATATATTGTTATATAATGTTATATTTTCAATGTAAGTTATTCATACAATCCAGGTCAGTAAAATAGATGCCTCAGACATCTAATTTATAATCAACGGAACAATGACAAAGACATACGAAAATATATCTAATCATCAAAATGTACACCATGAAATCGGAAGCCCAAGGAATTTACAAGGGTGACACATACGGTGTTCACTGACCCGCCTTAATACCAATATGGAAGAGATCAGGTTTACGTTCGTGTATGTATGAGCCATCTGAGCCATTCGAGCCATGCAACCACACGGGACTCTGCTCTCTGTCTAATAGGAAACCTCTTCCGCAATCCAATATCTTAGCCACAAACATACGGATTCAATGACAAATATAATATATGTTTTAGAACCAAATACTTTGAACAAGCAAATTAACAATCATTTATTGGGTATAATAATAAGTAAGTAAATACGTCTTAAACAAAGAAGAAGATAGTTAAAATCGAGCCAAATTCACGAAAACTTTTTCTTATTAAAATCGACGTCGAATAATTCTAAATTAAATTGTTACAAAGCTTTGTTCGAACGTTATTTATGACCGTTAAATTAATAGTTGCTGAGACTAGTTTGTACCCAAATTAGAGGAAAGTTTCCAACTTGCGCAATAATCTTATCCCTTTCGCGCGCTTTTACGAAATTTATAGCGTTTTGAAGGTACCCATAACAGATTGGAAACTAAAGTTTCATGTGTGTGACATAGAGAGAAAAGCTCCAGGAAAGTTATGCCAGACATTTTTAATAAACATAATTACATTGCCGTTCCTAGGGCACAGTTCAAAGTAATATAAAAACTTCAGCGACGAATTAATCAGAAATACATTATTTCAAAAGAGTCATGAAAAAAAGAAATCCAGTCGGCGACAAAGACGGAAATAGTTACCATTATAGACAAACATAAATCGCGCAAGTAATTAGTGGATCTTTAAAATACCAGCAGCAAAATAAAGATCCACTCTTAAACAAAGAATTTGAGACAGGTGCAGATTTATAATATAAAATTTTAATTACACAGATTGCCCACCGCGAGATAATTAGAACGATGACAAAATAATTAAAGTAACTACCCTCCGTTTGTTAAGCAATCACGCTGTGTCAAGATTAAAGCTATCCAAGAAAGATCTCCTCAAGGGCACTTAAAAAAACCAGAAGGATTTTAAAAAGCAGACGCAGCAGGTACTCACCTAGTGCTTGACGGATGGAAATGAGACTGGGCGTCGCGGGGCCGGCCGCTTTTCTATACGGACGCTTTTTCTTTACCACAATCCAAACAATCCTTTATTTGCACCGACCAACAAAATTCTACTTAGCCGACTAACCACGTGTAAAGTCTTAAATATAACGGTCCTTTATTTCACTATGAAAATTCCAAAACAAAACTTAATAAATTAAATGAAACTTTACTGACCGTAGTGCGGAGAGCTGGTGATGGGACCGTGGAGGGTAATTCACGAAATAAGGGATATGTTTATAATAAACGTCGCGTCAGACGCGGCACGCTCAATTTAGTACCGGTAGATATCGGAGAGATCGTACGTCGCGGGTAGGACAGGATCGGACACACGATCGGGGAGACCGAAACGATGTGAGTGACGCTGGGTCGTGCGGCTGCCTCTCGCCGCCCGGCCGGCGCGAGCAAGAGGGATGCAGCGAACGAGCCCCCCAACTCGCGAATATCGCCACTCGGATCACCTCGCCAGAGTCTCAAGTGCTCTCCGCCGCTAGCAACGCTCTCTCCTAGAGGGAGGGCTCCCAGCCCCTCACAACCAAAACGGCACAAGTGACAAGAACCAACACAGTCCCGTTTGAAACTTAAAGCTGTTGTTTTAAAATAGAATTTGATAACTAGGTCACGAGATGAACACCTGACGTTCGGCGTCATATCGAAAAACGTATGCCCCCGTTGGCTAGGTGTAGCAAATACCATAACGAATACTTTGGCTGAACACGCGCCATATTATGCAACTTTACGTCTTGTATTCTAAGGACGAGCTTTTATACAGCTCAGATGCTTTGTGGGGAATTTGTGCTTTGTTTAAGTGTAAAAAAAGGTTTTTCTAAATTTTGCATCCCGCAATAAGAACTGCTTTCATAAGATATGATTCGGTTTATAAGGGGTAATTTCCGTGCATTTTCATTGCATTCGTATTGCAGCCATAATCTATCAAAAATACCCTCAGTTTTTCGCATTATTTGTTGTTGAGAAGTAATTGCGTACAGAATTTAAACGTTTTTTCAAGACGTGAACTTCTCGTATGTTTTAAATAAACCACTTATTTAAGAAATCATACAAATTGTTAAAGTTTTACATACTAGTAGCAATGAACTTTCACGAAAATTGATGCCACCAGTTAGCACAATTTTTTGCAAAATGTATTTTCCTTTTAAGAAGTGACTTATGTCGTTAAGTAACGTTGTCGTTGACTTAAAAAATGTCGAAAAACTTAAGCGCGTTGACAACTACCCGTAACTGACGTCTTAGTGCTACACCAAGTGCACATACCTAATTTCAGAAAACTCTCAACGAAACTACCTCTATGACTTGTAAGATTCGCTCTCTAAACTCCAACTTTTCTGTTAAGATGATTAAATTATGGAAAAACGCGTTCCCAGAGCGTGTTCCTTGTTTGGTGTGCGTTTACGAAGAACGCAACACAACAGCGATCCATCCATCAATTAGGAAAGGTTAACTCTTCTTATTTATTGAACATAAGCTTCTAATGTTATGGTATTTGTTTTCGCAGAGTTTCCGTGGAAACGAAAAGTTTTGCACGGAATTATATTAGTATTATTTCAAGCTAGTCGTTCCTACTTTTTATGTTGGATAAGTGATTCAGAAGTGAGTGAGTGATTTCAGATTTATGATATCCTGTGATTTTTTTTTTTAATTCTCGGTCTGTTTTGTCCTACTGCAGAGCTTATCTTCCTTCCTTCTTTCCATAGGTAGTAATTTATTCATGTACACATAAAATACTTAATGAAGAAAATTATTTATTATAATTCAGATAGATAGAGAACAAAGGTGTTGTGCCCGACCTGTAGCAGGAGAGTAGGGAGAGAAGCGTAGATATAGCGCGTAAACTTGTTATGAAACAAAGAAAGAAACCTGTCCTCCTATCCTATCCTACTTATCCTATGTCATACGCTACTTTTTATTAGGAACGACCGAAAAAAGCTAGTCATTATAACAAGTAAAATTTAACTATTTAAAAATCCCTCGGCACATTTTTATTTCACGGTTTTAAAACTACATAAAATATTTAGTACGGTAGTTCCGCTTCGATCGATAATCTATCGAACACGTAATTATGACACGACTAGCTTCTGCCAGCGGCTTCACCCGCGTGTATGTCAAAAATTATCCCAAAGGAACATATTCCCGGGATATAAAGTATCCTTTCTACTATTCCAAACTATAATCTATCTCTGTGCCAAATTTCATTCAGATGCGTTCAGTAGTTTTTGCGTCAAAGAGTATCAAACATACAAACACACACACTCACAAACTTTCGCCTTCATTATATTAGTGTGATGTGAAAATATACCTTGCGAAAATAACCCGATTCAAACAGACGCCCATAAATTTTCCTCAAACATAGCTCAAAGTAAAGTAAGTCAATATCGGTTCATCCATTTAGGAGAACAGATGCCACAGACAGATATACAAACTCACAGTTAGGCGTCAAACTTATAATCCCCTATTTTTCACTCGGGGGTCACACAAAATAGGCCACTATTTACCCGACTGCCGAAGGAGGGTAATGTGTTTATCAGTCTATGTATGTATGTTTGTTCCTTTGTGAAAGAAACCCGACTGCTTAAAATGCGAACAAAAAGACGTCAACAAGAAGAAAATCATGCTGTGCAGTCGGAGGATACATCTGGTTTTGGTCAGCCAGCTCGCGAATACGTA
Organism: Orthosia cruda; assembly: GCA_964057195.1. Taxonomy (NCBI): domain Eukaryota; kingdom Metazoa; phylum Arthropoda; class Insecta; order Lepidoptera; family Noctuidae; genus Orthosia; species Orthosia cruda. The sequence continues at coordinate 38,148,061 of OZ059830.1, forward strand.
TCCTCCGACTACATAGCATGATTTTCTTCTTGTTTACGTCTTTTTGTTCGCATTTTAAGCAGTCGGGTTTCTTGATTTATTGAATTAACTTTTTTTGTGTTATTAACTGACTTTGTTAATAATATGCACATAGTCAGTTAATAACACAAAAAAACACACACTTGCATAAAATAATATTTTATTCACGTTACAGCACAGTTTACAAACGCAAGTAATACAAGCCTCAGCGCTACTTCAACTGGAAACCATTTTATTTCCGAGCGCTCGGTATTTTTTGCTAGATCTGTATGAAATTACCTTTTAACTGAAAAATGTTGTAGTTCAATATTTTATTATTAACTAGCTGTGCCCGTGGCTTAGCTGAGATCAACTGACTGGCTACCCTACCCAACTTACCTTTCTGCCTACCCCACTTATCTTCCTGCCTACCCTACTTATCTTCCTGCCTACCGTACTTATCTTCCTGCCTACCCTACTTATCTTCCTGCCTACCCTACTTATCTTCCTGCCTACCCTACTTATCTTCCTGCCTACCCTACTTATCATCCTGCCTACCGTACATAGCTTCCTGCCTACCCTACTTATCTTCCTGCCTACGCTACCTACCAATATTTTTTTCTAGCATCAGTCTTTCGCGGAGAATCTCATCAAATCACGCCATCTATCGAATATAGAGCTCAACTGCCCGAGTATCTGAATTGCGTTTTTTGTGATAATTTTACTTCTTGAACACTTTAAATTCATCTAACTTTTGATAGAGTTAACCGATTGCGATGAAACAAAAACTGGCATTTCTTCGGGCTATGTCGGTAACCCTGGTTCTCTTGCGGATAAAATACAAAAACTCTTTATTTCGACTAGGCCATTAAGTCACACTTTTAAACGTCAAAAATATAAATTTGAAATAAATAATAATTGATACAACCGCCCATTCGGAAAAGTAGCTTGTTAAGGAGAAGAACGGACAAGATACTCTACCTACTGTTTTAAAAAAAGTGTTTTACAACATTACACACATACCTACATAAATTCAAAAACGTGAAGACGATGTACCCAGCAGTACTATACAACGTATAGGTATATAAAGTATTACAAGCACTAAGTAAATTCATTCATTTGATAAATAGGAACATGGTTCTCACATACTTACAAATATTGCAAACATACCTATGTTTGCAATATTTGTAATAAGGTAATTTACCTAACTAAAAAACAACAACGGAACCGTGTGCGTCTCACTTTCTTAAACAAAAAGAGAAGAAAAACAAATTTCATAAAGGAAATGGTCATGAAACTCAGGAGCCCGTGTTAGGTAATGAGAACCTTTATTACAAGTAAAAATAACATAAATTATCCAGTTTGATTTTGTCTACACTAAATATTGCCCTATAGATCAGGACCAGCTTGTTTCCAAGCATTCTTATCTTGAATATAGTCTTCTAATTTGTAAAATGCTTGTATACAAATTGTGCTTTTAACAAAAGTTTAAAATTTTCTTTAATTTAGTTTTAATATAATACAAGATATGTTGTTTTAGAAATTAGGTACAATAAATAAATTGTGTACCGGAATTAAAACATGTGCTCAGTCAGACACTAACGAGCAAACATTATGTTAAAATAACAAATTCATTTTCAGTAATATTTGTATTGAATTCTGGCAGCCAAAGAAAGATTGAACTTGTAATATGGGTACCAAAGGAGACTTATTGGTCTTTTTAGTCTGAATCTTGTGTAGTAAGATGGCGTTCCATATTTTTTTTCAAGGAAGGCGTGTTATCAGCATGGACTCTCAGGGTTAAAATTAAATTAAAATCATCATGAAAACATTGGTCATTTCTCCTAAACAGTCGAATGATAATTCTATCCAAGATAGCTCTATCTAAAGCATCTATTTATAGGAAGTAAACATGCCGTGGTGGTGCTTGCGGTCGTGGAATCAAATCCGGGCAAGTGACCTTACCCGAATACGGCGAAGCCAAAAGGAAGGGTTATGATTTTTAACCGACTTTTAGCAGTCTGCATTAATGTTTGTCTTTACGTATGTTCGTCCGTAGCGCCTAAACTATACCTCCGATTTTGATGAATAAGGTGTCCATCGATTCTTTATTATGGCCCGGATAACATAGGATAACAGTTTTATTAAGCTTTTTGCTAGTTCAATTCATATGTACTGTCTTGGTTTATCATGGATATCGCAGACAATGGGGAAGAATAGCATCATGAGGAATCCAGGACAATCTTTATCTATTCTTCTATACTAATAATTATAACGATAAAAGATTTGTATTTTTGTAAGTAACGAATAAGCTTAAAAGTTACTGAACCGATTTCAAAAATGCTCATGTCTTCTCTGTATGAAAAGAGTCCTTTGCCCTGAAGTGGTACAGTTACAGGCTGATTAATACCAGCCAGTTACAAAAACACATTATTTCACCAACCAGTCATAAACATAAAAAATAAATCGACTCCATTAAAAGCTACTCCAACAAACATGGTAGGTAGGTAATAAAACAAGATTGAATAAAGTCATATTCTGAAAAAGCCTATTCTGGTTGGTATCTCAAAGAAAAGTATTAATAAACTAGCCATTCTTGCGGCTCCGCTCCCGTGGCCTAATCTGCAAGAAAGATGCATCTTTGCAGGACAACAATTAAAATTGAAAAATTTACAAAACCTCCGACACATTTTTATTTCATGTTACATGATTTATCTAGTACATAGTAGATACGCTTCGATCGACAATCTATTGAACACGTAATTATGACACGATATCTTGCAAAATCACTCCGATACAAACAGTAATACTCCCATAACTTTACAACGGCTCACCCGATTTTCATCAAACATAGCAAAGAACACTCTCGATAAAGTCACCTGTCAAACAAAAAAAACGTTTTCAAAATCGGTTCATCCGTTTAAGAGTTATGATGCCACAGACAGATACACAAATACACAGGTACACACGTGAAACATATAACACCCCTCTTTTTCCGTCGGTGTTTAAAAAGAACCCCATAATACTCAGTGGTAATTTTAGGTAGTTGTTTCATTATCATAATCATCATTTCAGCCAAAAGGCGTATGCTGGACATAGGCCTCCCCCAAGCGTGGCCACACTGATTGGTCCTGTGCGTTTCGCATCCACCGGATTCCCGCAACCTTAACCAAGGTGTACATAGAGGAAGGCCTACCAACGCATCGTCTTTCAGTTCGCGGTCGCCACTCTAGACTCCAGTTATGTTTAATGAATTCCATGAACCAAAAAAAACAGTCTGTGAATGTATTTGCATAATCGTATCAGTATTTCCAGAGATTTCCTTTATAAACATGCAAACAATTTTCCTCCATCTCTTGTTTGGTCGAAGTAATTAATGAATAACTGGAAAATTTTAGATGCCTGACTAAACTATTTATGTAGCATTTAAATTGAAAATGGAAGCTCTTGCTGGCCATAGCAAATTAAGAAAACTAGGCAGGTGTCCAAAACGTGAATTCGGAAACGTGGTTGAAATCAATGTTGTGTTAAGAAGATACAAATTAGGTAAAACAGTGTTTTAATTTTTACACAGGTATTCAGAAATATAAAAAAACCGGCCAAGTGCGAGTCGGAGTTTGGTGGATGTTTACTTGGTAATGTACATCATATTTTTTTTTAGTTTTATCATATTCTTATTTTAGTAGTTACAGGGGGACACATTTTACAACTTTGGAAGTCTCTCTCGAGCATGCTATTGAGCTTAGAAAAAAAATTATATTAGAAACCTTAACATCATTTTTGAAGACCTATCCATATACCCCTCAAGTACGGGTTTGATGAAAAAAAAAAATGAGTTTCAGTTCTAAGTATGGGGAACCCCCAAAATTTATTGGTATTTTCAATGTTTGTGTGAAAATCTTAATGCGGTTCAAAGAATACATCTACTTACCAAGTTTCAACAGCACAGTTCTTATGGTTTCGGAAAAAAGTGGCTGTGACATACGGACGGACAGACAGACAGGCATGAAGAATCCATAAGGGTTCCGTTTTTTGCCATTTGGCTACGGAACCCTAAAAAGGAAAGTCTTGACAGCGTAGGTGTGTTTGAAACCCCTCAGAACGTGACGTACAGATTACAAAGTTTTGACTTATGGAGGCAAAAAAAGTTTTACAAAATAATGATACTGTCATATAACAATTGTGGTTAGTATCCGATATCAAATCCATTGTTATATTCTTGTCAATCAATCACAAGAGATTTAATACTGTTCAGAGACTTCAGACTTTAATCCGGGACCACACATACATAAACGCATTGAAAACAGCTTAGAACCGACTTTTTAAACGAAAACACATACCATTTCTATTTCAAAAATCTCTCGCTTTCAGCTTGAACTTCCGCGTGAAATCATAAAAGTAATTGCTCTGAGGAAAAATCGCTAACAAGTAAAGGTATTCGCATTTGAAAACATCCGATAGTCTTTATGATGTTATTTTTGTTACATTTCCCACCATTCGTATGATGTAGATCGGTTATTCTCAAAGTGAAGTTACACCTGGACCACGAGGGGACTATGATTTACGTTTTGATATGTGGACCTATCCCTACTACTGTCCAGTAAGTAAATTACATACTTACTTACTGGACGATTAGTAGGAGATTCCAAATTTAAAATCTCGCTTCTTACTGGACAGTTGTGAATAAGTCTCCGGTAGAATATACTTTCTGGATACTTTTTAGAGATGTTATGGCAATATTACATACCATTTTTGAGAAAAATAACATCGGGGTGAGAGAAGATTAAATGACCGAGTAGCTAAGTAATAACAGCTGCACAACTTCGATCTTCAAGATTAAAAAACGATTGCTGAGGAAGGTCCGCGGTTGGGTGACCATAGGTCGCTAGTTCATATCCGGCTCGAAGGACCAATGTTTGGAGCATCGTTCACCTTGAGCTAGATAAATCCATAATCTTTATGTGGTGAAGGATTAAGCGGACTGTAGTTTGTATTTAGGTTGGTAAATTGATACAATGTGCTTGTTTTATTAATATTTTACTATAACTCACATGAAAACGTGTTGGTCAAAGATACAGGATATAGAGAAGGCAACGTATGTCAGTTCCTTACACAGATAATATATTATATCAGATAATAGAATAATAAAATAACTTTGTGTTGCCATCAACACCGAGACTCATATTTAACTCTAAAAGCGCACTAAGCCGTTGCTCTCGGCTGTCATTTGAAGATCTTTGAAGGACACTAACATGGTGGTCAGACGCCATTAAATCTGACATCAGTCTTGCCAAGGGGTTTCGTGTTACCTAGTTACTCGGTTGTGGCGCTCAGAAGGACAGTAATTCCTTGTAAAATACGGGTATCTGCGGCTGAGCTTCAACCAGTTAGACTGGACAACCAACTAACATAGTTGGGCAATGGCTAGGCAGATAGAGATATACAGGATAGGCAAAAAATTATTTAATCTTTTATTGGGAAAGACCAGGTGGTGTGTTATTTTTATCTCAATAAAACCACCCTGTGATTACCATCAGCACTTGAAAGAGGCCCGGTTACCTCTTAAAAGACCACTGCGGAACCACCTCTGTGCAATGCCTCTTAGGGCTTATCCCTGGCGTCTCCCCTGAGCCTCGCTGTGCACTGCAGCACGTGATCACTGTGCCATCGTCTTATCTGGAGTCACTTGGTGGGCGGACAGAGTCCCCAGTCTGAGCACCCTCAGATGCAACCTATTGCCTTCTTCTCCGAGAACCTAAATATTTGACCTACTGCAAATAGCCCCAAATATCGCCATGTTTTGTTTGATCCACAATTTTTGGCCCATCCTGTATATAAAATAAAAAACATTTGATAACGATGACGTAACTTGAAAAAGCTCTACAGGGTGTACCGTTTACAGGAAAATCAAAAATCTTGGTTAAGAGGGCTACAGGACCAAAAACTTTGAGCATCTATGATGTAAACGTTTCAAGAGAAATGTTTAAGCGAACGATGGCCGGAACTTACCGACAGCGGGCCGAATAAACATGCGAGCTTCACTCAAACATTTTCAAGTATTTTGCCAATTTTTATTTCAATGGACGTGGATATTTGCTGTGCTCGACATTATAAGCATAGTTATTACTAAGCAGGGTTTCTTTTTGTTGTGCCACTAGCTTTTTGCTGTACGCAAAGGAACTGAGGAATTTGCCGGGATAATAAGTAGCCTATGTTATTGAGTGATTTAAGTGTAACTTTCTGTCACTCATAGTGTTTTCAGATTAGATCAGTACTTCCACAGAGTACCTTTAAAAAAACACATAAGTCACAAGCAATTTTCTTTATTAATAACTAGCTTCTGCCAGCGGCTTCGCCCGCGTGGAAGCCGGAATTTTTCCCACGGGAACTGTACATTTTTCCGGGCGAAAAAGTAGCCTATGTGTTATTCTAGACTATAATCTATCTCTTTGCTAGATTTCATCCAGATCCGTTCAGCCGTGATGGCCTTATTGAGTAACAAATATCCAAACTTTCGCCTTTATAATAATAGTGTGAAGTAAGAAGTAAGATATACATTTAAATAACATTTTCTCAAAAATGGTATGTGATGTTGCCGTAACATCTCTAAAAAGTATCCAGAAAGTGAACTTTACCGGAGACTTATTCACAACTGTCCAGTAAGAAGCGAGATTTTAAATTTGGAATCTCCTACTGTCCAGTAAGTAAGTATGTAATTTACTTACTGGACAGTTGGTCATCCTCTTTAGATCTCCTTAGAAAAAAAATATAGTACCAGACACAGATTAGACTTTAGCCATTATAACATGGTTATAGGGGGGAGGCTCCAAATATATATTGGAGATACAGACGCAGATAAAGTATGCACGTTGCGTTTTGTACCTAGTAATGTTGTAGGTAATTTCAGTTTATAAATCATGTTTGATTAAAACTTTCCAATATAAAATTAACATGGAGTTTCAAAAACATTATTTTATTTATTAAAACATTCATGTCATGTAAAAATAGAACAATGTTCAAAACCAAACGCAAACTTTTTAGTAAAAAAAAACAACGTCTGGGGGGATTTCAATTGTGTTTTAATTTACCGCGTGAACATAGATAAGCCCAAAACATTTGTTCAAGCGAATCTGATTCGGCAATAGATGGCACTCCTCCTGATTAAAAAGTTGAGGCCGAATTAGCAGAACAAATATAAATGCCCCCGGTAAATCGACCACAATATCTATCAGTAATTGCCCTATTTTGAATGTAAACTTCAATATTAATTAAACGAATTTGTTGTTAAACTTTCTAAAATTTTTGAGAAAAGCATTATACAAGCCTCAACCAGTAAGAAAGCTATCCTGGCCTCGTATATAATCGGACCTCACCTGCGGTTCGGTCCGGTTAACTCATACTTGGCCAGGAAGGCTTACTTACTAGATTCTGCAGTAATGTACTATTTCTCAAACATGCATGGAAATATTGTCATTATTTTCGAAAACAGAACTCGCGAAGTATCGAATTTACGGACAAAGAAAATCAAATCCATTGCAGGAGCGTTTTTTGAATTTGGAACATTACAACGCTCCAGCAATGTTGATCAAATCCATGGCAGGAGTGTTTTTTGAATTTGGAATATTATAACACTGCAGCAAGTTTGTTGTAACTTTTAATAAATTAAATGTATAATATAAAATTATGTTTTATTTCCCTGCATTGTTTTGAGAAAAGCACTATATATGTCTCGGCGGAAAAGGCGATTGCCTGTCTCGTATTAGTGAAGTCCTCGCATACGGCTCGGCCATGAAACTCATACTCGACCTGCAGTTGCCTATTTCCCGGCCTTTGCAATAATATACCATAATGTTCTATTGCAACACAAAAACTTAAAATAATCTACTTATTATTCTAATCATTAATAATATAAAGTAAAAAAATACGTATACGCATGCGTTTTTCAACGCAACGCTAGTCGATTCACGTTTGGAGGGAAAAGCTGTAGCCTTTCAGACGATCGCGATAACACTGCGAACGACGTGTTGCTGAAGGCTTTTATCATTTTGCTATGGTAACGTTTTGCAAGCTGAAAATATTTGTTTCATATCTGTTTTACGTATACCACTTGGCAATCATAACACACAACTTGGGATACTTTTATCGTCATCATCAGGCATTTAATGTTCCCACACAGGGACACAGGCCTCATCTCTGATCTCTGAGAGGGAATGGGCAGTTTCAAATTCACCACGCGGGCCCACATATCTTCACGCAGATGACACATGTCTTCGAATTTTTGTTTCTTCGTCGTTTTGAGAGTTTACTTTTATGAAACTACCGAAAAAAATAAAAAAAACTTTTTACAAAAAATACAACCGACTTCTAGTGAGTAATTTTTCTCTTTGTAGTGTTTTTATTTGGAAGTCGGTTGTATTTTTTGTAAAAAGTTTTTTTATTTTTCACTTTTTAGTTGTGGTACATAATGGACCAGTTATATAGGCTTGGTACCAATAATGCCCAAGGTGAAACCAGAATGGATTAACCCCTAACATGAAACTTAAACAAAACCTGTGGAATAATAGTATACTAAGGTGAAGTGTTTACAACTGTGTACCCCTTTAGAGCGTACTAGTGTGATGTTATGTTATGAAATAGCGTAAACATTAAACAGAAATGCGATTGCAGCAATCGCGAGTGATTTGCCGTCATTTATTGAAGAGTTCTGATGTATATCTCCGAAGTTCTTCATGAGATCTTGATGAAAATTAAATGACAAGCACCAGCGTTCAAATAAAAAAAGAATCATCAAAATCGGTTCCCCCAATGAAAAGTTCTGAGGTAACAATCATAAAAAAAAAAAACAATCGAATTGAAAACCTCCTCCTTTTTGCGAAGTCAGTTAATAAATAACAACAATCAACATGATTTCGTATCATTTAATCATTGCATCATTCACATCCAAAATTCAAATTATAAACGTGAATTGCAAAATCCTAATTCTAATCTGTAAGTTTTACTTTCAATAAATAAGTATTCCAGTATTCCAGTATTTTTATTAAACCCTCCGAATCGACGAAGATCCGACATGAAAAAAGTATCGAAACAAATTATATCATAATAATCTTCACGGTTACAATTCCCTGTGGGGTACGCAGAGGTATATTATCGAATACCCGCAGTTTGCCGATGTATTGAGTCCCGCCGGGATAGGGGTCCAGCCTATTCATTGGGAACGTTCCAAACCTCTATAACTGGGATTTTCTTTTGTAATAGAAAAACCCAATTACGGGTTTACGGTAGAAAGTTGAAAAGTCGTGTTTGCTACCGAAGGGCGATGGGTTGAATGATGTAAATGTTTTGGTGAATTAATTATTCCATGTATTTGAAACTGACCATAGTAGTGGTGAAAACATATTCAGAACTCAAACAAATCAAAAAGAGTACCTACTTTTTTCAGAATCGTAACAGATAAAGATCTATGGTTTCTGGCTTTTACGTCATTGTGTCTATGTATGTTATATTTAAACATTTTCTACAGTTAGTAGTGATAAATAGGCGAAAAATAATGGATCATTTAACATTATCCAAGAAAATTTATTAACAAGGAAACATTGTCCTTTGTAAGCGTCTGAATTCTTTTAATGCGTAGATAATTTAGCAAAGCGAGCACTTGGCTCAGCCACTGAAAGATTTATAATAATCAATAATTACAACAATAAATCTTCGGATGTGATTCCATCATCTGATTTGCATGTGCCTTTTGTAGGTTATATTTAATGTTTTCAATTTGAAATAGAAATCATGAACCCATTTAAAACAAAACAGAGAAGTTGGAAACATTTTTATGTGTATTGCCCCAAACTAAACAGATTTTCTCTAACTCTCGTAACTCACAACAACTTTACACAATTGCAAAGTAAGTTATAAGGCCTTTCAATTTCTGTTTTAGAAGCCTCTCTATTTTTCAACACTTGTTATTGTCACCAACTTCTTTGGCCCATCTGGAAATCAACTCCAAAGCCAAGTAGGTCATCAATGGGGGTCCCAAACAATGCCTTCTATCGTGCTCTCTGTGCATCAACACCTGCACCCTGAAGGACCTTTGTGTGGCAAATTAAAACGCTGTTGCCGTGGTTAAATTCTGGTTAAAACATATATAATTTTCGAATAATCGATACAACGAAGAAGAATTTGCCACCACTCTCGCTGCATTCACAAACTTATAATAATACGGCACGTAAACATACCAACATGTCTATAAATAGCCCTTCAATGATACTTATATAGAGTCACCTGCCTACTAGATACTCAGTTTCAAATAGTAGATAAATCATAAGTATATCTTTATCAGCAACACAAAAGCATCCTTTTCCTCCTTCTATTTACCCCGGTCTTCTACGATTTTGAGAAGGAATCTAGCTTTTTCTGGGCCTCCCGAAATAAATAACAAATAATAAAAACCATAGGATTTCATTTTTCTCATCCCGTCATCTTTTTCTTGGTCACCAATGATATGCAAATAAACAGATATGTTATGAGCGCGCGCATTGTGAAGACTCGAATAGGTCACAATTGTGATCTTTAGTCTTTAGTTTATGTCACGCATGGCGAAGAGCGATAGGCATTGTTGAAACGAAAACGAAAAATAAAAAAAAATGCCATCGTGTGTATTTAGAAATTGTAATAATTTGATACCAAAGTACATAAAACAGAAGGGATCTCATACCATAAGTAAGTACGCAATACACCTCAATTTACATTTTTTTTGTTTCCTAATATTCTGATAATAAAACAGATTTACATTCACACGCAAGTGACAAACACTAGCTGTCTCTTTTTTTCTTGTTGGTTTTATCAAGCCACCCCTTTCGACTTGTAGTGAAATGTCAGATGAATGAAAAGTGTGTATGTGTGCTGCCGCTGCTGCGCGGAACACTTTTTCCCATTCCTTGTGAGTGTATAACGTATCTATTTATTTGAATATAATTGTTGACCACCAATAAAAAGCACAAAAAAAAAAGAAATTATGATAAATAAAATCACAGGCTTTTTAAATTTTTGTTCTAGAATTTCCTCTATTTACCAACACTTTCGCTGCAGCTTAACAACATTCGCGCTATGGTACCGCACATGACTTGGCATGACGCAACCCAATATGTCTACCAGCAATGTGCCACAAATGAATCCTGATACGGTTTTATACCACTTTTTAGTTATCAAAAAACTTATCTAGAATATAGTTCTATATAACAATACTTGTTTTCCAACGCTTTTGTTGCATCACAGTCTTACAACAATACGTCGCCTTTGACATGACACAAACCAAGTCACTGATTCCCTTCACTGATTCTTATAAAGAGTCCTTCTACTTGTCCCAGTCTTTTGCAATGTAGGGTCCGTCCTTTAAGATTACGGCTCATCTGTGAGTACCCTGGAAGCTCGAAGAGAGCTCTTGGATTTGAGATTCGTATATAAACTGCTCAATAACACAATTGATTGCTCACAATTGGAATGTAGGTTCAATTTTAGAGTACCCCGTAGACCACCTTGCAAACCCATAACACCCTTAGCTTCATCTCTGCGCCATAGAGTGTTTGGTGCTAATTCCCCTATACCCCGCATATGCAAAGTCATAAACGAACGCAGCGACCTGGTTGACGTCCACGCAGACTCAATATCGAATTTTGTTAGACGTAATTAGTATTTAATATAACTTTCTAGAATTTAAGTACATTAAGTTTTTATAATTACAAAGAGAAATTTGCATGTGGTGTTTGCCTGTAATTGGTTGTGTAGTTAGATTTAAGACACAATTACTTATATATGTTCCTATCTGTATAATATCTGTAACAACTGTTGGTGAAAATTAATTAAATAAATAAATACATCTCATCATCTCTACCTGGGTCTGCAAAAAGAAAACCATACAAAAACCACATTTTCCATTACTGGTTTTTCAACGCTCTCGTTGTGTCAAAGGCTTACAACAATACGCGAGCTATGTTACCGTACGTGACTTTGCATGATACAGCCCAATATGTCTCCCAGCAAAGTGCCACAAATCGATCCTGATACGGTTTGTCACCCCTTTGATGGATGGATTGCGTTTCATTTACCCAATTCCCCGTTTATACGTAGTTTTTCCTGTTAAGTTCATAAACTAAGTGTGGACGGGATGGATTTTTGTTTCGGTGTAGTGTATTTCCTCGGGGAATTGCGGCACTTAGGTACTGTTTTTAACCCCGACGGAAAAAGAGGGGTGTTATAAGTTTGAGGTGTGTTGCTGTGTATCTGTCTGTGGCATCATAGCGCCAAAACGGATGAACCGATTTTGATTTAATTTTTTTTGTTTGAAAGGTGATTTTGTCGAGAGTGTTCTTAGCTATGTTAGAATAAAATCGGTTCAGCCGTTCAAAAGTTATGGGTATTTTACTGTTTGAATCGGGATGTTTTCGCAAGATAAATGTGTCGGGAGGTTTTTTAAATGTTGAAATTTTACTTGTTAATAGGTACGCTTATAGGTGATGGTATTAAGATTTATTTAGTAAAACTGTTTACTATCTGCTATACTCCAAACCCATATTCTCTTCGCCATTGTTACCTGCATTTGGAATTCTCAAATGTCTTGATAAAAACCGGCCAAGTGCGAGTCGGACTCGCGCATGAGGGGTTTCGTACCATTATTGCCAAAAACGGCAAACAATCACGTACTTAAGGATTTATTTTATTCTGTTATTAGTATTTGTAGTTATAGCGGCAACAAAATATAATAGAATAGAATATACTTTATTGTACACCAAAATAATAAATTACACATAAATTTAAAAAAAATCTGTGATAATCTGTCCAAAACTGTTCTGGACTCACGTTAAGACTAAGCGCGGAGGATCTAGTGTCTATCCACTAACAATGAGTGATGGACAGACTACAACGTCTAAGTGCTCGACTATCTGTGACCTTTTTGGTAATTATTTCTCATCTGCTTACACTCCTAAAAATAACACAGGATTTATGATTGATTCAAGCTATCTTAGTTCACTTGAAACTATCTAACAACCCCAGACATGGATACTTTACTCAGATAACTGCAACCTCTGAAGATTGGGAAAGGAGCAGGACAAGACGGAATCCCGCCACTATTTATTTCCACTTGTGCGTCGGTATTGGTCTCTCCGTTACTAAAAATATATAAGATGTATTTAGCCACCGGAACTTTTCCATCCGAGTGGAAAAATGCCAAAATCGTTCCAGTACACAAGTCGGACAAAAAAGAGAATATCTCAAACTATTGGCCCATTGCGATTCTCTTCACTTTCACCAAGGTATTCGAATCAATTATCTGGCCCCATATCCAATACCATTTTAGCCTTTAACTTAACGATCACCAACATGGCTTTGTAGCGTCAAGGTCTACTGCCACAAACCTACAGAGTCCCTGATAGAAACTATTGACTCGAATAAGCAGTTTGGTGTGATATACACCGATTTCAGTAAGGCGTTTGATAAAATCATCCATTACGTACTGATAAAAAAACTGGCAACATATGGTATCACGGGACCCTTGCTGAAGTGGTTGGAATCATAACTACCTAACCGTGAATTTTATGTTGTGGTAAATCGTTTTCGCTCTACCAACAATTATCGCATGACTTCCATTGCCCCGCAGGGTTCCCACTTGGCCCCCATATTATTTATCATTTTTATAAATGATCTTCCCCACTGCTTTCAATTAACAGAGATATTTTTTTTGTACGCGGATAACTTGAAGCTTGCCAGAAAAAACGAATCATCCAATGTTATTGAGCTTCTGCAGGATGACTTGAACAGAGTTATTCAATGGTGCAAGAATAACAAAATGGAAGTAAACCTCAATAAATGCTACCACCTGTCATTTTCTAGAAAGGTTCATCCAATTCATTCGAGGTACTTTATAGAAAAACATAAAATTCATGAAGTATATACTATAAAGGATCTAGGAGTGCTGTATGATAAAAAAGTTACTTTTATCACCCACAACGAAAACACTTTTAAAAAAGCTTCCAAAATGTTAGGATTTATACTACGCAATACCAAGGGTTCCAAACAAGTCAGCACTAAAATATCTGTATAATAGCCTTGTCCAAAGCACGTATTGTAGTGTTATGTGGAGACCGCATTACGCCACTCATAAACTTCTCTAAGAAAGGGTCCAGAAACGATTTCTATGGCAACTTGTTTTTCCAAAGAGAAAAGCAAGGAGTTGCCTTCTTATGTGTCCCGTCTGCAAGCTTTCAGAATACTCTCGTCATCGACTGGAAGAGAAGTAATGGATGCCATGTTTCTGTACAAACTTCTCAGAAAGCAAATAGACTGCCCACAGTTACTGAGTCGCCTCAAGTTTCGTGCCCCAACCCGCTGTCCTCGAAATCCCATCACTCCGCTTTACCCGACCTTGCCTGACCGCTTAGTCTAGTGACTCCAGAACAGTTTTGGATTATCTCTGAACTGTCTTAGGTGCTAACTCACCAATACCGCGAATGTGCAAAATCTTAAATAGCTGCAGTGACCTGATTGACGTGCACCACGATAGCATAGGCAAAATTTTGTAAATTAATTATTAAATACTATTCGCACAAATAAGAGATAAAATGTAAACCATATAGGTATTTAATCTTACTTTAATTTAATTTATTCATTTGCAATTTTATAAACAATCAATATAAGGCTAGCGTCACCGACGGTATACCAGCAATTTTTCTTAGAACACACAGTTCCGCTGACAGCGATATCTACCAGACAACCCTTGGACTAAAGAACTAAAGATATAGGGGATAGCCTACGGTGTACTGCTACATAAAAAATATTAATACATAAAAATTATAGAGCTATATAAAATACTATACATAAACATACATACATAATATTACGTGTTACAAATTTTCAGAGAAGGGTTGAACAATGATAGAGGAAATTGGATAGAAAAAGAAAAGCACAAGATACATCATCTGTGATAATCAACTGCCTAGCTATCACGGTTCAAGAGATACAGGCTGGTGACAGACTGACAGACGGACCGCGGAATCTTAGTAATAGGGTCCCGTTTTTACCCTTTGGGTACGGAACCCTAAAAACTGCACTTAGAAACACTTTACCAGCACCAAAATATTAAAAAAGTTTTTCCAAAACACTCTGCAGGGGTAATTTTTATACGATCGTTCAGAAAAAAATTTCTTTGCCCAGTATCGGTAAACAAGGACAATATTTTTCACACTTTGGTAAAATCTGAGAGTTTTATGAATGGCAGCAACCAATTTTTATTATTATTTAACTTGTCTTGTAGTCTAGTATATTTGGGTGAGATTGAGCTCAAAGTCAGCAGACTCCTTAGCTTTGTACACACTTGTAAAAGAAAGGTATACTTAATTGAAATTTATAATAATTTCATACACAAAATATGTGATTTCTAAAACAACTCTATTTCAATGATACCTGCATGAAATTGAGATATTCACACTGTATTCGATATTTGATTCGCGGTGAATGCTAACCGTAATGCCATTTTAATTGCAATTTGATAAAGGGCTTTGATTTGTCATTGAATTTGAATACTGACGCTGAGCATTTAATTTTCCAATGGCGTATCGAATACAAATCTAAAAAGTTTTATTCATATGCATTATAATTACTTAATTATAATGATTTAACATGTTTCTTTATGTGCATAATATTAACATCATCATATCAGCCGAAAAGACGTCCACTGCTGGACATAGGCCTCCCCCATGCGTCGCCACATTGACCGGTCCAGTGCGTCCCGCTTCCAGCGGATCCCCGCAACCTTCACCAGGTCATCGGTCCACATAGCGGGAGGCCTTCCAACGCAACGTCTTCCGGTTCGCGGTCGCCACTCTAGAACCTTTCTGCCCCATCGGCTATCCGTTCTGCGAGCAATGTGCTCTGTCCACTGCCACTTAAGTTTGGCAATTCTTCATAATATTATCTGTTAGATAATTTGTGGAAGCCATTCTTAACATTGCAAATTCAAGAATAAATTTCAAGTTCAATTGTGCCGTCTTAACGAAAAAGGACGTTTCTAACTCAAGTTTGAAAAGGAGAAAAACAAAGATTTGTTTATTTTAAACTAAAAAATTCGCTGCATGAAAGGAAAAGAAAATATTATTATTTATGTAGGGCAAAAGTTTGGATTAAAGTTAGATCTAATGTTATAGATAGGTGAATTTTCATAAAATAAAGTTTATGTATTAAATAAATCATATTTTCTTATAATTATTAGTAAAAAAAAAATACGTGTTTTTTACTTAGTAATTAATTAAATGTCTTTATTACTTAGTGATAATGCTTTACCAGCTTCTAATTACCTAAATGAAAAAAGGCGCTTTTAACCATTTACTGCTATTTAACGAACTTAAAAAAATACTGGCACAAACGTCCATGAATATTTGAATATAAATTTTGATATCTAATAAAACACAAAGTATCAGAATCAGACACAAATATTCCATTAAAAAAACAACAAAAATAGCAGTCATAAACCTCTCTGTCTTTCTGAATATAAACATTGAACCATTTAGAACAAAAAAATTACTATTAGAATTTTCATTTTTCATATTTGATATAAACAAAAATAGCAAACCTCTCTGGCTTTTTGAAAAAGCAATAAAAAATCTTTCAGCAACAAAAAACTATCGGTTTGTCTGAATTCTAATAAAGAATAATTAACAAAGCATTAGAAGCTGACTACTTTTAAATCAGTGTTCATAAACTTGATTAAGATGAACATTGTTTTTATTATCAGTAGTAAATTATAACAAAACAATCTTCTGTTGTCTGGCATTAAGGGTGTCAGTTTCTGTATGACCGCCGACTTGCGTACTTGAGTAATGCCAATAATAATGATAATCAATCAATAATAGTAATGATATTCTTTGATTGGATTTGGAGGTGGAGTTGTTATCCCAGACTTAATAACTTTTAATCTCAGAAAATCAAGTGAGTATAAAAGACAGTCTTGTACATAATGTGCTGCCTGAGGTATTTCCCTCATATCACTTAAACGAGCAGAGGATAAGTGTTTTATAGTTTATACGATAAAGAACAGTCTTCGAACTGATGAATGCAAAAATTCCCTTATTCATTATTTTCACGGAAATATTCGTTCTGGTGTTCAATACTGCTTTAAAAAGTCTTCAATATCAATGAAATCTTCAGAATCATGTGAAAGTCATCGTAACATATTTAAAGAATCTGTTAACGCAATAGACAATTTAAGAGCAGAGCAAGAGGGACAAAAGGAAGAGGGACAAGTGTTAACACTTATGCAATCAGTAAGCACAAGATGGAACTCGTTTCTTGATATGTTGGAAAGATTTAATACATTATTAGCTATTGTGGCTAAGATTTTGGCTACAAGGCCTAACACACCTGCCATGGTCACTTCATCAGAGTTAAGGGTCATACGAGACTTGATAGTACTTCTAACCCCATTTAAGATTACTGAAGAGATTAGTGGCGATCGGTTTGTGACTGATAATTTAGCGATTCCAATTGCAATCTTATTTCAGAAATAACTTCAACAAACGAAACCTTTCACAGAGTTAGGTGTTGCTGTTCAGAAGAGTTTGCTAAACTTGGTTAATGCCAGACTAGAACCACTAGAGAAAAATTTACATCTTGCTGAAGTAATAATTATTTTAGACCCTCGCTTTAAGCTGATTCATCATCATCATCATATCAGCCGCAAGACGTCCACTGCTGGACATAGGCCTCCCCCAAGCGTCGCCACATTGACCGGTCCCGTGCGTCCCGCATCCAGCGGATCCCTGCAACCTTCACCAGGTAATCGGTCCACCTGGTGGGAGGCCTTCCAACGCAACGTCTTCCGGTTCGCGGTCGCCACTCCAGAACCTTTCTGCCCCATCGGCCATCCGTTCTGCGAGCAATGTGCCCTGCCCACTGCCACTTAAGTTTGGCAATTCTTCGGGCTATGTCGGTAACCCTGGTTCTCTTGCGGATCTCTATTATGCTGATTACACCGCAATAAACGATTTGTCAAAAGAAATAAGATTTGAATACAGACGTAGAGGGTATAGCGTAACGTTAGGCTCGGTCGAGCTAACGTTAGCCACGTTAGTAAAAATAAAAAGGTAATATAAATTAAAACTCAGAAAAAGGATATAATAATAAAAACTATGGTCCGGCTTCGCACGACGTGGGCAGCTAACCAGGCAACAGGTCAGGCAGGAAGACGTGGTAGGCCCTGGGTAAGCAGATGAGCGGGCACCACGACGGCAATCGGAAAGGCAGGCTGTAGAGTAGGGCAGGCAATCGGATTAGGCAGGATGTAAAGTAGACATGGAAATACAACACTATTTAGGACACACAGTATGTCGTTGCTCGGACGTGGTTAGGACGCGCCATTTCGGCGCCCGCGCCTGATCAAATTGCGCTTTATTTCCATGCATTTTGTATGACATTTGAATGGAATAGGAAGCCGCCCGTGCCATATCCGCGCCCAACGCCATGTCTATGTGGCTTGCTTTTTAGAGCGCGTATATCGTTATTTACAAATAATATATAAATGAGAATCGATACTTATTGCATCCCTAGGCGCAACTGAACGTATATTCCCAACCGCGACCCCACTACACTCCGCACAATTAGCAATACTAAGGTAGAAAAGACGCTACTGCCACTTGCACTCAGCGATTTATCGTAAGACTAATATGAAAAGGCGCATCTACGCAGAACCGTCTTTTCTTCTTATAACCATTGTAGTAACGTTTTTTCATTATATGATCAAGTACATATTTTGTAAAATAATAAGACGCATCTACATATATGCGTCTTTTTAACTAATTATGCGTCATAAATGACTTTCCTATTTCGTATATATTACTTATTATAGCAGAAGCGTCTTAATTAAAAATAAGATTTATAGAGTTGTGTTCAATTTAAATCAAATATAAAATACTGACAGATGCGTCTTTTTTACTGTTTCCAAATATATAGTTATAACAAAAATATGTAAATTACGTCTTTTTAGGGTTCCGTACCTCGAAAGGAAAAAACGGAACTCTTATAGGATCACTTTGTTGTCCGTCAAGACCCTTTTTCTCAGGAACGCGTGCAGGTATCAAGCTGAAATTTATATCAAATACCCAGGTGTACTGTCCCTTAAAGAAAAAAAATCAGACTTCTAAGCCAAAGCAATCAAAAGATACAACCGTTTATGCCGCAAATTTCCGACACTCGCAAGGGAATCAAAACCTACAGGGTACTTCCTGTGAACTCAGAATCTTGAAATTTGGTATGAAGCAACGTCTTATAGCACAGATAAAGGAATAATTGCGAAAACCGTAAACTTTTAGTAACATCATATAATAAAAATATTTTTAATAATTTTAAGCTTACTATCACTTTCCTCATGAATGCGTAGATGTATTAAATTGAAATTCATGTCAAATACTCAGATCTATAATACCGCATTTGGCCGGTTTTTTCCTTATGACGGCAGATTACTGAAGCAGCCGTAATATATTGCGTTAAGCAAACTTTTTATCTTATGGTAATGCACAAAACTTAACGCCTACTGAAATCTAAATCATGTAAATACTTCTGCACGGTCAATCAAGACCCTTTTCATATCGTCATTTACCAAAGATAATACGAACAACATAACCTTATCAAAATATACATAGATCACATAACACAACGCCTAATAATCACATGGCCATACCCGCTGCAAACAGGGCAGACCGCAAATTGCCAGTAATATTAGTCTACCTATAATCTGTACTATCTAGACATTCTGCACTGAAACTCAATAACCAACGACCATGACTAAACTGTATCTAAGTAGGTAATAATAATATACTATCGTCTGGGTGTCACGGAGTAGGGAGGCAAGAAGGATCTTTATGAGGAGCTCCTCTAAATATTTTCAAGTATTGTTATGCCAGCCTGTTCTTTTAGAACTTATTTTTCTTTCTCACAAGCATTTTAAAATCAGAAATAATTGAAATATAAGGATTTAACCAGTGCTTAAATTATCACCGTTAAAGCGCTTATTTCGTGGAAATGGAACATAAGCAGACAAAACGGTTGGCGCAGTGGTACTATCCAGTATACTAGCTATCGGCTATTAGGCTGCGTGTCGCAGGTTCGATTCCCGCACGGGATTAATATTTGTATGGTCTAAAGATAATTGTTCGAGATCTGGGTGTTTGTGTATGTGAATTTAAATGTTTGCATATAGCGCTCACGATACAAGAGAAATTCCTAGTCTAGTGCAATGTTTAAAAAAAAGAATTAGGTCCTCAGTCCAAATCTTAGCGCCCTTTATGCCCGCCGCGTTTTCGCTAACACTAGAGGGTTTGTGCCGCGTTACTACTAGTATTTACATTCATTTAGCATCAGCAACTTCTTCAAATTGAAGTTACCACCAAAAGCTTTCAAGTAAGTGCTCGAGTGACTGTATGAAAAATATATTTACACATCACCCCTCCATTTCCTATCTATTCTGTGTTGTCCACATAATGCGGATGTTTCCCGCGCTCAACTTAAACTAACTTCCGGTTCCGGTGTAATCGCATTTCCTTTGTTTCTGGCCGCGCCGGTGAAAATTTGCAAGCGAAATGTTTTGTATAGAAAGTTAATTTTGTCGATAATGTGGTCACATTGATTCTATTAGTGAAGCAAAATCAATATGTAAAGGCACTTTGTTCAAATTATTCGAATACTTGATTATACAGGGCATTTTCTACCTATTATCAAAAACATAAACTTCAAAACCAAAACACTACAAAGTGCAAAATAACTTTCTTTTCGGCAGTCGGTGTCTTTGGTACCATTTTTATTTCGTTTTTGACACCGACTTCCAAAAATAAAGTAATTTTACGCTTTGTAGTGTTTTATATATATATATATGTATTGCATGGGTAGTCGGTATTTTTTTTTGTTATAAGGTTTTTATTTTCTCTTTTTAGGTTTGATACCTCATAATACCTTGAAAATACTCATTATTAAGTATAACTTAAAAACTACGTCGTGAGATCTTGATCAAATTTAAATGGGACCACATGAAAAGTACCGTCCGACGTTTGTGAACGAGTTCATATAAAATGTACACAACGATATTTTTTTGAGCCCCTGACGGGACACGGTTCGTCCAAGTCCCGGGCACGGCCCTGATATGTGTGGATAGACCTCTTTAGCATAACAAATATACAGTCGAATTGAGAACCTTCTTCTTTTTGAAGTCGGTTGAAAAGCAGTTACATGACGGATTGAAAACACAAAGTGTCAACCTCTGGATAGATCTCTGCATAGTATAATACTAGTAGTAGCATGAGGTATAAAAGATTAAAAAGATTACCTACTGAACACTCAATCCCCGAGAGGATGTAGGCATGAACAAGTTGGTAACGACAGCAACTCAATATGTTTTAAAGCTACATAGTAATAACAAAGCAGATGCTTTACTTGATATAATGTATTGTAGTGCCACTGCTTTCAAAACGGTAAAGATATACATCGTACTGAGTAAATGGCATTTCCTCTACTAAAAATTTGATGGCAATACGTGTGACATCCACTAACCCTCATAGGACCTAACTACGGCCCACACCCTCTTCCCGAAATGATACCCATGTAGCCCAGCAGCGGGCAGTAAAATTATAGACTGATTATGCTTAGTAAAAGCAATAGATGTAGGTAGTATTTTCCCCGAAAATAGTCCAATTCACATCTAGTTTATGTACAACTTGTCATTAGAGTGGTGGAATACGTCATTTCAACGCAACGACGAGTAATTACAGCAATTGATTAGTCTGTGACGCTCTCGCATCTAATTAAACCGTTGATATGCTTATGGGATATATTTGTTATAAATAGACTGATGCCAATGATATTTAGAAACGTTATTTTCTATTTTGTATAGAGTGGTTCCAATGTGTGATCCCTAGATATGATTGCTCCAAAACCTAAACCTAACCTTTACATCGCAGTAAAGAACTTTCGCGACAACGTACGTCGCCATGGAAAACTTTCGCAGTAACGTACATCGCAGCAGAGAAGTTTCGCAACAACGAACGTCGCGATAATAAACTTTCGCTATAACGTACATCGCAGTAATGAACTTCGCAACAATGGGGTACCTCCCCTTTCGGAACCGCTCCCAATGGTGTAAAACCAAACCAATACTTAAGACGATTTTTGAGCCTATCGAAACGAAAGAAGAAGTAGAACTCGATGAATTATTATTACAGTAAAGGCTAGCTATATATTGCAAATAATAGGTTGGGGAAAAAGTTTCATCGCATTTTTTAAGAAAATTCAAAACATTTTTTAATATAGTTTATTTACATTTAACTAAAGTATGTACGTACCATTTTGTTCGATAACTTTTTGCCATCTTGTAGGTAGGGACATGATCCCATTGCTATAGACATTTTGGGACTTCTGATCAAAATACCGCGACAAGTGGTTTTGGCTGTCCTTTCGTGATGTTAACCTGACACTGCCTAAAGAATTCTGAAGAGACCGAAACAGGTGGAAATCTGAAGGTGCAAGGTCAGGACTATACGGCGGATGCATTAACACCTCCCAGCCAAACTCTCTTAATTTTTGCTGAGTTTTCTAAAGACGTGTGAGGTCTAGCGTTATCATGATGAAAAACCACACCCCTTCTGTTGATTAATTCCGGTCGCTTTCTCTCAACTTATTGCTTTAATCTCATCAGTTGTTCGCAGTAGAGTTCAGAATCAATGGTCCTGCCCGGTGGTAACAGCTCATAATGAATAATCATTTTATCCGTAATAGGGCGACCAGAGCGACGTGCATCTTTGAAATCAAAATTTCCGGATTGAAAACGCTTAAACCAAATTTGTGCTACTTTTACAGACACTGCGCTAGGTCAATAAACATCGCAAATTTTTTTCGCGGCTTGCGTTCCATTTTTATCTTTTTTTTAATAAAATTTTAAAATGTATCGAATTTCTTCATTAGATTCACTCACCTTGACGGTACGAAAAATAAATGAAAATCACACATTTTCCTAATTTGAATTTGGAATTATGTTCTTTAAAATTTAAACTCAATGATACCAAATCCAGCCAGATACAAATAGTATAGCCAAAGAGATGTTATTACAAGTTCACACATACTATAATGCGAAAAGACTTTTTCCCCAACCTAATATATAGCAAGCCTGCTAACTAGTATTATCAGTACAATGTTTCTGGTTAGAATTATATCTACAATGCTTGACATTTATTATCAAAATGTAAGAGGCTTAAGAACGAAAACAAATGAACTGTACCAAAACACTTTTCTGAACGATTATAAAATCATAGCTTTTACTGAGACTTGACAGAATTCAAACATCCTGAATAGCGAGTTGTTTGATTCTAGGTATACTATTTATATTACAGTCGAGATAGAATATGCCATAATACTGCTAAAAAAGGTGGCGGCGGTGTTTTCCTAGCTAATTCTCGGGATGTTATGTTTTGAACGGGTTTAGGGGCTGAGGACGAACAGTTGACAATCGACATCTGAGGTTCTAAGCCACGCCCACTGTCATCGATAGTTTAGGGGAAACTTAAATTGGAGCGAAAAGTATTTGAATATTAAATACACAAGGCCGACCACAGAGGCCCATATCATAAACGGACTCTTCCGATGGTTTTTTTTACAAAAATATAACCGCGCAAGTTCTTATTTCAAACTGGCTAGCATCTGACCTCAGATCGTTCACTGTTATTTTGCCTATGAATGCAACCTTATTGCTACGAAAATAAAGATCACTAAAATAGGTAATCTGGCTA
Source organism: Orthosia cruda (assembly GCA_964057195.1). Classification (NCBI taxonomy): domain Eukaryota; kingdom Metazoa; phylum Arthropoda; class Insecta; order Lepidoptera; family Noctuidae; genus Orthosia; species Orthosia cruda. Next base: position 38,171,865 of record OZ059830.1, read on the forward strand.
GTGTCATACGAGTCTTTGCCGTGCAAATTGAATAAATATTATAATTATGTCTGCTTCTATGCGACTGCCACATATAAGAACACAGTACGTTACATTTTTTATATTGGTTTAATAGCTAGATAATTTTATTTATATTATTTTAATGAGTTTTACTATACTGAAATGGACTGTGCAATATTAAACTGGAAACTTTAAATTTGAATTGAGATTTAGTGCTTTCAGTAATCAATTTTATCATTATTTACAATAGGAAAGTCACATCAAATTGTAAAGACACCTTAAATTAGCAAATATCCAAAATTTACTAGGTTTGGAATTGTCTTTTTTAGGCATGTTTAAAATATGCAATAGAATGTATGACGCTATTAATATCATTTGTACAATTAGTAGGTTCATATTCCTTGTTTAGTATTCTCTTGAAATCTTAATATATCATTTAGTTACTAATACAAGATGACTTTCCGCTCTCCTGGAATATAATAATTACAAAGCACGTACTGGGTTTTGATATACATCAGCCCTCTGTGGTGAGGTCACGTGGTGCCGCTTTTCTGTATATTAGAGTTAAAAAACAAATAGACAGGGCGCAAAAAACACGGTCATGTAAACTTTATCTATCTATATAAATTAAAAAAACCGGCCAAGTGCGAGTTGCACTCGCGCACAAAGGTTCCGTACCATTATCGCAAAAAAACGGAAAAGAACACGTATGTTGTATGGGAGCCCCACTTAAATATTGATTTTGTTCTGTTTTTAGTATTTGTTGTTATAGCGGCAACAGAAATACACCATCTGTAAAAAAAAAAATTGCCTTGCTATCACGGTTCATGAGATACAGCCTCGTGACAGACGGACAGACAGACAGGGAGATAGACGGAACCCTAAAAATGCTGTATGTGATTGTAAGCGTCTCACTAGAGAACGGCTGAAACTATTTGTTGCTATTGTTTGTTATATATCAATCAATCATTTATTTGCTATAAGTATTGGTACAGTGTAGGTGTTTAAAGATAATATAGAAAGAAAGAAAATGTTTATATGCGCCAGGCACAACGAATGCCATAAAAAAACCGGCTAAGTGCGAGTCGGACTCGCGCACGAAGGGTTCCGTACTTGTTAAATTGTGGTTTACGATTTATGACGTATTTAAAAAAAACTACTTACTTGATCTCGTTCAAACCAATTTTCGGTGGAAGATTACATGGTAATGTACATCATATATTTTTTTTGGTTTTATTATTATCTTATTTTAGAAGTTTCAGGGGGGGGACACATTTTACCATTTTGGAAGTGTCTCTCACGCAAACTATTCAGTTTAGAAAAAAATATATTAGAAACCTTAATATCTTTTTTGAAGACCTATCCATAGATACCCCACATGTACAGGTAGGATGAAAAAAAAAATAAGTTTCAGTTTTTTTCTATTTTTGTTTGAAAATCTTAATGCGGTTCACAGAATACACCTACTTACCAAGTTTCAACAGCATAGTTCTTATAGTTTCGGAAAAAAGTGGCTGTGACATACGGATGGACAGACAGACAGACATGAAGAATCCATAAGGGTTCCGTTTTTTGCCTTTTGGCTAGGGAACCCTAAAAAAGAAAACATAAATACTAAACACAGTGTATGCCTCACAACCACGTATATGTTACTGTAAAATCCGAACTGATGTTTCAGTTTAAAAAAAAAACTATGATGAAACTTATTATTTATCGGTAAAACAGATTTACTAAGTCTTACCGGTAAAAGTCTGAAATCATCATCATCATCTACCTGCCCTTGTCCCATGTTACTTGGGGTCGGCGCAACACGTTTTCTTCTTCCATATCGTTCTGTCTCGCACCACGCTATAATTGACTCCCTTTTCTTTAATATCACTCCTCACACAGTCCATCTATCTTTTCTTTGGCCGTCCCCTCCCTCTTCATCCATCCCCAATTAAATTCATAAGAGTACACCTAAGTCATTCCAGACATTCTTTTCCCGCACCGTCTAGAACCAGCACTCCTGGTACGCGTCCAAATCATCTCGGCACCTATTTCTGGACCGGCCTCAACGGTGCGTTCCATCTTCAAGATTGTGGAGGCTTGCCCAGCGCTCAATTTGCATGCTACTAACGTGAGCCGTAATGGCATTGGCCCATTTGAGCCGAACAGCCTTTTTACCCACGTCTATTATGCCCGTTTGGGAACACAGCGTGTTCCGTATTCGGTCTGTTCTTTTTACATCCAGAATGCTGCGTAAATGTTTGGCAATCCCCAAGTGTAAGTCTTTGAGTTTACCTCCAGGGCGATCGGCGGATTTTTTGTTAATAAATAAGAATTGTCAGTGCCGATTTGGCAAAATGATAAGATCAATTAATAATTAGCTTCACAATATTAATAGACTAACAAACTATTATTGTTGCCCGTTATTGCAATTGGGATAGTTAATTGCGAGAAATACAGGACTGATCAATGTGATGATTCTTGGTGTGCTTTATGTCCACATGTGGACGATTTTTGGTTGAAACGACGAAAAATGTCAAATTCGTGAGAAATAGATTATCATTTCTCACGAATTTAAAATTATTTGGTCAATTCTAGGTGCCGTATGTTAGAAATAAACAAAGATTGAAACAAATGTATACGAAGAATTTTATTAGTTCTGTCATTTCGAGACACTGCCAGCGTGGTTGGTACGACCATTCCATGTTCTGTGTTTTTTGCTTCTATTGTTTTTACATGAACGAAGAAGGTTAAAATAGTATTCGACCTTACCTATATTTTAAATATTGTTTAATTCAAATTGAGATAACATTTGTTGTATTTTCAAAGAGGTTCAAATACTTTTTAGTTATGGACTTAGTAAGTAAACTAAATGACGTGAGTCGTGTATAATACAACAAAAATATAGATGGCAGTGACAGCGGTAGTGCCAAAAAATAAAAATAATACAGACTTTGACAATATTACTTGTGATTCCGTTAGTTCCAATTAAAGCCACCAGGCTACATGATCTGGCTGCATTATACCTGATATTTGTTTGACAGATTGAATTGACGAGAAATAAATTGAATATTATTTTTGCTTTTTGCGGCAAAAAGCGACATACGTCCACCTAGCAACGCCGCAAAGCGGTCACTGTCGAATTGCACTGGATGGAAAGAGAAGCACGATGGAATTTGTATAGACTTTTTTACAAAACATAATAATATGAATTACTTAAAAATAATGAATGAAACATCAATATATAAGACAATGAAGTTTTGCGTCCATTTATGATACGTTATTGGTGTTAATTGTACAAATGTACGCTGGTCAGTATTACCGGAAAAACTTTTGAAGATCACGGTAAGAGGTTACTTTGCCATTCAATTGTATCGAGGTTTTTGTGCGTAAACGTGTTTCGGCCACAACAAAGTTTTCGGAAATATGATCAAGATTAACATATATTTTTTCTGCTGCCACATCTTCAATAGATTTGGCAAAAAAATGTTTAAAAGAAAGCCCATTTTGAGTATTCAGCCCCTTAAGTCCAGTGATTTAGTAGAATGTATCCAATATTCAGTCCCTTCAAAACTACCCAGATTTCCCATCACAAAATTACTCCATATTCCATTCCGCAAAACCAACCTAGGCCTCAACGCTCCACTTCTCCGCATGTGTTGAAGCTATAATAGTATTTGTACAACACCAGATACTGATTTACACGTTGTTTCACTCAATAAGTTTAGAAGAACAGTCTCGGAGGTACGGGAGTGCGCAAATCCTTCAACTTAGGCTAATTACGAACATATACTTCCTTCTTCATTTTTTATTCTGTCTGTTTTTAATTTTTATGTTTTAAATTTACATTTTTTTTAGATTAATAATTAATATTAAAGATTAATATTAGAGATTATTGATTAAAGGTTGACTGGTAGAGAAAGCCTTGTGGCATTAAGTCCGCCTATGTACCACTATTGTACATGAAGTTTAAATAAATAAATATTAATATTTTGAAATTTTAAATAATTTTGTGTTTCTGACCGTATGGTGTAAGCTGCGTATACCTGTAATAGGGATACACACCAGCACCCTTATTTTTTCATTGTTTACTACAATCTGTTTCGTATGTAATGCTGTTGGTGTACTTTATAATAAATAAATATTGCAAAGAATGTATAGAGGCCTTCCAATTCTTAAGGAAGACATCGTCGTCCCGCCCTCTACTTCATGGTCGATAAATAAATACTTGAATATTTCAATCAACTCAGACTGTCACTGTTCAGTGCTGAACACAGCCTCTTCACAGCTGCGCCATAATACGCAGTCGGAAGACTCCTTTCCGCATCCAGTCTGCCCTAGTAACCTTTTTAGGATTGTTAAGTCCATTTAGTTACGCTTACCGATACGCGGCCTCCACTGTAATACTAATCTGTTCCACCGATTACAGTCCTTTGACAAACTTGACTGCTCCTCCTCCCTTCTCCCAACTTAGCTTTAACAAGGTCTAGTCTTTTACTTATTTCGTTCATTTGAAATTAAAATTACGGCCCTTGAAGCAAGATAGATATAGGTACGCTCTATTGTAAGGTATGAAAAATAAATTCTAAAAAATGAAACCGGCTAAGTACGAGTTGGACTCAAGCTTTTTAGGGTTCAAACGAAACATATATTTTTTGCATAATTAGCATATTTATAGAAAAGAAACGGGGGAATGGTCAACTTCTATCTCACACCCGAGATCAAAACTTTCTGATCCTATTTCGAACTTATATCGCAGATATTATTAGAAAATAAATATTGTAATCAAATAATACTGTATGAGCTGGTATTGATATATGAACAGTTAGAATATATAAATTATGTACAGACTTGTAGTAATACAATAAAAATAAACATTAAAAAAAACATCTAATTTTATCAATTAAAATGGACTTCCAAAAAAACACTGCAAAGTGAAAAATAACTTTCTTTTCCGAAGTCTGTGTCTTTGGTACCTATTGTTTTCCATTTTTCGACACCGACTTCGGAAAAGAAAGTTATTTTTCGCTTTGCAGTGTTTTTTTTTGTTAAAAGTTTTTTATTTACCTCTTTTTAGTTTTGATGGGTACCTTCAATTGCCATTAAAATCATATATAGCCAAAGTACATCTCATGACGATTCCAATAAGAAACACGACTAGAATACATTGTTTTATTTCGCAGTTTCAGTTCCAGTTTCACCTGCCGCCTTCATCATCAGATCAGTTCGATGGTACCATTTTCATCAGAACTATTTATTTATAAGTATTTGCTTCATCATAGTCGTTTAACTATTCGAGATATCTTATATCCATGACATACTCAGCATTAAAGAGTTCCATTGGCCATCTATGGTCTTCTTCACCAGTTCCACTTCACCAAATGATACTTTTTGAGTGCAAATGATTGCATTGTTGATGAAAATACCAAACTATCACCATACCAAATTCCATCTAAATCGGTTCATCGGTTTAAGCCATATTAAGAAGTTTCATACAAAACTAACGGCCCAACCCCCATTTCTCCCCCTTCGTGTTTTATGCAAGTAGCCTATGTCCTTCTCAGGATCTCAAACTATCTCCGTACCAAATTTCATCTAAATCGGTTCATAATAAGAAGTTGCATGATAAGAAGTTACATACTAAATTAACCCTCCCCCCATTTCTTCCACTTCGTTTTTTATGCAAGTAGCCTATGTCCTTCTCAGGATCTCAAACTATCTCCGTACCAAATTTCATCTAAATCGGTTCATAATAAGAAGAAGTTGCATGATAAGAAGTTATCTCTATCCATTCAAGGTTGCCTGGAAGAGATCGCAGAGCGCGATAAGGCCGCCTATTGTATGTTTGTTTTAATTTTAATGTTTCTTTTGTATTGTCTTATCTTGGTGTACAATAAAGTATATATATATATATATATATATACTAAATTAACCCTCCCCCCATTTCTTCCACTTCGTTTTTTATGCAAGTAGCCTATGTCCTTCTCAGGATCTCAAACTATCTCCGTACCAAATTTCATCTAAATCGGTTCATAATAAGAAGAAGTTGCATGATAAGAAGTTATCTCTATCCATTCAAGGTTGCCTGGAAGAGATCGCAGAGCGCGATAAGGCCGCCTATTGTATGTTTGTTTTAATTTTAATGTTTCTTTTGTATTGTCTTATCTTGGTGTACAATAAAGTATATATATATATATATATATATATATACTAAATTAACCCTCCCCCCATTTCTTCCACTTCGTTTTTTATGCAAGTAGCCTATGTCCTTCTCAGGATCTCAAACTATCTCCGTACCAAATTTCATCTAAATCGGTTCATAATAAGAAGAAGTTGCATGATAAGAAGTTATCTCTATCCATTCAAGGTTGCCTGGAAGAGATCGCAGAGCGCGATAAGGCCGCCTATTGTATGTTTGTTTTAATTTTAATGTTTCTTTTGTATTGTCTTATCTTGGTGTACAATAAAGTATATATATATATATATATATATATATACTAAATTAACCCTCCCCCCATTTCTTCCACTTCGTTTTTTATGCAAGTAGCCTATGTCCTTCTCAGGATCTCAAACTATCTCCGTACCAAATTTCATCTAAATCGGTTCATAATAAGAAGAAGTTGCATGATAAGAAGTTATCTCTATCCATTCAAGGTTGCCTGGAAGAGATCGCAGAGCGCGATAAGGCCGCCTATTGTATGTTTGTTTTAATTTTAATGTTTCTTTTGTATTGTCTTATCTTGGTGTACAATAAAGTATATATATATATATATATATATATATATACTAAATTAACCCTCCCCCCATTTCTTCCACTTCGTTTTTTATGCAAGTAGCCTATGTCCTTCTCAGACTCTCAAACTATCTCCATACCAAATTGCATCTAAATCGGTTCATAATAAGAAGGAGTAGCATGATAAGAACTTACTACAAAATATCGGGAAAAATATCGTGATCATGTTTTATGAAAAAAATAATTGTCTTTGTCCTTCCTGCGGCCCATTCCCTCTCACAGAGGGGAGGCCTGTATCCCAGCAGTGGGAACATTAATAGGCTGATGATGATGAAGTTAACACAGTTGGCCATTTGATCACACCAAGGTACCCACATAATTTATTTTATCTACTTCGGTTTCGTTATATTCGAATTATAAAATTGACAGCGGTTGCATTATGATACCCATAACGACATCGGGTTGCATTATGCGAATCGTCATAAATTCTAAAACACAAGCAAAGACATTCTGAACATACAGCCAGGTACCTAGAGTATTACTTCGAAATCGAGACAATGTAAATGATGTTTTTAAAAATGGAACAAGTTTAGAACAAAATTATCGTATACTATTTGGCTGTTGCGGCTACAAGATGTTTGCCTTATACCTAATAAAGAATAAATAAAAAATAAAGTGGACGCGCGAAAAAATTTCTGAGTGAAATTTTATTTCAAATTTTATTAAAAATGTCTTCAACATCAAGTGAAAAGTGTGAAAATACTACACCAGATATAACAAATAGAGCAGTTGCGGCTACAAATAATTTACTACCAGAAAAATCAAGACATGTAAGAGAAATGAAATACTTAAACACACTTCCTGAAATACTTATTTGTCTATATCTGTGTTTTATTCCTTCCTTCGTAGATAAAATCTTGTATGCAACTGTACGTTATTGGCATTTTAATAACTCGTGCCCACCTATTTCGGTACGCGCTACGCTTGTACCGAAAAATGGCACTCGTATTAAAAGACCGTCCATAACGTAACAGTTGCATAAATAGTTATTTTTACTACTAACAAAATAAATTATGAAGACCGATTGAAAGGACACCAGTGTGTGAATGTGTAAGAAAGCGTTAGAAACGAAATTATACACCTACACTGTAGGTATGTCCGAAACGACTGTCTTAAATTACGTGAGCATAGTACCTATTTAAACACTTTTTCAATTCTTTAATTTGTCTCCTAAAAGTGTCTCCATATTGGTTTACTAGCTGTCCCACGCGGCTTCGCTCCCGTCAACTGGCTACCTACCTACCCATCAACCCTACCTACTCTACATACATGATTGTTGTGTAATTAAACCGTTTACGCAGCGCACGCAACGGAAGCTCTCAAAAAGGAACAATTTTGCCCGTTTTTGCAACATTTTTCATTTATGCTCTGCTCCTGTTGGTCGTAGCGTGATGTTATATAGCCTATAACCTTCCTCAATAAATGGACTATCCAACACAAAAAGAATTTTTCAATTCCAACCAGTAGTTTCTGAGATTAGCGCGTTCAAACAAACAAACAAACAAACAAACAAACAAACAAACAAACTCTTCAGCTTTATAATATTAGTATAGATTTACTTGGTTGGTTGGTTTGGGTCACAGAAAGTCATATTATGTGTACCAAACAAATGCGTTGGTCCAGTTAATAGCCCGTCTCTTACAGCTAGTTCAGAGCAAATTGGCTGAGAAAGACAGTAAAAAACACGAGCGGTCCACACGATGATTCCGTTTTTCATTCATATGTAAGGAACCCTAAAAATCAGCCTAAATTATCATTTTTGTTTATGATCAGAAAGTCATATTATGTGTACCAAACAAATGCGTTGGTCCAGTTAATAGCCCGTCTCTTACAGCTAGTTCAGAGCAAATTGGCTGAGAAAGACAGTAAAAAACACGAGCGGTCCACACGATGATTCCGTTTTTCATTCATATGTAAGGAACCCTAAAAATCAGCCTAAATTATCATTTTTGTTTATGATCAGAAAGTCATATTATGTGTACCAAACAAATGCGTTGGTCCAGTTAATAGCCCGTCTCTTACAGCTAGTTCAGAGCAAATTGGCTGAGAAAGACAGTAAAAAACACGAGCGGTCCACACGATGATTCCGTTTTTCATTCATATGTAAGGAACCCTAAAAATCAGCCTAAATTATCATTTTTGTTTATGATCAGAAAGTCATATTATGTGTACCAAACAAATGCGTTGGTCCAGTTAATAGCCCGTCTCTTACAGCTAGTTCAGAGCAAATTGGCTGAGAAAGACAGTAAAAAACACGAGCGGTCCACACGATGATTCCGTTTTTCATTCATATGTAAGGAACCCTAAAAATCAGCCTAAATTATCATTTTTGTTTATGATCAGAAAGTCATATTATGTGTACCAAACAAATGCGTTGGTCCAGTTAATAGCCCGTCTCTTACAGCTAGTTCAGAGCAAATTGGCTGAGAAAGACAGTAAAAAACACGAGCGGTCCACACGATGATTCCGTTTTTCATTCATATGTAAGGAACCCTAAAAATCAGCCTAAATTATCATTTTTGTTTATGATCAGAAAGTCATATTATGTGTACCAAACAAATGCGTTAGTCCAGTTAATAGCCCGTCTCTTACAGCTAGTTCAGAGCAAATTGGCTGAGAAAGACAGTAAAAAACACGAGCGGTCCACACGATGATTCCGTTTTTCATTCATATGTAAGGAACCCTAAAAATCAGCCTAAATTATCATTTTTGTTTATGATCAGAAAGTCATATTATGTGTACCAAACAAATGCGTTGGTCCAGTTAATAGCCCGTCTCTTACAGCTAGTTCAGAGCAAATTGGCTGAGAAAGACAGTAAAAAACACGAGCGGTCCACACGATGATTCCGTTTTTCATTCATATGTAAGGAACCCTAAAAATCAGCCTAAATTATCATTTTTGTTTATGATCAGAAAGTCATATTATGTGTACCAAACAAATGCGTTGGTCCAGTTAATAGCCCGTCTCTTACAGCTAGTTCAGAGCAAATTGGCTGAGAAAGACAGTAAAAAACACGAGCGGTCCACACGATGATTCCGTTTTTCATTCATATGTAAGGAACCCTAAAAATCAGCCTAAATTATCATTTTTGTTTATGATCAGAAAGTCATATTATGTGTACCAAACAAATGCGTTGGTCCAGTTAATAGCCCGTCTCTTACAGCTAGTTCAGAGCAAATTGGCTGAGAAAGACAGTAAAAAACACGAGCGGTCCACACGATGATTCCGTTTTTCATTCATATGTAAGGAACCCAAAAAATCAGCCCTTTTAATAAGATTCCAAGAACAATCCTCTAACCAAATAAAATTGGTTTTTATTCTACGAAGTACGAAACATCCCTCACAATTCCACAAAGTAAAATAAGTCAGTGATTTATTTCGTTGAAAGCGGAATAGATTCAAGCGCCCTTTTACAATAAACGCGGCGCTCTCCAGAACCTGTTATTAGATTTAGAAGTCAAAGCATACACTGAATATCTATGAGTCGGCGTTTGAGATGCTCTATTAGATCGCATTAAACTGAAGTAACTCCACACTGGTGTGCACTTTGAATGTAGATGGGGTGTAGAGCGCCTGTTATGAAAATGTTAGGTAGATAGATATTATGATTGAATGTAATAATTGTAGATTTGGGTACTACATAGGCCCTGTTCGGCAGCCGCAGTTTACTTTTAACCGACTTACCAAAAAGGAGGAGGTTCTATGTTTGACTTGGAGTATGTTTTTTTTAAATGTATTTTCACTGATATCTCCGTCAAATGTAAACCGATTTCGAAAATTCTTCTTTTATTTGGAAGTGTATGTTCCGAAATTGGTCCCATTTTAATTTAGTGAAGATCTGATGAAGAATTTCAAAGATATACAGCAGAACTCTTCAATAAATAAAGGAAAATCACTCGGGATTGCTGCAATCGTATGTCTGTTTATTGTTTATTCCTTTTCATAGCACAACATCAAACCAGTACGCTCTTAAGAGATACGCAGATTTGTCAATTCATCGGTTATGTTCAAGTTTCATGATATTCGGGTAATATATTCTGGCATTATAGTTACCTTACTAGAAAACTTGCCTATTAGGTAGGTAAAACTAAAAAAAACAAAAATAAAAAAACTTTTTTGCAAAAAATACCGCCGACTTCCAAATAAAAAACTACAAAGTGAAAAATAACTTTATTTTTGGAAGTCGGTGTCCATAACGCAAAAAAATGGTACCTACCAAAGACACCGACTTCCAAAAATAAAGTTATTTTTCACTTTGTAGTTTTTTATTTGGAAGGCGGTGGTATTTTTTGCAAAAAGTTTTTTTTTGTTTAAGAATGTTGACCATGTTTATATTTGTATATTAATCTCACTCCGCTTGTTGGTTTTTAATAAACACATAACATCCAGCGATCAGGTTACCCATTTTTTTGGTATACATTGTCGCTGACAACGGTGAAGAATCCTTTCAGTCAGCTAATATAAGTTTGTGTTCCATTTGTGTAATTGCTGCAAAAATAAACGTATAATTAAATAAAATTTTCATGGCTTATTCTCATCGCCTATCTATACTAATATTATAAAGAGGTAAAGTTTGTGGGTTTGTAAGTTTGTGAGTTTGTGACGTTGTAAGGGGTAATCTCTGAATCTACTGAACCGATTTTGAAAATTCTTTCACCAGTAGAAAGCTACATTATTCCAGAGTGTCATAGGCTATAATAAATTTTCAAAAATATTAGAGATCCTTATGAAAATTGCAATAATGTAACCCATAGGAAAATATTGCCTATAAAATTCATTTTTTGGCGTGCGCTGAGAAAAACATTGATGATAGATAAAAATAGTAGGTAAGTAGGGTAGGCAGGGTAGGCAAAGTAGGCAGGGTAGGCAGGGTAGTTAGGGTAGGCAGGCTAGGCTGGCTAGGCATGGTAAGCATTCCGTTTTTCATTCATATGTAAGGAACCCTAAAAATCAGCCTAAATTATCATTTTTGTTTATGATCAGAAAGTCATATTATGTGTACCAAACAAATGCGTTGGTCCAGTTAATAGCCCGTCTCTTACAGCTAGTTCAGAGCAAATTGGCTGAGAAAGACAGTAAAAAACACGAGCGGTCCACACGATGATTCCGTTTTTCATTCATATGTAAGGAACCCTAAAAATCAGCCTAAATTATCATTTTTGTTTATGATCAGAAAGTCATATTATGTGTACCAAACAAATGCGTTGGTCCAGTTAATAGCCCGTCTCTTACAGCTAGTTCAGAGCAAATTGGCTGAGAAAGACAGTAAAAAACACGAGCGGTCCACACGATGATTCCGTTTTTCATTCATATGTAAGGAACCCTAAAAATCAGCCTAAATTATCATTTTTGTTTATGATCAGAAAGTCATATTATGTCTACCAAACAAATGCGTTGGTCCAGTTAATAGCCCGTCTCTTACAGCTAGTTCAGAGCAAATTGGCTGAGAAAGACAGTAAAAAACACGAGCGGTCCACACGATGATTCCGTTTTTCATTCATATGTAAGGAACCCTAAAAATCAGCCTAAATTATCATTTTTGTTTATGATCAGAAAGTCATATTATGTGTACCAAACAAATGCGTTGGTCCAGTTAATAGCCCGTCTCTTACAGCTAGTTCAGAGCAAATTGGCTGAGAAAGACAGTAAAAAACACGAGCGGTCCACACGATGATTCCGTTTTTCATTCATATGTAAGGAACCCAAAAAATCAGCCCTTTTAATAAGATTCCAAGAACAATCCTCTAACCAAATAAAATTGGTTTTTATTCTACGAAGTACGAAACATCCCTCACAATTCCACAAAGTAAAATAAGTCAGTGATTTATTTCGTTGAAAGCGGAATAGATTCAAGCGCCCTTTTACAATAAACGCGGCGCTCTCCAGAATCTGTTATTAGATTTAGAAGTCAAAGCATACACTGAATATCTATGAGTCGGCGTTTGAGATGCTCTATTAGATCGCATTAAACTGAAGTAACTCCACACTGGTGTGCACTTTGAATGTAGATGGGGTGTAGAGCGCCTGTTATGAAAATGTTAGGTAGATAGATATTATGATTGAATGTAATAATTGTAGATTTGGGTACTACATAGGCCCTGTTCGGCAGCCGCAGTTTACTTTTAACCGACTTACCAAAAAGGAGGAGGTTCTATGTTTGACTTGGAGTATGTTTTTTTTAAATGTATTTTCACTGATATCTCCGTCAAATGTAAACCGATTTCGAAAATTCTTCTTTTATTTGGAAGTGTATGTTCCGAAATTGGTCCCATTTTAATTTAGTGAAGATCTGATGAAGAATTTCAAAGATATACAGCAGAACTCTTCAATAAATAAAGGAAAATCACTCGGGATTGCTGCAATCGTATGTCTGTTTATTGTTTATTCCTTTTCATAGCACAACATCAAACCAGTACGCTCTTAAGAGATACGCAGATTTGTCAATTCATCGGTTATGTTCAAGTTTCATGATATTCGGGTAATATATTCTGGCATTATAGTTACCTTACTAGAAAACTTGCCTATTAGGTAGGTAAAACTAAAAAAAACAAAAATAAAAAAACTTTTTTGCAAAAAATACCGCCGACTTCCAAATAAAAAACTACAAAGTGAAAAATAACTTTATTTTTGGAAGTCGGTGTCCATAACGCAAAAAAATGGTACCTACCAAAGACACCGACTTCCAAAAATAAAGTTATTTTTCACTTTGTAGTTTTTTATTTGGAAGGCGGTGGTATTTTTTGCAAAAAGTTTTTTTTTGTTTAAGAATGTTGACCATGTTTATATTTGTATATTAATCTCACTCCGCTTGTTGGTTTTTAATAAACACATAACATCCAGCGATCAGGTTACCCATTTTTTTGGTATACATTGTCGCTGACAACGGTGAAGAATCCTTTCAGTCAGCTAATATAAGTTTGTGTTCCATTTGTGTAATTGCTGCAAAAATAAACGTATAATTAAATAAAATTTTCATGGCTTATTCTCATCGCCTATCTATACTAATATTATAAAGAGGTAAAGTTTGTGGGTTTGTAAGTTTGTGAGTTTGTGACGTTGTAAGGGGTAATCTCTGAATCTACTGAACCGATTTTGAAAATTCTTTCACCAGTAGAAAGCTACATTATTCCAGAGTGTCATAGGCTATAATAAATTTTCAAAAATATTAGAGATCCTTATGAAAATTGCAATAATGTAACCCAAGGTAGGAAAATATTGCCTATAAAATTCATTTTTTGGCGTGCGCTGAGAAAAACATTGATGATAGATAAAAATAGTAGGTAAGTAGGGTAGGCAGGGTAGGCAAAGTAGGCAGGGTAGGCAGGGTAGTTAGGGTAGGCAGGCTAGGCTGGCTAGGCATGGTAAGCAGGGTAAGCAGGGTAGGCAGGGTAGGCATGGTAGGCGGGGTTGGCCGGGTAGGCAGGATAGGCATGGTTGGCAGGGTAGGCAGAGTAGGCAGGGTTGGCAGGGTAGGCAGAGTAGGCAGGATAGGCAGGGTAGGCAGGATAGGCAGGGAAGGCAGGGTGGGCGCGCCAGTCAGGGTAGGCAGGGTAGGCGGGGTAGGCAGGTTAGACAGGGTAGGCAGGGTAGGCATGGTAGGCATGGTAAGCAGGGTAGGCAGAGTAGGCAGGGTAGGCTGGGTAGGCAGGGTAGGCAGGATACGCAGAGAAGGCAGGGTAGGCAGGTTAGACAGGGTTGGCAGCAGGGTAGGCAGGTTAGACAGGGTTTGCAGGGTAGGCAAGGTAGGCATAATAGGCAGGGTAGGCAAGGTAGGCAGGGTAGGCAGGATAGGCAGGGAAGGCAGGGTAGGCAGGGTAGGCAGGATTAGCAGGATAGGCAGGGTAGGCAGGGTTGGCAGGGCAGGCAGGGTAGGCATGGTAGGCAGGGTTAGCAGGATAGGCAGGGTAGGCATGGTAGGCAGGGTAGGCAGGATAGGCAGGGTACGCATGACACGCAGGGTAGGCAGGGTAGACAGGGTAGGCAGGGTAGGCAGGGTAGGCTGGGTAGGCAGGGTAGGCAGGATAGGCAGGCTAGGCAGGGTAGGCAGGGCAGTCAGGGTTAGCAGGGTAGGCAGGGTTGGCAGAGAAGGCAGGATAGGCAGGGAAGGCAGGGTAGGCATGGTAGGCAGGGTTGGCAGGGTAGGCAGGGTAGGCAGGGTGGGCAGGGTAGGCAGGGTAGGCAGGATAGGCAGGATAGGCAGGTTACGCAGGCTACGCAGGGTAGGCAGGATAAGCGGGCTAGGCAGGGTAGGCAGGGCAGTCAGGGTTAGCAGGGTAGGCAGGGTTGGCAGAGAAGGCAGGATAGGCAGGGAAGGCAGGGTAGGCAGGGTAGGCATGGTAGGCAGGGTAGGTAGGTAGATAGCCAGTTGACGGGAGCGAAGCCCCGCGGGTCAGCTAGTTGCTTCCTAAAAGTGGTCTTCCATCCATCAATAAGGTCTGAATACAGAACTAAGTACTTTATTGTTGTTTGGTTTTGATTTCCGTGAGAACTATATACAACTCCCTCACTCACTTACACACCAACACCACATCATCTACTTATCTACACTCACACACAAACACCGACACACCTACAATTCACATATATTCACCCACACCCTCGCACTCTCACATTCTCATACATAATTTAAAAACTAAAGTCAACTACCTCTTTTTTCCCTTCTGAAGGTAAATCGACAGTCGACACAGTCCACACACACATACATAAATCAATTGGAACTTCATTGCGAAACGCTGTCTCTTAAGATACAGGATACCCTAGTTTAGGAGACAGTTTAATTTATTGTGTACAGATTTCTGCAGCATCCAAATGTTTAATGTAAATGTCTTCTACCATAATTATATAAATAAAAATGTAAACTTAAAGTACCTCCAATAATCTATTTTTTTGGGATATAGAGCTGTAAAACTATTTTCCTTTTTAACCGCGGCATCTTTCCTCCTAATATTATAATAAATTACATTAAGTTAAAAGAGTATTAACATCTCTATATACTTCCAAGTTGATTGAAAGCGTCTGCACCGAGTACAAAGGGCTACTGATAGAAATTCGACGACTGACGAAACACGAAGTTTGCCGACGGACATTAAGAAAATAGTTGTACTGTATCTTCATATGGATGCAATGCAATGCACCTATTTATTTGCACTTGAATTTCTGGGCAAATACGTGCGTGATATCGCCTGTCGACGCAATTTAAATTACGCCGCTCTTGCAGTAAGATAACTAACATTATCGTCTTTGGGTAGTCTCAAAACCAAAACTGTGGCAAACTTGAGACCTCCTCAAATTCATACTCTAAGACCCATTTAACTGTAGTATAGCGTAACTCAGGGTAGCGTTCGACCCGTCAAGTCAGACAACCGTCGTTGAATCAAACGCGTGTGTACCCCTGATAACAGATGAAGGGATAGGCAGCTACACAAACATTATGATGTCATGAAGCTAGAGAATTTGTTGGGTTAAATTATCATTTTTGTTTATGTCATAATATTGTTATTGTTGTGTCTGAAACTTCACGATGTCTTTCAAAAGTTCTTGTTATTTCTTATTGTAGATTGGTCATATGCGGTTAATAATCCACAAAATGCAAGCGCAGAAGTGTGTTACTATAACATTGTTTTATTTGTTTATTAATACACTAAATAATAAAATCCGAAACTGAAAATTTACATAGTCCTGGGGTGAGTACTTTATTTAGTTTTTTTTTTTGCCGTATTAATTATTTTGGTAACCTAAAATATAAATACCATCTCCAAAATTCTCGGTTCAGTTTATAGGCAGAAGACATGATGCATGTCCTAGAACATATTTCCCACATCAAATTATATATAGCCGTAGCGTATTGGATGAATTTTGAACTTGGAATAAACTTGCAATCTAAATTCATGGGACGCCGGATCTGACCGGACGGTGGCCAGTCTTACTTATTTGTACATTTGCACTGCGTTTGTTTGGGAACGAAAATATTGCAGCTGGCCAGTACGTGACTTCAATGTTGATAAATGATTAGGGTTTGAACTTCGAACAAATAACTGGTGGAAAATTGACAGTTTATTTTCTTTATAATTAATATTGTGATTGTGACGTATTCGATATCAATGAATAACACATTGATGGGGAATTTTAAAAATGGAATTAATGGAAATGGTTGTTCTTTAGTAGAAGAAAATCTAATTTATGTCGAAAGGTAGAGAGGATCGTCAGTAATTTTACTTGCACTACACAAGCTAGCAAGGGTAAAAGTAACAACATAAGCTTTTCATTAGAAGACTATTACCCACATTGTATCTACCAAATTTCCCAATAACACAAATAGTATTTTAGAGTACCTGCTCTATCGAGCTAAAAGCCCATTTGCGTTGGCCATTACCTATTGCACTAGTTACCACCTGCAGTCATACAGATATAAGCTAATACATAACTAGCAATCAATAACCTTGTGGTTTCTGGTATAGAATTATCTTACCATTTCCTGCGGGTATTGTTAAAGATTAAACGAAGGATACGTTGGAAAACAATAACGTAATTATTCTTCAACTCATTGCCCAGTGTGATTGGGAACGGTGCAGTCTGTCTTCTTCTTACCCTAATCTGGAACTAATCTAACAAAAAAGCGAGTGGGATGAGTTTAGCTTCGTGCCAAGCAAGTCCTGAAAATATTTTATTCACACTCAAAAGTCAAAGACAAATGTGTTTATTTCAAGAAGCCCTTAAGCGGCACTTTTGAACGTTAAAATTTAGTATGATGTAGCTTGTTATGGAGAAGAACGCATGGTACGACGTTACAATATTTACATAAGTACATACAATAATAAATTCATATACGTGAGGACGATGCACCCATCACTACTATACTACATATAAGTATAAAGAACTACATGCACTAACAGGTAAATTCCGTCAGTTGATAAATAGGAACATGGTTCTCACGTACTTACAAATATTGCAAACATAGGTAAATTACCTAATTCAACAACAAGGGAACAGTGTACGAGTCAATTTTTTTTTAATAAAAAGAGAAGAAAAATTCAATAAAAATAAAGCGTTACTATAATACAAATTAACCAGTTTGATTTTGTTATAATTTGGTTGACGAGGAGAAAAGCAACGCATTTGCTGTTCCCCTCGTGCACGGATCTCCAAGGCGGGCTTGTGTAGTTTGTGACGTGTTGTAATCAAATCACATCAGTCATAGGTACTTACTTGTCATATTGGTACTACTAGGTAACTAGAATAAATACTAAGGCTTTGAAACTTATGAATATAGGGCTAGTTACCTATATGAAAGTTGGTATATTTTACAAAAATCGGTGTTCCGAGGTCTGACCTCCCGCGGTCCGCATACGGACCGGGCTGTAGCTGTAGCTGGTTGCCGACCGCAGGTATAGTGTTATTCCAGTTGCTACCCAGCAATTCACTTTTTTTTTTGCATGGAAGCGCGCTTGGCTCGCTCATGGAGGCTCGCTTCACTCGCTCGTTTTAAAAGCGTGTTTACTCCACACGCTTGTCTTTGTGAAGCTCGGTTTGCTCGCTTATCGCTGAAGTAAATGCGAATATCATCTATCCTTTGGATTAAGAGTTTTTTTCAACTTTGTGATTTAAGTTAAAATATCCCTCAGTTATTGTGCTTTCCTACACCCTATAGGTACCTTTCCTCTATTCCTGACATCAAAGGAACAATTTATTGTTGTGTTATCTAACTATCATCTCGTATCTAACCACGATACAACGCTGTCACTTCACGGAAGGCGCTCGAAATAATAGGCGTTCAATGTGAACAAAATACATGACAATGGCGGTGCTATCTTACTGTGACGTGGCGGAGCATACGCGTGATTGGGCCGCGCTCAAATGTAAACATGGGCCACTACTATGGCACTGAATATGTTACGCCAGAGTATTAGCACCCCTTGTGAAGGAACTGCTAACTAAGCCATTGCTGCTGCCTTTGATGTGCTCGGATTTGAAGGGTGCCTTGTATACTGGGTGTTTTTTTAAATAACCGGCAATATTTCAGGGGTTGAAGATTATAACTTTTACTATGGGATAAACTCTGGTGTATAAAAAAACACCTGTCCAGGACATATTTAATTTAATTAATTTATTTAATAATTAATGTACACACAGTATAATATATAAAGACAAATCAAACAAACAATAGACATCAATACAATAGAGTAAAAAAAAAAGAACAGCAGACCTCCGAAAAGGAAAAGTGAAAGAGAACAGTGAGTGAGAACATGAAGAGAAGAAAAGTGAACGCCTTATTACACTTATACATTTTATGTTTGCATAACTCGACTACGGGAAGCAGCTGATATTGTTTTCACAATTTCATGGTAACATGGTAAAAGTAGTTCACATTCTTGGATAATCTTTTCCCTTGATATATTGCCAATGAATTAAAATAATATACCAACATACAGGCGCCTCTGATATTGAAGACAGACTATCATCAGGTAAACCATCTATTTTCAAAAGAAAATATAGGCCAGTAAAAAAATAAAAAAAAGATTGTAAAAAAATTGTCCTCTGAAGACAACCTGATATGACACACTTCGAAACAACTGAGGTTTCTCTAGCTTAAGTACTCGTACTTTGTGTCCTATCGTTGATACGTACTCGAACGCTACTCTATAGTAGGGTCTCTGAACATTCAGGTGTATAACACGATAACGCTTCTGTAAAATTTCTGTATAGCAGTTGATTTTTGCGTCGAAACGGTATTAAAGAGTGCTTAACCAAAATTGTTTTATCCCTTTATTTATTCAGGATACAGATTAAGCATGAAACATTGCATTTTTTTCATTTTCTAGTAGGTAATTTCAGGTCACATTGAAGTCTTAATAGATATAGTAGTCTACCAAAAAAATAATATTCTCTGTTTTGTCATAATGTTTAGGAAAAAACCATTATACAGCAAGCAAATCACTTAGGTTTCAGTGTCTTTAATTCTTGAGTTTAAAAGGATTAAACGGAAAATGTAACCAGCGTAAAAAATAATGGATGAAGAAGTATTTTTGTTATTCTTCTTTATCTTTTACATTGAATTGAATATTGATAGCGTTACTGCTGAGTATAACGTCCTGGGTTGGATTGCCTGGTCGGGAAATGTAGTATTTGGTTTTTCCATATGGAATATTTTAGTAGCAGCATGGAGCCCGGATTTGTGTCTGGTTGATGGCGACAGCCTCTCACCCTAAACAGAGAACTTTACAAAAAAACTTGCGAGATGTGGGCGTACTATAGTCGAGTGAATTGTAACGTTACGTTTAACTCAGAAGAACTAAACGTAAGCCACGTTAATAAAAATAAGAGGTATTAAAAATAAAACTAAGAAAAAGGATATTGAACATAAAAACTAAGGGCCGGCTTTGCACGACGTGGGTTGCTCGAGGTTAACAGCTAAGTAGGCAGCAGGACGGACAGGAACTTCACCAAGACGTGGAATGTTCGAGGAAGGCAGGTGAGCAGGCACCACGAAAGACAAGCAGGCACACGGGTTGGTAGGCAGATACGTAGGCAGCAGAACGAATAGGCTGTTAAAACGGGCAGGTAGGCAGTATTTGGCAGCAAGGGGTGTGGAGAACGGGCTGTGGCTTCATACGCCGAAAAGCGAGCCCCTTGATGCGAAGAATTGACCGTTGAGGGTAAAATTCCAGTAAAAATGCTCTCTTTGAAGTACCACACAAAAAATATTTTAACTAATGCACTTCAGAAATTAATACACATACAGTTTAGAGAGTTTGCAGATTAGAAAATACACTTGGTATTACTAAGTATTAAACAGACTTTCGGCGTTCACTGCCCGAATCAAACTAAAAAACTGACATCCGTTTTTCCTCGTTCTGTGTCATGTCTTCTGAAATTCAAATTTAAATCTCAATTATAAGAAATCATGACCAGAACGAATAAAAACGGTTTTCAGAGGGGGCAGTCTGCCGCTACCCTTATTTTGAAGATTATAATGTACAACCAGCTTCGTAGAAGAAAAGGTGTCCATGGTATGTTATGTCTATGGCTTATGAAAATAAATTGGACAGATACAGATGTAAGATCAGATGAAAATATCAGGGTGTAAAATATTCCAGGATTTTACAAATGAGCCGTAAAAATAAGTTGTGGATGTTAAAACAATCAGTGATAACTAAAAATATGCTTTTCAGGTGCTAACAGTATCAAAGAATACATAAAAGTGAGTCACATGAGTTGATATAATTTCAAAAGATATAAAGGTGTGTTTTGTATAGTATAATAAAACGTAAATAGACTAAAAGATGTGGATCTGTGCAGAATACCACATAATCTTAAAAGTCAGATTTGACAGCTATCAAAATACTTAATAATAATTAAAATTTATTCTTAAGAATGATACTCGTTGTTATCAATGAGATTTTACCAATAGAGACGTCATACTTGTTTTAAAGAAATAAAAATATGGCGATATTTTACTTTAGCCTACATAGGACCTATGGAACTTGGAACTTTATTTCTATCATTGAGTAGGTTAAAAGATCACAGAGATATACATAAGACCCCGTTGTCAGAAAGAGATAAGCATACTGTTCAAACGTACGTCCGTATCGCGGCCAGACGCAGGTCGGACAGAGTTCACTCAAGCTGGCCAGCTTGTGTTTGTATTGCCGTGCAGTTTACATGTAACATCATTGGTTGTTATAATGTATGGGTAACATAAAAATTAATTAGGATTATGACTTTAATTTTTCAATTTCTTACGTACAAAGTTATCCCGAAACTCTAGCGTTACGTATAGCTCCAGAGTGCTAGACGTAAGCCACGTTAATAAAAATAAATAATTATAAACTAAAAAAAAAAAAAAAAAGGATATTGAGTATACAACTATGAGGCCGGCTTCGCGAGACGTGGGCAGCTAACCAGGTAGCAGGTCGGGCAGGCAGTCGTGGCACGGTGTGATGGTACGGCTGATGGTGCGCTACCGCGAGATGTGTACGATCGAGTTCAGCGTGCGCACCCAGGCAGCAGGTCAGGCAGGATGACGTCGTATGCCCGAGGTAGGCAAATGAGCAGGCAATCGGACAGGTAGGTAGATGAGTAGTAAGTAGGAATCTGCGCGTGCCGAAACGGGCACGCTGTGGCCGCGTCTCTGTAGACTTGTCTGCCACAGCTCATACACCATGTGCGGTGGATAGGCAGCAAGGTGTGTCGGGCAATCGTACTGTGGCGTTACACGCCATAGATACGCAGGTACACGGTAGCGCAAATTATACACAGTATAACACTCTCAATATTATATTTATTTAAACCAGAGCACTTCAGAAATTACACTAGCCGTATATATTATAGTTTAAAGAGTTTTCAGATACGATAGTACACTTGGTAGTATTAAGAAGTCAACCGACTTTCGGCGTTCAGTCCAGCATCAAAACTAAAAAAGATGACGCCCGTTTTTTTCTCGTTCTGCCATCCCTTCTAAATTTCAAATTCAAATCTCAATAAGACCAGAACGAATAAAAAACGGCTTGATAGAGGCGGGGCACT
The DNA here is from genome assembly GCA_964057195.1 of Orthosia cruda. NCBI lineage: Eukaryota > Metazoa > Arthropoda > Insecta > Lepidoptera > Noctuidae > Orthosia > Orthosia cruda. Next base: position 38,194,169 of record OZ059830.1, read on the forward strand.
CTGCACTGCCCTTACAATAATGTAAAACTATCTTAAGGAAAGGTCTAGGTAGTCCATGGTATCTATGTTATGTCTATGGCTTAAGAAAATAAAATAGACAGACAGATGTCATGTCAGTTGAAAATGTCACAGTCAATGATATTGTAATAAACTGATATGTTATAAGCGCGCGCATTGTGAAGACTCGAATAGGTCACAATTGTGACCTTTAGTCTTTAGTTTATGTCACGCATGGCGAAGAGCGATAGGCTTTGTTGAAACAAAAACAAAATAAAAAAGGCCATCTTGTGTATTTAGAAATTGTACCAATTATGATACCAAAGTACATAAAACAGAAGGGATTTCATACCATATGTAAGTAAGCAATATGCCTCAATTTACTAAATTTTTTTTCCTAATATTCCGATATTTGGAGGTTAGAAACAGATAACAACATTGGTGGTCAGAATAATGTTTGTTTACATTCACACGCAAGAGACAAACACTAGCTGTCTCTTTTTTTCTTGTTGGTTTTATCAAGCCATCCCTTTCGACTTGTAGTGAAATGTCAGATGAATAAAAAGTGTATAGGTGTGCTGCCGCTGCTGCGCGGAACACTTTTTTCAATTGTTTTGTGAGTGTGTAACGTATCTGTTTATTTGAATATCATTGGTCACAGTAGAAAAATATTGCAAGAATTACAAATTAGCAATATAATTTAAGTTTTAGATATTAAAACAATCAGAGATAACTAAAAGTATGATTTTCAGATGATAACAATAGAAAGAAAACATAAAAATGAATTACAAAAGTTTATAAAATATCAAAAGATATGAAGGTGTGGTTTGTATAGTGTGTTATAGAACGTAAGTAGACTCAAAATATGTGGCTCTGTTTAGCAGAATACCACAACATGTAAAATGAGAAACGTCATCGGATTTCTTAGATTGTCACGATTATTTGAGTTTTGAGCAGTGGTGGCCCAGTGGTTATGGTGCCGACTTACGAGTTGTAAATCGTGGGTTCGAACCCGAGCAGGCGCTTTACTTTGTGTAATTTATTTAAGGAAAACATCGTGAGGAAACCGGCATGTCCTAGAACCAAAAATTCAAAGACATGTGACATCTACCAATCCGCACTGGGCCCGCGTGGTGGATTATAGCCCACTCCCTCTATGAGAGGAGGCCTGCGTCCCAGCAGTGGGAACTTTAAAAGGCTGATGATGTGATGATGTGATTTGAGTAACTTCAGTTTGTTTGGGTATGGATTGCTTCCCTTGCATTCACTGCTTCATATGTTCTAAAATCCATCTACTCCACACCGTAAAACACGCAATGAATATTGTTGAGTTACTAAAATTAAAGAAAAGGAGTGTGATCCGTGCTGTGAAAACAGATACGCAATTAGAGTGCAGTTCTACCTAACTCTTCGGAGAATACTGTCGTGAAGTTATGTTTAATATTGATTAGTTCTTTAAAATACATAAAACCAGCTAAAATAAACTACTATTTATCCAAAGTAGTAACCTTTGAGTCTATGTAACCTCAGTGTCATAACGATATCTCTGGCGTAAACGTACTCGTCTAACTTTGTTAAAAGTTTGCTACGTGGTCTTTTCTTCGCATAGTACTTAGGTACGTGAGCTATTTACAATTTCTGTTACAAAAATAAATACGAGTACATTATAGCTATTACAAGATGCAGGTTTATGTTATAGATAGTTCCATTCATCTGTGCGCGCGGTGCCATGTGTGCGTGCGCTTGTTTATTGTTGTTTAATCACACATTATGCGTCTGTGTGTCAGTGCCGCGGCAGTCGTCGTTCTAGCAAAGAACCACCCACACATGCATACCCACACATAATGCCGCGCGTAAAGATGACTTAAACTATCTATAATAATGCTGATGCTTATTAGCTTTTTTCCACTGGTACACACCCGTGACCTATGCTTCACTCACTGCATTTTTCTGGAGTATAATCCGTTCCTATGGCATGCAGTGATAATAAATACCTTTCTATAAGGGAAAATCCAATCTTACTCGGATCAGTGATGCCTGAGATTACCTTTTAAAGACCAAACAAAATATTACATTTCTTCAAGTTTGTTTAGATTAAATATAATTAAAATAGCATCTAGCACTCAATAACCCAGACAAGACATTTGCTTTAAAAAATCCTAGTTTAGTAATTACGGCGGAATTATGTTCTCTATGTTAATGTTTCCTGAAAATCCATCACATGGGATTGGCGTATCACGGTAAAAAAATATTTAGGCCATCAAAAAGCCCAATAATAAGTTATTTTGTTTAATTCTCTCTAGGCTTTCCAACAATTTGTGCTCAGGGCATTTTTTTCGCAGATTGGCCTATAATTTCAGTTATTATCTACTTTACTTATGCAGGAAAAAGCATTATGTCATGATTTCAATAATTATTGATTTAGAAATGGACTTTCATGTTAACAAAAAGAAGATAAACATTACTTACCGAAACCATAATTCTAAAACCAACCAACCCAACCAGTACACATTTTGATTGTCTTGCTTGACAATAAAACCTAATCTAAAACACAGATACAACACAAATCAAAGACACAATTAACTCAACATAAAGCTATGCAGCCTATGTAGGTAATCTTACTACCGTGACGGATTTAACTGAACTCTAATCGTACGTGATCAATTTACCTAGGAAACGTCGGCGAGCATACATCAGTCAACGTTCAGACAGAGATACATTATGAATTAAATGTCGACTACAAGTTCTCCATATTATAATTGATATATAGTACCTGTTAAGAGATTTCCAGTAACTGTTATTAGATAATTACTCTTGTTATTTAAAACACAAATACAACTTTGCGAATGTAATCCGTAATTACCTGGTATGGGGCAGCTTTATAATTTGAGTACCTTATACTACAGCTTTTTTAAATCATCATCGTATCAGCCAAAAGACGCCCACTGCTGGAGATAGGTCTCCCCAAAGCGTCTCCACATTGACCGGCCCCGTGCATCTCGTATCCAGCAGATTCCCGCCACCCTCACCAGGTGATCTGTCCACCTGGTGGGAAGCATTCCAACGCAGCGTCTTCCAGTTCGCGATCGCCACTCCAGAACTTTTCGGCCCCATCGGCCATTCGTTCTGCGAGCAATGTGTCCTGCCCACTGCCACTTAAGTTTGAAAATTCTTCTGGCTATAACGGCAACCCTGGTTCTGCTGCGGATCTTTACATTTCTTTAATACCTTAGAAATTAACACATGCCAAGATGAGTTATTTGATCCGAATACTCTTAATTTTTCTATTGATAGATTCGTATTTGACCTCTGTCACACTCACCTGATGGTAAGCTTGTTGCGCTTAAGTTCTGAGATGATTGACACCAATATTCCAAGTCCTTTTGAAGGAAAGTTTCTTCACTTAACTCGACTCAGTCACCTTCACAACGGAAAAAAAACACTCGATTAATCTCAATAAATAACAAGGTATATATAACTGTTAATTTAATTGCGGATACTGAGTCGATATTGTGTCGAGTGAAGGAAATTACTTAGATTATAAGAATGAGAGTAACTATAATAAACATAATTGTCATTCAAATTATCCAAAAATATTAATAAAAAATTACTTTATTAGCTAAAACAAAATAAAAACTCCTTTGTCTCCGCCAGAATGTTATGAGCACGCCTTTAGAAGTGATTTTGTGCATACTCGCCGTAGACCACTACCTCCTGGACTAAGTTTGCACATAACTTAATGCAACGCGCGTGTTCCCCAACTATAAGATACATTGTATACTTTTAATATTGCTACAAAATAGAATAAAGCGTAAATTGTAAGTTTTTGGCCATTAAAGTTTATTGTTTGGTACAATAGTTTGTTGATAGTTTATTGGATTAATGTCGTCTACAACTTAATAATGGATTTAAGTTGTAGTTAAGCTACAAAAAAAGTTTATTTGTAACAAATAACAAATGGATTTAATTTTTAATTGCCTAAATAACTCTACAAAGCTAATTTCGTGGGACCCGCAAACTAAACGAAGGTACACCTATCCACTATAGGCCAGATATTGGCCTACCCCAGGTGTCGCCACCGCCACATCAATCGGTCCAGTGCTTCTCGCATCCAGTAGATTCCAGCGGTTCTCACCTGTTCTTACACGGTCGCTGAAACCTTGTTCCAGAACAATTGACATAAATTCTACCGATAGACAAGAGCATTAATGAAAACAATTTGTTCAAAGGCTTGTTAGTTAGAACTAAAGTTCGCGGCAGCGCTACACATTATTTATCTTGTCTAATCAAACTATTAAAACATGCAGCGCTAGTTAGTTTACTCGCTAACAAAACGTCGCAAGCGCCATGAAATAATGGCTTATGCTTACGCATTTCGTTTAACATAGTGTAAAGCAAGGAGTACGGATTGCAGTACAGTTCCGTCGAACAGAGAAATGTTTGGATCGCCAAATTGAGGGCGTACTTGCGTAGTACAGGTGTATTGATGTCCAGAATTATTTAATCGATAATGACAAAGAGAAAAGCTAGAATAAACATAACTACTCGTGGTTAGTGATAAATCAGATTTGTGGTCTAAATATCCACTGAATAAATCACAGAAAATCTTTAGCACTATCGAATGCATCGATACCGACAGTTATTTCTTTTTTCAAATCTATCTACCGATCTCAACATTTGCCTAACGTAATATCACAACACAAACAAAATGATTTCCAAGAAACATCAGAAAACGTAATCTTCAATCTAACCCTTTAATACTTATCTACCTTCGAAGGAGTTTGTATGTATTTGAAAAATATCAATTTGTTGACTAACAGGAGACGGTTAGATCCCCGGCATACGTGACCGCAATACCGAGGAATACAGAACAGATTTTGAAGACACAAGTCGGGTTCAACGGGACATTGATAGGGTTAGAGTGTGCGGAAAACTACGTGAATTATTTATCATATTTGTTTAGAGGGTTGTCCTTGTAGAGTACGTTTTGTTTTTGTACACATACATTGTATAGGAATAAATCTATCTACGTGTCCATAGATTGATTGTAGATACTCAAAATCGAGAAAGTTGTTTTAAAAGAAGACAAATATCAACCGTTATATTGCTAACAATACAATGTTGTGTTCCTTCTGTCTCTAGGTGTGGTTAAAAATTTTGATTTCTTTGGTGTTAAAACTATCGAGATTAATTATCTAGAAAGCATCATAGGGCTTGAATTTAAGTAATAAGTAGTTGCTGTCTTTATACTGAAAAGATTTTCACGAGACGTAGTTTTAAATTATGAAATAAAATGAATACGAAATATTTTAGTTTGCATTATAAAAACGAACTGATCAGTATATTCATATTCGCACTGTTAAACAAAATATACGGAACATTTGATATTTCAGAGTTGATCTCAACTCTCTAACAAGAAGTCAACCCCTAAAATATTATAATTTAGTTAAATGTCACCGTATATTTTAATTAAACTTTCACTGTCTACAAACACAGAATTCATACGTTACCTAATATGTAGGCAAACAAATCTAGAGTGTATGTTTGTCCAAAACTTGAACAAGGTAATCGCAGTGCAACTCGCTTAGAACTTAACCTTGGCAACAAAGTTCATATCGTTAAAAGTTAACGTTTTCAAGAGGAATACGTATGGCACTGTTGGCATCTCTGAATGAGACTAGTTTGTGTTACAGATAACGTCACTTTTGGTGCATATTTGGAGTAAACATCAAAGATGCAGAAAATGTTTTACAAGTTAATAAAATAAAATTACACTTGTGAAGTAATAAAACTTTCAAGCTCTTGATCTAACTTCTAACTAGATAGGTAAAGTACTAATGAAATCTTAGAAGCTATGATTAAAATAATGATTTAATATCTGTAACTAATAATAATATTCATGAGACCAATTCCTTTAGTAAATGTCTTCTAATTTTGATTACGAGAAAATTTTAAAAGGAATCTTCTGAAAACTCAGTTATTAAAGTCGGCAAAAGAATTATCGCAAATCGTCTTGAAACTATAAACAATTTTCTATCAGTTTTCGAGCAAAATTAGCGAATACCTATCCTATTTGTATTCGGATTAGGAAAATTTTGCTCGAAAACTGATAGAAAGGATCCAGGTATCCTATTTGTAATTGTTGAATTACGACTATCAGCTAAATAAAATATTATGCCTGAAATACACATTTTCCCGGATTACCCGCCCAATTTTTCCCTAATTTTCTGCATCAGCGAGTCATCGGAAGCCATAAAACTATCCAACATTAGATATTTAATTACGCAGTTACTCCCCAATGGGATAAACGATGGCGTATTAGGTACTAGGGAATAAGAAGACGAAGGAAGTATATCGGATAACAGAAAATATGCCCGTAGAAAAGATAATGGTCTTGTTTTTGCCGCTTTAGATGTTTTATTCGGGACATTTTGCTCGCTAATAGCTGGTTTAGGGTAAAGTAGATGAGAAAGCATGTCTTATAACGAGAACAAGCTTTCATAAATATGACTCGGTTTTATTCAGATTTTCTTTGGGTTTATAATAGAGTATAATATAGAATAAAAGTAAAGAAAAATACGCTACTTCAAATCTTTATTGCACAACACAGTATATAATTATACATTTGCAGATGTTAGGTGAATGCGCAGTTCACTGTGTTGTACCAATTTAGGCATGCACAATTATTATTTAAATTATACAATGTCACAAATTATTATTAATATCATAACATTTCTTAAATCATTATTATTATTGTACAGATAAATTGGTCTGACATGTACATAGAATCAAAGTAAAGAAAAATACGCTACTTCAAATTCAAATCTTTATTGCACAACACAGTGTATAATAATACATTTGCAGATGTTAGGTCAGTTCACTGTGTTGTACCAATTTAGACATGCAAAATTATTATTTAAATTAAACAATGTCACAAATTATTATTAATATCATACCATTTCTTAAATCATTATTATTATTGTACAGATAAATTGGTCTGACATGTACTCGTGTATTGTGTAGTACGTCTTATTTAACAGTAACTTATTCAGTTGCTTTTTAAACATTAGTACATTACTGCAGAATCCAGTAAGTAAGACTTCCTGGCCAAGTATGAGTTAACCGGACCGAACCGCAGGTGAGGTCCGGTTATATACGAGGCCAGGAGTCTTTCTTACTGGTTGAGGCTTGTATAATGCTTTTCTCAAAAATGAATGAAAGTTTAACAACAAATTCGTTTAATTAATATGTTAGGTTACATTCATATTAGGGCAATTACTGATAGATATTGTGATCGATTTACCGGGGGCATTTATTTATATTTTCTCAAACATGCTTGGAAATTTAAGAATTATTTTGACAACCTTCTTCGAGAAAAATCGAAATTGCAGTACAGACCAAATACATGAGAGCAGCGGCCGGCAAAAGTTGTATGAAAATCCATATCTGCCGTGTGTAGCGGCCAAATAAAGTACATAGTAAACTCATATCTGTCGTGTAATTTAAAAATGGAACGATATTTTTCACCGAAACATGGCAACCAAGGAGGTAACTTATCAAAGGTTTTATTTAAATTTCGAACTGGCTTGCTAATAAAAAGCTGTTTATTGAAAAAAAAAACAAATGAACACTTTAAGTCTTAGCAGGCACTGCGATTTTATTTGCGCGGATTTATGGAGTTTTTTACCGCAATGCGTGCAGCTTCATACAATTCCATAGGCCGCAGAATGGGCGAAAATTCGCGCGAATAAAAAGGCCTAACGCGGGCATAATTATTTTTGTTCGTTGTTCGTCATTGATTTTGAAAAGTAAATGGTTTGGTTCGGTTTTCAGATATCGGTATTAGTAGTACAGTTATATTAGATATAGTTTTTGTAATATCGGTTATTTTGATATTGATATCGTTATGATATGATATCTAACACATATCCGATATAAGTTACGTTTTGATATATCGGTCCAGTAAGTAAATTACATACTTTCTTACTGGACAGTAGGAGATTCCAAATTTAAAATCTCGCTTCTTACTAGATAGTTGTGAATAAGTCTCCGGTAGAATTCACTTTCTGGAGACTTTTTGGAGATGTTATGGCAATATTACATACCATTTTTGAGAAAATTAATATAACTTACAGTCTTTATTCTTTAAGATAGGATAAGTCTCGATCTTTCTGATACCATCATCATCAGCCCTGTACTCTGCGGGAAATAGACTTCTCCAATCACATATCATCTTGATTATGTTCAATTTTGTCTTTAATTTTTAATATGTTTTATTTTGCAATTAGTTATTTATTAAGTTTACTATGTTACACAGCCATTTTACGCTACTACAGCTTTGTACCTCTGTAGGTACAAAGCTGTAGTATAGTGTATATAAATCTAACTAAATGACGTGATTGTATGTACTTCGCGTGTCAACAAACGGCGTTGTGCTTTTCATTTAGCATTATCGCCACCGGAAATCCACCGAAATCTAGAAAAATGCCTTTTCATGCCATATGAAGCTGTAAAGACTGTATAGAAAAAGTTGGCCGAGGCATTGGAAATGTTTTCTTTCATTGATAAGTAAATTTGTTTTTATTTGTGTGAGAAAAAGTGGCACGCTTAGTTTTCTTTCATAAAGATGGAGGCACTTGCGTTATCTAGTAAGATTCATGTCTGTGTTTTTACCCTACAAATTGACATAGGTAACGACTGACATAGATTCTATTCTAATCATGTGACATCAATATATTCAGATACACATTGATTTTCTTTTAAAGAGAAAACTCATCAATATGTGGCATTTTTTAACATACCTTCCGAAAACACCTGATGTACGAAGTACAACTATGTAGCAACATCAACAACATCTTAGCATAACACATAGTGGTACTTACTTTACCAACTAGGTATGGGTAAATAAGAGGAAAATCCCAGTAATTACTCCAACAATGTGGGCAACACGAACCCAAAAGTGTTATTGTTTATTTTACGGCTTGTTGGTCTAGGATAACTAGTTAACAGTGCCTGTTATTAGATCACTAGCACGCATTATCATATCACGGTGTAGCTATATGTGAATGAGCTGGGAATTATGAGCACCGTTTGTATTGATATCTTGGTATTTTAAGCTGAATTTTGCGTGACTAATCTGCTGGGTCTTATCTTGGTTGTTAGCTGTTGGGACTGCAGTGATTCGTCATTTCAAATCTAGTTAACTAAGGCATGGCATGGCAGTTCTTTCGGTATTTTAGATAACTTAAATCTGACTTCTGGCAGTTAAATTAATAGTCTACATTCAGGGCAATTAATTGTTTATGTCATAGTTGAATGTCACCTGCTATCCATGAAACAGTAGATACTATTTTTATAATTTAGTACTAAGAAAGTTTATCAAATTCACCTTAATGGCAAAGTGTGACAAACTTTCAGGTTAAAAAAAGAGTTTGACGAATACTCAATTCCAAATTCTTAATTCAAAATGAGGGTAAATATAATTGTCTACGTCATAGTTATCTAGTTTCACTTCAACCTTAATTTATGTTTCAATTGTATTTACACAATTTATATCCCTGATATTTATAGTGATCGTTCCATTACAACAATGTTCGGATGGACAATGGACATTTGGTCCACTTGATTCGTAATGCATTTGACTGCACATAAAATTTGGAAGCTGTGATAATAAAACAACAAAGATGTTTACGTTTGTAATAAAGAACAAGACAATGTATGAAACAAGAGTAATCTAATTGTTAGCATTGTAATATTTGACTACTTACTTATGTCCCAGCAGCGCGAATGTATTGGACAAATCCTTCAATATTTTAATGAATCTTCAAATGTTAATTTTACTGCAATTCATGAAATTATCTACATTGTTATTTAACATTCGACACTAACTGTTTGTAAATAAATAAATGAATAATAATCTACACAAAATTGTTGTAATTCTACTAAATACAAAGTTACTACATAAAGTTCGTAAAGTTAGATGTAGGCTAAACACGTAACCGAAGCCATTTTACAAAAGAAAACCCGGTATAAAAACGTCAAAAGACATATTTTTCAGTTAATAAACCATACGTCATATTATCGTAAACCGATCCCCGTCAAAGTGACACACGGATGATCATTATGCTTAGAACTCGATGCCTTACGTGATCGTTCAACGGCTGGAAACGTGCAAGCATTCAGGGCTTACCCCTCACCGTGTCAGCCTGCTCCTTGCAGATAAGTCACGTTTTCATTACACTAACTTTGGATTAACCAACATACGTCGTATAGACGTAGGCTATATGCTACTTGAGTCTTTAGCTTCTGAATGACGTATGGATGTTAATCTTTTTGAAGAATTAATTTGGATGGATTAATTTAAGAATCAATTGGTTATTAAAACCGTGAATTGATAATTATTCTGGTTTTGATGTCGACAATCTGAGCCCGAGATAATTTGTTAGTTGTCATATTTTGACAGGGTTCTCAAACAAAAACCAACTAAATTAAATTTATTTTTAATCAACACTGTAAAACTTAGAGTTACATGGCTTTTATATTTAGATAATATTTTGACTTGCCGCAATATTTATTTATCTATCTTCTTTATAAATAAAAATCAAATGCTTATGAATGAAAGATTATCGTCTAACGTCGGCACAAAGAGTTGTTCTTGTAACAATATTATGAAAGGAAAGACACTAGATTTTTTTTTGATTATCTCTTTGAAAACGGCTCGACTGATTTGGCATATATTTTTTTTGTTTGCAATTGTCAGGATAAGAGGCGTATGAAAGATTATTTTCGGCAATTACACTGGAAAAGTCGCCAATGTCTATATAAAGATTTTGTATGAAACTGGGTCGCTTGTAAAATATAAATATATATCATTGTATCGGTCACAAGACTACAACAAGATATCTTATCGTAAAACTACTTTTGACTACTTAACTGTTTATTGGTTTGCCTTACAATAAAAAATATCTAGTCTTAGATTTTTTTTTAAGTCAAAGAATAATAAGAAAAGTACAAAAAAATACTGAATTTTGGGACGCGCCGGTTTGAAACGAGTGCACATTTTGGTCGCTGGCGACTGTCGTCGTCTTAAGATAGCCACATGTAGAAAACTTTAAAGGCCATTTATTTTTACTCCGCCGAGTCTGCACGTTTGTTTTATATTAACCAAGACACAAGAATCCTAAGGGACTATAAACATGGCTTTCCTTTATTTATACTCCTTTTATTCTGCCCCGGAGAAAGAAGAGCTCATATCACAAGTGCATTAGCATAGCTTGAAACCACACGAGCATATGAAACTTCTGTGAAATGGAAACTCTTGGCTTAGACGGAAATATTATTACAATAAATCCCTTTGCTGTTCATCACACGGTATTATGCACTTGGTTGGCGTGATACCAAACGTTAAAAGCTAAATCATAAGCATGTCAACATAATTACAGCTTAACGCTTATAGCATGTGAAATTATTTTACCACTAGCTTCTACCATTGGCTTCACTCGCGTAAAAGTCGAAAATTTACCCAAGATACCAACTACTGGGATAAAAAGAATCCTATATCCTAATCAATGCTAGGACAGCGATATACCTGTACATAATTTTGCTCAGAACATTAGAACAGTTGTTCTATCTCACGACGGCGGGTTGGTCTTAGTCGTGTGTGTAGACGAACATATACATTGTTTCTGTGTGCGTAAGCTCGATAATGCATGAGCACACAGAAACAATGTCCATGTGCATCAACACACACTACTAAGACCAACCAAGTTTTAGTGGTCTATCGATTCTATTCCATTCTTTTCTTTTACATACCGATACTCCTCCGTGCTATAGAAAGCAGGTTAAGCGGGTTTGATCCCGGGTGTCATTTAAAATATTTGATATTCGTTACGGTAGTCAGAAGCCGAAGCAGATTGTATAATCTGACACCTGTCTTGCTAAGGCGTATCGTGTTACCAAGTCACGGGGTTGCAGAGGTCAGACAGGCAGGCAATACTGGTGCAGCTGAATCCAGTTAGACTGGAAGCCGTCCCCAAAATAGTTAAGAACAGGCTAGTCACATTAATTGACTTACACTCTATTCGCTGGAGCAAAGAATAAAAGGTCAACAAACCATAAAAGGCTTTTTAAAGTGTCTTCTTTTCTATCACTAAAATCAAATAATAAATATCATGAGAAGAAGTTAATTTCATACAACAACCAAATACACACTGCATGCACAAATATGTCAAACATAAATTATTATTTTCTTGGCTGTATTTTACAACAATATACTATATAACCAAAACTAATAGCCGACATTAAAAAGCATCTCGAAAGCCTTGAGTTCGGAACTATTATGATACCTATATTAATCAAAACTAACCATTTTGCATTGTAAGGTCGTATCAACGATAAAGAATCAATCTAACAAAAACCAAAACATCATGAAACACAAAACACATGTCGTTTTCATTATAATTGCTAGTAAAACGGTCCGGCGATCGGTCTCTGCCACCGGACCGGCGTTCCGGTCCTGACCCCATTACGGACACATATTAATTTTTCGCATCCGGTACCGGTAGATACGGTCCTAATTGAGCTCTTTCACCTCCACTCAACATTGACGATGATTAGTTGAAACCGGATTATTCTAACCGGAACGCATGTGATACCTTATTTATAATTTGCATAGTATTCTGCAGATTTTGGATTATGCACGGATTTTCGACTGATGTTGGACACAAACAGAGCCTCCTTTTTATGAACTAATCATGCGAAAGTTCGCATTTCTCGAAATATAAGTCAAAATCTAGTTACATTTGTAGCATCAACCAACTGAGAAATGGTGTTTATTTGTTAACTAAAACGTTATGTTAATAAGCTTCTAGCACTCTTTTAAATTTTAATGTATTAACGTTCAAAAGTGCCGCTTGGTGGCCTAGTTGAAATAAAATATCTTTGTCTTGTCTTGTCTTGCACCTTATTACTGCACATAATTTTAAAAAGTATCTACGACTAATGCTAATCCAAATTCATTTATGTTTTTCTAAAGTAAAAAACTTCAATAAGTTTTTCAAGTATTGAGTAGCATCATCATAATATCCAAGACCATGTTCATATATAGATATCTATGAGTCCGTATCAGTGAGATTTACCTTGCCGTTTAATTTAATATCTTATAAACTGCAGTACCTTTATAAATATAACCAAGCAATATTACTTAGGAAAAGCTAGAGAGAAAATCAACCTAGATTTATTAAATAAAATTCTAGCCTATTTATAAATAATAAAATTTTCTCACATCATTCCCCAGATCAATGAATAAGTACGATTTTTCCATATCTCCCTATAAGAAGGAGAAGTAATCTACCGTCTTCGTCTTTAAAAAACGTTGCCCACACTAGGAATTGTGAATGCAATATTAAAGTAAGCTCAACAGCTTCTTTATTTTTTGGTTTGGAATAAAATATTATTGCAATGAGTAAGCATACTTGTTCTCCACATAAAAGATGTTAGATATCCAAATAAAATAAATAAAAATAATACAAATTATAGAGGGAAAATTGTTTGTATGTAATTTCTGATCCGATTTTAACAATAAATCTTTAACTGATTTCGCTATGATCCACAGGCTACTTTTATCCCGAATAAATGCATAGTTCATGTGTGGGTAAAGTCCAAAAAACTTGTCAGACATAGAATCAAAAGCATAATCCTCCACAAACCATCAAGTAAAAAAACCATTTGAAAAGTTTTTACTAATAACTTGGTAGCTAAAATAAATAATGCTGGAGTCTAAAAGACAAAAAGGTAGTAATTACCTGCAGAGCGTAACTAGCTCGCGTTACGGATCAACGGAATGTAATTGCAAATCAATAGCCAATCACAGCTTACTGGATTACTAATCAGCCAATACTATTACGAGTAATGAAATTCTGAGCTGCTTTACTCGTAGTTCGAACCTTTTAGTTTTTTAACACGCTTTTATTACCTTGGTATGTATGTATCTATGAATGTATGAATCTATGTCACGAAATTCGTGGACAATGGTGTGGGTTACATGTTTGCCTATTTATTATGTAATCATAGTTTTATTTAAACTATAACATGCAACTGTTTTTTGTCCCTAATAAATAAATCAGACGCATCAAAAATATGAAACCGAACACTTACCATACACATACATATGCACTCATATCAAAGGAACAACTCGGACTTTTGAGCCCGATTTATCAGACTGTGAAATAGTCCATATTGCAGATAGTACGAGGTTAAATTGTTACAAATTGTAGGTAACAGTAATAATTACTCGTAATAGAAGCCTTGGTAACATAAAGCTACGGTTTAACTGCAACCAGCTGTGTCTCGGGAGTTGTAAACGGTCGGCATATCGTTCAAGTGTTGCTCTAAAGACAATTTGTTTTAACGGACTTTGTATTAAAGGACTGAGAGATAATCAATGGCTAATTTCGTTTGGAGAGAGTAGATTTTGGGATAATATTACTAGTTCTCCCCTGCGGCATCGCTCTCGTCAACCTACCTACCCTGCCTACCTTGCCTACACTGTCTACCCTGCCTACCATGCCTACCCTTGCCTACCCTCCTTACACTGTCAACCCTGCCTTACCCTGCCTACCCTGCCTACCCTGCCTACCCTGCCTACCATTTTTGCGCTTACAAACATTTCGGTGATTTATTTTTATATATTACATTTTACTCATTACTACTTCTTTGCTCTTGACTGTCGCAGTCATGATAACGATGCATTAGTCCCGTCACTGGTGCAATCGTAGCTAGCTTCACAATCTCTCTCCATCGGATTCTGATAGATGACAATTTGCCACATTAATTGGGCCTCAAGCCCAATGTCTTACTTATGTGTAGTAATTAATACAATTGGACTCACGGATTATGTCAAAATGATGATCGGTGATGATGAAAGGTAAAATATGGTGATAACATACCATTGATGAATGTAACATATAACTTTATTTAGTCATATTTGCGAATAAATGATTGTGACTTGCATCCTCAGTTAAAATTGACAGCATGAAACGATCAGCCAGTCTATTTTGTAAACATTTTACTGTGAACATTTTGGTGGAGTGAGCTTCAGGGCAACTGTCATTCCACCTGACTTGGATTGATCACTTCACCTCAATTTTCACGGAGATAATTTAACAGAATAGTTCTACTCATCGACAAGGTTGGTGATTGTTCACTTTTGCTATTCACCAACATTGGAAAACTTTTAGCTTAACACTTAACCATTCATTTAAAAGCAATTTGTTACCATTTATTGATTACTCAAACAAATACTTAAACGTTTTCTTATATAGTTATCTCTTACACTAAATTCTTAAAGGGAGAAAATAAAAAGTTCCATCGTCATAACTGAATTAACAACCTTATTTAACATCAGTGCTTGTCTCAGAATTGAAGAAAATATTATATTCCGCAAGCTCCTGAAGCGCGGCAGCGAATCACAGGCACTAAGAAACAAGAACTTTACCTTATTTTTATGGCATTATGACATTTCCTAACAAAATATGATTTAATATCGATGAAATATAGGTAGAGTATGTTAAGATGGTTTGGTCATGTTGAGAGGATGAATGAAAGGCAACTAACGAAATGTTACAAGGCAGACGTGAATGGAGACATACATAGACCGATGATGAGGTGATGTTCTTCAAAAAGGCCAGATGCGCAGCACTCATAACCGGCGTGTGTGTATGACTAAATGTATGAATATGAGTGAAGCAAAAGAAGTATGTAAGGATCGTAGCAGGTGGCGTTCTGTAGTTTCTGCCTACATCCATGGGAAAAAGGCGTGAGTTTATGTATGTATGTATGAAATATAGGTAAGTCTCACAACAGTTGTTATTATACTTCGAGTAGTAGAAGCTGGTCTTACATTGTATTGAAATCTGAACTATGCTAGACCAGCTAAAAGTTCAAGTAAAAATTAAGACCAAAATATAATTTACGCTCTAAAAAAAAATTGGATCAGATCCAGTATTTCTAAAACATCAAAATTCTACAAACTAGACATCCCAACGCCCCCCCCGTCACCACTTCCTTGTGTTTTAGCTGGGAAGCAGAAGTGGCGCAACTAACTCCCCAGTAAAGTCACTGTACCATGATAAGATCGAAAACCATAAATTATGTATCTGGCCTCGATACACCCACTAAGGTTTTAAAAGGTCAATTGGGGGCTTTGTCAAGGTCAAGGACAGCAGCATTCTTCTTTTATCTAGTGACAAGTTACAACACACTGTGTTCGTCAATAGAAATGTCAAACGTGGTGAGTATCTGAATATTAATTAATCCGACAACTGATAGCCGCCGCAACGAATTTATCAAGCGTGTAAACATTTAACACAATATAGGATTTATTCTCTAAATATAATAAATCTGTAGAAAATTCATTATTGTATGTACATTGAAAACATTTCCAAAATAAATAGCCAGGGTGTTAAAGAATAACCAATAGAACCCATTTCCAGCATTTTAGGAAATTTTGTCTGTTTGTCGGTTTGTCTGTTTAGTTGTCCGCGCATCACGTAAAATGTATGGAACCAAAGTAGATAAGTTTTATCCATAAAACATGTGCGTAACTTGAAGTATTACTTAGTTTTTGTTTAATCGCACTCGGTTCACTCTAGCAAAAGTAAGATGAATTTAAAGTGTTCAAGAAATAAAATATCACAACACTCGCAATTCAGATACACCGAGTATCTTATTCATTGATCTCCATATTCGATAGATGGCGTTGTACATTTGACGCTATTTTCTGGATGGATTCCCCGCGAAAGAATACTTTTGTTTTTAACGTCTTATATCAAAACTTTTAAATAACTAAAACGACATATTTTTTTGTAATTTTTAGCGATAAATGGCTTGAAACTATGTATAAAAACCAGAGCATTATTACGTTAACATGGATTTCAATCATATTATTACATGAGTTTCTGATTTTTACACATTTATTTTCAATAAAAGACGTGAAAGTTTTGTTTTTAAACTTGAAACTTAACCCCACATTTTAAGGTACGGAATATCTTCGGTGTAGACAGTTTACTAATATTTTCTGCCATACCTAATCCTCGACGCTTTGGATTAGGTACGGACTCGCATCGAAAATTAACTATTAAATAAGCTGGTAGACTCTACAGTATAATACTGCCATGCTCTAATCTGAAAAATGCAGAAAATAATTGAATTGATAAACCACTGAGTTTTATCTCCTCCATAATAATAATATTTCATCATTTAATTCCCTCCAATATAACCAGCAATCTGCAGACATTAGCGACCTCCCATTTGATAGCCGTTTTATCGTAGCCAAGGACGCTTTTTACTAGGCACTACGTAGCTTCTTGAAGCGGTGCAGCTAAATGCTCGGCCATAATAGGCCATCGAAATGATAGCCCAGAAAATGTCAGGCTATAAAAGAAGACGTTTCCAGTCATTTTTATTGACACACAAACATTTTAGGCCTTAGAGAATGACCTTATTTATGTAGACGAAATATAAAAGGAATTTTGATTGATTTTGAATGAATGTTAACATCGTGCGGACCGTAATAAAGCCCCTGTTCGGTAAAAATCATCACACGACCTGCTCGACAATGTGCAATGCTCGGAGGTAAAGTTGTATAAATCTCCCAAGGGATTAAAGTGATTTGAATTAGGAAAGTCAAATTCGTGTGGCAATTCGTGGCAAACTCTTAAGTAGAAAAATACCCATATGACATTGTAAAGAGTTTGTTCGGAAATCGGCCACCATATGCAGAATTCAAAAAAAAAGGAAAAATTAAAAAAAATCTGATACAAAAGACGGTGTTAGGTGCTGTGATTTTCAGTAAATTTTATTGCAATATTCATGTTGACAAAAATGTCAAACACCTTGTAGATAGCGAAACTCTGGGCTGCCAAGAAGCAAAAACTTGCTATATAAAGGTCATTAAAGCCAAAAAAAAAATATTTTAAAGACAATATTAGTACTTATAAGAATGGGTTTGGGTTGGGCACAACTTATAAGGGCTAAAACCTTATAGAGATTATATAGTTACCATATAATAAGCTGATCCCCCTTAAAAACGCATGTAAACGCATACTATATGGCTTATTGGCTACAAATAGACATGAAATTCGCTTTTATATAACAAATTACCCTTATAACTGCTAACAAAATTCGGCGTTAAGTCCCATTTCTCGTGTAGAAGCAAACGCAATACGAATATGAGTTAATTATCTCATAATTATTTCAAACGCCTCCATTATTTATAAAATAGATAGTAAAATAAATGTCTGCCTTAATAGACAATTACCACATCGCTCTTTTTTCGTTTTATTCTGGAAGTTTTTGTGGGAAAGCAGATTTGTGGATATGTTTTGTGCCATATTTTTAATGCGCCTCTTTAATTATATAGTTTTATTATGAGATAAATTATTAATATTTTGAGGCCTTGTAAATTGCTACTATAAGCATAATTATCAAATGATATGCTTTTATAAATCACCTATAAGTCATCTACTCTTATTGAAGCAGGGTTGTGCTAATAAGATCAACCATATTGAAAGATTTTAGGGTTCATTCTCCGTAATTTTTATTAAAAAAATTGTGAATATTACTATGAACTTTTTTTTATTTTACGTAACCAAAACAATATCTAATGAAATGAATGTGGACAGTTTCTTGACAAAGATGATTGCTACGAATTGTATACTGCAGTGATATGTTATACTCCATAGCCCAAGTAGATACATTGTAATCTCTGATCCCGTCCTTTTCCATGCCTCTATTTATGTCACTGTCACGCTCATCAGTTGATTAATTATCACACTGAATAAAGGAATATTTTAAGAAATCTTTATCGAAAGTGTCGTTGTCAATGTTTTGTGAAATTAGTTCTACGGAACCCATAGCATTTTCTTTCATCGAAGATGCAAAGTCATGTATACATACTCGTATAACAATTCTTGTAGCTGTTACATAAAGTTTTCTTCAAGACTTTTGTATATATAAAAGCCATATAACTTGCCATTTTGCATTAGCTTTAAAGCTGTATTTTGATATTCTTTTTAAGGGTATAGCTTTATAACAGCCATATTAATTTAAAAATAGTATGACGCCAAAGCGGCTACAAGGCTAAAATATTATGTGTCTGAATAGCCATATTATATGCTTCTATATGTCCATTGCTTTAAAAGGGCCATTAAAATTAGTTATATAAACGTTTTTATAAACGTTTAAAAATTATAAGACTAATTTACCATATTAGCAAAAAACACTTTAACATGCTTTTATAAAGAGAGTTGCAAAACTAATACTGTTACAAAACATGTAAAAGAGTTAAGCCCTTATAAATCCTTCGTTGTATAGCAATTTTGCTATTTCTATGATTCGCCTCACGAATAAAATAAATTAAATGTAATTAATTGTAAGTACAACCTACAATAATTGAAAATACCAACTACTTACATGATTATATGTAGTTGGTATTTCCGTTTAAAAATGGAACCATTTACCAATACCTATAGGGACGAGCGGCCGCGCTATAATCCTGGAAATAACTACAACAGCTCACTATTTATAAGAGTGTACAACAAAAATGTTGATCAAAATCAGTCGTGAAAACAAAGTTACTACAACGTTATAGTTTTAATTAAACTCTGAATTCGTTTCTACCTGAAAGCTCAACAAAAATACAAAGTAAAACTGTATGCAATACTCGTATCAAGCGAGTACTAATTTCCTTTAAAATGTTGCATTTTTGAATTGTCAAAAGTCAATCGGTAAACTCTTGGAGAAAAAATTTCAAAAAATCTCCAAGACGCGGTTGATATTTTTTTGCATGTTTTATTTTACATACTCTGATGAGTTGGTTCCTAACATATTAGTTATGATTCTGCGTCCAATAGATATTCTGCTGCCGTATTTTTATTAACAGGTATTAGGGTCAATAACTAACACTACGACTACCTCAAGGTTCTTCATCAGCCTTTTAACGTTCCCACTGCTGGGACACAGGCCCTCTCTGTGAAGAGGGTATGGGCCGTAATCCACCACGCGGACACATTGCGGCTTGGTGGATGTCACATGTCTTAGAATTTTTGGTTCTAGGATATGACCTACGACACGTAAGTCGGGGCCGTCACCACTTGGCCACCACTGCTCTTAATCTCAAGATTAACTGCCTTGAAATTCTGAAACGCTTTTTCACTTTTCCTTATTTCAAATCTCAACTATACTTAAAAAACACTTTTACATCATAATTATTTTTTACAAGTGTGAATTTAATAATTTTCATTAATATTAAACGTTATCTTTTCATAATGGCATAACATTTTCGTAAACGTATCCAGATTTTAATTATCTCGCCATAAAACGGTACAAAATGGCCTTTTTCACAATCACTTAGCCAACGACATTGCCCGGAGCGATAATACAGTAAATACGGGGTTATTTGGCTCACGGAATTACTGGCCAGAAAATATCGAGGACATAATGAAAGACAAGACTTTTCTATTCAATAGAAGCATCATCGGATGTGTTATATTCGTGTGGTGTTCTAAATTCTATGGCCAAGAAAGTGATAGAAACTAGAAATTTATAGTTTTTTTTTTATTAACTTTTAAAAATATTTTATTTATATAGATAAAAGTATATACAGTACATAAAATACTTAATAATCTAGGACTACAAACATATACACCTAAAACAAAAACTAATCACTATCTAATCCCAAAAATATAATTTACTGAAATATTGCGTCAAAACGCCTCCACATCGTAGTCCACTGGTAATATATATAGGACTGGCAGCATTGCCACGTCGTATGGCAATGCTTATCCTCTGACCAAGGTAAAAGCCAGCCATTGGATCACGCGAATGGTCGACCAGGCGTTTGGATAGATCTTTAAACGATCTTTTAATTTTTAGTTGAATCTTGATGTTTTCATTGAGCTAATCATAATAAGAACCATGTCTTTCTAGAGGAAAGGAGTAACTTGCACTATATGGTACAATTATGTTCACCTACTTAATAAAGTGTCATTTTGAAACATACCTAAACAGCAAAATTTATTTATTTGATTAAACTCTGCATAGGTTTGATAGCATTTCATAATGCGATAGCAATAAAAACTATATCTGTAATTCAGTTTAACAGAATAAGGCACTCATATTTAATGAAATTGCAATTTGAACGACGTCATTCTTTCAACTGCCTTACTATCAAACAGAAGGTAGCCATGTTGAAAAAACTAAAGTCATTCTACAACAAAGAGAATTCAGATTTATCTCAAGGCTATGTCGATCCATTTGAGTTTCATCAGACCTTCTACCAGGTGTTGGTCAATTTTAAAGTTGCAGATCTCAAGAATGAGAACCCACCATCGTAAGTTTAGACGTAAAAAATAAAGTTTTATATCCTCCTCCTTCTCGCGTCGTGTTCCTCATTTCTGAGGGTCGTGATTCCCCCGTGGACGTGGAAACAGCATTTCCTTCACTAATTTGTACCATCTATGCCTGTCATTTGCGTCGTGGAGTACATCGTGCAGTTTGGTGTTCATGGATGTGCGCACTTGATCTGACCAACTTATTGAATTGCGACCTCTAGGACGTTTCCCTTCAGTCTTTAATCAGCTGTTCTAGGTTGTGACCATCCTTTCTCGCAATGTGACCAAATAACTCCAATATCCTACGAGCTATGTTATGTTCAATTTCAGGTACTTCAATCAAAATGCGATCCTCTTCCTAATTGGGGCCATAGCAACAGTATTATTATCCGTTTCCTTTTATCACGGTCTGGAAACCTTCGACGTACCACATATGACAGAAACTGGCACTTACTCTCTTGTATTAAGCTATGAAATGCTAATACTCTACTGTACACGAACGAATATACCGCAGTATCACAACTTGTTGCGATGTCTAAAAGAAGATTTTCATTATATTTGTACGGTGGGAGAAAAATTCCGGTAAGTTTTTGGATATGGTTTTTAAACTACTAAATGTTCACCTGGTGCGAGATGGATTTTTTAGTCTGCCTTTTTCTTTGTGCCGTCAAAAACTCAATATTTTGCCACTTCCATGCCATCTTTGGCTCCTTGTTTTGGGGCACAGAGAGCAGGACAGGTGAGCTGGAGCTGCTGCACTTTTCCGCAGAGGTAGCCCCACATTGCGAGTTTTGGAGATTTGGAGTTACAGCTTCCACCACATCTTTTAGTAATTAAACTATAATTTCATCTTTTTTGTGCTTTATATTTCAGGGCACGATATTTTGAGAAACAACTGCAAACTTGGAAGATCTGTTTACTCTTGTGTGTATTCAATGCTAGTTTACCCATAGGAATGATCATATTCGCCTTTCTTACGCTCTTCTACTTCTTAGCTACTCATGATGCTGATACCGAAGCTAGCAGACCTCTCTTATTTCCATTGTGGCTTCCTAACGTTGATTTTGGCAAATCGCCAGTTTATGAGGTAGCTTTCATGTTTGCTAATATTTGCGTCTCACAATATGCCTACAATTTTACATGTAAGTAGCGTTTTATTCAGTTACCTAACATAAGCAAAATTATTATGTGCTGTTTAATTTTTATAATTTTCATCTCGTATTTTTGTATCTGTTGTATTTCAGTTATGCTTCAAACACAAATATTATGGATCAGACAGATAGCATCGAAAGTAGATATTGTAATATGGAGTATTCAAGACCTTCTGGTGGACATATATCCAACCACAAATAAGGAGGAAAGTGAATATTTCTCTAACTTGATTAAGACTCGAATGAAAGATATTGTTAGTCATCATCAGTCTATGTACAGGTAATAGATATCAAGTGCCTAAAAAGATATGAAAGACAAAGTCATTACGTATTTTTTACTTACTATCTCTTACGAAAATTATAATTCTATTTATCTTTGCTGTTTGTTTGAATGCCTGATTTATTTTATTTTGTTTCAGCCTACTGGAAGATTATGCTATTGTCTACAAGAAATTATTATTGTTTGAGCAAGCGATGTGTGGTCCTGTGGTTTGTTTGACTGCCTACAGTCTTGCGGAGGTTCATATTCAACTACATATTATTATCGTTATTTTCAATAAACAAGACACTACATTTTTAAATATATGCAAATTTTATTTTAGAAATTCGATGAGGGCGAGTTTCAAGCTATACTTCTAATGCTTTGTGTTGGTACTGTCATACTAACTTTCCTACCAAGTTTGATGTGCACCTATCTCTCAGCTAAGGTACGGTTTACGAAAAGCTTAGATCAATCTTGAAAGATTCCAGACGACAAAAAAAGGCCAGAATAATTCAATTTACATTTTCAGGTAAAATCTGTTGGCGACACTTGTTGGGGCATTCCTTTCTGGAATGCAGGCCCCGTATTACGTCCTTACCTAGTCATTATAATGCAGCGCTCGCAGCAACCTTTGCCGCTTCAAGCGCCCGGCTTTGAAGACGTTTCTGTTGAAACATTCTCCAAAGTAAGTTAAGACTAAACAGAGGTGCATCTCTAGTACGCCCAAAGTTCGGCAGTTATGATTATTATCATCGTCGACAACCTGACTTTGCCCACTACGCCTAAGAGAGAGTACCTATGCTAGTTAAAAAAAGTTTTTAAAAAGAGTGGTGTTTTAAGATTGACGTGTATACCTGTGTGTTTATGTACCTCTATGTGGCATCATATCTCCTAAACGGATGAACCGATTTTGATTTGTTGTAGTTGTAGTTGACTTTGTCGAGAGTGTTCTTAACTATGTTTGGTTAAAATTGGTTCAGCCATTCAAAGATTATCCGCATTTCACTCATTGAATCTGATTTTCGCAAGATATCGTGTCATAATAACTTGTTTCGATAGATTGTCGATTGAAGCGTGTCTACTACTAGGTATATTAAATGTAGTTTAAAAAGCATGAAATAAAAATAAAATTCAAAAACACTCCGACACAGAACGTCTAAAAAGCAAATAATAAGCCTCGTACTCGCGTCGGGGAACCGCTCAGTAAATAAAATAAACTGCTATAAACATTAGCGAGCACATGCGATTACGAGGTTTTTTTTTTCCCGTGTATTATCCAATCCAATCTCCAAGCTCCTATGCCCATTATCAAGGTTGTACCCTGGTCATATTTAAATCTCATCTAATACAAGGCCAACCTATTGCCATCAACCAGGCACACATAAAACAGAGCATCAACCCAGAAATAGAAACCAGAAAATAAAATTCTTTTTTTTTTTTCAGAAAATGAGTTCTGCCTATTCGCTCTTCAATATGCTGCGGCAAACTAACCTATAAGGTTGGTTGTAAGCTTTGAATAATATTCAAAAATGAAATAATTATATTTATTCATTAAAACTTTATGCACAATTACCTACAAAGGTGGACTTAATGGCTAGGGCATTTCTACTAGTCTAGTCTCTAATCTCACCAACTTCACTTATTTCAATATTTTGGATGTTTAATTTGTAGCACACAGCAAGAAACGAACTATTATGTAATATGTATAAATAAATTGATTTTATGATCGTTACTTGTCCAACTTATTTCCTACTAGCTGTGCCCGTGGCATCGCTTCCGTTAACCGTACTTACCTTTCTACCTTCCAATTCTTTTTCTAGGATCATTCTTTCGCGGCGAATCTTAACACCGCCATTCAGAAATGACGCAAGTGCACAACGCCATCTATCGAATACGGAGTTCAACTGTCTGTTGTGATATTTCACTTCATGAACACTTAAATTCAACTGTTGATACAGTGAACCGATTGCGATGAAACAAAAATTAAGTAATATTTCAAGTTACGCACAATTTTTGTGTATCAAAGTTATCTAAATTGATATCGTTAGTTTTACGTGATGCGTGCACAAATAAACAGACAAACAGACAAATATTTCAAAAATGCTGAAAATGGGCTCTGTTGGTTATCTTATAACGCCGTGGCTATTTTTTTTTGTAAATATTTTCGATGTACAAAAGCTACTATTCTACAGATTTATTATGTAACACAAACATGTGCACATCATTAACGGGTCAGTTCATATCCACAATCGGATCATTATTTACCTCGTCATTTGTGTCATAGCAATTCAAAAGTAAGTTTTTACCAAGATATTGATAAAAATAAAGACTATGAAAACGATAATGTTTTTTGGGATAGGGAATCATTACAAAAACAAAGATATTTTATTTCAACTAGGCCACAAAGCGGCACTTTAGAACGTTGACTGAATGAACTGAATGAGACGAAATTTAAAACTTGTATAAAACGCACACTATGCAGGCAGGCATATTATAAGTTGGGGGATTACATCACTGATAAAAATGCTTGGCTCAATGCTACTCTTGCTCCACAACCACTAGGGCGCAAAAACAAGTGATATGCAGAACATTATTGTTTTGTAGAATTGTTGGACCTGCTGAAGACTGTATGAATATATTTGTATTATATAGACTCAATTTCTTTTAGTATAGTATAACTGCGCAGCACGTGTGTGAGTACTATGTACCCAACTGTAAATCTACCATTTGCTGTACCTCGGTGTCGTTCGTTGACTTGTGTTTGCCCTGGCAGTTGAGTGTGTCATGCTCTCTCAAATGTCTCTCTGATGGTGGCGTGAGTGTTGGATCATTCGGTTCCCTTCATGATGGTTGAGCTGGGTGGTGCCGATTCATGCGTCATGTTCGTGAACGGGCGCCGTCAGTTGGGATTGGTCTTAACTTAACTGCTTCGGATGCTAGTGTTTTTCTAGCGCTTATTATGTAACTGCACAGTACATGTGTGAGTACTTTTAATACTTTGTACCTGTACGTAGTATAGTATGTAGTGATTCTGGGTGCATTGTCCTCACACATATAAATTTATTAATGTATGTACTTATGTACCTAAATATTGTAAAAAAAACATTTTTTTTTTTAAAAGAGTAAGTATGGAGTTTCTTGTGCGTTCTTCTCCATAACAAGCTACTTTCCGAATGCACGGTAGAATCAATTTTTATTCCTTGTAAATTTTAATGTAATTTAAAATTTAATTATTTAAATTGTAATTTAAAAAAAAAAATGTTTTTTTTACGAGATTTAGGTACATAAGTACATACATTAATAAATTTATATGTGTGAGGACAATGCGCCCAGAATCACTACATACTATACTACTTACAGGTACAAAGTATTAAGAGTACTCACACATGTACTGTGCAGTTACATAATAGGTACTAGAAAAACACTAGCATCCGAAGCAGTTAAGTTAAGACCAATCCCAACTGACGGCGCCCGTTCACGAACATGACGCATGAATCGGCACCACCCAGCTCAACCATCATAAAGGGAACCGAATGATCCAACACACGCGCCACCATCAGAGAGACATTTGAGAGAGCATGACACACTCAACTGCCAGGGCAAACACAAGTCAACGAACGACACCAAGGTACAGCAAATGGTAGATTTACAGTTGGGTACATAGTACTCACACACGTGCTGCGCAGTTATACAATACTAAAAGAAATTGAGTCTATTTAATACAAATATATTCATACAGTCTTCAGCAGGTCCAACAATTCTACAAAACAATAATGTTCTGCATATCACTTGTTTTTGCGCCCTAGTGGTTGTGGAGCAAGACTAACATTGAGCCAAGCATTTTTATCAGTGATGTAATCCCCCAACTTATAATATGCCTACCTGCATAGTGTGCGTTTTATACAAGTTTTAAATTTCGTCTAATTCAGTTCTAGAATGTGGGGAGGAATTTTATTGTAAATTTTGTACAGTACCCCATGAGAGAAAAGGCTACTTTAGCCAGTCTGAAACCTGGTTGAACTAATTGGTCCCTATTTCTAGTAATGTAATTATGTCTATCTCCGTTTTTACTAAAAAGATGTAAATTCTTTCTCACGTACATGATGTTTTCATAAATATATTGACAAGGAACCGTCATGATGTTAATGCCCTTAAACAGTTCCCTTAGAGAATCGCGCCGGCGAAGATTGTATATCGCTCTGATGGCTCGTTTTTGCAGAATAAAAATTTACTCAATGTCTGCAGCCCTTCCCCATAGTAAAATACCGTACGACATTATACTATGAAAGTAACTAAAATAGACCAGCCTCGCGGTATCTACATCACTAAATTGACGAATCTTTCTAACAGCATAAGCTGCCGAACTTAGCCGCCCTGCAAGTGATATTAAATGAGGACCCCATTGTAACGTTGAGTCTAACGTGATCCCCAGGAAAACCGTTTTATCGAAGAATTCTAGCTTCTCCTTGTTTAATATAATGTCACAATCAGTACTTTTTACATTCGGCAAGGAAAATTTTACGCACTTTGTTTTTTTTACCATTTAAAACTAAATTATTGGCAGTGAACCAATCCTGAACCTACCGCACAGAGTTATTTACGTCGTCAACCTGACAAGTACGTCTATTTATTTATAAAATTAAAGATGTGTCATCAGCAAATAGCACCATGTTTAGTTTGTTTATTAATAAACGGGGTAAATCGTTTATGTATATTAAAAATAAGAAAGGACCTAAAATTGAGCTCTGGGGTACCCCCATTTTCACGTTTAACCCCGACGAATTCACACCGTTTATTTGAACTAATTGCTGTCTATCACTTAAATAAGATTCAACCAAACTTAACGCTGATTGACCAAGCCCGTAATGCTCAAGTTTCAAAAGTAATGTTTCATGATTAACGCAATCAAACGCCTTCGACAGGTCGCAGAAGATACCTATGGCATCCTGCGACTCTTCCCACGCATTAAAGATGTGTTTTAATAGGGTGACACCAGCGTCAGTTGTACAACGTCTTTTGGTTAAACCATACTGTTTATCATGCAAGATGTTATTCGTATTAAAATGAATGAGCATTTGATTAAGCATTATCTTCTCAAATACCTTGCTGAAAACCGGCAACACGGATACTGGTCTATAATTATTTGTGTCTTTACTGTCCCCGGATTTAAAAAGTGGTATAACCTTACTATATTTCATTAGATCCGGAAAGACTCCTTGATCCACACACAAATTCCCCACAGATCTTCAGTCGGTTTGATCTTGATTTGCTTAAAAGCT
Source organism: Orthosia cruda (assembly GCA_964057195.1). Classification (NCBI taxonomy): domain Eukaryota; kingdom Metazoa; phylum Arthropoda; class Insecta; order Lepidoptera; family Noctuidae; genus Orthosia; species Orthosia cruda. Next base: position 38,222,247 of record OZ059830.1, read on the forward strand.
TTTATTACTGTTATGGGGTTTATATGTGAAAAGTTAAATACATTCGGGCAGGCTGAAACGTTCGCGTTTATTAATCCAATAGGAAGCGCGGGCGAAGATGTTAAGGTTTCAGTAGTTTTAATTGGGATGTTGGTAAAGAAATTTACAAATTCTTGCGCAACTTTTTTGTTATCTCTAATAAGTCCGTGTGTGGTCTTAATCGTGTATTATTTCGTTTATTCCTGTTCGAATGTGTATTATCATTAATATGTATAATCGCAATTCCTGATACAATCCAATATTTTGAAAAGAGAACAGAGGCTCTATACAAAGTGTCGTTCAATGTCAGCGATGGCGATGGTCGAAATCTATATTTATAAAAATACACAAAATAAAAAAGAACATAGAGCCTCTTCCTTTTTAGAAAGTCAGTTAAAAATGGACCCCTATTTCACCTGGTCACGCTATAATTTGAGAACGGCTTTACCGATTTCGCTAATTCTTGTTTTGTTCTGTTTGTTAGGAGAAGGTACTTAGATAGAAAAATAAAGAAAACAATAGTAGGTAGGTAGGATAGGTTTGTAGGTAGAGAAGGTATGTAGGTAGCGTAGGCATATAGCTAGGGTAGGTATGTAGATAGGGCAGGTAGGATAGGGTAGGTAAGGTAGGGTAAGGTAGATAGTTAGGATAGGGTAGGTAGGTAGGTGGGGTAGAATAGGTAAGATAGTGTAGGGTAATTAGATTAGAGTAGGTAGGGTAAGGTAGATAGGATAGGGTAGACATGGTAGATAGGTAGGGTAGGGTAGGCAGTTGACGGAAGCGAAGCTGCGGGCACAGCTAGTGCTAAAATATAAAGGATTGATCGCGTGACATTTCAATAGCGCATGACAATCTCATACATTTTTGTTAAGAGCGTCAGGACATTCTGAGTGAGTGAATTCAGAACCCTTCAAAATGGTGTCACGAAGATTAGCACTTACCGTGGGACCAAATAAACAAACTGATGGTAACTGTTAATCGTGATAGGAAGTTGTTGTGCATCACATATGCGCGGGATTTCGTGGGGCAGGTGTGGGGTGTCGGGGTACTGAACACGCGACACGATGGGTGGCAGCCTGCGCGCCCGCCGCACCAGTTATTTATTTAATTTAATTATTAATTAAATGATTAATTTTATTATTATATAATTTTATTATTTAAGTAATTCTAATGATTGTGATCATGTCAGCTTAAAAACTTAAAATAAATAATGCTGGAGTCTAAAAGACAAAAAGGAAAAAAATAGAGCCAGGAAAAACACTTCCAAACCAGTAACAAAAGTAATTACCTACAAAGCGTAACTATAGCTCGCGTTACGGATCAATCGAATGTAATTGCAAATCAATAGCCAATCACAGCTTACTGGATTACTAATCAGTCAATACTATTACGAGTAATGAAATTCAAAACTGCTTTACTCGTAGTTCGAACCTTTTAATTTTTTTGGGCGATGAATATTATATTTAATTGTTTTTTTATCATTGAGACTAATCTATTGCTTTACCGTTTTCCAAAAAACATTAACAAATATGGTAAAGAATTTTCATATGTTTAAATCATTATCATCATCATTTCAGCCGAAATACGTGCACTGCTGGACATGGGCCTCCTCCAAGCGTCACCACACTGATCTGCCCCATACGTCTCGCATCCACCGGATTCCCGCAGCCTTAACCAAGTCATCGGTCTACCTAGAAGAAGGCCTTCTAACGCCTTGATTCAATACTAATAATTAATAAACATATTTTCATTTTGTAATTTCTACTTTTCGCCCGACTGCGGGAGGGTAATGTTAAAAATTCAAACGGCTTGACGGGTTATGACAAATGAGGTGTCGTTAGAGTCGTCTCAATTGTGGGAGTGACATAGGCTTATTGAATTTTTTATATATGCCCAAACTTATTACATTTTTCTAACTCCGACATGGAAATAATTAAACTACCAGTTAATTAAACAAATAAAGCCCACAACATCAGACGCATCATAAATATGAAACCGAACACTCGCCAAACACTTACACATACAATCTTAACTAACGAATTACTCGGTTTCACAGGCTGTGAAATACTCCATATTGCAAATAGTACGACGTTAAATTGTTACAAATTGTAGGTAACAGTAATAATTACTCGTAATAGAAGCCCCGGTAATATAAAGCTACGGTTTAACTGCAACCAGCTGTGTCTCGGGAGTTGTAAACGTTCGGCATATCGTCCAAGTGTTGCTCTAAAGACAATTTGTTTTATCGGACTTTGTCTTAAAGGATCGAGGGATAATCAATGGCTAATTTCGTTTGAATTTGTGTATATTTCGTACGCATCGAAGTGCTTTTCCCGGGAACGCGTGCTGGTAGCTGGGCCCCGGCTCAGAACGCGTTTTGTGTACCTTTCCAATCCTCATCCCATCATTGTCCATGGTTATTATATATATGCTTTCCTCTCTCTATACACAGTACGGCACGGGATTGAACGAGGAACCTCACGAGGAGGATCACCACGGGAATCTCAGGTAAGAGTGATGAAATTGTACCACCTCACCTCGTAGTAGGAACCATTCCCTTTAGATAACAAGTTCCTATCCGGCCACTGCCACGTACCGTAGTTTCGAGGGTACAAATCTGATAGGATCCAGGAGTCGCAGCGTTACTAATGGGCCCCAGCGCTGCCTTCTGGCCTGGGTTTCGCAGACCTGTATTTAACAGTGGGTGTTATTTACGAGCTGGCATATAGTGACCTAGACCTCCTTTCCCACAACTCCCCTCGGTCCCGTAAATTCCTGCATATTGTCGAGTCAGCCACTCTTCATGTACTGCCTCATCATAATAAAGTCAGTGAAGATACCTGGCTCGACCTGATCCTCATCTCTAATCCTTCCCTAGTTTCCTCGCATGGTCAACATGATGCCCCTGGATTTTCTCCTCACGACCTTATTTACCTTTCCTATGTCCATAAGCCTCCAAAACCCAAACCCACGTTCCAGTACAGGCGTGCCTTTCCACGTATGAATAGTGAGCTACTTCAAAAAGATGCTTCGAATCTTGATTGGACACTTTTGCAGGAAGCTGCTACAGTGGATGAAAAAGTTTGTGTGTTCAACAATGCTGTGACCAAACTATATGACACTCATGCTCCTGTCAGGAGAGTAAAGTTGAAGCGTTCACCTGCTCCCTGGATGAATAGGGGAATCCGGATGGCAAAATCTAAATGCGACGGAAGGACCGCGCATTTAGGATATTTAAAAGGGATCGCTCAGAGGACAGTTGGACCTTGTTCAAGACAGCTAGGAATCGGTGTAATCAGATGATACGCAACGCTAAACGACGCCACATTCTAAATAACATTTCTTCGTCATCTTTTGCCGATATCTGGAAATTCCTTGGGACCTTAGGTATCGGCAAATAGCGGCATTCAGACCTTCCTAGAACAATTTGCTTAGACGATCTTAATCGCTATTTCTCTACTGTGCCTATGCTAGATAGTCTAACCAAACTTCAAACTATCGACTACCTTGCTGGTCTGACGCGTCCCAATATTTCTCCATTTGTCTTCACACCAGTCGACCCAGGAGAGATCAAAAAGATAATCCTATCCATTAAATCCAAAGCTGTGGGCTGCGATAACATCAGTCGTTATATGATCGTGTCTGCTTTGGATCAACTTCTGCCTGCTATTTCCCACATAATTAACTTTTCTCTTTACTCCGGTGTTTTCCCTTCCTTGTTGCGTAATGCTCATGTCCGAGCCTTGCCTAAGATTCCCAATCCTACTCTTTCCGGTCACTGTCGTCCAATTTCGATCCTTCCCTTTCTGTCCAAAGTACTCGAGGCCTGTGTTCATAAACAACTGTCTCAGTTCATATACCACAACTCCCTCATTAGCCCATTTCAATCCGGTTTCAGGCCCAGGCATAGTACCGTGTCAGCTCTTCTTAAAGTGACTGATGATATAAGGCGGGGAATGGAGGACATTAAAGTTACTACTTTAGTATTAATCGACTTCTCAAACGCTTTTAATACCATCAATCACGATGTCCTTTTATCTATCCTTTCTTATCTTATGGTCTCTCACGAGGTACTGGAATGGTTTTCCTCTTATCTTCGGGGGCGCCGGCAGTCAGTTCATGCTGGAGACTCTTCTTTAGAGTGGTGTGACCTTGCAGCTGGCGTCCCTCAAGGCGGTATATTATCTCCTCTTTTGTTCTCCATTTTCATTAATCTTATAACCACCGAGCTTCAGTGTGCGTATCATCTTTACGCTGACGATTTACAGATCTACTGTCAGTCAGGTGTTGACATCATTGAAGGCACGTGAGCACATTTGGAGAGCAGCGGTGGCCCAGTGGTATCGGCCGCGACTTACAAGTTGTAGGTCGTGGGTTCGAGCCCAGGCAGGCGCTTTACTTTGTGTAAGTTATTTCTTCACCACTGCTCTCAAAACGGTGAAGGAAAACATCGTGAGGAAACCGGCATGTCCTAGAACCAAAAATTCGAAGACATGTGACATCCACCAACCCGCACTGGGCCCGCGTGGTGGATTACAGCCCATTCCCTCTCACAGAGAGGAGGCCTGTGTCCCAGCAGTGGGAACATTAATAGGCTGATGATGTGATGTGATGATGTGATGAGCACATTCGCAAGAATTTTGCAGAATCATCACAAAATTGATTTATTCGTTTCGGATTCACTATAACATTGTTTATATGTATGTAAATATCTAAGTATATATTTATTCTTGCTTTTTTTTCTTTTTTAATTATATATTCTTTTCTCTATTCATCCTATCATTTAGTTGCACCTGCCTTGTTTTATCTCTGCATCACCCTAAGGTCGACTGGTAGAAAATGCCTAAGGCATTAAGTCCGCATTTGTACTTATGCATAAAGTTTTAATAAATAAATAAATAAATAGTGTCTACCCTCATCCTCACTCGATTTTCCCGCACGATGCCGCTACCACCAGAACTCGTCTCACTAGTTACTTGACATTGTTCACGACAGATTATGCTCACTGTATCCACTTTTGAAACTTGTTCAATAGTTTTACGACCTTTAAATAGTTGTACCACTGGATGCCAGGCTCTCAACAGTTGAAACCCGTGGTCCCTATTGAAATTTTTGAACTTGGTTATTTCAATTGCTTTCCAAACCATTCTAGATATGTAATGGCGTTCAGTCAAGATAACCTGTGGGTCATGTAACTCGATCCAGTGGTTTGGCCCTGATTCAAGATGATGTTCTGCTATAACTCCCACCCGCAAAGACTAGTTCTCGAGATCATTATGGCGCTTGTAACAGTGCCGAAATATCGAGCTCTCAACCAAAATCTAAATATACATGGTAAATATCCCGACACAAATATTAATTCACGATCTCTCTCCATCGGGTTCTGATAGATGCAAATTTGACACATTAACTGGGCCTCGAACCCAATGCCTAACATAGGTGTAGTAATACAAATGGACTCACGGATTATGTCAAAATAATGATCAATATTTGTGCCTAAATTGACAATATTCTATGCTGAAAGGTAAAATATGGTGATACTAAGGCCGGGTTTCTCACCGCTAAATTATCGCAGACTTAATGTGACAAATTGTCAAGCACGTGTTATCTACTGTGATTGAATGAATGAATTTTCAACAGTCAATCACAGCAGATAATCATCGATTACGTTAACAGCCTAAATGGAGTGTTGAGAAACCAGGCATTAGACTGTAACATACCATTATTACATGATTGTATAACTTTATCTATATATATAAAAGAAGATCTACCAACATTTGCGAATAAATCATTTTGGATAGCATGCTCAGTTAAAATTGTCAGCATGAAACGATCAGCCGGTATATACTTTAAACATTTTACTGTAAACATTTTGGTGGAGTGTGCTTCAGCAACTATCATTCCACCTGGCTTGGATTGGTTGACAGCTCACTTCATGTTCACTTCACCTCAGTTTTCACGAAGATAATTTCACAGACAAGGTTGGTGATTGTTCACTTTTGCTGTTCACCAACATTGGAAAACTTTTAGCTTAACCAGTCATGTAAAAGCAATTTGTTACCATTTATTGATTATTCACACAACTACTTATAAATTTCCTTAGGTAGATATCTTTTACACTAAGTTCTTAACGGAAGAAAATAAAATTTCCTTCGTCATAACTGAATTAACAACCATAATTAATAGCAGTGCTTGTCTTAGAATTGAAGAAAATATTATATTCTGCAAGCTCCTGAAGCGCGGAAGCGAATTACAGGCGCTAATACAGGAACTTTACCTTAATTCTTATGGTATTATGACATTTCCTAATTAAATATGATTTAATATCGATGAAATATAGGTAAGTCTCACAACAGTAGTTATTATACTTCGAGTAGTAGAAGCTAGTCTCACATTGTATTGAAATTCTGAACTATGCTAGACCAGCTAAAAGATCAAGTAAAAATAAATACCAAAATATAATTTACGCAAAATAGGATCAGATCCAGTATTCATAGAACGTCCAAATTCTACAAAATAGACACCTCAAACGCCCGCCCGTCACTACTTCCTTGTGTTTTAGCTGGGAAGTAGAAGAGGCGCAACTAAGTCCCCAGTAAGGTCACTGTACCATAATTAGATGGTAAGTTTTATCGAAAATCATAATTTATGTCTCTGGCCTCGATATACCCACTAAGGTGTTAAAAGGTCAATTGGAGCTTTGTCAAGGTCAAGGGCAGCAGCATTCTTCTTTTATCTAATGAAAAGTTACACACACACTGTGTTCGTCAATAGAAATGTCAAACGTGGTGAGTATCTGAATATTAATTAATCCGACAACTGATAGCCGCCGCAACGAATTTATCAAGCGAGTAAACATTTAAGAGTAGCTGTTTTCTGTTTTTAGCTCGTGAAACTTGTACCCCTACAAGTTTCACGAGCTAAAAACAGAAAACAGCTACTTTTTCAGCGCAAATTTCTCAATAACTACAAGATATATGATAAATCTTCTAATGCAATTTTTTGCGTCACATAGTTATCTAGTAAATTAACATCTTGAATATTTTTGATAACTGCTGGCGAATAATAATCTATAAAAAATGGTATCGACTGGGCATATAGTAAGACTAGTAAGCCACCAATTTTATTTTTCAAAGTTTATTGTACTTGTACTTAAAAAAAAATGTTGTCCACGCGGAAAAAAGGCAATTTATCATGTGCGAAAGCGTCGTCAACGCATAAAAATATGTTGAATATAAAAATAACTGGTAAATAATTTGAAATTTGAGGTGTTTATCAATCGAATTCAATTTTTATATTATATTTATGAGTATTTATTTATTTATTTATTTATTTAAACTTCATGTACAATGGTGATACATAGGCGGACTTAATGCAGCAAGGCATTCTCTACCAGTCAACCTTTGGGTTAAAAAGGACAAACAGGTGGTAGGAGTACAAAATAAAAATGAACAATAATTAAAGTCGGATATTAATAAACTTTCTAAAAAATAAAATACATAAATAATTTCTAAAACAATAGACTAATAAATATTATAATAAATATCATATTCTAAATGAAACAGAAATTAAACATAATAACTAAGACGAAGACCGAGCTATGTAAGAGAGGACAAGTATGAGTACTTATTTTATTGTAATAAATTGTCTAAATAATGCCTTATAAACCGTTGCGCTCGCGCGAGGCATTCAGTTCCGCTCAAGGGCTTGTAGACGACGGACCTGTGTCGTTTTTATTTTTGTCATTATTTTTTTATCATTTATCTTGTAGTTATTGAGAAATTTTCGCTGAAAAAGTTGCTGATTTCTGTTTTTGTCTGGTGAAACTTGTAGGGGCTCTTAACACAATATAGGAATTATTCTCTAAATATAATAAATCTGTAGAACATTTATTATTGTATGTACATTGAAAACATTTACAAAATAAATAGCAATGATACGCCTCACGAATAAAATTAAATTAGTGTAATTAATTTACTATAACTAAGTACAACCTACAACGATGACGTGGTCGCTCACAATGGGCCTCATCAGAAAGCTAATAGTTACCCAAAAGGCAATGAAGAGAGCTATGCTCGGCGATTCATTGCGTGATCGAATCAAAAATGTAGAGATCCGCAAAAAAACCAGGGTTACCGGCATAGCCCGAAGAATTGCGAAACTTAAGTGGCAGTGGGCAGGGCACATTGCTCTTAGAACGGGTGGCCGATGGGGCAGAAAGGTTCTGGAGTGGCGACCGCGAACCGGAAGACGTTGCGTTGGAAGGCCTCCCAACAGGTGGACCGATGACCTGGCGAAGCTAGGGGGAAGCCTATGACCAGCAGTGCACGTCTTTCGGCTGATATGATGATGATGCCAACTTACAATAACTAAAAATACCCATACATAATTGTATGTAGTTGGTATTTTCATTTAAAAGTGGAAACATTTCGCTATTTCAATACCTATGGGAACGAGCGGCCGCGCTGTATTCCTGGAAATAACTACAACAGCTCACTATTTATTAGAGTGTAAAACTAAAAATGTTGATAAAAATCATTCGTCTCACTATTTATTTATTAGAGTGTAAAACTAAAAATGTTTTATATTATGTTTTATTTGTGAAAAATAAAGTTACGACCACGCGATAGTTTTAATTAAACTCTGATTTCGTTTCTACCTTCAAGCTCAACAAAAATACAAAGTAAAACTGTTTGAAATAGTCGTATCAAGCGAGTACTCATTTCCTTTAAAATTTTGCCTTTTTCAGTCAAAAGTCAATCGGTAAACTCTTTGAGAAAAAGTTTCAAGAAAACTCCGAAGATAAGGTTGATATTTTTTTGTATGTTTTATTTTACATACTCAGAGTATATAGTGTTTGTTCCTAACATAACATATTAGTTATGATTCTGCGTACAATAGATATTTTGCGGCCGTATTTTTACCCGGCTGCAAGGAAAGGGTTATGTTTTTCGCGCGTATCTTGTATGTATGTTTGTATGTATGTAATATTCTTTATTACCTCATATCTTGCAAACCGCTAGATGGATTTTTATAATTAATACATCGTTAGATAGGGTTTGGCCGCCCAAGTGTTCTTAGATAAGTGACGTTAAGAAAAAACAAAAATGGCGGCTTTTGTGCGCCATATTGGGGGCGACTCAATAATTTTTACTTCGAAACCCATCGAGTGGGGTATCAAAATGAAGGATTTTTAAAGGTGATTACAAAAATATATGCCACTTATATGTTTAAATGCGATTCGAAAAAAAATAGGTAACAAAAAAGTTTTAAATAAAAAAAGTTAACAAACAAAGGATACATATTCGCGAGCTGGCTGACCACCTGATCCTCCGACTGCACAGCATGATTTTCTACTTGTTTACATCTTTTTAATTCGCAGTCGGGTTTTTGATCTTTAAATTAACTTTTTTTTTATTTCCGGTTATTGGGGTCAATAATTATTGTTCAGTAAGCTTATCTAACACTAACTCCAGGTTCTTCATCAGCCTTTTAACGTTCCCACTGCTGTGAAACAGGCCTCCTCACTGTGAAAAGGGTATGGGCCATAATCCACCACGCGGGCCCAGTACGGGTTGGTGGATGTCTTCGAATTTTTTGTTCTAGGATATGACCTACGACACGTAAGTCGGGGCCATTACCACTGGGCCACCACTGCTCCTAACCTCAAGATACCTTCAAATTCAGAAACGCTTTTTCACGTTGCCTTAATTGAAATCTAAACTGTCCTTAAAAAACACTTTTCATCATAATTATTTTTTACAAGTGTGTACTTAATAATTTTCATTAATAATACATCTTTTCATAATGGCTTATCATTTTCGTAAACGTATCCAGATTTTCATTATCTCGCCATAAAACGGTGCAAAATGGCCTCTTTCACAATCACTTAGCCAACGACATTGCCCGGAGCGATAATACAGTAAATACGGGGTTATTTGGCTCACGGAATTACTGGTCAGAAGATATCGGGGACATAATAAAAGACAAGCTTTTTCTACTCAATTGAACTATCATCGGATATGTTATATTCGTGTCGTGGTCTAAATTCTATGGCAAAGAAAGTAAGAGTAGAAACTATCTATAAATTTAAAGAAAGAAAGAAAAATACTTATTTAACTTAGACTGCAAACATATACATTTAAAACAAAAACTACTTACTAACTTATCCTAAAAATATACTATTCTAAAATATCGTCATCAATCATCGTCAAAAACACCTCCACATCGTAGTCCACTGGTAATGTGCCCAAAAGACTCGCAACATTGCCACGTTGTATGGCAATGCTTATCCTCTGACCAAGGTAAAAGCCAGCCCTTGGATCACGCGAATGGTCGACCAGGCGTTTGGAAAGATCTTTGAACGATCTTTTAATTTCTATTTGAATGTTGATGTTTTTATTGAGTTAAGCATCATCATTAAGAATCATGTTGTTCATAATGTGTAATCAATTATGTTTACCTATTTAATAAAGTTTCATTCTTAAACAAACCAAAACATCATAATTTATTTATTTGATTAAACTCTACATAGGTTTGATATCATTTCATAATGCGATAGCAATAAAAACTGAATCTGTAATTCAGCTAAACAGAATAAGGCGCTCATATTTAATGAGATTGCAATTTGAACGACGTCATTCGTTCAACTGCCTTACCACCAAACAGAAGGTAGACATGTTAGAAAAACTAAAGTCATTCTTCAACAAGGAGAATTCAGATTTCTCTCAAGGCTATGTCGATCCATTTGAGTTTCATCAAACCTTCTACCAGGTGTTGGTCAATTTTAAAGTTGCAGATCTCAAGAATGAAAACCCACCATCGTAAGTTTCGATGCACAAAATAAAGTTTTATATCCTCCTCCTTTTCGCGTTGCATTCCTCATTTCTAAGGGTCGTGATTCCCCCGTGGACGTGGCAACAACTTTTCCTTTACTAATTTTCACCATATATGCCTGTCTTTTGCGTCGTGGAGTGCATCTTGCAGTTTGGTGTTCCTCGATGTGCGGACTTGGTCTGACCATTTTATTGAAATGCGACAACAACTCTAGAACGTTTCGTCAATGTTGCAAGTAACCATCAGTTTTACTATGTTGTGACCATCTTTTCTGGCAATGTGACCAAAGAACTCCAATATCCAACGAAGGCAAATCGTGAACGGTCTGATCTTTATGTTCAATTCGCAGCGGATAGTGTCGTTGGTACGAAATGCAGTCCAAGAGATCCTCATCTTTCTCCAGCACATCTCAAACACATCTATGCGATATTTTTTACAAAATAGAGTTAAATAATCACGAATGCTTAGACTAATCATAATTTATATGACCATAAAATTATATTATGTTTAATTTCAGGTACTTCAATCAAAATGCGATCCTCTTCCTAATTGGGCTTATAGGAACAGTATTATTATCCACTTCTTTTTATCATGGTCTGGAAACCTTTGACGTACCACATATGACAGAAGCTGGCACTTACGCTCTTGTATTAAGCTATGAAATGCTTATACTCTACTGTACACGAACAAATATACCGCAGTATCACAACTTGTTGCGATCTCTGAAAGAAGATTTTTATTATATTTGTACGGTGGGAGAAAAATTCCGGTAAGTATATGGATACGGTTTTCAAACGGTGCAATATTAATGTTTTTATCTTCTTTCTCTTTCTTTGTGCCGTCAACAACTCATTTTTTTGGCCTAAAACTTTGTCACTACCACGCCATCGTCGGCGGCAAAGCAAAGATGTCTTTGGCTCCTTGTTTTGGGGCACAGAGGTTAGGATAGGTGGTGAAGCTGCTGTTCCGCAGAGGTTGCCCCACATTGCGAGCTTGTAGTTACTCTGTCCACCACATCTTTAAGTCATTAAGTTATAATTTAATCTTTTTTGTGCTTTATATTTCAGGACACGGTATTTTGAGAAACAACTGCAAACTTGGAAGATCTGTTTAATCTTGTGTGTATTCAATGCTAGTGTTCCAATAGGGATGAACATATTCGCCTTTCTTTCGCTCTTCTACTTTTTAGCTACTCATGATGCTGATACCGAAGCTAGCAGACCTCTCTTATTTCCATTTTGGATCCGTAACGTTGATTTTGGCAAATCGCCAGTTTATGAGGTAGCTTTCATGTTTGCTAATATTTGCGTCCTACAATATGCCTACAATTACACATGTAAGTAGCGTTTTATTCAGTTACCTTACATAAGCATAATGTTTGTTCTGTATGTATTTTTTTTATGGTGTACAATAAAGAATATCATAAATATTAAGCAAAATTATTATGTACTGTTTCATTTTTATAATTTACATCTCATATTTTTGCATCTGTTTTATTTCAGTTATGCTACAAACACAAATAATATGGATCAGGCAGATAGCATCGAAAGTAGATATTGTAATATGGAGTATTCAAGATCTTCTGGTGGACATATATCCAACCACAAATAAGGAGGAAAGTGAATATTTCTCTAACTTGATTAAGACTCGAATGAAAGATATTGTTAGCCACCATCAATCTATGTACAGGTAATAGATATCAAGTGCCTAAAAAGATATGAAAGACAAAGTCTTTACGTATTTTTTACTTACGAAAATTATAATTCAATTTATCTTAATAAACACCGAACTACTTTATTGCTGTTTGTTTGAATACTTGATTTTTCTTTATTTTGTTTCAGCTTATTGGAAGATTATGCTATTATCTACAAGAAATTATTATTGTTTGAGCAAACGATTTGTGGTCCTGTGGTTTGTTTGTCTGCCTACAGTCTCGCGGAGGTTCATATACAGCTACGTATTATTATCGTTATTTTCAATAAACAAGACACTACTTTTCAATGTATGTAAATGTTTTTAGAAACTTGATGAGGGCGAGTTTCAAGCTATACTTCTGTTGCTTGGTGTTGCTACTTTCATACTGACTTTCATAACAAGTTTGATATGCACCTATCTCTCGGTTAAGGTACGGTTTGCAAATAATTTAGATCAATATAAAAACAGTCCAAAAGATAAAGAAAGGCCAGAATAATTCAATTAAAATTTTCAGGTAAAATCTGTTTGCGACGCGTGTTGGGGCATACCTTTTTGGAATGCAGGCCCCGTGATACGTCCTTACCTGGTCCTTATAATGCAGCGCTCGCAGCGACCTTTGCCGCTTCAAGCGCCCGGCTTTGAAGACGTTTCTGTTGAAACATTCTCCAAAGTAAGAGGTTAACAGCAGGCAGAAATTAGGCAGTTGACCAGGCACCTATAGTATTTCCGCCCAGATTTCACGAGTTATGATAATTATCATCGTCGACAGCCAGGGGCGTAGCTACCGCCGTATCTGCCGTATCAATTATACGGGGCCCCTGGGCCACGGGGGCCCCCGACGTGCGTAAGCAAAAATTAATAAAAACTTCCCAATTTTTTTTTATCCTGTCAAACCTCACTATTGTTCATAGAGGCAGAAACTTTAGACAAACTAAAGAAAATGATTAAAAAAATCAGTTTGCCGACATAAAGGCAAGGAGAGTGTGACTTTTTTTTTCAATTTGAATTGTTTGTAAAAATTTTGGAAAAGTGACAGATAGATAATTATGATGAATAAATATTAATTTTAATTTTATGCGATCATTTTTTTTCTTTTGTGAGAAATCTTGACCCTTCATAAGGGCCCCCAAACAAATTTTTATACAGGGCCCCGCCAAGTTACGCTACGCCACTGTCGACAGCCTGACTTCTGTAGGGTATACGCCTCTCTTTTCTTGTGCCAATCTCCACGCTCCTGTGCCACCATTATCCAGGTTCTACCTTCGCTATTTATTTTATTCGTTGACCCTCGCATTGGAACGCCTTGCAGCAATTACACCAATGGAGCACAAACTTATGATAAACATACTATAAGTCCTCCTCAAGATGTTTACTTTGTTTAAGTTATTGTAATATTATATTTATGGTGTTTTTAAATTGCTATGTATTACAAATTTCGACACAATGTATATATTTTTATGAAATAAATTACTTATGACTTATGACCGTTGTCAGCGATGTCCAAAATAAACTTGGAAAGTACATATGAATTGAAAATTCACATTGGTACTTGCCTGGATTTGAACCCACGACATCAAGCACGAGAGGTGAGGTCTTAGCCATTGGGCCACCACGACATAAATTTAAGTCCCATCTGATACATGGCAAGCCAATTGCCGTCAACCAGGCACAAAGAAAAGAGAGTAAGTAAGTTAAGAAATGTTTTGTAATTAATGTCCCAGAAATATCAACCTGAAAATAAATTGCTTTTCTTTCAGAAAATGAGTTCAGCCTATTCGCTCTTCAATATGCTGCGGCAAACTAACCTATAAGGAGCTTTGAACAATATTCAAAAATAAAATAATTACATTGCATCTATTTATTTATTTCTTTAAACTTTATGCACAAGTCCTCCTACAAAGGTGGACTTAATTTTCTACTAGCCTAGTCTTTAATCACTTATTGCAATATTTGAGATGTTTATTTTGTAGCACATAGCAAGAAATGAACTATTATATAATATGTATTAATAAATTGATTCTATGATCGTTACTTGTCCAAACTTATTTCCTTCTAGCTGTGCCCGTGGCATCGCTTCCGTCAAGTGCCTATCCTACTTACCTTCCTACCTACCCTACCTGCCTTCCAATTCTTTTTATAGGGTCATTCTTTCGCGGAGAGTCTTAACACCCCCTTTCAGAAAATTACGTTAAATGCACAACGCCATCTATCGAATACGAAGTTCAACTGTCCGTGTATCTCAATTGCGTGTGTTGTGATATTTCACTTCTTCACACTATACATTCATCTAACTTTTGATATAGAGAACCGATTGCGATGAAACAAAAAATAAGTAATACTTCAAGTTACGCACAATCTTTGTGTTTAAAACTTACATAAATCAGTGTCGTAAATTTTACGTGATGCGTGCCCAAATAAACAGACAAAGAGAGAAAAATTTCAAAAATGCTGGAAATGGGTTCTGTTGGTTATCTTTTAACACGCTGGCTATTTTTTTTTGGATATATGTTTTATGTACAAAAACGACTATTCTGCAGATTTATTATATGTATTGATATTGATTGATGATCACGTCTTTAACGGGCTATATTGAGCGAGTCAGTTCATATCCCTTAAAAATAGTGTCATGTACATATATTGGCGCCCGACGGGAACCATACACGGATCATTTAGCTCGTTATTTGTGTCATGGTAATTCAAATGTACGTTTTTACCAAGATACTGATAAAACTCAAGACTTTATGAAAACGACAATGTTTTGTTGGGATATGGGATGCTTATACACTTCTCATCAAAAAAATCGAAACATTACTGCAAGTAATATTTAGGCGGCATTTAAATAACAAGCAAAAAGTTTGAAAATTACAGCCCAACCTAGGATTTTACCTGGGCGATAATAACGAATCCATTGACACCTTATTCATCAGATAAAAATATATTAGTTTAGTTATAATAGTTTAGTCTACACAATAGTATACCACAAATCCACAATTCCAAATTTAAACTAAAATTTTCGAATTTTCGTCCAATAAATAAAAAAAAAGATAAAAAAAAAATTATGAAAAGATTGTTGTTGTTTGTGACGTCGGCAATAAATATAGTTTTCTTTAAACTACGTAGTAATGTTATCATTAATCACTACAAAACAGATCACAAAGAACGTCTTTTTTGCTTAGAACCAAAACAGTGCAGAAATGTTATATTATTATGAAATCTCATTGTTGCACAGTTTTTCATTATTGCACTGTTTTTTTTTTGTTTGGATATAAATTTGCCATAGAGGTTTAATGTCTCCCATTAAGTTGAATATAAAATGTATGCATTAGATAAAAAGGATACAGGCTGAAAATAAAAATCGGCTTAATAAAATCGATTTGTTGAAAAAAAAAACAAATGGCGCGCATTTTGTACCATTATAAAACTTTGATACTTCATAAATATAGCAAGAAAAGTTAAAAACAAATGGAAATAGACTGCGATAGCGATATGAATTCAATTCCAGAAAGCTGCTGCTACAGCTGCAAATTGTTCATAACCTTTTGCCTCAAAAGTCGCGGGATAAATATTTTTCATTAACTTGAGTACCTATTTGTTTTGAGTAGTTATATTTTATCACGGTAGGTAGTTTGGTAGTTGAAGAAAAGTAGATTACGCACCTCGCCAAAGTGAGTAATTATTACACGTGCTAATTTAGTAACCTCGCATGCGCTCGGGCACCAACATAACACTCGTGCAATAATAACTCACTTTGCGCTCGATGCAACAATCTACTATTTTAAGGTTCCGTACCTGAAGTTAAAAGTTTAGTACTTATTTTATGTATATGCGAAGTATTAGTCATTTGCAAATACATTAAGCGAGTTCCTGTTAAATTCAAACAGATTGATTAGGTACCAAAGTCAAAGTCAAATATATTTAATCAATTAAGCCAAAAAGCGGCACATTTGAACGTCATACACAAATTAAAATTATAATTTACAAGTAATAAAAGTTGATTCTACCGTGCATTCAGAAAAGTAGCTTGTTATGGAGAAGAGTGCACAAGAAACTCCATACACTGACACACACTGACTGTACACTTACATTTATAAATGTTTTATTCTGTAATTATTTAAGTGGTGTACAATAAAGTATATAATAAATAAATAAGTATATACATTAGTAAATTCATATATGTAAGGACCATGCACCCAGAAAAGCATTACACACTATACTACGTACAGGTAAATTCCACTCTAATTTTATAAATAGGAACATGGTTCTCACAGACTTACAAATATTGCAAACATAGGTAAAATAAATAATTCAACAACAACGGAACAGTGCGTGAGTCAATTTCTTAAATAACTAAAGAGATATAATAAGTATGAATATAAATTAACAAATTTGATTTTGTCTACACTAAAGATTGCCCTATGGAGCAGGACCAGCATGTTGCCAAGCATAAGAATGCTTGGCAACATGCTTGAATCTTGAATATAATCATCTAACTTGTAATATTATTGTTTACAAAGTGTGCTTTTAACTAAAGTTTTAAAGTTACTTTCATTTACTTTTAATATATCACAAGGTATTTTGTTATAGAATTTAACACAGTAACCCCATGAAAGATGAGTATACTTTAGCTAGTCTATAAGATGCTTGTTTTAACTTATCTTTATTTCTCGTATTACAATTGTGTCTATCAGTGACTTTACTAAAGAGATGTATATTTTTCCTTACATACATAATATTTTCATAAATGAATTGGCGAGAAACTGTCATAATATTAATATTTTTAAATAGTTCCCTAAGAGATACTCGGTGACTTAACTTATATATGGCTCTGACAGCTCTCGTTTGCAATATAAATAGGGATTCAATGTCAGCCGCTCGACCCCACAGTAAAATATCGTATGACATAATGCTGTGAAAGTAACTAAAATAGACCAAACACGCGGTTTCTACATCCGATAACTGTCTTATCTTTCTAACAGCATAAGCGGCTGAGCTTAGCCGACCCCCGCAAGAGATGTTATATGTTGCGTTGCTATTTGTCGTCTAGAGTGATTTCCAGGAAAACTGTTTGATTTACAAAGTCCAGCTTTTCGCCATCCATTATGATGTCGCATTCGGTACTTCTAACATTCGGCAATGTGAATCTAATACCAGAAATCATCATCATATTCCTCCCCTTGTCCCATGTTACTTGGAGTCGGTGCAACATGTTTTCACTTGTTTATCAGAAATACAGTGCATAATAATGAAGCTCTGCGAAGAAGTCTTCATTAAATTTACTGTTAATGAATAACAGAACTCACATTTGTTGTAAACAACTTTTACGTTTTCTTGCATTTTATAATATGACAAACTTATTTATGCTGCTACTTCAAAACTAAATGATAAAATAGGTAAATAGCAAAGGTCGCAGGTTTCTGCCTACCCCCATGGAAAAGGCGTACGTTTATGTATGTAAATGGAAAGGTATTAAAGTAGAAAATAAAATCTTTTTATAAAAATATAACGGGCTTCCAAATAAAAACACTGCTAATGGTGTAAACAATAATCAGATATGACAATGCAGCAATTCCGAAAAACATGTCGTCATTTATTTATTGAAGACTTCCATTGAATATCTTCGAAGTTCTTCATAGATCTTCACCAAATTCAAATAGGACCAATTCACAAACATTCATCGATTCATTTAGCCTGTAAGGACAGGTTCACACGCTCCACCATGGCCTCACGGAGAGACCTGATCTGCGGCCCAGTAGCCCGTGCGTTGGAAAAGTATCTCCCAGCAACAGTGCTGTCGTCTGCATACCCAAAGATGCTAGCAGATCGTTAATGTGCAGCAAGAATAATGTTGCTAAGAGTACCGACCCCTGATCGACCCCGGCATTAATAACCAATTGGTCCGATGAGCAGCCATCTATAACCACTCGAATGGACCGATCTCTCAGGAACTGCAATCCAATCTCATAGACCACCGGGCAGACCGAATGAAGGAAGCTTACTAATAAGGCTTTCATGCCAGACCCTATCAAAAGCCTTCGAGAAGTTGAGGAAGACGGCAAGCGCTTACCCGTGGTTCTCGATGGCCTCACTCCCTATGTGAATGACATACGCTAGAAGATCCCCAGTAGACCGATTTCGTATTGTCGATCACTATGGATCTTGTTAGTTTCTAGGAATGCCAGGAGCTTGGTGTTAAGTACACGCTCCATACTCTTTGTGAACGGCGTGCGCAACCTGCGCATGCTGCTGGCGGGCGCGCTGTGGCCGCGCGCTCCACTGTAGTCTTGACTGCTGCAGATCATGCACCACGTACTGGTAGGTAGGCAGGCAGCCACACGGTTCTTCAACACAAGGATTGTTGAAGAACCGGGATGTGTCGTTACACGCCGAACAGCGAACCTACCTACAGGGGTAGGCAGAACGTCGGACAAAAGATACGCAGTAATGCACACACACAATATTTATTGTCAGATTCTAGTAAGAATTGTAAGTTAGAACACACAGTGGGTATATTAGATATACATACTAGTTACACTGAACTGATCAGGCTAGAATTCAAGTATTTAGAAAAAAAAAAATATATATATATATAGACTTTCGGCGTTCACTGCCAGAATCAAACTAAACTCCAAAAAACTGACGCCCGTTTTTCCTCGTTGTGTGTCATAACTTCTGAATTTCAAATTCAAATCTCAATTATAAGTTATCATAACCAGAATGAATAAATAACCGGTTTACAGAGGGGGCAGTCTGCCGCTACCCTTATTTTAAAGATTATAATGAACAACAAGCTTTGTAGAAGAAAAGTGTCCATGGTATGTTATGTCTATGGCTTAAGAAAATAAATTGGACAGACAGATGTCAGATCAGATGAAAATGTCAGAGTATAAAATATTCTAAGATTTTACAAATTAGCGGTAAAAATATGTTGTGGATCTTAAAACAATCAGAGATAACTAAAAGGTGCTAACAGTATCAAATAATACATACGAGTTACATGAGTTGATACAAATTCTAAAGATAAAAGGTGTGGTTTGTATAGTATTATATATTTCCGTTCACTGATTATAACATGTAAATAGACTAAAAGATGTGGATCTGTACAGAAGAATACCACAATTCCGAGAACTACAATAAAATTAGTACAAAATAGGAGTTTCAGAATAATAGGGCAATTTAAATTAAAGACACACACAAAACCGACACATGACGAGATCGCAACATTCAATTCAAATATTACGAGGCAAAGTAGCGGTCAGTAACTAGTTTTCCCATAGAGAAAAAATAGTTTTATTCAGAACTACTTATCCAATGCCATTGCCTTAGGCTTAATATAGAAAAAGTACAGGGTTGTTTGGCACTCAAAATTATATACTGATCAGAAAATATCACAAAGCAAGATAATAAAAGGGAAGATAATTTTATTCTTCGAATTAGTAGTACCTACGATGACAGGGATTATAAGTTAGTAAGAAATTGACTTAAAGCTTTTGGACCGATTATAAGCTTTCTGAGTAAAATTTCACGAAGTAATTCAAGTACATACATACATAAACTCACGCCTTATCCCATGGGGTTTGGCAAAAACTACAGAACGACCGACAGAAACTCCTGCTACGATCCTCATATACTCATTTTGCTTCATTTACGTTCTTACATCTAGTCATACATGCGCCTGACCTTTCTGAAATGATCCCCTCACGGCTCTCCCACTTACGTTTGCCTTTTAAATACCTTTTTCTAGTCGCCTTTCATTCGTCCTCTCAGGATTTTTGTTAGATTGAAAATCGGGCGTGAAAAAATAAAACTATCCGCAAAGACTAATAGCATTTCATATTGCAACAGCAATAAAAAATATATCGCTCATTGAGATTCTTGCTCCTTTTTGAGAAATAGGAGCCATGCTAGAAAAACTAAAGTCATTTTACAACAAAGACAATTCAAATTTCTCTCAAGGCCATGTCGATCCATTTGAGTTTCATCAGACATTCTACCAGGTGTTGGTCAATTTTAAAGTTGCAGATCTCAAAAATAAGAAACCACCATCGTAAGTTTAGAACACACCTGATTAAGTTTCATATAATACAGTGGAACAATCGGGAATCCGGCACAAAATGTATCTGCCATTGGCCCATCTCAATTAATTCCCGCTAAGCATAAAATTTATCAGCTCTTAAAACGGTGAAGGAAAACATTGCGAGGAAACCGGCATATCCTAGAACCAACAATTTGAAGACATGTGACATCCTGCACTGGGCCCGCATGGTGTATTACGGACCGTGCCTGGCGGAGGCCTGTGTCCCAGCAGTGGGATGATAAAAATATAACGTTAAATTTCAGGTGCTTCAATCAAAATGCCATACTCTTCATAATTGGGTTCTTGGCTACATTAATAACGTTAATTTCTTTCTATCACGGTCTGGAAAACTTTGACGTACCGTACCATGACAGAAGCTGGATCTTACAGCATTGTATTAAGCTATGAAATGATAATACTCTATTGTACAAGAGATAATATACCGCAGTATCACTACTTGTTGCGAGCTCTAAAAGAGGATTTTTTTTTTTTTTTTTGTACTAGTTTATAATATCTTAACTTAAAAACTATGCCCCACAAAATCGTTTTCACGGTTTGTCTGTGGGAACGGAACAAACATTATTAAAAATAAAGTTTAATAGTGCGGACACTTAATTTTCACTTTATATTTATTTATTTATTTAAGGCACATCAACAACACAAACATGGACATAATACATTTTCTGGGGTCTTATTCTAGTGTCTATGTCAATTACAGATGTGCACAGCATTTTCAATAAATTCACATGTCAAAAGTTTAATTTAACAAAGAAAAAAAAAATGTTATAAAATAAGCAAAATTACAATACAAATTTATAAATAGAAAATAAGAATCGTGAATTAACAATTAGAAATCAATTAAATTAAAACAATGAGAACAAAAATAATTGTATTAAAATCAAATTATATCATATCACACAGGTTACAACTATCTTTACTTTCCTTTCCCAACATCTTTCGTCTGAGCTGAGTGGGGCGGTCATGAAAGATGTCTAGGTCAAGTAACTCACACCAAGCATTGTATGTGGAAGGAAGCCTTGTCATAGGGGAATTCATCCCAAGATTCGATTTATGTTGGGGTGTACCAAACAAGTTCCTACATTTTCGACGGGCATTTAATTTAGGAACGCATATCCCGATACGCTCCAAAAGTCCATCACACGATGTGGGACCCCGCACAATCTTCTGGAGGAACAGCAAGTCCAACATGCGTCTGCGATGCTGTAAAGTACGTAGCCCGAAACGAGACAGTCTCTCTTCGTACGAACATCGCATGCTGACACCAGGGGTAACAAATGCAAGATGCCTTGTGAAAGACCTTTGGAGCGACTCAATACGATCAGAATGTACAGCATAGTGTGGGTTCCAGACAACACTGCCGAATTCAAGCACACTACGCACCAAGGCATTAAATAATGTTATCTTAGAGGCAGTATGCTTGAAGTCTTTGGTGTTGCGTTTTATGAAACCCAACATTTTTGCACCCTTCTTTAACATGCTGCTGTACTGAGGAATAAAACTTAATTTAGAGTCCAGAATCACGCCTAAGTCCCTAACTTCTGGTACAACAGCGATTTCCTCGTTATTTATGCGAAAACCCGTCTCAATCACCTTTCTTTTGCGTGTAAAGCGAATATGTTGGCATTTTGACGCATTAAGCTTCATTTTGTTGACGCAACACCACTCATACACCCGGTCCAGGTCTGCCTGCATCATATCGGCGTCAGCTACCGAGCCAATCTGACGTGAGATTTTCATGTCATCGGCAAAAAGGGAGCATTGGCAATGGTAAATTTCATTCACGATATCGTTGACAAAGAGTAAGAACAGTATTGGGCCCAAATGGGACCCTTGTGGTACTCCTGATGTGGCAATGTATTTGTTAGACTCGTGTCCGGCCAAAATCACCACTTGCTCACGATTTTCGAGGTATGATTCAAACCAACTCAGCATCGAACCGCAAATACCACACTGACTTTGCAGCTTACTAATAAGTAGCTTGTGATCTACGCAGTCGAAGGCGCTAGCAAAATCAGTGTAGACCGAGTCAATCTGCTGGTTGCCATCGATTCCGTCCATGATAGGCGTGATGTATGCGACAAGGTTAGTCAAAACAGATTTGCCTTCCTGAAAGCCGTGCTGCTCCACTCCTATCAGGGATTTGGTATGACTTGTTAGTACTGGGCAGATGATACTTTCAAAAATTTTGGAAAAACATGACAGCATCGAAATAGGTCTGTAGTTTTTTACATTACCATTGTCACCCTTCTTAAAGACCGGAACTATCCGCGCCCGCTTCCATTCAACAGGGAACGTGCCGGTTATGAGGGATTTGTTAAAAATTTCCTTCAATGGGTACGACAGAAGTGGGGCACATCTTTTAATGAAGAGAGGCGGGATTCCATCGGGCCCGGCTCCTTTATTAGGATCCAAGGTCTTCAATTTAGAAAGGATATCTTTCTCAGTTATTCTGAGACATGAGAGCTTGCTCTTGTACGAACCGACTGATGGGCTGACACTACAAAAAGAGGGCGCGGAAGTAGGAATAGAGTAAACAGAGCTGAAGTGAGACGCGAACAAATTGGCAATATCAGGACCACTCGAGGAATGGCGCTCGTCATCGTTGTGCATTACTGAAGGTAATGTACTTGACGACGCCCTTTTATTTTTAATAAATGTCCAGAACATCTTGGGCTTCTTTTTTAGGCTGTTCTCAACAGTGTTTACATAATTAAAATAACAGTTACGCAACAATTTATCGCATTGTTGTCTAACGCTTTCGTATTCGAGCTTGTCCCGAGGATTTTTATACTTGCGATATTTATATCGTAACTTTCTCCTTCAAAATACGTACCAGATCACGAGTGAACCAGATGGGATGCTGGCCACTGCGAGCCCTGCGTTTGGGTACATGTTCGCTGATAATAGCGTTTAATCTACTATAAAATTTTGAGACCATTTGATCAACGCTCAATGGACCATCGAAACATTCAGACCACCCCACACTACCCAGTTCGGAAAAGATAGCGCTATAATTGGCTTTGTAAAAGTTGTAGTCCGAGCGAGGCGCGCATTTAAGTGACGACTGAGGCCTAATTTCTAGCATGATTTCAAGCGGAGGATGATAGCGGTCAACTTTACTAATGGCGTCAGGTTTTGAAACTGTACAGTTTTGATTTGTTATAATTAAGTCTAACATCTTGTTCATATGATTGACTATCGAGTTTTTCTGTTGTAACCCCAACAACGAGATAAGATCAATTAGTGCAAATCCCAAACGACTTTGAATATTATCGGCATTCGAGCTTGTAATGTTGTGGGGAATCATACGCGACAGGTTAGAATCCCAGGTCCAATTGATGAAACCCAGGTTGAAATCACCCACAACCACAATATCATCCACGCAATCAGCCACTCTACTAACATTATCCAAAAACCTATTCAAAGCTTCGAGTTTAACCGGAGGAGGCAGGTAGACTACACATATAGCTATTTTCTTATGCTTGTTATCTATAACCATCTCCAATGTGATCCAGAGGTCCTCACAATGGCTTTCCCATGCGTACATTCGACGTGAAGGAATCAGTTTGGACACTGCTATCAAAACGCCTCCTCCACTAGTTTTTGAACTTTGTCCAAGGTCGCGGTCCCTACGGTAAACTATGTATCGGTTATCTATAACTTCACTATCTGAAATATTTGAGTTGAGCCAGGTCTCAGTCAGCCCAAAACAGAGTAGTTGCATTGTAAGATGTTGTTAAACAGTTCAGCTGTCTTTGTGCGGATACCTCGTACGTTTTGGTAATAGATACTGAGGGAATTGAATTTTAGTCTAAACTTCAATGATCATTGTTATATAATAATAGTATTCTACTTGAGTAAGGTTAGACTATCGAAGCTGCGGATATGTATTCCTTGGGTTGATTCATTCTTCTTGGTATATATCCGACCGTCACGAACCCAAACAAATTTGAATTGCGCTGCCTTGGCCTTTTGTCTTGTTGCAGCGTGAAGATGTTTGTTGTGGGGACTCAGGTGCTCGGACACAAAAATAGGTTCACGCTTACCACCAAGGCCGAGGTGCTGTGTAGAGAGCTTGTCGTCCTTGTGTTGTTTGTTGTAGTTGGTAACAGCAGCCAGGAGGTGGTCGCGGGTTGCTCGTTTGCATAGTTTAACAACTACTGATCTGGGGCGATTACTATCTCTGTTAAGCTTGGCAACTCTTGTGGCGTGTTGTATGTCTTCACTAGCAATCGGGCATTCAACCATTTTTCCCAGTTGCAGGATGACGTTTGGAAGATTTTCGGTGCGGTGCTCAGGTATCCCATTGATCTCGACGTTAGCCTCACGCATATTTTGCTCAACTGAGTTTAGCCTTTCTGAAAGGCTGTAAACCGTCGACCGTAAATTTTTATTTTCTTTTTCCAGTGTTTATTTATTTATTTAGACTTCATGCACAAAAAGATACAAAGGCGGACTTAATGCCTTAGGCATTCTCTACCAGTCAACCAAGGGCGGTGAAGAGATAACAAGGCAGGTGCATTATTTACGGAACTTAAAAAGAAAAAAGTTGTTATTAAAATACTAAAATAGGTAAAATACACGTACATATTTATTGAATATAATATATACTTATATTAAATATATATTTTCAGTGTTTCTATGGTGGATACCTTTTCATCAAGTTTGCGCTTCATGTCTTCCAAGAGGGTGTTATTAAATGATAAGGAATCGTCAAAACTGGCAATCTTGACGTTTAGGTTCTTTAGGTGATCTCCGACCAGTTTAGTGATCTCAGTGTTGAACGCTGCTTTAATTTCGCTTCTTATAGTTTCACGCAGATCTTCTATGGATAGGCCACACTCATCCGTTGTGTCGTCGGACAGTCTACGCTTGGATCTCTTGTTGCTGCGATGTGTAACGCTGCCAGTGTTGGTTTCAGCACTTGGCTCTGGTTCCGCGTGCACAGGGCCGCTACATTGATCATCAAGACACGACATACCGTTTAATTAGATGAATTAGTGTTTACAAAATAAACTATAATTTTCAAAATCTCGTTGTTCACGTAGTTTTTAACTGGAACGATTGTGTCACTGAATGTGGGTAGTTATGCCGTTGGCACCGCGAGCGACTCACGCACGCCGTTGTAGTACTTGTAGCCTGCTCTTAGCAGTTATAATCGGCTACACTCGAAATGTAGTCACTATGATTTCGCACTTTTTGGGATGTTCTTCTTACTTGTTTTTGTTTATTATATCTTCGAAAGACTGGATAACAATAGTGGATGTAAGCACTGGCTTTAGTTGGATTTTCTTTGGATTTTTGTGACTGTGATCGACGTAAAAGTGAATAAGCAAATAAAATAAAATAGACAACAGAACTGTGAGTATTGTGCTCGGAACGTGCCGAGGGTGTTATATCATTATAAAAAATAAATAACCTATATTAATATATCATCCAATGAAAAGGTAATATTGGAATCTTATGTTATATCACATTTACTTATTTGCTAACCCTCCCTCCACTGTAAACGACTTTCCTAAGAAGATCATTTACAAACGCCTTAAAAAGAACTGCATAAAAAAAAATGCTGGGCGAAAAATTCCGGTAAGTTCTTGGATTTGCTTCCCAGACTTAAAAATTTGCCCATAGGCGCAATTACAGCAGCTAAGTATCGTATCGTTAAAATATCTGATCTCGTTCAAGATTGATAGAGATTAAGCTCTAATCTAATCTTTATCTGCTTTATATTTCAGAGCAAAGTATTTTGAAAATCAACTGAAAACTTGGAAGATTTGTATAGTCACGTGTGTATTCACAGTCAGCATCCCAATAGGAATGAACGTATTCGGTTTTCTTTCGCTCTTCTACTTCATGGCTACTCATGATGCCGACACCGAAGTCAGCAGACCTCTTTTATTTCCATTTTGTATCCGTAACGTGGATTTTAACAAATCGCCAGTTTTTGAGGTAGCTTTCATGTTTGCTAATATTGGTGTCCTGCAATACGGCTAAAGTTACGCATGTAAGTAGTGTTTTATTTATTTAACTACCATAAACAAAAAATATCTCTGAGAAATCTCTCTGAGGGATCGAATTCGGAACGAGGTGATCCGGCAAAGTACAAAAGTTGTCGACATAGCTCAGAGAATAAACAAGCTGAAGTGGCAATGGGCTGGCCATATTAGCCGTAAAACCAATGACCGTTGGGGTAGAAGGGTTCTTGAGTGAAGACCGTGAACTGGTAAACGTAAGGTAGGACGCCCTCAGGCTAGGTGAAGCGACGATTTTCGCAGTGTGGCTGGTAGTAGCTGGATGAGAGTTGCCGAAAATCGAAACAAATGACTTGCAATTGGAGAGGCCTATGTCCAGCAGTAGACTGCTATAGGCTGATGACGATGAAGCAAAAAATAGGATGATTCTAATCGGATGATTACAGAAGCGTGTAAAACAGCAGGCGATGCGATTTTAACCGTGTTCAACCGTAGTATTACCGAAGACGTATTTCCTTGTATATGGTGACGCGGATTTATACAAATCATCCCGAAAAGTGGCGACAAACCTCCGGTGGACCCAAAGTCGTACTGGCCCATAACATTACTACCCACATGTAAATTAAAATAATTTGATTGTGATTTTGTGTGCTGTGCTGTGTCTTTTGTATGCGCTGAATAAATAATGTATCTATCTATCTACTTCCATCTTTGGGAAAACTCCTGAAGCGCCTTATCGTTCTACGTTTGCTACCGGACAGACGTGGCCCTTACTGTTAGTAAAATAGTTAATAAGTCTGAGCATAAGTACGTAATTGGGATTTTTTTGATATTTTTGGGGCTTTTAATAACGCATGGTGGCCAATGCTAATACTTAAAATGAAAACTTGGGGCTGCTATAGAAATATTTATATAGTCTGGTAAACTCTTCACAACACTTTTTTTAACCGGCTACGCGGACGACGGTCTTCTACTAATTCAATCAAGTACCCGAGCTGGACTCGAGAATTTGGCTAATAATTGCTAACAACTTATATATCAGTGGGGCGATCGAAATCGTCTGAGCTTTGCACCGCTCATTCTGAAAGGTAATCTTAATTAGTGTTCTACTATTAAATTTAATAACGTTCCCGTAATAAGGAATCCATCCATATGCTATCTTGGTCTGGTGTTAGAGAGGAATTTTGCATTTATAGATCATACTAACTGTGCCCGCGGCTTCGCTCCCTTCAACTGCCTGCCCTAACCTACCTACCTACCCAGCTTACCTACCTGCACAATATATTATTTACTCTAGGGAGAAGAATTTCGACTTATACATACCAAAAAAAGTAAAGACAGTTTTGTTGCGCCCCATCTTGTAGCACTTCAGAACACCTCACCGAAACGAAAACATATGAACAAAAAACTGGCCAAGTGCGAGTCGGACTCGCGCATGAAGAGTTCCGTACCATTATCAAAAAAAACGGCAAAAATATCACGGCTGTTGTATAGAAGCCCCACTTAAATATTTATTTCATTCTGTTTTTAGGATTTGTTGTTATACCGGCAACAGAAATATGTCATCTGTGAAAATTGCAACTGTCTAGCTATCACGGTTCATGAGATACAGCCTGGTGACAGACGGACAGACAGACAGACGGATCGTGGAGTCTTTGTAATAGGGTCCCGTTTTTACCTTTTGGGTACGGAACCCTAAAAATCAAACCGACTTCCAAAACAAAACACTACAAAGCAAAAAATAACTTTCTTTGCCGAAGTCGTTGTCTTTGGTACCTATTGTTTTCCGTTTTTCGACACTGACTTCGGAAAAGAAAGTTATTTTTTGCTTTGTAGTGTTTTGTTTTGGAAGTCGGTTTTTTTGTTGAAATGTTTTTTATTTATCTCATTTTAGTTTTGGTAGGTACCTCTAATTACCATGAAAATCATTTGTAGCCAAAGTACACCTCATGACGATTCCAATAAGCCCAAACAAAACCAGGATACATTGTTTTATTACGGAGTTCCAGTGCCTACCTTTTGGCTTCATCATCAGATCAGTTCCATGGTACCATTTTCATCAGTACCATTAATTTATTTCTATATATTTGCTTCATCATAGTCGGTTAACTATTCAAGATATTATCTTATACCCGTGACATACTTAGCATTTAGGCGTTCCAGTGGCTATATATGGTCTTCTTCATCAGTTTCACTTCACCAAATGATACTTTCTGAGTGCAAATGATTTCATTATTGATGAAAATACCAAAATGCCTATAATATTTGAAGAGTTCACTCGATTTCTGCTAGATGCCATCATCAGATCCTGCCTTGATGACGATGTGACTACCTCCCTTTCAAACAAAAGAAGAATTTTACCAAACGGTCCAGGGCGTCTTTGAGTAATCGGATAAAATAAAGAAATAAATAAAAATAAGATTCCCACAAATTGAGAACCTCCTCCTGTTTTTAAATTCGGTTAAATAAATACCTATCCATAGCTGAGACTCGAAACTCGACTCGCTATTCAGACGGGCAGTAGCGGCGGCAAAATTACGAACCACATTGCACACACAATAACGTCATCATCGATATTAGTTGTACGATTTTGATTAGAGACCTAAAACCTCTCAAAACGATTTTTTGTCTAGTTCATTAGATCCCGAAATATTATTTTTGCTCTAGCTAAACTGAAATAGCCCTTGAAGATATTATGTAGTTGACTCGACGTATAGAGTTGACATCCCCTGCCTACCTGCCTACCCTAATTGACTTGGTACCTACCCAACCTGCAAGTTTTTTTTTCTAGTGTCATTTTTCCGCGGAGAATCTTAACACCGCCATTCAGAAAATTACGTCAAATGCACAACGCCATCTATCGAATATGGAGTCCAACTGTCCTAGTATCTGAATTGCTTGTGTTGTGATATTTTACTTCGTGAACACTTCAAAATTCATCTAACTTTTTATAGAGTGACCCGAATGCGATTAAACAAAAACTAAGTAATACTTCAAGTTACGCATAACTCTACATTGGCTTCGTACATTTAAGTGATGCGTGCGCAAATAAACAGACAAAATTTTCAAAAATGCTGGTAATGGGTTCTGTTAGTTTTCCTTTAACACCCTGGCAATTTCTTTTTATATTTTCGATGTACAGAAACGACTTTTCTACAGATTTATTATATGTATTGGTGATTAAAATATTCGGCGAAAAAGTAAAAGAGAACTTCTATGCCTTAACGAGAATATATATCTATCTACGTGGGGTCTGTTTTTATTAACTTTGAAGATTAATATTTATGTGGCTATACTTACTTGAGTTGTATGTGCTCCGTCCGTTTGGGTCGATAGGGCCACCATAGAATCGGTGCGACGTTAATGAATTCAAATTCAGCGTTAAGCTTTGATATTCTTATGCAAAGCGGTTAGTACTGAGGCCTTACCGGTACTTCCTGGCGTACTTCCAGTCAATCTTGAAGTGCAACGACGTTCTGCAATATACTATTCCGCAAGAGAGGCCATGGATACGGACTCTTTAACGCAGAGTGACCGTATCAAAATCTCTAGATTATTTAAACCACAGACTGACGTCTGGAACGAACTTCAGATCAGTATGGAAATGTAGGTGGGATACTTCCATCACGAGCCGACACCTCCTCCATCCGTTCATTAGCAGATGGCCAGGACTGGAGCTGGATCACTATGTTGCCCAATTTCTTACAGGACATGGTAACTTTCAAGAAAATTATTTTCCTTCAAGCTTGTTGCCTCGCCTTTATGACATTGTTTTACATCTGACTACAAATATGTATAATCTGCATCATATCTTATGGGAGTGTATTCTTTGGTAGAATGAACGCAATATTATGTTGGATAATGTACAGCCTGCATCCGGAGTTATTTATTATACGGTCCTTGTAGAAACTAGAACAAATTTCCGTGCGTTCAAGCGTTTTTGCCATACCTATTATTGGAATCAAATATAAAAGCTCACAATGTTAGGACCCATTAATATTAATGGTAATTTTATCCGTGATGCTAGGCAACTGGGCGCAGTTGTAAATGCGACCCTTTGTGCATATTTGGCCTTGTTTGTTCTGTCTCCTGCTTGATATGGAGGGCAGTGGAAATTATGTTTTTGTTTTCCTACTCCTCCTTTATTATTTTCTGATTAAATTTATAAAATTTTCAAGATAGTTAAATTCATTCTCCGGAACTTCGTCGACCTTCATTGCCTCGGTGCTTTTCTAGTGGTCGCTGCTGTTGATTCTGTCTTTCAGGAGTTTTGGTATAGTGCGGTGGTGATAGTCCCAAAAAAGCAATAAATAGATACCTTTTTATTTTAATAATTTTCCCCTCTTTTTTATTTAATAACTGTTATAATTATTACAGTTATGATTCAAACACAGATAGTATGGATCAGGCAGATAACATCAAAAGTAGATATTGTAATATGGAGTATTCAAGATCTTCTGGTGGACATATATCCAACCACTAATAAGGAGGAGAGTGAATATTTTTCTTACTTAATTAAGACTCGTATGAAAGATATAATTATTCACCATCAATCTATGTACAGGTAAAAGATGTCGAATACTTTTAAAGGTGAAAGACAAAGTCATTCTGTTAATTTTTATTTTCAATCATTTGAATGAATTTTCTTGCTGTTTATTTGAACGCTTGGTTTTCTTTATTTTGTTTCAGCCTAATAGAAAATTATGCTATAGTCTACAAGAAATTATTATTGTTTGAACAAACGATTTGTGGTCCTGTGATTTGTTTGACTGCCTACTGTGTCACAGAAGTATATATACTACTTTATATAATAGTAACTTTCAATAACCAAGATACATCTTATTTCAAATTAGTAAATGTTATTTTAGAAATACGAAGAGGGCGAGTTTCAAGCTATACTTCTATTACTGTGTATTGCTACCATCGTGCTACATTTCATACCAAGTTTTCTGTGCACCTATCTCTCAATTAAGGTACTAATTACAAATAGTACAGATCGATATTGAAAGATATCAGAACACAAAAACAGAGGCCAGAATTATCCAATTTACATTTTCAGGTGAAATCTGTTTGCGACGCTTGTTGGAGCATTCCTTTTTGGAATGCAGGCCCCGTGATACGTCCTTACATGGTCCTTATAATGCAACGCTCGTTACGACCTCTGCCACTTCAGGCTCCTGGTTTTAAAGAAATTTCTATGGCCACATTCTCCCAAGTAAGTCAATAAATATTTTGTAACTAGCTTCTGCCAGCGGCTTCGCCCGCGTGAATGTCGAAAATTATCACGAGTGAAAATATTCCCGGGATAAAAAGTATCATATGTGCTATTCCTGACTATAATATATGCCAAATTTCATCCTGATCCGTTCAGCCGTTCTGGCGTGAAGAAGTAACAAACATATAAACACACAAACTTTAACAGTTATAATATTAGGGGTTAAAGTATGAAATTGCCGATTTGTACTGAAAAATTGAAATTAGTTTTTTTTTAATTAAACATATTTATTTAATCAAAATAATTACCATTATCTATACATTGCTGCTATCTAATAGAAAGGTCATTTATGCCTTTGCGATAGAACTCTAGTGATCTAGATTCGACAAACTGTGTGAAAGCATTTTGTACAGCCTCCTGAAAAGAAAACTTTTTATCACGTAGAAAAATTTAAAGAAGAATTTCATAGGTACCATGTGAAAAATTCACTCAAAAGTCTCAAACCATGAAGGTTCTTTGTCAATTCGAAATACCTATAACAATAAAACGGCAATTTCATACTTTAACCCCTATTATTGGTGTGATTATTTTTCCTGAACTACTCGTACCAACATACAAGTAATTTGTTTTTGTTTCAGAAAATGATTTCTGCCTGCTCGCTTTTTAATATGCTGCGACAAACTAATGTGTAAGCAGCTTGGACAAGATTCCAAAATTTAATATTTTCTTTACCACACTTAGTGGAGGCGGCATTATATGTCATATTAAAATAATCTTATGATTGTCATTTGTCTTATTACCCATTACTACTTAAACTGCTGGGTGCTCATTTTGAACGAGTCAATTCGTAATCAGTAAAAAAATGGTGTCACGTGAATTGGCGCCCTCCGTGGGACCTCACAAATAAGCTGGTAAAACCTGCTAATCACTAATATATAACTTATCAGTTGCTATTTCATGCTATTTCAAAACAATGCATAAAGACACTAATAAAAGTAAAAAAATAGTAATTATTACGATACTGCCGCCCACGCCTGCGCCCTCTTAAAATTGTACTTCTCCAATTTAAAAAAAAAAAGCTAAATTACTTACAGTTTGACAAAGGGGTACCAAGGTAATTGAAAATTTATTTTGGAATGAAACGAAAAAAATATTTTGAAATATAATAATATAAATATGTACTAAATACATATATCGTAGTTTGGCCAACTGTTTCCCATTTATCATCCAAGATTATATTGGCTTTCGTACAAATTTACAAGTCCGTTATGCGAGTTTCTGTTAAATACTTGAGTTTTTATCACTCCTAAGATTATTTTGGAGAACTGTAATTAAGGCAAACTTTGCTGATGAGAAAATATGTAAACAGCTAATCCAATTTATTAATATATGAACTGGATATTGTTCTTCTCTCTTAAAATATGAATTTCAAAGAATGCTATTAAATTATACTTTTTCAAAAAGAGGATAACAAAATAGTAGGTACGGCTTAAGGCCGTACCCTGACCAAAAAATCAGCATGAGATTTGAGCATTCCTATTGGCCTAGCGGCACT
Source organism: Orthosia cruda (assembly GCA_964057195.1). Lineage (NCBI taxonomy): Eukaryota > Metazoa > Arthropoda > Insecta > Lepidoptera > Noctuidae > Orthosia > Orthosia cruda. The sequence goes on from OZ059830.1 coordinate 38,255,633, forward strand.
CGTGGCGCATGAATTACAGTAGCGAATACGCCCAGATTTTAGAATAACTTCATTATAAAATCGAATATTGGTCTTTTGAAAAAAATAAATCTACCAAAATGTTCGTTATCAAATTGTCTATCCATTAGTGTTAGTACAAAAAATTATTAATGAACACTTTACGAGGAGATGCATGCTATAAATCATTATTTCTCATTTTTATGGTTTTGTTGGAATGAGATTAGTGAAACATATACTACATTAAAAAAAAAAAGAATTCTACAATTTTGGAATCAATAATATGTAGAAATTTAATGTATTTTTATTAGTTGATATTTCATTTTAAATAACGAGTAGATAGCTCCTAAAAACTGCACGAAAAACTGCACGGCGTTTTGCTCGGGGTAGCGCCTTAATGCCCCAGCTTCAAGTAATCAGACTGATATCAATTCAGACTGAAGGTGAATCCTTTTTAACTCGTCGAGAATGCCACGCAAGACTGATGATAAGAGATGATGATAGACGAAATAAAAACTTCACTAAATAAAGCGGGACAATATCCAGGCGAAAGAACAATAAGTCATTAAGATATAAATGTGATTTATTATAGATTAATTATTTCAGAAGCGCGACATGTTTTACTAGCTTATCTACCAAGGCATAATAATATGAACTGTAAATGATAACGCCTTGCTCTACGCATTAAGAGTTCAGCAAGTTGGCCCCCGTCGAGGCGATACACACAAAGTGACACGATGTGAAGTGCAACGTTTAAAGCAAATATTACGAAGACGAAGCCACGGTTAATACCTAACTAGTTTACTTGTAAAGACAAGATGCGTTTTATTCACAACCACTTATCCAAGATAATGCCTCCGACTTAATACAGCAAAATTATGGGGCTATCAAAATTACTGGATAGAAAGTATCAGAAAGCTACATACTTTCTACTACTCAATCGAACTATTCTTAAATGTGTTGTAGTCGCGTTGTGTTCTTTATTTCTGTGACAAAAAGTGATAGAATTGATAACTATCTAGAAATTTCTAGATGCATATTGATGTTTAAGCTAATATTTCGTATTATCTCTAATTAAGACATTCATATTAAATGGGTATATGATATAACTGATATAATACGTACAAGTTTCTTACTATCAAACAGTAGCCATGCTAGAAAAACTGAAGTCATTTATCAACAAAGACAATTTAGATTACTCTCAAGGCTATATCGCTCCATTTGATTTCCATCAGACCTTCTACCAGGTGTTGGTAAATTTCAAAGTTGCAGATCTCAAGAATAAGAACCCGCCATCGTAAATGTAGCACACACAACAATAATTTTAATAATAGTAGAGTAACATACAATTTATCTCATTTTCATATTGACCATCTAAATTTATTCCGAGTCGATGCAGGACATTTGCTTCTACAATAACAGTCCTGTCAATATTCAAACTTAATCTAGTTGTAGTTTCAAATTTTCCCATAATTCATTCATCGTTTCTTTAGTCTCCACTTATCTTTATCAACAGCAGCCGCTAATGATCAGTAAACATAAAGATATACTTTGAATTTCAGGTACTTTAATCAAAATGCGATCATCTTCGTGCTTGGTTTCTTGGCAACAGTTGTAACATTCATTTCCCTTTGTCACGGCCTGGCCATCTTAGACCTAAGCTATATTACAGAAGCTGGAACTTGAGTTGATAATAATTTACTGTACAAGAGCAAACATACCGCAGTATCACAACTTGTTACTAGCTCTGAAAAAAGATTTTCAATATATTTGTACGGTGGGAGAAAAATACCGGTAAGTTTTTCGATTTGCTTTCCAGACTTAAAAAAAATCCTTTTGTTACATTTACAGCAAAATATTGTTATATTTTTTATTGTGTGTCGGCTCGCGCTTGATGATTATCTCACCTAATGGTAAGCGATGATGTGGTCGACGGTGAAGCACGCTTGCCTAGAAGTAACCTATTCACTCTTGACTTAAGGGGCTGAATTCCCAAAATAGCCATTCTTTTAAACATTATTTTGCCAAATCTATTGAAGATGTGGCAGCGGAAAATAAATATGTTAATCTTGATCATATTTCCGAAAACTTTGTTGTGGCCGAAACACGATTACGCCCTAAAACCTCGATACAATTGAATGGCAAAGTAACCTCTTACCGTGATCTTTAAAAAAATTTGCTGGTAATACTGACCAGCGTACATTTGTACAATTAATAACAATAAAGTATCATAACAGGACGCAAAACTTTACTGTCGTATATTTTGAAGTTTCATTCATTATTTTTAGTAATTCATATTATTATATTTTATAAAAAAATCTATACAAATACCATCGTGCTTCTCTTTTCATCCAGTGCAATTCGACAGTGACCGCTTTATGGCGTTGCTAGGAGGATGTATGTCGCTTTTTCCGCAAAATGCAAAAAAATATATTCTATTTATTTCTCGTCAATTCAATCTGACAAAAAAAAAAACAGGTATAATGCAGCCAGATCATGTAGCTTGGTGGCTTTATTTGGAACTAACGAAATCACAAGGAATTTTGTCAAGCTCTGTATTATTTTCATTCTCTGTCACTAACGCTGTCACTAGCATCTACATTTTTGTTGCATATACGACTCATGTCGTTTAGTTTAATTACTAAGTCCATAACTAAAAAGTATTTAAACCTCTTTAAAAATAGAACTAATATTATCTCAAAAACGGCACCACGAAACCTCCTCACCCCAGAGGGCTGGTGTATATCAAAACCCAGTAAGTGCCTTGAAACTATTATATTACCAGATAGTGCAAAAAATATTATGATTTGAAGTAGGCTATGGAAAGACATGTTGTATTAGTAACTATGACATCTTAATATTTCAAGAGAATACTAAACAAGGAATATGAACCTACGAATTGTACAAATGATATTAATAGTGTCCTAAATTCTAATGGATATTTTAAATATGCCTAAAAAGACAATGCCGAACCTAGTAAGTTCTGGATATTTGTAAATTTAAGGTGTTTTACAATTTGATGGGACTTTCCTATTGTAAATAATGATTAAATTGATTAATGAAAGCACCAAATCTCAATTCAAATTCAAAGTTTTCATTACACAGTTAACATTACACATTCCATTTCAGTATAGTAGAACCCATTAAATTAATATAAATAAAATTATCTGGTTATGACACCATTATAAAAAAAAATCACCTACTGTGTTCTTATATGTGGCAGTCGCATAGAAGCAGACATAATTATAATATTTATTTAATTTGCACGGCAAATACTTGTATGACACTAGCCAGATTACCTTTTTTAGTGATCTTTATTTTCGTAGCAATAAGGTTACATTCATAGGCAAAATAACAGTGAACGATCTGATGTCAGATGCTGGCCGACAGTTTGAAATAAGAACTTGCGCAGTAATATTTTTGTAAAAGAAGAGTCCATTTATGATGTGGGCCTCTGTGGTCGGCCTTGTGTATTTAATTTTCAAATACTTTTCGCTCCAATTTAAGTTTGCCACTAAGCTATCGTTGACAGTGGGCGTGGTTTAGAACCTCAGATGTCGATTGTCAACTGGTCGACATCAGCCCCTTAAAGACCCCTAGATTGTAGCTAACAGGAAACACAGACTCCGGCAGGGAATTCCACTCCTTAGCTGTACGCATAATATAAATGACCGAAATGTCCCGTTTTGTGCTTATGGGTGGGATATCCACCATGAACCGATGACGCATCGCCTTACATCTGGTAGTCCGAAGAACGGGCTGAGCGGAATTAGATCGTGCAATTCCATCGCACACTCCCCGAAATGTAACCGATAAAAAACCGACAAGCTGGCAACTCGGCGACGATGTTCAAGGCTCTGGAGCTTTGACTTGATCAGTGACTCATTGCCGATGAGTCTTTTAGTCCGCTTTTCAATCGACTCTAGTGCATTAAGCTGGTATTTGGCAGATCCGTCCCAGAGATGAGAACAGTACTCAATGCATGATCGAACTTGCGCTTGATACAAGTTGAGCAGATGTTTCAGCGCGAATTACCTTCTGACCTTCGCAAGGATCCCCAACTTTTGGCAGCCAGCTGAGCCCTTTCCTCAATGTATGGACCATAATTGAGATTCGATGTCAACGTAACGCTAAGAAGCTCAAGATGGTCCGTTATTGGCATCGTTTACATCACGGAAAGTTGGAGCCGGGTGAAATTGGCTCTTTTTAGCGAAAAAAAGACACGCCTGGTTTTAGCAGTATTAAACCCGATAAGAATGGCATCGCCCTATTCGGGCTGTTTGCAAGGACAGGTTTAAACGCTCCGATCCACCATGGCCTTACAGAGAGACCGGATCCGCGGCCCGGTGCCTTGGACAAGTATCTCTCAGCAACAGTGCTGTCGTCTGCATATCCAAAGGTTTTATCAGATCGTTAATGTGCAACAAGAATAATATTGCTGAGAGTACTGACCCCTGAGGGACCCCGCATTAATAACTAATTGGTCCGACGAGCAGCCCTTTTAATACCTATCGAGACGCTGTCCTAATACAACGCGGTCATCGCGCGATAACGGGACCCTCGCCATACAAATGAACGCAATGGTCGCGTGTTTGCGCGAAGAGCGCGTTGTATTAGGACAGCGCCGAAATCAGCAATGGTGATGGTCGAACTACCAAAATATAAGGGATTGATCACGTGAAATCGCTAGACATTACTACTTATTTTTGATGGCTTTCAAATCTTGTCAATTTAGAAATTCGGTAAAATTGTTCAAAACACCATCATAAATGAAATATGAAAAGTCCTCATCGATCCGACACCTGGATAAAAAATATTTGGGGTCAAAGGTCAAAAATATTTGGGGTCATTTTAAGGAAAACGGTAAGTTTTTCTTTTAGCCAAGACAAAAGCTGTAGATCAGATAATCTATAAAAAATGTTGAAATATTTTTTTTCCTAAGAGCCACCGTTTTTGAGATATAACGATTCAAAAGTTGAAAGAGTTGTAATCGTCACCAAGTAATTTTTTTTTCAGGTATCGGATCGATGAGGACTTGTTAGATTTCATTTATAATGGTGTTTTGAACAATCCTACCAATTTCAACTAGGTGAGATTTTTTGTAATTTCATTATTATTTTTTAGTTTAATTTGACCGGACTATCGGTATAGAATTACACTTTTCTAGATCCTCTGGGGTAAGATTGATTTTTATTATATTGAAGCTGTAATCTTTGTGCTTTATATTTCAGAACGAAGTATTTTGAGAACCAACTTAAAACTTGGAAGATCTGTATACTCATGTGTACATTCAGTGTTACCATGCCAACAGGAATGTTTATATTTGCCTTTCTTTCGCTCTTCTACTTCATGGCTACTCATGATGCCGATACTGAAGCTACCAGACCTCTTTTATTTCCATATTGGATGGGCGACGTTGATTTTAGCAAATCACCAGTTTATGAGGTAGCTTTCATGTTTGCTAATATTAATATCATGATATACAGCTACAGTTACGCATGTGAGTAGTGTTTCATTTATTTACCCTAAACAGGCAACATTTAACCTCTATCTATCTATATATATAAAAGAAGAAACTGACTGACTGACTGACTGACTGACTGATCGATTAACGCACAGCCTAAACCGCTACGCCTAGAAGCATGAAATTTGGCAGAAAGGTTCCTCAAGTGGCGTAAGTGAGCACTAAGAAAGGATTTTTGGAAATTCCACCCTATCCAATAAAAAGCAAACCAAAAAAAACGTGGTAACCCATCCAAAAATCGTCCCTGGTAAGGTTTGCTTAACTTGGCGGCTACAACAACCGCCGCTCCAGATAAAATACTATTCATAGTTACTGATTACGTTATAGTAGTGAATGAATACCAGCTAGGGTAGCCAACCGAAATAAATGAATGCAAATTATTTATTGTAACAAGCGATTACGTAATTTCTCAATGATGCAGAGTTGAGAAACTCACCGACAACAGCTGACGGCTGGTTAATTTGTGACAAATTGTCAGCTAATTTGAGATGTGACGTCTATATTTCTGACGTCAGAAACTGGCCATAACAGTTACGTCCTTATCCACCTAACATCTACTTGCTGGGGATAATCGTCCAAATTCTTCGCACATCTAGCCTATGCATGTTTATTTCTGCTGGAGAGTACGCATGCCCAGTGTGGCATCGATATGCAGAGAAGTGGATGGGCTAAATGATAGCTGCCACATCATAACTATATGATTTAAACACAACCCTCTTGTGATGGTGTACCCGCTGGCGGGTATAGCTCCACCAGAAGTTCATCGCGAAGTAGCCAGCCGCATCGAGAAAGGGAATCAGGAGCAAGATAGTCGGCACCCCCTATATGAGCATCAACTCCGACTTGCACGCAATTCCAGAAATTATCATCATATTTCTTCCCTTGTTCCATGTTACCATCCCGTGCATAATACAGAAACCAGGGAAGAAGTCCAGCTGGTCTATTCTGTAAACATCTCCGTAGACCGATAGCGCTCGGCTATTTTGATGTCATAAGTTTAAAAAAATTCTAAAGTTGCTAATTTCTTGCCTGTGGATACTGTCGTACCTATGTAGCTTATTATTGCGTTTTGTGTCACATCTGGCATTTTCAGTAATTCGATAATTTGTGGTTGATTCTTTTTATTCATATCCAAACTGCCATAATTAAATTAAAGTTTAAAATAATTATGGTATCATATCTTGGGTAGTCTGCGGAGTGTGCAAACCCAATTTGTGTCATATTCGTCCAGTGCAATCTGACATAAGGTCAGTATGTAAAAAAAGTGCACAAAAAAAATTTCAATTTATGAAATAACTATTTCCTTTCTCAGATCACATACAGCCTATTAAATAAATTTGTGCCAAATTAAGCCATGCAATTTTAAGATTTTTAATTATTTTGTTTTTCCAAGCCACAAACGCTTCAAAAAAATATAACAATTACTAGAGTTCACATAATCAATATCATAAATGCATAAAAAATCGACATTGTAAGTTTGTGTCATTTTCATGCACGATAAGTATTTATTTAAATGAATAAAACACAAAAACAATGGTTGCGGTCACCGCGGGCGGACGCGGCCAGGCTGCATATACCTACGCATGCACACACGTTCGTTTGGTGCGATTTCTTCTTAGATGCGAAGCGTTCATAAATAAATAACATACATATCATATTGAGTATTGATTGACTCTTATCTCTCGTAATGAACTAATGTGTAACATATAAAGATAAAAATAATGACATGCGAATTTTGTCCAAAGCGCGCGTCTGCAATCTCATTATAATACCTACGAATGTCAGTGGTCAATGCTTGGAAGACGGTCAATGTGGTCAATATTACTTTAGATTGACGCTTCGATTCGCTTCGAATTTGAACCTGAAAGCAAGTTACACATTGGTACAATATTTCTATGACGGTAAGAACTATTTTTGTGAAATGGAATAATTTTTAGTGTTTGTTGTTATAGCGGCAACAGAAATACATCATCTGTGAAAATTTTAATTGTTTAGCTATCACGGTTCATGAGATACAGCCTGGTGATAGACAGACGGACAGTGGAGTCTTAGTTATAGAGTCCCGTTTTACCTTTTGGGTACGGAACCCTAAAAATGAGCAATGTTTCTACTGAAGTATACTTGTAGATCAAGTTCCAATATACAAAAGTTTTGGTAACAAGGGTTTCTTTGTGTTAAAGACATTTTAAATTGACATACAGTGTAATACATTTTAAATTTTGGGCTATTTATATTTTAACCATATTGTAATTTTAAGTTACAATGTTTTTCTTCTTAAATCTTGACACTTATTTTAAATGTTATCATTATAAAGAAAGATGCAGTGTTGACATCGATAACAGGTTAGGTTAGGTTAGGTTAAGACGGGCTGGTGTCCGCAACTCCACGTCTAAGCGCGTATTTTGCGTACGGATAACAGGTTATTAGTTCATCATTTGTATAAAAAAAAAGCAACATAAATGGTCTTGGAGAAAAACTAAGAGTAGGTATGTAATAAAAATAGTTTAGATTCAATATTACAGATATGTGGGTATGGAGAATAATAAAAAAGTAAGCGTGGATAGGATAGGATAGATGGATCCCCTTTTCCAAACTTAGACTCCCATTTGGTCCATTGTGCGTGTAGGCCTCCTCTTTGTGAGCGGGAATGGGCTGTAATCCACCACGCGAGCCCAGAGTGGGTTGGTGGAATTTACATGTCTTAGTTTTTTTTTACTTCAGTGTTTTAAAAGCAGTGTTGATGATATAATTTACACAAGGTAAAGCGCTTGCCTGGGTTCGAACCCACGACCATACTTGTAAGTCGCGTCCGTTACCAATGGGCCACCACTGTTCTATGTTCTACTATCCACTGCGTGGTAAGCATTGCAATAGGAGGAATGCATTTTTTTTATTTGTTAGGCTTGCGCTTGACCACTACCTCACAAGGTGGTAAGCGATGACGTGTCGACGATGAAGCACGCTTGCCTAAAAATAACCTATAATATAATAACCTATTCTTTCTTGAATTAAATATTTCTAAGTTGTTACCATGTATGAGGATATTTCTAGTGCCATGCATGGTTTCAAAACTCACTTCACTGTTGTCATGGGGGTCTTCAACGCGAAACTGAGCAATCGAGACGATGATGAGTTGCAAATGGGGTAATTTGGAGTTGGACGACGGAACCACCGGGGTCACCTACTGGTCAGTTTTATGAAGAAGGATGGAAGGCCTACAACTAGGTGGACCGATGACCTGGTTTAAGTTGCGGGAAGGCGCTGGATGCGAGACGCACGGGATCGGTCAATGTGACGGAACTAGATCATGTAATTCCATTGCACACTCCCCGAAATAAAACTGATGAAAATCAGATAAGCTGGCAACTTGGAGACGATGTTCAAGGCTCTGGAGCTTTGACTCGACCAGTGCATCATTGCCAATGAGCTTCTTGGCCCGTTTTATTGATCAAGTTAAGTGCATCAAGCTGATATTTGGTAGATTCGTCCCGGAAATGAGAATAGTACTCCATACATCATAGAACTTGCGCTTGATGCAACTTGAGCAACTGTTATGGCGTGAAGAACCGTCTCACCTTTGCGAGAACTCCCAACTTTTTGACAGCCAGCTGAGCCTTTGCCTCAATGTTTGGACCAAAATTGAGGATCGTGTTAATCGTAACGCCAAGAATTTCAAGATGGTCCATTATCGACCGGTTTACATCTCGGAAGGAAGGAGCCAAGTAGAATTGGCTCATTTTAATGGAGAAAAGACACGCCTGGGTTTTAGCAGCATAGAACCTTACCAAATTGGCATCGATATTTGGAGAATCCCTTCAAGGTTAAGCTCAAACGCTCCACCATAGCTTCACGAAGGATAAGGATGGACAAGTCCCTCTCAGCAACAATGTTGTCGTCTGCATGCAGTTTAAGCAGATCGTTTATGTGGAGCAAAAAAAATGATGGTGGGAGTACCCAACCCTTGAGGGACCTCGGCATTAATATCCAATTATTCCGACGAACAGCCATCGATAACCACTCGAATGGACCGGCCCCTCAAGAAATCTGCAATCCAATCACACATACCATCACCAGGCAGACCGAATGAAGGAAGCTTACTACTTTCGGGTTGTCGAGGGAGACGGCAAGCGCCTCCCAGTGTCTCTCGATGGCCTTACTCCAGATGTGAATGGCATGCGCTAGAAGGTCTCCTGCAGAACGATTTCGGCAGCAGCTGTATTGACCCGATAACACGTGCGAAAGATATAGATGCTGTGATGAGAAGCTAGTTCACGAATTAGCACTTTTGCAAATTTGTAGCGAAATGGATGATGATTTCCCTGTATGGTGACTGTTTTGCAATTTTCCTTCTTCTTATGGTATTTATTTGCGCCCAAAGATGCGTTAAAATTAGTGTACAAATATGAAACTTTCGACGCTCTTAACTTTTTTTTTTTTTACTTTTTACCATTCCAAATTGATTTCTTTTTTTGTTTTGAACGTACACCGTCAAAGAGTGTAGTAGAAGGCAGCAGCCGGAAAAGTCACAAAGGAGCAGTGCAACACCATAAACCCGGAGAACTGGGCCCAGTGGAGGAGTCGCCTGAAAGCGTTTGGCACTTACCTCAATGCACTGCTCCCAAGCACCAGCTACGCATCACCATCTCACAAGCATGAGACAGCACTGGAGAGGTTCTTCAGGAAACACCACCAAACACCAAAGGAACCAACCCAGCAAAAGCCTAAGCTAACACGAGCCGACCAAGGGCAAGTCAGCCCGCCGACCCTCGCAGTAAACTCGGGTACCACGGACCACGTAAAAAGCGCGTTCCTCGAGTACGTAGCAATCGTAAGAGCGACCAGAGAGGTCAATCTTACGACATGCAGAAAGATCCTGCAGACCTTCCAGAGACACACAGAGGGTCTGTTAAGGGTACTGCTCGAGGAAGAAGGGGCAGCGGTGTACGACAACGTCACATCCCAAGTCATCAAAGGGAATTAAATGACGGGGTCGTATAGCGCGAGGAGTGGTTTTGTGGCCCTGGACAAGGAGGAGACGGAGCGCTCAGGCAAACTCAAGTTCAGTGTGCCAAATGAAGACCCGATAGTGGTTACCGACAAATGTACGAAAATAATGCCGGACGATAAGATCCTGGAAATGGCACACTCCATTTCGGGGTCCTCAGGTATCCCGGCATCGCAGGAAAGTTGGGCGGTACCCAATATCAGGTGGATTAACGGAGTTCCGGGTTGCGGTAAGACAACCTGGCTGGTAAAGCACTTCGACGAGGACAGGGCCGTGATAGCCACCACGACAACAGAAGCTGCCAAAGATCTAAGGAAAAAGCTTGCGCGCCGCTTAGGAGACCGAGCAAATACCAAGGTTTGCACTATGGCCTCAATCCTAGCAAACGGTTTCAAGAGCCAAGACAAATGCTACCGTCTTACGGTAGACGGGGCTCTTATGAACCACTTTGGGGCCATAGTCATGGCAGTAAAGTTGTCTGGAGCAAGCGAGCTTGTCCTCGTCGGAGACGTTAACCAGATTCCATTTTTGGAAAGGGAGAATCTTTTCGAGCTTAGGTATACCCGTCCAGACCTGGTGGCTGGCATCACCCAGGAGTTTCTCTGCACACACCGCAATCCAATGTACGTGGCGTTTGCACTGAGTGAGATATACCCCGGTATATACTCCTCCAAGTCGTCGCTGTCGCGGGTCCACTCCCTGAAGGTGAAAGTTTACACAGGGGCGCAGATACCGAGCACTGCCCTAAACACTCTGTTCCTGGTTCATACGCAGGGGGAGAAAGCCTCTCTTGCGAGCCAGGGATATGGATCCGGCGAGGGGTCGTGCCTGCTAACCATACACGAGGCTCAGGGGTCGACCTACGACAGCGTTATCATCATCAACACCAAGTCTAGGAGACTTCAGGTCCATGACAGCATCTCCCACGCGGTAGTGGAGGTGTCCAGACATACAGTCATTTGCATCTATTACACCGACGACGCCGATAACGCCGCAGGCCGCCTTGCTAAGAGGGCGATGGATGCGCCGACTAAAACGGTCGTTACAATCTTAAGATGGCCATGCAGCATCGAGACGTAGTCGTCATAGAGGCCTCGCTCAAAGTCCCTGGTCAGCAGACATCACCAAAACACCACCTAACAAGTTCCATCCAAAAACTCCAACCCAAACACATACCCAAACCATCACCCTGTCTAAACGATGTAAAGCAAAAAATAAATATGTGAAGCTGCATGGTGGAGCGAGTCAGTCATACTCACCTTAACGTCCTAACGACGGGGTTCTATAACCGGAACCGTTGGCAGGGACTAGTCTGCTCGCACTGCCATGCATCTTCCCCGAAAGTGTACCAAAAGATATAGTAAATAACATACGCAGTGTATCAATATAAATAATAAACAAAATATTTAATAAGATAAAGATAAGTAGTAAATAGAAACATAAAATTGTAATGCCAGTGTGTAATAAATATATATATAATTTAGTGAGGGATGAACTCACGTAGACTTAAGTTATTTAAGTAAGCCTAAAAATAATGTCCGACGTAGGGGTCATACAATTTTTTTTAATTATTTTAAAAGAATTTTATTTAAAAAAAATAGACTTTGGCAAGACGACACCAGTGAACGTGATACACACAAACCGACACATTCAATCTAAATATTAGGAACGAGAACAAAGCCGCGTTTAGTAACTAGTTTTCCTATAGAGACCAAATAGATATATTATGCAGAACCACTTAACCAATGACATTTGCCTCAGGCTTAATATTGAAAAAGTACAGGGCAAGTTGGCTCTTAAAATTATTGGATAGAAAATTGCCAAAAAAGCTACATAATAAGAGGAAACACAGTTCTTCGAAATCCCACGAATTCCAAGAATTGTACGAACCTTTCATCATGTCGCCATGATTAAGGATTCTATGTTACTAAGACTTCGCCGTAATATGTAAAAAACTGTGATACGATTGTAAACGGGCCGAGCAAAATTCCAGGACCTATAAAATCAAAGGTTAATCCGAAAGATTATCTTATAAAACACAATAACCTGAGTCGTATGATTCATCATACGTCATCACAACGATCATTCATGATTTAATGTTCTAAAGGCTTATCAATTGGCAAACCAGATAAAAAAACAATACTGTCATAGTTGCAGATAAAAGAGATTCTCTATCTCTTCCAACGGATACTTTCTATATACCACTTATAACTACTTTAGCTGGTACTACCATTGTACTAGTCTATGGGTTGCGCATTCTTTCATGTATAAGAAAGAATTTGCCGCAATACATATTTTTACATATTTTTGAGTTTACATATTTTTACGGCAGGTGAATTGTATTCCCACGCGTTTTTGTATGGATTGTTTGTTTTTGTCAAATTGGTCAGATTTTTATCAACTTCTTATTTGTTTTTCAATATTTGCAGAATCTAATCTTTATATTTCAAAGCACCATATTTTGGGAATCAACTGAAAACTTGGAAGATCTGTTTAGTCACATGAATATTCACTTTGAGCACTGCAGTTGGGATGGTCACAATTGCTTGTCTGTCGCTCTTCTACATCCTAGCCACTTATGATGCCGATATTGGAGGGAATCGATTACTTTTGTTCCCATTTTGCTTTTTTAGCATTGACTTTCGAAAATCACCTATTTATGAGTTGTCAAATAATTATGCTATCATTTGTGTCGTGTTTTGTGCCTACACTAACAGATCTGTAAGTTTGAGTTCCGTTGCTGTTTATCAAGTTTTCTAACCCGTTTTTCCTTTGTATATCCTTCCAAAGATTTGCAACGATGTGATTTCAGTTATGATCCAAACGCAAATAGTATGGACTAGACAGATAAGGGGCTGAATTTCCAAAATAGGCATTCTTTTAAACATTTTTTTGCCAAATCTATTGAAGATGTGGCAGCGGAAAAAAGATATGTTAATCTTGATCATATTTCCGAAAACTTCGTTGTGGCCGAAACACGTTTACGCACAAAAACCTCGATACAATTGAATGGCAAAATAACCTCTTACCGTGATCTTAAAAAAAAATCCGGTACTACTGACCAGCGTACATTTGTACAATTACAACAATAACGTATCATAACAGGACGCAAAACTTCAAAATATACGATATTTTGAAGTTTTCATTCAATATTTTTAAGTAATTCATATTATTATATTTTATAAAAAATCTATACAAATTCTATCGTGCTTCTCTTTCCATCCAGTGCAATTCGACAGTGACCGCTTTATAGCGTTGCTAGGAGGACGTATGTCGCTTTTTTTCGCAAAATGCAAAAAAAAAACGATTTATTTCTCGTAATGTCAGTCTGTCAAAAAAAAAACTGGTATAATGCAGCCAGATCAAGTAGCCTGGTGGCTTTAATTGGAACTAACGAAATCACAAGGAATATTGTCAAACTCTGTATTCTTTTTATTCTCTAGCACTACCGCTGTCACTAGCATCTACAGTTTTGTTGTATTATAAACGACTCACGTCGTTTAGTTTACTTACTAAGTCCATAACTAAAAAGTATTTAATCCTCTTTAAAAATAGAACTTATGTTATCTCAAAAACGGCACCACGTGACCTCCTCACCCCAGAGGGCTGGTGTATATCAAAACCCAGTAAGTGCCTTGAAACTATTATATTCCCAGGTAGCGCAAAAAAAATATGTTTAAATTGTATTGTATGTGTAAATAAATAAATAAATAATAAAATAAATAAATAAAATAAAGTAGGCTATGGAAAGTCATGTTGCATTAGTAACTAAATGATATCTTAATATTTCAAGAGAATATTAAACAAGAAATATGAACCTACGAATTGTACAAATGATATTAATAGTGTCCTAAATTCTATTGGATATTTTAAATATGAGGCAAAAAAGACAATACCGAACCTAGTAAGTTCTGGATATTTGCAAATTTAAGGTGTTTCACAATTTGATGGGACTTTCCTATTGTAAATAATTATTAAATTGATTAATGAAAGCATCAAATCTCAAATCAAACTTAAAGTTTCCATTACACAGTTAACGACTAAATATTTCCACTTCTCGCCATGTTTACCAAAAGAACGTAAGTAAAAGGCTACAGACAATGTAATTAACCGTTGCCTAATGAAGAACGAGGCTCACATGTTGTAAACAACTTCCGTGATACATTTTGAATAATGCGATATTCAGGATAACATATAATTTAATATATGGCATCGTTTCGCTTTATCTATCTATATATATCTTAATATATATAAATCTCGTGTCACAATGTTTGTCCTCAATGGACTCCTAAACCACTTAACCGATTATAATAAAATTCGCACACCATGTGCAGTTCGATCCAACTTGAGAGATAGGATAGTTTAAATCTCAAATTATAGTCGCAATTTTAATTTATTGCTAATTATTTGTCTGTTATTATTTGACAGTCACAATAACCTGACGCTATAACTCCAGAACGCACGAACCGATTTCCACGGTTTTGCATTCGTTGGAAAGGTCTCGGGCTCCGTGAGGTTTATAGGGTAAGTAGGGTAGGGTAGGTAGGGTAGCGTAGGTAGGGTAGCGTAGGTAGGGTAGGTAGGGTAGGGTAGGGTAGGTAGGGTAGGGTAGGTAGGGTAGGGTAGGTAGGGTAGGGTAGGTAGTTTAGGGTAGGTAGGGTAGGGTAGGTAGGGTAGGGTAGGTAGGGTAGGGTAGGGTAGGTAGGGTAGGGTAGGTAGGGTAGGGTAGGTAGAGTAGGGTAGGTAGGGTAGGGTAGGTAGAGTTGGGTAGATAGTGTTAGGTAGGGTAGATGAATGTTTGGTGTTTTTATGGCAAAACAAAGTTTGCCGGGTCAGCTAGTATTATATAAAATCGAAGGGTCGCTCACTCACTCATCACGAAATATCGAAAACCACTTGACGTATAAAGGTGAAATTTGGCAGGGAGATCCCTGAAGTGACGTTAGTGCTCATTTAGAAAAGATTTTTGGAAATTAAAAGGGGGTTGAAAGTTTTACAGTTTGTAAATTGGACACATGGAATTTTAGATTAACGCTCTTGGTTGATGAAAAGAATTCATGTATTTATTGGCTTTTGGAATTTTTACCCGTAAGGGGTAAAAAGGGGGTTGAAAGTTTGTATGAAATTCCTATAGATTGTAAGTTGGACACGTGAATTTAGGATTTACGCCATTTTTTATATAAATTATTCATGTATTTATTGGTTTTTGGAAATTCCATCCGTAAGGGGATAAAAAGAGGGTTGAAAGTTTGTATGAAATTTCAACAGATTGTAAGTTGGACATGTGAAATTTTAGATTTACGCTGTTGGTTGATAAAAAAAAAATATGTATTTATTGTTTTTTTGGAAATTCACCCCTAAGGAAGTAAAAAGTGGGTTGAAAGTTTGTGTGAAATTTCTACGCTTTTAAGTGTGACACGTGAAATTAAAGATTTACGCTTTCGGTTGATAAAAAGAATTCATGTTCAATTCTATCCCTAAGGAGGTGAAAAGGTGGAAATTTGTTGAGCTTATATATTTGAAACTTGGCATTAATACTAACCTAAGTAAATAGTAAAAGGTTATCATTATTATTTTTCAAAAATAGTCTTAAAAAAACGATTTAGGAGTTTTCAGAGTTCTCAGAGGGGGTGAAACTAAAAAGGAGGATAAAATACGGATCACGCGAACGAAAGTCGCGGGCGGTAGAATTAATATTGAGTGGGTTCACTAATTTTAATAAGACGCCAATGCGCCATAGTAGAACTATTCCACCAATCTTCTCTACCTGGAACCAACTAAATTAAATAGTTCCCCAGCTCTTGTTGCCTTTGTCTATGAATTTGTTTATGGAACAAACATGCTTGGACACACCACTATGCCTAGAAATGTGGCCGCTGATTCAATTAATGTCCTCCAACCACTAATTAGGTCATGTTCAGTGGACATTTACGGGCACTCATGGTATGGTATGGACCAATTAATTATTGCCTTCTCGAGGTTAGATATTACTGGAATTCGAATATTGTGGTAATTTCTCGTTTGTTATCTAAGACTTTGTGGTATCTGCTTCTGGGTTAGTATAGTACAAGAAATTTCAAATGTTAGTGTTGTAAAATTATACTATCCTAGGAGCTTCGAACTGCGTATAAAATTTTTGAGTAGTTTTGGTAACCCCAAATGATAAAATATTATGTAAAAGATTTATTTATTTCAGACTGATAGAAGATTCTGCAATTAATTGTTTACATGAAATTATTGATGTTCGAGCAAACTTTTTGTGGTCCTGGTTTGTTTGACTGCCTATTGTATTGCAGTGGTATTTTATAAAATCATTTACTGCAATTTTTTTCTTCCTTAGCCTCCTATGACTGGGTTCCTTTCACCCCATACTTCGCAAGCTCGCACGTCTTTCTTTCATTTTGGAGAAAACCTGTACAGAATATCCCGCCATCGTGACTCTGCCTCGCTGACATAATTATAAATTCTAAGGAGTTAGTAATTATATATACTTGTAATGGTAGGCGTTGCATTTTTCATACCAAGCTTTTTATGCACTTTCTTGTATTTAAGATACGATAAAGAAAACAGAATTAAATAATTTTACTTTAATAAAATAAACTTATATTTCCTAACAAATAGTTAATTTTTATCTACCCTCTTTTAGGTTCGTTCTGTTTGTGACGCATGTTGGAGCATTTCTTTCTGGAATGCAGGCCCCGTGACACGTCCTTACATGATCCTTATAAAGCAGCACTTGCTGCGATCTTTGCCGCTCCGAGCGCCGGCTTTGAAAACATTCTCCAAAGTAAGTCAAAGATCATACAAAGTTTCTAAGAAATAACCTTTAGTAAAACTTTAACGTATTTTTAATTGTGTTCTAGAAAATGACAAATGCTTATTCGCTCTTCAATATGCTGAGGTGAACTAAACTGTAATAGGATTGCAAGAATTGGAATGAATTAAATTACAATCCTACACCTAGCAATTAGCTTGAGCAGCGTTGTCCTAATTAATCCGATAAGTTTCACAGAACAAGAAATGTAATAAAAAGGTAGTATCTACTTTTGTTATTTATTTTATTATCCAACTTATTTCCTATTTAAACTTCCTGAACGGGCCATTTTGTTCGAGTGAATTCGCAAACGTTGAAATTCGTGTCACGTAAAAGTGGCGCCCAACGCGGGCCAAACAAACACATTGGTGTTACCTGCTAATCTTATTATTCACCTGTTTAGTTGTATCGTGCTATTTTAAAACCAGGTTCCAGTAATGACACATTTGGTAACATTAATAAAATTTGTAGATTTATGGTGATTTTGAAAATATTTTAGCAGGTTACAAGAAACGAAAGAATGGGTAGGTACCTACGTAAGTTTATTCATTTTATACTAGTAGTAGCTAATCTAAAAATGATGATCAAAACAAACTGAAAGAACACACAGATCACTTAATGACTATAACTACCAGAAATCAAACGCTCATAAAGTCTCACAGACACAATACACTTTCACAGAGCAATATCCAATACAACACGTAAATTATTACACTCCACCGAACACTGAAAATAGACAAGAAGGAAAGAGGCGAGCTTTATCCAATAATAATTCTCACTTGAAACGCTCTATTTGCTCGCCGTCGCACGATCTGATATTGAATATGGATAAAGTGAATTATATTCCAAACGGCGAGCGTCGACTCGCAGAGTTTCAGATAAGCGGATTACTTACAAGTTATAATTGGTTCTCGCTATTCGAGTGACTAAGAGAAAAACCCGGAGTCATTTCAAGCACCTCTTAAGTTCTTAGATAAAGGCAGCAATTTCTTTTTCCCCCTTTTTTAATTCTTTATCTGTGGTGAACGCAGTTTGTAATTTATCGTAGTCATAACAGAGATTAACGAAACAATTGGTGGGTTCATACGATTTTCTATTTCGAAAAGAGCATTTTCAGCAAAAAAAGCAGAATTAAATTGGGGTGTAGAACAACCGGAAAATTGAGCAGGTTACGGTGATAATATAGCACACGAAAGCAGGCATTACAAATCTACTGTTTTCAGTGTTCAGTTTCTAGAATCACGTGTGCAACGTGGCATTATTTTGATATCCGTTTAGTTTAGTGTACTTGATCCGATGTACGTGGGGCTGTAAACAATACAAGAAGTAAACGCCTAAAGAAGAAATTTTCACTACATTACAAACACAATACCCACTCAGATTACAACATCTTAAATTTACATAACAGAAATTGGAGACTGAGGCCCAGAAGATTTTCTGAGAGCCCTAAAACGTGATTACGAACTTTCAAACAACACTTACCCCCGATTTCTGAGAGCTTAATCAATTTAGTCTGTTGGCAAATCTCATGTCACTTATGTTTGTTACTTTGGTCAAGTAGATAACTAGGCACTAGGCAGGCTTACTTGGTCATGTTGTCAGGTTTTTAGACTGCTTTGCTGGTTAAACTTCAATTGTCATCTTCTTTATTCGTTTATTCTCGCACTAAACGCCTAGCAGCAATAACAATACATCAATGGAGCACATACTTATACTAAGTCCAGGTTTCCTCACGATGTTTTCCTTCACCGTTGTCAGCGGTATCCAAGATAAACTTAGAACGTACATATGAATTGAAAAAGACAAGCACGAGAGGCGATGTCATAGCCACTGGGCCAACACGACATTATTTAATATTTCTGCGAGCTGTATTCCTAGATTCAATTCACTCGTAAGTCGGATCCATTAACAATAAAATTCCCATCCAGCTCGTGGTACGTATGTGTAAAAAATGGTAACATCGAATGAGCACAGTTAGAGGGCTGGACATGTTTGTAGCTAACGCAATTACCACTGCAGCCGACAGCGTCCTGCAATCTGAAGCCGATTCAATTAGCAGCGGCTTTTAAGTTCATCCATTGTACATATGCGTCTACAGCCACTCGTGTGCTGTCTGAGGGTGTGAATGTTAATACGTGTTTATCATGTTTTTTGCAGGAGTTTTGTACTTTTATGCCCGTTCTTCTTGACTTTTTAATGTTGACGCTGGTAGAATTAGATAGCTGTTGTTAACTTTTAGATTTTGTTATTTATCAACCACTCTCTAATTTTATTTATAACATTTAGTAAAATCACTTATGGAAAATGTAGTAGTGGACACATTGACTTACCAAGCAGCCTTCGTTATTTTTTCCACCAATAACATCCCACTTGCGAACCAAACAATAGGCTACTTCTTCGGGCTCCAAACCACAACACGTAAACAATCACTATTCTAAAAACCGAGGTTCACTACGGAAAAAATGAATAAAAATCTGCATGGAGTCCGGTAGGGTATAGGGTTGCCAATATTTGATTGTTTCCGCGCTCCAGCGGTGCGAGCCGAACTCGCGTCAGTCATGTATGGCCGTGCTATGTACTCAACCCAGTTCGAAACACGTGTTAACTTTTGTTACGTAAAAACGATTTTTATGATTAACTTATTGCTTATACTATTGTGATTTGGGATTAGGATAATACATTTTTGAACAAGACGCAGCACCTAGTTCTTCTACTTTCTTCACCGGCTTTATTTATTTATATTCGTACTCGAACGTAGCGTAGCGTACCTTGCAGTAATTACACCAATGTACCACAAACTAGATCCAGGACCAGGTCCATTGCAGTCTAAAAGAACAAATCAAAGTACTGAAAACAGGAGTTTTGGGACATTAAGATAAAATGTTGCACCAGGACACGATAAAGAAATTACCAATTTTTTTAAGAATAAAAACCATCTCCATTATTTAAGTCTTTTAATCAGAGCGATTCAAAAAAAAATAAGCAGTAATGTGTCAAGTATATTTTCATGAAGGTAAGGTATATACGTACAACCACCTCGATCTAATTACCATAATTTTAAACTTTTTATGATAAATGTAATAAAGGCCTATTTTATTGAACAAAAATAATAGTTCAATAGTTTGAATATTTTTTGCATAATTATTGACCTGCTCGGCAGTCGTATAGACAAAGTTTTTTGCGTTCAATTTAGTAGTTATTTGCGGTTGAGTACCTACAACCACGTAGATCTAATCACCATAATTTTACACATTTTTTGATAAATTTATCATAGGCCTATTTTATTCAATAAAAATAATACTTCAATAGCATGAATATTTTTTATATTGACCTGTTCGGCAGTCGTTTAGACAAAGTTTTTTGCGTTCAATTTAATCGATTTTTACGGTTGAGTGAAGACGCTAAATGAGTCCATGGCCCACTTGTTATCAATATACGTCAGTAACCATGAAGTTCCTTGCAAAAACATTTCTGATGGTAAAATATGTAATGGAACCATACCTTCATAGAATGTTGTTTGTCTACAACGCTTTTATCGGGAATGTAATTTTTCAAATAATTGCTTTACGTTTTTCTTTAAATAATTTATCTTTATGAACTCGATAAGGAGTTTGCGATTTAGGACAACAACCTTTTAAATACATAAATACATACTAACTTACAAGAAATTGCTAACACAAATAAATTTACTTTTCACACATTGTTGTAAATTTCTAATTCAATTATTCAAATCATTCTTTTAAATCAACCAGCTTAAAATTGAATGTCATTTAAGATATTAACCATTTTATGAATAAACCCCAAAATGGTGATCCTTTCTGGCGCCTTTGAGATAAAGAGGAGTATTACAAAATGTTCAGTTACATCTGCATTCACGAGTTGTCGACCGCACTCCGTGGTCAGTTGGAACACGGATCATAGAATAAATGAGCCGACCATGTGATTATAAGCAAAATATATTTTCATTGAGTGTTACTTAAAGATAGAATGATTCATAAATGAAAGAGAATGAATAAAATCATTGATACTATCGGTAGTAATAGTTAGTAGTAGACAAGAAGGTACATAGATCTCATGTACTCCCTACAAAAAATAAAAATTGATGTATTAGGCATAACCGAAGTCAGGCGAATGGGTTGTAACATCGAAGAGCATGAAGATTTTATATTCTGCTACAAAGGAGAAACGCCAGGCCTGCATGGAGTTGGTTTTTTGATAAAAAAGGAATACAAAAATAACATATTAATTTCTAAATGACACTGACATATTATTTTGTACTCAATAACTTGATTTATATAATTGACATTCTTACCTAATTATGACATTGTTCCAATTTATAGTTGACATTCTTACCTAATTATGGCATTGTTCCAATTTATTCATTCTATTGCTATTATATTGTACTAAGACATTTAAATTAATATATTATTATGTGAATGCACCTCATAATATCATTGCATCTCAATAAATAATTTTTGCATGCCTAATTTATGGTAGATTGTACAAGGATCACCCATGTTTTAACTGTCACATCTTATTTACTGTACCTACTATCTATGCAAATAAACGTTTACTTTACTTTTACTTTACTTTACTTTCCACAGGTTTGTCTGAAAGAGTTGCGCTACTTCAGCTAGAGCTCAACAAAAAGATGATTTCAATCATTCAAGTGTACGCACCAACCAAAAAAGCGTCTAAGGAAGAGATTGACGAATTCTACAATACCTTACAAGAAGCGCAAAATCAGGCAGGGGAAAACGTACTAGTCATTGGAGATTTTAATGCCAAAGTGGGCCTAGCTAAAATAAACGAAGATACGATTCTAGGAAAGTTAATAAGTTTGGCTATGGAAAAAGGAATGAAAGAGGTGAAAAGCTCATAGAATTTGCTATCGAACACAAATTATCGGTTATGAATACACATTTCAAAATGAGGCATAATCGCAAATGGACATGGATTTCACCAAACGGAAAAGTAAAGAACGAGGTGGACTACATCCTGTCAAATCAGCCAAAAAAAGTAAGGAAGATAGAGATACTGCACGATTTAGGGTTCAGCTCTGATCACAGACTGATTAGAGCAACTTATCTCTTACAAAACAGCAAAAAAAAGCAGGAAGTCATTTCAATCATCGTCAAATAAATTCAAAACTGAAGAGTAAATAACACTATACAATAAATGTTTAGAAAACAACACAAACAAACTAGAATCACTAGACGACGACGAGGATGTCCAGACCTTTTACAATAAAATAGTACATGTAATTAAAAATAGTATGTCAACGGAACAAAAAGAAGAAAAACAATTCAATGTAAACAAAATCCTCACAAAACATACAATAGAACTAATAACAAGACGCACAGAACTTATAAAATTAAAATATAAAACTAAGGAAATGAAGGAAGAATTAAGTATGCTATTCAAAAGATCTAACACGCTATCAAACAAGATTAAGCTGACTACAGAAGACGGATTATAGAAACAAACCTAAAACAATATGGGAGCACTAAAGGAGCATACAAACAATTAGTTACACACAAAAACTGGATACAAAACTTAAAAACAAGGACCACAGGAACTAACTCGAGGAAAGATATTATAGATTGTGCCACAGAGTTCTACAAAACCTTATACAAAAGCAACGTGGGAACTTGTACTTGTAAAAACAAATATCCTAAAAATTATAGTGACTATGAAGTAGAACCCGCAGAAGTGGTTGTGATGGAGATAGTAACGCATATTAAAAAACTAAAATCAAAAAAAGCCCAGGGCCAGATGAAATACCTAATGAAGCTTTAAAAATTGGATTTGCTCGGTTAGCACGCCCACTATCATACTTAATCAGCAAAATCATAAACACAGGACAAATACCAAAACAATGGAAGAAATCAGATATAATTTTGTTATACAAAAAAGGCGACCCCCAAGATATAGGCAACTATCGTCCAATTAGCCTTCTCCCTAGCACTTATAAACTTTTTACCTCCATATTGCTAAGCAGAATCAGTGGCAAAATCGAAAAACATCAACCTATAGAGCAAGCGGGGTTCCATTCAGGTTTTTCAACTGTGGACCATATACATGTTATGCAGCAAATAACAGAAAAATACAAGGAGTTTAACAGGCCATTATACGTAGCATTCATCGATTACGCTAAAGCATTCGACACAATATCACACGATGCGATCTGGGAAGCATTAAACAAATGCCAAGTACAAGAAAAGTACAAAACAGTTTTGAAAAACATATATTACAACAGCACTAGTTGTGTGAACCTGGAGAAACGAGGTCCAGAAATACCAATTCTACGAGGAGTGAGGCAAGGAGACCCCCTGTCTCCCAAAATTTTCATAGCTGTGCTTCAAAACATTTTTGAGGATCTGAAATGGAAAAAATGTAGGAATCAGAATAGGTAATCGGTACTTAAGCCACCTCAGATTCGCAGATGATATAGTCCTCTTCGCTGAAAACAGTAGACAATTAGAAACAATGATAAATCTATTAAGTGTACAAAGTGAAAAAATAGGTCTTCTAATGAATAAAGAGAAAACAAAAGTTATGACAAACAGCTACACCCACACAATAAAACTCGAAGGAAAGACACTTGAATACGTGAATAAATACATTTATTTAGGAAAACATTTATCATTTGAAGATAGAAACGAAGAAGAAGAGGTAGAACGCCGAATAAGTATGAGCTGGAAAAAATACTGGTCGTTCAAAGAGATTATGAAAGGTGACTATCCGCTCCACCTAAAGAAAAAAGCTATGGATACATGCATTCTACTGACTCTCACGTATGGTTGCCAGACGAGAACTTACACCACTAAGATAAAAACAAAACTAGTCAGATGCCAGAAAGCGATGGAAAGAAGCCTACTTAAAATAAGAAGAATACATAAAGTAAGAAGTGAAATCATAAGAAAGAAGACAAAACTGATTGACGTCCTACACTACAGTCTAAGGCTAAAATGGCGATGGGCTGGCTATGTAGCACGATACAGCGACAAGCGATGGACTGTAGAAGCGACGAGATGGAAGGGGCCTATCGGAAAAAGACGAAAAGGCCGACCTATGAAACGATGGTTGGATGACATCATAGCTAGCAGGAAAAGAGTGGATGAAACATGCTAAATATAGAGAAAACTGGAATAAACTGGAGGAGGCCTATACCAAATAGGGGTTCCTATCCTAGAAAATAGTTAGGTATATTAAGAAAAATAACCACTATATAGAAGCGCATTCGGCTTAAATATGTTAGTGTAAAACTATAAGTAAAAATGTAAAAAGAAAACTAACAATACTAAAAACTAGTTAATAAGTAAGCCAAATACTAACAAATACCTACTAACAACTTTTGAAATGTAACAATAAGGATACGGAAATAAAAAGGTTTTATTATTATTATTTACTATCGGTAGTAGTCGGTGTCTAGTTGTACCTATTGTTTTTCGTTTTTTGGCACCGACTTCGGAAAACAAAATAATTTTTCGCTTTGTAGTGTTTTTCTTTAGAAGTCTGTTTATTTTGTTTATTAAAGGTTTTTTTTTATTTTACTCTTTTCCGTTTTGGTACCTCATATTACCATGAAAATCATTAATAACCAGAGTACATCTCATTTCGATTCCAATAAGCCCAAATACAATCAGGATACCTTGTTTTATTACGGCTTTCCAGTGTGTATCTTCCGGTTCGATCATCAGATCACTTCGATGCGATGGTACCATTTTCATTGGTACCATTTATTTATATGTATTTGCTTCATCATATTCGCTTATCTATTCTAGATATCTTATACCCATGAAATATTTATTAAGGCGATTCATTGGTCAACTTTGGTCTTCTTCATCATTTCCACTTTACCAAATAATACTTTCTGAGTGCAAATGCTTGCCATGTAATTGAAGATATCAAAATCGCTATAATGTTAGCCTTTAATATTTGAGGAGTTCCCTCGACTTCCGTGGGATCATCAGATTCCGATTTTATGACAATTGGACCGCCTCGAGAGTATACCCTTCCAAACAAAAAAAAATATTTTGCAAATCCGTCGATATATGACGGAATTATGCCCGAACATCCGAATTGAAAACCTCCTCATGTTTGGGAAGCCGGTTAAAAAGGCAGTTGTGTATTGTTGTGTTGTCTTTTACTGCCACTGGTCGTGTAAAGGTTTCCCGAAAATTCTCTGAAATAGTATTAATGTTCCGCTGGACTATTCTCTGTCACTGCAGTTCGTCGATTGTAAGCCATTTCAAATATATTTTTCGGAATATAACGGCCTCTTCTCAATAAAAGATTTGTAGAAGCAGTTGATTACGACTGTGCTTAGCCTAAATAAAACTCAACTTTTAGTTAATCAAGTTGAGTTTGTGACCTATGTGCAATCGAACAGCACTATAAAACCAATTCCGACTATACAAAAAACAAGTCAAGTTCTCCTTGTCGTATCCCCCATTCGTCGATCTTCGCTGAACCTATTTGCCGACCGACATTATCGGCTCGGCAAATTTCTACAATCTCTATCCCTTTGTGACCGCTGCTGGTCATGACATGTCAATTACGATATCCTGTAAGCCCGTTCTTGATACATTATAATCACATTATATTCTCTTTCAAAGGAAAACTTAATCATAATTTCTGGTTTGTAATGATTTTACCAGCTGTGGTCGAATATTTGGAAATTTCGTATTAAGGTAGTGCAGTTAAGGAGGATTGTTTAAAAAAAATACGATACGACTGTATCTATTTGCTTAACTAAGGGCAATTAACATTAGCTGTTAAGTGGAGGGGAGTGAAATTATCTGAAGGATTCTCCTGATAGCTATTACCTGGAGGTGTTTAAATGAATAGGTTATTACTTTACTAGCGTGCTCTATCATCGATAACCATCAGGTGAGGTACCTAGAGGTCAAATGCGAGCATAGCTATAATAATAAAAAGTAAATTAGGAGTTCCTGTCCCAATTCTGCGTAAAGGCCTACTCAAAGTCCGTCCCGGTAAGTACACTACGTATCCACGCCGCATCGTCTCGATTCAGCCAGCATGGTACGTGTGCAAGCTGGGCCGGCCTCAACGGCGCCTTCCATCATCAGGAACCAATTGTGCCGATAGTAATGCATAGTAATAATAATATTTTAGGCAAAAAGTATAGAATTACAGGTGACACTTAACTTAGGATACAATTGGTGAGGTACCAATTGTATCCTAAGTTAACAAAAAAGTCGATCAATGACCCCCATGCTAAGAAATGCCTGTGTTATGGCGGTCATCTATTCGTCCATTACATTAACGATAAAATATACAAATTAGTTATGCGGGCTATATATAAAAAAAATATTAAAAAATATATATATAGTACAATTTCGGGATTTTGAAAGGGAAAGGGAATACTTGTTCTGTGTCGGGTTTGTATTATTTATCTAAAAGATTTTTTTTTATTTATCTTATTTAGTTTTTAATCATGGTCTGGCAGTTTGAGTAGTTTAAGTGGCCTACCCGAATGTCCTTTATTGGTATTGTTCGTCGAATCGTTGAGCTCCTTAAATTCTGAGTTGAGCTGCACAGTTATTGACAAATGCGTGCACTGACTGGACAGGTCCACTCAATCTGGCTGGTTCTATCCACAAAAGACCATTTCAGACATAGTCTACATGGTCTTCACATGATCTAATCAAGATTTTGTCTGGACTTTAAAAGAGTCTGTGACCTCTGAGTTTGTTTCGGACTTTCTTCTCAGAGTAGTCAGATAGGAAACGCCGACTTCATGTAGTTTTAAACATATAATCGACATGTAAAAGTGTTTGTACAAACCAACCTACAGAAATAAAATCATTTATCTTTGTTTTATTTTATTTATTTGACTTTCAACGACTATTTCCTAAACATATCTATTTTTCTTTGGCCGAAGACCGAACTTCCGTCACGGCGATTAATCTCAGCGGAGACTTTCCATTGGCACAGGAGATATTATAGTCCACAGGTGCACTCTCTTTTCTCACTCACTCACCACCTCGCTCTTATAGTCCCTTAGTTCCGGACGACAATTCTACTTGACCGTAGGAAGATTACACGCAGGACCAACGGCTAAATGTGCTTTATTTCAATTTTTACTCCAGCCTATAATACTTTGACCAATCTGGGACTATAATACCCGTGAACATATTTATTCATTTTCAACACGCACCAAATCCGTGTAGACCGTCCTTTATACCAATCACAGTTTAATGACGTCATATCGTAGTTATTGGTGACGTCACCAATCCGCCGGGTGTCAGCGCGCAACGAGCCCACTTAACGAATTCGGACGCAAATCCCGCCGCCGAGCGATCCGATTAAAAGCGGACGAATTTTCTGCTTATACGCGTATCTATATTTGGAGGTTTAGGGTTTATAGGTTGTAATGTGTGAAAAATATTGTCAAAGGGTGGGTATTATCTTTTTCAGTGCTTTCATTTGTTTCTTTGAAAGTTTTCCTTGTACAATGTTTTTTTTTTACAAGGTTTTGTCCAAAATCGTCTCGGCTGAATGTCCCATCAAGCTAAAAGCGACAAAAAAAAAATTCGGGTCTAATTCCAATATTGGTAAATTCGGGATAAAAGATGTAAAAATAAACCGGCCCTGTTGCGGCAATTGGCGGCATAAACGGCTGTATCTTTTGATTGCGTTGACTTAGAAGTTTGATATTTCACAGGATTTTTAAAGGACAGTAAACCAGAGCATTTGATTATAAATTTCAGCTTGATACCTCCACGCGTTCCTGAGAAAAAGGGTCTTGACAGACAGACAGACGGACGGACGGACGGACAACAAAGTGATCCTATAAGGGTTCCGTTTTTCCATTCAAGTTACGGATCCCTAACAAGTCTGAAAGACTGTTAAAATAATATTAAATTCAAAATAAAATTCAAAACCAAGTGATACTTAAATAGTCCAAACTACTGCTGTTGATACTTTATGATCTTTACTTGATGATGAAATGAAACGCCAGTGAATTTTGCATATTCCCCTACCATGCCATTGTGCTAAATCATTTATTTATCAATTATGGACGACTTACAGCTAAAACAAACAGAATAACAAATAATACGTGAGACTGATAGCCAATTAAAAGTCACCACTTCTAAAAATAGATTGAAAAAAAAGAGTGAACAACACAACACCGCTACCAAAAAAGAAAAACAAAACAGTATAACATTCAAGCTCAAACTAAATTAACATTTCATATTCGATACTTAATTCCATACAAATGATAAAAACCTGAACATACAAAATCCTAATTAAAAGCTAAGGCTCAGGCACATTCTGGCCGAGGACACTCCTGTTATGAAAGGATCGAAATTATGATGAATAAGTTGCTTTAGAAAAAAAGAAAAAGAGAAAATCTAAACGAAAATAGAAAATACAAAGCAGACACATCTAACTTTGCAACGTTAATTTTCCATTTTCAGTAAAATTTCTATTCACAAAACTGTTTCATCAAAAAATTTAACTTCTATCGACTAACTATTTCAAAACTGAAAATAGATATACCCTAATAGAAGAGATACCTGGAAAACGTCACCGCGACCTGGAGGCTGAACTTCCACATTCACATTCTATTTATACTCTGTTTTGCAAGCCTGAATTTAGCTTAACGTAAAAGCTTTTCGCTGTATGTGCAGTAGCAATTAAAAACCCTTTTAACATTGTCTTATGGATCCGATAATGGCCAATGATGGGGCGTTCTGCATGTATATACGTTGATACATCGCTTTCGGGCTTTGATTGGCTTTTGAACGTGATTTTGTTTTGAGATTTTGATATTTATTTGTTTGTTCTTATAATTTTCGATGGGCTGTTTTTGCATATCGAATATATTGCTTTAATTACAATATGAGTTTGAGGGTAATAATCTATTAAAATGCTTCTGATCGTAGGAGTATTTGTTGTGCCTGGTAATTTCAGGAATCGTAAGTTAATTAAACTCAGATTTTAAACTTGTGGACTAAATTGTCAGCTGAGATAGACAGTAGATATTTGTTTAATGTTGCAAGCGTCCACGCTTAACATAGCGTTATCTGTTGTAGTATGGCTTACTCATAAGTGATTCATCGAATCGTAGAGATATGAGTTTTCAATCAAACTTTTACTCATTGGTGTAAATAAATATTTTATAAATATAAACATAATACATTCAATATAATAATTTTAATAGACATTACAATTGTTATAGGCTTTTATATCTCAATGGGCTTTTTTTTGGCTAATGTTGATTCAATCACATTGCTGCTATAATGAGTTAGAGGGTCCAAGTGAGCCAGTCCAATTAGTAATTATTAATGCTTTTGATAGATTGAGTATTATTTTTTGCTGGTTAAATAGGTACACAATTTCAGCTATCGTATTAATTTAATTAGCTACAAAATAACTAAATTGACCACCTTTACTTATCCTATTTAATCACTTAAAATGTTTAAAATAGTTTTACTCTACTTTTAACATTTATTTTGTACTAAGCAAATAATTCCTGCCCAGAATAATTCAACGACGCACACAAAATAATGTTATTATCATCCCAACCGCCATTTCTAATTCCGTCCACACATCAAGTTTGTACGTTCCATAAATGCCACTTTATTCCTTTAAAATATCAACAATTCAAAATAATGGGTACGACAGTAACACGCGTGACACGTCCGCTAGTCACCACTGCCGAGTTTTGAGTGACATCTTATTTCCTCGGCACACTAGCGCTCTCCGTGTAATAGCCACGTGGCTAGCTATTCTATTGAGCGTTGCCGGAACTACCGTCCTACTTTACATACTACATAAACGTCATTGTTTTTGCATTTCAACTTGTATTAACATGTCATCTGGGTTGATAAGCTTGATGGGGGTCTACTTGGTTGTTTATAAAGCTAGGGTGGGTTTTAGGTGAATTCTCCTTAAAAGAAAATATCCCCACCGATACTCGTTGGAGTACACAACTTGCGGACCGAAGGATCATTGCTGCTTGCAACACTTACCGAAAAAATTCAATATTTTTTTTTACGTAGAGTTCCTGTATATTTTTTATCGATTGAGCTTCATCAGTCGGTGGATAATCTTTATTTTGAAAAAATCTTGTTTTATTGCAATGCCCAGTAATGACTGCATTTTTGTTCAATATTCCCTTTTGTCATCGGAGGCTGAGTAAATTGTTTGTAAACTTAATAACAAGTAAAATTTTAAAAACTCTCTGGCACACTTTTCGATTCTCACATAAACCCATGGAACTATTTACATGTTTAGGAATATTTCAAGGATAACTTAAGGCTAAAAGTGAATTTATCCAATTTTGTGTAACGCTTTACTTGAAAGAGCAAACGTCGGCGTCGCGCCGCCCGGCTTTAGTTGAACCGAGGTGAGGCTCCCGAACTACCTTCGTCCAGTTAAAAATAAACACGTCTGGCGCGTCTGAGCTGTGACAAAGTATTCTCTGTTTAAAGTGGAAATAATAACGAATTGTAGTGCTATCTATACCAATATTATAAAGAGGAAAGATTTTTTTGTTTGTTTGTTAGTTTGTTTGTTTGTACCGAATAGGCTCCAAAACTACTGGACCGATTTAAACAATTCTTTCACCGTTGGGAAGCTACTCTATCTCCGGGTGACATAAGCTACTTTTTATCCCTGTATTCCCACGGGAACGGGAACTACGCGGGTGAAACCGCGAGGCGTCCTCTAGTGGTTAAATAAATAGGTTTCCTGTTTATCATCATATTTTGAAATGTGGCTTTAACACAGTGAAATTGGTCTTTATTCACAGCATTCAATCATTGATTTTCACTTCGAAAACCCGAATAATACTCAAAAAGTATCTACAGCAAAATAAATTCACAGTTGGTACATTTGATCAAGCTTCCCCCGACACCAAATCAATCGTTTTTACTCGCATTTAACGAAACATTTACAACCCCGGAGCCATTTATAATTCAAATTATAAGATCGCTTGCGGACGTAAAGCGAAGGCTATAACTTTCAGGTCCCTAGGAAGAACTCGTAAGTAAGGAACTGTTATTGCGGAAGCAGGTTAACGTTGGTAGAGAACGACTTCACAGACTGTTGACTAACCAGCGCACTGAGGGAGCTACCTACTCTGACAGGGGTAACACAGCTTTGGTACATTCCTTGGAAATTTTCGAATACGGAAGCACGAATAAGGAGAAATTGCAATCCTAAGGCTATGTAGACTACCATATAAGAAAGAAAGAAAGAAAAATATTTATTTGTGACCCGCACAGGAGACACGAGATAAGCAACACAACCAATATTAAAAAATTAAAATAAATAACCCCATGCGAGACCAAAAAGGCTCCTATCTCAGCATGTGCAACGATATTAAAAGAAAATAACGCTGCGCTGATATTCTGATAGGGCCCACTGTTGATGCCACGGACACATTCACGGAAACGGAACATACAATATAAAGTATCAATTATATAAAGTTGTTGTGTTGCCAGTCTATGGAATATCTTTTAAATTGGTCCAATGTTGTAGGAGGAAACAGGCGAGAGCAAAACCTCGAAATATTATTATGTCTTTTTACTTAGGAAATTCAGTCGGATGTCTTTAATTTTTTAATTTATTTATATTTTAATACAGAGGTGTTACTTAATTCTAAACTCGCCAATCTTTAACGTTTGGTAACGGTCTGCGGTCTGCGACCGCATATGCTCTAAAGACTTTTGCCTTGAATAAAATGGTATAAAAACAATAATAGGAACATCGTGTTGGATTATTGCATAATATAAGGTGAGATAATGGTCAAACTTTCGGCCAAAAAAAATAAGGTCTTTTCCGAATTCAAACTACTCTGACACTTTAGCTTTGGTATATTCGTTGAAAATTGTCGAATAAGGAGCCGTGGGATGGAAATTGCAAACCTAAGGCCATGTAGATTACCATATCAATTATATAAAAGGGTTGTTTGGTTCAAGCTATAGGTAGTTTTGTTTGAGTTAGATCGAATCTAAGTACATAGGTAGTTTTCTTTTAATAAAAATAAGATTATTGTGTTACAATATTAAGATGTGGCCCTGGATCCTGCACTAGGACACCTTGTGTCGCAGGCATTTTAATTGTGCGAATTTTACCAGTGAAACTGGACGCGTTCACCACATGTAAACCGAACATAATAAATTAATTTTGATGTGAAATTTATTACTTACCAACTTTTCTTAAAAGGATAATGATACTAACTTATCTAAAAACGATGACTATAATATTCTGAATCACCTTACTGTGTAGGCATAAATAAAAAACATTCAATTTACACCGATATGTAAAATTATTTTTCCATCAATTTGACACAAGCAATATTGTGCTCCATGACCTGCGTGTCTCCTGTGCAACGGACGCATAATGGAGATTTCAATTATACCGAAAGTGCTCAATGAAAATCTTTGTTTACATTAACTGCAATAAAATACTGCAGCAGAATGTTTGACCCTCGCTATAGTGTTTAGAGCACCTATCAACATAGTTCCGTATACGTGTGCTTTTATTGAAAATTGCATCCAGAGAAAAAAAAAGGGATCGATAGATTTACTTCAACACGGATGATACCGAATGATTTGCTTTTTTAAGTTCGATAAAAAGAGGAAACCCTCTTCACAATTATTAATTTGTCCATAAAGTGTCTAATTACGGTCTTAATAATAAAAACCTTTCCATAAAAAGTATTTACCTACGTGAAAATCAAAAGGTTAACAAACCCTGCATTTCCCGGACCTACCCATAGGAACACCCGACGAGACGTACAAAACGATCAACTGTCGTCGTGCAATGGTTTTAAGGTTATAAAAGACATCAGCAATAACGTTTAAGACCTTTGCCTTGAATAAAGTGGTGTAAAAACAATAATAGGGACATCGTGTTGGATTATTGTACAATATACGTTGAGATAATGGACAAACTTAGGTTAAAAATTAAAAAATAAGGTATTTACCGAATTTAAAAAAAAAAACGGATACATTCAGACTCTTTCGGATGTAAACCCCGAATATAATAATTATAGCTACACTAGCTGACCCGGCAAACTTTGTTTTGCCATAAAACACCAAGCATTCATCTACCCTACCTACCCTACCTTACCCTACCCTACCTACCCTACCCTACTTATCCTATCCTACCCTACCTACCCTACCCTACCTACCCTACCCTACCTACCCTACCCTACCTACCCTACCCTACCTACCCTACCCTACCTACCCTACCCTACCTACCCTACCCTACCTACCCTACCCTACCTACCCTACCCTACCCTACCTACCCTACCCTACCTACCCTACCCTACCTACCCTACCCTACCTACCCTACCCTACCTACCCTACCCTACCTACCCTACCCTACCTACCCTACCCTA
Organism: Orthosia cruda; assembly: GCA_964057195.1. Lineage (NCBI taxonomy): Eukaryota > Metazoa > Arthropoda > Insecta > Lepidoptera > Noctuidae > Orthosia > Orthosia cruda. The sequence goes on from OZ059830.1 coordinate 38,289,360, forward strand.
CCTACCCTACCCTACCTACCCTACCTACCCTACCTACCCTACCCTACTAACTACCCTACCTATCCTACCCCTAACTTCACCTATACCATTTACTCAATAGTCCGAACAAAGCCTTTAACATTTGGTTTGGATTGGTGAGCCCGTTATTGAGTTATAAAATTACAACGAAAAGTGGCATTGATTTTTATATATATAGATATATTAAGTTTGTATTATTTTTTATCAAAATAAAAGGAATGCATCAATGTTATCTTCTCACGCGATTTCAGATATTTGTGTGAGAAAATCTCGTTATAATATATTTATCTTCATTGTTAGCAAAATCTGATTTAATTAGTCTAGGTACATCTTACATAAAAGGTACCTACTGGAATGCATAGTTACGATTTGGTAGATACAATTAAAAATATTGAAAATAAAGAGTTTTATTCTGATCGTATTACTAAAAGAGACATACAGATAACGTTTTTTGCCGGGAACCCGGGCCATATTCTGATGATTGAAATAACTTTGTATATGACTTGGCATGAGTTTTCCACATTTTAATTTCCGTAATTCCCCCAACCATTCGATATCTTCTCAATCATTTTGTATACAATTTCCTGTGGGGTGACGAAAATAGATTCAGAATAGGGATGATGACTAAAAAAAGTAGATTAAAAAAGGTAGATTAATAATAATAATAATAGACACGTATTTTTTCGTTTCGTTGTTTTTAATTTCGCGTGACATCTCGTTTTAGTAGACTTTTTAATCACAAGTGACGTCACAAGCGCCCTCTCCTGCCCGGCGAGCACGGCCTACTGTGACATGGCTTGAGTCACACTTTTAATTACAGTTTGGGCGATAAAGCCATTTTGTCATAGATGCTAGCACGGCGGCGTGAGATAATTTCATGACTTTTGATATAACTTGACATTTACAACCGAATCGAAAAAAGTCAATTGTCGTGCATTTCCCCACCGAACCGATTTGGATATTCAGGGCCAGTACTCGATATTGTACGTTTTTTGTGCCAGAAAGGCGTTTATTACGGGCGCACCCAATGATTTTCAAATAAACAGATATGTTATGAGCGTGCGCATTGTGAAGACTCGAATAGGTCACAATTGTGAACTTTAGTCTTTAGTTTATGTCACGCATGGCGAAGAGCGATACGCTTTGTTGAAACAAAAACAAAATAAAAAAATGCCAGCGTGTGTATTTATAAATTGTACCAATTATGATACCAAAATACATACAACAGAAGGGATCTCATACCATATGTAAGTACGCAATACGCCTCAATTTACTAATTTATTTCATTTTTGTCCTAATATTCTGATATGTGGAGGTTAGAAAAATATAACAACATTGGTGGTCAGAATAATGTTTGTTTACATTCACACGCAAGTGGCAAACACTAGCTGTCTCTTTTTTTCTTCTTGGTTTTATCAAGCCATCCCTTTCGACTTGTATTGAAATGTCAGATGAATGAAAAGTGTGTGTGCGGAACACTTTTTACAAGTGTTTTGAGAGTGTTTAACGAATCTGTTTATTTGAATATCATTGGGCGCACCTGTTTTGTCTCAAATGTCACATTTTGACAGATGATTCAAAAAGAAATATCGCGTTCGTTTGGAACCAAAATAAAATAAGGACCCACCGGTATCGGGAATAGGATCCAATTATTCTTTTTAGTAACGACAAAAAGAAAATAATATATATTTTCGCAATAATTGTAGGTATAATATGTTTATATCAAACACTGACTGTGTTATCAAACAAAGAAAGAAAAAGAAAGACTGGCGTGCCGCGTTGTATGTCAAAAATTAATTAGTGTTCAACAAAATTAAAAAGTTGTTTAACTGTATGAATGCCACAGTTTCATACGTATTATTTTATTTGGTCGCCTATTCAGATTATGTCGCATGAAGTCAGCAACGGGGTTTGCATGGGCGTACCCAAGAAGTTTTTGACAAGACATGATAAAATATGTCATGTCTTACAATTTATTATAAACGCTAGCAAGGGACAACCATGTGACATAGTTTAAAGGCCTTTCTTGTTACTGAAGTCATAGTGCGATATAATCTGAATAGGTGAAATAAAACGTATAAACGTGTGCCGTTCATACAGATAAACAACGTTTTAATTTTGTTGGGAACTATTTAATATTTGACCCACGATCATGGACTTAAGCGAACTTTCTTTTCCTTTGTTTCTTTGATAACATAGTAAGTGTTTATTAGAAAGATATTATTTAGTTCTTGTAAAATATTTAATAATTACTAAAAAAATATAATAGCTTGATCCTGTTCCCGATACCGGTGGACCCTATTTATTATATTTCAAATGTTTTTTTGGGAGTTTTATTTAAGAAATATTAAAAAATATAGAAAGTAAGAAGAATATGGAATAAAAGAAAATAATAATTAAAAATAAAATAAATAAAAACTATAATAAAAAGAAATAAGTTTTAATATAAAATTAATTAATAATCCTGTAACTGTTCCACTGCAGGGTAAAGGCCGACGAGCATTGATCACCAAACACAAAAAATAAATGTATTGCCATTTGGTGCTGTAATTAGCAGGCAAATACTATTTTTTTCAACTATCAAATTTTATCACCAACTTAGAACAAAAGTGATACATTTTTCTTAATCATCTGTCAAAATCTGACATTTCTGACTAAATGGGTGCGCCCGTATTAGCAACTAAGACTCAATGAGCCCCAAATAAAATTTTCTCACGCCGCCGTGTCAGCATTTAAAACAAAATGGCTTTATCGCCCAAACTGCGATGAAGCATGTGATTCAAGCCATGTCGCAGTAGGCCGTGCTCGCCGGGCAGCAAAAAAAAAAGGCATGTCGCGCCTTTAAAATATGTCACATGTTTGACCTGTGCTAGCATTTATGACAAATTTTAAGATATTACATAATTTTTCATGTCTTGTCACAATCGTCTTGGGTACGCCCATGCTGGCCCCGCTGTTTAAACCGCTTTATCTTTGTAATTTTATATAGATTTGATGATTAAAAAAATACATGTCCTATATTTTTTGATAATCTAACTGACGGACGAAATTTTTTTTTTTTTACCCAGGAATCACTCTCTATTTCATGTAGGGTGACAAAAAAAGTTTCAGAATTCAGCCATCCACTCGAAAGGTTTTCAAAGCGGCGTCAGTAATAAAGGTGGATGCAGACTCATCGGGGTAGCGCGTTAATAATTCATGAACATGCTTAGCGTGCTCTCGTCACGCCACACTTAACCTGGCGATCGGTGCACACCCTTTATGTGACGTTCACGGAAAATTCTCCTTTAATTCTTGCACGGATGGAGATTTTGAAGGTGGGATGGTCAGATTTTATAGGCTCTGTTGGAGGGTCAATGAGGGTAACTTTTTTGGCACTTTTTATGTGTTACAATATATTTAATAGAATATGAGCACACAAGTAGCATATGTGTGCTCATATTCTATTGAAACTCCATTCTAAGCTAGGCTAGCTCAAGACCAAAGTGTTTCCGTCGACGAGCGGTCGACTGTGATGTTAACTAAGAGGGTTTGACAACTACTTATAAATTTACGATTTTTATTATTATTTTAATCTGACATCCTAGAATCACCTTGACTTGTATTATTTGATTGGAATTTGCACGATTTTTCACGACATTTGCATTTTACACATTCAATATTTTAATTTTAATACCTTGAATTTTTTAATAATTTTGTTTTGACATTCTAGAATTGATGATGATGATGATGATTCTAGAATGATTATTTTGAATTGATTTATTTTATTGAAATTTGCACAACATTTATTTTTATATTTTATTATTACTAAATATGACATTTCATTGATTATTATGATGTGTATTATTTTTTAAATATTTGCACGCCATGTTCCAAGGCAAACATGACATTCTATTATTTTGTATTCTAACAATTCTTCATGCTGAAAAATATTATGTATGTATGGTACTCATGTTTGAGCAAATAGAAATTATATTCGAAAGACGACTAATCAGCCTCAAATGGCACCGAATTGGTAGACGTACTTCATCTTTCACAATACCATATTTACTCTAAATACAAATGGCTCATAGAACAGTAAAAACTAACATTCGCTTAAAAAAAATCTGCTTGCCTGGTAATTTTAATAAATAAACAATTAGGGCAGTTGAATTTAAAAACGTCTATCGATTTCATTTATTGCGAATCCTTCATGCTCTTCTCTATGTTTCATCGTTCGTTGGTGCGTATCGAGGAATACTTTTGGTGCGCTTCATTTGGTGCACTTCAAAGTTAGTGCGCTTCGAGGAATACCCCCTAATAGTGTGCTTTGTTTAAGTCTAAGGATAAGAACTTGTCTTTATAAATAAAAATTAAAGAATAACCCTCAGTTTCCCACCTTAAAATTATCGCAGAATTAATGTGACAAATTGTCAAGCACGCGTTATCTTCTGTGATTGGCTGTCGAAAATTCATTCAACCAATCACAGCAGATAACGCGTGCTTGACAATTTGTCACATTAATTCTGCGATAATTTTAAGGTGGGAAACTGAGGGTAAGAGTTAATTGACTATTCGACGCCAAGCCAGCCAATCCCTACGATAAGCTATTTCCCACGTATTTGTTATTATTATTTCCCTATTCCGGTTTCGACGTCGAAGATATAAACCTACTTGGTGACTTGTCACTTACTCGTAGTAAGGCTAAGGTCGTCATTAAGAATTCATAGGAGTCGACTAATGCATAATGTCACAACAGTTTTAAACACAAGATTAGGCAACTTTTGTTTACCAATGCCGTGATCTGTAGGTTTGTCTTTAGCATTGAAACTTTGACTACAATTGGGTAAATAAAAATCGAATACAAACACTTATTAAGATTCGTCTATCTTAACAAGTGTTCGTATTCGATATTTTGCATGTAATTTTTCGATAAATAATTTTATTTCTGTAACTTGGTTTGTACAAACACTTTAAAATGTCGATCATATTTCTAAAACTAGATGAGGTTGGCATTTCATATCCGACTACTCTGATAAGAAAGGCCGAAACAAACTCAGAGGTCACAGTCTCTTTTAAAGTCCAGACAAAATCTTGGTAAGATCATGTGAAGACCATGTAGATTGATGTCTGAAATGGTCTTTTGAGGAAAGAACCAGCCAGATTGAGTGGACCTATCCAGTCTGTGCACGCATTTGTCAAGATGAGAGATCAATTGATGTAAAATACCAAGCGATCTATCAGACTTACAGGGTAATCAGAATCAGAATCATTTATTGCCAATAATGTAGGTATACATATAAGTTGGTAATTTTTTGTAGACAGTCCCGGTACATTTTACTTTACGGCATGCAAAATTGTTCAGTTGAATGTAACAATTAAAAATATACTGTTATTAATACAACAATAATACAAAAACATTCAGATCATTATGTCAACAAAATAATAAGTCATAACAATAGGTAATCAAAACATTATAGATTAAAAATAATAATGTCAACTAAATAGTTAATTAATAAATTAATAATTCATGTCAGCAAAATAATAAATTAAATGCAATCATAGTCAATTTCATTAGGAATACAAAATGAGACTAAGACTGATAATTCATAATGTTACATGCAGACTCATAGGTTATATGATGGGACTGATCTTTTATGTAGGTATGAAGCCTTCACTGTCCGCATTCAGACTCCCACTTGGTTCCTTGTACGTGGAGTCATGTCTAACAAAGCTAGCCAAGGCCCGCACAGAAGTTTCCTTCAGGGTGCACAAACTTCACAGTGTCAAGGATTTTTAGAAAAGTCAAAGTCAAATATATTTATTCAACTAGGCCAATATCGGCACTTTTGAACGTCAAACAATTAAAAATTCTAATTTAACAATTAAGTATAACAAATTGATTCTACCGTGCATTCGGAAAAGTAGCTTGATATGGAGAAGAACGCACAAGAAACTCCATACTTACTCTTATAAAAAATAGGTGTTTTACAATATTTACATAAGTACATACATTAATAAATTCATATATGTGAGGACGATGCACCCAGAATAGCACTACACACTATATTATGTACTAAAATGTTAAAAACATTTACAGGTAAATTAATTCATTTGATAAATAGGAACATGGTTCTCACATACTTACAAATATTGCAAACAAGGTAAAAATCCTAATTCAACAACAACGGAACAGGGTGTGAGTCAATTTCTATAAAAAAAAAGAAAAATCTACAATAAAAATTGTCCTATGGAACAGGACCAGCATGTTTTCTTGAAAGGAACATGAATGCGGCTAGAAGGACCTAATAGCGTTCAAACGAAGAATGCTAGAACAGTTATAGCTAGAGAAGTAGAGACTGCACATGATGACGAATTTTCTGGTAATAATATTATTGAAGGGCTACCTTCTCGAATACAGGAGTTTGCTTCGTAGGTACCTATATTTTAACATATAAATATTTCTTCTCTTATACTCTCTTGCCCTTTTCAACATTTATTTAGGGTCAGAGCTTTCTCTCGCATCTCTCGTCACGCGCTTTCCATCCGTAACGTCATCTTTCTAACAATATATCCATCGCTTCTTCTGGACTATGATACGTTCCTAAATACATCCATAATTCCATACATAACAAAAGCAAAAGTCAGACTGTTACGTTCTCAACATATATTTGTATCCTCTTTATAGATTTCAACAACGTCGAACTCATAAAATTGACGTTTTCAACATACCACGCGGGTCAAACCACCGACAGAAGCGAAGTGGTAATAAATCCATTATCCATATAATAAAATAAACCATCCTTTACTGTACCGCGACTAGTTTTTATTATACGTTGGATGTATACGAAGCGGTTATCCGGCAGGTGAAAAGCTTTTAAAACAATTAGTTGTGTTGTTCGGGCTCCAAAGCACTCAATATAATTTACGCGGAATCACAGTGAAGTATCAATCATAAACGTATAGGGCCGCTATTAATGTACGAGATATTATATTGTGCGTAATATGGTGAAGTCTTTTTAATGTAGAGTGCTTGGATTTGGATCAGAATTCCATTTGGGTTATTGGAAGTTTCTTGTCGGTTCTTCTCCATAACAATCTACCTTTGCGAATGGTCAGTAGAATCAATTATTATTGTTTTTTAACTTTATAATTTATTCCTTTTTTTCCTCATATTCACAAACTCAGTACAAAGTCATTGTAACACTTAATAGAGACTGGTGTCTACTTTAGGTAAAACCTGTATTAGAATAGAATAGAATAGAATAGAATATACTTTATTGTACACCAAAAAGAGAAATTACACATATATTTTACAGCAACTTGAGTGGACCTATCCAGTCTGTGCACGCATTTGTCAAGATGAGAGATCAATTGATGTAAAATACCAAGCGATCTATCAGACTTACAGGGTAATCAGAATCAGAATAATTTATTGCCAATAATGTAGGTATACATATAAGTTGGTAATTTTTTGTAGACAGTCCCGGTACATTTTACCTTACGGCATGCAAAATTGTTCAGTTGAATGTAACAATTAAAAATATACTGTTATTAATACAACAATAATACAAAAACATTCAGATCATTATGTCAACAAAATAATAAGTCATAACAATAGGTAATCAAAACATTATAGATTAAAAATAATAATGTCAACTAAATAGTTAATTAATAAATTAATAATTCATGTCAGCAAAATAATAAATTAAATGCAATCATAGTCAATTTCATTAGGAATACAAAATGAGACTAAGACTGATAATTCATAATGTTACATGCAGACTCATAGGTTATATGATGAGACTGATCTTTTATGTAGGGTTTTTTTTCACTGTCCGCATTCAAACTCCCACTTGGTTCTTTGTACGTGGAGTCATGTCTAACAAAGCTAGCCAAGGCCCGCACAGATGTTTCCTTCAGGGTGCACAAACTTCACAGTTTCAAGGATTTTTAGAAAAGTCAAAGTCAAATATATTTATTCAACTAGGCCAATATCGGCACTTTTGAACGTCAAACAATTAAAAATTCTAATTTAACAATTAAGTATAACAAATTGATTCTACCGTGCATTCGGAAAAGTAGCTTGTTATGGAGAAGAACGCACAAGAAACTCCATACTTACTCTTATAAAAAATAGGTGTTTTACAATATTTACATAAGTACATACATTAATAAATTCATATATGTGAGGACGATGCACCCAGAATAGCACTACACACTATACTACGTACTAAAATATTAAAAACATTAACAGGTAAATTAATTCATTTGATAAATAGGAACATGGTTCTCACATACTTACAAATATTGCAAACATGGTAAAAATCCTAATTCAACAACAACGGAACAGGGTGTGAGTCAATTTCATTAAAAAACAAGAAAAAATCTACACTAAAAATTGTCCTATGGAACAGGACCTGCATGTATTCTTGAAAGGAACATGAATGCGGCTAGAAGGACCTAATAGCGTTCAAACGAAGAAAGCTAGAACAGTTATAGCTAGAGACTGCACATGATGACGAATTTTCTGGTAATAATTTTATTGAAGGGCTACCTTCTCGAATACAGGAGTTTGCTTCGTAGGTACCTATATTTTAACATATAAATATTTCTTCTCTTATACTCTCTTGCCCTTTTCAACATTTATATAGGGTCAGCGCTTTCTCTCGCATCTCTCGTCACGCGCTTTCCATCCGTAACATCATCTTTCTAACAATATATCCATCGCTTCTACTGGACTATGATACGTTCCTAAATACATCCATAATTCCATACATAACAAAAGCAAAAGTCAGACTGTTACGTTCTCAACATATATTTGTATCCTCTTTATAGATTTCAACAACGTCGAACTCATAAAATTGACGTTTTCAACATACCACGCGGGTCAAACCACCGACAGAAGCGAAGTGGTAATAAATCCATTATCCATATAATAAAATACACCAACCTTTACTGTCCCGCGACGTAGTTTTTATCATACGTTGGATGTATACGAAGCGGTTATCCGGCAGGTGAAAAGCTTTTAAAACAATTAGTTGTGTTGTTCGGGCTCCAAAGCACTCAATATAATTTACGCGGAATCACAGTGAAGTATCAATCATAAACGTATAGGGCCGCTATTAATGTACGAGGTATTATATTGTGCGTAATATGGTGAAGTCGTTTTAATGTAGAGTGCTTGGATTTGGATCAGAATTCCATTTGGGTTATTGGAAGTTTCTTGTCGGTTCTTCTCCATAACAATCTACCTTTGCGAATGGTCAGTAGAATCAATTATTATTGTTTTTTAACTTTATAATTTATTCCTTTTTGTCCTCATATTCACAAACACAGTACAAAGTCATTGTAACACTTAATAGAGACTGGTGTCTACTTTAGGTAAAACCTGTATTACAGATCACCAGGCTTACCCTCCATCGGACAACTCACTTATGACTTATAACTGTATTAAAATAACATACAGTTCGTACACAATAAAACATACAACATTGTGGTAGCAAAAGTGACTTAATATGGATTTGGTGGATGAGTATGTGTGGAGGTGTGCGAGTGAGAGTGAGAGAGTGTGTGTGTGAGTGAGAGTGTGGTGATGGTGTGATGGGCACTTGTTAAATTTTATATCGTTCCATCACATGTTAACGTTATACTAATGGTTTCATTAAATGTTCGGTAGCATTGTAATCAATGCCTTGTAGCCAGAGCAAACATTTTCCTTGCATTATGTTCTAGAAAGAGGATAAATTAAAAGCTGCTTGTTAATTTTATTATGTTAATATAGACCCAAGAAACCGTAAAAATTATGTGCTAGACTCAATTTATATCCATTAGTCGTGCAGACATCAGTGGATCTCCTCTTGCCTGAGTTTGTTTTGGGGTCGTAAGACAGTTCCGAGTGCTTCTTCATTACTGTCAGGAGAATAAAAAGCTGTCTTACGGTCAGTAACTTACAGCGCTGATACAGATCCCATGTAGGCTATCTTATGGGTAGGAAAGAACTTACTTTAAATATGGCTCTTTGAGCTTATTCAATAAGACAGTAAAGATTGGCACAATGCAAGATAATGCATGCAAGATAAACAGATTGAATTAAGGAAGTGTCAGCAATGTGAAGAAGAGATTTAAATATATAAATAAGTTTTCGAATCATTTATATATCTAAATCTCTTAATTTTCTTTCTTATATTTTTACATTCAAAAGTGGCCTAATTGAAATAAAAGATTTGACTCTGACTTTTTTTTTTTATCTAGTATAGGCTTGCGCTTGACCACTATCTCACCTGATAGTAAGCGATGATGTGGTCGACGGTGGAGCACGCTTGCCTAGAAGTAACCTATTCACTCTTGACTTAAAGACCCCTAGATTGTAGCTTTCGGGAAACACAGACTCCGGCAGGGAATTCCACTGACTTTGAGAGTTTCGACCCGAATCACAATCACTATTGATTTTCTATCAAGAGTGGCACCGTTGTGATTCATATTTTGACTGGTGTAACAATGGCAAATAATCGAAATATTAGTCCTTATATTAGCCCAGTAAAATAACTGTAATTAGAGGCCAATCTGAGAAAAAAAACCTAGTTAAGTATTTTCACTGGAATAATGTTCATTATAGAAGTAGTAATGTTGCCTGAAAAATCCATAAAAAGCCCATAATTTCGGTGAAAGTAATTAACTAGGAGTTTTTCGAAGCAAATGTCTTACTTTTCTGGACTATATGGTAAATGGGTGTATAGTGAGCCCTGAAGCAATAACGCCCTTAAAACCGGCCAAGTGTGTGACTTCGCACATTTTACATGTATGATAATGTTTTTTGTTGCTGCAACTACTTGGACAATGCCATTATAAATTATCTGCCTTCGGATCATAGTGGGCTACTTGTGACATTTGAGTCCAATATGCTAATTAAACAAGTGCAGATTCAATCCAGACCAATAACATCCGGTAAATTAAATAAATTTAACAGCACTTTAATCGCTAAGTTAAGCGATCAGGACCTCACAGTGAATGACGGTAATATTTTGTATGATGAAGTTTTTTCAGTGGTTCAAAAAGAGTTTAATAACACTTTTAAGAAGATAACTAAAACTGTATGCCCTAAGTTTTTATTCAGTGACTGGGCGACTACAGGACTTAGAAAAAGTAGGGAAAGACTTTACGAGCTATATGGCCTTAAGCCTTGTATGAACACTGAAACGTTTAATAAGTATGTTGCTACTTACTCGAGAATTTTTAAAAATACATGTAAGGCAGCTAAGGCCTTGTATATTAGAAATAAGGTTAAATTAGCAGAAAATAAAATCAAGACGGTTTGGAAAATTATAAATAATGAAACGAACAGGAATAAAAGAAATAATCCTGATTACACGCTTGAGACCACACACGGACTTATTAGAGATAACAAAAAAGTTGCGCAAGAATTTGTAAATTTCTTTACCAACATCCCAATTAAAACTACTGAAACCTTAAATTCTTCGCCCGCGCTTGCTTTTGGATTATTAAACGCGAACGTTTCAGCCTGCCCGAATGTATTTAACTTTTCACATATAAACCCCATAACAGTAATAAAAGCTTTTAAGCAAATCAAGATCAAACCGACTGAAGATCTGTGGGGAATGTCCATCAAAGCTTGTACCTCCATTATTCAGACTATAGCGCCGTACTTAGCTGTAATTTTTTATTTGTGTGTGGATCAAGGAGTCTTTCCGGATCTAATGAAATATAGTAAGGTTATACCACTTTTTAAATCCGGGGACAGTAAAGACACAAATAATTATAGACCAGTATCCGTGTTGCCGGTTTTCAGCAAGGTATTTGAGAAGATAATGCTTAATCAAATGCTCATTCATTTTAATAAGAATAAAATCTTGCATGATAAACAGTATGGTTTCACCAAAGGACGTTGTACAACTGACGCTGGTGTCACCCTATTAAAACACATCTTTAATGCGTGGGAAGAGTCGCAGGATGCCATAGGTATCTTCTGCGACCTGTCGAAGGCGTTTGATTGCGTTAATCATGAAACATTACTTCTGAAACTTGAGCATTACGGGCTAGGTCAATCAGCGTTAAGTTTGGTTGAATCTTATTTAAGTGATAGACAGCAATTAGTTCAGATAAACGGTGTGAATTCGTCGGGGTTAAACGTGAAAATGGGGGTACCCCAGGGCTCAATATTAGGTCCTTTCTTATTTTTAATATACATAAACGATTTACCCCGTTTATTGGAAAACAAACTAAACATGGTGTTATTTGCTGATGACACATCTTTAATTTTTAAAATAAATAGACGTACTTGTCAGGTTGACGACGTAAATAACGCGCTACGGCAGGTTCAGGATTGGTTCACTGCAAATAATTTAGTTTTAAATGGTAAAAAAACCAAGTGCGTAAAATTTTCCTTGCCGAATGTAAAAAGTACTGATTGTGACATTATCTTAAACAAGGAGAAGTTAGAATTCGTCGATAAAACGGTTTTCCTGGGGATCACGCTAGACTCAACGTTACAATGGGGTCCTCATTTAATATCACTTGCAGGGCGGCTAAGTTCGGCAGCTTATGCTGTTAGAAAGATTCGTCAATTTAGTGATGTAGATACCGCGAGGCTGGTCTATTTTAGTTACTTTCATAGTATAATGTCTTACGGTATTTTACTATGGGGAAGGGCTGCAGACATTGAGTCAATTTTTATTCTGCAAAAACGAGCCATCAGAGCGATATACAATCTTCGCCGGCGCGATTCTCTAAGGGAACTGTTTAAGGGCATTAACATCATGACGGTTCCTTGTCAATATATTTATGAAAATATCATGTACGTGAGAAAAAATTTACATCTTTTTAGTAAAAACGGAGATAGACATAATTACATTACTAGAAATAGGGACCAATTAGTTCAACCAGGTTTCAGACTGGCTAAAGTAGCCTCTTCTTTCATGGGGTACTGTACAAAATGTTACAATAAAATTCCTCCCCACATTCTAGAACTGAATGAGACGAAATTTAAAACTTGTATAAAACGCACACTATGCAGGCAGGCATATTATAAGTTGGGGGATTACATCACTGATAAAAATGCTTGGCTCAATGCTACTCTTGCTCCACAACCACTAGGGCGCAAAAACAAGTGATATGCAGAACATTATTGTTTTGTAGAATTGTTGGACCTGCTGAAGACTGTATGAATATATTTGTATTATATAGACTCAATTTCTTTTAGTATAGTATAACTGCGCAGCACGTGTGTGAGTACTATGTACCCAACTGTAAATCTACCATTTGCTGTACCTCGGTGTCGTTCGTTGACTTGTGTTTGCCCTGGCAGTTGAGTGTGTCATGCTCTCTCAAATGTCTCTCTGATGGTGGCGTGTGTGTTGGATCATTCGGTTCCCTTCATGATGGTTGAGCTGGGTGGTGCCGATTCATGCGTCATGTTCGTGAACGGGCGCCGTCAGTTGGGATTGGTCTTAACTTAACTGCTTCGGATGCTAGTGTTTTTCTAGCGCTTATTATGTAACTGCACAGTACATGTGTAAGTACTTTTAATACTTTGTACCTGTACGTAGTATAGTATGTAGTGATTCTGGGTGCATTGTCCTCACACATATAAATTTATTAATGTATGTACTTATGTACCTAAATATTGTAAAAAAAACATATATTTTTTTTAAAAGAGTAAGTATGGAGTTTCTTGTGCGTTCTTCTCCATAACAAGCTACTTTCCGAATGCACGGTAGAATCAATTTTTATTCCTTGTAAATTTTAATGTAACTAACGTTCAAAAGTGCCACTTTGTGGCCTAGTTGAAATAAAATATCTTTGTCTTTGTCTTTGTCTTTGTCTAGGGTTCCGTACCAAACCGCAAAATCAAGTTCGTTGTAATACACACCAAATTTCAAGTTCCTAGGCTAGGTCCCAATGGGAAGTTAAAAAGTTATTTGGTGACTGGTACTGACTTTGGTGGCATCTCATTCCTTTGTTTTTCAATATATTTTTACATAAAAGATACAGTATTTATTTACTCAAAGAGCTCAAAATCACGATACCCAGTCAATAAGGAAGGTTATTTTTGTTTACACCCCACTTTAACTGTTTGGGAGCTCACCTTAAAAATAATTAAAAATATTTATTGACTTCTTGCTTTGGGTCAACAAGATGCTTATACTGTGAAAATTTGAAGACTGTAGCTGCAACGGTTTGGCTGTAAAACCTGTGTGACAGACGATGGACACACAGACACGTGAGTGACAGCAATAGGGCTCCGTTTTGACCCTTCGGGTACAGAACCCTAAAAATATCAGAATAAATTTATTTCTTTACCCAAAGTTCCATGCCCGATATCTTCAGAATCAACCACTCAGTTCACGTTTATTACCTCCACTTGGATATCCTAATTTACTCCTAATCTAATCTACCTATTCGCTCAAATTGCGTTAACACACTCAGCCTTCACAGCCACTGAGCAAAACACATAAGCAGGTGTATTTAAAATAGGTTGTTACCTACCTACTCCTAAACGTTACACTTGAGATGTACTCGGCATTAGATAAACCACCGTTTTGAAACAAAATAATAATCTCAAGATTGATTCTAATATTGATGACGGACAGTAAGCCCTGAGTAATAACATAGCCTTCAAACTAAGCAGAAAGAGGTGTCATTTACCCAAGGTTCTATGCTGTGCAGATTGTAATTCATGCCCGATATCCTCAGAATGATCCGCTCAGTTGGCGTTTATTACCTTGTAACGTTGAATAGTAACTGTCAACGTTCCTAACTAAATCACCATAGCAAACTGCGGTAAAAACACGCACAGATCAACAAAAATAATAACAAGAATCTTACAAACTAATAATTTAAAAAAGTAACAAACTGTTATCAAACACATTGTGGGCGATAATATTAATAAGATAAATTAAACCTAATATATAACTATATATAATTATTATTAACGTAAAGATATTGAAAAATCTACTAGTCATTGCACTACGTTTCAACTCGATAACTTTCCGTGTGGCGGTAGTCACACATATATAAAAAAAAGGAATTATTAAGATCCAACACCACTCGGGCTTTTATCAACGCACCGGACGGGCATTGGCGATCGGACATCTCAGCTGATTACAAGTACACTCGCTCCATAGTATCTTCCCTACATACTTAGCGAGTCATTTTACGTGTACCTTTATAAAATTAGTTTTAGTCAAAAACAACACGAGTGTGTTCATTAAA
Organism: Orthosia cruda; assembly: GCA_964057195.1. Classification (NCBI taxonomy): domain Eukaryota; kingdom Metazoa; phylum Arthropoda; class Insecta; order Lepidoptera; family Noctuidae; genus Orthosia; species Orthosia cruda. The sequence continues at coordinate 38,304,588 of OZ059830.1, forward strand.
AATAAAACTAGCTTCAGTGTTAACCCCGTATTGGGTAAGTGTTGACAATTACTTTTTGCTTAATCATGCTGGTTACGGCCATTACATGACAAAATCTCATCACCCTTTTTATAATTTCTGTTGGTGTTTTAGTAAGGTACTTATTATTTTGTTATTTCTTTAGCGCTTACCTGCTTTACATGTTTTTTACCGTTACAAATTTAAATAAAAAACTCTAGAGCTCCGGTTCTGATTGTGACAAGCACACATTCGCCTTAAGCGCCGTAGTACATCCTCTTTCCTACGCTTACACTGTTGCGGTAACAATCAGACAAGGATAAGCCGGGAGACCAAGGAACTTATGCGACGATTGGAAAATTCCAGGGCCCAAAGTCCCGGTTCAACCACCTGGGACCTTCATCGGAAGAACCTGCCGACAGCCTATGATCATCGTCAACTCTGCGGAACGACCTCTTGCTGGCGCCTTCCTCGGCCTTCCCATCGCAACCGCTTCTGCTGCCAGGCCAGGATAGTACTAGCGCCTACCTCCATTTGGCAAAGAGAATATTTATAAGAAACGGCTTTTTGTACCTGCGACCCTTAAATTAAATTTTATGTAGATAGTGCTGCGTATTATTTATCTCTATATTAGATGATTAACCCGCAAACGCTACAACCTATACTTAGATATTCTAATTTACTCCTAATCTAATCTACCTATGCGCTTTTGCGTTGACAAACTCAGCCTTCGCAGCCACTGAGCAAAACACGTAAGCAGGTGAATTTAAAATAGGTTGTTACCTACCTACTCCTAAACGTAACACTTGAGTGCATTCCGGCAATAGATAAACCACCGTTTTGAAACATATTAACCTAAATGATTTACTCCACTTAACACATTAGCTCACAGCACCGCCCCGTTGAATTTTATTTATGCTCATCACTTTGAAGTTAACCAGTCCCCTGAAAGGGTTAATTAAGTGAAAGATTCTCACGGCCTGCGAACTGAATGATCATGTTAGACAAATTAGAACGTATTATTGAGCAAAGAACCCATATATAACCCGACAAATATAACAATGCTGCACCCTTTTCATGTTGTAAACTTTAGTGTAAAGGTGTACGGCGAAATTCTCTATATAGTTCGGTAATATAGCTTTTTGTAAATTTGGTTACATAGTAGCAAGGTTGATCAATAACAACGTTTTGGTTTGGAATGTAGGTAAACTGTGTTAGTACATTAGCATTTAATGTGATCATATATCTGTAGAATAATTTATTAGTTGAAACTGATAGTGTTGACTGATGAAACTATACGTTGCAAAGGTGTGTAACTATTTTGGTGTACAATGAAGAATATTCTATTCTATTCTTGTTGCTTTGTTATCTGAGACGACCTATTGACAAGTGTGATAAATATATTGCAATATTGCGACGACGGCCTGGAGTGGCTCATGTTGTTTTACCCCCGACGAAAAAAGAGAAATGTTATATGTTTGACGTGTGTATCTATCTGTGTGTTTGTGTATCTGTCTGTGGCGATCGTAAACGGTTGAACCGATTTTGATTTTGTGTTTGAAAGGTGACTTTATCGAGAGTGTTCTTAGCTAAGTTTGATGAAAATCATGGTTCAGCTGTTTAAAAGTTATGATCGTTTTACTGTTTGAATCGGGGCATTTTCGAAAGATATCGTGCCATAGTAAAATTACGTGTTCGATAGATTATTGATCGAAGCGTGTCTACTACTAGATAAAATATGTACTTTAAAAACCATGAAATAAAATGTGTCAGTGTTTTTTTTTAAATATTACTTGTTTTTTTTCGTTCAGCACATTTCGCTCAAAGGACTGGTCCTTTGAGCCTTATGTTCGTCTCGCATTACTCTATTGCGAGTAGGTACATATTGAAGGAGTGCATAGTTATAAAAGATCAATCAACCAACTTCATAATAACTACATGTTCGTTACATGGCACTAAATCATACGCTAGACCCATTAAAGTGTTTAATTATTCTAAAGTGGTAAACGTACTATCGTTTTACTGTAACAGTAATATAATATTGTTGTAGTTATATTGCCAGAAGTCAGGAACAGTGTTATAATGTTAATTGGTTTGTTCTATATTCGCCGATTTACCTTCGACCTATAGTTTTCGGCAGATTGTGGCCACGTGTTAGCGGTAATATCATAATATTCGTTATTAAATTTACTTTATTACTTTTTTTTTTTTACCTTTGTATAGATTCTTTTACCGATTGTTTTGTGAATGTGTGAACATTGTAGGCCTTCTAGATGCTAGTTAACATTTGTTAACTTTTTTTATATAATATATAATCTTTTTATTTTATTTTTTTAGTTTCTTACGACTTATTGTCATAAGTCGGGCCTACGTTGTCCCCCATATCTAAGTACTAACGCTGTAACATGGAAATATTGTAAAACCAAACCATTTTTAAAAGAGTAACCATGGAGTTTCTTGCCGGTTCTTCTCCATAGGAAACGACCAACCCGAACCGTGCACCTTTTGTCGACGTTTTATAAGTGCCCATGTAGGCCTAGGTGAAAAAAAAAAAAAAAAGATTTTGAATCATTATATTCACAGTACAAGGTACTGTAATATCAACATAATAAGTTGTCAAACACATCTACGGAACAAAGCTGGAAAATGTCTTCCAGAGCAAATGGATATATTTTTACTACATATAATTGAATTCATACACTAAGTCAGAAGCCTCAGTCGTAAATCTCATTTCATTTACAAAAGTTTCAAAGTTAATAAGTTTATGATAAAAACCTTAAATATTTTCTATACAAACAAAATACAAATGGCCATCCAATACTTGCCCACTTTAAATAATAATAATTTATTAAATTTATTCATTCAAAGCCTAATACACAATGAGAGAATTGACAAGAAGAAATACAATGATTAGGCTACATTAGTACATGCAAAAAGCTAGAAACTTATGACACCCAAACTAGGACATGTCCTGTATCTCAGGTGTTAGGGTTCCTTCCTGGCTGGTCACAATATGTATATAAATTATTTATTCATAATTTAATCTAACATCTTTTTAGTTCGCTTATTAATCAGTCGGGTTTTTGAAAAATCCTTCATTTTGATATTCCACTCGATGGGTAACGAAAAAAAAAAAAAATTGTCCCCCCAATATGGCGCACAAAATCCGCCATTTTTGTTTTTTTTTTACGTCACTTATCTAAGAACACTTGGGCGGCCAAGCCCTATCTAACGATGGATTAATTATAAAAAATCCGTCTAGCGGTTTGCAAGATAAGAGGTGAAAAAGAATATTACATACATACAAACATACAAGATACGCGCGAAAAACATAACCCTTTCCTTGCAGCCGGGTAAAAAGCTTGTAAAATACACTCATTCCAACCTAGGAATCCAGCCACTTCTTTTATAAACGTTTTAACTAAGTTGACAGGAGTCTTATAGGCAGCCTTACAAAGGCAGTTTATTTGACTGAAGCTAAATTTTGTTAATTACTGATGTAACTGAGAGGCACTCTGAATTTTCAGCTTGATGCAGTAATGAAAAAAACAACGAATGAAAAGAACATTGTGATATTGCACCTGTCTGGAATACATTGTAGATATCATAATATTAGCTTGGGGATTATGAACTGTTTCAGCAAATTTATGATAACAAACCTTTTTTATTTTTTTTGTAATCTATTGGCTAGCGTTTGACCACCATCTCGCCTGATGTTAAGCGATGATGTGGTCTACGGTGAAGCACGCTTGCCTAGAAGAAACCTATTCACTCTTGACTTAAAGACCCCAAGGTTGTAGCTATCAGGGAACAAAGACTCCGGAAGGGAATTCCACTCCTTAGCTGTGCGCACAATGAAAGTATTAGCAAAACGCTTTGTGCGTATGGGAGGGATGTCCACCATGTACCGATGGCGCATGGCCGTACGCCTTGTAGTCCGATGATGGAAAGGGCTAGGCGGAATCAAATTGTGCAGTTCCATCGCACACTCCCCGAAATGTAACCGATAAAAAACCGACAGACTGGCGACTCGGCGTCGATGTTCGAGGCTCTGGAGCTTTGATGCGACCAGTGCATCGTTGCCAATAAGCCTTTTGGCCCGTCTGTCAATCGACTCAAGTGCATTAAGCTGGTATTTGGCAGATCCATCCCAGAGGCGAGAGCAGTACTCCATGCATGACCGAACTTGTGCTTTATACAAGTTGAGCAGCTGTTCAGGCGTGAAGTACCGTCCCACCTTTGCAAGAATCCCCAACTTTATTTCAACTTTTTTCTTATTTGTTTGGGCGATACTACTTATCCGTGAAAAGAGCCCTAAGCATTATATCCAAAGTTTATGTTAGGTATATCTATTAATATTAGGGAAATTATTAACCGAGCGAAAAATATACTGAATGGGCGACTATTATACTAAGTGACTATTTATCCGGTTTACCTTTTAGGAGGTTTTTGTGAGCTGCGGCAATAATATTATTACATACCTTAAGGTTGCCATAGTCGATCATTCTTCCATACAAACGTAGTCTGGCGATTACTCCACTGTTTGACGATGTACGTTCAAATTAAAAAATGATATCAATTTGTCCCATCATTATCTTGCCCTGTATGGAAACACAAAAGTAAAAGAAAATATTTATTTGAAAGTTATGAGCATTGAAAGTTCCATATTTTAACACTAATTATAACGCATCTTTGGACGCTCTAAAAAATAAAATTAATATACTATAAGAAAATTTTAAATTGCAAAACGGTCACTAAACAGGGATAGATTAGTAGTCCAACAATGCAAATAATTTTATTTTGAACAGATACGCTTTGTCGTTTTTAATGATATCCATTTATTTAATATTCTTCATTGCATGTTTTCATTAAGGGGCTGAGGACGAACAGTTGACAATCGACATCTGAGGTTCTGAGCCACGCCCACTGTCATCGATAGTTTAGGGGCAAACTTAAATTGGAGCGAAAAGTATTTGAAAATTAAATACACAAGGCCGACCACAGAGGCCCGCATCATAAACGGACTCTTCCGATGGTTTTTTACAAAAATATAACCGCGCTAGTTCTTATTTCAAACTGGCTAGCATCTGACATCAGATCGTTCACTGTTATTTTGCCTATGAATGCAACCTTATTGCTACGAAAATAAAGATCACTAAAATAGGTAATCTGGCTAGTGTCATACGAGTCTTTGTCGTGCAACTTGAATAAATATTATAATTATGTTTGCTTCTATGCGACTGCCACATATAAGAACACAGTACGTTACATTTTTTTATATTAGTTTAATAGCTGGATAATTTTATTTATATTATTTTAATGAGTTTTACTATACTGAAATGGACTGTGCAATATTAAACTGGAAACTTTAATTTTGAATTAAGATTTGGTGCTTTCAGTAATCAATTTTATCATTATTTACAATAGGAAAGTCACATCAAATTGTAAAGACACCTTAAATTAGCAAATATCCAAAACTTACTAGGTTTGGAATGGTCTTTTTTAGGCATGTTTAAAATATGCAATAGAATGTATGACGCTATTAATATCATTTGTACAATTAGTAGGTTCATATTCCTTGTTTAGTATTCTCTTGAAATCTTAATATATCATTTAGTTACTAATACAAGATGACTTTCCGCTATCCTGGAATATAATAATTACAAAGCACTTACTGGGTTTTGATATACATCAGCCCTCTATGGTGAGGTCACGTGGTGCCGCTTTTCTGTATATTAGAGTTAAAAAAACAAATAGACAGGGCGCAAAAAACACGGTCATGTAAACTTTATCTATCTATATAAATAAAAAAACCGGACCAGTGCGAGTTGAACTCGCGCATAAAGGTTCCGTACCATTATCGCAATAAACGGAAAAGATCACGTATTTTGTATGGGAGCCCCACTTAAATATTGATTGTGTTCTGTTTTTAGTATTTGTTGTTATAGCGGCAACAGAAATACACCATCTTGTATGTGATTGTAAGCGTTTCACTAGAGAACGGCTGAAACTATTTGTTGCTATTGTTTGTTATATATCAATCAATCAATCATTTATTTGCTATAAGTATTGGTACAGTGTAGGTGTTTAAAGATAATATAGAAAGAAAGAAAATGTGTATTTGCGCCAGGCACAACGCATGCCTTAAACAAAACCGGCTAGGTGCGAGTCGGACTCGCGCACGAAGGGTTCCGTACTTGTTAAATTCTGGTTTACGATTTATGACGTATTTAAAAAAAAACTACTTACTTGATCTCGTTCAAACCAATTTTCGGTGGAAGTTTACATGGTAATGTACATCATATATTTTTTTTAGTTTTTATCATTCTCTGATTTTAGAAGTTTCAGGGAGGGGGGGCACATTTTACCACTTTGGAAGTGTCTCTCACGCAAACTATTCAGTTTAGAAAAATATATATTAGAAACCTCAATATCATTTTTGAAGACCTATCCATAGATACCCCACACGTACAGATAGGATGAAAAAAAATATGAGTTTCAGTTTTTTTCCATTTTTGTTTGAAAATCTTAATGCGGTTCAGAGAATACACCTACTTACCAAGTTTCAACAGCATAAATGATTTTATTTCTGTAAGTTGGTTTGTACAAACACTTTTACATGTCGAACATATTTTTTAAAACTAGATGAGGTCGGCGTTTCCTATCTGACTACTCTGAGAAGAAAGGCCGAAACAAACTCAGAGGTCACAGTCTATCTTAAGGTCCAGACAAAATATTGGTTAGATCATGTGAAGACCATGTAGACTGATGTCTGAAATGTTCTTTTGAGGAAAGAACCTGCCAGATTGAGTGGACCTGTCCAGTCAGTGCACGCATTTGTCAATAACCGAGCAGCTCAACTCAGAATTTAAGGAGCTCAACGATTCGACGAACAGTACCAAAGAAAGGACATTCGGGTAGGCCGCATAAACTACTCAAACTGCTAGAACATGATTATAAACTAAGATAAATTTAACTTAAAACAAAAAAAAAACAAAAAAGAATGATCCACATAGTCTTCAAATTCATAATAATTAAAATAAAATAATATAATACTTTAAAAGGAAATATTCTTGTCATTGCAAGAAAACCAAAAAATAAATAAAAAATAATTATAATAACAAAATTCACGGTGCAAAATATAATTTAAAAAAAAAACAAAATTAATTGGAACAGCTCAATCCCAAGCCTTTTTGTCTTCAAGGTAATCTTTAGTTGTATAAAACGCTTTCTGGCAAGTTACGTTTAATGAAAGATTTGAATTTATTAAGACTTGGATCTTGTACGTGGCTTGGAAGCTTATTATAAAAGCGTACACATTGACTTCTAAACGAGCCACCTATTTTCTTGAGCCTTGTTGTAGGTACTACAAATTTGTGTTTATTCCTAGTATTTATGTTATGGATATCACTGTATTTTTAAAACAATTTTATATTTTTATGGGCATATAAATGATTTTCATAAATATACTGAGAAGGCACAGTCATTACATAAATCTCCTTAAATAGAAATAATAACTATAAGAACTATGAGAGAGATCTCATAGTTCTTATAGTTTCGGAAAAAAAGTGGCTGTGACATACGGACGGACAGACAGACAGACAGACAGACATGACGAATCCATAAGGGTTCCGTTTTTTGCCTTTTGGCTAGGGAACCAAAAAGGAAAACATAAATACTAAAAACAGTGTATGCCTCACAACCACGTATATGTTACTGTAAAAGCCGAACTGTTGTTTCAGTTTAAAAAAAAAAACTATGATGAAACTTATTATTTATCGGTAAAACAGATTTACTAAGTCTTACCGGTAAAAGTCTGAAATCATCATCATCATCATCTACCTGCCCTTGTCCCATGTTACTTGGGGTCGGCGCAACACGTTTTCTTCTTCCATATCATCCTGTCCCGCACCACGCTATAATTGACTCCCTTTTCTTTAATATCACTCCTCACACAGTCCATCTATCTTTTCTTTGGCCGTCCCCTCCCTCTTCATCCATCCCCAATTAAATTCATAAGAGTACACCTAAGTCATTCCAGACATTCTTTTCCCGCACCGTCTAGAACCAGCCCTCGCGGTACGCGTCCAAACCATCTCGGCACCTATTTCTGGGCCGGCCTCAACGGTGCGTTCCATCTTCAAGATTGTGGAGTGGAGGCTTGCTCAGCGCTCAATTTGCATGCTAGTAACGTGAGCCGTAACGGCATTGGCCCATTTGAGCCGAACAGCCTTTTTACCCACGTCTATTATGCCCGTTTGGGAACACAGCGTGTTCCGTATTCGGTCTGTTCTTTTTACATCCAGAATGCTGCGTAACTCTCTGGCAATCCCCAAGTGTAAGTCTTTGAGTTTACTCTCCAGGGCGATCGGCGGATTTTTTGTTAATAAATAAGAATTGTCAGTGCCGATTTGGCAAAATGATAAGATCAATTAATAATTTGCTTAACAATATTAATAGACTAACAAACTATTATTGTAGCCCGTTATTGCAATTGGGATAGTTAATTGCGAGAAATACAGGACTGATCAATGTGGTGATTCTTGGTGACCTTTATGTCCACATGTGGACGATTTTTGGTTGAAACGACGAAAAATGTCAAATTCGTGAGAAATAGATTAATTTCTCACGAATTTGACATTTTTTGGTCAGTTCTAGGTGCCGTATGTTAGAAAGAAACAAAGATTGAAACAAATGGATACGAAGAATTTTATTAGTTCTGTTATTTCGAGACACTGCCAGCGTGGTTGGTACGACCATTCCATGTTCTGTGTTGTTTTCATATGAACGAAGAAGGTTAAAATTGTATTCAACCTCACCTATATTTTAAATATTGTTTATTTCAAATTGAGATAACATTTGTTGTATTTTCAAAGAGGTTCAAATACTTTTTAGTTATGGACTTAGTAAGTAAACTAAACGACGTGAGTCGTTTATAATACAACAAAAATATAGATGCCAGTGACAGCGGTAGTGCTAAAAAATAAAAGTAATACAGACTTTGACAATATTACTTGTGATTTCGTTAGTTCCAATTAAAGCCACCAGGCTACATGATCTGGCTGCATTATACCTGATATTTTTTTGACAGACTGAATTGACGAGAAATAAATTGAATATTATTTTTGCTTTTTGCGGAAAAAAGCGACATACTTCCACCTAGCAACGCCGCAAAGCGGTCACTGTCGAATTGCACTGGATGGAAAGAGAAGCACGATGGAATTTGTATAGACTTTTTTACAAAACATAATAATATGAATTACTTAAAAATAATGAATGAAACTTCAATATATAAGACAATGAAGTTTTGCGTCCTTTTATGATACGTTATTGTTGTTAATTGTACAAATGTACACTGGTCAGTATTACCGGAAAAATCTTTTGAAGATCACGATAAGAGGATACTTTGCCATTCAATTGTATCGAGGTTTTTGTACGTAAACGTGTTTCGGCCACAACAAAGTTTTCGGAAATATGATCAAGATTAACATATCTTTTTTCTGCTGTCACATCTTCAATAGATTTGGCTAAAAAATGTTTAAAAGAAAGCCCATTTTGAGTATTCAGCCCCTTAATTCTTTTTTTTTAAACTTATCTGAACCTACCTATAAAATTATGATTGGTGTTAATAATAATTGTGATTAACATTAGAATCGGGATATTTACCATGTTTCTAATGTTAATCTTAGTGAACATGACAGTTTAAAAATAATTGTGATGTTTGTAACTATATTATTAAATTCAAATGTAATATTTTGCATGCCGTATGGCAAAATGTATTGGGACAATTTATTGATATTCCAACTGATATGTATACCTACATAACAGCAAATAAATGATTTCTTTCGTTTTTTCTTTCATTCTCGCAAAGGTCTTTTGATAAAATTTCGCGCGTTCGTTTTCGTCCTAAAACATCATCCATTTCGCTACAAATTTGTAAAAGTGTGTATTCGTACGCGAACTAGCTTCTTACTGCTCATCACAGCATATTTCACCCCGCGCACAAAATAGTTCGTGCCGACGACTAGTGCAACCTTAATTGTATTTGGAGTCCTGATTATCTGTTAGCATGTTCTTCTTTTGAAAATAGCATAAAAACCGACGAGGTGACATCGTTGTGGAGTGCGCGAGTTCGGATGTATTCGTGTTTACAACGAATAAGTCCAAGAGCGAGCGAAGCGAGCTCGGAAACTTAGGGCACCCCGACACGGATAAGTTAGGATTGAAGGGGATGACGGGAGCTGAAGTGAGCGAGCGAACTTAGCTCCGGTCATCTCCTTTACGTTAGGTTACTTAAGACCCTGCAGACATAAAAAGGAGCCCCGTTCGCATTTGTATTTGCTCACTGTTTGTCGCTCAAATAATATTTCAGTAAGACATATTCAATATTTTTTACACCTTTAATTTGAATTTATTTTCGCTCGTTTAAATACTATCCTTAATATTAATACAATTATGTAAGAAGTTCCTTCTATGAGCAGAACCCTTAAATTGCAATATTAAAATCCACCGACAAGTCCACTTAACCATCATAAATGTAGATCCTATAATATCGGCATTTAATAGAAAGCACTTAAAAGCGACTGCATGTAAATTGCATTATTTAAAAGTAGGAAGGTACTCTTATACACAAGTATATGAGTACCTTCCTACTGCAATAATGCTTGCACAAGTAATACAATATTCCCATTATTGCAGGCACTCGAGAAAAGTCAATCATGCGTTCACTCAGTTCCCCTACCTCTCATATATCTATTAAAATCATATTATTCATTTCTATGTTATTCTCGGCAGTCGTTTATTGGAGGTGGAATCTCTCCTTTCCTGTAACTTCGTACAGGTGTCATGTTTCATAAGAAAACCTGGATGAAGGGTTATCTTTTATGCAGCGTCTTGCTTATTTTTAGGATTAGCGAAGCGAAGCGCAGACGAAGTTCCGATTCAGTTCTTTGAAAATAAATTATTGTTACGAGAAGCTATCTAGTGTAATAAGGTAAGCTTTAAAATGTATAAAGCTGAGCGTAAATAAAGTAAAGGTAAATGGAATGTTTTTAGAGAATACTTTCAAAAGTATTTATCCATAACAATCATAGACGCAAAACGAAAAATCTCAAACAAAACACGAACTTCAAATACGAAACGAAGCAAATATGATATGAAAAAAGAATGTTTCCATGAAAATTTTGAATGAAATTCAATTAAAAAGTGTGGTGTGTAACAGACGTTCGCTTTTTTAACGTTTTCTATTTGCCCAGTACATTCTTTTGTTTGCAGCCGATTTTGACAGTTCAATTTTTGAGAGAAAGGTTGTGTATTACCGTAAAAAAACTTTTTGCAAAAAAATACTACCCACTTCCAAAAACAAAACTACAAAGTGAAAAATAACTTAATTTTTTGAAGTCGGTGTCTTTCGTAGGTACCATTTTTTGCGTTGTACGCACCTAATAGGCAAGTTAGTAAGGGAACTATTTCGCCAGAATAGATTTCATGAAACTTGAACATAACCGGTGAAATGAGAGATCTGCGTACCCCTTAAGAGCGAACTGGCGTTTATGTTATAAACAACAAACAGACATGCGATTGCAGCAATCCCGAGAGGTTTGCCGTTATTTATTGAAGAGTTCTGTTGTATATCTCCGAAATTCTTCATCAGATATTCACCTAATTAAAATGGGACCAATTTCGGAACATACTTTTTCAAACAAAAAAAGAATTTTCAAAATCGGTCCACAATTGACGGAGTTATCGGTGAAAATACACAAAAAAAAAAAAAACCTCCTCCTTTTTGGGAAGTCGGTTAAAAATCGTAGGTGAAGGAGTAGACGTTAACACAAAGACGGCTCGTAAAAGTAGGAGTGTAAGATGTAACTTTATTAGGTTTATTATATTATGAATAAGTTATCGTGGAAAAGCGCGAGAAGAGGTTTTTACGGTTTTATAGGGACATATACCTGATGTTGCGGGTTTTATAAGCTTAAGTGAGCCATATTTTTTTATTAACACCAGAGAATTTTAAATTCAGTCCATAAATATTCAATTCTTCTATTTATTAACACTCCATGTAAAACAAAATACAAATATCACAAATTGTAGTAACAATACGAGATGGCTTAAATCCATCGAACAAAAGCGAAGCAAAATCGATTTTAAATCCAAAAAAAAACACCGGCAGCCCACCGTTGTGTTCGGACACGTTTCACAAACGCAGGCGCCATGTTTCTATTTCGATTACCGAAATATTGGAAATAAAATATAACCGCTATCGTATTTCCACGCGACAGGCGGAAATAAAGCTTGCCGACAAATCGACACGGCAGCCGCATCGCGGTGGAGTGTACCGTCACACAGCCCTAGCTGGCGAAATTGTATTACTCTGAAAACTCTGGATTCTCCATTTCATGGTATTAACACGATAGATAAGACTCAGACCCGACTTTTCTGTTGGCGACGTCATTGAAAATACACTTGAAGAATAGAATAAAACACATCAGATACAATATGAAGATACATCATTTCAGCTAGTAAATATTAAGGGGCTGAATTACCAAAATAGGCATTCTTTTAAACATTTTTTTACCAAAAGATGTGGCAGTGGAAAAAAGATATGTTAATCTTGATCATATTGCCGAAAACTTTGTTGTGGCCGTAACACGTTTACGCACAAAAACCTCGATACAATTGAATGGCAAAGTATCCTATTACCGTGATCTTCAAAAAAAAATTCCGGTATTACTGACCAGCGTACATTTGTACAATTAACAACAATAACGTATCCACGCAAAACTTCACTGTCGTATATTTTGAAGTTTCTTTCATTATTTTTAAGTAATAAATATTATTATATTTTATAAAAAAAAAACCATACAAATTCCATCGTGCTTCTCTTTCCATCCAGTGCAATTCGACAGTGATCGCTTTAACGCGTTGCTAGGAGGACTTAAGTCGCTTTTTTTCGCAAAATGCAAAAACATATTCGATTTATTTCTCGTCAATTCAATCTGTCAAAAAAAACAGGTATAATGCAGCCAGATCTTGTAGCCTGGTGGCTTTAATTGAAACTAACGAAATCACAAGGAATATTGTCAAACTCTGTATTATATTTATTCTCTGGCACTAACACTGTCATTAGCATTTACATTTTTGTTGTATTATAAACGACTCATGTCATTTAGTTTACTTACTAAGTCCATAACTAAAAAGTAATTAAACCTTTTTAAAAATAGAACTAATGTTATCTCAAAAAACGGCACCACGTGACCTCCTCACCCCAGAGGACTGGTGTATATCAAAACCCAGTAGGTGCTTTGAAACTTTTATATTCTAGGATAGCACAAAAATATATTATGATTTAAAGTAGGCTATGGAAAGTCATGTTGTACTAGTAGGTAACTAAATGACATATTAATATTTTAAGAGAATACTAAACAAGCAATATGAACCTATGAATTGTAAAAATGATATTAATAGTGTCCTAAATTCTATTAGATATTTTAAATATGTCTAAAAAAGACAATGCCGAACCTAGTAAGTTCTGGATATTTGTAAATTTAAAGTGTTTTACAATTTGATGGGACTTTCCTGTTGTAAATAATGATTAAATTGATTAATAAAAGCACGAAATCTCAATTCAAATTTAAAGTGTCCATTACACAGTCAACATTACACAGTCCATTTCAGTTTATTAGAACTCATTAAAATAATATTAATAAAATTATCTGGCTATAAAACCATTATAAAAAAAATGTCACGTACTGTGTTCATAAATGTGGCAGTCGTATATAAGCAGACATAATTATAATATTTATTAAATTTGCACGACAAAGACTCGTATGACACTAGCCAGATTATCTATTTTAGTGATCTTTATTTTCGTAGCAATAAGGTTGCATTCATAGGCAAAATTACAGTGAACGATCTGATGTCAGATGCTAGCCGCTAGTTTGAAATAAGAACTTGCGCGGTTATATTTTTGTAAAAACCATCGGAACAGTCCGTTTATGATGCGGGCCTCTGTGGTCGGCCTTGTGTATTTAAGGCTCCAATTTAAGTTTGCCCCTAAACCATCGATGACAGTGAGCGTGGCTTAGAACCACAGATGTCGATTGTCAACTGTTCGTCCTCAGCCCCTGATGATCCTTGGCTAGATACTTAAGACGACAGAGATGTTAATAGCTTACCAAAAAGGTCGTGTAATATCCTACATTACTCCTTCTTAACCAATTCTAATAGAGGGATTGGTCAACTTATATCATTAAGGGCTTGATGAGCAGCACGAATTTGCAGCGGTTGTTCCGACGTTAATGTCTGTTGCATCATGTTGCATTGTGTTAATGACTTAAAAAAACCGGCAAGTGCGAGTCGGACTTGCGCACGAAGGGTTCCGTACTTGGTAAATTGCGGTTTACGATATATGACGTATTAAAAAAAAACTACTTACCAGATCTCGTTCAAACCAATTTTTGGTGGAAGTTTACTTGGTAATGTACATCATATATTTTTTTTAGTTTTATCATTCTCTTATTTTAGAAGTTACGGGCGGGGGACACATTTTACTACTTTGGATGTGTCTCTCGCGTAAACTATTCAGTTTAGAAAAAAATGATATTAGAAACCTCTATATAATTTTTGAAGACCCACCCATATATACCCCACACGTAAAAAATTAATGAAAAAAAAATAAGTTTCAGTTCTAAGTATGGGGAACTCCCAAAATGTATTGTTTAATTTTCTATTTTTGTTTGAAAATCTTAATGCGGTTCACAGAATACATCTACTTACCAAGTTTCAACAGCATAGTTCTTATAGTTTCGAAAAAAAGTGGCTGTGACATACGGACGGGCAGACAGACAGACATGACGAATCCATAAGGGTTCCGTTTTTGCCATTTGGCTACGGAACCCTAAAAAAGATGAATTTAACAATAACTATGTAGAGCAATGATTTTAGATGGTAAGGTACCTACGATCATACTGAGTCGCACGCATAATTATATAGTAAGAACTCATTCCACTTCTCCGATTTACGTGCTGAAGCATATTACCTTCCCTTCTATAGAGTCTTGCACTTATGATGCTTCGGTCTCTTTTTATCTGAAATGGCTTGATTCAATCATCCTTGGATGGCTCAATGGTTTATCTGCGCTCGCTTCTTTAGTATTGCTTCTCTCTTTCATTTTATGATCTTGCTCAGCATACCTGGTTTATAATGAACTATTGTAAAAATATAATACTACCCTCGCTGTGAACACCTGCTTATGAAATTCATTGACGCGTCGCCGTTGGTTCAGTTTATTATACGTTTATTAAAATGGGACGCTAAAGCTGGCTTTACCTTCAAATCAGCTTATTACTTCCTTTTTTCCAGTCCAGGGTTTACACAGGTTTCTAGGAAAACAGCTATGCTCTTTTCAAACTTCCTTTTCTAAGAATTTGGTCTTGAGAGTATATTTTGCGTGTTATAAGGAAAGGGGATCCGCAAGGAATTAAAAATAATAAGTAGGAAACTGAAGAGACGTTTACAAACGTGGAATATTTGTATTTTACGTTTATCTGCAGAGTGATGGCGTAAAGAGACCGAAAATCGACCCACAAAAACTGAGATAACCTCCTTAAGCAGTAATTGTTTTTAATATCTATTAACTTAACAAAATAATGTGTCAAATTTGTTTTAGCACATTGAAACACTTTCAACGTTGTATTTACCTAACAGTATAAATATGTATGTAACATTCAGTTGGAACGTTTGTTGGTTTAAACTTAACTGCTATTTCATAGAACCCGTTCATCATTTTGCTGGCAAAATAAATACCTTTCAACAAAATTGTTAGAAATTAAAATGTATCCTAAAAAGCAAACTAGTATTTTGTTCATTCATTTAAAAACGTATTGGGTTCTTAAAATTGACATCGTTTTATTAAATAACGCTGCTGGATGGGCTTTGATTGCGTTGATGTAAAATTCAATGATAGTTTTTTTTCAATGGCCGCTTCAAATAACGGTGATTTAATCATATTTCACAATTTTTGCTAGATGTTTACTTTATTACAGATTTAGGAGTAGGTAGTATAGTATAGCATTCTTCATACACGAACGGGTAAATGAAAGATGGGACGCCCACAGGCTAAGGTAGAGCGGCGATCTTCGCAAGGTAGCTGGTTGAGAGCTGACGAACATCGAGACAAATGACATGTGATTGGAGAAGTCTATGTCTAATGTATGATTGCATTAGAATGGATATCAACTTAATGATACCTTCTTCTTCTTCTTTTCGTTTCGATGGCACATTTAATTAGATTGTCTGGGCCCAGTAGGTGGCCACACTTATTGCAGCGTCAGAAGCACTGTACAGGTCTTCCAGGGTGCAAGTGAATGGACAGCCAGGACACTCCAGCAAGTGGGACATAGTCTGTACAGGGGCACCACACTTGCACCGGGTGTTGGACGAATCTATAATCCCCCATTTTGCCAAATTATATTTGCAGCGGCCTACTTGGGTACGTAGCCGATTCAATGCCTTCCATACAGACCACTGCAATTCATGACCAAGCGGCAGATGTTCCTTGGGCTCAACAAAGTCATGGGGTGGTGGGCACTTCTCCACCCACAACTTTCTTCTCTTCTCAGGCGGCCTGTTCTGGATTGCCTGTGTAGTTCGCAGGAAACTCCTTAAATTTTTCAGTCTACCCGGAGTTGGTGAATAGTCGTAGAGGGGATGTCAGGAATCGGATTCCTGGTGCTTTTTTTCCATCGCGCATGCGACATCCCTTCGTACGGCAGGTGGTGCTATGCCTGCTAGTGGGTAGAGCTTATTAAGTGAAGTTGGTTTTAAGCAGCCCGATATTATCCGACACGTCTCATTTAGGGCAATGTCTACTTGCTTGGCGTGAGTGGATCGGTGCCAGACTGGGCACGCAAACTCGCCAGCAGAGAAGCATAGAGACATACCAGTTGTGCGGAGAACATCGGGTGCCGCTCCCCAGTTGGTGGAAATATGGCGACGGAGCAAGCTATTACGGTTCCCGACCTTCTGCTTTGTTACGTAATGATACCTTAAATCATAAGTTATGACATTTTGGAAAAAAAATATTATAACAAAAGCGAAACCGTTGGAAAAGTTAGTTCGTTTAATTAATAATCTTATCATTTTCGTGTAACACAAGTAAAATCTACATATTTTACAGAGTTCAGGTTTTTGTTTGAAATAAATACGAGTTCTTTAAGTTTACTTAAGTAGTATTCTTGTATTAATTTGCCATTGTGAAAGTATTATTGTTACAATCTGTACGGCGTGGCTGTGTTTTGACACGTGTATAGTAGGTACGTAAAAAAAACTAATATATTTAAACGAGTAATTCTTGTATATATGTATAAATATATATATATATTGTTTTTTTTTAATAATCTTTGCCCTACACTAAGAATTTCTTCCTGTCTCGTGGGTGCGTTTACAAACATATTAACTCACATATACAACACCCAGAGCCGGAACATGTATCTGGAGGTCATACAGATATTTGTTCCGTGCGGGAATCGAACCCGCGACAGGCAGCGCAGCAGTCGATCGCTCAACCACTGCGCCAACCGTGCGCCCAAAATATGTATATATATATAATCTGAATCTCGGAAACGGCTCCAAGGATTTTCATGAAATTTAGTATGCAGAGGGTTTCGGGGGCGATAAATCGATCTAGCTAGGTTTCATTTTTAGAAAACGTCTTTTTTCTATTTTCACCCGAGCTGAGCTCGGTCGCCCAGGTTCTACACTATGGTATGGAGTGTAGGCTACTCAAATAAGTTTTTAATACACAACACAACACCATATATAGTACTGGCCACATGAGTGGACACTGGATTACCGTTCGAATTTTGACAGTTGAAAAAAGAAGACGAGACAAAACGACTCGAACGATTATAACGTAATTTTATATCCAATTTTTTTGTTAAGTGATTTTACGTTATTATAAATATCTGTCGCCCATATTATTCTATTTGTAATAACCTCCGTGCACCTTCCATATCTGGTTTCCATTTCATCTACATTATCACAACGTGTTGAGATTGTACCTAATACTGAAGATTATTATTTAGATCACCTACCTCATTAAAAAGAACCCTTTTAAGGTCTATCCACAAATATCAGGGCCGTACCCGGGACGTGACAGCGCCGGCACTGGCCCGTGCGTGAACGAGTTCATATAAAATGTACACACCGATATCTTTTTGAGCCCCTGATGGGGCACAGTCCGTCCACTTCCCGGGCTCGGCCCTGATATGTGTGGATAGACCTCAAAGAGAAATACATCTTGATGTGATTTTGTGAGTGACGTCATGTCATTAATTTACGAGTATATAAATATTTACGTTGAGGATAACATGCGAGTTGTGTTACAAGTGGCTCGATTTTAAGGTTAAAGAACCGTGTTAAATGACCATATAATTGTATTTCTTGAGAATTTCTTAACTGAAAATTTACAAGAGCACAGTTATCTGTAGGAATCGCGAACGTATGTCCAACATTGAAATCAACTTGGTGTTCAGTTATTAAAAAAAAGAAACAACTAAATGTTTACCATACTCATAGCTTAAAATCACGTAATTATTGTCCAAAAGGTTAGGCAGATTTATATTGTAAATCCTCATTACCACACCAAATTTACCAAAAACTTACCACAAAAAATATTTTTACAAAAATAATTACCAGTGCATCACATAACAAACTGACCTCCCATTCCCCTTGTCCTCTTTGGCACGTGGCGCGTTGTCGTGCCAATTCATCCGTCCTCCCCTCAACGCGATATCGCTCTTCTGGAAGCTTTACCTTATGATGTGTTCACGGATGAATGGCAGCATTGGGGGTGTAGAGTACTTTGTGTATGTGGGTAGTGTCTGTAATTAATGTGACCGAATGTTGGGATTTGGTTATAGAGTGTTTCTATAGAAACTTTGGGGTTGTTAGCTCGTTACTCCGTTTAAAATAAATCATTTCAGCCGAAAGATTTTTTTATTATTTTCATATCATTTCAAATAAATATTAAGTACTGTTTAATTGTCAGTTAGTATATAAGTTCTATTCTTAACAAAGTCTTCTTTCGTAACTCGCTAGATTATTGATTACAACTTGAAGTTCATCAAATTAATGTAGAAGATTTTGGACTTATTTTGTGTAAATCAGTCAAACAATCATTAGTTGAATGAGATCAATTAATTTACCTTAGATTTTTGGAACATGCTCTCCTTAGCAACGCAAAATAATAACACGTACCTTCTCCGTCTTTCATGTCTACAGTTCGCTTATAATTTTCAAACACGATCACGAATAGCAAATTTACCAAGAAACAAGTCTAGTTTAGATATTTGTTATTAATTAATACAAACATAAAATTATATAATATCTTGTTTTGCAAGAAAATCAAGATCGTGATTCAAGGTGATAAAAACCAGTCAAGGGCAACAAGTCAATAAAATCTGTATTTCGTATTCATATAATATCTACGTAATATGTATTTGCGGAACAGGAAGTAATATATTCTAGTATTTCAATGTCCATTTATATAGAAGTTATCTATATTTCTTATAACGCGGCAATTAATTAATGAATACCAGTTATAGTGAACGACCTTGGTTCTTTAAATTTTAAAATATTTAATGTAACAGGCTAATGATAAATATCTCAAGGTTTTTATGATTTTTTTAAACTTGACTAAGTTGTAAATACATTTTACACGATATAAAACATATATATATTTTGAGAAAACAAAGATGAAGTATTTTTTAAAACATTTCAGTATACCTACATTTTTTGCCCTAAAATAAATCATAATTATGTAGTCACTAGCGGATGCCGCGCGGTTTCACCCGCGTAGTTCCCGTTCCCGTGGGAATACAGGGCTAAAAATCCTATGTCACCCGGGGATAGTGTAGCTTCCCAATGATGAAATATTTTTTTAAATCTGTTCATTAGTTTTTAAGTTTATTTGTTACATACAAAAATACAAATCTTTCCTCTTTATAATATTATACATTAATATTATACAGTATAAGTATAGAAGTATACCTAGATAATAAATGCTACAACAAATGAGTATTATTCGTGTGTACAGATATTTAATACCCGAAATCCTTTACAAAACCTCTCCACTCCAGTGCTAGCACATTTTGTTGAACAACAAAAGTACCAAAGTGCTCATTGGTCCAGTATTTGCGTTAATCGTGATTCGCAAATGAAGAGCTCGTTGAATGTCCCAGGCCAGGTAGCCGTGTTCATTACCTAGACAATGCCGAGTGTTTTTCACGATTAAATTGACCGTAGAGAGGCAATTTGAACAGGGCGCCTGTTCGTGACACCAGCGTTTCGGTCAGACTGAGTTTTTTAATTTTTCGTCTCTCCGCTCCCCAGATTATACCTATGTAGCTTGGGGTTAGCGCTGCGAGGTTTTCCTGTTTGTTATCTGCATCTGCAGTGTCTTTGTTGATAAAGATTATGGAAAAATTATAATTCTGTGGATGCTGTGTATGGGGTTCAAAAATAAAGCAGTCGTTTCCTACTAACCATGAATAGTTTACTTTTAATTACTTACATTTATTGAATACCCACCACTTTTCACACTTTTCAACCATGCAGATCAAATCAAACCCTTGCGGTATTTAATTACACGTAGACAGAACGGAAACCATATTTTTATTTACAGCACTCTAACCATACATACATACAAACTATACACAGTTATGTTTCAGATTGCGTTAGCTTTGAACGATACAGGTGCGTTGTGTGCGACTTTTCAATTATGCCCGCGGACTCGCCAATATTTATAAAATGTTTTTTCGACGAAACCTATTCAATATTTGGCGCACATGTTCAAAACAAATGATTGTCGATGGACGCGTCGTTATTAAAAATGTTGTTGAGTTCAATATACAAATGAAAAAAGTAGAGCTCGTTTTGCGGGTAGTTACACTAGTTACAAACATTCTCTGTCATCTAATTGGATCAGCATTGTGGTTTACCAAGCGTCATTATAATGTAGTTGATCCTTGAAACTAGCTGTTTATTTATTACTGAAATGCTGTTATTTAAAAATGAGTAATATTGTTAAGTGAACAAAAGAAAGGTATTGAATATTGTGATGAAGAAGACACAGTAGGTAAAAAGGAAACACAACGCTAAATAAGATTTTCTGTATTTGTACTTATAAAATTTTGTGAGCGTTCACATAAGTAGTATATATAGTTTCCCACACTCACAGTCAAACTAAGATTTGCCAAATATTCTTAAAATGTGAATAGGAATACCAACCGAAATGTCATCGAGCTTTTTAACACCGTATCTGATATTGCACTGATACTTCTTAGACTACATGAGGTTAAGAATAAATTCTAACGAACAATTTTACTGTGTAAAAATATGCTAAAACATCCAATAGGCAAAAATAGCGTTAAAATATCGTGCTGTTAATAAAAAAAATTAACGCAAATCTTTTAGTTAGACGAAAATACCATGTTTCATAAGTAATGTAAATGAATCAATTTTTTTTTTTCTGGGGTATGTTTTTTTTCAAGAGTACGAAAATAAAAATATGGTAAGGCGGTTATCGTATATAAGTTGATATTACATTTGTTTTTGTTTAATAATAAAATACCATTTGTTTATGTTAAATAGTACATAAATGTCTTAAAATAATTGGCAACACCCACTGAAGTTTACCATTGACGGACGCGGATTTCCCTAATTACAAAGAAAAGATGATTCTGATTATAACAAATTAAGTATTTTCTAAATTCATAATAATAGGTACTCATTGATTTAAAAATAATTTGAATATAGATAAAACAAAACAACCAAATTTGGTGCTTCACATTTTCAAAAAAAACTTTTTGCAAAAAAATACTACCGACTTCCAAATAAAAAACTACAAAGTGAAAAATAACTTAATTTTTTGAAGTCGGTGTCTTTCGTAGGTACCATTTTTTTGCGTTATGGACACCGACTTCAAAAAATTAAGTTATTTTTCACTTTGTAGTTTTTTATTTGGAAGTCGGTAGTATTTTTTTGCAAAAAGTTTTTTTTTTTTCACTTTTTAGTTGTACGTACCTAATAGGCAAGTTAGTAAGGGAACCATTTCGCCAGAATAGATTTCATGAAACTTGAAAATAACCGGTGAAATGAGAGGTCTGCTTACCCCTTCAGAGCGAACTGACGTGATGTTATGTTATGAAATGTTATAAACAACAAACAGACATCCGACATCCCGAGAGATTTGCCGTTATTTATTGAAGAGTTCTGTTGTATATCTCCGAAGTTCTTCATCAGATCTTCACCAAATTAAAATGGGACCAATTTCGGAACATACCGGAATTTTCAAAATCGGTCCACAATTGACGGAGTAATCGGTGAACATAAAAAAAAAAAAAAAAAAAAAAAAAAAAAAAAAAAAAAAAAAAAAACTTGAAGTCGAACATAGAACCTCCTCCTTTTTGGGAAGTCGGTTAAAAAAAAAAAGCAAATGTAGAAAAAAACGACGGTGCCAAGTTTTTTTTTTCAAGAATTAGTTCAAAAAAAGACATTTAGTTTTTTTTTCTATTTACATCTCTATGCCTTTGCCAATTATGCTGACATATGTTTTTTTTTTACATTTTTATTCACAAACTCCTACTTTGGCAACTGGACTTTTTTTGCTGAATCACAAGCCTTCAGTCCTTATTTCTAAAGAAAACATGAAAATATTGAGATTCAACATAATTATAATCCTACTTAAGTATAATATAGTGTTAAAAATAAACTACGTAGGTAGGTACCTACGTGAAAATTATGCTAACAGGCTTCCTACTTGTTAATATTTGATTAGCATGTAGCATTTCGGTGGCATGACAAACATTTCAGTATAATTTTAAAGCACTGTTTCACACAAAACCAGTTTGCGTTACAATTTCGGGTGCGAATTTTCACATGTCACTTTGTTACGATATAAACATAATAAAACATTAAACATGAATAATTTATTAATAATTAATTTACACTAACTAGCATGGTTTCGATACATTGGGTTGGCTTTTTAATTCATATTTTAAATAGGATTTACTTTTTAAACATATGAATTTATTAATATAATATTTTTATAAATATATTTGGATTTATCTCGTTAAATATTGGCTTGGCTTTATCTTGTACAGTATTCTAAATGTTTCTATATTTTGTGCAAAAAAATAATTGAGCGAAACCAGAAAAAACACATCATTTTATTATTTCGCTCTTTATCATTAAAAATGCATGTTTAACTTGACAATTATTTAAAGAAAGTCGACCTGATTTTTTTAAGAATATCTTTATATTTCCGTACACCTAATTTCTGGAAAATATTGGACAGTGATAAAAAAATCAGGCAGTATATCACATACAGGTTATGTCCAATGACCCGGCTGGTATGATCTGCATACACAGTCGATCGGAGACAAATTAAACCGTCTGGTCGAAAGCTCTGCCCCGGGCTTCACTACCCATGCCTATGGTATATTTACACCCTTACCTGAGATGAATGATTCCAGTTTAAAAATCACCAGTGAATTCACAATCGATAGAGTGTACATTGATTGATTATTATAGTCTGTCTTCACCAAATCTTGGCGACACCCAACTGCATCTAAATAAAAGTTATAAATAGAGTTATGTTGTGTGTGCAATAATATAATTTGGACATTAATTTAAATGACATCTATCTACTATTACAAAAAAACAGGCCTATACCTACATAACTAAAATGGTGGGTCCTCAATGATAAACTTAAAACTAAATTCAAATTCATTCCGGCGGAGTATTTTAGCAGTAATATTAATAACATTCTTAGCTTCCCACAATTTGAAGTTAAACAAAGGCTAGGTTAAATTAACTATAAAAAAAATTAACATCTCTAATCCGGAAATGAATTAGTACAAAACCCAATAAATATTTATAACACAAAGCATAGCAATTGTTCTAAAAAAATTGATTCACACACCGAAACAATTAGGAAACTTCGTTCAATGTTTTGTTATTTCCTTTAATCTTGTGTGTTTGTGTTAGATTAGATTAGATTAAGACGGGCTGGTGTCCGTAACTCCACGTCTAAGCGCGTATTTTGCGTACGGGTGTGTTTGTGTTATTTATCACAAAATATATCACTATTAAGTACAACCTTAGGGATAATTATGTAAAGACCGAGGTTACGTCTAAGTAAGCGTGTTCCATCGTCAACCGTATCATCGTCTGCAATCAGATGAGATAGTAAACAAACGCGAGCCTGTCAAAAATGGATACCTACAAATTTATAACCATATTCTCAAAATCTTCAAAAATAGCGCAATGATTGCAAACCGGTTGGGCCCCCTTTTTCGTCCCCTAAGCAATTTTACCCCTATCAATGTACCCTTTGGTCCCACACAGAAACCAAACGTGTGTTTATTTTATTTTACAATTTTGAAAACGGCACATTTCCTAAGCCTTTTTCCCCTTTCGTTTATTAAAATCGTTAGATATTCTATTGATTTATTCTCATAAATATTTTATTTTTAGGGTTTAGTTTCCAAAGAGTTTCACCAGTAATAAACATTATCAGTCTGCTAAGGCTACACCAGCGCCGTCTGGCTGTCTTAGAACTGTATATTTTTGGACGTAATAATAGGTGCCTAGCCATATGAAATTTTCGCAGAAAGGTAGACAAAATATTCCCTTTGTAATGGCAAAATAACAAAATATATATTAAAAATAATTTAATCATTTTTAACATTATATACCTATTAATTAAAACATAACCGGTGGTACGAAACCCATTGAACATGTTTCTGATTCGCACTTGGCCGGTTCCATGTATTCCATTTATTTATGATCCAAACACGGCATTTATCTACAGATACTAGAGAATACGCTCGGAATTCTATCCATAATATAATAGATGCCTAGCAATAATAGTAAATAAATCATAATACCTACTAGGAATGTTTATGAAAACATCTTATACAGACCTACCAACTACCAAGAAACCTAGAGTTGGAATAGACTAGGTTATGACATTAATTCATCTACTCTTTGAATAAAATAAAGATTTTTGTACTATCATGTAAAATTGTTACATACATACATAAACCCACGCCTTTTTCCCATGGACTTGGGCATAAAGTTTTTGTTATCACAGAAACTAGAAAAAAATATACAAAAAATCTAAAACATTTATAACTCTCCGCTAAGTATTCTTTTAATATCAACATTAACTATTTCATTTACTCTAGAGCCATAAACAAACTCTAAATGAGTGAAATCTAAGGATTGATTCAACTTAACATGTCTAATAACATTAGGGAGGCCAACTCTAAGTCTTTCGACATCTACCGGGGTACTAAACCAGTCAGACTCACTACTGAACATATAAATCGGAGTAGTTATCATTGAGATGTCGAAAGAAGGAGGCTGCATAGAAGAATACACCTCTTGATTCATTCTTGAACCATAATCAAATCTTTGGAACCGTTTACTCACGTAACTTTGAAAATAATGAATAAATGTTTTCGTTGACACTCCAGAAGGTATATGACTAGCAAGCACTGGAAGCCTTTCTGGATACAGATTAGTAATATTCCTTAGTCCATAACTTATATAATACTCTAACTTACACAAAATATTTTCAGGCACGCCAACCCGACAAACTTTAGCATGATACATATTAACTAATGCATTATCAGCAAACAAGTCGTATACACCGATGCTATTAAAAAATGATGCCAAAACGTCCAGATTCTGAGCTAAAATGTCCATAAACGGGTACTGCGTGTTCGTTAGCCACGCTATCGGAGCTAATAATATCGCTTGCTTGATCTTCTCGTTGTATTCAGGCTTCATGCTACA
This sequence comes from Orthosia cruda, assembly GCA_964057195.1. Taxonomy (NCBI): domain Eukaryota; kingdom Metazoa; phylum Arthropoda; class Insecta; order Lepidoptera; family Noctuidae; genus Orthosia; species Orthosia cruda. The sequence continues at coordinate 38,330,451 of OZ059830.1, forward strand.
CATCACGAAAAACATGGCCGTTCCTTGAGAAAACCCGATATAGGACAGGTTACGTCGAGACGTTGTTTGGAGTATATAATCAATCACCGCAGGCAAATCTTGTGTTCCCATCTCTTCATAGCTGAAATTCCAATATTCTTTTTCAGGGAGGTTTTTGATGTGTCCTTTACTGTATTTATTTCCTCTGGCATTATATAACCAAACGTCGTATCCTTGTTCGGCTAACTGAAACGCCACAGACTTTGCTGGTCCCAGGACCAACCACGAATCAGAACTGTCACCAATCCCATGAACTAACAACACTGGAGGTCCACTGTTCGGGATTCTGTAGGATTTCACTATATAACCATCTCTCGTTATCACTGTATGAATTTCAGGCCGATGTCCGTACTTTGCTATCAACTGCAAAGAGTTTAAATAAATGTCTGAGTTCCGGTCCCGAAAGTCTGTGTCACTACTAACTTTAATTTTACTTCTGTTCTGTACATATCCGAAACAAAACACGAAGATAACACATCGAAATATATTCGCGTCACCGAAATTCATCGTGATTGCGAAACGTCTCGCGGTCGCAAAAACAAAAATTCATCTGTTGTTGAGCACACACGACGGCGTTATTTACTCGTTTATTGTCAGTCAATGCCATGCTGCGGACAAGTTGCTCCTAGGATCAGGTGGCTTTAACCTCAGACAACGACCTACAGTCAAGTTTGTGACGCGGCGATCGGAAGCATACAGTTTGATACCGCTAACTTGATATACTAGTTTAAACTGCTACTATAAACGCCTTAAAGAACACAAGAATGATTAAAATACAAACACCAAACCAGTTGCGTGTTACAACGCAATGGCAACAGATCAAGGAATTTGTTATTTATCATTATGTAAGTATCTAACTTGTTTCTATGGAAAAAAACTATGCTTGACCTAAATGCCAGAAGTTGCTATATAAAGGTGTTTTTGTTTATATCGCATAACCCTAGGGTAACAATGAGACCATAATGAAGAATTAACTGGTATATGTATTTTTTTTTAAATTATATATATTTCATTTCTCCTTTATAACCGACCTCCCTTACAGAAAATTCTGTATAGTTTTAAAAAAGTGGCTCATTTCTCATAGCTTTTATTCAATAAACGAATTTCTAAAAAAATCTCCATGTCAATCTTATCATTACAGGAATGCATTGTAGATTATCTTGTTATTAGTTGTTGTAATTCCTACCTACTGCCTTTTATGATATTATTTGATTTGTATTTTATGTGTTTTTTTGTGTGTTTTTTGTTAACCATATAATTGCGTAGTCTAATATATAAACTAAGTAATTAAGAGTTTATCAAACTTAACAGGTTAAATACCTAATAAAAATCTGTAATTCGATTATTAGAGATCTGCTTATTGTAAGCACCTTAACAAATATCTTAATATTTGCATGCCAACTTATGGTGAAATGTGTCATTGTGCTGAAAACTTACGAGTATTTATACCATCTTTTGTACCGCATTTAATGCAAATAAATGGCTTTGACTTTGACTTCATTTTTCATATAAAATGTTGCATCCGAAAGGACGCAAACAATTTATGATATCTTCGAAACTATGCATTTTTGGAGCACATATAGCACATAGCACTTTTTGTATTATTTTTACTTATAGAATATAACCCTGGAGTCTTGGGATATCAAAAATGAAAATACATTGTATAAGTTGGTGGCTGGCATTCAATTCGTCGAGTAAACATGAACCGCAGAACACGATCCCATAATAAAGTTAAATAGAACGATCGTGAGCCTGACGATTATTTCAACAAACACTGTTTTATATAAAACAGGACTTATCGAATTGTAGTCATGCGGAAAGAAAAAGATCCTCCGTATAGCTAGGTCCCAAAAAAATATTAAACAAGGTTATTTAATTCCACACAACATTTCGCTATCAATGATCAGATTGTGTACTCATATAATAACGTAAATACTTCTGTCCTTAAACATGCATAGGTACTATAATTGCCATAATCGTACTAGTAAGTGATATATGTTGCAATATCCTCTCACAAATTACTGATGAAGAGTTTTTTCGGAAGTTTCACAAAGGTCGAGGTCACAAACTTGTAGCACCTTGTAACACTAGTCCACTAGCTACCGAAGATAACCGAAAGCATTTATTATGTAAACAACAAAAACATGTCGAAAATATTTGGATGCTCTGCAAAAAATATCAACTTTGCGGATCTTAATGTACTTAATGCAAGGCTAAGTTGCTTTCACTGAAGTCAGTCTGTGGACATCTTACCAAATTAACATTTAGATTACTCGAGTACATGTACGTCGGAAAGGAGAGCATTACAGCCCTTAACCCCTTGAGTGCCCAAAACGTGGATCCACACAAGACTGGGCTTTTTTATAGTTTTAGTATTCAATCATTATCATTAGGTATCTTGCCCTCATCCAATTTATTTGGATCGATTCAACATTGACTATGTCTTCTTCTTCCATATTTCTCTAAGTATTTGACGTCATCTCAGTATTTATAGCCTTAATAACCTCCGCAGCAAAGTAATTAATAGCAGCAGACTTCACAGAACATTTAGCACGATTCTCTTCTTCTGCTTGACCTTGTCTCATGTTATTGAGATTTTTTCTCTTCTCTTCTTCTCTTTAGCTGTCATGTTATCATTCACACCCTTATAATATCTTCTGGAACAAAATCTATAGTCGTTTTCTTTTTACCTTTCCCTCTACTCGGGCACCAAAATGAGTTTCTTTTTACCAGACTAGGTACTCGACAGCAAAGACCGAGTTGTTTTCACTAGGATGTTTTTAGAAATCATTCTTGGAGTTCTCTATTGTCTTACCTTTAGCACCGGTGATCCAAATGATTTATTACGTGCACTAAGCATAAAGTTTCCTCTTGAATTATTAGAATTATAGACCAAATCGATTCGTAAATACCTACCTATTTATAATTAAGATGGTAACAGAAATGAGGCTTGTAAAATCAATAAACATTTTGGAATTGAATCATTTGGGGGACAATAGGCCATTCTTATTTGAACCATATTTTTTCAATACGTACTAATTCTATTCGGCACCTAATGATTTACAGAGATGTTAGAGTTCAGCAGTTGTCGACGTTTGGTATTACCGAAACCATCGCCTTTTAAAACAATAGCTTAAGTGAATAGCCCAAATGCAATTGGAGAGATACGATATTAAAATTTGGGATAACCAACCAAGGTCTCTTTGATTAACACCCCAGTGAAGTGAACCACAAAACTAATAAAAGTAAAAATGTCTTTCTGCTTCAATAAGTCACCCACGCGGGAGAAATTCATAGTGTGGGGCAACGAGTTTTTTAAAAAAAGAAGAAAAGAAAAAAGAAAGAACTTCTGGCGCAATTTAAAATTTCAAGGGGAACAGGAAGCATATAGATTAGGAGGAATTTGTAAAAGCCGACATTTGGGTAGGTAATATCACTTATACAAAAATATTAGAAACAAAACATGTAAGTTATGTGTAATTTAATAAAGAAGATTGAATTCAATTCAGAGCATTGAACTTTAACTTTTGTTATTCAATGTCATTCAACTTGATGGCAAACTACTTTACTTTAACTTGAGGTGACCATGATGAGCTTACACAGGTAGATTAAACTTTATGGTGTACAAAAAGTTTAGCAAAAGTAGGTACAATACAATGCAGACATTTTATAATTTTTGCAATATTAAGATATTATTCATACGGCTCTTAACTCAAGAACCTTTGCACGGTTCTATAGATCAAGGTCAAGCTACGCTTGCTGCGGTCGGCCTGTGGATGGATGACCATCCATTTCATACTGAGATTTCTATACGTGACTCGGAAAGCAAGTAACCGATGGTACCGTGGTCCTGGCTGACCTGCAAATGACAGCCAAAGGGAAGGGAATCTTTGACAGTTGATCCGGATAGTCGGAAGATAAAAAGTCTGACCAGTCAAAAAGTCACTCCGTGTAGCTTTTGAATACCAGTACCATTGGTATTCAATTCCGTGTTTACTGTTAAACAGAATATACCTAGATACCAACCTAGTGAGGGAAAAGTCTAGAAAGATAATCAAACCAGATGTAATATATCCACGAAGTTTTATGTACCTACTTATTGAATGAAACAGAATATAAGCCAACCCCAATGTACCTAGATACCAATCTAGTTAAGAAAAAGTCTGGGAAGATAATCGAACCAGATGTAATAAATCCACCTCCAATTCATGTACCTACTTATTGAATGACTAACGATGTCGTAGGTAATCAAGAGTGCAAGAGTCTTGGAACAACAAAAACATTTTATTGATATTATGTCATCATAATAAGATGATTAACAGTACCCAGCGTTTATAATGGAATGGTCTAGCTATTATACCATAATATTATTGACTAATAATTTCGTCATATTTGTAAATATGGGGTTCAGGATTGCCGTGTCAGAACAAACACTTTTATTCAGAGAGCGCCCCGAGTAGGACAGTTCTTCCTATTGTTAGTGGTCCTTAAAGAACAGTGAAAAACAATAGAATCGTGTCAAATGAGGGTATAATAGGAAGTGATTGCAGTGTCTGAACTCATTTTTCAATCAAGGAAAATGAGATCAATCAGAGTTTGAAGTTAAAGGTTAGTGAGGTGATATTTCTTACAGTTTTTCGGTTTTCAGATTAATTGTTTTTTTTTAATATATTTTTAAGGCCGTTTAATTCTCACCAAAACAAATTTATCAGAATACGAGGGCTGCACTAAAAGTATCGGGAATGGAATATTTCCACCGTTTCTGTCATATTAAAATCTTTTTAATTGAAAACTCCTTGGTTTTAAAAATCGAATACCATTTATTTATTTTAAAAAAGATTCTCGGTCTTTTCACAAGGTTTTGTCAAACTTGTTTAATCGTTGAGAAAATGGAATTAACTCGAGAAAATTCAAGAGCGATGATTTATTATGACTATCGAAGTGGTTTAACACAAAAACAGTGTGTTGACCGGATGATTTCTGCATTTGGTGATGAAGCCCCATCCAAAACCACAATTTATCGCTGGTTTGCTGAATTTCAACGTGGACGTGTCAAGCTCAGTGTTGATCCCCGTCAAGGTCGTTCAAAAACTGCAGTCACTCAAGAAAACGTTGATGCTGTGCGTAAGCTAATTGAGGAAGATCGACATGTGACATACCGCGAAATTCAGGTAACTTTAGACATTGGCATGAGTCAAATACAAATAATCTTGCATGAACAATTAGGTGTAAAAAAGTTGTTTTCCCGATGGATACCGCATTCGCTCTGTGAAGAGCAAAAAGCGGCTCGCGTTACTTGGTGCGTCAGAACTCTGGATCCTCAAATGCTGTATACAACATCGTATCAGGTGACGAATCCTGGATATACGCGTACGAACCCGAATCAAAAACCAGTCACGAGGTTGGGTGTTCGAAAATGAGTTAAAGCCAACAAAAATTGTTCGTTCACGGAGTGTTGCAAAAAAAATGGTGGCCACGTTTGTCTCCAAAACCGGCCATCTTGCGACTATTCCTCTTGAGGGACAAAGAACGGTTAATGCAGAATGGTATGCTAGCATTTGTTTGCCACAGGTCGTTTCTGAACTCCGTAAAGAGAACTGCAACCGCCGCATCATCCTCCATCACGAAAATGCGAGTTCTCACACCGCGCACAGAACAAAAGAGTTTTTAGAGCAAGAAAACATAGAATTATTAGACCATCCGCCGTACAGCCCAGACCCAAGCCCTAATGATTTCTATACTTTCCCTAAAATAAAGAATAAATTGCATGGTCAGAGATTTTCATCACCTGAAGAAGCTGTGGACGCCTACAAAACTGTCATTTTGGAGACCCCAACTTCCGAATGGAATGGTTGCTTCAATGATTGGTTCCATCGTATGAAAAAATGTGTCAAATTTCGCGGAGAATACTTCGAAAAGCAATAAATACATTTTTAAATAGTAATGTTGTCACTTCCTTGATTCCCGAAATTTTCAGTGCCGCCCTCGTAGGTACCTACTTCAAGTATCTTTAGTAATAACTCGTTTTTTCACTATGATAAATACCCAGGTACGCAAAAATTAAAAAGCAGGAGAACCAAAGAGAAACGTACCTAGAAAGAAAATGTTGAAATAATGAAAAGTCAAAAGTTATTTCCATAAATATCTACCTAGTTGGTACCTAAAAATATAGGTAACAACGATACGATAAATTATATGACAAAGTTTAATAAAAATAGGAAGAATTATTTCCTAATTCAAATACCTACTTTATTACCTGTATTATAATAATATTATTTTTAGCTAAGTACCTAGTTGCCAAAATTGCACATTGGTTATCAAAACTCGAAAGCATATTCATATACGAGTACCTACCTACTTAGTGTAGCATACCTATATATACTTAATAAATTATGTGCAACCATCTCAAATCACGTTGAATCTGAAAATTGTTTCCTACTAAATTATGCACCCAAACCGTTCTTCACGGACAAAATATAAATCAAAAACACGTTGTACCTACTTCCTCATCTCATAGTAAAACTTTTAAAAGAGCACTTTCCCGCCATTTCCCGGCGCCTAATTTTGAAACTTCTTCACCACTAAACTCGTCGCTTGTCAGAACGTCCGTCCCCTAGAAAAGTGTAAAACAGTAAAGCGAATGTCCTCTGTCATGGACGTCAATTCACTTAGTGAAAGTCGATCATGCCCCGCTTGATACTAAAAGCTACTAAAAGCCCTCCATAAAAGCAATAATTAAATTGCTGTAACACAATTTAGTAAGGCGATGCTGCCGAAGGTGAAGCTACCTATGTATGCGAACCTCTTTTGTGGAATAGACTTAAACTATTAGTGCCTGTGCCCCAGCTATTAAGTTTTTTTCTTTATGAGTCCCTCTTTGGTTTAGTAGATTCAAATTTCACTAAGAAGTTAGTTTAATTTAAGTGCACCTTATAAGGTGTTATTTTTATTACCCGACTGCGGGTGGGTAATGTTTTTCGAGCGAATGTATGTATGTCCATTTCTATTGCACTCTCTACAGTCCAAACGGCTTGACAGATTATGACTTATGAGGTGTCGTAGTATTCGTCTCAATTGTAGGAATGACAATGGCTATTTAATCTATACATAATATTATAAAGCTGAAGAGTTTGTTTGTTTGTTTGAACGCGCTAATCTCAGGAACTACTGGTTGGAATTGAATAATTATTCTATATTAAGAAAATAATCGATAGAAAGATTAATAATTTGTGTTGGATAGTCCATTTATCGAAGAAGGTTATAGGCTGTATAACGTCACGCTACGACCAGTAGGAGCGGAGCGGAGAGATAAATGACAAATGTTGCAAAAACGGGCCAAAAATGCCTTGAGAGCTTCCGATGCGTGCGCTGCGTAAGCTGTTAAAGTTACCTACGCAACATTCAAGTATGTAGAGTAGGTAGGTAGCCAATTGACGGGAGCGAAGCCGCGTGGAACAGCTAGTTTTTTAATATGGGGAAATAAAAATTTCACCACCCTTTTTTTTGTTGTCCTAACAATATGGGTATTAGATGAAAGCTACTGAAAAGACCATTCCAAAAATATAATTATATATCGTAACACTTATATTACTATTTTGGCACAAATTCAAGGTAAGCGTAAATTCGATAGCAAAATAAATCATCTTTTACCAGATAACTTAAATCGAGAACTCGTTCATTAATAAAACTAAAAACTGTGAAATAAAACAAATAATTATAAAAACAAAAAACCCGACTGCTAAAAAAATATTAACTGAAAAGAGCAGGCGGGGTTTTTTGTTTTTATAATAACTTGTTTTTTTTTAATATATATTACTTTGCGTGTTATTTTTAATAATTCAACTATAGTAACTACTGTAACTAGCCGTTTAATGTACTTAGGAAACAATAAGTTTAATGTTTTCAAACTTACGAACGATTTTCGTTTTAGGTGTTTTATAGGCAGCTAACGCCATCTTTTGCAAGTCGAATGAACCTTAGCGACACGCGGTCTGGCGAAGCCGCGAATGGTAATTATTGAGTTAAAACCCTCATCGGTTATCTAAGTAGACAGTTACTGCTGGATTTTAGGGTTTATTAGTAGGAAGTTAATTAAAAAGAAAATCAACAGCTACTCTTACATAGGCCAAAGGAAACCTTTGTTATTAAATAAATAATTGACAAGGACAACCGCTTATTTATACAATGTTAATCATACGTGCACAATAATTATCTCCATTTCTTGTATCTAACTGCCTATCATATTTCATCCAAAGTGCCCTAAAACTGACTACAGATAAAATTATTTGGAAATGCTCACTTGTGTTCTATTGAGGTTATCAAGTTATCATGTATCTGATCGATCAATTATCTAAGTAAATAAAGTAGCAGTTACAAAGCAAACGATGTTTTGTAAGCACGAAGAGTGGAAAAGGATAATTATAAAGGTTACCCGCCAATTTTTTTTTTAATTCTTATGCATTAGAATGCGGATGTAACAGATTTTAACGTTTTTTGGAGTATTTGGCAGCAAATTCTATCGAGTCAGCCTTCCCAGTAAGCTTTGCGGAGGTATTCAATACTACAATAAAATTCTCCGCTCCACTATCCCGAGATCGCTTTTGTCAAAGATTTCACATATTGTCCAGTTGCGTAGACAGTTGAGACACAAAACTATACCAATTTTATATCACAATATTCACTAGGAATCAATTTGCAAATAATATTAATAGCCGCTGAACTTCACTCGAAAAAATCCCGCCAAAAACTCCCCGCCAATAATTTGGTGTATAGTGTTGCCATATCTATGGCGGGAAAAGTAACACTTTGAAGGAAGGAAAAAAATTACATTAACTTTTTCTTGTGAAAACCTTAAACTCATTACAATGTATGTCAAAAAGTCACTTAACATTATATTATTATTCGAAGACAACGCCGTCTAGCTATGTAAGGGGTGATTTACGAACAAACTTAATTTTGCAGGCCCATCTGCACGAAGCTAAGCTGCTTGCAATTTCTCACGCAAAGTATTTTTTAAACTACCATGAGTGATTTAAAATAATTTCCTGGTAACTCTAAACAATAAATGATTGATGTGGTCGATTCTTGGCGGGAACTTGAAAAGCGCGGGTCTCAAATTTTTATATAAAAGATTTTCCTCTAGTTTTCTTAAATTAAAGTTTCCAAAAGTACTCTAAAACTACACTGGTAGTATAAGTTTACCTAGAAAATGGATGGAAACGAGGGGGGCGGGGATAACCCGCCCGTCTCAAACAAACGTCCTCGGCCTCAGGACGGAGGCACCTCCAGCGGTTTGGACTCTGGTAGCGGCGGCGGTGAGCGTATTGACTCCATGTATTTACCTTATTTAAAACCAAATTATAAAAGACTCTACCCGGAGAACTCCTCCAATACTGAATTTAAAGTGTTTGTGGAAAGTAAAAATACAAAGGACAGATTGGGCAATAAAAGTCCCATTTATTTAAATCATATTTTCAATAATGAAGTAAAGGGTGTGGTGGCAATTCAGCGTGTAAATGCTAATAAAATTGCAGTTACATTCAAGCAATATAATACGGCGAACAATTTTATAAATAATGCAACTTTTATGGAGAAATATGAAATAAAAGCATATATTCCTGCGGCACAAATAGAAAAAACAGGCATAATTAGATTTGTACCAGGTAATATTTCGAACAAGGAACTCTACACAAAGCTATCTTCGATTTATGAAATCATTGCTATCAGAAGATTCACTAAAAAAGTGGGTCAAGAGCGTGTACCACTACAAACAGTTAGCATTACTTTTTTATCAAATGTATTACCCTTTAATGTGCATTATGACTTGTTTGCGTACAGAGTCTTTGATTATGTCCCACCATTGCAGCAATGCTTTAAATGCTTTAAATTTAACCACTCAGCTAAAATTTGTAATGGCAAGCAACGATGTTCGATCTGCTCAGGGGAGCATTTGTATAAAGATTGTGATAAGCCAAACGAGATCTGCTGCATCAATTGTAGCGGTCCTCATCTAGCAATATCAAAAATATGTCCAATAAAGATTAAAAAAATTACTGAAAAGAAATCTAAAATTACTTATGCAAGTGTTGCCTTGACTAAGTTAACTGAAAATACTGAATTTCCCCCACTGCCAATGCCAAAACACACACTTCAAAATGTAAATAAACCTGTAAATATTAAACCTGTATATAAAATTGTAAATAGTAATGTAAATAAATCTGTATATAGCAAGCCTGTTTCCCAGGCTGCCAGCAATGATGTCTTACCTTCAGTAGACATCAAATCTCAAATAATGTCCAACAATGATGTACTAATGGCCCTGGTACAGACATTGGTGGAATTGGGCAATAAGGGTGACTCTACACCCATCACTACACTAACAATAAAAGATATATTACTTAAAAATCTATCCAAATAATGGATTTAAGTCCTCCTAGAACATCCCCATTACGTATTGCGCAGTTTAACATTCAAAGTGCTAATAGTAAAAAGCCCTTACTAATTAAGTTCTTGAAAGAACAACATATTGATGTATGTTTGCTAAATGAAACTTGGTTTAAAGACAATAGTAACTTTAAAATACCTGGGTATAATATTTATAATAGAAATTCAAAGAATGAACATAATGGAGTAGCCATATTGATTAAGGCATATTTTAAGTATAATATTTTAAATACTAGATTTTATGAAGATATTCAAACAGTTGCTTTAAATTTATCTACTGAAAAGGGTAATCTTTCAATACTTTGTGTATATTGCCCTCCTATTAGCGGGCACATCAGAATGAACAGGCTGCGTAATATATTAAGAGATCTACCTAAGCCAATATTTATGAGTGGAGATTTTAACGCTCATCATATTGCGTTTGGCTGTTTGTCGACTAAGGGTCGAGGTCGGGATTTGTATGATATTATAGATGATTCTGAATTGTGCATTCTAAATGATGGCAGTTTTACTACAATTAATAATCCCACACGTAATCCATCTGCTATTGATGTCAGCTTCACTAGTCCGAGTATTGCACCATTTTGCGAGTGGTCTGTGCATGATGATGCTATGGGAAGTTATCATTATCCTACAATAACTGAAATATCTTTGGCTGTTGACAAATATCAAGTCAATCCTCCTGTCGACAAGTTTTTATATGGTAAAGCTGATTGGAATAAATATCATGAATTATCAGAAATATTATTTGCAGACATGTTGTTAGATGAGGCAGATCCTATGTCTTCATATTTAGAATTCTGTAACCGTCTTGCTGCCCTGAAGTTGATGGTAATTCCGAAGTTTACTAAACATAATCATTTTAGAAGTAGACCTCCAACACCTTGGTGGAATGAAATTTGTGAGCAGGCTGTAGTTGCATCATATAATGCCCTAAAACTGTACAGAAGTGACCCTAATATTGATAACTACATTAACTATAAAAGGCTAGATGCCTTAAAGAAAAGGACAATTTCAGAGCAGAAGAAGATAGGCTGGAATAATGTATGTGATACTTTTAATAGGGCTACTCCTATCAGTAAAATTTGGAATCTTATTAAAAGGTTTAAAGGAATTAAAACTGTAAATAAATCATACAGAGATGAGTTTATTCCTTCATTTTTAGACAAACTTTCAGATAACAGGAACCTTATAGAATCTAATAATTTAAACACTTATTTTGGAAAAAATAACAATAATCAAAATTCAAAATTTTTATTGGAATCTTTCTCATGGACAGAATTCATTTTAAGTCTACAGTCTAGACGTAATACAAGCCCAGGCTTAGATGACTTTCCATATGTTGTGATAAAAAATTTGCATGAGTCTGTTCAAAAAGTTTTTTTAAATATTCTCAATTCTCTTTGGAATAAAAAGTTGATACCAGACTCTTGGAAAACACAGTGTGTTATTCCTATACTCAAACCTGATAAATCACCAGATGATGTAAATTCTTATAGACCAATATCTCTATCATCATGTCTCGGCAAAATATTTGAAAACATGGTTAAGGCTCGGTTGGATTGGTATGTGGAGGCGAATGGTTTAATCCCTCATGTGCAGTATGGCTTTCGTCGTGGGCGTAGTTGCGTTGACAGCTTTGTATCTTTGATCTCGGACCTGAAAAGGGCAAATAATTTATTTTCAAACACTGTATGTGTATTTTTAGATGTACAAGGTGCTTTTGACAATGTTGATCCTGGAATCCTGGTTAAAATTTTATCTGATTTAAATATCCCTGGTCATTTATGTAAATGGATTTATGAGTTTTTAAGTAACAGAACTGTTTATGTTAAGCATAACAATATACTACATGGGCCAAAAATAGCATCAAAAGGCACCATGCAAGGCGCTACATTGTCGCCTTTATTGTACAATTTGTATACTAGTGAAATTTGTAAATATGTAGATACAAGTACTGTAAATATCTTGCAATTCGCTGATGACATAGTTTTATATAGTAGTAACCAAAATTTGCAAATAGCCATTGATAAAGTTAATAGTGCTTTAAATCAATTATCTAACTATTATAATGGTAAATTACACCTTAAAATTAATGCATCTAAAAGTAGTTTTATGATTTTTGGCAAAGATGATCCAACCTGCGATATTGTATATGGTGGAGAAGCAATTAATAGAGTTTGTTCAAAGAAATTTTTGGGAGTTGTCATTGATCAAAAAATTACTTTTGAAGAGCATATTAAACATATTTCACAAAATGCTTTAAAAGGATTGAATATAATTAGATGCCTTGCTGGAGTTTCCTGGGGAGCAGACCCCAAAACATTATCTATTTTGTACAAAGCAATAGTAAGGAGCCATTTCGACTATAGTGCCATAGCTTATTTAAACAGTGCTCATGCCCATAAATTAGACATTTTGCAGAATAGAGCTCTGAGAATCATTTCTGGTGCTATGTGCTCAACTCCCATTAGGGCCATGGAAGTTGAAACTAAAATAATGCCTTTGATTTTGAGACGTCTCCTTCTTACAGAGAGATATTGTTTGAAATTGCTGTACTCAAATAACACACAAATTATTAACAAAATTATACCTCATAGAATCAGTACTTCTGGACCTTTAGCTACTGGTAATTCTCTCCTAATCGGTCATTCCCCAATGCTGCTCAATATTTTCCTGGAAATTGAGAATAGTTGTTTTAAGATTAAAAAGCAGTGCCCTTGGCCCTGTTATACTTTTTCATATCAAAGCATTATACATCCCATAAAAGTAATACATAGTACAGTTGACAATAATTTTGACATGCTAAACTTTCTTTCGGAAAATAATGAATATTATACATTTTACACTGATGGCAGTAAAGGAGATGGTTATGTGCGCTGTGCTGTGTATGATTCACAGATCAAGTTTACTCAGAGTTTTGTTCTACATGATGTGTGTTCGATATTCACTGCAGAGGCTTATGCAGTTTTTCAAGCTCTGAGGCGAATTGAAAATGTAAATAATTATAAATACTTTTTGATTGTCACTGACTCTTTAAGTTTGATTAAAGGTTTATCTAACCTCAAAATTAATTTTAAATCTAATTTTATTTTGTACATCATAAAAGAACAAATTCATCGACATTCGCTCAGGGGCATAGAAATTTCTTTTATGTGGGTGCCATCTCATAAAGGTATTGCTGGCAATGAAATAGCTGATAGAGCTGCATTTGAAGGTGTTAATGCTCTTGACCTTACAAATACAATATATGTGCCTATGACTGATTATCTGTATTCTATAAATGAAAATATTAAGAATCTGTGGATAGAGATGTGGAAGAAAGACCAGGAGACAAAAGGAAGATGGTATGGAAGCATCCAAGAGAGCTTACCAGTTAGACCTTGGTACGATCGACTTAAAGATGCCAGCCGTGACTTTATAACCACAATTAATAGACTGCGTTTTGGCCACAACACTGTGCCATCACACCTTGCAAGACTTGGCATAATTCAAACCAGTACTTGTACATATTGCCAAGAAAAAGACGCAGACATGGAACATCTATTCTTCAGTTGTCAGAAATTTTTGATTGACAGACTAATGTTAGCCAGTGATCTTAGTGATGTGCTAAACTTAAGTGATAGTTCTTCCCGCCCGCCGCCGCTTAAAAATTTATTAAAAGAAATGAACTGTTTTATACCGCTTTACAAATATGTTAAAAGTACTATTCAAAAAATTTAACTAACACAGTGCAGTACATTCTTTATTGTGTTAAAGTGATACCCATCTAAAAGACTTGGCTTAAAGGTCTTAGCAACCAGGCCATAAAATACAAAAAAAAAAAAAAAAAAAAAAAAAAAGATTGATGTGGTAAAATGTCAAAACAAACTGCTGTCCTTTGGACATGTGTTTGGACAGCTGTCTGCTGTCACTATAAACGTCAGTCAGTCAGTAGTCTGCAGTACTAGTCAGTCCGTCAGTCGATCAGTTGATCGAGTGTTTTTGCGCTTTTTGCGATAATTGTTTAATAATAGGAACACTTGTTACAATACAAGGTTATACGAGTTGTGGCTTATTATTAAGGTTCATCGTTACAAACAACGTGTGTTCATTCATTTTTTTATTTTTATTTTACTAGGCGGGAATCGTGAGTTCATAAACTTTTTATTATTACAATAAAGCCTGTTTATCCGCTGGTTTCACTATGTCAGGTTCCTATGAAGATCACCCCGAGATGAACACATTGAGTCAAGTAATTGATAAGGAGCATATGAACAATATTACATCGAATTTCACAAGGTTACGAGGTAAGTGGTTTCTAATTAGTTTCTTATTACTTTTATGACGTACTTATCAGGTACTTTCATTTTTTTTTTACTAAAGTCTCATATAAAATGTAGGCCACTTTTTTATAAACTGGATTGAAAGGAGAAAGTAAGTAAATGCTATCTTTTTGTGCAACAACTTAAGGTACACTTTCCCATTTTTTTTTCTTTATTAGTTAAATGATGTTGCATTATATTTTTATTTCAATATTAAAACATCTTGACAACTTTTGATTAAATCATCTGGTCTTCCTGCTTCTGTTTTTAATAATTTATTATTATGACAAAAATAATATTGTATCTATGTAGCCTAGATCCTACTGTTAGGAACTGCACTATTAAAAATCTAAATATCTACATAACTCAACAATTAACATTAAATTTAATTAAATAAACATTTATTTCAGAATCACTTCCATATTTGTTATTAACAATGTAAACTTATCTTCTTTTTTTCGATTCAATGGCACATTTAATTAGATTGTCTGGGCCCAGTACGCGGCCATGCTTATTGCAGCGTCAGAAGCACTGTACAGGTCTTCCTAAACTTATAAAATTGTGTTAGTAACATTTATTCTATTATTAATAAAGTAAGAAACAGTTTTTTTGTATTTATTTATAGCAATTCTTTACGAAGTAGTTAGCAACTATTCAATATTAATTATACATAATAGGATTTCTCTATCCTTCACAAACTACTTCCATGCTTCATGTTCACTTGAATAAATGCTATTTATTTAGTTTAGTATATATTCAGCTGAACACATACTTCGTGAATATTATAAAAAGCTTATTTACATAAATAAATTTTTATTTTGTATCATTACAGAAAAATGTTACTTGGAAAATGCTGGTGCCACATTATATCCACAATGTTTACTTTCCGCTGTACATCAAGACCTCATGGATAATGTCTACATGAACCCACATTCTGATAAATATACAAAAAACTGTATAGAGCAGATTCGAAGTGATATACTAAAGCATTTCAATACAGACCCATCCAACTACACAGTTATATTTACAGCAGGGACAACATCTGCACTAAAACTAGTTGTCGAGTCATTTCAATTTTCTCCTGATGAAGTTGACGATCAGCAATGTACCAGCGGATCATTTGTATATTTGAGAGACAATCACACATCAGTGCTTGGCCTGAGAGAAATAGCGGCTGAAAAAGATGCTGATATCATACACATATCTCATGATGATTTCTTACATGCATTAAAAGAAAATTATGAGAAACCAAAAGCACTGCGGAAGGTAACATTTTCAAACAAAAATGATGCCAACACATTGCTGGCATACCCGGCACAGAGCAACTTTAATGGCTATAAGTACCCCATTGACTGCATACACCGTATTAAAGACGGATGCCTAAATAATCATTTAAAAAAGCAATTATGTAAAATAAATAGTAGCTGGTACGTTCTGCTTGATGCAGCTTCGTTTGTATCAACCAGTAAATTAGATTTATCTGAGACTAAACCGGACTTTGTGTGCTTGTCGTTCTACAAGATATTTGGATACCCAAGTGGATTAGGGGCAATTTTAGTAAAAAATAGTAGCAGTCACACGCTTTGCCAAAAGAAGTATTTTGGAGGAGGCACTGTCGATTTTGTGTTAAGTACAGAAGATGTTCATGTGAAAAGGAGAGAATTGTATGAAAGGTGATTATAAAAATCATTTATTTTTATTATACTTTGACCAACTCTTTAACTGCTATGGATATTTAAATTTTTTATTGAAACACTAGAACTGGGATAGTTTCTGATCTTGTTTTTTTTTTTTTTTTTTTTTTTTTTTATTCTTTATAGTCTCGCGTTTGACCACTATCTCGCCTGATGTTAAGCGATGATATGGTCGAAGGTGGAGCACGCTTGCC
Organism: Orthosia cruda; assembly: GCA_964057195.1. Lineage (NCBI taxonomy): Eukaryota > Metazoa > Arthropoda > Insecta > Lepidoptera > Noctuidae > Orthosia > Orthosia cruda. The sequence continues at coordinate 38,347,125 of OZ059830.1, forward strand.
TAGAAGTAACCTATTCACTCTTGACTTGAAGACCCCTAGGTTGTAGCTATCAGGAAACAAGGACGCCGGCAGGGAGTTCCACTCCTTAGCTGTACGCACAATGAAAGTATTTTCAAAACGCTTTGTGCGTATGGGTGGGATATCCACCATGTACCGATGGCACATTGCCGTACGTCTTGTAGTCCGATGATGGAAAGGGCTTGGCGGAATCAAATTGTGCAGTTCCGTCGCGCACTCCCCGAAATGTAACCGATAAAAAACCGACAGGCTGGCAACTCGGCGTCGATGTTCGAGGCTCTGGAGCTTTGAGGCGACCAGTGCATCGTTGCCAATAAGCCTTTTGGCCCGTCTGTCAATCGACTCAAGTGCATCAAGCTGGCAGATGCATCCCAGAGGTGAGAGCAGTACTCCATGCATGACCGAACTTGCGCTTTATACAAGTTGAGCAGCTGTTCAGGCGTGAAGTACCGTCTCACCTTCGCAAAGATCCCCAACTTTTTTGCAGCCAATTGAGCCTTTGACTCAATGAATGGACCAAAATTGAGCAACTGAATAAACAATCGTTTATTAAAATGAATTATATAGGACAATTAAGAGTATGCATGATGTAGCGTATTTGGAACAATACCTGTTATGGCAGTGTTTGATCAGTTGTTGGAAAATTTTAATAATAACTACTTTATTTCCTGTAAATTCTTTATTTAAATAATTGATACTTTCGTTTTTTTAATTACAGGTATAGTATCTAATTATCATGTTTTTTTTAATTACAGGATGGAGGATGGAACTATACCATTTTTATCAGTAATTGCTTTGAAGCATTGTTTTGACACAATGCAAAGATTGATACCTAGAACACTCTTTGATGATTGGATAGACACCATTTCCTACCACACATTTTATTTAGCCAGGGACCTTTATAATCAGCTGCATGAACTGAAGCATGCAAATGGTAACAGGGCTGCAATAACGTACATGGATTCCAACTTTAGTGATATTAAGAAGCAAGGTGGAATTGTTACATTCAATCTTCTAAGAGCAGATGGATCATTTATTGGCTTTGTTGAGGTAAGAACTGTTAATTTAAATAGGTACTTAAAAATAGACTTATAAAAACTTCTACACAATTAAATAAATGCTATTGGAGTAGTTACATAGTCTGATAATAGACGACAAATAAACAAATTAATCATACTAATATGCAAAAGTTTAGATGGATGTATGTTACTCAATCACGCCAGAACGACTCAACGGATCTGGATGATATTTGCCACAGGGACAGATTATAGACTGGAATAGCGCATCGGCTACTTTTTATCCCGGTATAATGTTCCTTTAGGATGATAAATCACTTATCGCGCGGGCAAAGCCACTTGCTGAAGCTAGTGTATTAATAAAAGCGCGCTGTTGGGTTTAAACTTTCAGCGCTGAACAGAGTGTTAAAAATCCAACAGCGCGCCGTAACTAGGGCATGTAACATCGGAAGATTTTCAATTCCGATATTTATTTTTTATATCAGATCTCAATATCGGAATTCCGATATTAATATAGGAATTGCGCACTTTCGTTAAATATCCTATTTGTTTTGTGTATTGCACGAATTCGGTATGAGGTTGAATTGATCACAATAAAAAAACACGTTTATGCCGCGACGTATTAGGATTTTATATTGTGTCTCTCTCTTATCACCAATGAATGGGTAATCGGGCGCTTATTTACCTAAACTGGACATTTGTTCACAAGAAGGAATAAAAGTCAGTTCTTTCTTAAAAAGGATAATGCTAAAAAGGCCAGAAAATAAATGTTTATCGATTAATCTAAAAATAGTCCCGCTAAGTGTAGTGAATAATAATTATTTATAAATCCAGTATAAGTATCGGTCAATGTGGCGACGCCTCCTGGGGGAGGCTTATGTACAGCAGTGGACGTCTTTTGGTTGAAATGATGATGATGATATGAGACAATGTAGTCAAGCAGTGCAAGTTGATTTATCCAACAGATTAGTGATCGGATAGACTTATTTGTTGTATTCAATACAAGCAGAAGACTGAAATTATTAAGATTTAATTTATTGAGTTTTCCAAGCCAGTAACACATTGTAAATTTGAAATAAAGTTTACTCGTTCCGAAACAGCCCTCTCAAAAGAATAAAAACTATCTTAGCATTCAGCATCATCATCATTGTCATCGTCATTTCAGCCGTAATACGTCCACTTCTGAACATAAGCCTCCTACAAGTATCGTAACTTTAGCCGATCCCGTGCATCTCAAATCCAGTGGATTCCCGTTACCAAAGCATTAATCAATGAAAATATAATTGTTACAACGCAAAAGACGCGGAGTTGCGGACACCAGCCCGTCTTAATCTAATATATCTAATCTAATTGTTACAACGGGTTGTATGAAACTGTGTATTTGCTTGTATTCTTAAAGGTAACATTTTTAAGCAATCTCGGGACTGTAAATACGGAATTCATCAAGGCACATATTATATCTTCATGAAGTTGAAGTTTAAGTAAATAAGCGTCCGATTAGACAAAAAGTTATCCGAACACTGCTAATCACTGTAGTCAACTTGCTTAACCGCGCTTTCTTGCTCAACGTTTCACAAGCTTCGCTTTTTTGGTTCCGAGATTCCGATATTGGATCACTCAGTATCGGTATTGAAGTATTGGTAATTTCGTTCCGATATTACGAGATTCTGATATTCATGTTCTAGCCCTAACCCCATCTGATTTAATCGAAGTGGGTTTCAATTGTTTCGAATTCAGAACATCTCGCTAATTTGGCGCTAAAGCCCCATGAACTTCATCTATGAAAGCAAAACTCCAGTTAAATTGCTGAATGACACTATCCCTAAATAAATCGAACGAACGCTAACCCCGATTAGTAGGCACGATAAAATGTTATCCTTAAAAACTCGTGCCCGAAAGTAGGTTAGGGCACTGGACTCCGATTTTAGGTTCACAGCACAGTGGTATATATGCTGCCGTGCATAGCGAGACCCCTATTCATTCTCGTAAAGGATGTTTCTTAACAAGCAGAAAGACCTTTTAGAAGACAGCAATTCCACCTGTCACGTGCTGATGGTTTGGTTTTAGTGAGGTAGGAATACCACATTCCGAGTCCCCGATATCATTCCCAAATTAAGGGCGTCATAAGCTAATGAATAGAGTCGCTATTATTCGTGATGAAATCCTATGACTTGACAGAGAAACGATCGAAATCATGGCCGTAACATGATCAAATTGCAAAAACATATTATTATGTTGTGGCCACTAACGTGGACGAAGTAGTTATAGAGCTCTTTATGAAGGCACTCGTCCGAGACAATAATTGGGTACCACTTTTGGTGCCGGTGTAATATCAGGCACATAATTGTCGCCGGTCGTTGTAGCAGTCCATACTTTAGGTTAAGGTTTAGTCATTTCGACTGGCAGTACCTACAGACCAAACAGTTCGGACTATTTGAGCACGTAAAATGGAAGTGGCGCATATAAATAGCGGGTTACTGGGCCTCACATCCGATCAGTTCAGGAGGCCATGGTTGAGCGCTTGATTCTGTGTTTGGAAGCAGCCTCCGAATGGGACAATGCCAATCTAGTCAGCTTTAATGCTGCTAATACCCAGGCGTGTCTTTTATCCGCATAAATGCCAATTCCACCCGGCTCCATCTTTCAGTGGTATGACCGTGCCGATAACGGACCATCTCGACCTTTTTGGTGTTACGTTGACATTGACCCTCAATTTTAGTCCATTCATTGAAGCAAAAGGTTCAGTTGGCTGCAAAAAACTTGGGGATCCTTGCAAAGGTGAGACTGTGCTTCACGCCTGAACAGCTGCTCAACTTGTATAAAGCGCAAGTTTGATTCTGCCTAGCCCTTTGCATCATCGGAATACAAGACGAACGGCAATGCATCATACATGGTGAATATCCCACCCATAAGCACAAAGCGTTTTGAAAATTCTTTCATTGTGCGTACAGCTATTCCCTGCCTGTCATTGTTTCCTGATAGCTACAACCTAGGGGTCTTCAAGTCAAGAGTAATTAGGTTACTTCTAGGTAACCGTGCTTCACCGTAGACCACATCATCACTTAACATCAGGTGAGATAGTGGTCAAATACGATCCTATCTATACTAATATTATAAAGAGGAATTATTTGTATTTTTGTATCTAACGAATAAACTTAAAAACTACTTAACCGATTTAAAAAATTCTCGTCGTCTAGGTTAACCTGTAGGCAAGAAGCTCGCAAGAAGTTACTATTTTATGAATAAGTACTTTCTAACGGTCTCGGGGATGCTTAACAATGAACAGTGATCTTGAAACATGCACGCTGGTAGAAAGCTGTAACACAACAAGATTACATTTCAATTGTTATTTAAACGTCGCATACAGTACAAAAACAATGTCTATACAATTTATATCATACTGCAATACATCACGTTATATGATCTATTGAGTTTCGCAAACAAGATGACGAAATATTGTCTAGTGACCAACCTTATCATTTCGATGGTGACGCAGTGTGTTTTTAGTATACCTACCTACTGTTGTTTACAAGCATGTGTATGTTTTGCTTGGATACTTCTTACGTTATGCAGTTACTTTTTATTTTACTTTTAATATGATGTTTAAAGTAGTTTTTGTTAATAAAATACTATCTATTAAACTATACGTGTGGTCTGCGCCATTCACATATCTCTGAGTCCGCCCTTGACCTATTTTATTTTTAATTGTAGTAGCTATCTTACGTCTCTATCAGCCATCATATCTTTTTAGTTTCTCTATAGCCATATAGGTACTTCGATTTTAAGTTTCTTTAGAGCCACATTTCTTCTTTTAGTCTCTTTTACCTCCATCATCACAGTTTTTCTCTGCTAATAGCATCATCAGTTTTCTTACAGTCATTCCATAGGTTTTTGGTTTTTCGATTTCCCATGCCCCGATGATAGCCATAAACACATTTATGATATTCTCAATTGTGCCGACGGTGTGGACCGAGTGTAACAAAGAATTAAATATATCGTAAATAACCTCATGAAAGCAGAGAAAGGTAATCAAACTAAATATCTTGACCTGGCTCGAGAGTTTGTCGACATGTGGGATAATACAGCAGTCATTGTACCAATAACCGTGAGCCAATAGCACAATAGCCAAGAACCTCAACCGACACCTGAAGTAGCTCTCGTCGGGCAGTTGGATCAATAGAGATTTGATCCAGAAAGTAATTTGGTATCTGTATATAACATTTCGTTAGGAATTATAGAATTGTGTCAATAGTTAATAGTTCTTGAAAGCAGTAAAATTCTACATTTCAGTTTCAACACATGGCGGAGCTATTCAACATAAGTGTCCGAACAGGATGCTTTTGTAATACCGGCTCCTGCCAGCGACATCTAGTGGCGACGAATAAAGAGTTAAAAGAAATTCACAAGTCTGGACATGTGTGTGGCGACGAAATAGATCTAATTGATGGGAAGCCAACTGGAGCTATAAGAGCCTCATTCGGCTATTTTAACACATTCGAAGACGTCGATAAATTAGTAAATATGATATGCCGATGCTTCGTTAAAACGAAGAGGAAACCAAGAAAACGAATACTTTCACATATTATGGATACAATAAGATCTAGCAAACTGTATAACGGCCTAACAAATGCACAGAAAATAGAAGAACATCAAGAGTTCCTTACTCCCGATATTGAAGATATTTCACAAAACATGGATTCTCCTATTGTATTAAAAGAAGCAGCTATCTTTCCTATTAAATCATGCGGGGCTTTTAAAGTTACATCCACCTGGAAAATAGGACCGAAAGGCTTCGAATATGACAGGGATTGGATGATTATAAAGGACAATGGTGTATGTTTAACACAAAAACAAAACACAAGAATGTGTATGATAAAACCAAAAATAGATCTGCATAATCGGAGAATGACATTATATTTTGAAGGTATGGAGTGTTTTGAATGAGTAGGTAAGTGTCCATAAAATAAAGAGTTTATTAATTATATTTTTTTACCCAGGTAAACACCCAATGTCGGTCCCTTTGGATTTTGTGTCCGACAGCAAACTCAAAAACTCATCACTCTGTCGCAGCAAAATTTGCACAGACACAGTTCAGGGTTACGACTGTGGTGATGAAGTAGCTGACTGGATTTCCGAAGCGTTAGAAGTTTCTTACCTAAGACTTATCAGGCAATCAAGTGACGACACTAGAGCTCAGAAGAAAAAACACGATGGAGAGAAAAAACTACTTTCACTGAGCAATCAGGCTCAATTCCTCTTGATCAACAAAGCTACCGTGCGATGGCTGAGAGCGAAGATTCATGATCCCCTATTTACGGACGATGAAGATGGCTTAACAGATCGTTTCAGAGGAAACCTTATTATCGAAATGGATGAGGAGCTTGCCGAAAGAGATTGGCACAGAGTGATCATTGGGAATCAAGAGTTCAAGGTACACAAGTGTTTCGACTATTTACTTAAATAAAAAAGGATTTGGGGGAGGCTTTTGTCCAGCAGTGAGACATTGTAGGATAATCGGCATCATCATCATAATCAAATAAATAAATGTAACTACTCAATGTAAACTTGATAGATCTTTTTAGTCCATCAAGTGTTGTGTGCTCAATTACCGAAACAATAAAAATCGGCCAAGTGCGTGTCGGACTTCGCACATTTATGGTTCCTAGTCTCAGTAATCTAGTTGGTTGTAATAGGGAACATGAGCAAATTTCAAAGAAAAAATCTATTTGTCAATATGTTGGTGTTCGTTAGTAAAATATAAGTAATATTAAACGTTATCACCAAATTTGAAGTTCATAGGTCAATGGGAAGTTAAAAAATTCTTCGAAACAAAATATTGTAAAAAAAACCTGACTTTGGTGGCTTCTCATTCCTTTGTTTTCCAATATTTTTTAAAACAAATAATTCATTATTTATCTACACAACGAGCTCTAAACAACGATACCTCAATCGACGGGGTAAGCCAACATTTTTTTTGCGCCCCCCCTCTAGCAGATTTTTTTATGGTTTTGGGTCAACAAGATGCTACTGTGAAAAATTGAAGACAAAAGACTAGCTGCAATCATTTGGCTGTAAAACCTGTGTGACAAAAGACGGACAGACAGACGCGACGGACACGTGAGTGACAGCTCCGTTTGGACTCTTCGGGTACAGAACCCTAAAAAACCATTGTGTCTCGCGTGGATTGCGTATTAAAGTTGTCAAAAAATAAAAGGCCCGTTTTGATAGCTATAAAAATATCTAATAATAATTAAATTTGATGCTTGGGAATGATACTCGTTGTTATAGTGTATGAGTAACATAGTAACTAATTAGGATTTCATATTTGACATTTTTTGTTAAGTGTAGACCGATGCTAGGATATCATTGTGCAGGGTTTTAAAGCTTTCATATTTTCTTCCCAGGTCGAAGGACTGTGCCCTAGGTGCCAAATGGTGTGCATCGATCAACAAACTGGAGAAAAAACCGTCGAGCCCTTGAGAACTATATCCGAACAGTTTGCAGGCAAACTACGGTTTGGCATTTATTTAAGTTATGTAGGCGCGGCTGACGGATCCAAAGACCGTCACCTCAAAATATTCTCATCAGTAAAACCTATAATCAATGATGATGATATCAGCAGATGAAATATTTAGATAAATGTGAGGTTGGCTAACAATTTTTTTTTATTGAAGAAAATATATTTTCTTATTTGGGGTAAAAGTGGGTGATGGGATACCTATAGCTAATTGGGATTAATAATTTAAGTTTAGATGCTGCGAAAACCGAGAGACACTAATAACAGTGTTATTATATTTAATAAAATAATAATAATATGGTGTATGTTATGGAGTGCAGTATATTTGGTAATAAATTAACGAATCGTGCTCGAAACACCGCGCTTTCAAGCATTCGCTCAGAAGGCTGCCCAGCTTTAGTAGCACTATACAGAACATGTCTGCAACATGTCTTATGAGCAGTCGATGCCCTGAAACCGGAGGATGGGGACGCGATGGACCACGAAAGAAATGGCGGGACGACTTGGAAGTCTTCCTTAAGAATTGGCGCAGAATCAAGAACAATGAAAAGAATGGAGGGATGCCTTTGCCAGTACAGGCTTCCTATAAAAATATACCGTATAAAGTGATATAATACACTGTTATAGGTACCCCTTGTTTTGTTTTCTGGGGATATGATCTGTATCTCATAAAGTAGTCATTATAATATCACGCGTTGAACTAATATTTGGTGTCCCCTTTAATCATATTCCAGCATAAGAAGATCATTCGATACTTAGGGTCGATTTCACCAAAGACACTAATCGCGATTTGTTCAACTAAACTCAGTTTATGCAAATACAGCGTTCTGATTGGTTGAGACCGCTGAGTAACTACCAATTAGTACTCTGTATTTGCATAAACTAAGTTAATTTGAACTAATTAGTTACGATAAGTTTCATAGGTGAAATCTATCTGAAACTATATGATACTCCTACCTGAAACTAAAATGTCTTTTCAGTGCCAGAATAATATTTAATGAATCTATTATGCAAGTCAATCTACATGTTGTTTTTGTTTTTTTTTTATGAGTGTGTTTGGGCAGTTTTTTTTATCATTGTCAACATCGTTCGCGCGTTTTTAATTATCTACCCACTTATAATTTTGAAAACTGTATTAAGACAAGTAGCAATTCTACAACTTGTATAAACGAAAAAGTTCCCGGTCGACTACAATTTTTACCCTAAGGCTCTTGGCAATAGTTGAAAATGGAAGTATCACCTACATATTCACAAATTTATTTAAGGTAATTTTGTGTTTAATAGGATATAGATAGTAAATATATGTACGTACCTATCCTAAGAGTAAAGTAATCTTAAAATATGTAGGTAAGGTGACTTAAAATATTCAAATTAAAACTAATTCACTACATGTCTCTGCCTTAAATTATATTTTAATATCGTACATAAAAGCAATGCAAATATTTGTTGCACATTGAGAATAATATTATTGTAATAACACCTTTATGAGATATGGACCTGTCCTTAATTTTATTTACATTAATAAAATTATTAATATTATCTGTATAATTTATAAATTCCATTTACGCACATTACTTTATTGTATAATGTTTATTTCCTTACCTAAATACAAACCTATAATGAGTGCTGGGATTTATGGCTGTGATGTCGTTTTATTATATCGAATAAAATACAAAAAATAAGAAATATAAATTGGATTTATAGTAAAAACAGTAGGTAACTGTTTTAATAAAATTATGTATGTGAGTAAAAAAGGATTGTCTGATATTTAAATATTATTTTTAAAATAATATGTATAAGTATATAAATATTTCTACAATTCCTATAAATAATATGTACCTAACTACCTTTTTATAATGTTGAGCTAAGAGAGATCATGTTTATTTTACTAATTACTAATGAAGTCATTTCGAACATATATGTAACGCAGCTGAATAAAAAATCTTTATAGTACTTACCTATAGTATACTGCATTGCAGATTCTTGTGCTTTACATTTATATAAATATTTAGAAATTATGCAGAGAATTTACAAAAGGACTTTATCTCCTCTATTATTTTGAGGGTGACTTCATATTTGGTTTTAAATAATCATATAATTAGTTAAGAGATTGAAAAAAAAAGAAAACTATTGTATAATAGTTAGGTACTTATTATATTGCTTATATTTTAGTCATTATTCTGCCATGTACATTCCATTATTTTATAATAATTATGATAAGTGATAGATAGTTCCAAGGATAAATAGATCTCTATTATAACAATTTAAACCAAAAATATTATTTGTTATAAAATAACAAAAATAATGTAAATTAGTTTTAGTCAAACAAATTGTAAACCTACTAGAACCATTTAAAAGAAGGGATAATTGTTAAACTAAAACAATCATAGGTATATAATTTTCATAAATAAATTAAATATTTATTTTCTTTACAACATACATAGAGTAATTGTTTCCTACTTTATATTTATTATTCTATGACTAGTTTGAATAACAGTTGTTTGTGATTTAATATATTTTATGTTATTGCACAGTTTATTGGTTGTTCTCCTTTTATTAGCTGAGGCTCCTCCCCTAGTGACACATTGTTGACTACCTCTGCTACCTCATTGAAATCTGGCAGTGCCATTGTTTTTAACTTTGAATACACTAATTTATCATTTACTTCAACCTCAAATGCACCTGTAAGAAAAAGAATAACTACTTATTTCACGCCACCTATTCACTAAACCTATATAAAAAGGTTGGTTATTGCTGAAATCGCTATTCACTAGCATTTGTCTTTTGATATTTAGTATCTACCTATTTAATTATACCAAAATATGATTATAATGATAGTCAATCTTTTACCTTAGCAAGGCTAGCAAATTGAACAAGAATTTAAGATAACATAAAGCTTAGCATCTGAATTACAAATTAAACTGCTTAGCTCAACTGATACATGAAGATGTTATAGCAAAATCATAGACTCAACACACATTTAAATATACCTATCTAATACCTACTATAAAAAGTACATAAACTGACGCCTTTTTTCCCATGGACGCCTTCTTTTCGCAGAAACAACAGAATGCCACCTGTGATGCGAACCTTACATACTTCTTTTGCTTCACTCACATTCATACATCTAGTCATACATGCACGCTGGTTACGAGTACTGCGCACCTGGTCATTCTGAAGAACATCACCAAAAAGGTCTATGTATGTCTTTCTCTGACATTCCTTCCCGGCATTTCCATTCACGTCTGCCTTGTAGATACCTTTTATGAATCGCCTTTCATCCATCCTCTCAACATGGCCAAACCATCTCAGCATATTCTTGTCAATTTTTGTCACTATATCTTCTTTTAAACCACAACATTGTCTTATTACATCATTCCTCAATATTTCATTTAAAGTTACACCACACACTTCTCAAGGTTTATATATGTATAAAAATACCTATACTTCCTAGAAGATAGCTTGATCTCTGCGACATATGTCAAACTGACATAAACGGTATTGTTAGCCTGTCAAGCGCTATTGTTATAGTTCTCGCCAAACTTATTGGCAGCCCTGAAGTTGAAGTGGCGAGGGCTATACTTTATTGATACTGACAGCTGTCGCAGAGATCAAGCTATCTTTTAAGAATTATATTAAAAACCTATCTACCTGTAGGTACCTAATTAATATTAAGTAGGTACTTGACAAAACTGAAACATGACGATGATGATGTTGATAAGTAGCATATTAATTACCTTGCCTTCCCCGAGCACAGTTCACTGTTGCATTAGGAGTAATCTTCCTAATAGTTTGTCCAAGTGCTAAGCAGTGGCCGCCGTAATCACATGCACCACTGACAAAAATATAAATAAAATCATTAGTTTAGTACACAATCTAAAAGTGAGGATTACAAAGAATCTGTTATTTTGTGGCGGTATGTAGTTTTTGCCTACCTCAATGGAAAATTGACATGAGTTTGTATATTTATGTAGTAGGAAGGTATGTCAATGATATAAAATTGTGGATACCAGACACCAGACATAAGTAAAATTGGTGGTAATATCTATGAGGAAACGAGCTTACTATTTTATTCTTTGGCTTATAAAAATGCGGATGGCAAAAGTTTCGTGCAATTCAATCAAAACACAACATGAGAAGGTTCATAGTTTCAAGGGTTATTTACGTACCAGTACTCCACCTTGACTACTGGATTATTCAACTTCACAGTTTCATTGTTGGCCATTCTTTTGAAGATTTTTTAGTGTTTCTGTCTCATATTTTTCTTAGAAATAAACACCGAAATTCAATTTTCCAAAAATTCACTTTTACATTTGACAATGACATTGATGGATGACGGTGGTAAACAAAGAGTTTGTAACACTACTTTTTTTTTTTTTTTTTTTTTTCGCCCTTCGGGCAGGCTATAGTCTTTCAACCATACTGCCTAGTCTTTCGTAGGTATTTTTTCTTTCGTAATATGTTTAGAAATCATGTCTTTCGTTTTTCTAATCCATGTTGTAGTCATTATAAGTTTGTCTTTGATTATTAGTTAAAATCTTGTTTTCACACAATTCCGTTTTTTTTTTTTCCAATTCCAACTCCAGGGTAAACGTCATTTCCATTATATGTCAATGTCAATCAATTCCAGGGTAAGTGTCATTTCCATTTCATGTCATCTTTTGTTTATTTTCTTCTGGTTTTTTTTTTATCACACATCTTATGCTACAGTTTTAAATATACAAACTTTATAAATAATAATAAAACTGTTAAATGCGGACTCCTTGGACGCTTAGCTCCATGGAGAAGGTAATTGTCTGTTACCATAGTGACTTCAAAAAATAACAGTGTTGTCAAAGAAAATGTGTCCGATGTAATATGTTGAAATAGTTAATTCATAAACTTCGTTGTACCTTTTAAACTGTTTACTTTGCTTCCACAACTGCGTTCCTCCTACCCGCTACTAAAAGCGTATATTATAAGAGGTTATCGACCCGCGATTAAACGGAAAAAGTGTCACGTTACGAAATGGATTACACAACTAAAATCGATATCGGCAAGTTAATTGGTAAAGAAAACTGGCAAACATGGAAATACAAAATTTCGATTATGCTGGATGGAACGGAGAATGCGATGGCAGCCGTCGAAGGCAAATTGAAAGAACCAATACCAGTTGATCAATCTGAAGGTGACGCCGCTGTCAGCACTTATAGTTCGGCTCTAGCCAAGTATAAGAAGGCCGAAACTGGCGCTCTTCTGATGCTAACCACTAACATGTCGGAAGACACACTGAAGAAAGTAATGAGATACAAGACTGCACGCGAAGTCTGGCAAGAATTGCACAGATTATTTGACGGGCTAACGGAAGATAGAGCATATAACATATGTCTAGAGTTCTTTGGACTAAAGCACGATAAAGTGGATGACATACCCACTCACATGGCCAAGTTAAAGAACCTCTGGAATGAGTTGAAGGCGGAAGTCTCGAAGATTGACGCTACTGCTAAACTTCCCGAGATGTTTCTCATATGCAAGGTGTTAGATACGTTGGATGAAAGGTACCTCAACTTCAAGTCAAGCTGGCTCATGCTAAAGCAGACGGAGAAGACCATAGACAGTCTGACGACTCACCTCTGTGCATTCGAAAGAGATCTGGGCAGCCAAGAGATTCCCAAACAGGAAGCGCTAGTGGCAACACCCAATGAGCGACCTACCAAGCATGACAAAGACAAAGAGCAACTGATCTGCAACTACTGTTCTAGGAAAGGACACAGAGTGCGCAATTGCAAGAAGTGGATTAGAGATGGGAGGCCACCAAAATCTACTCAAGGCACATCAGGAACAGGCTCAAAGTCCAAGCAGGTGCAACACATCTCGCTAATGGTAAACGCATGCACTACAGGACAAGCTCAAGACCGAGAGAACTGGTTTGTCGATAACGGGGCAACAACCCACATCGCAGTAAGGAGCGACTTCTTCAGCGATTTTCAAGAATTTGATCTAGACCACACAGTAATAACAGCTGACGGAAGCACAATTCCTGCCGTAGGAAAAGGCGCTGTGGTGGTAGAAACAAATGTTAATAATATAAGGGAGAAGATAACACTTAACGATGTGTGGCTCGTACCAAATCTGACCAAAAATCTGTTCTCACCGTTGGCAGCGCAAGATAGGATGCAAAATAGCCTATTCACATCAACGACTAGACAGTGCAAGCTCGACATTGATGGCACTACTAGAATTGTTGGCAAGAGAGTACCCTTTGGCGGACTCTATAAACTAGAAATGAAGGCGGTTATGCCCACGAAGCAAAAATCAATAGTGGTCAATGCCATCAATGGTACGAACATGCTGCAGCTATATCATGAGCGCTTCGCACACCAAGATAAGAACCACGTCATTCGCATAGCTAAACGCGAGCTAGGCATCGAGTTACGTCCAGATAAAGTGAAATGCGAAGGCTGTATCTATGGAAAGGCTCACCGAAAACCCTTTGGAACTAGGGAAAGAGCCTCAGCATGTGGAGAATTGATACACACTGACGTTTGTGGCCCCTTCACTGAAAGTATCTCGAAGTATAAGTATTTTGTATTGTTTAAGGACGATTACTCAAGCTACCGCTTTGTATACTTCATAAAGCATAAGTCAGAAGTAAAAGGCAAACTTACACAGATGCTCCAAGAAGCTAAGAACGCTGGGCACATTGTCAAAACCTTACTGAGTGACAACGGTGGTGAGTTTGATAACAAGGACGTCCGGAAAATACTGCAAGGACACGGTATTCAGCATAGGCTGACAATGCCTTACACGCCGGAGCAGAACGGCTGTAGTGAGCGAGAAAACCGAACGCTTGTCGAAGCTGCGAGATCCATGCTTTATGCTAGAGGAGAAATGCCTCAAAAACTTTGGGCAGAGCTCATAAACACAGCTGCTTACGTACTTAATAGAACAGGGCCTACTCGAGTAGAATCGAAAGTTCCTTTCGAGTTGTGGCACGGTAAGAAACCCAAAATAAGTCATTTAAAGATAATCGGAAGTGAATGCTATGCCCATGTACCAAAACAAAAGCGCAAGAAAATGAGCAAGAAAGCCATCAAAGGCAGGCTCATAGGCTATGAAGGCGACGATGGCTACCGGATCTGGAACGGAAGAGAGACACTGAAGTCGAGAGATATCTCATTCCAGACCGATGTAGAATTTAAAATCAACATTAGCGTGCCCTTACGGTCAGAGGGAGCCGAGAGCGATGACAGAAGCAACCCTGACCCTGTGCCTGATGCCGAAAACCAGGAACTTGCTCAAGAGGGAGATAGAGTGGATGACCAAGTTCTGGTCCCAGACGAAGTCTTCCTCGACGCTAGTGACGAAGGAGAGCTAGAGATCACTGAGCCTCCAGCTTCTGATGGTACCCCAACTGAACAGGAACCTCGCTACAATCTTAGAGAGAGATCCACAATCGCGAGACCCAAAAGATACGAGGACTTTGTGTGTTCGGTAACCAATGAGAGATTCCCAGAAACCTACAAAGAAGCCATTTTGAGAGAGGATAGCGAAGAATGGCGCAAAGCAATGGAGAGTGAGATTAATTCACTAAGAGACCTAAACGTCTGGACGCCATGCCCGTTGCCCGAAGGCAGGAAGGCACTGCCCTGCAAATGGGTCCTACGCATTAAAAGGAAACCTGACGGCTCTATCGATAAATATAAAGCCCGACTTGTCGTAAAAGGCTTTAAACAACGAAAAGGCATCGACTATGAACAGATTTTTAGTCCGGTTGCTCGTATGGCAACGATAAGAGCCTTACTAAGTGTAAGCACGCAAGAGAATCTACATCTTGTCCAGTTTGATGTGTGTACTGCATTCTTAAACGGCAAACTTCAAGAAGAGATTTATGTACATCAACCGGATGGCTACACTGATGGTTCGTCAAATGTTTTAAAGCTAAACCGAAGCCTGTACGGTCTAAAACAAGCCCCAAGATGTTGGAATTCTTGCTTCGAACAAATTCTGCTGGATATGGACTTTAAACAAAGTGAGTCCGACTGCTGTCTGTATTCCAAGCAAGTTAATGGCAAAAAGGTACTCATCACTCTTTATGTTGATGACGGTTTGATAGCTGCTACTGATGAGGACCTTGCCAACAGCTTTCTTAATGATTTGAAGATAAGACTGAAAATTACGACGAAACCTGCATCTTACTTCCTAGGCTTAGAAATAGTCAGAGAAACAGATGGGTCTATCTTCATCAAACAAGAAGCCTATGCCAAGAAGGTCCTGGACCGATTCGGAATGGGCAACTGCAATTCAATTGGGACGCCTATAGATAATACTGCTCAATCAGGGAATGTTGATGCAGTAGAGGCACACTTCCCATATCGTGAAGCTGTTGGGTCCCTCGCATATCTGATGACCGGAACTCGCCCAGATATTGCATATGCTGTCGGAATTGCATCCCGGAAACTAGAAGCGCCAACTAAAGAAGATTGTCTTCTAGTAAAACGAATTATGCGCTACATTAAAGGCACTTGTTCCTTTGGAATAAAGTACAAGGCCAACCATGAATGTGGCCTTTTGGAAGGCTATAGTGACGCTGACCACGGCGGTTGGCACTGAGTGGACGTTCAACCACAGGAGTGGTATGCTGCTATTCTGGTGGTATTGTATCATGGCTTAGTCAAAGACAAACCTCAGTCGCCATATCAACGACCGAAGCGGAAATTGTCGCAGCCAGTGAAGCTACCAGAGAATTAGTATGGCTCAGTAGGATCTTTAATGATCTGACTGAATTAAGAGAAGTACCAGTACTACATGTTGACAACGAAGCTGCTATACGCCTGGCACACAACCCTGAGTTCCACAAGAGAACAAAACACATAAGGATAAGACATTTCTTCATAAGAGAAATCGTTGAAGAGGGAGACATAGTGGTCAAGAAAGTAAGCTCGAATGAGCAACTGGCTGATTTTTTGACCAAGGCTGTGCCAAAGCCCACCCACCAAAGGACATGTACTAAACTAGGTATATGTCAAACAGGCAATTAAGGGAAAGTGTTAAATGCGGACTCCTTGGACGCTTAGCTCCATGGAGAAGGTAATTGTCTGTTACCATAGTGACTTCAAAAAATAACAGTGTTGTCAAAGAAAATGTGTCCGATGTAATATGTTGAAATAGTTAATTCATAAACTTCGTTGTACCTTTTAAACTGTTTACTTTGCTTCCACAACTGCGTTCCTCCTACCCGCTACTAAAAGCGTATATTATAAGAAAAACGATAATATTTATATATACATAGGTGCATAGGAACAAGAAATAGAACCATTTAAATCTCATTTACAGTCTCCAATATGTATCTATACAAATATAAATAAGTTGAAGCGTTCTTAAGCAACTCCTGTATGCACAGCGGGACCCTATCAGGTGTTTTATAAATTTTTAGAAGCTCATCCGACAACACAAGGCGCTGAATGTTGAAAGATGAACACTCAAAGAAGATATGATGTAGTGATTGAACTTTTTCTGATTGACAGTAATTGCAATAAGATAAGCTGACCATTTTAAGACGACGAAGATGATAATTTAATCTACAATGACCAAAGCGCATACGACAAATAATTGAATAAAACTTTCTACTTACAAATAAATTATTTTTGCAAAACCAAGGAACAGAGTTGATTTGAACATCAAGACTGTTGAACCAAGAACCTTTATTTTCAATATGTGTGCAGTGGTATGAATATTTCCCCCATGCCTCAAACATGCGCCGTCTTAAGAGACTAACTGCGTCTGTGCATGGTATGGGAACACTCATATCAGTGCTAGGTATTAATTCTTCCAACTCAACAATTTTTTTGGCAAGAAAATCTGCTTTTTCATTTCCTCTAACACCAATATGTGAAGGTACCCAAACAAAACAAATTTCAATATTTGACTGGGCTAATTCAACCCAGAGTTGTTTTATCAAATGAATAATGTAATTAGTGTTGGCATGTAGTTTATTATTTGCCAAATTTTTTAGAACACTCATACTGTCACTTACTACAACCCATTTGTTATGTTCAGAATTGCTATTTTTAATATGTTTCAAAGCACTCAGAATTGCAACAGCTTCAGCTGTAAAAATACTAGCATTTCTGTCAATTCTCCTACCAATACCTACGTTTGAAGACGGCTCATAGATGGCAAAAGAAACAGCTCTATCATTCTTGGAACCATCAGTATACACAAATTTATGATCTGACCACTCTGACAACATTACATATACTTCCTCTTTTGAAGGCAAATCCTTTTTCTTATTTATAATAACACTAATAGCTGGAAATTTACTGCTGAAAGTTCCCTCATAGCAAGGCAAGATAAGCTTAGATCGGTAAATGTTAATATTTTCAATAAAGTTTTTGAATTTTCTAAGTTGCTGTAGTATATAAAAAGATTTTGTAGCAGTTTGCATAGCCAAATGCAACATATTGACTAAAAGACTATTACCCAAAACACTATAAAGCTTCAAAAAGAACCTTTCTAACAAGTAATCAAAACGAATGGCTAATGGTGGAACATTACATTCAATCTGCATTGCATTTACAGGAGTGCTTCTGAACGCCCCAGTTATAACGCGCAAACACTTGTTTTGCAAAATATTTAAACTATTTACATGTTTAGAGTCTGCAGCAAAGCAATAGAAACCATATTCAAAGTGACTACGAACTAAAGATTTGTACAATAATAACAAAATTTTAGGGTCTGCACCCCAATATGTACCACTCAAGGATCTCAAAATATTATAAGCTTTATTTGCTTTGCTAATAATATGTTTCATATAATTATTCCAGGACAAATTATGTGAAAAAATAACACCCAAAAATTTGACATCTAAAGAACTGGGTAATGCACAATTATTGTACAGCACAGCAGGCATATTATGATTATGTTTACCAAATAAAACAACTTTGGACTTCAATGGGTTGACACTAAGATCAAGGTAAGAGAAATATTTACATAGATACATTAATGCAACATTCACTATTTCAACTACTTGTGATACATTTTTCCCAGATGCATAAACCACTAAATCATCTGCAAACTGTAAGTTTTTAACCTGAGACCCTAAAATTAAATTTAATCTTCGTATATACAATATAAATATTAAAGGTGATAAAATGCCCCCTTGACAAACTCCTTTAGAAGATAGCCTAGGACCATAAAGGTGTCTGTTAAATTTTACATAGACTTTCCTATTGCTAAGAAATTGTTTTAACCAATTTATTATTTTTCCAGGGATTCCTATCTGTGATAACTCACTACATAAAATATCTATATTCACACTATTAAATGCACCTGCAATATCAAAAAACACTCCAACCAAATTTTCATTTGACGATAACGACTTGTGAATATCGAGCTGTAATTGACAAACACTTTCCCTAGCAGAACGATTCCTACGAAAACCAAATTGGTTTGATGGTAAGATATTATTTTTTTCAATATAAAACTCTAAACGCTGTTTTAAAAGTTGTTCAAATAATTTTCCAACACAAGAAGTAAGAGCTATAGGGCGGTAAGAATCAGGACACATTTTAGGCTTATCTGGTTTTAAAACAGGTACAAGGCAATCCACCTTCCAGTTAAGAGGTATAATATCATTTTGCCATAATAAGTTCAAAAGCTGTAAAAATATTTTTAAACTACTAATGCTAAGTTTTTTAAAAAGTATGTATGGCATTCCATCAAGACCATAAGTAGTATCTCTTCTGGAAGATATGGCTGATATTAATTCCTGCAATGAAAAAGGACTAAGAAGAAAATTATTGCTGGGATTAGTACTGGTTGTGAATGAAGATTTTGAGTCTTGTGATGCAAAATCTGGTGTGTATTTTTTAAGAAAATCTAAAACCCATCCATCATCTTCAAGAGCATTAAAATTGAATGTTTTATTATACTTCCGCATAAATTTCCATATGACAGATAATGGCGTAGTCCTATTGAATGTTTCACAAAGAGCAAACCAACTTTTTTGTCTTTCCAATTTTAGAACAAGTTTTTTAACTGCTCGAAGCCTTTTGAATTGTAGATAGCTTTCTTCTGATGGATTATTTTTAAAATATATGTATGCATTTTTAAAATTTAATACGGCTTCTGTGCATTTTTGATTCCACCAAGGAAGATAAGGTCTTTTAAAATTATTTACAAGACATGAATGATTGACAAAATTTGTCCTACCAGTCAAATGATTATTATTTTCAATAGAATTTACAACTGCTGTATGTAAAATGCTACAAAATTTAAGATATGTACCAGAAAGATTTATATTATCGACTTTAAAATCAACCAACAATTCATCAACAAGACTACTATATCTTTGCCAATCCACCAATTTATAATTTGGATAAACGGGCAAATGTTCAGCATTAGAACAATTGCTGTATGTATTACTTTTGTTAATATTACTAATCACTACTTTAATGATTATAGGAATGTGATAACTACTACCAAGAGGACAATCATGGACGTTCCATTCACAATTGAGAGCTAAAGACGAAGAGACCAGCGTCAAATCCAGCGCATTAGGACGCCAAGTTAAAGAGCCAACTGTTGTTGCATGACCATTATTGAGCAGAACCAAATCATTATCATCTATTACTTCCAAAATGTTTCGACCTCGTACAGAATCCGAGCCACAACCCCAAGACGAGTGGTGAGCGTTAAAATCACCAGCAAATATAAATGGCCCAGGAATAGATTTTATTAATAAATCAAGGTTTTCTTTTCTGAATGCTGGATTACAATTCAAAGGACTATAAAAACTGACTATGCTTATCTCCTTGTTATTTACTTTTACTTGAATACAGATGTTTTGCAATGAGTTATCAAAGAAGGTATCAATTTTAGAGTAGGTAATGGTATTGTGAATAATTATTGCAACTCCGTTATGTTTGTTACCAGTATCATTTCTCTCAATATTATAATTTTTTATTTTAAAATTTTGGTGAGGTTTAAGCCATGTTTCACTGATAATTGCTATATGTATATTGTGACTATAAAGAAAATCGATAAATAAATGTTTATTACTATTTAAACTTTGAGCATTCCACTGTACAATATTTAATTCTGAAAAATCCATCAACTGGTTGAAGAAAATTTATTACTGAACGTTGTTTTCAAGGCTTCTTTAATAGAAAGTGAATTAATAGGTTCATCTTTATTGCTTATTATTTTTGTGAGTGTTTCGACTAAAGTATTTATAAATTTATCTGATTTCATGAGATTACTAATCTGAGTGTCCAGATTGCGTGATGTTAAAGCTGGAAAAGAGTTTACATTAAAAAGATCTGAATATGTAGCATTTTTAGTTTTAATTTTATTTTCTTCTACCTTTTGCTTTTTTATTGGACATGCTGAAGAGATTGCAATATGATTGCCGTTACAATTTGCACACTTAGCATCCTTCGGGGCAACAACACACATTTTGAAATTGTGATGTTCAGTACATATTGAACAAACTTCAGTATTTCGACAAAATTTAGCTATATGCCCATAACGCAGGCATTTAAGGCATTGTTTCACTGGTGGGATATATTTGTTCACCTCATGACGCCATGAGTCCAAATAAATATAAGTTGGCAAAATAGTGGATGCAAATGTCACAGCAACAGTCTGGGTAGGGGCAAAAGATATTCTACCTTCATCACCTCTGACCCTGCGCATGAAACGCCTCACCTGTATTACATTCTTTGAACTGCCGATTAATGAAAATATCTCTTTATTAGACATATCTACTGGGACTGAAGTAAGGACTCCAGTAACCTCTGTGTCACCAGCAGGGATAGATGCTTTCAGAGAAAGTTGATCAAATAATTTTTTGTTTTTTAGAAACATATTGGCGTTATTTGGTAAATCAAATGTGACACCGACCTTATATTTGTTTATTGTGCGCAAGTGCATCACACCAGACACTCCATGTTCTCGTATGCCCTTGGAAAGGGCCATACGATCTTTGTCGTTGAAAAACTTATTCTCGTCCATATGACTAAGAAAAACGATTAACTCTGCCTGCTTCGTATCTTCACTATACTTACGCGTATACCCCTTTACCTTATATATGGCATATTTATTGTCCTTAGGTTCCTTATCAGTGGCATCTTTAAATTTATTAACAGAGTATGCCGTCGACACCGTGGACTCCGCCGTGTCAGAGTCCGAAGATGCCTGCGAATGCTGCTTCAGATCCGGAGGAATTTCCAGCTCATCCTTCCTCCGCCTCTTTTTCCCCATTTTTATGTCACATAAATATATATATACACCAAATTAGACCTAATAGTACGAATATTTACAGAATTAAATTACAATAAACACGAGAAGTTGAATTTCAAAGTAATAAATTAAAAAACGCGCCTTTCCACTTCAACCGTTTCCCGCCCTTTCTTGTAACACTACGTTTAGTGGTAAACAATAACGGCTGATGGCACAATGTTACCATTGCAATCTCTATTTGGTGCTACGTGTGTTTTCATATCGTACAAATTATTTTATGAAATAATTAATTTGTTATATTAATAGTAGCTTCTTAA
The DNA here is from genome assembly GCA_964057195.1 of Orthosia cruda. NCBI lineage: Eukaryota > Metazoa > Arthropoda > Insecta > Lepidoptera > Noctuidae > Orthosia > Orthosia cruda. The sequence continues at coordinate 38,369,216 of OZ059830.1, forward strand.
TATGTTAATCACAAAAATTAAGAAAGAATATTTGTAAAATCAATAAATCATAATTTTCCTGCTCCCCGCTGTTATCTGATACGGGCTTAGATGATAGGTTCTTCATCTAAGGCATAGCACGCACAGCGATTTTGATTCGCGCGAATTATTTTCCGCGCGAATTTTTTAGTACTATTTGAGCGCGATTTTTTTTCCGCAGTGCGTGCAGCTTCATACAACTCCATAGGCCACAGAACGCGCGGAAAAAAATTCGCGCGAATAAAAATCGCAGTGCGTGCTAAGCCTTAGGCACCAAAGGCACTGACTGACCTCTATCATACTAGTACGCTGTATGATAGAGGTCAGTGATCTAAGGATACGGGGATAGCCAGATGTCAATTTGTCATTGTCATTATTAAATTGACAGTGACATCTATCTGACATCTAATGAAAGCTCAAAGCAATCGTGCGATCGATTGTTGATGTTTTTTTTTTCTATTTCTAATTTACGTTGTGTCCAATTAAACGCATACAATGGATCGGAATTATTAATTAAACTGTATTGTGTTAATAAACCCATAAGTGCCGGCAGCCGGCTTGCGAGAGGTGGTACACTAATGCAATTAATTAATTTGCCTGGAATTTAACTACTGCATTTCCATTATCAATATGGACTACGATTATCTTATTAAGCTTCTCTGTGTGGGAGACTCTGGCGTAGGAAAAACGAGCTTCCTATACAAATATACTGATGGGGTGTTTCACACACAGTTCATTTCGACAGTCGGAATAGACTTCAGGGAGAAAAGCATTGTAAGTTCCTAATCAAACATTTAATATTTTATCATTTTCATATAAATCTTCTTTATCTCAATTGATTGATACAGATAAAATTAATTAACGATGGGAGCTTTTTGAAGTGTGCTTTAATTGAGTGCTTGAATAATTCATTACATTCTGCATAAAGGGTGTGTACTTATTTGTTTAAATTGATTATTTTTGATCATGCAGCTGTACCAACAAAATGGGAGGCAACATCGTGTACACCTGCAACTATGGGACACAGCTGGACAAGAACGGTAAATAATTTTCTTTCTGCCTTACACTAGGAATTTCTTCCTGTATTGTGGGTGCGTATATAAACATTTAAACTCACATACACAAGACACCCAGATCCGGATAAACTATCCATAGGTCATACAATTACTTGTTCCGTGCTGGAATAAAATCCGCGACACCAACGCAGCAGCTAAATGCTGAAAAACACATTGGAAAAATAATGTAATTATTGTCATTGTTATTTTACTCTAATTTTGTAACAATTTAAATGGGGTGGTGTGACAAATGTCTTCAGCATTTCATGAAGGCCTTCCAATGTTTCGTAGATTTGCTCCCACTCTTTGTCATAAACCTTTACTAGCTTCTGCCCAGCCTTTTGAGCGTGAAGAATTAAAAAACACACACACTCACAAACTTTCGCCTTTATAATATTAGTCTGATTGTGAAAATTCCAAACTTTATACATCTATTAAAAATAAATCTTGTTTTTTCAGATTCCGTAGCCTGACTACGGCTTTCTACCGAGATGCTATGGGATTTCTATTACTGTTTGATCTTACCAATGAGGCTTCTTTCCTTGAAGTCAGGAATTGGATTGAGCAACTAAAGGTAATTATTATTTATGAAGATGTTGTTAATGAATTTGCTAACCTTTGATCTAGTTTTCACTCTTTCAATGGTATCCTCTTTTTACCCGACTGCCAAAGGAGGGTGTGTATGTATGTATGTTTGTACATATGTGGCGTTCTAGAGACCAAACGCATTGGCCGATTTTGATGATTCTTACGTCAATCGATTCGTCTTAACCTTGCGAGTGTCACTGGCGACTTTAATTCTTTCTTCAGTTGCGCATTATTAAGATCACTCCAGTCGGAGTATACGTCGGACATGGTTCGGCGGCGAATGTCATCATGGCGACGCGCTTAAGCATGAGGCGTACCTGGCATGGGTCGCGCTCGATCGCGCTAAGCGAGTGATGTGGATCTGAAGAAGAGTGCTTTCAACAGGGCTGCCAAGTCCTGCAAGATGATTTTGCGAAGGTCTCGATTCGACCACATTGGCCGAATAGGTGCCAAACTTGCTTCTTACCCACCAAGGCCCTTTAGGTTCTTTAAGTCGGCCGAGTCGAACTTATGCCGTCCTTCACTACCACCACTGCTGAAACCCGACGGGTCGCTGGCCCACTCCGCTGAACAGAAGGCAAATTTATTTGCCTCTGTTTTTGCGGAATCTTTGCGTCTGAATCCTGGTGACGCGCGGCCCCCCTCCATCTCCTGATGGATGCGAGACGAGAATGTCGGACATTCGCATCCATCAAAAGGAAGTCCGTAGGGTGCTGCGCTACCTCGACATGAACAAGGCTAGCAGCCCTGACGGAATAACAGCCATAGTTCTTAAAACCTGTGCGCCTGAACTGTCTCCGATCTTGACTCGCCTCTTTCGCCTTTCGTATGAAAAGTGCCGAATGCATGGAAGCAAGTTAACGTACAGCCCGTGCCCAAGAAGGGTAGTCGAGTTGACCCGGCCAACTACAGACCCATCTCAGTAACGTCCATACTCTGTAAGAGTATGGAGCGTGTACTTAACACAAAGCTCCTGGCATACCTAGAAACTAACGATATCCTTAGTGACCGCCAATACGGCTTCCGCCGAAATCGGTCTACTGGGGGTCTTCTAGCGTATGCCATTCACATATGGAGTGGGGCCATCGAGAAGCACGGGGAAGCGCTTGCCGTCTACCTCGACATCTCGAAGACTTTTGATAGGATCTGGCACGAAAGCCTTATTGGTAAGCTTCCTCCATTCGGTCTGCCCGGTGGTCTGTGTGATTGGATAGCAGACTTCCTGAGAGATCGGTCCATTCGAGTAGTTATCGATGGCTGCTCATCGGACCAATTGGATATCAATGCAGGGGTCCCTCAGGGGTCGGTGCTCTCAGCAACATTGTTCTTGCTGCACTTTAACGATCTGCTAAAACCCGGATAGTTTTGGATATGCAGACGACAGCACTGTTGCTGAGAGATACTTGTCCAACGTACGGGCTACCGGGCCGCAGATCCAGTCTCTCCGTGAGGCCATGGGGGAGCGTTTGAACCTGTCCTTGCAGGCAATCTCCCAATGGGGCGATGCCAATCTGATAAGGTTTAATGCTACTAAAACCCAGGCGTGTCTTTTTACCGCAAAAGAGAGCCAATTTCACCCGGCTCCAACTTTCCGGGATGCGACCGTGCCAATAACGGACCATCTTTACCTTCTTGGCGTTACTTTAACATCGACTCTCAATTTTGGCTCATACATTGAGGCAAAGGCTCAGCTGGCTGCCAAAAAGTTGGGGATGCTTGCAAAGGTGAGAAAGTACTTCACGCCGGAACAGCTGCTCATCTTGTATCAAGCGCAAGTTCGATCATGCATGGAGTATTGTTCTCATCTCTGGGACGGATTTGCCAAATACCAGCTTGATGCACAGGAGTCGATCGAAAAGCGGGCCAAGAGGCTCATCGGCGATGAATCACTGGTCAAAACAAAGCTCCAGAGCCTTGAACATCGTCGCCGAGTTGTCAGCTTGTCGGTTTTTTATCGGTTACACTTCAGCGAGTGTGCGATGGAATTGCATGATCTAATTCCACCTAGCCTGTTTCATCATCGGACTACCAGACGTACGGCGATGCGCCATCGGTACATGGTGGACATCCCACCCATTCGCACAAAACGTTTTGGTAACACTTTTATTGTGCGTACAGCTAAGGAGTGGAGTTCCCTGTCGGAGTCTGTGTTTCCCGACAGCTACAATCTAGGGGTTTTTAAGTCAAGAGTGAATGGCCTGTATGGCCATCTGATGAATCATATAGTGGGCAATCAACATGGTTTCTTTCGGGGTAGATCGACGCATTCCAATTTGGTATCATTTTCGGAAAATGTCATTGAGTTTGTGGATCAAAGGATTCAGGTTGACGCAATATATACGGATCTTAGCAAAGCGTTTGACAAAGTAGACCACCAACTTTTATTACATAAACTTGAGAACTGCGGAATCATTGGTCCACTTTTACATTGGTTTCAATCATACCTTAGTGATCGTGTGTCGTTCGTAGTTTTGAATGGGGCTAGATCTGAGGACTTCTTTGTGACATCTGGGGTACCACGAGGCTCACACCTGGGACCTTTGTTATTTAATATTTTCATTAACACCATTGTACATTGTTTTCATCACGCACAATCATTTTTATTTGCTGATGATCTCAAGCTGTCCTTGCCTGTAAAATCCTGAAATCTATGGAGGATTCTTATTTGCTACAGGCTGACTTGGATAGATTAGTTGAGTGGTGCAAGGATAATAAGATGAGCCTAAATTTAGAAAAATGTTTGCTCATCAAATTTTGTCGCAACAAACAGATTCATAACACAATATACGGTATCTCGGGCAAAAAACTCAAGGAAGTGGATAGCATCCGGGATCTTGGAATCATGATGGATAGTAAATTAACCTACAATGATCATATAGATAGGATTATATCTAAAGCAAACAAAATGCTAGGCTTTGTACTAAGGACCTCAAAACCATTCAACAATCCAAAGACCAAAATTATCCTTTATGAGACGTTAGTTCGTAGTAATCTGGAATACTGCTCGCAGGTATGGTCACCTCATTACAACGTTCATAAGCAACGAATTGAGCGGATCCAAAGAAGATTCTTACACCATCTGTCATTTCAAAATAAAGCCACGAATCAACTCACATCGTATAAAGACCGCGTTAGTCACTTTAAATTTCAAAGCCTCAATAATCGTAGAAAAGTACTGGATCTGTGTTTTCTTCACAAATTAATGACATCTTGGCTAAATACTGACCTTTTGTCAAAAGTAACCATTAATGTCCCTAGTAGATTACCACGGTCCCATACCTACAATTTGTTCAGACAACCTTCCCGCAAAACAAACTTAGGCAACAACGCCCCCCTTGCAAGGGCGACCCAATTGTATAATGCTGTATGCCGCAAAGCTGACATCGATATCAACCATGACACAGTTAACGCATTTAAAAGGAAGTTGTATAGTTATTTTCAGGCAGAGAACATTTGACTTGATTTATCACTCCACTCCAATAAAATTGACTTTTGCTTCTCAATATGTATTTTAATGTTAATTTTAATTTTATCCATTATTTTCCATTTAATTTAATCAATTTTTTTATTTAATTTGACATTGTATATTTTAATTTGATTTATTTTAATTTTATTTGACATTATTTATATTTACATTTGATTTGATTTGATTTAATTTAAATTTTATTTTACTTTGACATAATCTGTATTTCTTTTATTTTATTTGACTCCTGTATTTTTATTGTTATGATATAATTTGACGTCGTCTATATTCAGTGCTAATTTGATATAACCTTAATCTAAACATTAATTGAATCTTGTATTTAAGTGTTATTTTGATTTTAATTTAATTAGTTAATGTATTATTTTTATGTAGAGCATGTATACTCAATAATGTGTAAGCTGTGGTTACCTATAATTGAGTGTGTATAACATGATAAAGTTTTTAAATTTATGTATAATTTTGTAAGTTTTTGTTATGTATACTCGTTGGTGATCCTAAATAAATAAATAAATAGGTTTTTTCTAGGCAAGCGTGATTCACCGTCTACCACATCATCGCTTACCATCAGGTGAGATAGTGGTCAAGCGCGAGCCTATAGTGTAATAAAAAAAACGTATTCGCGAGCTGGTTGACCAAAACCTATCGACAGTCTGTGTGGTCGCTTCCAAAACCAGATGTATCCTCCGACGGCACAGCATGATTTTCTTCTTGTTTACGTCTTTTTAGTTTGCTTCTTAAACAGTCGGGATTTTTTATTTTTGAAATTAATATTTTATTACACGCTTTTTTATATTGAATAACTTGCACAGTCCACATACAGTATTTTTTTAATATCTTGTACAGTCCCACTGCTGCACAAAAGGCTTCTCCGCCACGGGCTACTACAGAGACAGGTGAACAAAACTGCCAAGGTCCCGTGATTCTTAAAGAGCCCAAGACAATCCGCCATCTCTGTCTGGATAATGTTATAATACAATGAAATAACCCTTCTTATTTCAGACTCACAGCCTGTCTGAGGACCCGGACATAGTGCTATGTGGTCACAAATGTGACTTGCAGGAGAAGAGATTGGTAAACCAGAACCGTGCCCGTGAATTCGCCAAAAACTACAACCTTCCATATTTAGAGACCAGTGCCAAATCGGGACAGAACATTGACCGGGCTATTGAGATTTTACTTGACCGCATCATGAATAGGTAAGACATTATTAAGATGATATAATCATTAGGGATGTTCCGACTAGTCAGCGACTAGTTGGTAAAGCCGATTATCCGGCCACTTTCGTAGTCGGCGACTATTCGGCGAAGTGCGCCGACTATCCGGCTTCTCAATTTGTATGTATTGCCACGGGGTCTCATTGCTAAGAAAGAAAATTTGGTTCAAATTAATCTCACTATATGGCGCGATAGGCACCTATCTGTTATTGAATGTGTGTAAAATTCACATTTTCTGGTTTTGAACATAAAAATTGTATGTTCTTGTTTAATTAACTCTCCTAAGTACAAAATTATGGCATATTAGGCTCTTAATTCACATTTCAAAGATTATTTTAAAGGATAATTTAAAATTGATGCTAATAGATGGCGCATTTTTAAATTTCTGAGGCATTCCTATCGATTGCTAAAATTTGCATTGTAACACATTTTGGGTGCATAAAAACTGTAAAAACGTGGAAATAAATACTATAAAACGAACCTTCATTGTATTTAAAGAAAAACATATTCACGAACCTAGTAAACCCTTTTACTTGCAAGTCGCTGCTAACACCATCTATCTATCACCGTGAAACAGAATAGAACGCGATCGATGTACAAAAAAATAACAAGAATAATCAGATGAAAAACGCTAGTTACGTCGGCACGGTTTCTTTGTATGGGATGAGGCATCTGAATGCTAGTATTATATTATCTGTGGTATTGCTCAATAAAATGTATATAGGAGGAAAAAAAATCCATGCACGAGACTTTCTTTTTGATATGATTTAATTTTAATTTCACTTTAATTAACAATAACAGTAGTGTTTATTTTTTAACACAAAAACACCGCTCTGACCCGTGCAAAAGCAAAAATCAAAAAACAATGCGAAGAATCAAAACATGTTCTGAAACGCGCGCAGGTGGCGGTTGGGACGCACGAATCACCTGTAAACGAAGCGACATGGAAATTGCCGAATACTCCCGAAACCATGATCGGCTTGGCCTAGTCGGCCTTTTTACAACCGACTAATCGGCTAGGTGGCCAAAGTTAGGCCGGGACTCCACCAAAGCGGAGATGTGCGGAGAAGTCCAAAGCGGAGAGGAGATGTTTTTAAACAACCAATAGAATTTCGTTATTCACACATCTTTCGTCTCCGCTTTAGACTTCTCCGCACATCTCCGCTTTGGTGGAGCCCCGGCCTAAATAGTTGACACAATATATCGCGCAGGACGGACTGGTGGAAGGGGGAAAATATTTTTTTTAAGGGGCTTTTGGCAAGCAATGGTACACATTTGCTTCAGTTTGCTTGTTTTCAATATTTTGTGCTGCTCTTATACTCTATTCTATACAAACTGTTCTAGTCATAGTTTTGCAAGGCCCTGCATTTGTGATATAAATTTAAATGCGAATATTACAATTAAAAATACATTCTTCTGTTAAATGTCCCCATGTCAGGCACATGGTCTACAGACATACCACATGTATTGTCTTGCCTACAACAATCCCCGTATTAATAAGAAAACTGTGTCCTTGCAGGATGGAGTCATCAGTGGAGTATGCGATGCTGTGTGCATCAGGACGCCGCCGTCAATCTCTCCAAAAACTACAGGCGAATAAAGACAAGAAGTTTTGTTCATGCTAAGTTTTATAGTCTGTGATTTTATACTATCTTGTTCATAGATATAGAGGAATGGACTGAGCGTTCCTTACCCAACTGAGATGTGAATACGTTACGAAAAATGTGAGAGCGTCAAAGCAATAGTGCGTAATTTTACTAGAATTCTGATTGGTCCATGTGACAGGCTTGCAGTGTCACCTTCGTGTCACGTTACGATCTTCACAAAAGCGACAAGTACTGACTGCACAGTTGCTTTGTCCCTATTTACAGGCTAGTCAATTTTGTGACAGTATTGCTCAGTCCATTATCCATATCTATAGTCTTATACACTCTACTGTCTTACCTTGAAACTAAAAGTATTTACTATACACTTTTAAAAAATATTTTAAAAACGTCATAAAGGTTTTATATTTATTACTTATATTAATAGCTTGGAACCTAAATTATTTATTCCAAAAGGGTCTATAGTTAATGAGACTGATTTTATTTTTCTAGTTCATGGAACTATTTATTTTTACATTCCAGCCTTATGTACTTAAATACTTGAAATAGTTATGGTGATGCATTTTCCTTTTTTTTTCTTTTTGTATTTACTGTATTTTTGATCTGATCTCCATAGTATTTTTAGCTTTAAACAGTTTAAACATTTTGAAATGTATGATGAGAACGTGGATATATTTAGAGATGGTCTAGTTGGGACAGGTTCTGCCGAATATATTTACTAATAATGTTTGATATATCGTTCGACAAAATAACGGCTCACTTCGTCGACAGGACGATTTCGGCAAGCATCCCAAATCATCCAACGATTCAATGTAACCGCCTATAGTTCATTCGCGTTAAGAAAATATTGTTACAAGATAGGGCAACGCATTCTAGTGACGAGTAGAACTAAGTAGTAACTAGTGGCGCCATCTATTATCGAATAGCGGAACTAATCTTCTCGTGTCGAATGGAATTTTCTAGAATGTTCGAGCCGAACATTCTGGAAGTTTCTAGTCGCTTCGGGAACAATGAGTTCGAAAGTCGATTGTCCTGGAAGTTTCTCGAATTATCTAGAACAGTATGGAATGTTCTAGAAACTTATTCCGTGCTATATAAAAGGCGGTCGGGTTTGTCGTGAGTCAGTTTCGATTGAGAAGCGATACAGAGCGATCAAAGCGGAAAATAGTGCGAAGTAATAGAATTGTTTAAGAAGTGTTTTTGTAATAAACAGTGATTAATTGAAGTCTGCTGCTTAAATAATTTATCCCTGAACCCCAGCTCGTAACAAATTGGTGTCAGAAGTGGGATAAATTATGCCGGTTCTACCGAAGGAAGAAACGTAGGGGATGCGCACCAGGAGTCAGCGCCAGCAAGACTTAGACCAGAGGCGCTTTGGAGACGCTCCCTCACCGTCATCAAGTGGACAACCAGACTCCGCGGCGGCAGCGGCATCAGCTCAATCTCCGGTGACCCCTGACCTCGCTGCTCTGATGACTTTTATGCAGGAGCAGGATCGCCGTCAGGAGGAACAGGCTCGCCGTCAGGAAGAGCAGGATCGCCGCTTGGAAGAGCAGCTGCGGCGCGACATGGAGGAGCAGGCTCGCCGTCAGGAGGAGCAGGCTCGCTGTCAGGAGGAGCAGGCTTGCCGTCAGGAGGAACAGGCTCGCCGTCAGGAGGAGCAGGCTCGCCGCTTGGAAGAGCAGCTGCAGCACGACAAGGAGGAGTAGATTCGCCGTCAGGAGGAACAGTTCATGGTAATAAAGGATCTCGGCACTGCAATTGGTAAGGAGATAAAGGAGGTAAAGGACCAGGTCCGGCAACATGAGACCCGCATTATCGAGTTGGAGAAGACAATATGTGGGCTCAAGTCTGGAGGTGGAAAAGCTGGTTCGGAAGGCTTACCTGTCGTCACCTGTGCTGATCGACGGGAATCTCGTACAGGCGTTTCTCTACTCCAGAGCCCACTCCTGAAGAGTTTCACCAACCCGTTGCGACCGGTCTTTCAGTTATGCCCGAAACACATTTTCCAGGTGTGCGTCGCCGTATCTAGCTTCTAATGCTTCCAGAAGCTTCTCGAAAGTGACGTCTTGTACCAGCGCCTCTAACACAGTCAAGGCCTGGTCGCGAAGGCCCAAGGTTAGAGCAGTCAAGGTCTGTTCTTTAGTCCATCCATTCGATTTTATCACGGCCTCAAACTGAATTTTGTAGGCGGACCATGACGAAAAACCATCAAATGGTGGCACTTTAAAACCACGTGGCGAAGGTGCCCCAACCGCAGCTGCCATGGTCCCACCTCCAGACTTGAGCCCACATATTGTCTTCTACATCTCTATAATGCGGGTCTCATGTTGCTGGACCTGGTCCTAAACCTCCTTCATCTCCTTACCAGTTGCAGTGCGGAGGTCCTTGATTACCATAAACTGCTCCTCCTGACGGCGAATCTGCTTCTCCTTGTCGTGCTGCAGCTGCTCTTCCAAGCTGCGAGCCTGCTCCTCCTGATGGCGAGCCTGTTCCTCCTGACGGCGAGCCTGCTCCTCCTTGTCGCGCTGCAGCTGCTCTTCCAAGCGGCGATCCTGCTCTTCCTGACGGCGAGCCTGCTCCTGCATAAAAGTCATCAGAGCAGCGAGGTCAGGGGTCACCGGAGATTGAGCTGATGCCGCTGCCGCCGCGGAGTCTCGTTGTCCACTTGATGACGGTGAGGGAGCGTCTCCAAAGCGCCTCTGGTCTACGTCTTGCTGGCGCTGACTCCTGGTGCGCATCCCTCCGTTTCTTCCTTCGGTAGAACCGGCGTAATTTATCCCACTTCTGACACCAATTTGTTACGAGCTGGGGTTCAGGGATAAATTATTTAAACAGCAGACTTCAATTAATCACTTTTTTTTACAAAAACGCTTCTTAAACAATTCTATTACATCGCTCTATTTTCCGCTTTGATCGCTCTGTATCGCTTCTCAATCGAAACTAACTCACGACGAACCCGACCGCCTTTTATATAGCACGGAAGAAGTTTCTAGAACGTTCCATACTGTTCTAGATAATTCGAGAAATTTCCAAAACAATCGACTTTCGAACTCATTGTTCCCGAAGCGACTAGAAACTTCCAGAATGTTCGGCTCGAACATTCTAGAAAATTCCATTCGACACCGGAAGATTAGTTCCGCTACACGATACTAGATGGCGCCACTAGTTACTACTTAGTTCTTCTACTCGTCACTAGATGGCGTTGCCCTATCTTGTAACAATATTGAGTCATCGTTGTCAGCCGGCCTCTCGACCAATCGGGTCGCAACAAATTAGAAAGCTTGCGACCCGATTGTTCGAGAGGCCGGCTAACAACGATAACTCACTATTTTCTTAGCGCGAATGAACAAGACTGACGACTTGTTCATTAGGAGTCAAGTCGATGGTTTTACCATTTCACAATTAAAAATATGTCTTCATGCTCAAAATTGTAGCCTTTGTATTGTGACAATCACTATTACCGAATATCGAACCTTTAGGCCATCAAATTTTTCTACGTTATTCCTTATGATAAGTGCAGGGTACATAATCCTAGTCACATGGAAGTTGAGGGAAGTTTAATATTAAGTTATTGTTAACTAGTACACAATGATGACATGGTTTGCTATTATTTACATATGTATGTCGGTTTAACCGCCTTGGCGGCTAAAGCCATGTGCTTTCTGTTAGCTTTGTCCAGATTTGTCTTACTTAAAACTTACTGACAACAATTAACGTAATGATTGTTAATTCGGTGTAACACAAATTAAACCTATTTTTGTTTCGGCTTAACCCGGGTGTTACTGATTTTATGTTTGTGTGGATTAGGTACATGATTTACATGTGATATGTATGAAATTGATTTTTGGTTCTACTAAATCAAGTAACGTAATGATTGTTAATTCGACGTACCTAACCCTAATGAAACCTAGTTTTGTTTCGGCTAAACCCGGGTGTTACTGATTTTATGTTTGTGGGAATTACATGATTTACATGCGATATGTATGAAATTGATTTTTGGTTCTACTTAATCAATTAACGTAATGATTGTTAATTCGACGTAACCCAAATAAAACCTGTTTTTGTTTCGGCTAAACCCGGGTGTTACTGATTTTAAGTTTGTGTGGACTAGGTACATGATTTACATGCGATATGTATGAAATTGATTTTTGGTTCTACTAAATCAATTAACGTAATGATTGTTAATTCGACGTGACCCAAAAGAAACCTATTTTTGTTTCGGCTAAACCCGAGTGTTAACTGATTTTATGTTTGGTTGAATAACATGATTTACATTTACATGCGATATGTATGATGAAATAGATTTTTGGTTCTATTATCCCTTTGACGAATCGTTAATTCAGATGCACATGAGTCATTGTGTACAAGAAGCCTATTGTTATTAGCTTGTTTCTGTTGTTAAATGTGTTGCACAAGTGTGATATTTTAGTAGCACAAAAATAATTATACAATGTTTACCTACTGAGTTTAAACCTTCTGATGTTTTTGGGAAAATCTTATGATATATGATATTCATGAATTAACCCTAGTCTATTGAAGTAAACATGATCTGTATAAGTTGTTATACACTTTTACATTTGAATAATGTTTAGATTGTAAGTGAACATTATCGTAAAGATGTGTTTAGACCGTACGAACGAAAAGAGCGGGTATGTAGCGATATCTATACTATACTTACAAACTACAAATATAAGACCTGACTTTACCCAATTTCTACATTACGCATTTATTTATTTATCATATACTTAATTTATTATTATTATATACTTTATTGTACACCACAAAATACGTACAAGACAAATGTTCACAAACACAAGAGTACAATAGGCGGTCTTATCGCACAGGGCAATCTCTTACAGACAACCTTTGGATGGACTGAACGATAGGAGAAGAATTTATTGTACCTATCTAGGTACACCATAAGTTAAATTTTTAAAGGCAATTTAAAACTAATATATAAATCCAATGGGCGAAATTACGCGTTCCGCAGTCTCTTCTACAGCGTCGGCAACTGGTATGGACTGTAATTGCCTGGAGTGCTGGCTGTCATTGGGAGTGACAATATAAGCGTTAAAAATACAATATTATAAGATATACGCAGATACATAAGTTTTGTAATAGATTCATAAATACATACATACTAAATATATAGGCAACATAATTATACAACGGCCCGGCAAAAACTATCGGGAAGTTGCCCGGACCTGGCACAACACCTGTCTGCTCGGAGGATCCTCTCTTCTCAATGGAGGATGCGAAACCTTCCACCATGTTCCGCATACCTAGCTCTGTAGGTACATTCGGTATCTTTCTATCATCGACCCCACAGAGCATAGAATCGCCGTGCCGGTAGGGACTATAGGAGCCATTATTAAAAAAATCGTGTCCAAGCAATGTGTGCTGTAACCTTTTTTCTTGACTGTCATAGCCCCAGTCGAATTGTCACGGATTATCTATTTCTATGAGTCAACTCAATGACAAATTTGGTCTGAATGACAAGTTTTGACAGTGCCATATCTAGCCGTAGTTGTTAACGCCTCTCGGTGCTGCGATTGTCCCCGACCTTTGTCAGAGACTTACGGTTCTTCGTACCGTCTAAATACACCTTATGATTTATGTTATAAGTATACTTGATCACTAATGTGTTTGTGTACTTTTAAGAATGTAAATGAAATATTGACCCCCACCGAGGCTACATTCTCCTAGAAATATTCGTACCCAAAGAATCCGTGCAATTAATAGAATAATTAAGTCAAAAGCATCCTTATAAAAGTTAAGTCGTAGTAAAAACCAAAGAGGTAAACTTGAAAAAAAAAACACTAGTCCAATCAAAATATAAGTAATTTCCATCAAGACAGGGCAGATGGCACAAGCAGATGTGAGTGCAAAGCTTTATGGTCCCACCTTTGTTTTTAATATAGTCATTAAATCTACATTTAATTAAAAGTCTTGCCATAATCATTAAGTTAATCATAAATCAATTCTAGTCATATTTAATCAAATTAGTTAAAGCGCAAACTTAAAAAAGCGCATAAAATTCAAACGGTTTGTAATTATTGTGATCGGCTTAAATATTTATTAAATAATAATATTTTATAATGTATTAATAAAAAATATTGAGATTTACCCTTGACCAAATTGCGATTTATATACATACCTATTATAAAGTGTCAATTTTGTGTACAATTATTATCTATTTGATGTTTTCTGTGTCATTGAATTAAAATATATTGATTATTAGATGTTTAATTTCAACCTTAAAGCTGAAGTGAAGTGAATGAAGTCATAGTGTTGCCAATAAAAAACCACACGGTAAAACATTAATCATAATCAGCCTTACATCGATCCCACAACTGGGACACAGGCAGGGCACCTCTCTGTGAAAGGGCATGAGCTTTAATCCACAACGCGAGCCCAGTGCGTTACGTCTTTGAATTTTTCGTTCTGGGACATTTCGTATATTTTACCTTTGATTTTTTTAACTGGCATAATTTATTTTCAGAATAGAAAATGTAGCGTGGATAAAGATTTATTTTTTACCCCATTCTAAATTATTACAAGAACCAATTCTGTTTGACCTGTAAGACGGCCAAACGTCGATATTTTAGATGTTACACCTGCTACATCATCATCATATCAGCCGAAAGACGTCTACTGCTGGACATAGGCCTCCCCCAAACGTCGCCACATTGACCGGTCCCGTGCGTCCCGCATCCAGCGGATCCCCGCAACCTTCACCAGGTCATCGGTCCATCTGGTGGGAGGCCTTCCAACGCAACGTCTTCCGGTTCGCGGTCGCCACTCCAGAACCTTTCTGCCCCATCGGCCATCCGTTCTGCGAGCAATGTGCCCAGCCCACTGCCACTTAAGTTTGGCAATTCTTCGGGCTATGTCGGTAACGCTGGTTCTCTTGCGGATCTACATTTCTGATTCGATCACGCAAGGACCATTGTAAGCGACCACGTCTCAGAGCCATAGGTCATAACTGGCAACACACACTGATCATAGACTTTCGTCTTGAGACACTGTGGTAGTTGGACGTGAAGATACCGCGCAACTTCCCGAACGCTGCCCAGCCGAGTCGGATTCGACGGTTGACCTCTTTCTCGAAGTTGGCCCTACCCAACTGGATCGTTTGTCCCAGGTAGACATCCACAACTTCGAGTGTAGAGTCTCCGACCCTGATAGGAGTGGGTGTAACATGGGCATTCAACATCACCTTGGTTTTGTCCATGTTCATCCTAAGACCCACTCTTTCGGAAGCTCTACTGAGGTCATCGAGCATTGTATTGAGGTCCTCCATAGTCTCAGCCATGACCACTATATCGTCGGCAAACCGAAGGTGAGTGATGTACTCGCCATTGACGTTGATGCCTAGCCCTCTCCAGTCCAGAACCTTGAAGATATCCTCCAGTGCAGCGGTGAACAGTTTCGGAGATATGACATCTCCCTGCCTCACACCTCGCTGCAGAAAGACAGTTTCCGAGGTCTGAGGCCTGCTACATACCTACTACCTAATCTGATGGAGGCCATGGATCAATATGTAGTTGAAGATATCTGCAAATATGCAAGATAAGTTACCTTATTTGTATTCCTGTCATGTTTGGTTGCTAAATCCTTTTATATCCTTTTTTTTCGTGTTAGTAATCATCATTGATGTCCTCCGCCATGGCGTGGGTGGAGAGATCTGCCAGAATCTTATTGAATAAGACCACTCAAGTGTTCCCTCGCACTCTTGCGTCGCAGGCTGCGGGCGCGTTTGTTCCACTACCCCGGACTTGTGCCCGCTTGCCGCAAGCTTAGTCCCGTCGTGGGGAGTTAGATGTTACCTCACTTAGCGTTTAAGAGAGTCGCGCGTGGAACACTACGCGCTGCCATCTGGGGTCCTGATTCATGGGGGTAATGGATGTCTTACAACAAGGGCTTTATCTGCATTTCGTTGACACCCGGTACGCCTAGTGTGGGACGGGAGTGCACCGGTAGACTCTTTCCTTTTCTGCAGCATCCTTCTGCGAGATGACATTCTCACAGACGGAGATCAATGCCTCCCAAGACTCAGCACTGCCGACCATTGAACGAACCACGGTCGGCAGTAACAGGTCAGTTCCCACTTTCGAAACATGGGTATGGTGCGGCTCTTCCCATGTGGCACACTCGGCCGTCGTCTGCCCAAGCGTATCTTCCGGAAAATTTACTTAGCAACTGTATATTCGACACAGGTACTTCCCGAAGCAGCCATGGCCCGAGAGCACCTGAATCGCCTGAAACGTCAGGGAACCTTCCGGACGGTTTCCTCAGCCTCCATGCACGCACTGCACAGAGAACTGTCCGTTATGCCTATTGTGTGGAAGTGTTTGTTAAATGAGCAGTGATGGTCACCTTCACCAGGCCCAGGTCATTCCTGTCCAGGCGTAGTAGACGCCTGGTGAGCCTAACATGCGGTGTAGGGAAGGCAACGCTTCTTTGGACTGCCTGCAGCCCAGTGTCGAGGTCCACCAGTTCTCCGCTTGTATCTGGGTGAATTCCTGTAGCCACCTGCGTAATTGATTGAAGGGGATGGGTACAACAGGCTCGGGTCCATAGACCTTCGTACTGGATCCTCGACTCGCAAGCTCGTCAGCCGCGTCGTTACCCATTGATCCGCTGAGTCCCTTTACCCATTACAGTTACAGTGTCACCGTGTTGCGACTAGATACAGTTATTTGTTCTAGTGTGTTGTGAGATTCTAGTATTAGTTTCGATGTTATATTTTTTGTTGTAAGGATTGAAGACTGAGGCGCTGTCAGAGAGAATTCTTCTCTCATCTTCATAAAACTTCAGTTTAGTGGTTACAAGATTGGAAATTATTGAATTGTTGAAATATTATTATGAAATTGTTATTGTTGAATTATTATTATTCATCATCATCATTTCGGCCGAAAGACGTCCACTGCTGGACATAAGCTTCCCCCAAGCGTCGCCACACTGATCTGTCCTGTGCGCAGCCTTGATTAGGTCGTCGCTCCGCCTAGAGGGAAGCCTGCCAGCGCTGCCTTCCGCTGTCTTCCGGTACGTGGTCACCACTCCAGAACTTTTCGGCCTCAACGGGCAATCCGTTCTGCGAGCAATGTGCCCTGCCCACTGCCACTTTAGTTTGGCAATTCTTCGGGCTATGTGTCGGTTAAAAATGTAAACTTGGTCTCTTGCGGATGTCTTTATTTATGATTTGATCACGCAAGGAACCTCCAACCATAGCTCTCTCCATTGTCCTTTGGGTGACTTTAAGCCTTCGGATGAGGCCCATTGTGAGCGACCACATCTCTATCCCGTAAATAATCACTGACAACACACACTGGTCATAGACTTTCGTGTTGAGACACTGTAGTAAGTTGGAAGAGAAGATCTGTACACATCTGCGTACCCTTTTAGAGATTACTGCCGTGATGTTATGTTGTGAAATGGTACAAACAATACACAGACATCCCGAGAGATTTGCCGTAATTTATTGAAGAGTTCTATTGTATATCTCCGAAGTTCTACATCAGATCTGCACCAAATTAAAATGGGACCAATTTGGGAACATAGGTACCTACACTTTCAAAAAATTGACAAAATTGGTCCACAATTGGCGGAGATATCGGCGAACATAAATAAACAAAAAAAAAACAATGTCGAACATAGAACCTCCTCCTTCTTGAAAAGTCGGTAAAAAATATCTTTCCATAGTTGGGACTCGAACTCGCAACCTTAAGCGCTCAAACCCACGAGACGGTTTTTCGCCGGAGCTAAGCCCGGCGTCAAACCGCGTCTACGTCCGGTCGTCAGTAATGTATGGGACACTATGGAGCCATACACACGACACCGGGGCTAGCGCCGGCTCACTTCGATGGCTTTGGAGTGGCAAAAAACCGGGCCGGTTAAAACCGTCTCGTGTGCATGAGCGCTAAGTGTCAATAGCGGCAGCGAAATTACGAACCACATTGCACGCAGGTCAACGTCATTATTGACTTTAGTAGTATGATTAGAGACCTAAAATCTCATAATACGTATTTTTTTAGTCTCGTCCGAATTATTATTAATTTTACTCTAGTCACACTTGAAATAGCCCTTGAAAGTAATATTATGGTTGATTCGACATAGAGAGTTGACGGCGGGCGGGTTTTAGGGACCCCAACTACCTATAATTTTTATGGTTCCGTACCCAAAGGGTAACCATATAATAAAACCATAAAAACAAAAACGGGACTCTATTACTAAGACGCCGCGGTCCGTATGTCTGTCACCAGGATGTATCTCATTAACCGTGACTAGACAGTTGAATTTTTTACAGATAATGTATTTTCGTTGCCGCTATAACAACAAAAATAATAAAAACAGAATAAAATAAATATTTAAGTGGGGCTCCCATACAACAAACGTGATTTTTCCCTTCTTTTGCGATAGTGGTACGGAACTATTAGAGCGCGAGTCCGACTCGCACTTGGCCGGTTTTTTTTTCTATGGTCATTCTGCCGCCGAAAATCTTAACATCGCCTTTTAGAAAATGACACGAAATGCACAACGCCATCTATGGAGTTCTACAGTCCGAGTTTCTGAATTGCATATGTTGCGATATTTTACTTGTTGAACGTTTTACCCTCAGTTTCCCACCTTAAAATTATCGGAGAATTAATGTGACAAATTGTCAAACAAGCGTTATCTTCTGTTATTGGCTGTTGAAAATTCATCCAACCAATCACAGCAGATAACGCGTGCTTGACTTTTTGTCACATTAATTCTCCGATAATTTTAAGGTGGGAAACTGAGGGTTAAATTCATCAAAATTTTGATAGCCTGAACCGATTGCGATAAAACAAAAACTAAGTAATACTGCAAGTCCTGCACAATTTTTATGTATAAAAGTTATCTACATTGATTTCGTAGATAGACTGCTTTAGATAGTATTTTTTGTAGGCGCATAAATATATATAATAAGTTACCCATAGATATTAAGAATCTAAATTCAATTTGTATTTTTAAAAGGAAGATAAAAGACTTCCTGATTAAGGCGATATATACGACCCAATGTAACGCAGTACTGGCCGTGCGCCCGCTCGATGCCAAGAATTCACAATTGAACCTCCTTTTGAACAGCTTTGTTTGCAAAATATTATTTGATTTACATAAGCTATGTTAGGTATGAAGAAATTCCAGCCATCAATTTTTCTGTATAAAAATATTTTTAAACATCCAAGTCGTTTTGGAGGAGTTTCCAAAAGTTGCGAAAAAATATCGTGTTGTTAATTATTTTTTTAAAGCAAAACTATTAGTTATACGAAAAAACCTTGTGTTCAAAATTATGTACATGAATCAATAATATTTTTTTTTTTCAAACCTTTTAACCTAGCTGTTACTGAGGAGTATGCTTTAGAAAGTTACCGTTTTACGACACTAAAGCGTATGTAGGCCCTTAATAAGGCATATTACACTGTAAAAGAATTCCTCGAAGAAAATAGTTATTTAATATATTAAATGATTGTGATACGTAATATAATGTGATATTAATTAGTATAAGAATTGTATGGTATAAAAAAAAAGTATGAATAATGTTAATTAATATAATTTAATGTAAACTGTATATGTAACTGTAATATTGAGTATAAACCATTTAAATTGCAATGCCTTAACAGGCAACTAAGTTCTAAGAACCTACCTTATGTTAACATCTTCAAAATTCTGTACACTTAGTTCGCAATAAAGAATTTGAATTTGGAATGAATGGAAATTTTGTTGATGTTCACAAGTTGTAGTTGAGAGTCGAGAGCTCATGCATTCGGTGTCTAGAGGCCTCCAAGCTAAATGAAATTACAAATCACCCCTCAAGCCTCTACACAACGCCCCCATTTTTTTTCTCGGTCTCTTACCGCCCCCCTTTAGGACTGCAGCGCCCACAAGGGGGCGTTATCGCCCACTTTGGCAAAAGCTGCTCTAAAGTTACTATTTAAGGACATTAACATCATGACGGAACCTTGTCAATATACAGACATATTTACGTCTGTCGCTGTTGTTACTAAAAATATGTAAATTCTTTCTAACGTACATTATGTTTTCTATACTAATATTATAAAGAGGTAAAGTTTGTGGGTTTGTGAGTTTGTGACGTTGTAAAGGCTCTGAATCTACTGAACCGATTTTGAAAATTCTTTCACCAGTAGAAAGCTAAATTATTCCTGAGTGTCATAGGCTATAAGATAATTCCAAAAAAATAGAGATCCTTATGAAAATTGCAATAATGTAACCCAAGGTAGCAAAATGTTGCCTGTAAAATACATTATTTGGCGTGCGCTGAGAAAAATATTGATGATAAATAAAAATTTGTAGGTATGGTAGGTAGGGTAGGCAGAGTAGGCAGGGTAGGAAGGGTAGGCAGGATAGGCAGGGTAGGCAGGATAGGCAAGGTAGCCAGTGTAGCCAGGGTAGCCAGGTTAGCCGGTGTAGCCAGGGTAGGCAGGGTAGCCAGTGTAGCCAATGTAGCCAGGGTAGGCAGGGTAGCCAGGGTAGGCAGGGTAGACAGGGTAGGCAGGGTAGGCAGGTTAGGCAGGGTAGGCAAGTTAGGAAGGGTAGGCAGGATAGGCAGGGTAGGCAGTGTAGGCTGTGTAGCCAGGGTAGCCGGTGTAGTCAGGGTAGGCAGGGTAGCCAGGTTAGCCAGTGTGCCAGGATAGGCACGATAGGAAGGGTAGGCAGAGTAGTCAGGGTAGGCAGGGTTTTTTTTTTTTATAGAGTCTGCGAGCAAATGGGTTCCCCGGACATAGTCCGAGACCTTGGGGACTCATTTATTCAAGGTCAATTTTACACATTACATGAATCTTATTAATAACATTAAATGTCTTTTACATATGAGTTTCTTAATTTACCTATTTTATACAGACTTATTTTACCTTATTGTATAGCACGTTATTAGCGATACCTAGATTCTATTTTGTTCATAGATTATGTATCGCTCTGTGCGCTTCCCATTGTATATATATATATAGAATTTCGAGCACTGCCGTAGTTATTTGTTTCTATCTACTGTTCGTTTTGCTGTTTTTACACAGTATTTGATGAAATCTGTACTATACTTTTTGTCTGCTATAAGTTTACTAAGATTCTCAGGTCGTATTGTAATCCCCAGCTTTTCTTCAAGCTCATACCTTTCACGGGCATATACCGGGCAGTCAGTAATTATGTGGATCGCTGTCTCGTCTTCGTCAGGGTCACAAGCGCATGATGGGCTTTCCTTACACTTGAACCTGTTCAGGTATTCTGAAAACCCACCATGCCCAGTCATCACTTGGGTAATCAACCCTGTTGGTCTTAATTTTCTGACGATGTTATAAGCGTCCACTGCGTCCGGGAAGAAAAGTTTCGTCGTTGCAGCTGTGTCCCCCGTTCTGTATCTCCGGTTCCATTCGACAAGCGAATCCTTCCGGATTTGTCGCTTGGCGAATGACACCGGACACTGGTCGTAATCTGGCCTCTTTTTGAGGTGTAATGCCGCTTCTTTAGCCAAGTGGTCGGCTCTCTCATTTCCCTCCAGCCCCGCGTGCGCCTTGATCCAAAACAAAGCCACATGCTTGTTTTGGATGCTGCACTTTCTCAGGTTTTCCCTGGTCTCGACTGCGAGGGGATGTTGGGGGTAGGCAGGGTAGGCAGGGTAGCCAGGGTTGGCAGGGTAGGCAGGGTAGCCAGTGTGCCAGGATAGGCAGGATAGGCAGGGTAGCCAGGATAGGCAGGACAGGCAGGATAGGCAGGGTAGGCACGGTAGCCAGGTTAGCGGGTGTAGCCAGGGTAGGCAGGGTAGGCAGGGTAAGCAGGGTAGCCAGGGCAGCCAGGGTAGGCAGGGTAGGGGCAGGGTAGCCAGGGTAAGCAGGGTAGGGGCAGGGTAGACAGGGTAGGCAGGTTAGGCAGGGTATGCAGGGTAGGCAGGTTAGGCAGGGCAGCCAGGGTAGGCAGGTTAGGGGCAGGGTAGGCACGGTAGGTATTTTAGGCAGGGTAGGGGCAGGGTAGGCACGGTAGGCAGGCTAGGCAGGGTAGGTAGATAGGTAGCCAGTTGACAGGAGCGAAGCCCCGAGGGTCAGCTAGTCGTAAATATATTGACAAGGTACGTCATGATGTTAATGTCCTCATGTCATGTTAGGTACTAGAAATAGGGACCAATTAATTCAACCAGGTTTCAGGCTGGCTAAAGTAGTGTCATATTTTATGGGGTACCTATTGTATAAAATCTGTACTTATATTATAAAGCTGAAGAGTCTGCTTGTTTGTTTGAACGTGCTAATCTCAGGAACTACTGGTTGGAATTGATAAAATAATTTTGTGTTGGATAGTCCATTTATTGAGGAAGTTTATAGGCTATATAACATCACGCTACGACCAATAGGAGCGGATCATAAATGAAAAATGTTGCAAAAATGTGCATAATTTTTCCCTTTTGGGAGCTTTCGTTGCGTGCGCTACGTAAGCGGTTAAAGTTAAGCAACGTTCATGTATGTAGGGGTAGGTAGGTAGCCAGTTGATGAGGCGAAGCCGCGTGGGACAGCTAGTGTTACAATAAAATACCTGTCCACATTCTAGAACTGAATGAGGCGAAATTTAAAATTTGTTTAAAACACTATGCAGGCAGGCATATTATACGTTGAGGGATTACATCGCTGATAAAAATGCTTGGCTCAACGCTAGTCCTGCTCCACAACCACTAGGGCGCAAAAACAAGTGATAAGCAGAAAAGTTCTGTAGTATTGTTGGGCCTGCTGAAGACTGTATGAATATTTTTGTATTGTATAAACTCAATTTATTTTAGTATTATATAACAGCACAGCACATATGTGAGTACTTTGTACCAACTGTAAATCTACCATTTACATTAACTATGTGTCGTTCGTTGACTTGTGTGCGCCCTGGCAGTTGACTGTGTGTCATGCTCTCTCTAATGTCTCTCTGATGGTGGCAGATGTGTTGAATCATTCGATTCCCTTCATGTTGGTTGAGCTGAGTGGTGCCGATCCATGTGTCATGTTCGTAAACGGGCGCCATCTGTTGGGATTGGTCATAACTCAGTTGCCTCCTTTTTAATTACCTATTTATTGTATTTTTAATTGTTTGATTTACCTACTCTAGACGCTTTTACGTACACGTCTTTTTACATCGTTCTCACATTTATGTATTTTTCCAACAAGAATGATGTAACCAAATACTTGGAATCACTTTTTTTAAAAGAGTATGTGTGGAGTTTCTTGTCCGTTCTTCTTCATAACAAGCTACTTTTTCGAATGGACGGGAAAATCAATTATTATTACATTTCAATTAAACATTTTGACGTTCAAAGTGCCGCTTAATGGCCTATTTGAATTAATACATTTTTATTTTGATACACGAACCCATCGTTGTAATCGTCCACGGAGCTCCCTAGGCACTCGAATCGATTCTGGAGTTTGAGCTGAAAGCTTTCGTGGTTTTGGATCTGGATCTGTGCTGAACGGAGCGTAGACTTCGTCAGTCGAGATCTTTCCAGCTTAATATTTACGTTCAAAGTGTCTCTTACCATAAGCGTTTCACCGGATTGATCACACAGACATAATTGAATACGTGCTTCGTCATCGACATGATAAAGTTTATCAAATTTTTCATTGGACCATCGGGGATCTGCTAGGTCCACTTCCTGTGCTAACGCTTTCTGAAGAAGGAGTTCATCAAATAGAGGCCCGCCTTCTCCATAAAACTGACCAGTAGGTGAAACCACTGGTTCCGTCGTCCAAATCCAAATTTCTCCACTTGCAGCTCATTAAGGCTTGCCACACTGGATGCGTTCTGCGTCCTGCGGTCCGGTCACATAAACATTTCAAGTTTCAGTTCAAATGACCGGACCGCAGAACGCATCTAGTGTGACAAATGCGTTATCGTCTCGTTTGCCCAGTTTTGTGTTGAATTCCTTGACCACGGTAAAGTGAGTTTTATGACCATGCATGGCTTTGGAAATGTCCTCATACATGGTATCTACTTCGACGTCGGGGTTTGCGAAGGTTGAGACGCAGACCTGTATGACCTTACATATTCTGAGTATAAGGTACGCCACCCTGGTCGACACACCCTGTTTGAACTTCACTATGTTAGTCACAAGGGGCTTGTGGACGATAAACCCGACAGCACCCTGGGACTGCCGGTCAGCCTCTCGGAAGTAGAGCAGGGTTACCGGATTTAAGGATTATCTAGTCCTGCCCTTCTCTTCGGATTTCAGATAAACCTATGATACTACATCGTAACCGGCTCAGTTCTACCTCGAGTTCGATTATCTTCTCGTCAGTCCGGAGTGCGCGCGTGTTAAATGTTGCCAGGGCCAGCCGTCGATTTGCATTCTGGTAGCCGGTTCCCGTTCGGGGATTCTTCGCACCCCTTGCGACGCGGTAACCTCGACCGCTACAGTATTCCCGAATAGAATGGGTAGGCGGGCTACCGGGCACTAGGGCCCATTTTTTTGTTGCGCTAGTCATCCCAACCCGATGACGATGATGACGGTTTGCCATAATCACCACGTTTGACAGGGGGGTTGGCGATCGCAGTACGTTATTAAGGCTTATTCACATTGAACTGATATTATTGAATTATTTTTTATTGAATTTTTTAATGTTTTGTTAATGTTAGTTTAATTGTTATCTGTCTGTGTTTAGTCAGTGTGAATTGTAAATTATTAATAATTATGTATCTTATTTAATTATATAATTACCTATTGAGTCTCTGCACGTGTTGGGTCAAACTGTAAATGCATAGAGTTGGTAATTTCAATAAATAAATAAGTAACAAGCGTCAGTGATGTGAGTCAGTTTTTTAGGGTTCCGTACCCAAAGGGTGAAAATGGGCCCTATTACTAAGACACCAAGGTCCGTCTGTCTGTCTGTCACCAAGCTGTATCTCATTACCCGTGATAGCTAGACAGTTGAAATTTGCACGGATAATGTATTTCTGTTGCCGCTATAACAACAAATACTAAAAACAATAAAAATAAACAGAATTAAATATTTAAGTAGGACGTGATTTTTTTCCGTTTTTTGCGATAAAGGTACGGATCATTACGTGCGCGAGTCCAACTCTCACTTGGCCGGTTTTTTTTGCAATCTGTTGTAAATCCCCGGCACGTAAGTTGGTGAGAGTCGTTAGATGCGTGGAAGTCGTTTTTTAGGTATCTTTGGTAGGGAAGCGGGGCGGGTGGAACGTTTAGGACAAGGATCGACCGCCGGCCTCATTAACATCGAGGCGGTCCGGCCAGTGCTCGAGCGCTGGCTCGGGAGGAGGCACGGCTCCCTGTCGTTTCGGGTGACGCAGGTGCTCTCGGGGCATGGTTGCTTCGGGAAGTACCTGTGTCGCATAAACAGGGAGCCGGACGCCCGGTGTCACCACTGCGTCGACTGCTGGGAGGACACGGCGTGGCATACGCTGGCAGAGTGTGCCGCTTGGGAGGAGCCACCTCGTGCCCTCATTTCAGAAGTAGGCAGTGTCCTGTCGCTGCCGGCCGTAGTCGAATCTATGGTCGGCAGCGAAGAGTCCTGGGACGCGGTGGTATCCTTCTGCGAAACAGTCGTCTCGCAGAAGGAGGCTGCGGAGAGGGAGAGGGAGATTTCATCCACTCACCCGATCCGCAGCAGACGCCCCGGGCGTCGGCGGAGGGCGGACAACGCCCTCTTCCAACCCCCCCTAAATGGGTCCAGGAGCGACGGACTGGGGACGTCCGTCGCCCCCCACACATCAGGACCCACGGTGGCGGCGCGTAGTGTTCCACGCGCGCCCCTCTTAGGCGTCGCGGGGGGAGTCCAACACCTCACTACCCCCCCAACCCGAGGTCGTGGCCCGCATAGGTGGGCCGGCACTAGCCGGGGGTTGCGGAAGTATCGTTGTTCCCGCGATCCCCGGTGTAGGTGTGAGATGGAACACCAGGGTGGTTTTTAGTCAGTAGGAGTCTGACAGACCCCTCCGCCCCCCCCAGGGCGGTGGACATCCATTGAGGATTTTCCACCCCGAGGAAAAAAAAAAAAAAAAAAATGATCGACTGACCAATCGCGTCGCGTCCACGTTCCGTTCGCTCTATATGGTGGTTGGTCATTTCGCGCAATATGCGTAAACTTACCCCCACTACGCCAAATCTTGCCAACTTCTTACGTGCCGGGTAATATATTTTAACATTCAGCAAACGGCAGTTCTTTCGTTTTTTTTTACCTGACTGCCGAAGGAGTGAAGAGATGTGTTTATCAGTCTATGTATGTATGTTTGTTCCTATGTGGCGTTCTAGAGACCAAACGCGTTGGCCGATTTTGATGATTCTTACGTCAATTGATTCGTCTTAACCCTGCGAGTGTCACTGGCTACATTAAAATTGGAAAAGGAAAAATGGGGGATTTTTTTCTTTCCAAACCCATCGTGTGCGGTATCAAAGGGTTTTAAGAGGTGATTTCAAAAATATATGACACTTACATGTTTAAATGCACCTAATTCTAAAAAAAAAATACTAAAAAGTTGTAGTTAAATAAAAAAAGTTTATTTAAAAAAATATTTTTTTATGCAGTCGGGTTTTTGATTTTATAAATTAACTTTTTTTTATTATTGGTAAGCTCGCGCTTGACCATTATCTCACCTGATGGTGAGCGATGATGTGATCGATGATGCAGCACGCTTGCCTAGAAGAAACCTAATCACTCTTGACATAAGACCCAGGTTGTAGCTATCAGGAAATACAGACTCCGGCAGATAATTCCACTCCTTAGCTGTACTACGCATAATAAAAGTACTCCTTAAGCGTTTGGTGCTTATGAAGTTATGAGTGGGATTTCTACCATGTAACGATGACGCAACGCCGTACGTCTTGTAGTCCGATGATGGAACGGGCTAGGAGGAATTAGAGAAAGAGGTCAACCGTCGAATCCGACTCGGCTGGGCGGCGTTCGGGAAGCTGCGCGATATCTTCTTGTCCAATTTACCGCAGTGTCTCTGCTCAAGACAAAAGTCTATGACCAGTGTGTGTTGCTAGTAATTACCTAAGAGACCGAGACACGGTCGCTTACAATGGGCATAAACAGAAAGCTTAAAGTCACCCAAAGGGCAATGGAGGGGGCTATGCTCGGAGTTTCCTTGCGTGATTGCCTCAGAAATGAGGATATCAGCAGGCTAACCAAAGTTACCGACATAGCCCGAAGAATTTAAGCGAAATTTAAGTGGCAGTGGGCAGGGCTCATTGTTCGCAGAACGGATGGCCGATGGGGCCAAAAAGTTCTGGAATGGCGAACACGAACCAGAAGGCAATGCGTTGGAAGGCCTGCCACTAGATGGACCGATGACTTGGTTAAGTTTGCGGAAATGCGCTGGATGCGAGAAGCACGTGTCACGTGGTCAATGTGGCGACGCCTGGGGGAGCCTATGTCCAGCAGTGGACGTCTTTCGGTTCAAATGACTCCCCGAAATGTAACCGATATAAATCGACAGGCTGGCGACTCGGCGCCGATGTTCAAGGCTCTGAAGCCTAAACTCGACCGGTATCTCATTGCCGATTAACCGATTTTCGATCGACTCAAGTGCATCCAGCCGATGCTTGGCAGATCCGTCCCAGAGATGACCAGTACACCATGACCGAACTTGCGCTTTATATAAGTTGAGCAACTGTTCTGGTGTGTCTTTTTTCAGCATTGAACATGACCAGATTGGCATAGCTCCATTCGGAGACTGCCTTCAAGGACAGATTCAAGCGCCCAACCATGGCTTCTTGGAGAGACCGGATCTAGGACCGAGTTTAGCGTTACTCGGCGACAAGTGTGTGTTCTCAAGAAGTAAAGGTGACCTGAGGCTTTAGACAAGTGTCATTCGATGTTAGCGATAAAGCGAGTAAGGGATTAATCATTTGTCATTTCGATAGCGTAAAGCACTAAGATTCTTTATGTTAGTTAGTTTCAGGTCGAAAAAGTCCAATACGTAGAACGTAAAGTGCGTAGGTTTTCCATAAATTTATAAAAAAAAAACAGTAAAAGCCCAGACTTTAGTAATGCAACTGATTCCTGAGTTAAATAGCCTTCAGCGAAATGTGGGCGAAAATAGTTTGCTTGCCCTAGGGAGAATAACTATTGGCCGTGGTGTTCTGTAGGAAGGTGCCTTCAAAAACATTATAATAATCACAATGACTTTATAATTTTACAAATTTACTTAGGTCACAGAATAAATAATAGTACAAGCTTAGATAAAAGTTCAAAAGTAAGTAAATTAAGGTCAGAATCGGTTGTCAGTTTCAATAAAGATACATCTAATTACAATAATACATCTACCTAACCACAAAAAACTTTGAACTGACAGTTTAACATCATTTTACATCTACTCAAACAATACTTATTGAAATCAAACCAACCAAATCAAAGTTTATTTTCAAATAGTATTTAGCTTGAAACCGTAGGTACCGAGGGGTCGTGGGTGAGTTCACCAAACTGCGATCATCTGGCCCCCTTGCACGCACGTGATCCGTCTGCCTGCAGTATTTTATCCCCTAGCCACGCAAAACTGAACCGGAACTTACGGAGACAGAGCCGAAAATTGTGTGGCTGATATTGATAAGCTGCAATACACAATGACAATGCCCCTCCACATGGACTTTGTTACAAGGACATAGTGTCGAAATTGGCCTCTCTGAAGGACGCGACCCTATCACGCAGACGCGGAAGCTTCACTACTACGTCGCACTAGCGCTAATCTCGTCCCAACTCAGCGTTGTTTTCGTTGTTTCTACGATACTAAACCAAAATGTGATCTAAAGTTTTGCTAATAAATTAAACCTTTCTTAATTTTTCGTTCTCTATCTTTTGTGTCTGCAAGTTTTCGTATTTGGAACACGCGTTCTTCTTTCAAACGAGAGTGTACTGTGTGTAGTACCGTTTCATCCGCGGCTAGCTTCATTCCGTTTGCCAGTTTGTTTATGAGTTGGAAGACAACAGATTGGTGCAGCCGGCTTCTCCGCTCCGTAATTCGAAGCAGCGTGTGTTTTCAGTAAGACGCGAGTTATCAATGAAGGCGCCTGAAACGGGGATCGAAACATGAACTAGTGAAACAGCCGCATGCTAGTACGGCGAGTGAATAACACAATATCCGCTTGGTTTCAGTGAAGTGTTGACATTTTGTACTATCGAACTGTAAACGATTCGACTACGATATTGAGAATAATACGAAAACTCAACGTATTTAAATTTTAAGGAATGATAATAAGGATCTTTTAAGGGTAAGTTACCTAATTATATTATTAAAGTTACGTGTATAAAATAATTATTTATTTGCGTTAGTTATCTGCGGTATTATTTATGAAAACATCACCATTTTCCTTGTTAGTAGTTCTTGGTAGGTAAATAAATACTTACACGTGACAATAATTAGCACATACAGACCAATAAAAAAATACATGATATTATAATTTTGCTCTACTCAGGATAAAGATGCAATGTTTGATTGGATAATCATAATTTCTTCATGGGTATAATACCCCATATTTACCCCAATTTTACAATAGATTTCTATTGCAAATCATAAACCGTAGGAACAATAAATAAACAGCACATTTTTTCAGTAATTGGAATTCAAGAACACGTGTTCGTTATTTACATTCTTATTTTGAATTTTATGGATCGGTTTTTTGTTCAGTGCTATAGACAAGACAACGCATTTCCTTGCATTTTCCCTGTAAATTATTTTTAGATAATAGGTGTTCTTTTGTTTTGCTGTGTTTGTAGAGTCAAATAGACCTGCCTGTTTTGGCTAGTGTACGTTCCTACCGTTAGCTTCCTAGGTAACCTATATGCTACATACATCGGTGCATCCGTGCAAGGCCTACGGGCGGGCGGTGTTGCTACGGCAATGAGCGTTCATGGATTTATGAATGCAATGCCTGCTGATAGGGTAGTTGACTAATGATGTCCTGACCTTATCCAAAAGGACTGTGGTGATAATTTCAGTCGTAAGTTTCTATAGCAAAGCATTGACCTGGGAGGTAAAGATAAGGGCTTGATAAAATAATGTTGAAGATCGTAAAATCTGCCTAGGCAGCATTTAAACAGAAAGATGAAGTCGCACCACAAGGATATTTTTTTACCATTTTAGTACGGTGCCCTAAAAATAAAAAAAATCCTCAACTTTGTTTCTTTTTTTACCTAATTGATAGGTTAGCGTTTGACCACTACCTATGTGGCCGGCGATAGTGCACGCTTGGCTAGATGTAACCTATTCACTCTTGATTTAAAGACCTTAGTGGGCTTAGTGCGAGTATAAACTCACGCTTAATTGCGTTGATGTAATCGTCAATTTGTATTGAAACTGGATATGAGCTGTCTACATTATGGCATAAAAGATCGTTTATGTTATCACAAATGAGTATGTTAAAAACTCGGCATAAGCACAATCAATCTGCCTAGCCTTTTCCCAACTATATTGGGGTGGGTTTTCATTCTTACCGGATTCAGCTGAGTACCAGTGTTTTACATGGAGCGACTTTTCAATACAAATTTACGTTTACGTCAATGTGATCGAGCGTGAGTAAAACCTCGCACTAAGGCCTCTGGTTATAGCTATCAGGAAACAGACTCCGGCAGGGAATTGAACTCCTGGTATTTCGAAGTTGATAGCATTGTGAAAACAGATCTCTATGTGGTTACCGTTTGTCCCAGTAAACGAGTTCGCAATCAGAACCCGGATAACTTCCACACTACCGTAAACTAATATTAAAAATTCAGTGTTTAATCTCGGGAGAGAGAAGGCACTGGATTTAACTTTTATAATGGAATCACATTAGAAAAAGAGAAGTTTTTCTAAACAGAGCTAGCCCGGCTGTTGTCTTAAGAAATGCTAGAATCCCACGTTATCAAAGCTGACGTTCATTTTAAACTTCAAGGCAAGCGTGGTAAGCATCAAGTGAAATAGTGTTCAAATTCGAGCCTATCATCATCAATATATATAATAAATCTGTAGAAGAGTCGTTTTGTACATCGAATATATTTCCAAAAAAAACTTTTTTACAAAAAAAATCTACCGACTTCCAACTAAAAACACTGTCTCAGTCGGTGTCTTTGGTAGGTACCAATTTTTTTTCGTTATGGACACCGACTTCGAAAAAGAAAGTTATTTTTCACTTTGTAGTGTTTTTAGTTGGAAGTCGGTAGATTTTTTTGTAATTTTTTTTTTTATTTTACACTTTTTAGTTGTACCTATTAAGCAACTTGCGTTTGGTAAGGTAGGTACTTATAATGCCAGAATAGATTACCCGAATACCATAAACATGACCGGCGAAATGAGAGTGTACCAAGGTGAACTGTACACATCTGCGTACCTCTTATAGTGAACTGCTGTGATGTTATGTTATGAAATGGTGTAAACAATAAACAGACATGCAATTGCAGCAATCCCGAGAGATTTGCCGTTATTTATTGAAGAGTTCTGTTGTATATCTCCGAAGTTCTTCATCAAATTAAAATTTGACCAATTTCGAAACATACTCTATCAAACAAAAAAAGAATTTTCAAAATCGGTCTACAATTGACGGAGATATCGGTGAACATACACAAAAAAAAACATACATGAAGTGGAACATAGAACCTCCTCCTTTTTTGAAAGTCGGTTAAAATATTTTTAACCGACTTTAGGGTTAAAAACTTAGGACGCCAGGGTGTTAAAGGATAACCAACAGAACCCATTTTTGGAATTTTTGTCTGTTATTTGTGCACGCATCACGTAAATGTACGATACCAATGTAGATATCTTTTATACATAAAAATTGTGCTTGAAGTATTTCTAAGTTTTTGTTTCATCGCAATCGGTTCACTATATCAAAAGTTAGATGAATTCAAAGTGATCAAGAAGTAAAATTATCACAAAACACGCAATTCAGATACCAGGACAGTTGAACTTGATATTCGATAGATGGCGTTGTGCATTTGAAATCATTTTCAGAATGGCGGTGTTAAGATTATCCGCAAAAGAATCATGACTCTAGAAATAAAATTGGTAGGTAGGTAAGTAGTGTGGCAGTAAGGAAAGTAGGGTAGGGTAGGCAGTCAGTTAACGGGAGCGAAGCCTTGGGGGCACAGCTAGTCAGTCAATAATAAAAGTATTTTAAATCTGTAGAGCTGCTGAAAAGATAGATGGAATGCCCGAAGAATGATATAAAACAAAGGGAAGTCAATGATAACGTGGCGTGGTTGACTGGGGGAGTCGAAGAAGAAAACATATTGCGCCAACCCCAAGTAACACGAGACAAAAGCAGGAATATTATGAAATCTGTACAGCTACTCTCTTGTTCTTAGCTACCGAAAGGGCTATTGTTAACGTAGACTCGTAGAGTGTATTATATGTTGATAGGATAAATTGAATTGCTTTGTAGATCTTATGGAATTCTCAGCTGGGCATTCGCTCCATTTAAAATTATGGCTTTCAGCTGCTTCAGGTTAAACTGGAAATCTGACTGGACTGGTTATAGTTGGGAAATGCAGAATAGATGGTTGATCATATGCAAGTCTTATTGGATCATACCAAGACAGGTTAGGTATAGCCAACATATCGCATGTGAAAGAACTTGTAGATTCTAACGAAAGGCAGAGTTCTAAACATAGAATTAAAATGAATGGAAGTTACAAATTCACACCCCATTCTTCGCCTCCATTTAAAAGGTACTTTAACAGTTAATGCTTCCTTATGCCATATAATATCCTTGATTATGATGCTTAAAGCATTAATATAGGGTGGGAGTTTTGAAAGTAGATCCTCATGTTCTATTACAGCCAATTAGTTTTAATTAATCTTAATAACTCGTTAATTTATACGCGGCGTTGTTGCCAAAACAAACTAGGAACAAACGTGGAGTATAATGGAAATGTTTAGAACATTCCTACTTTAAACTGAAATCCACTCGACCTGTGCTCCGAAAAAGGGTTTACGAGAGTAGGTAAACTGAAAATCTTCCTCGTTTGTTTTTTTTTTCAGCTATTCCCTTCGTAGCACTTATTATTTTGCTTGATTGAAAGCTCTTTACACTTCCAGAAAATTTTGAGATAAGTGAGTTTACTGCGATATTCGTGAGCCCATTGTCTAATTGACTCACTATTGTTATTGATGATTATGTGTTCTGGTGAGGGCAATTACTGTTATAATATATGATACCAGCCAGACCGCGTCAAGGAGTCTCGGAAAGCTACCTGAAAAGGATTAGTAGCAGATAATGAAAAAATCACTGACAATGTTGATTAAGTCTCCAACGAAAAGTGTAGCTAAATCAATGATTACCGAGTGGTCCTCGATAGTATGTGACCTTTCGATAGCGCTTGGCATTCCTATAATGTGTTGTCCTTTTGTGTAGAACTACTCTTGTCTAAGGCCTCCGGGTTAAGGAATAAAAAACCTTAAAAAAAAAAAAAGTTGGCCAAATTTTTTACAAACAAAAGCCTTATAATAAATTCCTCTTCAAAGTTTGCCAACAACCGAGGACAGATAGGCATAGCTCAGGATCCAGTTGAGCTTACCAACGGAATCTAGGCCAATGAAGCGATGGATGATTGAAATATATACTGTTTACATTCCTTGCAAAAACCGAATAATTTATAACATTCACGTGGACGTGATTCATGACTATATTTTCGGTTTTCGAACAAGTATGTGAAGATATGAAGGGAGGAGAATTTTGATGGAGTTCAAAACGGTTTGACGTCAAAGTTTGATTGACTGGTTCTGAAATAAATTGCTTTGATTGATTCTTACGTTATTCTGTTTTTAGTTGTACCTGGAAACATTATTTTTAGCTTTGTTGGCCTTGTGATCTTAAATCTGGATTCCGGATACGGGTTTCAAGGTTTTTTAAGATAATCGCCTGTATTAGTACCTTTTTCACAGCTACTAAAAAATGTTAAAGGTTTACCTATCTTAATCTATCCATAAAAGTCTACTCTGATCTCAGTTGAGAATTTTGTATCTTACCATCTTCTTGGCTTTTTTCGCCTAATATGCGTTTTACTGTTTGAATCGGGCTGTTGCCTCAAGTTATCGTGTCATAATTACGTGTTCTATATTTACTGTCGATCGAAGCGTGTCTATTAATAGTTAAATTTATGTAGTTTAAAAAGAACAAAATGTTTTAAAAAAATGTTGGGGTTTTTATTCTTATTAATGTTTTTGATAAATAAATACTGCGTTTTGTTTCACAGACGGTTTAATGAAGAAAAAAGGGACCATTATTCAATTCTATTATTTTCTTTAAATGGCAAGCAACGCCGATGTCGACTATTCTGCCAATGTCTTAAAGTTAAATGGAAGAGCAAGTATTTTTTATTACTAATTAAATTAAAAACATGAATTGTAGACAAAAACTAAATGTATTTATTCTTCGATTTTTACAGTTGACACTTGTTGTTGTGTTAGTACGGAGCTGAAACAAACAAAAATATAAAATGCATAAATAATATAATTGTTAACACATTATAGTTACGTTGTATGCTACTTACAGACAGACGGTAGTTTAAAGTTTTGTAATTCATAATTTTATATTATTGTGACGGATGAAAATCATCAGCGCCACCAGGAACAAGTCAGAAGAGAAGATAAATTTATTGGGAGAGGAATCATAAATTTAGGGAGACGGCGGTATTAAAATCATTAAAATTTGTTTGCCGGTTTATATATTCCTCACTTCTGACAGATGACATTGACATGCCATCTGTCAAAAATGACACCTGTCGCACCACAGATTTAATATATCAAACTTATTTTCGTAGAACCGTTCACAAGGACCCAAGTAAGGAACTATATTGCGAAAACAAAACTCCACCAAACCCTTTGGAAATCACAATCGTTCTCATCCCACTATGCAGTTCTATTTCGATCCTATCTGAAATCTCCATAATAACGCGTCGTTGATGTTGGCAGTAACCGTGGGCCGCATAGTTTGATATTCTTTAGATAACAGACGTAAACAAACTGTATTTCCATACAACTGTCATAGTTATTTCTGTGAGCTAAACTATGAACTATATACAGAACGTTTACATTTGCGTCTGCAGTAACTTTGCTTCTTGACGTAATTATAATGAATCTTTCGTAAAATGTGTGTAGACGTGCCAAGTAGAGCATTAGTAATATTAGTATTAACACGTTCTATGAAGATTGAGTTTTCAGTTATGATTTTCGTAAAGACAAATGACAGTTTCTATTATGAATGTGAGATTGACGGGGTAGTTCATAGCGGTTCTGTTGCTGCGATGTGTTTAGATATTTGTGGTATAGTCCAACAATACTTATGAGACATGAGACAGGCCATCATAACATATAACATATTTACATCGCCTCCTTCTATAAAAGTTCAAATTATATTATTTTCTGAGCTCTCATTTGATTATTTTTATAATGCTTAACTGAAGTGATGGGATGGGGAACCCCTTGATTGTTGCTTTCCTTCAAAATATTTTCCTTCCTCATAACCTTTCCTTCAATCTTAAAATCCTCTTATGCCAATCCCGTAGTTACGTTAAAACTTTCACACAGAAAGCTCTTTTATTCGAACAGACTCACAATAATCAAAAGCTCACCTCATTATTTAACTAAAATCTACTTTATACTAATTTAAGGACTCTCTATCAAAACATCCTAATCGCAAAACGACACATGAGCATATAGTCCTATTCTTGAAATGAACTAGAAAAAAAATGTCCAAAAAACAAAAGAATGGTACAATCACACCACACAAACTAGGCTGTTGAGGAGACTTTAAAAAAAAACTAAAAGTAAAATTCAAATATGCTTTTTTGCGTTCAGTTCATAAGTGATCATTGACAGATTAAGTTATAAATCAGTCCAAGTGTAGAAATTCTTGTGGATGTTCTCCGCCCTGGATCGGACGGAGGGGTATTTCAGACTCATACCTTAGACCTGGGCATTGGAGTGCTTGCGCAATTCAACACACTTCCCCGGCCTGGTATTGGCCCGCATGACTTGATGCGGTCCCCGTTACCCTTTATGGCCGTAAACGGTCCAAGTTACTCTCGAGAGGTAAGCGCGGGCAGTAGTGGTGACAAACTTTTCAAGTTTGTCTCCATCCTCGAGTGTGAGCCCACATAGAAAAAATCTGTTCCATCGAACCCTTCATCAGACCTGAATTATTTTTAACGGCATCATCAGACGGTTGACTCACCATAATGCAATAATGATTGTTTTTCTTTTTGTTAAAATTTTAATGTTAAATTAAATTATAATTTAATGAGCCATATTTTTTCAGTATAACTGTACTTTGACAGTAGATACAACATTCTGCTAATAGGACGATTTGCTAATAGGTCATTTTGAGACATACTTCTCTTATGTTTTTTTGCGAATAATATGTTTTAATACAGAGTCACAGGCAGATAAAAAACTTCATAACTGGACATTTGATTAGTCTAAAAATTGATTAGCAGATTCTAAATTCAAATTCTCAAAAGAAAATTCGAATTTAGAATCTGCTGCTGCGAACATTCGAAAAAAGATTCCAAAATAGTGTTTCTTCGTAGCTTACTAGTTTTCCATTCACATTCCACTAGCCATTCAATCATTGTTACCTCACACTACATAAAGCTTATTGCAAAGTCATAGCTAATTTAAGCGTTCTGTTCCGCCATAGTTAATCAAATGGAGGTCGTACTATATATATAATTTGTGGTTGTTATTTATAGCGGTCTAGATTTCATGTTCTGAAATATTGCGACCTGAAATTAAGGTATCATTTGAGATACATTTCGTATTATTTTCTAATGGTGTTTTAATGTCTGCCTGTAGCAGAATAGACAGAAAGGTAGATTATGTTTTTCTGTTCATCAAATCAATTGCAGATCTCTTTGTTATTATTCTTAATTTTATGGGTTCAACGGCGATCTAAAGTCGGCAGTGAGATCTAAGAAATAATTTTGATATATTAAGGCACAATAAGTGCTCTTTCCAAAGTAAGTATTCTAAAACTCGAAATTACTCTAGACTAAATATATGATTAATTAAGAGTCATTTCGAGCACGTATATCGGAAGAAAAGGTCGGATTCAATGCTGTCTGCAAAATCTGCTCTCAAATCTATCGAGAATATACTTATGCGTTGCATTAAAAAAAAAGACTTTTCTGAAGGAACGTCTTTAGTTACCGAACCAACGGATCTTTAAGTGTTAGATATATTCATCAATCATTATAAAACAATACCTATCTGTCTATTTACCTAGCTGTTTATGTTGCCCTATTTGTAAAAAGATAAAACAGAAAATACTCTTTATATTGACAAAGGTCATAGTTTAAATAATAAATGATAAAATAATAGGGCATTTCTACCGCGGTACTCCCACGCACGTTATAGGAGTCAAATAAGGGTCAATGTTGAATGAGCGCGACTAAACGCTTTCTGTATCGTTTGTAACAGGCGTGGGATATAATAATCATGAGTGATTGCTTTTAAAAGAGTTCTTATTTCTATTGTTACTTCATCATCACCATCATATTTCTCTTGTGCCTTGTTCTTGTCTCATATTATTTGTGGTCAGTGCAACTCATTTTCTTCTTCAATTCCATCTTGTTATCTTCGCGCTACAACTGTCTTCTTTTCCTTGCAAATTCCACATTTCTATTGTAACTTATTGATTCTATTTTTCTTATCCCTCTTGATCTTATCAAAATTGATTTGGGACCGGTGCACAATGCCTTTTATTCAACCGTTATAGCAGTATTAAAGCCCTTTCTAACCTTATATTTTTTATTTAATCCATCCCTTGTTTATGTTGTCTTCCCTTCTATTCTTATATATATCCACATGTATTTACTAAAAACTTTATGCACAAGTACAAAGGCGGACTTAATGCCTTAGGCATTTTCTACCAGTTGACCTTAGGGTATTTACACTTTTTTTTTTCATTTCTTCTCCTACTTTTTTTTACACTTACACCAATATATTAAATCTGTTTTCTGTTTCGTTACTGGCTAGCATTGTAATTATCTGCCGCAGATTGAGGTAGGTTCTAGCGTGACTTGCACAATAGACATCCCCTTTGGCCTTATCCAGGATATAAAAGACAGCTGTTTATCCAAAGCTTGCACATTCACCGCGCATTCGCACTTACGTATGCACCCTAAGATACATATAATTACACAAATTACCATACAGACAGACATTCCTCGGGGCACTGCAGCGAATCACGTAATGGGACCGAACATTATCATTCTGGGCTGCCCTTAAGAGATTCATGTAATGCGATATTTAACAGATGGTAATTTGTTAATTTGAATGCAGCACTGTTAGAGAGTTTTATCTTGGAGATCGTTTGACTCTCGCTA
The DNA here is from genome assembly GCA_964057195.1 of Orthosia cruda. Classification (NCBI taxonomy): domain Eukaryota; kingdom Metazoa; phylum Arthropoda; class Insecta; order Lepidoptera; family Noctuidae; genus Orthosia; species Orthosia cruda. The sequence continues at coordinate 38,407,505 of OZ059830.1, forward strand.
ATTAGTATTTCTGGTTTGTATTTGCACATGATCTTGTGTGGGAATAACATTTTTGCTTCCAGGAAACGTTTTAGATACACTGGTACATTACTATTATTAAAGAGGTTAATTTATTGGGATGGCCTTTTCTGTGTACTGCTTCTGTACTGGTTTACACTTCAAAGGGAATTTTCTCGACTCTAAAATAAAGCGAAGGGAAAAATACGTCGTACCAAGCAAATCAAATAAAATGCGTTCCACAAATTGCGGAAGCTGTGTCGACGTCGCGATCTTTTAACAGTTTTTCTTTCCAATATCCGTCCGCCCTAATGATTGACATGGAACATCTTAAATAAAATATCGCTTCAAATTGAAATTTTCTAAAAGATCTTGATAATGCTGGGTCTTTCGGGCTTTATGGGCTGACAATGACACGGCCAACTGTCCAGCGCGTCCGTCCTTATCTATCGCTGACCCAACCCTTTTCACTGCCACTCTGGGCATTCTATGCCTATCGCCTTACGTTGATGCCCTCATGAAGTCGTGGAGCACGTATGTACTTAAGCACGAAGGTACGTACTTGAGGACAGTTGCGAAAATTCGAGGGTATTTCGCTTTTGGTCGAAAAAAACGTGACCTGTAAAAGACTTCTGAATCGATTGGCACAGGTGGTACGATTTACAAATGGTTTTGTTAATTGTTTAGGCTTTGGTGTGGTAACAATTTAATTCAGTTTAAAAAAAAGAGTACATTATGGAGAGTATTTTACTGAGTTTACTTTCTTCTTCGATACCATCACAATGCTCAACCATTTTATACAAAGGTAAATATCGCAGTCTCCGGAAGCGAGACAATGCTTCCCAAAAATGCTCATATAACCCCCATTAATTCCAAGGTCATTAACATTATCCCATTAAAATTACCATCTCAATTACAATGACCTTCTAAATGTTTCATGATATGTAAATTTAGAGAACAACACCGAATTCTAGACAATTTAATAGGTCATAATCATTTTACGAGTCCCAATTAAGCTAGGATGACGTAGTTTTGGATATTATTGTCTGAATTAAATTTTTATTGGTACATAAGTATGTCATAATGACGTGTAGGTGTTGGGGTAAGATGAAACAACCTGTTTCTAATTTGAATGTATGGTGTATTTAACTGTGTAACGTTTGATCAGCTAAGATGGTAGATTTGATTAATTTTATTTGTATTTTTTATTTTATTGCTTTTTTTTTCGTTTTTGTGAAATATATGTGTAATGTATTTTCTGGTGTACAATAAAATATATTCTATTCTACCCAAGAATTCATTCAATCTCTAACATAGGACATAATTAGGCAAATGCGATATATATTAAAAGGAACCTAAAATGACATAAAAATAATAATTGGGGGTGACCATAAGCTCTTAGAGTAAGATTATTTTGAGTGTGTGTAAGGGACCTTTTTTTTGGGGTCAATCCCGCCGCACTATTTCCAAACCACTGCAACTCCTGAAAGCCAGAATCAACATTGGCGACCGCCAGAAAAGCGCCGAGGCAGTGAAGCTCGCTCGAGCTTGGTAGTCCCCGAGAATGAATTAAACTGTGTTGGAACCCGCAACGAAATTAATCAGAAAAGAATAATGGAGGGGTAGGAAAAATATAAATTTCCACTTCCTTCCATATCAAGCAGGAGACAAAACAAACAAGGCCATTGGGCACAAAGGGTAGTTTACAACTGGGATAAGTGCAGTTGCCTAGCACCACGGATACAAATAAGCATTAATATTAATGGGTCCTACTAACATTGTTATATTTGATTCCATTAATAGGTATGACAAAAAACGCTTGAACGCACGGAAATTTGTTCTAGTTTCCACAAGGCCCGTATAGTAAACTACTCCTGATGCAGCCTGTACATTATTCAACATAGTATTGCGTGGAAGGGACAGATGTATATGACTTTTATACACTTACTTTAAGAGCTTATGGTCACCCCCTAGGTGTCATTTCCCTGATGGTCCTTTTCAGTAAAGTCACACCACACGACTCGGTTTTTTTTTTATTAATCTGTATATTCCTACAGTAGGGCAAAGGCCTCTTTCCCTCTTTCCACTTTGCCTGCTCTATGGTTGAACTAGTTCTTTATCTTACTCTTTCATGGGGTCAAATCCTTTGCCTTGCCGAATTTACTTACGCAATAAGGAAGCAGCTCAATCCAGTATCTCTGTGCCTGCTACTTTGTCGTTTCCTTCCGTATGGGGCTTGGTAACTTATAACAAGCCAAAAAAAAACTGGTCACATAAACAACAACATATAATAATTCCTTTTCACCCCTAGTGTCTCTCAGAGGACTCAGAACTTGTGAAACTTTGAACCAACTTACCTAATTAGTTGAAATACTCTTTTGGAAACGAAAGTCGTTGTCTGTTACAAAAGAAACTTATAACAATCAGTAAAAATAAAATGTAAGTTTTCTTACACAACATAAGTTTAACTAACATAACAATGATCAAGTCTTTAATTTCTCATAATTGTCCCCTCGACGTAAAAGGTGTTCTTTTGTTTTATTTTGAATCCTTTTCATTTTTTACCTCTGAAGGAAAAAGAGGGTGTTCTAAGTTTGACGTGTGTACCTTGTGTGTTTGTTTATCTGTCAATTCAATTTAATTTTTATTCATGAACAATTCAAATTGTATTTGAACACAATCATACTACAATAGTGGATGTCTGTGGTATCTTAGCTCCTAAACGGATGGACCGATATTGATTTCGTTTTTTTTTTTGTTTGAAAGATGATTTTATCGAGAGTGTTCATAGCTATGTTTGATAATTCAATTGATGGCTGAACCGATTAATTTTTAATCGGTTCAGCCATCTAAAAATTTGCGTATTTTTACTCTTTGAATCGGGTTATTTCCGCAAGATATCGTGTTATGTGTCGTGTTTCGATGGATTGTCGATCGAAGCGTGTTTACTACTAGATAAATTATGAAGTTTAAATAGATATTTGTATCAGAGGTTTTAAATTAATTTTTTACTTATACCTGTCTGTACTTGGCACTTGTAATATAAAAATATTTTTATCTTCTCCGACAAGTGCCATGAGATCTTGTTTTAAAGGTTACAAGTTTATTAACTACTAGCGGGCGCCTCGCGGTTTCACCCGCGTAGTTCCCGTTCCTGTGGAAATACAGGGATAAAAAGTAGCCTACGTCACCCGGGGATAGTGTAGCTTCCCAACAACGAAAGAATTTTTGAAATCGGTCCAGTAGTTTTTAAGTTTATTCGTTACATACAAAAATACATAACTTTCCTCTTTATAATATTATTAGTATAGATGACTACATTTCAAATCCATCCAGCTTTGTCCTAAGGCTGCCATGACCAATTATTTAGGAACCGTGAGAGATTACCTCCTACTAACAAAACATACAAACAATTTTTTATGTTTATTAATATTTAGAATGAATGTCCACATTATTGTTGATATATTTAATATCAAATGGATCTATAAAATAAGTTAATAACTGCACTTGTGGTTCAGTATTGCTACCACACCCCAAATTAAATTGGTCGGATCCAATAATGCAATTAAGCTCATATTTCAAGTAATTAGTTTCATAGGATGATAATTTTATTCATCCATAAATATTAATGGTGAAGGCTTTTGCTCAGCCGTGTGACAGCTCTCAACTCTTTCATCTATAATTACTTACTGTATCTTACCGAGATCGACTTTCAGATCTACACCGTTAAATTTTGGTAATTTAAATCTCGTGGAGGGTCATTCAAGTTGCATGAAACAGTATCAATTTCTAAAGATAAATAATAAACGAAATTATCGACTAAAAAAAAACACTATAAAGTGCAAAAGTAACTTTCAGGGGAGGGAAAGGAAATATTCTTATCTTCGTATTCGTGGTCGCTTTCTTTCTAGGCAGATATTCTCAACCCATCGTATCTTTGGTTTTTGCCTCTTCGTACTGCCATCCACATTTTCACTCAATACTTTTCCAAATGCCTCAACTTCACATGCCTATTCAAGACAATCGATTTCCATGCAACTTTTTTGTTAGTAATGCATTTTCAGACACATAATAATTTCTTATTCTACCCATTCGTGTAATATTCATAGAATTCTTATCTCAGGTCTTTGAAATTGCTTTTCATTCTTTGTGGCCCTTCATTCTGTTCAAGACCTCGTTTTCCCTAATCAAATCTTGAGGTCCCAAAACAAAGCACGAATCGCATGAATCTGGAGAATTTACAACATCTTTTATAACAGTCGTTTGCATCTTTACGACGCTGCACAACACAATATTGTCAACTAGTTTTATTTTCAAACTATCCTGCTATTAGTCGGTAACCCTTCGTAAATCTGTTGACAGATGCGTCTCCAGTTATCGTCTGACCGTCCAACCCTCGGCCCTCGCCCTTACGATACGGTCCCGGTTTGTTATCGACGGATTTACTTTTTTTATTGCGGCTCTGAGTTCCCTCGCCTTATCCTTGAATTTATTGTAGACTTATGCATGGTTTGGCAATAAATTATATAAAATTAACTTTATATTAGGTTAGAGTATGTGTCTATAAATAAATATTAAACGCTGCTTTAATTCGCAGTTAGGTTTTCAAAGGTTCAAAATTACAATACGAACCGTTTTTTACCGAATCTGTTTATCCATTACTGAATAAAGAAATTAAAAGATGAAGCAGAATTTGTATGAAACTGTTTGATCAACCTGATCTTTTGAGGGGATGAAAATGACCTCAATACTCAAGATACCAAAATACAATGATGATTCTAACAATAGACCTGCGTTGATTGGACAAACAAAGTCACCTATATTATGATGAAGTTAAGATTAGGATTTGGGCTAAGCCCTTTCAAGCTATCTCTAGTTAGGGGTAACCTACTCTAGTCTTTGTTACAATGTTATTTTACGTAATGTTTTTTAACATCCTTAGCCTTCCCGGATGCTTAGTAAACAGTGGCATTCGAGCAAGTAACAGTATTACCTTACGTTTCTTTGTCTTATTGCAACTTCCAAGGCGGACTTTTCTTTTTAAAGGCAATGCAGTTCAAGCATTTTAACAAAAATTGTTTACGAAGTTTTGCCGTTAAGATACCCTACATTTTCCCTATTTTTCTCTTCCTTTCTGTACTTGTACCTTTTGTTTGTTTAATGCTGTATCAAAGAATTTTCCGTACAGAAGATCCGGTACTTTTTGCTAGAATTAAAAATATTTTTGAAGCTCCGCTCCACTTGTAGTGAATGCGGTCATACCACAAGAATCCATTTATTTTTGCGGCTTTTTCACGTAAATATAAAAACAGCGGAGTGTTTGCGCGAACCGTTCTGGACTTGTGAGTAATTATGTGTGTGCGTGTTAATCATCTTTGTCCACGCTTCACACGTATTTGAAACAGTTTAGTTGAACTCCTGAAACTGGTCGGCGAATCGAATTTGGTATTTTGTCTTGGCACTTATGCTGAAACAATGTTCCTATGTGTTCTATTGTGCCTTTTGCGTCGAGTTCAATAAACCCAACTACACTGTACACTACTACACTGTAACTCACATTACAGATGTTACAGGAAAACTTGCTTTTTACATAACTTTACCAAACTACTCTATGAAAACCTGCCTAAATATTCCTAAGAATATTACCAATTTAATGAATATTTTTATTCAAATGAATATTTTCAATTTAAACGCCAATATTTCATTAAAGTTCTTAGGACTTAAGTAAGAACAAAATCAGGCCTAAATAATTAGACTATGTTCACGTGTTTTTATTATCCAGCTCAGCTTCCCCTTAAGTTTTAGTGCCAGGTTTATCTCGTAAGAAAAGGACCTAACATCCGCGTTTGTTGGACGGAGATTCTAGATAGCAATGATTGTCATCTGCCCACGATTGTATTGCCTCCACGGATCTGACCTTTCCTTTATCTGCGAGCTTCCTATCTGTTCAAGTAGTGAAATGTATTATTATGGCTGTAGATACTGTAACTAGTAACATGAATTTCGGTGGCATAAAGGGTGGGAAAGGCACTATGTTTTTTATTTCGTGCCATCTCTCAATCTCAATCTCGGCTCTTGAAAAAGCAAATGACTTCCTTCCTATAATAATTTAATTATGACGACAATGAAAAACTACTACCTACCTTAGTGTAATACACACATCAACACGGTCTAAGGATATTTCATACTCAATTAAATAACTCGAAAAGTACTGGCTGCATTGGAATCTTTTATACACCGATTTGTTTGTAATTTATCTCAGACTAATTCCAAATTAAAATTTTTGAAAATTCTTTTGTTTCGGTGGCATAAAAATGTCTTGATATGTAGGAGAGGGAATTTTCATTTGTGCGAAATTTAGAAAACAATACGAATTACGTTTAGTTACAGTTTTTTTTCATTTTTAAACGAAAGATAAAGTTAAAATTGAGGTATTGTAGCCATGCAACGCCAACATTTGACGAGGGCGGAGATGTTACGAGCTGTGGGAATGCTGGAAGCTGGGTCTGTTCAGCGTAATGTTGCTGAGGCCATAGGGACCCACCAAAATGTAATTTCAAGATTGTGGACACGCTATCGTGCCACAGGTGAAGTAGCGGAGAGGCACCGGGGGCCAAGTCGCATCACTACCCCCAGACAAGACCAATTTTTGCAAATTACTGCGCGAGCTCAACCAAATGCAACGGCGACTCAATTGGTCCAAAGGCTGCGAGTGGAACACCAAGTGCTTGTGAGTAACCAAACTGTAAGAAGGCGACTGCATGAAAGCAATCTACGCTCTCGTAGACCACTCCGAGTCCCACCTTTACGGAGAGGCAATCGTGGACGACGATTAGAATGGGTTCGGAACCACGTGGACTGGGGCCGTGAGCAATGGTCCAATGTGCTGTTCACGGATGAATCCAGGTTCGGCTTCCATCCAGATTCACGAAGGACGCGTGTTTGGCGAGTTCCTGGACGATGGAGCAGTCTTCAGAACCCTCAGGAAGTTCACCCATACCAAGGAGGAACAATTATGGTTTGGGCAGGAATTCGTCTTGGAGGACGGACGGATCTCGTTTGGGTGCGGGGCAATATGACGGCAGAAAGATACGTACAACAGGTGCTGGGGCCCGTAATCTTGCCCCACAGAACACAAATGGGGCAAGATTTCCTGCTCATGCACGACAATGCCCGGGCACACACGGCGAGAACGGTAGCAGCTTGGTTACATACACACAATGTTAGGGCCTTAGACTGGCCTGCTCAATCGCCAGATCTAAATCCCATTGAGCATGCGTGGGATATGCTGCAAAGAAGAGTTCTGAAGGAAGTTCCTGAAAATCTGGCTACAGAAAATCAACTTTTTGCGCACCTCAGAAGGACATGGGACAATATTCCGCAGCAAGACATTGACAACCTTGTTCTGAGCATCAATCGTTGCCGATGTGTTATGAACATCATGGGCGCTTTCTCAGACTACTAACTTCAAGTTTATAAACACAAATTAAATGATTTTTCTATTTTTTTCAGTTTTTAGTCATAAATTAAAAGTTAATTCATATACGGTTTCCGTCTATGCTTAATTTTTTTTCTATAAAATCCTGAAATTTAAATCGAAGTACCTTAACCATTATGAAAAAATGGTAGAATATTAAATAACGTATCTTTTAAATATATACATGTCATATAAATAATTAACACATTGATAGTAATTCGCTTTTTTTAAAATATCCCTAGACCGTGTTGATGTATTTACTACGAATGTAAAAAACATAGACACTCACACACACAGCATCACACACACTCTCATGCAAAACACACTCACATACTAACAAAAACGTGTCAATAATAATTATTGTGTTCGCGTTCACCGATTAAGGTTCAGTACGTAAAAATAATGCATTGAGATAATCACGTGTTAGGCGGGGTCCTGGTGTCCTGAAAACAGGCTTGCAGCCTAGTTTATGTACCAGTACCCAATAAAAAAACAAAAAGTGGATGAGTTATACGATAGAACAAGCGGGCCCAAAAAAAATGTTCAGTCCTGCTTATCGAATACCTAGGTGGCCGGGGGGAACACTAACGTCGCGGATACATTTGAAAAAGAGTTACTGCGGCCGTGGTTCAAGCAACTGAAGGAAAACTGGTAGGTTCTTGTCAGTAAAAGTCTGACACGCCCTCCCGCCTCACCCAGAGCGGGAGAAGTAACAGAAATGTATGAAGTACACAAAAAAAAACAAAAAAAAGGTGGAACACTAACGCTGGCAGTGATACTTTTGATACCTACTGGTACTGAAAAATCTATTGCTAATTTTGTAATATGAATAAAAAAAGTATATATATATTGTTAAAATGAATAAAATATACATACGGATTATTATATTAATTTTCCAATATAATTTATTTCATAGTTTTACTGAATTTATGAGACCAAATATTTATGGTCTTTGATGATAAAACGTTCGCATATATTTTAAAAGATATTTGTCAACGTGACCAAATGAGGAGTTGGCAGAATTCCAATGGAAATAAAATCCTGCTGCTTTAAAATATGCGCCTGTAACGTCACCAATAGCCTGGTCAAATGGCCCGGCAACCTATAACCTTATATCTGGGCAACATTACGTAACAACGTTAAAAATTCACGTGCTTCAGTACAAAGGTATACCTACTTATTTGCAAAATTTCCTGATAATGTTTTCAGGAATATCAGTGAAGGCTGGTAAAAGGAGATAGTGACCTTATAGTGCAAACTTGGGAACTGAAACGGTTTACCAACAATCGGTTGGTCCATGAACCATTGGTCAACATTATCTTTAAACCATTAACTTTTCATCCATAGCACTTTTCACCCACGAACGTTTCGCCAATATAACTCTACATCAGTGAGTGCTTAACCAACAGAATGTTTTGGCCAATTACTTTTCACCCAACGAACAATTGGCCAACAGACACCGGGACATGTGAAAGTAAATAAAGTTACAGTTATAGTTTCAAGTATTGTTGTCATTATGAATATTGCTATGTAACGGTTGGACAATTTGAACTCGGCTCCCGTCATATCCTTCATGTTAGGTTACTTTAAACCCTGCAGACAGATATAGAGACTTTGTTGCTGCGTTACTATTTAAATTAATCGTTCTTACCTATTCCATATTAAAACCAATATCAACATTAAAATATAATACAATACAGTTTGGGCCAATTTTTCGTTGGGAGTTATGTTGGCGAAACGTTCGTGGTTGAAAAGTGCTTTGGATGAAAAGTTAATGGTTTAAAGATAATGTTGAACAATGGTTCATGGACCAATCGATTGCTGGTAAACAGTTAAAGTTTCGTAAACTTGCAAGCTGCTCGAAATACCAAATTTTTATGATGAAGTGATAAGCCAACCAGCATGGTTGAAATAAGACTTACGATAAACGACTGAATAACTATGCACCATAGCTTGTTAAAAATCTTCACATCCCACAAGTTCTAAAAACAAGCTATATTACTAGTTGTTTTTAACTTGCAATGTATGTATGTAAATGTGTGATATTTTGCATACACGTTTAGTTTGGATGACAATGCATGGTTAGCTTAGTGACGTTGTTCTAAATCGCGACACTATATTGGCGGAATAGTTGTTTTTTGTGCACTGCCATGATATGAGTATCAAATGAAAGGATTTTCTGAGAAGAATACGAAAAAAACAGTTTTTTTTTTTAGTTTTAGTAACGATCTCCTCACTAGTTCTAAAGGCATTAATTTAAAATGTAGGTGATTTGTATTAATTTTTCCTGATTCATACAAATCAAGATTTTAACGACAAGTTGAAAAACCAAATATAACACTGTTACACTACCCGATAAACTAGCACTTAAGAAACACACTTCACAATGTATACACTGCTCATTTTCTCATTTTATTCTCATTGTAAGCTCGATACAGTAACCCATTGTAACGATCAGTGCTTAGACACATATACAAAGTGAGGTAAGTATACGTTTACTAATATTATCTTGGACCAACAAAGTGCTCTTTGAGATGGAGCGGCTGACTGCTGTTAATACCACAAAAGCGCATAGACATGCTACTGTTACTCATTATTGCATGAGATGTTCTGCTGTGTTCTTAGAAGGCGTTTTATGTAAGTTATAAGTTATTGCTTTGGTATATTTTGTTAAGTTTTGTTATAATTCTAAGTGTGTGTGTGTTCTAGTTTTGTAATGTTCTTCTTTATAATCCTAAGACATGCATAAAGTAATATATGGAAAGATATTGTCGGGAAAACTTTAGATACCTGACAAATAAAAAAATATTAAAAACTACTGTGTACAAAATATATAGGGTAATATAGGCTATCTTGAAATAATGTAAGTCCATTCAAATAGTGAAAGTATGTGTCAATTAGGTGCTTTGTTTCCGGAGATTACACTACCTACCTCCAAATACATAACAAAATCGTAGATTTCGCACTCTCCCCTAATAATACAACTAGTAGAAGAAGGTATACTAACTAGTATAGATGGAAATAGTCGAACCCCGACAAAGGACCTTATTAGATATTCTTGTAAACAAAAAATCACAAACAGATTGTAAGAAATAACATAGAAAAGAAAATAGAAATACAACAAAGGTATCTACTAGATCTTAGAAGCTATCCCATTTCATTTTTCTGTCTTAGTGTTTGTAAATTAATAATAAAACAATTGAAATCTTGTTAAGGGTTTAAGAGTATGGGCCATACCTCACCGAGATACCATGGCGACGTGGCCAGCGACGTCGCCAACTAGTTCTTATTGAGATGTATGACGGTTAACTCACTTGGCAACCGACTGGCGACGATGCCAAGTAGCGCGACGTCGCTGGCCACGTCGCCATGGTATCTCGTTGAGGTATGGCCCTAAAATAACAGTAATTTTTTTTATTATCGATAGGCTCGCGTTTGACTACTATCTCACCTGATGGTAAGCAATGATATGGTCTACGGTGAAGCACGCTTGCCTAGAAGTAACCTAATCACTCTTGACTTAAAGACCCCAAGGTTGTAGCTAACAGGGAACAAAGACCCCGGAAGGGAATTCCACTCCTTCTGTTATTCAAACAATCTTTTTCTAATAATCTTTTAATACAATTTGTATTGAATCTCAAAAGGAGACTGTAAACAGAGAAAACACACAATATGTTAATAATAACGTCAACATTATAATATTTATTGGCTGCTCATTTCTATGTAAATTGACGTGGGACCCGATACACACAGGGAGCTTTTTTAAAAACATTTCTGTTAATATATGCTATTACCAGAAATGTTTTTAAAAAAGAACAAGACTTACTGGTTAACAATATGGTCACGATCAGACACGTCTTAGGTAATACACTCAACGTCATAAGGCTTTATTATGGCACAAACCAAGATGAAAGGAGAAGAGACGTGTGCCCAATATCATCAACATCCATGCCCTTTATTAATCACGTATAGGGTAGGCACATCATGCCTTCTTCCATACTGTCTATTTGACATCATCACAGTAGTTGAATCCTTTCTACATAATAGCATCTTTCACACATTACTTACATCGTTTGTTTGGTCTGCCCCTACTCTTAAAGCCATCCACAGCCTATGTTCTAGCAGCAGGAACCTCTTGAGCTGATTATCCGTAACACATGTTTTCCATAGTACGGACTCCAGTCTCTCGCAAAGGACCTTCTAACACGTGTTGCAACAAAGTTTTGTGGAGGAACATTTATATTTTTTTTTATTATGCTTAAGCGACAGACTGCAATATCTATATATGATCATCATTAACCTATTGCAGTAAGTCCACTGCTGTACATACATAGTTCTCTCCAATTCCGCTACAGGGTTTGGTGTTCAGCCACTCTCATCCGTCTGCGTGTATCAGTGGTTTGATCGATGTAACCATATCATATTGAATAATTTGAATGAGCTTCAGCCCACAATATAGACAGTACAAATAAGGCCCTAAACTTCCTACAGACAGCGTGCCAGAACTTGGTATTAGCTGTGGTATTAGTTTTAGGTCTACGTTTACCAAGCGATACACATGTTATTATGGCTCAGTTCAATATAAAGGGTTATTGGAACTAAGCTATTTAAATATGTATCTATGCAAACTTCATATTGTGTACATAGGTATCATCCATCAGATTATGGTTAGCTTTCATCCAGAGATGTGTGAGGCACCGTGAGCGAAGCAAGAATACACCAATATAATTGCTATATTTTAAATTTATGAATGAAGCAATTGGTCGATGCTTGCTCACCGCAATTATTCCTTGGTCTCTAGTGGAAAGGCAACAGTACTCCCAGCTTTTTGAAGCAAGCTTCTAGTCTTACCTACATGAAAATCAGTAACATTAAAACAGAAGTGGCTGCCATCTCAACTCATCAACCTGGTGACATCTTGAGTAATCATAGAAAGCGCGTCTTTTAAACATTTTCATTATAAATGTAGAAATCTCTGCTAGCATCTGTGTTACGAGTACATGCTAGAATTCAAAGCAAAAGTGAAACAGCGAAATCTTCTGTGCTCGCTCGTTCCTTTGTAGCCCTCATCCATTTCTTTTCATCAGACGAGATCGAGCAGGCTTATCACGTAAAAATGTTTCCCTTTATCTTATTATAATATAAATATCTGTGTTCCTAAAAAAAAACTCATCTCCTGAAAATAATACACTCTTATTCCCACTTAGTCAACGTAACAACATACGCATACGTGCCCAAAAATATATCAAGCATTTCCCGCGTTGTAAATCCGGGCAAATGAAAAGTGTCGCATTTTATATTTCCAGTGGAAAGCCGTGCAATAAAGTATGTTAGCGATTTGAGTAGAATATGCATTTAGTGGGCCGACAGCCATAAATTCAGGGGCAGCGAATGAACGAGCATCCGTTGCCGCAACATTTTGTGGGCCTTTGTTACTGGGTCGCTCGAGTTCGCGAGAAATGATACGAAACGCTTGAAAAAGTAGTTTTTATGAGGTCGTTATTTTTGCACTTATCTGTACCTTATGCTGACAAGTGAACATGAAACTGCTAATTGTCTAGCTACATAAAAAGCGTTGGCACTTGCTATGAAAAAAAAAAGTTAATTTATTCGGCCAGTATTTAAAACTTAATGATTTTGAATGTTATCAATTAAAATTAATATAAGGAAAGCTATCTCTTCTAACTTGGATTAGATTTATTTATACCTACAATATTTTTGTTGGTTGCAATTGGCGGGTTAGGTTTTTTGCCTAATATTTTTTTTTCTGTCATACATTATAGATATTGTTAGAGCAAAGTTTTCGAATAAAATAAACTTATGACAACAAAAGCGGGAGCTTAAATTATTAAGCTTCGAAATGACAAACAAAAAACCTGGAAAACCTCCCTTGCTTTTCACGAAAGAGCTTAAAAATATAAGTAGATTATTTGCAGTCTAACTTTTCAATATTATATTATAACTTATCAGCGGACATCGCTGCAATGTTACTTTTATTTATTTGTTTACGTAAGGCGATTCAGATTTAAAATTCAGCTATATTGACAAAGAATCTGACCGATAAATCAAAACGTTTTCAAAACCAAGCAGTATTTGACCTTTCAGGATTATTCATTCATTAAACTGACAGAAATCTTGTGCTTAATTTGCATAAGTACCCCAATATTATTTCTTGCTACTCTTCTGTAGTAGCCGAGTATTTCGGGGTCTTCGAAATTTCACGTTCGGGCTCAAGTTTTGTCGCCCGTTTAGATGACTTTGACGTGCTACTGTTTTACTTTAATAAATTAATTAAAAACTCATTCGTAAGTCAATAACTAGGAAAAATCCCATTACCCTTTCGTGTCTTCATGGTTGCAACTTAAGTAAGTAACTCGGTTTCGACAAAATTTTGGTGTATGAGTTGAATCATGAACAATGTGTGCGTATTGTCACCAGGCGTAATTGTTTTATATTGTCTGTAATTACACCAGATGAATGCTCAAAATAGAATTTACTTGCCGCCGTTATGCAATATCGTTCCAGATACAGTGACCGACATAAGCGCATTTCCGATTAACTTTAATAGATTACCAAACACTTTTGATGGACGTGGGCTATACGTACACTACGAAAATAATTATTATTTCAGACATGACTAATACATCACATAATCAAATCAGGATTCTATCAGACATATATTGATACAAGGGTCACGTCTATACATTTTGTAAAGACACAAGGCACCATCAAAGAACCCAAAATGAGGAGCAACACAACCAAAACAACAGTTTCTTCAGAGTAACTTTCTTCCCTTACTTATTTTATAACAGTTACAAGTTCCACAGTTACATTGTCAAACAAAGGTGGGTCACTCTCTTAACGACATCTTGTTTGTACAGTAATTACCTGATCTCCGTAACGACCCTCAGGTCTCATTATTTCCTACCTATTACGTAATTATACTAAATTGCTGACTCCAAATTGCAACGGTCACACGATGATTCAATCCATCTTGAAATAATCAGCGGCTTTGTTGTTTAGGCATTGAGAACTAGCCAACTTTATCAATAGAAATGTCTCATAGGTAATGCACTTATTCATCAACAGAGTAAAGACTATTTAAATGTGTTGATTGCGTGTCCGGCTATTAAATGTGTAAAGTTTATTTTTAGACAATGAAATGAACAGAACGTTCTCATGTGAAGATCCGATGAAGGAACGTTTAGTTGGGAACATGCTGACCTCTCGTAAAATTGATACGCTACTTAAACTCATCGGGAACAACTCTATGACGTAATGATATTATATTTTCTAGGTGGCCAGCACCAAGTTATGGTATCCACGTCAGATATTTACGAACACTGGTAACTCGTGCAATCATTGACCTAGATCTGTACCAACATTATAGTCCAGCCACATGGTGTGGGTTTAAACGTAAATTATAAAACAACTTCTAAAAAGTTCGGCAACATCTGTACTAACATATCAATCGAGAATTCCGATTGAACGGTATAATGTTGAACATTTTACAACTGGAGCCATTAGCGAAATTAGAAGAGCTGAAAATGATGTTCAACATACGTGCCACGAAATAGATATTGTTCATTGAGAAGATATTGGAAGTGAACTCGTGAACGTGTTGTGAATGAAGACTAAGTAAATATTGTGCAGTGCTCATGTACTTCGTGCATTAGTTATATAATTGAAGTTCTTAGACACGGAACAACTAATTAATTTGAGTGGCTTTAACTATTTGCCTGCCACGCAAACTGGGGATTTTCGACGTAAAGGAACATTGAAAGGGCAACTACTAAGTTACAGATTAACTTCGAAAAGATAATCTGTAACTTTTGTCACTCAGTATTTTGGAATGGGGTAGAAACTAAAGGACTAAGGTTCATTAGATTAACTCACTTTTCAAAACACGTATAATATTTCTCCTAATTTGACCGTCAAAACTAATAGCTGTATTAGGGATAGACAAGAAGAAGATTCTAAAACAAATGATAATGAAACAACCTTGGAGGAGATCAAAATTTGATATTGTCATCTTTAAGAAAGGGCAAGAAATTAAAGCACCAGAGTTTATTAGATTAACTCACTTGCCGAAACACATAATATTTCTCCTAACATGACCTTCAAAACCGATGAATTTATCAAGAACAGTGAACCCCAAAACAAATGATAATGAAACACCGAACAAACCACAGGTGTCGGACACGTTAACATATATTTTCAAGAAGACCGTTCCGATATTGTGTATCATGTACTCGTATAAACATGGTATTGTATCGGGGGAATAATAAAGTAGGATCGAATAAGGCGCCTCGAATAAATCAAGGTCCCTAAGACTGCCTCGCCGCAGCGTCCTCTGTCCTCACCGTGTTGGATGGAGGTGTGTGTATATTAAGTTGCTGAGATTAAACTGGATAGGATTCAGGATAGTGAAATACTTCAGTTAAGCATTGATAGCAATGCCTATGGAATATAAAAGCAATCTTGTTTTGTATAAAATAGCGATTGCTATTTCGTTTCAATCTAAACAATTGGTAATAAATTCAAATCAAAAGAAGTCCAAATGTTAACAAACTTATCGTAAACATGCCCAAAGTACCATAAACATACATACATATTCTGCGGTTCATGGCTTTGAAACAAGCAAACGCATCTGGATGACAGATTCTGATCGCTTTCGTTCCGCGTTCAATAAAAATAATTGGGAATTTTAAAAAGCATGGAAGTACTTAATTCTCTGGCTTAAGAGAACACAAAAAAATAATCGATGACTCGGAAATCGTTCAGTATTGTCCTAAAGAGGATGTCCAATATAGGTCAAAGCCAAAGGTATAGCAAATTGCCAATATCTGCCACATTCCATTAGCCTTGTTCACGATGGTGTGTTTTCATTGGTCACATTGTTGACTCTTTCGCTTTCACAATATCCAGCCAACGCTTCACAGGCTTCCCACGAGCTCAAACTTCACATAACAAACCCAAATGACTCACCTAATAATTTATTAAATGAATTTCAAACTTTAGGTACGGGACCTTGGATTTGTGGGAATCGTAAAATTAACGCTGAAATACGAAATGTTTATCTAATAACACTAAATATAAACACGTTGCCACAGTCGAGAAGAGGGATAAACCCACTCCCTTAATAGCAGACCCTTTAGGAATCACTAGGTGAGCCATTCGAACTAATAAAATACTCCATTCCTGGACACTCCTAATTCTGACACGGAAATATCGAAAATAAATTGTATTGTACAGATTTAAAGTTCAAATTGTATTGCGTGCTGGGCGATGGGTGCTTTCTGTGGTCCAAGGGTAAGGGTCAATTTAATTAATTACAGAAACCACGACATGCGCCCTATTAAACCTTTGTTACCCGATGCTATTATTTTACTTTCTACGATTATTTGTGTTTGTTTTTTTGCTTTTGTATTCGAGGTTGGATCGTCAAGTACAGCTATTTTTAACTGAATTTCAAAAAAGGAGGAGGTTCTATGTTCGACTTCTTGTATGTTTTTTTTGTGTATGTTCACCGATATCTCCGTCAATTGTGGACCGATTTTGAAAATTCTATTTTAATTTGGTGAAGATCTGATGAAGAACTTCGGAGATATACAACAGAACTCTTCAATAAATAAGGGCAAATCTCTCGGAATTGCTGCAATCGCATGTCTGTTTATTGTTTACACCATTTCATAACATAACATCACGGCAGTACACTATAAGAGGTACGCCGATGTGTACAGTTCACCTTGGTACATTCTCATTTCGCCGGCTATGTTCATGGTATTCGGGTAATCTAATCTGACATTATAAGTACCTACCTTACTAAAGGCAAGTTGCTTAATAGGTAAAATAATGAAAAAAAATGGTACCTATCAAAGACACCGACTTCGAAAAAGAAAGTTATTTTTCACTTTGTAGTGTTTTTAGTTGGAAGTCTGTAGATTTTTGTTGTAAAAAAGTTTTTTTATTATAGTTACGTTATTACAGACTACTTCATCAAAACACTTACCTAATTCATTAGTTTTCCTTCAAGACTTGCTAAGCCCCTTATTTTCCTAAGAAATATTTGGGCGCTTTTAGATTCAAGTTTCCTAAATTTAGGTCCATAACTAATTAGATAAAATGTTTATCAAAAACTTTGAACTACCTATTAAACGTGGCTAATGTAAGCTCAGGCTGTAATTTACATTTTTGGTGGCCTTAATCTTAATTAATCCTGACCACTATTAAAAATACGAAAATGAGTTTGTTCATTCCACTTTCACGGGTCGCCTGTTAAAACGATCTCCATAAAGTTTTGCATAGATATAACCTGCTAACATGTTTATGATGCAGAGTAGTTTTTACCTTACAACAGGGAACAGACATCTCTTTTTGAGTTTTATAATTTGTAGCCAGCGTGACCTCCTTTGTTCTAATTTCAATAAGCTGCAATTTAGCTTCTTCTTCTGATTCATGATCATCATCTACCTGGCTTGGGTCGACGCTCGATCGCGCAAGGTGAGTGACGTGGGTCAGAAGAAGAAGGCCTTCAACAGGGCTGCGAAGTCCTGCAAGATGGTGTTGAGAAGGGCTTGGTTTGACCACATCGGCCGAATAGGGACCAAAGTTGCTTCTTACCCAGCAGGTAGTAAAGTGTTTTGGTCTTTGGCTAAGTCAGTCGAGTCGAACTTCTGCCGTCCCTCACTACCACCATTGCTGAAACCCGACGGGTCACTGGCCCACTCCGCTGAGGAGAAGGCAAATTTATATGCCTCTATTTTTTCGGAATCTTCACGTCTGAGTCCTGGTGCAGCGCGGCCCCCTCCTTCTACTGATGGATGCGAGACGAGTTTATCGGACATTCGTATCCATCAAAAGGACGTCCGTAGGGTGCTGTGCAACCTCGACGTGAACAAGGCTAGCGGCCCTGACGGAATACCAGCAATTGTTCTTAGAACCTGTGCGCCGAAACTGTCTCCGATCTTGACACGCCTATTCCGCCTTTCGTATGAGGCTGTAAAAATGCCGAATGCTTGGAAGCAAGCTAACGTACAGCCCGTGCCCAAGAAGGGTAGTCGAGCTGACCCGGCCGACTACAGACCCATATCTGTAACCTCCATACTCTGTAAGAGTATGGAATGTGTACTCAATATTAAGCTCCTGGCATACTCATCTCTGGGACGGATCTGCCAAATATCAGCTTGATGCACTCAGAGTCGATCGAAAAGCGGGCCAAGAGGCTCATCGGCGATGAGGCACTGCCTAAGTCAAAGCTCCAGAGCCTTGAACATCGTCGCCGAGTGGCCAGATTGTCGCTTTTTTATTGGTAACATTTCGGGGAGTGTGCGATGGAATTGCATCATCTAATTCCGCCAAGTCCATTTCATCATCGGACTACCAGACGTACGGCGATGCGCCATCGGTACATGTTGGACATCCCACCCATACGCACTAAACGTTTTGAGAATACCTACTTTTATTATGCGTACAGCTAAGGAGTGGACTTCCCTGTCGGAGTCTTTGTTTCCCGCTATTTATATAGCTACAATATTTTTATGTCAAGAGTGAATAGGTTACTTCTAGGCAAGCGTGCTTCTCCGTCGACCATATCATCGCTTACCATCAGTTGAGATAATGATCAAGTGCGGGATACATAAAAAAAAAGAATCTATGGCTCGACTTCATCAATTGCTTCTTCTTTTCTTTTAAATCGTTTGGCCTCAGTAGTTGGTCACTTTTACTACAGCGTCAAAACCACTGTATCTACATGTCATCTAGGATCCAAGTGGATGGATAGGGGGGATATACAACAAGTAGGACATAGTATGTACAGGAGTACAAACTTGTACCGAAATTGGGTGTTTGATGGACAAGGAAGCTTCGATAATATATTTTATCAACTTCGGTTTCGTTATATTCGAATTATAAAATTGACAGCGGTTGCATTATGATACCCATAACGACATCGGGTTGCATTATGCGAATCGTCATAAATTCTAAAACACAAGCAAAGACATTCTGAACATACAGCCAGGTACATATAATATTACTTCGAAATCGAGACAATGTAAATGATGTTTTTAAAAATGGAACAAGTTTAGAACAAAAGTATCGTATACTATTCGGCTATTGCGGCTACAAGATCTTTGCCTTATACCTAATAAAGACTAAATAAAAAAATAAAATAAAAAGTGGACGCGGGCAAACATTTCTGAGTGAAATTTTATTCCAAATTTTATTAAAAATGGTTTCAACATCAAGTGATATTGAAAATACATCACCAGATATAACAAATAGAGCAGTTGCGGCTACAAATAATTTACTACCAGAAAAATCAAGACATGTATATGAGAAATGAAATACTTAAAACACACCTCCTGAAATACTTATTTGTCTATATCTGTGTTTTATTCCTTCCTTCGTAGATAAAATCTTGTATGCAACTGTACGTTATTGGTCTTTTAATAACTCGTGCCCACCTATTTCGGTACGCGCTACGCTTGTACCGAAAAATGGCACTCGTATTAAAAGACCGTCCATAAGGTAACAGTTGCATAAATTGCTATTATGGTACAGAATTATCCACTGCTATATGCATCTCTTTGTACGATTTTAATTATCTATATCTCATTTATTGGATCACTAGCACTCCACCCGCGACTTCGTTCACATGATTTCGTTTTATTTCATTATTAAGGCGATCAAAGATAAGCTATGGTTAAATCAATAATAAATGGGGCATCGTAGGTATATATGGTTTAAGTTAGAATTTAATTGAAGTTTCAAATATATAATAAGCCCAATAAATTGCTATCTTTAACCCCCTTATGGTTAGAATTGCCGGACATCAATAAACTCTTTATTTTTTTATTAATCAAGAGCGTAAACCTACGATTTAAGATGTTTTACCTTCCAATCCAAGAAATTTTATATATATTTTTTTAATTTTTAATTTAACCCCTATTTGATCCCCTCAGGGTTAGAATTTTCAAAAACCAATACATACATCAAACAAATGTCAACCAAGAGCGTAAATCTAATATTTCATGTGTCCAATTTACAAACTGTAGAAATTGCATACAAACTTTCAACACCGTTTTTACCCCCTTAGAGGCGAAATTTTCAAAAACTAATAATTATATTAATTATTTTTATCAACCAAGAGCATAAATCTAAAATTTCACGTGTACAATACAAACTATAGAAATTTCATACAAATTTTCATCCCCTTTTTATCTCTTCAGGGTTGAAATTTTCAAAAACCAATCATCATCATCATATCAGCCGAAAGAAGTCAACTGCTGGACATCGGACACTGTTGGGCCTCCCCCAAGCGTCGCCACTTTGACCGGTCCCGTGCGTCTCGCAACCAGCGTATCCCTGCAACCTTCACCAGGTCATCGGTCCACCTGGTGGGAGGCCTTCTAACGCAACGTCTTCCGGATCGCGGTCGCCACTCCAGAACCTTTCTGCCCCATCGGCCATCCGTTCTGCGAGCAATGTGCCCTGCCCACTGCCACTTAAGTTTGGCAATTCTTCGGGCTATGTCGGTAACCCTGGTTCTCTTGCGGATCTCTACATTTCTGATTCGATCACGCAAGGAAACTCCGAGCATAGCCCTCTTCATTGCCCTTTGAGTGACTGTAAGCTTTCTGATGAGGCCCATTGTAAGCGACCACGTCTCAGAGCCATATGTCATCACTGGCAACACACACTGGTCATAGACTTTCGTCTTGAGACACTGTGGTAAGTTGGACGACAAGATACCGCGCAACTTTCCGAACGCTGCCCAGCCGAGTCGGATTTGACGGTTGACCTCTTTCTAGAAGTTGGCCCTACCCAACTGGATCGTTTGTCCCAGGTAGACATAGTCGCCCACAACTTCGAGTGTAGAGTCTCCGACCTTAATAGGAGTGGGTGTAACATGCGCATTCAGCATCACCTTGGTTTTGTCCATGTTCATCCTAAGACCCACTATTTCGGAAGCTCTACTGAGATCATCGAGCATTTTACTGAGGTCCTCCATGGTCTCAGCCATAACCACTATATCGTCGGCAAACCGAAGGTGAGTGATATATTCGCCATTGACGTTGATGCCTAGCCCTCTCCAGTCCAGAACCTTGAAGACGTCCTCCAGTGCAGCGGTAAACAGCTTCGGAGATATGACGTCTCCCTGTCTCACACCTCGCTGCAAATATACGGGTTCCGAGGTCTGATCCTGAAGTCGAACTGACATGGTGACGTTTTTGTATAAACACTTCAACACCTCGATGTACGTAGTCAATTTGGCACCGTTGGAGAGACTGCAGTACAGCCCAAGTCTCGATCGAATCGAAGGATTTCTCGTAGTCCACAAACGCTAAACAGAGAGGAAGGTTGTACTCTTCGGTCTTCTGTATAACCTGCCGCAGCGTATGTATGTGGTCTACGGTGCTGAAGCCTTTACGGAATCCGACTTGTTCGGGAGGCTGGAAATCGTCAAACCTGCGCGCGAGACGATTCGTGATGACACTTGAAAACAGCTTGTAGACATGGCTAAGAAGTGAGATGGGCCTATAGTTCTTTAGTAAGGCATTGTCACCCGTCTTGAAGAAGAGTACCACCACACCCCTGCACAATGCCTGTGGCGTCCTCCCCTCGAGTATGACGGAATCAACCAGCTTCTGAAGGGCCTTAAGGACCGGTTTCCCACCCGCCTTCAGGAGTTCGGCCGTGATTCCGTCATCACCCGGCGCCTTGTTGTTCTTAAGCTGTTTCAGAGCCATCCTAATCTCATACAGGCTGACGTCCGGAATGTCTTCGGGATAGTGTCGGGTCAATCTATAACGTGTACAACTGCCCATAGAATCTCTCGATCTCCCTCAGAAGCTACGGTTGGCGGATACGATCCTGCCATAATCGGTCTTCAGTTTCGTGAGCTGGCTCTGCCCAATAGACAGATCTCTTGCAAAGACCTTGGAGCCCTTATTCCGCTCAATCGCGTCTTAAATACTTTCAGTAGTAAAGCGGCGGAGGTCGCTTTTCAAGGACTTTGAGATCCGTCTATTCAGCTGCCGGTATTTCAACGTATCGTCTGAAGACTGCAGGATCATCTCACGCCTCTCCTTCATGTGCTTGCGAGTAGGATCAGAGAGCTTTTTATTGCTATCTGTACGGTGGGTCTTGAAAAACTTAGACCCGACCGTATGGACAGCTTCCACGAGGGAGTGCCTAGGGAGCTCGGTGGACGAATACAGTGACGGCACTGTATTCGTCCACCGAGCTCCCTAGGCACTCGAACTGATTTTGGAGTTCTAGTTGAAAGTTCTCGGGGTTTTGGACCTGGATTTGTGCTTACTTATTTTCGTATGAGGCTGGAAAAGTGCCGAATGCTTGGAAGCAGGCTAACGTACAGCCCGTGCCCAAGAAGGGCAGTCGAGCTGACCCGGCCAACTACAGACCCATATCTGTAACCACCATACTCTGTAAGAGTATGGAACATGTACTCAATACTAAGCTCCTGGCATACCTAGAAGCAAACGATATCCTTAGTGATCGCCAATACGGCTTCCGCCGAAATCGGTCTACTGGGGATCTTCTAGCGTATGCCATTCACATCTGGAGTGAGGCCATCGAGAGGCACGGGGAAGCGCTTGCCGTCTCCCTAGACATCTCGAAGGCTTTTGATAGGGTCTGGCACGAAAGCCTTATTGCTAAGCTTCCTTCATTCGGTTTGCCCGGTGGTCTGTGTGATTGGATTGCAGACTTCCTGAGAGATCGGTCCATTCGAGTGGTTATCGATGGCTGCTCGTCGGACTACTTGGATATTAATGCCGGGGTCCCTCAGGGGTCGGTACTCTCGGCAACTTTATTCTTGCTGCACATTAACGATCTGCTAAAACCCGGCACCTTTGGGTATGCAGACGACAGCACCGTTACTGAGAGATACTTGTCCAACGCTCGTGCTACCGGGCCTCAGATCCAGTCTCTCCGGGAGACCATGGTGGAGCGCTTAAACCTGTCCTTGCAGGCAGTCTCCGAATGGGGCGATGCCAATCTGGTCAGGTTTAATGCTGCTAAAACCCAGGCGTGTCTGTTTTCCGCAAAAAAGAGTCAATTTCACCCGGCTCCAACTTTCCGAGATGTGACCGTGCCAATAGCTGACCATCTTGAGCTTCTTGGCGTTACGTTGACATCGACTCTCAATTTTGGGCCATACATTGAGGCAAAGGCTCAGCTGGCCGCCAAAAAACTGGGGATACTTGCAAAGGTGAGAAGGTATTTCACGCCAGAACAGCTGCTCAGCTTGTATCAAGCGCAAGTTCGATCATGCATGGAGTACTGTTCTTATCTCTGGGACGGATCTGCCAAATACCAGCTTGATGCACTGGAGTCGATCGAAAAGCGGGCCAAGAGACTCATCAGCGATGAGGCACTGGTTAAGTCAAAGCTCCAGAGCCTTGAACATCGTCGCCGAGTTGCCAGCTTGTCGGTTTTTTATCGGTTACATTTCGGGGAGTGTGCGATGGAATTGCATGATTTAATTCCACCCAGCCCGTTCCATCATCGGACTACCAGACGTACGGCGATGCGTCATCGATATATGGTGGACATCCCACCCATACGCACTAAATGTTTTGGGAATACTTTTATTATGCGTACAGCTAAGGAGTGGAATTCCCTGCCGGAGTCTGTGTTTCCCGATAGCTACAATCTAGGGGTCTTTAAGTCAAGAGTGAATAGGTTACTTCTAGGCAAGCGTGCTCCACCATCGACCACATCATCGCTTACTATCAGGTGAGATAGTGGTCAAGTGCAAGCCTATATTAGATTAAAAAAAAAAAAAACAAGTGCTGGACGGAGCGTGCACTTCATCAATTGAGACCTTTCAATCTTGACATTAATGCTCAATGTGCCTCTTACCAAGCGGGGATCGCTCCCGGTTTTCACCGAGTTGATCACAGAGACATCATTGAACATTTGCTTCTTAGTTGGCATGATGAAGTCAATCTCGTTTTTAGTTGCACCATCGGGACTTTGCCGGGTCACTTCCTATGCTCACGCTTTCTGAAGAAGGAGTTCATCATGTAGAGGCCCTCCTTCTCCATTAAACTGGCCAGTAGGTGACCTCGGTGGTTTAGACGTCCAACTCCAAATTGCCCCACTTGCAGCTCATCCTCGTCTCGTTTGCCCGGTTTCACGTTGAGGTCCCCCATGACAACTGTGAAGTAAGTTTTGGAACCATGCATGGCTCTAGAGATATCCTCATACATGGTCTCTACCTCGTCGTTGGGGTGTGCCGAGGTCGGGGCGTAGACCTGTATGACCTTTAGCGAATATCTTGCGGATATTCTAAGTATAAGGTACGCCACCCTGGTCGACACACTCTCGATCTTCACCACGTTGTTCACAAGGGACTTGTGGACGATAAAACCGACACCACCCTGGGACTGCCGATCACCCTCTCGGAAATAGAGCAGGTTACCGGATTTGAGGATTATCGAGTCCTCCCCCTCTCTTCGGACTTCAGATAACCCTATAATACTCAATCGTAACCTGCTCAATTCTTCCTCGAGTTCGGCCTTCTCGTCAGTCCGGAGTGTTCACGTGTTATATGTTCCCAGGTCCAGTCGTCGGTGTTTATTGGGGTAGCCGGGTCCACTCCGAAGATTCTTTGTACCCCTTGCCACGCCATCGCCTCGACCGCTACCGTAGCCGAGGGTAGACGGGCTGCCGGGCACTCGGGGTCGTTTTTTTGTTGTGCTATTCATATTGGTTTGGGGGGTTTTGCCATAATTGCCACGCTTGGCAGGCGGGTTGGCGATCCCAGTTTGTTGGGAAAGTGCACAGAGAACGCTGCTGCCCATTCTCTGTTGTGTCCCTTAGTCGCCTTTTACGACACCCACGGGAAGATATGGGATGGTGAAATTCTTTACGTCCGTCACCATACGGTACCTTTACGTCCGTCACCATACGGTACCAAAAATCAATACATACATTAAAAAAAATATCAACCAAGAGCGTAAACCTAAAATGTCACGTGTCCAACTTACAAACTGTAGAAATTACATAAAAACTTTCAACCCCCTTTTTACCCTCTTTGGGGTGGGATTTCCAGAAATCCTTTCTTAGTGCTCACTTATGTCACTTGAGGAACCATTCAGCCAAATTTGATGCATCTAAGCCTAGCGTTTTTGGCTGTGTGTTGATCGCTCAGTCAGTCAGTCAGTTTCTTATTTTATATACTCGTATATAGATTAGTAGTTTTAGCCTTTCCTGACCTTTATGGTGGAAATATTAGAAGTCTCATAAGCTTTAGCTGCATCATTATCTGCCTCGCTTTTTTCTCAACAATGTTGGGCTCGGCAGTCTAGTTAGTTGATGAGTATGGGTTATATACATCTTCTGTGCTATACGTAATGTAACAGATAGTTTGAAAACCAAAACACCCGATCACAGCGGCAGCCACAACTACGGTCAAAAGTTGGTAGCCAAACATTTTTAAAATTAAAAACTTACATCAGCATCTACGCAGACCACTGATAAACATTACATAATGTTAACGTTATATTTAACCTTCGATTAACCAAATGCAGGATGAGTCAGACGCTGGTCTATTCTGAGACACGTCTTTGTACTGACGGGATCTATATGCGTCAATAATGTCCTATGTGTCGATTATTGATTGAAAGAGATCTAATTTCGTAGGGAAAAGATGAAATGAAGATGGGCGATTTTAGAAATTGATGGTTGATGGTAAAGACTTTTGTTATGACGTTCGTCGATTGGTAATTGGTTTGATTGACGTCCTGTAAAGAGTAATGGTCTTGCTAAAAAAGTGATGAGAGATTTTGTAAAGTAATGTTCTACATGTTGTTTAAATTAAAGTTATTTGTTATTAAGAGGTAATAAGTGGGAGTAGTTACCAATCCGATTTTGTTTTTTTTATCTGATAAAAAACTACACTATTTATTTAATACTATGCACACTGATGTACAAAGGCGGACTGCCTTAGGTATTAGCGATACGGTCTTAATTTAACCCTCGAAAATACACGATTCCTGTGAGACATGCGCGAGTGAACTCGGGAGAAAAATCTAGTGTTTCTTATTTAAACACAGTGGTATTTCAGGACGGCAGTCTATAAATCGATGAAAATATGAAATAGTAAGATATTGTTTTGAACATGTATGAAATTTTAAATTCAATAGAGTTATATAATGGCAAAAACATCGTTACTGGTGACAGGTCTGCATCGGACAGCTTTACTTCTACGTCAGCCACAGTCCTAGCCTTCTATTGAAACTTTTAACTCAAATATTTAATAAATGTTATGGGACCAACAGTTTATTCGCAGGTTCACTATAAGAAATGACTTAAACATTCACAAATAATGCAAAACGAATCGTTTGGATTAAGTAGACAAATTTGTATTTTCAGAAATAGTAAAAAGTTTTTTTTTTCCCTAGAAACACTTAACATAGGTTAAATAAAATGTTAGATAGTCTCTTTGAGAGACGATCCAATACTTTTGCACTTAGTTACTTAAAGTACCCTAGCAGACAGCTTTTAATTTTTCATCTTAGATTCTCTTATATATAGGGGCTTTCTTAATTATTTTCATCACACTTGCACGTAAAAAGTATCTAATCATACAGGTTAACTTGGCCGTAATGCCCCATATAATACCCTCGGGCTTTCTTTTTGTCATGAAACCCTAGGGCGGTAAGTAATATTTTTTTAATTTATGGCACAGCACACAGGTCATGCAAGTTCAAGCAAGGAGTTTACACGCAATTGAAAAATTGTCTTAAAATGTTATCTAAACAGGAATTTCTTTGCAATCTCGCTACATGTTACTTAAATACTCAACTAATGTTCTTAATAATCGATTTTAATAGTTATAGTATGAAAACGTCGAAATTATTTAATTCTTTTTACACTCCGTCATGGCTGTATACCTACGTAAATAATTGCCCTTAAAGTTTCTGAACGAAACACTGTATAATCTGTGGTGTAGGCAAAAATTCGCCAACCGCTTAAAAAAGAATTCACGTATTTCGTAATAACAGCTGTGCTGACTTGTGTATTAGAGCTATAATTCATAATTATTACTCGCAAATGTGATGAAAAACATTGTATGTATCACGGGCGGTACGGGAATTACGAACCTCGACTCAGAAAGCCCTCAGTCTTCGACTTCGGGCTTCTACTAGAGCCTCGATCGTAATTCCTTACCTACCGCCCTTAATACACAATGTACTATTGTGTCACCTCATCAGATCTCCATCCCTTTGGTAATGGTCAATTGCGAACATAAGTTTCCTTATCATCACGGGACTCAAACTTGGCAGAAAATCTTACAGCTGTGTTGCTGGGGTATTAATTGCGCAACCCCGCTAAAGTCTTAGGAAGTGGTGAGTGACGGGCGGGCGTACAATAGACCTATCTTTTGTATCTTGAGTTGTTCAAGAATTGCTGATTCGAAGTCTAAATTGAGTAAAGGATATTTAACTTTAGCCTACCTATCTTTTCCTTTCAAGAAATGTGGCACTTCATTTATTTATTCATTTACCCTCGCACTGGAACACCTTGCAGCAATGAACACATTTAACTACATCACTAATTGAGTAGCGAAGAACTTTCCAGAAAGAAATAGTGAGTACATTCAACATTTTTCAAATTCCGAAACAGAAAGTAACAAGTAGCGTGCGTGTGAGGATCCAGGAACGAACCATACCATTCCTCGTGGCTCTAACGCACGCTAGTATCGGCTCCTTTCGCAATTGACGTCTTTCATGTAGATTATTTATTGCAGCTTGTGTTGCAGTTTATTAGCCAATGGAGCACAAACTTATAAACTACATAGAAGACCAGGTTTCCTACCAATATTTTCCTTCACCGTCGTCAGCAATGTCCAAAATATACTTAGAAAGTACATATCCTTCGTACAGATCCTTTACGCTGAATTCGACTGCTAACCATATCAATACGGCTTTCAATAATTTCGGAAATGCTAGATGTATGATACTGGGTGTTGTGACGTGTAGTTGGCAGGCTATTCAGGCGTCACTCACGCTTCCGACAGATATTGAGCCTGTTCTCGATATCTGTCCTCTGTTCCTTACGTAGCTATATGTATTGTGAAGACATGTGTGTGTATGTAGGGTCGTATATTTAGTAACAATTTTCATTCAGCCACAAATTTTCAAAAAAAATACTTTGGTTTTGCTTAAAAATCTAGTAATATATAATAGTTGAAATAGTCGTCAATGTATAAGTCGTAAATGTGCCTACTGCTGGGACACAGGCCTCCTCTTTGTGAGAGAGGGAATGGGCCTTAATTCACCCTGCGGGCCCAGGTTCGAACCCACGACCTACGAAACGTAAGTCGGGGCCGTTACCACTGGGCCACCACTGCTCTCCCATAATTGAAATATTAAGACAGAATGTTTTTTTACAAGTAATATACATTTTTATCCCAGAAATACGTTCCTTTGGAATGAGTTCCGATTGTCAAGCGTTTGTGATATTATCGATTTTTGTTACTAAATCACGATTTATCGGTTGAAAGAATTTGGCTAAGCTGATAAGCTCACAGGTAGAGTTTGACTCTTGGCTCGTCACAGGTCTGCTGAATGAAGATGAATTTAAGCCGTATCTTTGTACTTTCTATATTCCTAACAAAAAAAATAACACGTAAACCACAGACAATATATTACTTGCGTAACTAAATGAAAGGATACAAAACTTGGGAGCGACTGCCAGTCTAACTACCGTAAACAAAACACTATCGTTCAGATTACATCCATTAAAATTATCGTAGTTACCATGTCATTTATTATTGCACAGATGGTCGCCCTTGCCCATCAAATCGATAACCTTTAGCAGCTTACATCACCGACAGGAATGTAGATGATATCTGTACTAGGGTAGGTACATAGATAGGTCAGTAGTTACGCCTCAGTAAATAACAATCAATTCCAAAAAATCTCTATTCGGACGAACAGCGGTCCGCACATTTTTCATTTAAAAAATGTTTTCTCAAACATGCATGGACATATTGTCATTATTTTAGCAAAAAGAACACGCGAAGTACCGAATTTACGGACAAAGAAAATCAAATCCATTGCTAGAGCGTTTTTAGAATTTAAAATATTACTACGCTCCAGCAAAGTTGTTGTAACTTTTAATATTAATTAAATTAAATGTATAATATAAAAAGTATGTTTTATTTCCTTGCATTCTTTTGAGAAAAGCACTATATATGCCTCGGCGGAAATGGCAATTGCGACAGGCAATCTTCGTATTAGTGAAGTCCTCGCCTACGGCTCGGCCTTCAAACTCATACCCGACCTGCAATTGCTTATTGCCCGCCCTTTGCAATAATATACTATTAAATTCATAATAGAACGAAGTGTTATGTTTTCTACTGTTATCTTATCTAAACTAAATCCATAGTTTATATAGTAAAACTCCTTCGTTTTATTGAGCATCTTCTTCAATTTCGTAATCGTTGGTGTAGTGGTCGCAAACGCTATTACTAAGCATAGGGTCTTGATTTTGATGCCCGTGCCGGGCAATGTGTTATTAGGTTTTTCCCTCTGGAATATCTTAGTAGTAGACTGGAATCTGGATATGTGCCCGGTTGATGGCAAAAGCCTTTTACCGGGAACTGTCACAATGTGGGTTTAATATAGACTATTTAGACTAAACCTCTGCCTTACTCATCGGGACAAAACAAGCGTGCGTGAAGTTGTGTTGCGTAAAATATGATCCATTTTATAGGTGCTTCCTTGTTGAAAAGTACCGAATACGTCTTCAACCAATTGAGAGATTAAAAGTTGATTGGTTAATTTATCATCAGGCAATGAATCCATCAGCCATCGGACGAAGTTCGTTCTGTATAGAAGATCACATGCATCGGAAGTTTTAATTTGTTCATCTTCAAAGAAATCTTGTGACTAGCTGTGACGAAAGGTGCCCTTAGCTTAGCCCTTCTACATTGTTAATCTACAAATTTCCACTTCAGTTTGTTGGTCAGACTCAGTCGGACAGAGAAATTGATCAGATTTTGCCACCAGATTTGTACTATATCATCGAATCCAAAACTCTACTCTGAACACTCCTAACTTTACTACCACTCGCGAGCAATAAATACTCTCCCACTTCATTCCCATTACAGCATAATTGTTATTCTTATAAATAAGCTATATTTCTGTAAGGTCAAAATCCTTTCAGTACATTTTTGAGTGAAACAGTAACAAACATCCATCCTCAAAAACTTTTGCGTTTATAATAGCAGTAGATTACCCGCAACAAACCACCATAACAGCTTCGAGTATCAATCACAATTTAATCCCGAAGAGTACCACTGAAACCATCATTGTGTCTCATAACATGTACCATGTTTACGCATTTGTCAAACTGCTCCCTGTTCTAGCAGGACAGACAGACGGACAGACCGCAACGTTTCAGTTAGATCCCGTTGGAAACAGTGCGGTCACTGTCATATGTGCGGTTAACAGCGTTAGTGCTGCGTTTGCTGAGGGAATTTGAGCTGTGGGGATATTATTGATAAATTATTTGTTGTGTTTGTTATATAAATTGAAATTGCAAATTGTTAGATAAAAGGAAACTAAAACAGGATTATGGTATGAGGTGAGAGAAGATTTTGTGCTCGCCAACTTTGCCTGAAGGCCTGGTGCGAGTGTTTTAAACCGACTTCCCAAAAAGGAGGGCGTTCTCAATTTGGATATTTACATATAAACACATCAACACGGTCTAGGGATATTTTAAAAAAAGCGAATTACTATCAATGTGTTAATTATTTATATGACATGTATATATTTAAAAGATACGTTATTTAATATTCCACCATTTTTTAATAATGGTTAAGGTACTTCGATTAAAATTTCAGGATTTTATGGAAAAAAAATGAAGCATAGACGGAAACCGTATATGAATTAACTTTTAATTTATGAGTAAAAACTGAAAAAAATAGAAAAATTATTAAATTTGTGTTAATAAACTTGAAGTTAGTAGTCTGAGAAAGCGCCCATGATGTTCATAACACATCGGCAACGATTCGGCATACTCAGAACAAGGTGGTCAATGTCTTGCTCACGGCCCCAGTCCACGTGGTTTCGAACCCATTCTAATCGTCGTCCACGATTGCCTTTCCGTAAAGGTGGGACCCGGAGTGGTCTACGAGAGCGTAGATTGCTTTCATGCAGTCGCCTTCTTACAGTTTGGTCACTCACAAGCACTTGGTGTTCCACTCGCAGCCTTTGGACCAATTGAGTCGCCGTTGCATTTGGTTGAGCTCGCGCAGTAATTTGCAAAAATCGGTCTTGTCTGGGGGTAGTGATGCGACTTGGCCCCCGGTGCCTCTCCGCTACTTCACCTGTGGCACGATAGCGTGTCCACAATCTTGAAATTACATTTTGGTGGGTCCCTATGGCCTCAGCAATATTACGCTGAACAGACCCAGCTTCCAGCATTCCCACAGCTCGTAACATCTCCGCCCTCGTCAAATGTTGGCGTTGCATGGCTACAATACCTCAATTTTAACTTTATCTTTCGTTTAAAAATGAAAAAAAACTGTAACTAAACGTAATTCGTATTGTTTTCTAAATTTCGCACAAATGAAAATTCCCTCTTCTACACATCAAGACATTTTTATGCCACCGAAACAAAAGAATTTTCAAAAATTTGAATTTGGAATTAGTCTGAGATAAATTACAAACAAATCGGTGTATAAAAGATTCCAATGCGGCCAGTACTTTTCGAGTTATTTAATTGAGTATGAAATATCCCTAGACCGTGTTGATGTGTGTATATATATATTTTATGTTCGGGCATAAAACTACGTCATATATAAACGGATTTGCAAAATCCTTTTTTGTTCGAAAGAAGTTTATTCCGAAATTGTCCCATATAAATTTGTTAAAGATCTGATGAAGAACTTCGGAGATACACAACAGAACTCTTCAATAAAATACGGCAAATCTCTCGGGGTTGTTACAATCGTATGTCTGTTTATTGTTTACACCATTTTATAACATACCATCACGCCAGTTTGCTCTAAACGGGTACGCAGATGTGTACAGTTCACCTTGGTACACTCTCATTCCACTGGTTATGTTCAAGTTAGGTTCACCAAGGTACATGTTATTCAGTAGGTAATCTATTATGGCATCACTGTAGGCATTATATGTACTTTATTATAAATCTGGTCCATTATGTAACAATAAAAAGTGAAAAAAAAATACGCTTTTACAAAAAAAAACAACCGATTTCCAAATAAAAAAAACGCTACAAAGTGAAAATAACTTCAATTTCGGAAGGCGGTGTCAAAAAACGAAGAAACGAAAACAGAAACACTGACTGAGTATTTTTTTTATTTGGAAGTCGGTTGTATTTTTAATAAATTTTTTTTAATGGATGCACCTG
This sequence comes from Orthosia cruda, assembly GCA_964057195.1. Lineage (NCBI taxonomy): Eukaryota > Metazoa > Arthropoda > Insecta > Lepidoptera > Noctuidae > Orthosia > Orthosia cruda. The sequence goes on from OZ059830.1 coordinate 38,440,398, forward strand.
AGTATAAAACTTCCACTAAGGCCATAGAGAACAAGTACAATTGTTTTAATGTTGCGATTCTTATAAGGATACTACTTGAGCCAAAGCTTAGCAAATGTCCGTGTTAATAAAAACGGTTACTAAGTTTTTAGTAGTTAGTAAAAAGCTACGTTATTATGTTTTTCTGTTCCTGCCTAAATCAGGCGTGTCTATTCCCTTATGTTTCATTGAAACAAGAGTGCTCAGTGTAGATTACAAAGGAATTAGATTGACCTATTTGTCTGTGTTTCGTTCCTATTCCTTTCTGAAGATAACTCTAAGACATAGGCCTCTTCAGAATTAAAAACAACGTATAGATTACCCATCTATATCACCGTCACAATAAACCACTCCAAACATTCCGTTTGCAACCAACCATCCTCACCTAAAAATCCAATTACTTTGTCCCCTTAGATCAAAATTTAGTGCCTCAAGCCGCGCCGTTTCCTCCCAATAGACCAGTAAACAGTTATTACACAATTTGTTAAGAGTAAATTGAAAAATGATTCATGAGCAACAACATTCGACCTTCATACTCTATGGAGTGCATCATGGTCTGAAAATAATTCGGCTGTTACACACTGACCTCGCTTTAAATAAAATTATACTTTTCGTTTACGACACTGCTCTTTACCTAGTTACGTTATATGCTGTACTGAGAATTTTGGATACCGGGTTTATTTGTAGTTCTACAGAAGAATATCAGCAAAGATACAAATATACAATTTAGCGAAGCCCCAATATAAGAATCATCAACCCATTTTACAATAGCTAAAGTCGAATGTTAGGATACAACAAAACATTAATTAATTATGATACCTACAACAAAACATAGGAAATCGAATGTTTCATTAAATTGATTTAATTAAACCGACAATTCTACTCGACACTACAAAGCATCCATCCCTAAATAGGTTAATCGATTTTCGTTCAAATCGAGTTCCTTTCAACAGCTTCTGTCGACTAAGTATAGATTATTTTATGAACTTCTTTATGGGGTATTTAAAAGATCCCGAAGACTGTTCATAAAACTAAATTTAAACCACCCAACTTGTTAGACGTGATTAAGTAACCGAACCGTTCGATAGATGTATCTTTTTCCATTATTCCAATATCGGAAGCCCGCAACCCGAACCGAACATCGTAATTACTCACTTTCAAACTACTAAACTGCTTCCCGTAATTAGTCTTGTTAGGCAACATGTATCTACATTCTACTCCCGTATTATTAAGTCAAGCCATATCACATAATATTGTTACTCATTTAATATTATTTGTTGCAGGCTCAAATCCCAACGCTCAAGCTGCCAGCGCAAAATTGACTGAATATAACGAAATTGTGATATAAAATGACTACGGGCTTCCACTTTACGCTTTAATATTTTTTACGACATGAAGAGAAGTTGGCAATCCATTGACAGTTAGGTTGGAAGTGAAGTTGTGTATTGTGAATTTGTGAGGCAATGGAGTGAAAAGAAGGCGATGACTGCGAGGGAGGTGGAGTTGACAGGCGGCGCGCCGTGGGGCTTCCGCATGCACGGCGGCACCGATCAGAACCAACCACTCAGGATCTCAAGGGTACGTACAAACGCTTTCTACGTTATACTGAACATATTTTCACGCGAACGAGTGCAACGCCACAATTTGTGCTCGCAAAATATTAAACGTTGCTGCGGCTTCCACTTTAGCACACACGGCTCAAGTTTCATGAATTGTTTCTAAATTCAGTGCTGACTGTTCCATATTAAAAGTTAACAACATCCGCTGAACCCTTTTTCTATAAATCGGATTACGTCATCAGACCTACTGACGCTTTATACAGCTAAACGAAATCAATTGGTGCGAAATAAGTCTTCAATAATAAAGCAGATTGCAATACGAACCGAGTTCGTAATAAGAGGAGCGAGTGTTTCTTCAAACTCCTCACAGGATCAGATTACGCAATTAAAGTTCGTTGTAAATGGTGAAACAGCTCGTTCTCGTCGAAAGCACTTTGTTTGTGGGAACTCGGTACAATTTATCAAGAGAATTGTACTACTGAAAGGGAATTACTTGTTATATTACCCGGTTTGCCGGGAATAGCAGCACTATCTGGTTATTTAGTTCTTACCTTTGAGAAAATAATAATTTGTTATAACTGATTTAATGTTCGGAACGGTTCTCCACCTGTGGAGTTGTTGTTTTGTAACTATGGAAGATTTTCTTTTGTGTGAATATGTCTGAAATATCGTAATGGATTACACTTCTTAGTTATTTTCTGATAATTTATTCTAGGAAGATAGTTCTCTGTCGGTACTATTATTCGATCCTAGTAGATATATTAGGTGCAAAAGAATATAATCTGTCTCGACGCAAACGGGCCACTGACAACAGCCACCGGTGGCTGCCACGCGCTACCGCTACATTTAAAACAGTGGCAGAAGTGCGCGACAGCCATCGGTGTTCGGAAACCGCCACTTTTCTATTGCTGTATAGATCCGAAGAATTTGAATCCCAAATAGCGGGACGCAATTGGATTTCCGATATGAAATTATCGATATCCATTGAGTCGTCATCGTGCTCCATTGGTGACCCGTGCGATGCGTAGGAGGCCGAAAACTTAAATGCGCGGGCGGGGGTGGAGCTGCACGACAGTGGTGGGTGTCGGTGTCTTGTGTGGCCCGCAGCGACTACAAGTGGCGAGTCATGGACACTGCATAAGCGAGTGGCCGCCACCGTCTACACCGTGCGGTTCGTCTATACAAAATATATGGAAAAATGTGTAATGTCGCTGTCGCTGGCCACCGGTGGTAGTGGTCGGTGGCCCGTTTGCGCCGAGCCTAAGAAACTGAATACCTATCTTGAAAGTTATACATTATCAATTTTAGAATCATGAAAATAATAATTGTAAAAGGAAACTGATTTTAAAATCAATAATTCGTTTTTAATCTGGTCAAGTTTGAGTACTTTATCCATGAATTATTAGTATTAGTTTCTATCAACACTGATCTAAAAACGGCGAAGGAAAACATCGAGAGGAAACCAGCTTATCCAAGCATCAAAAATTCGAAGACTTTGTGACATCCATTAACACGCACTGGGCCCGCGTAGCGAATTAAGTCCCCTTCCCTGTCCCTCTCTCACAGCGGCCTGTGTTCTTTGCAGTAGAAACATTAAGAAGCTGGTGATGGTATGATGATCAGTTTATATACATACAATAAATAATAATTTGTGGAATTGTAAAAATTCCAAGTATAGTATTAAATTACATTTTCAGCAGGGGGTTAGTAGATATTGAGATCACCAACTTAGTTATCAGGCAATTTCAAATCAATCATAATAACATCTCTTAAAGGTAAAGCCACCAAATCTATGTTATACTTATTAACTTGTTCTTCTTAATTTTTCTTATTCTTTTGTATTTTTCCAGCGATACAGCGATACTCTCGAACGCTGCCTTGACGTAAGTGAGATTGTGCCGAATCGTTTGTTCACCAAACAGTAATCAATCATTCCCTGTAACGAGACCGATATCTTCTTTAATAAAATTTGTTTTTGTTTCCTAACCAACGATAAGGGAATCCGTGTCATTTTCCTCATTTGTCTTGCTTTGTATTAACTTAGATATCTAACCATGTAATGGCTGGAGTTTGAATGAGATTTACAATTGACTAATGAGTTTAGTTTTAATTTAAATTTTTGTTTTAGTTCGGCGTCTGGTCTTATGTCCGGATGATGGCTATGTCGTAATGGTACTAATAAACCTGTATATGGAATTTAATCTGAATTACTCTAATATTATTATTTAATCTGAATAACTATAATTTGCTCCCCTCCTAATCCAGGGTTCTTAAACATAATTGATAAAATGCCCTACATTTCACCAGTTATTTTTAAGACCCCCGACTAACTGCCTAACTTAGATGCACCTCTACTTAGTACTATTTTTATAAGTTTTTGAACCACAAGTTATAAAAGAACACCTATGGCAAACACATAAAAACTGATCGTATAATGGTTCCTTTTCATCTTAAGGTCGACCCTAAGAAGTGTCATTACGTCCTAAAATTCATCTAAGTACTTTTTACAAAAATAAATAGGTACGTACATTGTTAATATATAGCACTCTTTAAAAAAAATCTTTTAGAGACATCCCGTTTAGTGCTAGCAAAAAGTTACCTTTGATGGCAACTCTTTTGAATTTTCGGGTACATCCTTGAATTAATTTAAAATAAGATCAAAGAATAAGTATAATAGCCCTACATCTGTAATCCAGGGATTCCTTTCTGAACCTTTTAATTCCTTATAAAGGTTTTGTGAGTTAATTCCCTGTATGACACTTAAAAAAAGGTAAGTTGGCACTTTAACAATATATATACATATAGGTATTTCAAGAGTCCTAATAACTTTAAAATATTTTTTTCCTCCTAACCAAACCACAGGAATAGTCATGCTGGTGTCAGTACTTACGCATAGTAAAGAACAAAACGTAAAGTTATTTAGGTCTTAGGTTACCTATCTTTTAACATACTTTGTCTTACAATATGAAATCAAAAATATATTGGTCCTAACATTTTATTTGAAAAAAAAAGGAAGTCTAATGTTTCAAAAAAAACTCAATGACAATATTTATGTGAAAGGTTAGTTAAAATTAATTAAGGGATAACATGATTATTAGTATCTCGGATAATTGTTATCCTTAATTTTAATACATTTAACAAATTAGGCATTCAGATCTACAACAGGTTATACAAGGAAATTATAACAAACTACGAAGATAATACAATAGAGCTAAATAATTTCAATACGTATGGTAGGTGTCATGATTTGTTGCGCGTGACAGTTAGAATAACAGTTGACAATGCTGGCATTCTTGTGATATTGATGATTTTGAAGCATCTTTCCTGTAATGGAGAGGAGGCCAGTGCTCCATCAGCAGTGGAACATTACACTCTAATAAAAGTACGTTTAGCAGCTTCTTATTTTTCCCCTATATTGTTTTAGAGCTTCTAGGTCGGCTTTCGTTGGTTGTGGATTTCGCAGAATTTTGTTGATTTTGATATTAAAGTAGTTGTTGAGAAATGAACTGCATGGTATTGCTGGTCCACTATTATTCTTATCCCGTCCAGCAAAAACAACTGAAACGTAAAAGTAAAAATATGTTCACAGAATATAAAGTCAGTACTTCAGTTGTTGCGTTAAAAATATAAAACTGATCATTGTTTTTTACCTACTGAGTATCTCTTAGGAGTGTTTGCTTATTAGAAGGTAGGATGGGAATTGATGATATTGGTTCTTATGTAGATGTTGATGATATATCTCTCTAACCCAATGAGGAAGCTACACTAATTAGCTAATTTTACTTTGCTCAGCATCTATTAATTTTTTTCTTGTAATCTTTGAGAGCTTTTTGATCGGCGTTAGTCCGGTTAAGATTTTGCTGAATTTTCCTGATCTCTTTATAATAGTATCTTTTATGAAATATGCGACATGGCAAATTTATAGTTTGGCCAGCAACTGAAAAGTAAATATATATGGTAGATTCGCAAAATCGAACATTACGTAACTGGAAAAAAAAATAGTAACATGGGATTTCAATTAGGTACCGTGGAAGTAGAACATAAATACACGAACGTTGGCAATGACATTCCGTATAAAAAACCAATTTTTTATTTTATTTTATTATTTTTATTTAGTTTACAAAATATACCCATAGAAATATATCCAGAAAGTTGTTGAGTTTAAAACAACTTGGTTTTAGTAAGGTAAAAATCCCACAATCCCTTTTTCTTTCCCCAAAAGTCCAGGCACCTTTTGAAGGATTCCCAACGTCAACATAAAAAAGGGTAGCTTGGCAAATGCGCAAGCGCTGCAGTGCCCTGAGACCCTAGACAAACGACATTCTATCAACGAAATCATGGCGATAGCGAAAAATGTCAAAAAAAAATAAAATAACAAAAAAAAAACGAGGAAACGAAATGTCACGATGAATCATGATGAATCCCTTAAATTTTGGCATTTCGACCATTACCAACGCTGACGTCAAATGACACTTGTCTAGAGCCTCTGGCCAGCTTGCCTGGGACCCTGGGTAGCTGAAGAACACCGTGTGTTTTTAGTCAGTAAGAGTCTGATGAAGATAATAAAATTCCTAAGGTTGCCTTAGTCGATAATTCAAACGTAGTCTGGCGATTACTCCATTGTTTGATGGTGTACGTTCAAAGTAAAAAATGATATCAATTTGTCTCGTCATTATCTAGCCCTGCACGGAAACAAAAAAGAAAAACAATATATGTTTGAAAGTTATGAGCGTCGAAAGTTTCATATTTCAACACTAATTTTAACGCGTCTATGGGCGCAAATAAATACCATAAGAAGAAAGAAAATTGCAAAACAGTCACCATACAAGGATAGATTTGTAGTTCAACAATGCAAAATGCGTCCTAAATCAACATCCATTTCGCTACAAATTTGCAAAAGTGTGTATTCGTACGCGAACTAACTTCTTACTGCTCATCACATAATCTATCTCTTTAGCACGTGTTGTCGGGTGAGATAGCATGCATTTTAACTCCGCGCAAAAAATAGTTCGTGCCGTCTACTAGGGCAACTTTAAAGGCACTGCACTCTAAGAAGCTATTACTTAAAGAGTATATTGTCGATATCTAAGACATAGATTAACAAAAGACTTAAACTTAAGTAAAACTTACCAGTAAAGATGGAAGAAAAAAATACTAATAAAATCAACGCTATGTTCATCTTCATTTTGTTTTATAACACCGAATTAAACGTTCGCACTAGACTGGTTTAATTGAATGAATAATGAAAAACCTTTACACTATTATATAAGTACCTATAGTAAGTTTATTACTGATATTAAGTCAGGTATAGTCCTCGTTAAACGTCTGGACCGCCCTGAAGTTGGCTTTCCTATGCGCAAGGCAACAAACGGTGCTGTTTTTGTATGAGTTTCACTACTTTGCAACCATTGTAGCCAACTTCAGGGCGGCCAAGAAGTTTGAAGAGAACTATATTTACGTACAACATTCTAACAAATTTTATTTATTGTATTGCAAGAAAATCGTTCAGAGAGAGGTATATATTGGTAATAATAAGGACAATATTTAAATATTATTATTTAATGGTACAGCAAAATTTCCCGCTATGACGCACGTTCTGTCGTTTTTGCAAATTAATAGCGGTGATTGCTTTTTCCCTAATATCTCTTCTTGCACCAACAACTTAACTCTGAGTTAGTTGCTAAGACGAGGTTAAATTATAATATGTTATAGGTACATAATGGGCTCGTGGCTCGCGGGCCTTAGTATAATATCGCTTTACATTAGTAAAAAATATTCTGGATCACGATAGATATTGATTCAGAACGGCTCTGCTTCATCATTTCCATTTTTTTTTGATAAACAATGACGTAAAGTCAATGACCACGTTTGCCATTCCAAATAGAAAGAACTATAGCTTTAGGTAGCCACGACGCGACAAATAAGTTGATCTCGTACTATATAGGCATGCCGTACACCGAGAGGTCAACTTATGCTGGAAATTTATGTATAGCATAGTTATAGGTACTTAGATCATGGTGTGTTTTCAGGAAATGTTCATGAATAATTCAAATTGATGATGAGCCGGTATTTTGTTTATGTAAAATTTCAATTAAGTACGTAATAAATTGCAAAGTATTTGCGTCTTCCAAAGGATAACAATTAATATTATGGGTGAAGAATTATGCGCATTTGGTTTAGTTTGATTTCGGAAATAAAAAGTTTATTGAAAGTATTTAGAGATTTTCTCATCATTATCGGAACTTATTCAATTTAAATGGGACTAGTCCTGAGATTTCATCTTTCAATGAGAAACATCACACTTGATCGACGTGTTTCCCTGTACATCCCGTTGACGTCGAATCTTGAAATTTGGCAAGAAGCAAAGCCTTAGCTACTTACGTGTCGTAGGTCGTGGGTTCAAACACAGGCAGGCTTATAACTTTGTGTAAATTATTTCACGAAAACATCGTGAGGAAACCGGCAAAACATGTGACATCCACCAACCCACACTGGGCCCGTGTGGTGGATTACGGCCCATTCCCTCTCTCACAGAGAGGAGGCCTGTTTCAGCAGTGTGAACATTAAAAGGCTGATGATGATGTTGATGATGAATGCCTTAGCACAAGTTAAGCAGAAAAATCAGAAAACTGAAAATGTAAACCTACATAAAACAATTAAAACAGTTATTAACTTATTTGCACTTGGTAAACTGACTGCGTCGAATGTCAATGTATGGGACAACAGTTTTTCAATGGCAAACATTATTTTGTTTGCAGTGTTTTCATTGTTTATGAACTTTGCTTATTTTGGTGAATGTTGCTGTTTGTACGGAACACTCGGTGCGCGAGTACAACTCGCACTTGGCCGGTTTTTCCTGCATATAATGAACTCAAAATTAGTTGAATTGGGTAAAACAAAAACGACAATGAAAACATTTTGTTCTGCATATAATGATCAAACTCAAAATTTGATGAATTGGTTAACACACAAACGACTTAATAACATATGTTTTTCCTGAATAATATAATGATCAAATTCAAAGTTAGTAAATAGGTATACATGGACTCCTCTCAACTACTGATTCTACATTATCTTAGGCCTATGTAAAATAGCGGCACATCCTCAGCAGATTCATATTTACGATATTTTATGTTATTGGGTGTTTTTATCGGTAAAATTTGGTGTTTTTTACAGCCTTAAAGTACTGGTGTGGCGACCGCGAACTGGAGGCGTTGCGTTGGAAGGCCTCCCACCAGATGGACCGTGACCTAGTGAAGGTTGTGGGTATCCCCACGATACAAAACGCACTTGACCGGTCAATGTGGCGATGCTTGGGGGAGGCCTATGTCCAGCAGTGGAGTCTTTCGGCTGAAAAGATATTGATATTGGTTTTTTTGTGCGTGACATGTAGGATGAAAGTTGATTATGCTGGTACTCTTACTGATGTTTGTGATGTACAAGAATCTTTTCTATCCTACAGAGGAGGCTGGTGTTCCACCACCAGTGGGACACTATAGGCTTATGATGCCGTATTTAGCATTTTCAATTTTTTCTTATAAAGTTCTATACTTTGGTTGGGTGTGGATTTTGCTGCATTTTGTTGACTTGGGCTTTATAAAAGTTTTTGACTTCTATACTGCATTGTCTACTTATTATAGTCAGCCCAGCAACTGCAAAGTAAATGGATATGGTAGATTCACAGAATATACAGCACATATAAAAGTAGAAATCGATACTAAAAAGAGCTAAAATCGCAAAGCATGATGTAGTTCTGGATTTTTATTATGTGTATGGACTAGTTAGGGTAGTGTGAATCCAAATTAGCGAAGTTGAAAAGAAAAAAAACTGCGAAATTTTGGGTAATTTTTCACTTTTTGGTCTAAAAGTCATAAACTATGCATATTTCGGCAAAAAAAGTTCCGAACCTTTTTTAAAGTTCATTGTATTTGCAAAAATTTAAGCGCAAACGCAGCTATGTCTTCATTAGGTGCGCTTCGGGGAATACCAACTACTACCCAACACTAGGCAGTTATGCTTCTCAAAATCATAGCCTGCAAATATAAGAGCTGTGCTGAAATGCCTTTGTACACGATTTTATGCCTTTTTCTTTGGTACTATGCTCACAAATAGATATTCAGAGAGCTTGTCTCTATTGTTCATAAATCCATTTTCACCTTCTTTTATTTTTCTTTAGTCTCACAGACTTCGTTCTGTGTTTTTAACCGACTTTCCAAAAAGGAGGAGGTTCTATGTTCAACATTATGTTTGTTAGGTTATTTTTTGTTTTTTTGTTTGTGTATTTTCACCGATATCTCCGTCAATTGTGGACCGATTTAAAAAATCTTTTTTTGTTTGAAAAAGTATGTGCCGAAATTGGTCCCATTTTAATTTGGTAAAGATCTGATAAAGAACTTCGGAGATATACAACAGAACTCTTTAATAAATAACGGCAAATCTCTCGGGATTGCTGCAGTCGCATGTCTGTTTATTGTTTATACCATTTCATAATATAACATCACGCCAGTACGCTCATAAGGGGTACGCAGATCTCTCATTTCTCCGGTTATGTTCAAGTTTCATGAAATCTATTCTGGCGTTATAGTTACCTTAATGACTTGCCTATTAGGTAAGTACAACTAAAAAGGGAAAAATAAAAAAACACTACAAAGTGAAAATAACTTAAATTTCGGCAGTCGGTATTAAAAAACGATGAAACGAAACCAGGCACACCGACTGCCGAAATTGAATTCATTTTTCACTTTGTAGTGTTTTTATTTGGGAGTCTGTTGTATTTTTTTTTAAAAAGATTTTTATTTCCAATATTTAAATGTTTTTTTTTCAGCGATATTTTTTCCCACACACATCGATCAAGTTTGATGATTCTCATAGAAAGGGGAAGTATCAGGAGTGGTCTTATTTAAATTGGCTAAGTTCCGATGAGGATGAGAAAGTCTCTTTTGTGTTCTTTTTTACCATTAAATAACTAAATTAGAGTTTAAATTATAGATTTTACTTAGGCAATAATCAAAAGCATACTGTAGTCTCGTATAATTGAAGGAGCGACCCAATCATTACCTACTTAATTTGTTAAAACATTGTAATTTTTTTGTGTACTTCTTTCGTTGGAGGTCCTTAGTAAATTAATAAAAAATAAAAGTAATTTCTATAGTTAATTGGACCAAGTTCAAACCAATTAATTTGAATTGGTTTGAACTTGGCAACTTCTTCATCACCCATAACATTATTTTGAGCATCTTTCTGTAAAGCAACCCCTTCCTCAACTTCCCCTTTCTCCTTTCCTTCTTCTTCCTTTTGCACTTTGCAAATTAATACGTAATTAAAACTTTTACCTAAACAAAAACTGACTCACCCATGGTTGGGTGAGACTTTACGGGGATTTACCCATTCCTTTTAATTGTTCCAGCAGTTTTCCTACAAACGGACGATGATCTAAGTACCTACCTTAGCAACTAAGCTACTCCTCAATTTCTAGTATAAATTGACCTCTTGCTGTACGGGAAGCCTATACAGTACGAGATCAACTTATACAAGTTAGGTTGGACTTAAATTTAATGAACTTTAAAAAAAATGCGAGCTTTTCAGCCCAGCTCTCAAGCAAGTACATACCCCTCTGGACCCCTTCTTACATTTGCAGTCTATGACGCTCAGAGGGTGTGGTGGTGCTGACTCGTTGTTAGTTGCTAGTGGGATGAGGCCGCAAGTGATCATTTCTCAACCCCACTCGGTGGGGTCCTTCTCTACCCCCAGCCACTTTTGCACTTGGTGCTAGGTGCACAAAACGCATGAAAATCTTGGAAATCTTCAATGGCTTGGTCCCTATAGTGTTTATAGAGCTGCAGGTTGGATTAAATTGTTGCAAATCATATGAACTTTGTTTGCCGACACACTATCTACGGATTGTGAGTTATGCAAAAGATTATAGGTTTATATGAATATAATTAAAGGTACCCGATAGATTCTTAAGGTGAATTATAGATTTTTTCACAAATATGTACCATACCATTTATACTGACAGTTGTAGTGATATCTCTTTTCTTATTATTTCTTGTTGTACAAAGCGATATTTGGGCAAAGACACCGCACATTAAGTCTAATAGAAAGTCATAATTGCTCATATACGCGATTTCTACAATACCTACACTGTAGGTAATGCCGACTTTTATGACATAAAGCGTTTGATTCTGCCATGCTTGCTGTGGCCCAAGCACGAATATTTGCGAAAAGTTATTCGTATCGAAATCGAGTAACATTTGTATGAGAATTGTACAGCGCCCCTATCGGGCGTAAAAGGAAACAAAACATGGCAGCAGGAATGATTTTAGCGCGCTTTCGAATCGAAATCGTATCGACATGGTAAACGAAACTCGAAACTTATAAACAATTGTGAGATTTTTGATAGCACGAACATTGTTTTGACGTACGGTAATGTAAACTCTCGAAGGCTGGCTATCGAGTATGCTCGAAACATTATTCACTTGAAAATAGTCGGTGAGAAAGGTTTCGAAAAGTGTTAAAGTAAAGTTTTAACCGTGTTTATGTTTTGTTTAGAGTTAGTTTTGTGAATTAGAGTTGTAAAATTATTGTTTAGTTATTGGAACAATTATTAATAGCTCAAAAATGGAGGAGATGACTTAATTAGGGGAAGCGTGATAAGGAATATTTTAGTAGATAGAATTAATAGATTACACACATAACTTTACTTTTTATTAATAATGTTAAAAAATAGAACATTTATATTAATTAAAAAATAATCTTAACCTAAGACTTTTTTCCATAAACCTTACAAAAACTTCCATAGCCTCTCTCATAAAGTCCAACCATTGAGCCCGTAATCGCAATTCATCATCTCTCTGTCTCACCCTTTCTTGCATCTCTAATTTTCTAACTCTCAATTCCTCTCTCCTAATCTGCAACCGCTCTTTCTCTAATTCTTCATAGGCCCTATCACGCTCTCTAGCATACTCCCTTGCCTTTCTATCCGCTTCTAAAAACATTTTGCCTAATCCTAAATCCTTCTTAGCCTTTTTTTGTGGTGGTGGTTTCCACGTCTCTTCTTCTTGAGAAGATGGAGGATGAGCCTCAGTTGATGGGAGAGCTGGGGTTTCATTGGGTGGACTCGGTGGTGGAGGAGGAGCCACTGTTGGCTGGCTACTCGTGCCCGGAATATTCCAATCTGTAAAACATATATTAAAGTTGATTAGACTAGTCCTTTTTCTTATTAGCCGAAACTTGAATTCTTATAGAAACATTTACTGTGTAATGTGACATGTATGTGTGTATAATGGGATTTTTATATAAATAATCTATTTTTCAAGATTTGATTGAATCAAAATGATGATGCTTTCATGTAATTTAGGGATGCATAAACATACGTTACCACAAGATACTAAATATATTTATATTAATCGATTAATGATTATAAAAGTAAGATTCATATTTACCTATGTCATAATCATCGTCACGTGCATCAGGAACTATCATCTCTGATGGTTGGGAAATTTCAGCAGCCTGAAAAAAAAAATTAATTACCTACCAGGTAATAAAAAAAAAACAAATTTTAAAAGTAAGCTAACCCGTTGAAACCCTGCTTCTTCTACTACCATGCCAGTAGCTGCTTGCACTCCAATTATCTGCATGACTCGGTTTTCTAAATCGGTTAAGGTTAATTGGAGTGCTGGCCCTCCACCAGTGCCACTAACGGCCCTATTAATTTTGGCACACTTCTTCTTGCAATTATTTTTGTAATCGCTCCACACCTTGAATTAAACAAAGAATTCTCAGGAAAGATATTGGATAAGTACTTAAAGCAGAGACTTAAGAGTGACTTAATTCAAGTGCCCCAACAACAAAAAAAATAGCGTCACTTGAGTTAACATACCTTCCGCCATTTCTCCTCAGACCTAGATTCGCCTGTCCTGTGCCTTCACTATTCAATTTATTTGTGAGTTCCTTCCATTTCATTTGTATAAAATTCCGGCCTCGTGGGCCGCCTGAAGGTTTAGACAAATCTCCATTTCTGGAATAGAAATAGCATTGCACTTTAAAATACTTCACACTAAAGTTTATGCCACTCAAACTTATTAAAAGTGTTTACTCACGCTTCCATGAATTCAACCATCATTTCATATTGTGTTTGACTGGTTCTCATAATGATTTATTCACAAATAACCACTTAATTATTTCAGATAAGAAAAGAAAGATACTTTTGCTGTGGAAGTGTAGCAAAATATAAACAAACTTAGCCTTGGCTTGGCGCCGTCGCGCGTCGGATGTCAAGTGGGTGCGTTCGGAACCCGGTTTTTTTTTTAAATCAAATCTCCAAAACTCTGTCATATTGTCGAAGATAATGCCACTTTATAATGTCTAATAATTAACTTTGGGTCTCTTCTTTATATAACATTAAGTTTTTATTTAAATTTAATAATAATAAAACGTTTAATCAAAGGTGAAAAAAATATAATCAACTTGATTTAGTTTTCGAACGCTCTATCCATTCAACAATCATTCATTTTGTTCACTATGGCTCGTCCCTATTTACATTAGTGTGACGTCACCTTCGAATTCGAATCGAGTGTTCGATAGTGCTTCGAATGTGCTTCGTGCTGCCTACTATCGACAGACTCTGTTATCGAATCGAGGCCTCGATACTTTGTCGATTCGAAATCGTTTGATATTCGTGCTTGGGCCACTGATTGCTGTTTCTTACGCAATAAGACTGCGGTTTTGACATACGAATGAACGCGTATTCGCACGAAGATCACTTTTTGTAAGGACAAAATCTAAGGTTCACAGGGGTGACCATCTGTCACTTACTCTATCTCAAAATAACCTTACACTAAGAGCTTATGGTCACCCCCCAGTTCATACAGAGACGTGGCGTGATGTTCTCTCAATGAAATGTGTAGTGTGCTGTGTGTGGTAAATAAAGTAGATATTGCTATCTTAAAAACTGCGTGCATCGGTTTGAACTGATCTTAAATATCTAGACACTAAAAGAGTATGTTGTCTACATCTAGGGGTTAGGCTAATAGGAAACTAGAACTATGATAAAACTTACCATTAAAAATGAACAAAGAAAATACGAAAAAAATCAACGCAATGTTAAACACCTTCATTTTGTAAATAACACTGAATTAAACGTTCACAACAACGTGCTGAAACTATATGTATGATATAATAGAAAATAAATAAAAAATAAATAAAAATAAATAAATTGTAAGCACTATTATATATAGCAGTTACATTTTCATATTAGTGGAATATAAAGTACTTCAGTACTTATCAATAACATTCTAAACCACACAATTTTAATTGTTCCCCTCATTCAAAATTTCGTACCTATGGTTTATTTTTTGCTCTTTACAATGTACCTGTATTAGTTGCGGTTTTTGGTAAAGTAAAATTTTCCCCAATAGCACTATGAATTATTAATGACCACTTTTGCCATGCCTAAACGAAAAAATTGTAGCTCTAAGGAAGGCATGCTGCGACATATAAATTGTATAAGTTGATCTCGTACTGTATAGGCTTCCTGTACAGCAATAGGTCAATTTATACTAGAAATTGAGGAGTAGCTTAGTTGCTAAGGTAGGTACTTAGATCATCGTCCGTTTGTAGGAAAACTGCTGGAACAATAAAAGGAATGGGTAAATCCCCGTAAAGTCTCACCCAACCATGGGTGAGTCAGTTTTTGTTTATGTAAAAGTTTTAAATACGTATTAATTTGCAAAGTGCAAAAGGAAGAAGAAGGAAAGGAGAAAGGCGAAGGGGAGGAAGGGGTTGCTTTACAGAAATATGATCAAAATAATGTTATGGGTGATGAAGAAGTTGCCAAGTTCAAATCAATTCAAATTAATTGGTTTGAACTTGGTCCAATTAACTATAAAAATTACTTTTATTTATTTACTACGGACCTCCAAAGAAAGAAGTACACAAAAAAATAACAATGTTTTAACAAATGAAGTAGGTAATGATTGGGTCGCTCCTTCAATTATACGAGACTACAGTATGCTTTTGATTATTGCCTAAGTAAAATCTATAATTTAAACTCTAAATTAGTTATTTAATAGTAAAAAAAAACACAAAAGAAACTTTCTCATCCTTATCGGAACTTAGCCAATTTAAATAAGACCTCTCCTGATACTTCCTCTTTCTATGAGAATCATCAAACTTGATCGATGTGTGTGGGAAAAAAATATCGCTGAAAAAAAAACATTTAAATATTGGAAATAAAAAGCTTTTTTACAAAAAAATACAACAGACTCCCAAATAAAAACACTACAAAATTAAAAATAAATTCAATTTCGGTAGTCGGTGTGCCTGGTTTCGTTTCTTCGTTTTTTAACACCGACTGCCTAAATTTAAGTTATTTTTCACTTTTTAGTGTTTTTATTTGCAAGTCTGTTGTATATTTTTGTAAAAAAATTAACGTTATTTTCACTTTTTAGTGGTACCTACGTAGTCGACAAGTCTATAATAATGCGCACAGTGATGCCAGAATAGATAACCCGAATAACATATAACTTGAACATAACCTGTGGAATGAGAGTGTACCAGGGTGATCTGTAGGTAATATCTGTGTACCCGTTTAGAGCGTACTGGCGTGATCGTATGTTATGAAATGGTGTAAACAATAAACAAACATGCTATTGCAGCAATCCAAAAAGATTGCCGTCATTTATTGTAGAGTTCTGTTGTATATCTCTGAAGTTCTTCAGAGATATATCATCTTTACCAAATTTAAATGGAAACATTTCGGAATAAACTTCTATCGAACAAAAAAATAATTTTGCAGATCCGTTTATTTATGATGGCTTTATGCCCGAACATCCATAAATATATTATTATTATTATTTTATTATTATATATTATTATTTAAGTGGTGTACAATAAAGTACATAATATATATATATATATCCGAATTGAGAACCTCCTGCTTTTTGGAAAGTCGCTTGTAATAGTAGTTTATGAAACTGTTGCATAATGAGGGGTATTAAAACATGAGTGTGTGTTTAAAAACCGAGCCGTAGGCGAGGTTTTTAATAGTTTTCACACTCATGTTTTAATACCTAGTTATGTGCAGTTTCATACACTACTTTATCTACACTCATAAATTGGGATTGAACCTACTAAATACCTCTTTTTGCATTTTCCATGCCATAAAATCGTGATAGCATTTGTCATAATTATACTTTTCTCAACTTTGCTGGTAATAAATTAAGAGTAAATTCCTTCGCCACATCTAAAATATCGGGCGGAGTCAAATTTTCTTCACATTCACACATATATTCATATCAGACATTTTTTAACAATAATTTAAATAACTCATAAAATTCAGTACAGCAAAACTTGCAAAACGTATGAATGGCGCCAAAACCCAGCACATCACCGCATTAACCGCGCATGCGCTAAGGCTTAGCACGCACTGCGATCTTTATTCGCGCGATTTTTTTTTGCCCATGGAATTGTATGAAGTTGTTCGCATTGCGGTAAAGAAATCGTGCGGAAATAATACCGCAAGAAATCCGTGTTTTGCCACAGAATCCACCGCACCACGGCGCGAATTTTATTCGCCCGAATATTTTGAGCTCTATGAACAGGTAGAAGGAAATAAAATTCGCGCGAATAAAAATCGCAGAGCGTGCTAAGTCTAAAGCGGGCATTGTCATAGACAATTTAAAATTGGAATCAAATATTTTTATAATAGGTACTATAAAATGGCATTACAAAAAAAAAAATTGATGGAAACTCCTTAGTGATTAACTTCTTGAATTTGTCCTGTATCGTAATAGAAAAAAAATGTTTTATAGCATTATTTTGTTAGAGAAATAGTGTTATAATAAGATTCTATTTTTAAATTTCGGTATTGTGTTTATAAAATATGCCAATATAAACTCGTTTTGAATTTTATAATTCGAATATTACGATATGAGAGTAGATAAATATCGCTGTTTTATCTGAATTTTGGCAACGTTAGGTTTCCATGATAGGGATACAGATCTATTCTCCATTTGAAATAACATAAGACATGTTCACAACTCTTTTTACAGAGCGTTCAACCGATTTTGAGTTCTATCTCGTAACATAAGGATGACATAAAAAACCGGCCAAGTGCGAGTCGGACTCGCGCACGTTTCCGTACCATTATCGCAAAAAAGGCAAAAATATCACGTTTTTTGTATGGGAGCCCTACTTAAATATTATTTTATTCTGTTTTTAGTATTTTTTGTTATAGCGGCAACAGAAATACATCATCTGTGAAAATTTCAACTTCCTAGCTATCACGGCTCATGAGGCAGACTCGGCTGGTGACAGACAGACAGACCGACAGACAGACAGACAGACGGACCTTAGTCGGAGTCTTAGTAATAGGGTCCCGTTTTTAACCATTGGGTACGGGACCCTAAAATGCATATACCTGTTACCGAAACCAACTGTTTACTACAGCTATCATTTGTCGTATCACCAACGCAATAGAAGTCAAAATCGGTTGAACGGGCTGTAAAATGGGCTAATGTAAATGTCTAATGTTATCGCAAATGGAGTTGATAATCATAATATATTTTTCTTCTAGCCACGAAATTTTGCCCGAATATCAATAGATGTCGCTGACAGTAGCGCAAATCCCCCACTTAATGGACAAGATACGGTAATCCCTTTGTATAGCCGAAGATTATTGTTTGATGGCCCGATGAGAAGATAGGACGTAAATTAAGGGCCTTCTCTTCTTACCAATGTTATTGTGCGTAGAAGATACAGAATGGTTTTGTTATCCTTACGAATGTGTGTGGCAAAATAGAATTGGTTTGTTGAACTTAGTTGGTAGTGGTTACGAAAAAAATATGTGCATAATATCGCAATCGCACCCTTGGAATGGTGGGTTTAAATGGGTGTGATGTGTATTTCAGAGCTTTTGAATCATGTAATGTTGTTAGTCATTTCAAAGAATCTAGTTTAATTAAATAATTTACGAGCACTTTTGTATCATCAAGGAGTCAGTCAGACACTTGGTTAAAAGAAGCTAGTTGCCAATACCAAAGTGTAGAAGGTTCCTATAGAGAATACTAGGAAAGAATCTCGATGGGCACTCTTTTGTAACGAATAAACTCAAAAACAACTGGTCTGATTTCAAAATTCCTTTCATCATTAGATGCTGCATTATCCTTAAATAACATAGGCTTACATTTATTTAAAAAAAAAATAGAAATCCTTCAGAAAATTGCAATAATGTAATCCAAAGTAGCAAAATTTTGTTTGTAAAATTCATTATTTGGCGTGCGCTGACAAAACTATTGATGATACATAAAATGAAGTACTACATGAAAAAATGTTTTTCTTTAGTAATAATAAAGCTTTATTTATTCCACACAGACAAAACAATATAAATTTAACAAATAAAATTAGATGAATAAAAGTAATTTAAATAAGTTCATCAAAAACATTATTATTTCAGGTAATTCGTTAATAATATAGATGAATCAGATTAAAAGAAAAGAATACTCGTACATTGAAATTTTACCTTATTAAAAATAAGTTCATCAAAAATATTATTATTTGAGTTTTTTTTTTTCTTTCTTTAATATATAATAAATTGATGAATTAGATTAAAAACAAGACAATACATTGCAATTATATATTCTGGTTTATGTTAAGTAGTCTGTGTCTGGTTTGTGTTAGGAGTCTGTGTTTCCCGACAGCTACAATCTGGGGGTCTTTAAGTCAAGAGTGAATAGGTTATTTCTAGGCAAGCGTGTTTCACCGTCGACCACATCATCGCTTACCATCAGGTGAGATAGTGGTCAAGCGCGAGCCTATAGGATATAAAAAAAAAAAAAAAAAAAAAAAAAAGTAAGTAGGTTGTAGTTTTTCAGGTAATATAACATTTACATGCCATTTTACTTTGCTTTTGGAGAGTTTTGGTCTGCCGCTCCCGCTGTGACCAGCCTTATTGGGAGGGTGGGAGGGTAACCTACTGCGGTCGCGTAATGTTTTTCTTGCTACTTTTCGTAAATAGAGTTTGATGGCACTCGTATCGGTGTTGGTGAATGTTTTACATATGATAGAATTGATTGTTTTTTATTTTTCTTAGAGTTCCGACAATTCTTGTCGTCTCCTGTGGGTGAATTCGTATGAGACCTCTTTTCCCCACGTGTGTTGTTTTGCTCGGTGTAACTAGGTTTCCCCATAGCTTTATTTTTATTTATATTATTTTATATTATAATTAATTTATCATATTTGATTACAACTTTATTTCCTTTTTCTAGTTTTGCCTGTTCCTTGAGTTCGGCCCTCTTTTCCAGTATATTTTTAGGGTAATCTTGTTTTATATAATAAGCGCAATCTGCCAACCTTTTCTTGTTTTTTAAGGCCATAATTTTCACACCCAACGTAGTGAAACTTATCACGATCGGACGTACTTTGCCTTCCACTTTTTCCCTCTTCTTTGGACTGCCTCTATGTCATTTGGTATGCAGCTGATTTCCAATGTATTCGTCATTATTCCCAGGATTTTATCTTGAAGTTCGAAAGAGCTTTTCTCACTTTCTTCAACTCCGAACATTACTATATTTTTCTTCCTCATTTCTTTTTCTATGTAGTCCAACCTGGCACTTTGGTGTTCGAGTTTCGATTGTATTTCTTGATTTTCTAGGTATAGTTGTTGGAATTTGTGATTCATGTTGTCATTTATTTCGTTAATTATACTTTTGCTGTGCGATTTTATTTCTTCCTTTTGTTCTGCGATTTGGTTCTTTAAATCATGTAGAATTTTCATTAATTCAGCCATTTTAATAAGTACGGGGGTGCGATATTGAGATTGATTTATTTCAAGTGCTCATAGCTGCTCGACGTTAGATGGCGCTTTACGTTCGGTACAGCTGCTCGACGCTAGATGGCGTGACGTGTCTCGGTGACTTGTATTTTGATGTATACGATGATTATTTCTAGGTTAAACGATTTTGATAAAATGTTTGCCGTACCTTTCGGAACCCTTGAGTATCACTGTATTCCACTTATCATTTCACAGCTCAACCACTCCAACTCGCACAAATAACAAGTATGTTCAATATAATTTGCACTTTAACCGGCTACTTGTCGTTGTCGATTTTACCACTTCTAGAAGATTTCCTGACAATTCTTTATTTTAGCATAAATTTCACTAGAAAAGCTTATTAAGTTGTAATAATTATTGAAATGTTTACGGAGCCTATGATGACACAAAAGCGCGGTGCCTACCCTCTCTTTTTTCTTTAGTAGGGTTTTTTATTTTTAAGAGTACGAAAATAAAAATATGGTGAGGCGATTATCGTATATAATTTGATATTACATCTTTTTTTGTATAATAACAATTTTTTTTTTTTTGTTTAATAATACATTGTTAAAATAATGATCCCACTGAAGTTTTTCATTTACGGACTGGGACTGCCCTAATCCTCGTTTGGTTTTTGTTTTGGTTATATTGCGTGCAGGTAGAGCAGGTGGGTAGGTAAGTAGGGTAGGGTAGGGTAGGTAGGATAGGGTAGGGTAGGGTTTTTCGTTGCTGACTCGTAGTCACACCAGATTATCACACCAATGTGACAAACAGGATTTTTTTTCTCGTTTGTCACACCACTGATTTTTCAACACCATGTATACGATAATTGCTGGTGCAGTACCTATATATTCTAATAAAGTCGACTTGTCGCCTATTTTGATTTTTCTACTTTAAGTTTTAAATTCCGTTTTTAACGCAATGTTTCAAGGAAATGGTCGACCCTTTTTTTTTTTCGATATCAATTTCCTTTTGATTGAATAATACTATTAAAAAAATATTTTTCAGTTACTTATGCCAAATTACCATCGCAAGTTACACGATTGAACAACACGTTCAAATGATAAAAAATCTGCATGAGCGATTTGAGCGTATGGTTATCTCTCGCAGGGGTGATGTGATATGGCCACCAAGGTAATGCGATTTGACACCGCTCAACCTTTTCTAGTATGATTTTTTGAAGTCACAGGTCTATGCAAACAAACTACAATCGACCGATGCCCTAAAGGTGAACACACACAGGCCATTGATCAAATTCAGCCGGATCTATGCATAAGAGTCATTGAAAATTGGACCACTTGGATCCGTGCCACTGTAATAGCCGAGGCGGACATCACAGACTACTTAGAGATACTACGATGAACATGTCATATCATATTCCCTTCGCATATTCCACACATAATGGCACATGTGGGCCTTTCAAATAAAAAAGAATTTTGTTAATACCTTACACACGGCTTCTTTTATTTCATTTCAATATCTACTTATTTAAAAAAGATCGAGAGAAAAATAATATCCTGTTTGTCATACTGGTGTGATAATCTGGTGTGACAACGAGTCGGCAAGGTTGAAAAACCCTTTAGTCTAACTAAGACAGCACTAGTTAGGAATAAATGGTGTGGAAAAATCAGTGGTGTGACAAACGAGAAAAAAGATCCTGTTTGTCACACTGGTGTGATAACTTGGTGTGACTACGAGTCAACAACGGGGTTTTTAGGTAAGTAGCCAGTTGAGCAGCGGGGTACAGTTATTCAGATCATAAAATGCAGCCACACATATTGATAGTTCGGGTTGACGCAAAAGACTGTTCTAGTGGACTGTAATACATATAAGATATTATTTTACCTCATACAGGATAACTTTTAATTAATTCAACCTTCAGGGAGTGAAAGTTATCATGAGCGACTTACAGCTTGAAAACACTTGACACTTCCCTGTTTTGAGCCATACTCTGGACATGCTAAACCAGACTTTTTATGCTCTAGATCTCCTAATCAAGCGCTAAAGCCCTTTGAGTCCCCTGTCTGCGTCAAGCGTTTTTGTGGAGTAAGGTACTCAGCTGTCTGTGTGGTATGTCTTGGTCTTCAAGACGGCCCTGAATTTAAATGAGACGAATTATTAAGGAGATGTCTCATTTCAAATCAAAATCTAGTGCTTGAGTTTCTTTTGGGTCGTAAAGTTTCTAGAACTCAAAAGGAAGCGTTTTTATTACCATTATTGTACATATAAGTTTTTATTTTAGCCTCTGCTCATCATAAATATTTTGTCTCTCTGTATGCTTATTGTTAGTTAGAAAGAAAATATAGGCCTTAATAAAACTCTCAACTATTGGGCCATATTTTATGATAGCAATGAACAATAATGTTCTAGTACCTACCTAGAGAAACCAAATTTCGCTTTTGCAACTGTTGCTTGCAATAAATGATGAGGAGCTCGTGAATAAATAATAAAATCCGTACGAGTAAATCTTCAAGGTTAAGCAATGCTGGCCGAGGGTGATCCGTGGATGGGTGACCGTCTATACATAGCGGTATTTCTCCGTGCTTCAAAAAGCACGTTAAGCTGTTGGTCTCGGCTGTCATTTGAAGATCATTGACAGTCGTTACGGGTAGGAAGCAAGAAATCTGACACCAATCTAGCCAAGAGGTATTCTGTTACCCAGTTACTGGGTTGTGGAGATCAGATAGGCAGTCGTTTCATGTAAATTACTGGTCTCAGCTGCATGCAATTAGACTGGAAGTCGACCGCAATATAGTTGGGAAAAGAACTGTTAGTTTGATTGCTTGTAATAAATGAAGAATGGATAAAAAGTAGGTATCCTATGTGCTATTCCTGACTATAATCTGTCTCTATACCAAATTTCATCCAGATCCGTTCAGCCGTTCTAGCGTGAAGAAGTAACAAACATAGAAACACACACAGTCACAAACTTTCGCCTTTATAATATTAGTGTTATGCGATAGTTTGGACGGATGGATGTATGTTTGTTACTGTTTGGATTTGGATAAAATTTATCGCAGTGATAAATTGTAGTCTGGAATAGCACATAGGCTTTTTATCCCGATAAACTAGGTATAATGAGGCCTAATTATAATAAAACACTTTTCACGGGCAAAGCCGAGGATGGCAGCTATATTATGTAGACTGCCCACTTTTAGTTAAGCAAATTCACTTCTTAATTAAATATAACGTAGCAGTTAATCAACGAGCCGTTTCGTTGACATATTCGTGATCCAGAGACAAACTTATCGGTTAACCCGGCTCGTTAGCAGGCCAGTGACGTCGTTAATCTTTTTTAATGTCTATGGTACCCATTCCAGCCATCCAGTTTATATGCAAACTATACTGTGCGGAACTTGAGTGGATTGTTCAGTGGTACCGGTAGTGGTGTGTCCAATGTTTTCTAAAAAGTTGCAAACAATGAGAGAAGAGAAATTTCGGATTTCTGAAATTTGACGACTTATATTTATCATTTTAAAACTTAAAATATTTTTAGCTTTATTAGAATGACGTTGAAGACGTATTTATAGATACAGGTTAACTTATAAAGTGTATTCCCAAAGGTGTGCGCAAAAAAAAATAAAAAAAATAAAGGTGTGCCCATAGATATAATAATTATATTTCTATGGGTGTACCTATAGTAGTTACTCTCATATCTAAAGTTAAGACCAGTCATGTTTAAATCTTGTGAGCCTGTCATCAACCAGGCCCAAGATTCTGACTAAACTCTGAGAAATTCCAAAAATAAAAAGCCAATAACACATTTCCCGATCTAGGAATCGAATTCAGGACCAATAAACATGCAATAAAACTTGACAGAAAAACTTTGAGAGAACTAGAACTAGAAAATTTCTACCTTTTATACACCATAGGTGTACCAACACCAAGGTGTACTATACAAATCTGCGTACCCCTTTAGAGCGTACTGGCGTGATGTTATGTTATGAAATGGGATTAACAATAAACAGACATGCGATTGCAGCAATCCCGAGAGATTTGCCGTTATTTATTGAAGAGTTCTGTTGTATATACAACAGAACTCTTCCTGAAGTTCTTCATCAGATCTTCACCAAATTAAAATGGGACCAATTTCGAAACATGCACATAAAAAATTCAAAATCTGTCCACAATTGACAGAGATATCAGTGAAGACACAAAAACAAAAAAAAAAACAAACATGAAGTCGAACATAGAACCTCCTCCTTTTTTGGTAAGTCGGTTAAAAATGATTGATGTTACGCTCATTTTTGGTATGTCTAAAAACAAGCGTAATTTTTCTTCATTTTGCAAACAAAACTGCACACACAGACTGAGAACGTGTTTTCCGAGATATTGTGCTTAAGGTTGCTGCTTCCGCACATACGATTATAATCTAAAATTCAAAGTTGAAGACACGGATACGTTTCGTAACTTATGAAATAAGAAAACTCGAATTCCGCAGAGCTAGTTTCTGGTTATCCAACAAAACTACTGATTATGTTTTGTGACGCTGATATCAGACTTCTAACCCATCACCAAATGTCACTTAAAAAAAAGCATTCCTGAAATTAAATCAAAATTCAATCATAATTTAAGCCACCGGTAACATAATTAATCATGCAATTCTTCGAATAAATGATGGCATATTTAACTCTTTTACTCATTTTTTTTTGGCTTTTTTACGATAGAATCATTTACGCAATAAAATATAAAAGTAGAATGAAAAGTTGTAAATGAACCGGGTTCAAATGGTTCTGAATTATTTGAAACTCTCGGAATTCAGAAGGTTTCACAAAAGTTTGGATATTAAAATTAATAGACGCGGAAAGTCAACTGGAGTAGATGGTTGTTTTTAAAGCACGGATGTTAAGGTGCTCCGTAACCGTAACCGAAACTATGGGACATCCGAATAAAAATCTATTCGTAACCGATGCCGATATAACAGTTTCGGCTAATTTCGGAAAGGGTCGGGGTCCAAATGAGACACGTTATAACAGGTTGTTATGCCCAGGCGAGCCGAAACACTAGCCACGCGCATTACTTGCATATTTTTTATTATTTCTATTGCTTAGTCATCACTAGTTTTAGGAGCTCGTGGCTAAATAATAACAGCCGCACTGGTCGATCATCAAGGTTAAGCAACGCTTGAAGAGGTCGGTCCGTGGATAGGTGATCAATTCAACATACTAAGGTTCCTCCGTGCCTCGGCAAGCACGTTAAGCCGTTGGTGCCGGCTGTCATTTGAAGATCTGTGACAGTCGTTACGTGTAGTCAGTAGCTTGAGATCTGACACCATTCTTGCCAAGGGGTACCGTGTTACCCAGTTACTGGGTTGTGGAGGTCAGATAGGCAGTCGCTCCATGTAAAACACTGTTACTCAGCTGAATCCGGTAAGACTGGAAGCCGACCCCAATGTAGTTGGCAAAAAAACTAGAGTCATCACTAGTTTTAATATTTCACTTTTACAATATCTTTATAATCTAATCCGTAACCGAAACTATCCGAAACTAACGGATAACCCAAAATAATTTCATAACCGTAACCCGAATCTGAAATCAATATAATATTATATTATTTATATATTCGTATCCGATACCAGAGCCGAAATTTCATATCCATTACATCCCTGGTTTAAAGTGGTAGCTATCAGCCATGGAGACATTTGCACAGAATTATTATAGGCCAATGATTTTTAGGTATATGATAATATTTTATTCGACTCCCTCATTGGCCTATATGTCGCTAGTGCTGCTGCCGAGCATGAGGTCCTGGGTTAGATTCCCGGGTCAAGTAAGTGTTATTGGGTTTTTCCATCTGGAATTTCTTCTTAGCAGTCCGGAGTTTAGATTTGTGTCCGGTTAATGGCAATAAGCTCGTCCCTTATTACGTGGGACTTAAAAACATAACAGGCGAAATGTGGGTGTATTACAGGTGCAATTCTGCCTAAGTCCTTTTGGAATACGTATTTATTGTGTAATGTATTTTATTAAGGGTCATAGTGTCCAATAGACATATAGATGCGGTTAGTTACTTACGTTGTTTGTCCACATGTCTCAGCTTGATTTGGTCCCTTTCTTGACATTTTGTATAATATCTACACGATGATTATATTTATATCATCGTCATCATCATTTCATCCGTAAGACGTCCACTGGTCCGTCCACGGCTAAGATAAGCCAAAATATTGCTTTTATTTTTCTTGTTTCATATGTTAATATATTTATTTAGGTATTTATTATACTTACTCTTTGCACATCACATTATTCAACACAGGAAAAAATATAAAAACAAGTGTACAATGCGGTCTTATCGCACAGGGCGATTGTTACAGTTAAATTGACCTTTTCCTTTAATTCTGACTCAAAATAACTTTGTTTCGAGACCATCATAATTAATATGTTTAATAAGGTTTAAATATAAAATAATCCTAACGAGCAATATTTGTATATTTAAACTAACACTTCGCCCGCAACTTCGTTCGCCTGTTCTGTATTTTATCCTATATATGACTTTTTAGTACACCCCCTTAAAGGTTGAATTTCCAAAAATCCCTTCTTAGTGCTCACCTACATCATAGAAAGAAGCCCTGTACAATAAAATTCTTCAAAAATCTTTAACACCCTCTAAATTGTCTTTTAGGAGTAGGTAGGTACTTTTGAAAAACTAATAATGAAAACCTTTACTTAGTTTAATATTTATACCAAGTTTCAAATATATAAAGTCCAACAGTTTTCACCTTTTCACATCCTTAGGGTTAGAATTACCAAAAACCAATAAATACATGAATTCTTTTCATCGACCAAGAGTATTAATCTAAAAGTTCAGGTGTCTAAATTACAAACAGTAGAAATTTTATACAAAATTTGAACCCCCTTTTTACTCGCTTAGAAGAATTTCCGAAATTTTACAAACTGTAGAAATTGCATACAAACTGTCAACCATTTTTTACTAGGGGTGATTTTTCACATATATATATACATTTTTCTTTTAATCAACCAAAAGCGTAAACCTAAAATTTCACGTGTCCAACTTACAATCTGTAGAACTTTCAAACAAAACTTCAACCTCTTTTTACACTCTTACGGGTGGAATTTCCAAAAAACAATAAACACATGAATTATTTTTATCAATGAAGAGCGTAAATGTAAAATTTCACATGTCCAATTTACAAAATTTCTACCCCCCTTTTACCCCCTTTGGGATGAAATTTCCAAAAATCCTTTCGCCCTGTCAAATGTTTATCTTTATAATTTAAGCGGTTTTCGATATTTCATGATGAGTGAGTGAGTGACCAATCGCTTTAAGGGTAAACAAGTCAAAAATTCTTCCATACAAACGTAGTCTAGAGATTACTCCACTGTTTGATGATGTACTTTCAAAATAAAAAAAGATATCAATTAGTCTCATCATTATCTAGCCCTGTATGGAACCGAAAAAATAAAAATAAAAAATATTTGAAAGTTATGAGCGTCGAAAGTTCCATATTTCAACACTAATTTTAACGTATCTTTGGGCGCAAATAAATACCATAAGAAGAAGGAAAATTAAAAAACGGCCTCCATACAGGGATAGATTAGTAATTCAACAATCCAAATAATTTTATTTTGATCAGATACATTCAGTCGTTTTTTCATGAAATCTAGACTCCCAAAGGTCTGTTTATAAAATTTCGCGCGCTCGTTTTCGTCCTAAATCATCATCCATTTCGATAAAAGATTGCAGAAGTGCTAATTCGTACGCGAACTAGCTTCTTACTGCTCATCACAGCATCTATATATTTCGCACGTGTTGTGGGATGAGATAGCATGCATTTTAACCTCGCGCACAAAATAGTTCGTGCCGTCGACTAGTTTAACCTTAATATATAATATATAGATAGATATATATTTGTAATCACGGTCTACAAAATGGCTCAAGCGATTTCGATAAAAATCGATCTACCTAGGTCTCGTATCTGGGAAAAGTTGTTTTCAATGTTTTCTCTATTTTCACGCGAGCAGAGCTCAATCGCCCAGGTAGTAATTGAAATAAAGTCTTAGATGTCTTGTACTAAATAATTATATCATGTTTTCACCCCTATTTAAAAAAGTGGTTTATCAAAATTATTCCATATTTTCATTTTCCTGTTATATATCTACGCTGTATTATGTTATTGGTATATAAGGTAGTTGTTTGTCAGTAGAATTATACACATCATCAAACCTCAATGCGATTCGAGACAATGCATCGATCAAAGCTTCAGTTAATTCCAGTCAGTGATGACATCTGACTGGGTACATTGCATTAACATAGACAGGGAATTATCTGCAATTCTGCATGGCGTAGATACAAGACTTGCAAGACAGGGGTTGTACTACGATGTATCAATGCAATCGTGATTCTGCGGTGAAGAAGGGATAGTCTTATTCGTCCTGTACACTGTCTCATACAGGAACTAAGATAATGTTAAGACATCATAGTAAGGCTCTAGAAATTTAGTTGTTATGTTAGGCCCACTTGTACAATTAACTTAACACAGAGTTAGAATAGAATATACAAAGACATTTTATTTCAACTAGGCCACCAAGCGGCACTTTTGATCGTTAATACATAAAAAATTAAAAGGAATAAAAATTAATTCTACCGTGCATTCGGAAAGTAGCTTGTTATGGAGAAGAACGCACAAGAAACTCCATACTTACTCTTTTAAAAAAAATAAAGTTTTTTACAATATTTAGGTCTTATGTACCTAAATATTGTAAAAAACTTTATTACATACATACATTAATAAATTCATATGTGTGAGGACAATGTACCCAGAATCACTACATACTATACTACGTACAGGTAAAAAGTATTAAAAGTACTCACACATGT
Source organism: Orthosia cruda (assembly GCA_964057195.1). Lineage (NCBI taxonomy): Eukaryota > Metazoa > Arthropoda > Insecta > Lepidoptera > Noctuidae > Orthosia > Orthosia cruda. The sequence goes on from OZ059830.1 coordinate 38,469,621, forward strand.
ACCGTGCAGTTACACAATAGGTACTAGAAAAACATTAGCATCCGAAGCAATTAAGTTAAGACCAATCCCAACTGACGGCGCCCGTTCACGAACATGACGCATGAATCGGCACCACCCAGCTCAACCATCATGAAGGGAACCGAATGATCCAACATACGCGCCACCATCAGAGAGACATTTGAGAGAGCATGACACACTCAACTGCCAGGGTACACATAAGTCAAAGAACGACACAAAGGTACAGCAAATGGTAGATCTACAGTTGGGTACATAGTACTCACACACGTGCTGCGCAGTTATACAATACTAAAATAAATTGAGTCTATATAATACAAATATATTCATACAGTCTTCAGCAGGTCCAACAATACTTCAAAACAATAATGTTCTGCATATCACTTGTTTTTGCGCCCTAGTGTTTGTGGAGCAAGACTAGCATTGAGCCAAGCATTTTTATTAGTGATGTAATCCCCCAACTTATAATATGCCTGCCTGCATAGTGTCCGTTTTATACAAGTTTTAAATTTCGTCTCATTCAATTCTAGAATGTGGGGAGGAATTTTATTGTAACATTTTGTACAGTACCCCATGAAAGATAAGGCTACTTTAGCCAGTCTGAAACCTGGTTGAACTAATTGGTCTCTATTTCTAGTAATGTAATTATGTCTATCGCCGTTTTTACTAAAAAAATGTAAATTCTTTCTCACGTACATGATGTTTTCATAAATATATTGACAAGGAACCGTCATGATGTTAATGCCCTTAAACAGTTCCCTTAGAGAATCGCGCCGGCGAAGATTGTAAATCGCTCTGATGGCTCGTTTTTGCAGAATAAAAATTGACTCAATGTCTGCAGCCCTTCCCCATAGTAAAATACCGTAAGACATTATACTATGAAAGTAACTAAAATAGACCAGCCTAGCGGCATAAGCTGCCGAACTTAGTCGCCCTGCAAGTGATATTAAATGAGGACCCCATTGTAACCTTGAGTCTAGCGTGATCCCCAGGAAAACCGTTTTATCGACGAATTCTAGCTTCTCCTTGTTTAATATAATGTCACAATCAGTACTTTTGACATTCCGCAAGGAAAATTTAACGCACTTGGTTTTTTTACCATTAAAAAACAAAATCAATTTTTTTATTTCACATGGGCGTACATGGGCACTTATAAAACGTCGATAAAAGGTGCACGGTTCAGGTTGGTCGTTTCCTATGGAGAAGAACCGGCAAGAAACTCCATGGTTACTCTTTTAAAATTTTTTGGTTTTACAATATTTCCATGTTACAGCATTAGTACTTAGATATGGGGGGACAACGTAGGCTCAACTTATGACAATAAGTCGTACGAAACTAAAAAAATAAAATAAAAAGATTATATATTATATTAAAAAAAGTTAACAAATGTTAACTAGCATCTAGAAGGCCTACAATGTACACACATTCACAAAACAATCAGTAAAAGAATCTATACAAACGTAAAAAAAAAAGTAAGTATAACAAGACTAAATTTAACATGTGGCACAAATTTTGTTATCAGTGCTGTAACTATTCTTAGCAAAGGGCTATAAAGATGATTGAAAACCATTGTAAAAAGTCTAATTAAAAGAAGGAAAGAAAAAATGAGACTGAGAATAATTAGAGACATCCACATATTTGTGCCGTTTACAAGTTATCAGGGAAGCTGCATGTGCAGAAGGAGCTAAGGCCAAATGTTTTTATCTTCAACGTAGTCCTTGATTTTATAGTATGCTTTTTTAAGAAGGATACGTTTGATGTAGTTTTTGAACTTTCCATCGGTCAGTTCTATAACTGAATTTGGCAACTTGTTATAAAAGCGTATACTGTTTACAAGAAAAGACTTGCTAGTTTTCGTTAATCTGAATTTGGGTATTACAATTTCGTGCTTACTGCGTGTATTTAAATTATGGAAGTCGCTTCTAGTTTTGAAAAGCCCTCGATTTTTACGGACATACAAAATACATTCCAAAATATAAAGTGAAGGTAGAGTCAGTATATCGATCTTTTTAATTTTTTCTCTGAGGGACTCGCGAGGACCCATTTTATAGATTGCGCGGATTGCCCTCTTTTGTAGGATGAAAATTGAGTCAACGTCTGCTGCTGATCCCCACAGCAGAATGCCATAAGACATAATACTGTGGAAATAAGCATAGTATACTAACCTAGCTGTAGCTACATCGGTTAACTGCATTATTTTCCTTACTGCATATGCAGCCGAACTTAACCTACCCGAAAGAGTTCTAATGTTCGCGCCCCACTGCAATTTTGAATCGATAGTAATCCCTAAGAATACAGTTTCCGTTATAACTTCAAATTTTTTGCCGTCACGATTTAAGTTTAGGTCATGTTGTGGTACATTTGGTAAAGAGAACTTTAGACATTTTGCTTTTTTCGCATTCAGTAAAAGATTGTTAGCTGCGAACCATTTTGAGAGAACAATTAGACTTTCATTGACATTTAAGACATCCGTATCTTGCCTATCTATTTTAAAAATTAGCGAAGTATCATCAGCAAATAGAATTATATCCGATAATTTGGCCATCATAAAAGGGAGATCATTAATGTAAACAAGAAAAAGGAAAGGGCCGAGAATTGAACCTTGGGGCACACCCATCTTGACTAGAGACCCGGAGGACGTTGCCCCATTAACATTTACTTTTTGCTGTCTGTTTGATAAATAGGAAAGCACGAGATCAGCAGATTTTCCACGAATTCCGTAGTGGTGTAATTTACAGATCAGCGTGTTGTGGTCGACGCAGTCGAAAGCTTTTGGGAGATCACAGAAAATGCCAATGGCATCCTGGGACCTCTCCCAAGCCTCCAAGATGTGGCTGATGAGTTTTACTCCCGCGTCCGTTGTCGACCTACCTTTCGTGAAACCAAACTGTTGACTATGCAGGATCCCATTTGAATTTAAGTTAGACAACATCTGTTCCAGCATTATTTTTTCATAGATTTTACTCAATGGTGGAAGCACGGATATAGGTCTATAATTAGAAGGATCACTCTTACAGCCTGATTTGAAAATTGGTACTACTTTACTGTGTTTCATTAAGTTAGGAAAAGTGCCGCTGTCCAAACATTGATTGAATATGCCTGTTAGGACAGGAGCAATTGAGTCAATAATATCTCCAAGAACCCTAACGGATATCCCCCACAAGTCTTCAGTATTTTTTATATTGAGACTTTTGAACGCGTTTTGAATTGTATCAATACATATTGGTTTAAATTTAAAGGTTGGTATGTCTTTAGTAAAGTTTTCTTTAAGAAGAGCTTCAGCTAAATTAGATGAGGAAGGAAGAGATTTCGTAACCTCTAACGGAATGTTGGTAAAGAAATTTTCTAATGTCTCAGCGACTTCTTGGCTATCAGAAATGGTTTGATTAGTTATTTTCAAAGACAACTCATTCTGCTCGCGTTGTTGTATCTTTCCAGTTTCTCTATTAATTAATTGCCACACAGTTTTTATTTTATTATTAGAAACACCAATTTTGTTAATTATTATTTGAGATTTTGCTTGAGCGCAGACTCTTTTGAATATTTTGGAATAGTTTCTAACATAAGTGTGAAAAACTTGATCGGAAGTCAAAGATTTTTCGTAATATAAATTATATAAGATATCTCGGCTTTTTCTTATGCCCACAGTGGCCCATTCACTAAATTTCGATTTGGAATTGATGACTTTAACTGTTTTTACAGGACACGTTTTATTGAATTCTTAGCAAACTGTTGAGAACAACGTGCCGTAATTTATATTGGGGTCGTTTGAATCAAAACTGGCGTTAGAAAGGTTGCTAAAAACATTATTATTAAAAGAATTTAATTTATTTTTAGTAAGTGGTCTTAATCGAATTGATTTAGCTAGGTAATTTTTTTTATCTGACTCAAAAGATACTAGTTGACCAGTATGGTCTGACCTAACGCCACTAATTAAAAACGAATCTTTTACTTTACAATTAGTGAATACATTATCTATGCAACAAGCTGAAGTTGCTGTTATTCTTGTTGGTTCATTAAATAAATATTTTAGGTTAAACGATTTAAATAATGAAATGAGCTTACATTTTTCAGGCGTGTTGACTAACAGATCTATATTTAAGTCACCACAAACAAAAACTAATTTATTATCTCTGAAAAGTTTATTAATTCTTCCATTGTAATCAAAACAATGACAAGTTTGATGCTGGTGGTTTGTAAACGCACAAGACAGTATGCCCCTCGACCTCTGCACATGCTACCTCACACAAGCGATCAACAGAGTAAGCAGTGATATCCTTCCTTTCCTTATATTTTTAAATGACTATTACAAAGTATCAGGGTACCACCACCCACTGTGGATCTGTTGTACGCGCTGGCAACTGAGAAATTATTTACATTTAACAATATCCTACAAAAACATAAGATATCCATGTGGATCGTTTATGTTAATCTACTAACAATTCCACGTCTAAAATTTTGCCGGAGAAGCGATTTATATTTTGATGATATAGTAAAATATTACTATTCGACTTCTCTTTTGTCGGCTCTAATCGTTTAAAGAATCATCGTTTAAAGTATTATCAGAAAAACTGGATAATACTGTTAAATCACTAAACCTAGTCTCAGTTAAATTATCAATAACTACGTGCATATTAAAAGCTAATAATGAAGCTAATAAATGTCGACTATTTTTGGGATGAAACATATGGTTCCCAATCAAAACATTTAAAACTAAATTATTGGCAGTGAACCAGTCCTGAACCTGCCGTAGCGCGTTATTTACGTCGTCAACCTGACAAGTACGTCTATTTATTTAAAAAATTAAAGATATATTAATAATACCATGTTTAGTTTGTTTTCCAATAAACGGGGTAAATCGTTTATGTATATTAAAAATAAGAAAGGACCTAAAATTGAGCCTTGGGGTACCCCCATTTTCACGTTTAACCCCGACGAATTTACACCATTTATTTGAACTAATTGCTGTCTATCATTCAAATAAGATTTAACCAAACTTAACGCTGATTGACCTAGCCCGTAATGCTCAAGTTTCAGAAGTAATGTTTCATGATTAACGCAATGAAATGCCTTCGACAGGTCACAGAAGATACCTATGGCATCCTGCGACTCTTCCCACGCATTAAAAATGGGTTTTAATAGGGTGACACCAGCGTCAGTTGTACAACGTCCTTTGGTGAAACCATACTGTTTATCATGCAAGATGTTATTCGTATTAAAATGAATGAGCATTTGATTAATGATAAATGATAAATGATTTTATTTCTGTAAGTTGGTTTGTACAAACACTTTTACATGTCGAACATATTTTTAAAACTAGATGAGGTCGGCGTTTCCTATCTGACTACTCTGAGAAGAAAGGCCGAAACAAACTCAGAGGTCACAGTCTCTTTTAAAGTCCTGACAAAATCTTGATTAGATCATGTGAAGACCATGTAGACTGATGTCTGAAATGGTCTTTTGAGGAAAGAACCAGCCAGATTGAGTGGACCTGTCCAGTCAGTGCACGCATTTGTCAATAACCGAGCAGCTCAACTTAAGACAACAGAATTTAAGGAGCTCAACGATTCGACGAACAATACCAAAGAAAGGACATTCGGGTAGGCCGCATAAACTACTCAAACTGCCAGACCATGATTAAAAAATAAGATAAATTTAAATAAAAACAAAAAAAAAATATCCACATAGTCTTCACATTCACAATAATTAAAATAAAATAATATAATACTTTAAAAAGTAAATATTCTTGTCATTGCAAGAAAACCAAAAAAATAAAAAAAATATTTATAATAACAAAATGCATAGTGCAAAATATAATAAAAAAACAAAATTAATTGGAGCATGAGCTGCTCCAATTAATTTTGTATCCCAAGCCTTTTTGTCCTCAATGTAATCTTTTGTTGTATAAAACGCTTTCTGGCACAACTTACGTTTAATGAAAGACTTGAATTTATTAAGACTTAGATCTTGCACGTGGCTTGGAAGCTTATTATAAAAGCGTACACATTGACATCTAAACGAGCCACCTATTTTCTTGAGCCTTGTTGTAGGTACTACAAATTTGTGTTTGTTCCTAGTATTTATGTTATGGATATCACTGTATTTTTTAAACAATTTTATATTTTTATGGGCATATAAAAGATTTTCATAAATATACTGAGAAGGCACAGTCATTACATTAATCTCCTTAAATTTCTCTCTGAGAGAGTGTCTCGGGCTTAATTTATAAATTGATCGAACAGCTCTTTTCTGCAAAACAAAGATAGTCTGGATGTCGGCGGCATTTCCCCACAACAGAATACCGTATGACATTACACTATGAAAATAACTAAAGTATACTAAACGGGCTGTCTCTATGTCAGTTAAATTACGAATTTTTCTAACAGCATATGCTGCGGAGCTTAGCTTCTTTGACAATTTATCTATATGTGGGCCCCACTGAAGCTTAGCATCCAAAGTTAAGCCTAAGAATACTGTGCTATTTTCAGGATTCAATTCTTCGCCCTTTATCAACACATCGGTTTTCACCTGCCTAACGTGAGGTAGGGTAAACTTAATGCATTTGGTTTTTTTTTCATTAAGAAGTAAATTATTAACATTGAACCAGTGAACTACTTTTGAGATCGCGCTATTTACATCGTCAGTAACCAGCTGCTGACGTTTAAGTTTAAACAAAAGTGAAGTATCATCCGCAAACAACACTATATCATGGTTATCCTTTATGAGGTAAGGCAAGTCATTAATATAAATAAGAAACAAGAAAGGACCAAGAATCGAGCCCTGCGGGACTCCCATTGTTACCATAGATCCAGGAGATCTTTTTCCATTGACGTCAACGGTCTGAATCCTATTACTCAAATATGAAGTAAGAAGATCCAGAGCGCTGTTCCGGATCCCGTAGTGGCGGAGTTTCCTGATTAGCGTTTCATGAAAAACACAATCAAATGCCTTGGACAAATCACAAAAGATTCCCAAGGCATCGCACTTATCTTCCCATGCATTATAAATATGTCCTAAAAGCTCAACACCGGCATCAGTAGTTGAACGACCCCTTGTAAAACCGAACTGTTTGGTATGTAATAATTTATGTTTATTAAAAAATCTTTGCAATTGCTCTAAAATTAATTTCTCAAATATTTTGCTAAACGTAGGTAGTACTGAAATAGGTCTATAATTTGTAGGGTCTGATGTACTACCTGATTTAAACAAAGGTATTATTTTACTATTTTTCATAAGGTCAGGAAACTCCCCACAGTCGATACAATTATTAAAGATAATAGCTAAACTAGGTGCGACAATGTCAATAATAGACTTAGCAACTTCTACAGAATGACCCCACAGATCTGCAGTCTTTTTAACATTTAAAGTGTGAAAGGTTTTAATTATGTCTTTACAAGTAATATGTTCAAAACTAAATTCCGAATTGCAAACATTAACATTTTCTTTTAGCAAAGACTCAGCAACAGAAGGTGATGAGTTTAAGTATTTAGTAGTTGAAATGGGAATATCTGAAAAGAAATTTTCAAAGGCCACTGCGACTTGTGAGTCTGATTTTATGATGTTGCCATTAATAGACAGGCCGTAGTCAATATTTCGGTTACCAGATCTTCCCGTTTCACTATTAATAATATTCCAAGTCGTTTTAATAACATTACTACTGTTTTTAATCTTCGAGCTCAAATAACGCGACTTGGCCAAACAACAAACTTTTTTAAATAATTTTGAATAATTTCTGACATATAAATTAAATTCAGCGTTTACATAAGTCCTTTCACTGTACAGCTCATAAAGCCGTGTTCTACTTTTATGAATACCAATGGTAGCCCAATCACTGAATGATGCGTTACTATTAACGGAGATAGTCTTGGGAATAAAGGTCGAATTAAATTGTTTACAGTATATACTAAAAAAATCATCATATAGATGATTAGGATCAGCATCAATTGACAAAATTGGTAATTTATTAATGAGTTTAACTTTAAAAGCTGCCAAGCTACTTGCAGTTTTGGGGTTAACAGTGATATCCTTTTTAGCCACTTTGTTGCTTTGGTTTGGTATAGTAATCCTCTGCCCGCAATGATCAGAATCTAGTAAATTTATAATTTCTTTGTGGACTGGTATAACATTAGTATAAATATTATCTAAGCATGTAGCACTAGTTGGGGTTATTCTTGTGGGCTCCAAAAATAGGTTTACAAGATTGTAGGACTGAAACAGACTTATTATTTTACTACAAGAAGCTGAGTTTTCTAATAAATTAACGTTAAAATCACCACAAGTGATAATGGATTTATTCGAGTTACAAATCTTGTGTAACACTTCATCCATTACCTTTTCAAAGCAGTCATACAATCCTGAAGGCGGTCTGTATACGCTTAATACAATAAACTGCTCCAATTCTATACAAGCTATTTCAACTGTCCGCTCAACAGATAGGCTCACAATATCCTTACGGTCTTTAAATTTAAGCTGGTTACTTACTAAAATCAATGAGCCACCATGTATAGCATTAACTCTGCTGAATGAACTACCAACCTGGTGATTATTTAAATTGAACAATAACTGGTGGCTTTTAAGCCAATGTTCTGTTATACAAAGAATATCAATACTGTTAAAGTTCATAAATAATTCTACTTCTAAATCTTTGTTCATAAATCCTTGAATATTTTGATGCACCAGGTTAATACTATTTACCGAATTTAAACTTTTATTTGATTTTATTTTGCAATTTTTATCCTGTATAACTTTGCAAGAGGTTGTCCCTATTGTCCTAATTTCTAATTTAAATTATTATCAATATCAATTTCTGATACCAAATCATTGGCTGAATTAAATAACATTCCTTGGCATTGCTCAATAGAAGCAAGTTGTTTAGCCAAATTCTTGGCTGTAATAGAAAAATAATATGATAGCGACACAGCTATCTGTCTTTTATAATACTTTGAAAGAAAGTACCTATCCCTGAAAAATTTATCTTTTGTCAAATAAAAGTGATTACCAACATAATTGTTAGTGTCAATTAAATGGAATAAATTACTACTATATGTTAAATTATGTAATGTCCTATTCAATTCGTATCTAAGATTGTTTTCTTCCTGTGGCAAACTTTGGCTGTATGGGAAAGTGAACATCACAATTTTTTTTATTAAGCATTATCTTCTCAAATACCTTGCTGAAAACCGGCAAGACGGATACTGGTCTATAATTATTTATGTCTTTACTGTCCCCGGATTTAAAAAGTGGTATAACCTTACTATATTTCATTAGATCCGGAAAGACTCCTTGATCCACACACAAATTGAAAATTACAGCTAAGTACGGCGCTATAGTCTGAATAATGGAGGGACAAGCTTTGATGGACATTCCCCACAGATATTCAGTCGGTTTGATCTTGATTTGCTTAAAAGCTTCTATTACTGTTATGGCGTTTATATGTGAAAAGTTAAATACATTCGGGCAGGCTGAAACGTTGGCGTTTAATAATCCAAAAGCAAGCGAGGGCGAAGAATTTAAGGTTTCAGTAGTTTTGATTGGGATGCTGGTAAAGAAATTTACAAATTCTTGCGCAACTTTTTTGTTATCTCTAATAAGTCCGTGTGTGGTGTCAAGCGTGTAATTAGTATTATTTCTTTTATTCCTGTTCGTTTCATTATTTATAATTTTCCAAACCGTCTTGATTTTATTTTCTGCTAATTTAACCTTATTTCTAATGTACAAGGCCTTAGTTGCCTTACAAGTATTTAAAAAAATTCTTGAGTAAGTAGCAACATACTTATTAAACGTTTCAGTGTTAATACAAGGCTTAAGGCCATATAGCTCGTAAAGTCTTTCCCTACTTTTTCTAAGTCCTGTAGTCGCCCAGTCACTGAATAATAACTTAGGACATATAGTTTTAGTTATTTTCTTAAAAGTGTTATTGAACTCTTTTTGAACTACTGAAAAAACTTCATCATACAAAATATTACTATCATTCACTGTGAGGTCCTGATCGCTTAACTTACCGACTAAAGTACTGTTAAATTGATTTAATTTACCGGATGTTATTGGTCTGGATTGAATATGCACTTGTTTTATTAGCATAATGGACTCAAATGTCACCAGTAGCCCACTATGATCCGAAGGCATATAATTTATAATGGCCTTGTCCAAGTAGTTGCAGCAACAAAAAACATTATCAATACATGTAGCAGAAGTCAGTGTAGTTCGGGTTGGTTCCGTAAACACATGTGACAAATTAAATGATTTAATAACCTACTGCTATCTGAATTATCTTCTAGAATATTAATATTAAAGTCACCACAGACAATTACTAGTTTATTACCCATTGCAAGTTTTGCCAAAACATAATCCATTACTGACTCGAATATAGAGTAGTTCTTATAATTAGGGGGTCTGTAGACGCACACTATGACATGCTTATCCAGCTCAACACAGGACAGTTCAACACTATGCTCAACTGAGAGGTCTACTATATCTTTACTAGGTTTTGATTTGATACCATTTTTAATTAATATAAGTGAACCCCCACGCAACATAATATTTCTGTTAATACAACTGCCCACAGTATAATTTTCATAATTGATTAGCATTTCATAATCTTTCAGCCAATGCTCAGTGAAAGAAACAATTTCAAACATTGTTTTTTTCTAAAAACAGTTAGATTTCCAATTCCTTTGAAGAAAAACCCTGAATATTCTCGTGGAATAATTTCAGAGAATTCTGCTCAGACCTTTTTTTGAAATTAAATTTGCGAGTAAGAAGGTACCTTTTTGATGGTGAATATACTCTTAACTATTCCGTTATTGGTACCCTCCCTTGTCCTATTAACTAGTTTAAAGGACAAATATTAATAGCATTTTTGCTAACGTTATGCAAGGTATTGACCACCTTTAAATTAGTACTATTACTAATATCAATAATAACTGGATACTTCGACATACTACTTATGTCTGAGTTTATTGTATAAGATAATAGCCGAGCTATTTGATGTCTTACCCTAAGAGGCAGATACAAAGTATCGCCTGTCGACTTTAATTTACCAACAAAAATGTAAAAACAAGTTTGTCACTATAGTGACTCACAAGAAAGTGCAGATGCTTATTAAGCATGTGAATGTGATTATTTTGGCTATTTGACAATTTATCCAAGTAAGGGAAGGCACACAAAATAATTTTACTGCAATTTAACTTTAACATCGTTTTTATACACTCAGTGATGTTATCTTTTTTTACTTTTATACTATTACCTACAAATACAGTTAAATTGGTATCTATATACTATACTACTATATACTTTATTGTACATTGTACACCAACCAGCTGCAGCAGCAGCAGTTGCTAACACGAGGTCAAATTGACAATATCGTAAGACAAGCTGTCAATTTAACATGTTGAGTTAAGTTTTCACGCAAGTAGACTTTAATGAACTAGTGGATTTTCTCCCATTGGCTATTCTGCAAGTCTAAGAACATCATCATCATAAGAGTCATGAAGTAGGTACTAAGCTCACAGTCATAACAGGAGTTCAGTTGTTATGTTATAACTTATAATGGCCTTCCCACAATAACGCTGTGTTTTTCCGACATAAATATTAGCCTATTATATTACCAAAGTTACAGGATATCTGGATGAGAGACGTACATAACCGGGAAGCATAACAAAAAGGAAATGATGCCTATAGTATAGGTAGCAGTGGGTCGTTCCAGGCTAATAATCATGGCGATGATGAAAAAGTAGTCTATGTCACACAGCGATTTTATAGCATTCTATCAAAGATTATTATCGTAATAGGATCAAAGCTCTCAAATATTATCCAATAATATTCTAATCCATAGATACTACACAGCAGACGAAGTCGCGTGCAAATGCTAGACTTCTATAAACAAGCAATGTTACCTCTTTGTAATATTAAATTTAGACGGATGAAAAGCGAGCAAAAGTCGATGTCAGGAGAGGATTTAAAAGCTCACAAACGTCTAACGACATGCACGGATTTAGATCAGACTCTAGAGGTTGTTGTAGTCAACTTTTATAAAGCCGAAATACCTAGTTAGTTAGCGAATAGTTTTAAAACCCCAATTGTCTGGTCAAATGTTATGGTTGTTTTTATTTTATTAGTTTATTATGTAACAGTGATAGTTAGACAAAGTTAAAACATTAATAAAAGTAACAATTGCTTGGATAAACCAAGCAATTGTTACTTCAAGTACCTATCATATAACTAAAATTACCTTGTATGTATGAATTAACAACCTCAACAGCACCGATAATAAGAGCTAACCTAAACTAAAACGATCATAATGTATAGTCCGAAATAAAACTTCAACATTACTTGATCAAGTTCAAAGCACGTCCCCGTCTTTCATGCACATATTATCTACAAGCTCGATTCTTCTTCAAAAGAAAACCCACACTAGTGTCAGCATAGGACACACCTATCACTAAATAATCTACCTCTAGTTTCCAGCCACCGTTGATTCTCAGTTCACCCGGGTGACGCGATGACGCTATAACGTTTAAAGTCAAAGGGGTAAGAGTCATTACGCAGAGATTGCGACGCTCACGACGCTTTGTCGTTTGTTCGCGCGTAAATTATACTTACGCGCAACAATTAAACGTGCTCATTTGGAAAGTCGTCATGTCGATGTAACTTTTACGTTTACCCCCTTTATCGTGTGAGGCGTAAAACGGAGGTGTGGGTTGTTTAACGTGCTTTTGGAGACTGAAATTAATTATTAAGTTGTGTAATCTGTATACTTAGTTGTTAACATTGTTGTTTAATTTCAGGATGTACATAATTATTTGGATACAAGTCATATTACAGTAAGCCTAAATGTAATGAGTAAATAAAAGGGCACCGTTTTTTATATTGCGCAACAGTGCAAAAATAAATTAGTCATTACATACGTTGCGAAAGAAGGGCATACATACTGGAGATATATACCTGTTTACTATGTGTCAAATAGTAAACGGGATAATATATTATGCTGAATTGATAAAGTAGAGACACGAAGATGTTTAAAGTTTATGCACCAAACTGTGCAACGTTTTATGATTTATTTCTAAAAAAATCTAAAGCGAAACTATCAGTTATTCTAAGAAAAACTCCGTCTGGCTTTTTGTTCCAGAAAGACGGGAAGCATTCCATTTACCGGGAATCCATTAGATTCTATTGATTTATACCGGTAGCGTTTTTCCGTCGAATACAAAGGTAAAAACATGATAAAAGTGCACAGAATATACCGAAATAAGTAGGATAAATTGGGCTTAGGATTCGAGTTGTATGTTGAGTGTGTGATCGTGAAGCCACGCACGTGCGTTGTGGAGTCACGACGGACACGTGCCTTGCATTCGGCTCCAGACTTAAGTAACTGCCCAATAACGGTAGACCCTCATAGTTTCGCCTGCTATTCGTTTTTTGTGGATATCATAACCGGGTTAGTCGGAGATTGAGGTTCAATTGAATTGGTTAGTCTTGTCTTCTTGTACTCTGAGCTTACAGCGTATTCTTAATATTGTGCGTATTGTTTTTGCTGATTTGGCTAAATTTTATTGTTTTTGGAAATAATTTGTTTTATTGTCGTTAATTTGTTTGTTGTACTGAACGGCTGATTGGTGTGTGAGAGTTAGTACACTTAATAATGTCATGTAAAACACTAATCCTTACATCAGACAATCTTAGATAGCTGTTACATCATTCAAGGAAAAATGTACAATCTTCTTGAGAATAACTTAATTTTTAGGAACCATTGTTATCTATAGAAAACTTTTTTTACAAGAGGAAAATAAAAAACTTTTTAACAAATAAAATAAACCGACTTCCACCAAACACTACAAAGAAAAAAAACTTTCTTTTCGGAAATCGGTGTTTGGTGGTTGGTAACTATTATTTTTCGTTTTTGACACCGACTTCCGAAAATAAAGTTTTTTTACGCTATGCAGTGTTTGTTTTTTAAGTCGGTTATTTTTTTTTTTTGTAAAAATGTTTTTATTTTTCTCTTTTTAATTTTGTTACCCTATATTACTATGAAAATCATTTATAGCCAGAGGGCTAATTAAATTTGCTTCATCACAGTCATTTAACTTTATTAACAAGTTATGTGATACCCAAAAATATATACTTATCATTGAGAATTTCTAGTGACCATCTGTGGCCTTCGTCATCAGTTCCACTTCACCAAATGATACTTTCTGAATGCAAATGCTTGTCATATTGATAAAAATATAAAAATCGCTATATGTATATAAATCCACATCACGTCATTCATCTTGCATGTGATTGGTCGATTTGGTCGGTTGCATAGAGTTTATTAAACTCTTTGCGCACTTACGCAATACGGCTGCAGACGTTTATGAGTAATCGGGGAACAAACAAAAAAAAAAGAATTCTGTGGAATTGGAACCTCCTCCTTTTTTAAGTTTTTAAAAAATACCTGCCTACAAAATGCCTGCTGCATGCATGAAATGCATTCCTATCCACACTAACTCAATTCCACATAAATATTCCACGCAAATCTAAGTTTAAAACGAATAAAGTTGCAGCAGCGAATGCGACTCTTGATTTAATTGCACTAACAAGAGACCGTTCGCAAGTTGCGCATTTAATTATAACAATCTGGAAGACGGGACGCTTCTAGTGAGGAGTTTTGCCTCCAACACCACACTGTGTTCACCACTGTTCCACGCAGTTTTGGGAACACATCTAGTTACGAAGCATTCATGTTCTAGTTAAGAGGGATATAGGAATCAAGGCTGAAATAGATTTGCTTATATCAATTAGGCTCACAGTTGATAAAATGGATGTGAAGCAAGGTTTGACCCCATAAATTTAATTTGTGGGCATAAAGCTATTTGCAAAACGCTATAAGAAATGATAACCTAAGAACAACCAAATCACAGTTCTCTAGAGTGCTAAGTAACACCCTAGGGAACTGTGATTTAAATAAAAGGCTAAAGATCTCTATGGTGATATTGTAGATCAAGTAGAACTTTCAGCTGTCCTCAAAATAATCCCTCACAAAAGATAATTAAGCCTTCCTCAATGAAATATCTACTACGTAAACGATAAGCTCTCTATCTACATTAACTTCAGAGAACGTGCATCGATATAAAACTTCCAACATACATAACGAACTTCCACCGTAAATAAAATTATTGACACCACGATCTGCAATTTCCATATATTGAGGGAACTCTTACCGTTTCGAAGAAATGCCATTAATCCGTAACTAAGCCGGGACGTTTGCTACATGGTTAAGCTCTTTGCTCGTCGACTTACATGGGCTTGAAACAATGGCTTGCACTTGCAATTTGAATTTGAATTTCCCTTACACGAGCAACCGCCTTTTCTTTTCCATATTCATCATTTGACTGCAACTGTTCTGCCTTCTTATGGCTATATATCGTCTATTTTTTCTTTTGTTTATTACTAGTATGGACTCTTGAATTCTTGTATGATAGTAGCTGCAGGATTAAAGTAGAACTGAACTAGTCGCATGTCAGAGGAGCAATGGGTAAAAATCACCACTCACTGGATCACAATTAGAATAAGATGGAGGGATGAATTAGACTCCTTAAAGGATCGGTCCGCGATCGCAGTACTCCGGGAAAAGTGCAAGGAGGGAAGAGTAGTCTTTGCGCTGATGTATGACAACATAGGCATACAACAGCACAGAATATATAGGGTCCTTGGTAAGAGCTTTTCGGGTCATTAATACAGAAATGTCATTACCAGCCAGTAAAGGACCGGGAGAACTAATAGACCGCGACAATCAGCGAGCGTGTGGACATATTGCCATAATTCGGTAACGAAATTGAATTGGTGGTCGCAGTTTGTTGTTAGTAGCGCACTGGAGAATATTGCTGCTGGTGTAGGTAAATGAGTATGAAATACGTGCGAAGTTTCACACCCACGAGTGTTGTTTGACGCAAAAGCGTTCAGTTTCTAAAATGCTTTTGTATTTCATCGAATCGAATGCGTGGTATGTTGATAATAAGTATCCTATGTCCATATCCAGGTCTATGTTGAATTTCATTATGATTGGTTTAGGGTGAAACAAACAAACAGAGTTTAGCATGTAAATTTTAGTGAAGATACCGACGTTTGTTGACTAATGAGTGGTTTTCAAAACAGTTTTTGATTTTGGTTGATTAAAACATGTGCTCTTTATCATACTTCAAATAGTCTTGAGAACTCTCAAAGACAGTCCTAACCATAACATCATTAAAACAGTAATATATCGAAATATTCGCCTGTATCCTAATCTCTTATTTCCATACAATGTAAGTCCACAGTTCATTGCCCTATCGGGAATCAGAATCCTTTAGCACGATCGCATGACTTAAGGCAGTGTTACGCCTTCTTCGCGGCTTCCACAAGATTAATATTCGAAGCAGGTGATGGGCAACATAACAATGGGTGTGTGACCACCGCGCATGCATTTTCTATAATGCCCATATAATGTTCCTATAGAATTGGTTAGTTCGCGTGCTACCTTCTTGGCCTTAGTATCGTTCACGGCTTTCTTCGGGCACGTTTCGATTTTCGTCGCGACCTTATTTTGTGTGCCGCAAAAATTGAGCTAGTTAAGTGTGATTAAGTTTCTGTAATATTTATATTAATCTAGTAATTTCAATCAGTGATTGTTTTTTGTATGGTTGTGTCGCAGGATAACTTCGTAACAATGACCTTTCTCAACGTAATGTCGCGTGTGTATATGTATTAAGTGTTTTTGTGACCCCGGGCTTGTTGTGTGTGTGAAGGGTAGGTCTCCCCAGGAAATGTTGAAGTTTTGTTCACCGGCGGCTAGGCGGAGGGAGCCCAATGCGGTTTGTAACTTTACCTTGCTCAGTACTTATCAATAGAATTATGTGGAGGTTACGTTAAATCAAATATGGAAAGGTTTTGTTTACTATATCTCTTTCTCTCTCGCACTTAGATTGTGTTGTATAGGTATGAGTTTGTATTGATGTTTAGCGGTCTTTACCCTTGTTCGATTTAATGTTTGACATTAACTTACACATGAGTAATTCTGAGTAACACACATAACCTTTGTTTACTACAAATGTATCCTTTATTTACTGTGCCAAAATATTCCATTTAACAACATTCAACTAAAGTGTTAGTATAATATTCAAAACTTGTGTTAGTATATCAACTATAGTAAAAAAGTCAGGCTACTGCAATTTTGCTGACATATGTAACAATCCTTTTACTTCTTAAAATAAGTACCTTTTTCCATTTTGGATATGGAGATACATGATAAATAATAGTATTTTCAATTAATAAAAACCACTCAAAATGACTAACATAACAGTATGTAAACATTGCTATTTCGATTCAGGCAGGCGCTCCAACGAGTAACACTACTACATACATTTGAACAACAGATTATATTGGATGTTAGTGTCCATAGTCTCGGTAGCCACAACCCTTTGTGCTAAGACAATTGTTAGCGTATTGTATTAGTTCTATAGTGTTCTAAAGTTTATTCTTATAATATTACCTTGTGGATAAGTCGGTTTGGTTATTCGGTTACCGCCTCAACATGGTACTGAATGGATTGGGATGTGGACCAAAGGATACATTTTTATCCTGTTATTACGTTTTTATGCGATAAAACTTTCAGGCAAATACGCTGGTAAAGCTATAAAACCAATCATCAAATCATAATAATATTTTTCAATCAGTCAAAAAAAATTAAAAAAAAAAAAAACATTTGGGATTCGGTATGATTTTTTTATGAATTGTAAGCGTATAAAATATCAATGGTCTATGCAATAGTAATATTAAATATATATATATAATAGTATTCTAAAGTTTGTTTAGCTTCTAAATTCTGGGTTGAGCAACACGATTACTAACAAATGCGTGCCCTGACCGGACAGATTCACACAAATCTGTTTAGATTTTCTCCAGAGGACCATCACCGCTAATCTGCATAATCCTCATAATGACTTGATCAAAATAATGTCTGGACTTTCAAAGAGGATGACTTCTGAGTTTGTAACAGTGTTTTTCTCAGAATGCTTCAGATTGGAAACACAGACCTCATCTAATTTTCAAGTATATTCATTTACTACCTATTAGATATGTCATCTGCCTAGCCTTTATCCAATTATGTTGGGGTCGGCTTCCAGTCTTACCGGATTCAGCTGAGTACCAGTGTTTTTACATGGAGCGACTGCCTATCTGACCTCCACAACCCAGTAACTGGATAACACGATACCCCTTGCTAAGACTGGTGTGAGATCTCAAGCTTCTGACTACCCGTAAAGACTGTCAAAGATCTTCAAATGACAGCCGGACCAACAGCTTAACGTGCTTTCCGAGGTACGGAGGAAACTCTTTATGTTGGAATGGTCATCGATCCATGGACCGACCTCGTCAGGCATTGCTTAACCTTGATGATCGACCCGCGTGGCTGTTATTATTTAAACACGAGCTCCTCTACCTATTAAATGGCATTTTTTTTTAATTAAACTTATTTAGAGAATCGGTTAGGTAGAATTAGCCTTAGTAAATAGAACTACAATTAAACAAATTAAAAACTTTTTAACCAACTGCCCACCTTAAAAACATCTATCAGATTTTGGTATATTTACTTACTTGAGCTCTAAGTATAACTAAGTATGTTTTATGATGAAGCAAGAGAATCTTATTATTTCAACGAAACCCTGCCAGAATCTTTTGATATGCATATGACTCATCCTCCGTTTAAGAGACGAAGCTAATTACTTTCTCAAAGCACGAAGTTTCAAGTCTGGTCTCACATCCGATAAGGATTAGCATAAATACCTTTATTATTTCCCAAGTTTCCCCGGGGTTCCGCTGCAGTGGCCTATTCTACGGTAGCCGTGCATTTTTAAGAGATTCTCGTAATTTGAACAGTATTTCTAGACAGGAGGAATTCCTAGTGTGGGTCATCGTTTTTTTTAAAAAGATAAAGATAAGAAAGTCAGATTTACTCAGTTTTACTTCTTCATTTTGTAAACTTATATTCCAAGTCATGTAATGCGACACGATGCCTCCTTAAATCATCAAATTAACAGATTAATTGATCCTTCAAACGGATATGGAATATGGGTTTTTATTTGGCATTAATACGTGTATGTATATATTAAATAGCATATGTATGTATCTGCATATCTTTTATAACATATAAATTATTTTAACACTGGTATTGTCAGACCAATAACAGCCCCACTTCGTGTCCAGCAATTACTGTCCATATCTGGTTGCCTGGAAGAGATCGCGGAATGCGATAAGGCCGCCCATTGTATGTGTTTTTAGTTTTAAGTTTCCTTTATAAATGTAACTTATGGTGTACAATAAAGTATATAATAAATAAATAATACACAGTCATCATCAGCAGCCTTGTTCCATGCTTATACCGTGCGTTTCAAACACTATTCTTATAACAGTTCCTCAAAAATTACTTTCTCTCTTTCCAGGTGAATCCTGGTCGCAAGGCTTCTCTGAGCGGCATCAGGGAGGGCGATGTGATATCCTCCATCAATGGCCGGCCCACCAAGAGTATGAGCAATGCTGATGCGCACGCCATGCTGCGGTCAGCTGGGCCGGTGCTGAGGCTTGGATTGAACGAGTAAGGACTAAAATCTATAACATTTTTGTAGTTGTGTTAACATTGAAGTTAGTTATAAGTCACACAAAATATATTATTAGTACAATCAAACATATTTACTTGTTGGCATTTACGGTAGAAATATCGAGGAAAAAGGCACTGAAACTGCCTAGTTCGGTTGCAATGACTACATCCATTTACTAGAAATAAATACAGCCAAACTATTTTCTGTAAAATATTACTAAGTTTTTTGAGAAATAAACTTATTATATTATAATTATTTAGTTTTTTGAAATAAGAGAGTGAACATAAAGAGATTGCATAAAAATAATCGATGCACACCCTTATCGCCCTTGTTACCCGCGTCGGTGGCTAGACACCGCTGAAATCAGCAAATCCGGTCAGCACTAAATGACATAATTAGGCATTCTGACGAATTGTTCGTGAGAACAGTAACACAAATGTAGCTTACACTCGAATTAGTAATCGAGGAGGTTATTGAAGAAGTAATTAATTATGTATCGATCTAAAAACCAGAGACTTTATAAAGCTAGCGGTGATAAATCTCCAGTTTGTGGCAAAAATTTTGCTCCTCCAAATTGCTAAAAAAGAAAGCAAACATTCCCAAATATCGGCGCACCCACTACTAACGTGCTCCACTCAAATTTCCGCCAGCATCTCCCATTCTCAGACGCTTTGGTACCGATTCTGCACTCCGATTTTAATCCGATCACTCTTCAGCGTTTCACACGAGAATCGAACACTGCCCCGTTTGTAGATTAGTCATGACATAAATTGGACCACTTACGGTTCTCAGACTCGCAAAATGGACTCGGAGCCGATACGTCAGAAGTCGGAAGTTCTAATCTCTGAGGGCATTGACAGGTTTAGTTTTGTATGTGCTTCGCTGTAGGTAGACTGTCTGCTATAGAACAAACTTAATCTCTTGTTGGTTAACTGAAAGCATATTGCGATTGTTTAGTTTTTAACCGACTTACCAAAAAGGAGGAGTTTCTATGTTCAATTTTGTGTATGTTTTTTTTTTAATGTATGTTCACCGATATGTCTGTCAATTGTGGACCGATTTTGAAAATTATTTTATTGTTTGAAAGAGTATGTTCCGAAATGGTCCCATTTTAATTTGGTGAAGATCTGATTAAGAACTTCGGAGATATACCACAGAATTCTTCAATAAATAACGGCATATCTCTCGGGATTGCTGCAATGGCATGTCTGTTTATTGTTTATAGCATTTTATAACATAACATCACGCCAGTACGCACTCAAGAGTTACGCAGATCTCTCATTTCACCGATTATGATAAAGTTTCATGTTATTCGGGTAATCTATTCTGGCGTTATAGATACTTACTAAACAACTTGCCTATTAGGTAGGTATAACTAAAAAGGGAAAAATAAAAAAAACATTTTGCAAAAAAATACTACCGACTTCCAAATAAAAAACTGCAAAGTGAAAATAACTTTACTTTTGGAAGTCGGTGTCCATATTGCATAAAATTGGTACCTACGAAAGACACCGACTTCCAAAGTAAAGTTAATTTTTCATTTTGTAGTTTTTTTATTTGGAAGTCGGTAGTATTTTTTTGCAAAAAAGTTTTTTTGTTATACTTAGTCGAAGAGGAAAAATAATGAGAGAAAGTAATGTTTTTGGGATATAATTATCTTTGATTTTGGAATGTCTTTGGGATGTTTATATATTATTCAAGCCAAGGCTTATAAATTTACTTACACTTATTAAATAATGTGTTACTGTAACTACAAACCGATATCCTTCTTGTGTCAGTTGCACTACCCAATTTAGATTGGAAATTTGGTATTGGCTTTCACGACTAAACATAATGTCAAAAAGCTACAGAATAATGTATACTGGATAATTTACATCCCAAAGTTACAGAACATTTCATGTTCGCGTCTTGCTCTACGAAAAATAGAGATTAATGCAAGACGTTACTTGTGTTTCCTATTCCTTGACATAACATTTCTAGGAAACCTAAAAAGTATTACTAAGTTACATTATTTGTCCAAGTTTTTACCTTATTCGCGAGTTTTAATCTAAGTTTTCTTGTCGCCAGGGACAGGGAGGTGTCACCAAGAAGAAGATCAATTGGCAAAGGAGCCGAGTTGAAAAGTAAGTTTTCACTATATACATGTCTAGGTTCTTATATATTTGCTGCTACTTACGTGGTAACTATACAGGCTAATGGTATATCCACACATATCAGGGCCGTGCCCGGGACGTGGACGGACCGTGCCCCGTCAGGGGCTCAAAAAAATACCGTTGTGTACATTTTATATGAACTCGTTCACACACGTCCGTGCACGGGCCTGTAACGCAGCTTCAAAGATTAGGCCCGGCCCTGTCACGTCCCGGGCACGGCCCTGATATGTGTGGATAGACCTTAACTGTTCATTAATTGGTAATTTAAATGTCGGACCGACGACGAAGCAAGGAATCGCGAGAAAGCAGTTGTTACCTATATTGTCGACGTAAATGAACATCAGATGTATTGAACAGCTGATATATTTTTCAACATTCAAAATTCTGTATCATATGGTACGTGTCAAAAACCACTTTGGGGTGTGGCACGTGAACAATAACGATCTGTTCGATAGCAAATTAAATCGATAGTGTGCCATAGATAAATTATGTGCCTCTAATACTTACATTAAAGTTAATATCCTACGAGTAATTAAGTGACATAACCTATTTATTCCTAAAACATAGTGCTGCTGCCCATCCTCTTGACGGTTTCTCGATAGGATTTTTGAAATCGGTGGATTGATTGATACTTTTTTTATTTGAAAGCTGGTGCTTTTCATGTGATCCCACTTAAATTTGGTGAAGTTCTGATAAAGAACTTCGGATATATACAACATAACTCTTCATTAAACAACGGCAAATAACATAAAATCACGCCGGTACTTAGGGGTAGGCAGATGTGTACAGTTTTAAGTTAAATGTTATTCGGGTTAACTATTCTAGCATAACTTTGACCAATATAAGCGCCTTACTATTGAACATGCTCATTAATAACCGCAGTTAAAAAGTAAACAATAAAATAATTATTACAAAAAAAAAATCCAAATAAAAACATTAGAAGGTGAAAAATAACTTAAATTTAGGAAGTCGGTGTAAAAAACGAAGAAACAAAAACAGAAACACCGACTTCCGAAATTGAAGATATTTTCTCTTTTTAGTGAAAGATTTTTGCATGAAAACTGCTCTTGAATTTTATGCTTGGATGCAATTTCTTGGATGATTGTATAGAACCAGATAATTCTAAAATATTTAGAACCAATTGGCTATGACCATTGACCAACTTTCCACTTCTACAGGATGTTTATTTTAGCACGCTTTGTGCCTATTATTTAAAAAATACACAGCACAGGGTCAATTTAAATAAATTTGCGAGACGAATAAAATTCAATAAACAATCTTAATTATCAATATCACTTATCGATACCCATCACTTCTGCTAAGTTTCTCAACCTTTTTTTTATTAACTATACAGGGGAGATAGTGGTGAAACGCGAGCCGCGTGATTCGCGTGGTTCGACGGCGACGCACGCTTGTCTAGAAGTAACCTATTCACTCTTGACTTCACCATCATCAGCCTTTTAACATTCCCACTGCTGGGACTCAGGCCTCCTTCGAGAGAGCGAATGGGCCATAATATGGCCATAATCCACCACGCGGGCCCAGTGTGGGTTGGTGGATGTCACAGGCCTTCGAGTTTTTGGTTCTAGGACATACCGTTTTCCTCACAATGTTTTTCTTCACCGTTTTTAGAGCAGTGGTGATGAAATAATTTACACAAAGTAAAGCGCCTGCCTGGGTTCAAACCCATGACCTACAACTTGTAAGTCGCGGCCAATATCACTGGGTCACCACAGCTTTATCAGAATATATTTCAATCGCCGTTTTGCACATACACATGTGTGTATGTGCTGCGAGGAACAAACACAAAGGGACTAAAAATAAAAGCTTTTGATGGACGTTGAAACAATATCAAAGCGTCACTGTCCTCAGACCGTTTGCTACATATTTTATTCTTTATTATTCGTTCAGAGAGTGCATTATTTATATTTATCAACAGCTTTCAGGTTGCATTGAATATAAAATACCTATACCACGGGCAACCAACGCGAAGAATGAAAATTTGGTTCACATAAATTGCATAAGATGGCATGATAATCTTCAATATGTTGTTGAGTTTTGTAAAATATTGGGATTTTCTAGAGACGGTCATAAAAAATGTATGTTCTTGTTTAATTAACTCTTCTAAGTACAAAATTAAGGAGTATTGGGCTCTTAATTCACATTTCACAGATTATTTGAATGGATTATTTAAATTTGATTGCAATAAATGGCGTGGTTTTAAATTTCTGAGACATCCACTCGATTTTTTTAATTTGTTTTGTAACACATTTTGGTACAAAGAAACTGTAAAAACGTGCAAAAAAATACTATAAAACAAATCATGGCTGTATATTAAAAAAAAAACACGAACCGAGTAACCCTAGCAAGTCGCTGCTTACGCCATCTATATCCGTGGAACGGAACCTAACGCGATCGATGTTCTTAGAAAAATAATCAGTTTAAGTAGACGAAAAACGCAAGTTACGTCGGCACGGTTTCTTTGTATGGGATCAGGAATCTTTAAACTAGTATTATATTATCTGTGCCTATACCATCTCTAAATAGTATAAAACAAAGTCACTGTTCGCATCTATAGACGAAATTTCTGTTTGTCCGCTAACTCCTTCTAAGTCATGCAACGCATTTTGGTACGGATTTTATTTATTGAAACAGTGATAAACGAGAAAATTTTTTGTTCAAAATTATCCCGTGCAAAACCGGGGCGGTGCGCTAGTATATTGTAAAGTTGCTTTTCGTATGCCTTTGAGGCCGCTTTGGTTTCCTAAAATACGCAACAAATTTGATTGGGTTGCCACCATCATTTTGATATTTTATGCCGGCTTATAAGCCCATGTACCTTCCGGAATGAGTACTACTATAATACTACACTATAGTACATACAGTACTATATAAGGTTTTCTGAAATATCGTGCTTTATTTGTATAAGTTGCAGTACGGAGAAGTCCAGGTCCAGGCTCCTGTCAAAACAATAACGGTATCTTCTTCATGTCGCTGACACGACAGTGATTTACATATATGTTATATACGATTTTTAGCCCAAAACGTCGCTACTACCGTGTCGTCGTCAGCGTGTAGATCATTTTGGATCGATGTTTTAAGGCCTAGCTGGCAGGGTAAGAGGTGGAGCCGTGGAGCATAGTTTGGAACTCGGCTAAAAATCTGCTCGTGTTCCATTACACCTTCTTTTGTACTTGTGTTTTGTTACTTCCTTATCATTATCCTTAAATAGTATAAAACAAAGTCGCTTCCCGCTGTCTTTCCCTATGTATGCTTAGATCTTTAAAACTACGCAACGGATTTTGTTGCGGTTTTTTTAATATATAGAGTGATTAAAGAGGTAGGTGTATATGTATAATACACGCCGACGAAGCCGCTGGTAGAGGCTAGTTAAATCATAAAGCAAAATCAGCAAAAAGTAAGTAAAAAGGTCGATAAGTACGCGTTATATCACTGGCCACCTAAAATGTGAGCTTATAAAATATTTAAAAAAATCTTCTTAGTGACCATAGAAATATAAAAAGTGTTGTAATGTCCTTAAAAGTTATACGTCAAGGACATAGATAATTTAAAATGATAAAAACTACGTAAAATAAAAGGAATTAACACAACAAAAACAAAATAACGAAAAAATAAATATGAAGTGAATCCTACCAAAACAAATATGTTACTGTTATGATTAAGACAAAAGTATAATATTTGTGTTTGCTTCGCCATCGCCATACTAAAGTTTAAATTATTGATGTATGAAAGAAATAGCCTCACATCTAAAAAGGAACGAAATCGAAGCTGCCAAACAGTAAACATCTGGTAAATACATTGAGTTAATATTAGGAAGGTACGGTACAGAAACATACCGAGGTTGAGGGTCTCAATAAAAACCCTCAATGTACGTACAGATAATATTATTGAATAAGCCAAAATAAAGTTTGAATTAAGCTCCGTCCAGCACAGATTCAGATTCAAAACCCCGAAAGCTTTCAGCTCGAACTCCAGAATCGTTTCGAGTGCCTAGGTAGCTCCGTGGCCCCCCCGGTGGGTTCCCGCATTGACGAGGCGGGGGGGCTTAGTAACCGTGGCTTGGTCATCCACGATGAAGCGAAGAGGAACCCGAGGAGGGGCCGCTCGTCAGGGCTTTTGCCGATATAAGCCGACGACGTAGCGGCCAACATGTAGGTTGCTGTGCTGCTTGGGCGACATCGCAACTGAGGCGGGCCGCGATGTCGTATGGGATCTCCCAAACCTATACGATGTCGCGGCTGAGGGTTGGAGGCCGCGGCGGGAGAGGTGCGCCGCTCTCCCTACCTTCCGCGGCTTGGACGGGGTCGCCACCATCTGATGGCGGACGCGGTAGGGCCGCAAGGGAAGAGGAGAGTCGGTATAGCGATGGCCGCTTGCCCTATCCCCTGCGGCCGATAAATGGTAGGTGGCGGGGCCATTGACCTCGACCCGTCACAAGGGGACCAAGGGTGCCATACACGGGGTCGTCTGGCACCCATGTGCTGGTTTGGTCCCTGGGGTGGTCACGGCGCACAGTGTGTTCTGGTGCGCCGGGTGATGGGGGGTACTCCCCAGAGGAGGGTGACGGACAGCCGCGGCGGGTTCGCGGTGAGTGCTAACGCGTGCCCGTGTTCCCGCCATAAGCGGCACAGGAGGACACCGTGGAGTTTTAGTGGGTTAGAGTCCCACATAACTGCGCTATCTCCCCGTGGTAGCGCAGTATGCATGAGCATTTCTCCACGCTAAAAAAAATAAAAAATAAAAGGTAGCTCCGTGGACGATTACAACGATGCATTCGTGGAAACTGTCCATACGGTCGGATCTAAGTTTTTCAAGACCCGTCGTGCCAATAAGAACATGAAACTATCCGATCCAACTGTCAAGCTCATGACGATGGCAGGATCGTATCTGCCAAACCGGAAACCAGAGCTTCTGAGGGAGATCGAGGGGTTCTATGGGCAGCTGTACACGTCAGTCTGCAAACCTGTTGCGAATCTAGCAAACGACCCAAGAGCTAGATTGACCCGGCACTGTACCGAAGACATGTCAGTCTCTACGAGATTAGGATGGCTCTGAAACAACTTAAGAACACCAAGGCGCCGGGTGATGACGGAATTACGGCCGAACTCCTGAAGGCGACTTCTTTAAGAAAGGCGACAATGCCGATTGGTGTGGATTTCAGCCGAAAGACGTCCACTGCTAGATATAGGCCTCCCCCAGGCGTCACCACATTGACCGATCCCGTGCTTCTCGCATCCAGCGCATTCCCGCAACCTTAACCAGGTCATCGGTCCACCTAGTGGGAGGCCTTCCAACATGTATCGTCATCCGGTTCGCGGTCGCCGATGTATATATGTCGCATCAAGGCTGGCCGATGGATGCAAACCATCGGGAAGTCTTAGGTTAAGACATCGTGTGTGGGCAGGTCGGTGGGTACAATCGTGCAAATGAAATCACAGAAATTATTCGATACACTGGGTTTATAAATAGTCGCAGTTACAATCTTGCTTACTAATATTACGATTAACACTGATTCTAAAATATCTTAGCTCTAAGGCTGTCAGTACTCAACTGCCATATTCTGCTATCCCTACCACACAAGTGGTTAGAAAAAGCGCGCCAATGCGTGGTTGTTCTTGCTTTTCCGCCAGATGGCGTGCTTGCGATTTGTTTTGACGTCCGTACTATTGACCAAACCCGACATATATATATTTCGTTCGTTTCAACATGTATCATTTGAATTTTCTAAACTACTTTTAACGTGAGACAACCAACCTTATGAGCTATTCTGAAATGTACGTATTATAGTCAAAAATCTTTACTATTACCTGCTTTTCGTTAACCTGTGATGGTAAAGCAAACTTTTGTTGTTCGTTCTAGAACAGTTTGACACTGCAACGTATTAAACATGAAGAGGAGGTATTCGGTATTGGGTATCTTTAAGTTTCGAGCCAAAATTATTCCACTTGATCAGATTGATGATTTTACGGGGACGATAATACGAAGTTTTGTGGTGCTTGGGAACCAAATAGCCAACCTCATTAAGAAAGCAGTAAGTTTAACTCTTTTTTCCATTTTAAAAAAACACCTGACTAGCTGAAATCTAGCACAAACAGTGCGATTTAGCCATAAATAAAACTAAAATAATCCTTCAGTTCGTCTGAAGGATTATTTTAGTTAGCATTGCAAACTTAATATAATGTATAGATAATATTAGCTTTAGTGTTCGTAATAATTCCCAAAATATGTAATTACCATTCATTCTTTAGTGCTTGGACGGGCAGTACCATGGATTTCTTAGCAATTATTATTTGTCACCGACATCAACTTGAACTCTATACTACCTAGTAACATAAATACTATAAGGAACCATGTTTCTAACTTAGTGACCTTAAACTATCTATTTTTTGTTTTTATTTCCGTACATTACGAAATCTTGAAAACTCTCACTGCCCTCTCAGGCAACAAACAGCTACTATTTTTTGTAATACTAATAAACCACTATTTCTTTAATCCAGTATGCAGTACAAGCCGGAGTAGAATTTTGGGGTGTAGCAGAAGGAGCTGCTAAAAATGTTGTAAGTTTGAGTCATAGTCTGTTTTTAATCTTTTCACGTATCGAGATTACAATCAAATGACCAACAAGGGCCCAATCTCTCAGATAGCTTTGGTTAGACGACGCAAAACTATGACCGCGCAGCGTCCGCGCGGTTGACATAAATTACTGGCGAATGTGGATTCTGTTTACTAGGTTACAAGAGCTGCATAATGAGCGGCTAAATTTTTTGAACTTTTACCAAATAATCAGTTTCTGAAAATCGAGATACATAAGCAAGCACAAAGACAGCATACATAAGAGGCAGATGATGTTTGGGGTTCCTCAGGGGTCGATTGTAGGTCCTCTCTAGAGGGATGATTTCGCATACAATAAGGTCCTGCGTGTTGACCTCCCCGTTGGCGTTAATATCGTTTGCTACGAAGATGACGCCCTGGTGTTAGCAGGCGGAGGCACCATCGATGAGACCATCCAGCTTGCCCAGTTCCAGGTGTCAAGAGTCATGGCGTCGATCCGCGAGCTAAATCCAATAGAGATAGCTTCTCATAAAACTGAGGTGGTTCCATAAGCTGTTGAGCAGCAGAAATCCAGTCAGAGATAGTTGGAGACGCGGTAATCTTGGTCTAACTCTGGGCGTTCGGTGGGGCTTTGAAGAGCATTTCGAGCTTCTGCTCCCCAGCGTAGAAAAGGTAGTGTGTGATTTGCATGGACTGCTGCCCAACCTCGGGGGACCCCGAGAAGAAGTTTGCAGCCTCTACGCAAGTATCGTGCGGTCGATGGTCCTTTATGGGACATGTTTTTGGTCAAGCAGTCTATTTGGTGCCCGACACTGCAGAACTATATGATATTATTTATAAATGGAGTCGCGCCATCCACCAAAATGGTAATAGCGTGCCAAGAAAGAAAGAAAGAAGAAAACCAAAAGAAGAATTAATAATAATAATAAAAATTAATTAATTTTTAGAAGAATTGTTGTAGTCAGGCTGATGTGGCAGGAAAGGCGCTAAGATTCGAGCTTCTCTCCGCCCACCAAATAGCTCCAGGCTATTTATTGCCTTAACCGCCACTGGGTTTTTACCCACTTGGTGGGTGATAGCGGTGCTAAGTAGCAAAGGGATGCAGGGTGGTGTTGCCATGCACAGCGAGGCTCAGAGGAGATACTTAATTCTTTAGTAACCCCAGGGATGTGCCCTAAAAGGCGTTGCACAAAGAGGGTCCGGGGTGTTTTTTGTCACGGGGCCCTTCCATGTGCTGGTGGTGATCACCGAGGTGGTTTTAGTTAGGTAAAAATGCACAATCCCTGGTCATGTCCCAGCCAGGTCTTAGCCCAGGTGCCATTTGAAAGCTTCTACTCGAAAAGGTAGGTGTTCTTCATTTCACTTCAACTTCGCACGGTTAAAAATTCGCACTAGTGAAAACTGCACTTGTATTGGCACGAGTCGAATAGTTGAGGTTACTTTGCAAGTTTTTGGGGGGAAGAACCTAGGGTATGGTCTTGGTGAGAATTGCTGATGGTACGCCGAGCCCTAGCCAATCTGAGAAACCCACATCCCAGTCTTTCGTACTGGGACTTGCTGCTACAATGCCGCCGCGCGTCCGCCACCCCGAGTTTCAGTTGAGCTAACGGATGCAGGGCACAGGGTGAATATTTTGCGTCTTAAAACAGAATCATCTCTCAAGGGAGGGTACCCGAAACCAAACCGAGCACATCCAAAGAATCAAAAACGGCAGCCCTGTTATTGGATAAAGGGACAGTGGGCTAATCATTTGCTTGCTTGAATAATAGGAAACCGGAACGATCTTTTACCGACGACTTTCAGCTTTAAATTACACATACGAATAGCATTTGGGAATGTACGAACGATGAGCGAGAAAATTTGACTGACCCAGGCAGAAGCAGTGATGCTCAGATACAAGCTGCAGGTTCTAGTTCTTAGCGAGGTGAG
Organism: Orthosia cruda; assembly: GCA_964057195.1. Taxonomy (NCBI): domain Eukaryota; kingdom Metazoa; phylum Arthropoda; class Insecta; order Lepidoptera; family Noctuidae; genus Orthosia; species Orthosia cruda. The sequence goes on from OZ059830.1 coordinate 38,499,898, forward strand.
AAGAAACGGATTTGGCATGAGTTTGCTGTATTCTGGTAAAGAAAGTGAGGAAGATATACGCAAGTATGGCGTGGGACTCCTTCTTTCTAATACAGCTAAGAAAAACCTTGTGGACTAGAAATCGGTCTTAGACTGGATCATGTTTGCCTGTTTTAACTTAAGAGCCCGTTAGATCTTCATTGTATAGTGCTACGCCCCAACCAATGCAACATCTGAAACCTAAGACGACTACTACAACGCCCTCAACATCGAGTGGTGTTGAGGGGTTGTCTTAGAAGCATAAAGAAGAAAGACATCGTCACCGTCATGGGGATCATCGTCACCTGAATGCAAAGGTTGGGTTAAGTTAGTGTTAACACTAATTGAGAACGGCATTTGGGTACACACGGTCTTGGGGTGGGCAATGACAATGGGGATCGTTTCATCGATTTTAGTCAGAACCAAGGCTTGGCCATCGCACGAACATTGTTTATTCATCGCCAAGAATACACCATAAACCACCACAAGTACACCTGGAACATTCACCCGACGGATTCACCAAGAATCAGATCCACCATATTGCCATTAGATCCAAATAGCATTCTTCATTGTTCGTTGTCCGCAACCGTAGGGACGCCGATATAGATCAACATCATCAGCCTTTTAATGTTGCCACTGCTGGTACACACGCCTCCTCTCTGTGAGCATCATCTGGTAGTTGCTGAAGTTTGCCTCAAGGTAGCGGTGGCCCTTGAAGCTAAAGGACCCGGCAAGGTGCAATGTGGGCAAACTTCTTGACTTAGACACCCGTAAAGCGTTTCGGCTTCAGCTACGCAATCGTTTCTCTGGACTGGAGGAGGCCGCAAAATCTGTGGACGAGGAGTGGAACCATTATTAGAAGGGTACTAGTCTCTATAGGCCATACAGAGACTAGTGTTCGACCGAACCTGGTTTTTAAGACAGAAACCGGAACCGAATTTCGGCAACAGTCTCAGTTTCGCCTGAAACCGAAACCGAAACTTCATAACAATGATCATGTTTTGAGGGAGAAATAAAGAAAACGTTATTATAATCAGCCAGTCTTAATTTTTTTATCTTCAAATCACATAATTTTTAAAAATAACTTTAGTATTTAGCAGGAACCCCTTAAACAGGTGAAGGCCTCCTCCAAGTCTTTCCATTTGGTTCTGTTTTGGGCTACTTGTAGCCATTTCGGCCCAGCAGTAGTTTTATGTCATCCTCTCATCTTGATATTGGGCGACCCTACTTTCTTTTCCCTTGTGGCCCTTTCCATGAGGTTACTCTTCTAGTCCATATCTGGTCCTAAAGTCTTGCTACATTGCCAGCCCATTTCCATTTTTGGTTTTTGGCATATTCAAGAGCATCTATGGATTTTGTTGTTTCTCTTTTTTTTTGGTGTGTCAGATTTTTTGGATTCAGCATACTTCGCTCCATTCCTCGTTGGCAGCTTATTATATGGTTATTGACCTTTGATGTCAATTTTCAAGTTTGGCAGCCATAGGTCAAGTACGGTAAAATGCAGGTGTTCAAATCTTTAGTTTTTAGGTTTCTTGGCATCGTTCTTTTGAATATTTCACGCAACTTCCAGTATTTGTTCCATGAGTGTTGGATTTTTCTTCCGATCTCTATCTCGTTGTTCTTTCTGTAAAAGCTGATCTGTTTTCCTAGGTCAATATATTAGTCTGTGTAATTCAATAATTTGTTTCCAACTGTTATTTTCTTACTGGCACTATCTGTCATTACCATTGTTTTTGTTGTGTTTATTTCTAAGCCTACTTGTGTGCTGGCTCTGTGTAGAGCCTCAACTATGTATTGGAGCTGTGAGCTTGTTTCTGCCAGCACTACTAAGTCATCTGCGAAGCTGAGATGAGTAAGATATTTACCTTCAATATTGTTAACATAGTTTTTCCAATCTAACTGCCTAAATATTGACTCGAGTATGGCTATGAAAATTTTTGGTGACTTGTGATAGAAACATTCCAAGAACAACTGATACCATTATACATTGGATTCATAAACTGCCAAAAAGCTTGTGACATTGTGTCACATGAAAGTGTATGGAAATCGGTAAAAAAACCAAGAGGTGAATGATCAATACATACAGATTATTAAAAATATTTCTATCAAAAGAGGTGGCATACAAGGAGACCCTTTGATATTTTCACTTATTGGTATGATAATCAACATAAAAATCCCTCATTTAAGAATAAAATATTCGCAAAAAAATACTCGCTTGGATGGAATTTAACACGCCGAACATGACCGATCACAGCGCGAAAACACCCGAATGCAGTTTCGGTTTCGGTCGTAGTTTTAGCAGGTTTTCCGCCGAAACCGAAACTCGTTTTTTTGCCGAAACTCGACCGAAACCGAACTTTCGATCAGACACTAACAGAGACCATCTCATTCGCGAGAGGACTGGATTTCACATAACACATGGAAGACAGAAGCAACATACATTTGAAACTTCTTGAGACACGTGATGATGCCGACGAATAGAAGGCGGTGGGCGGATGATATTGCTCATCGTGCTCAACACGCTGCCAACACCGGCAACCTGAAAGAATTATATAAATCCACCAAGACTTCAGTAGGGAACAGAAGGCTCAAAAAGATGCTGCTGAAATTTAAAGAGGGGGGGCCGCTCATAGTGACGTCAGAAGAACAGCTGCTACGCTGGCGTCTTCCGATTGCCAGCATCATCGACGCCTGACGCGTTGCAGGTCGGTTTCTCACCAGCTCGGCCTGTGGACATCGACACGGAACCACCGTCAGCTTCCGAGGTATCTGAAGCGATCCTCTCTTTAAAGGCAGGCAATACACCAGGTCTCGACCTAAAAACGGCGGCAATATTACAAGCCTACTTAGCCTCCGCCTTTTATTGAAAAATATGGACCTCTGAAGAGCTCCCGGATGACTAGACAGACTAGAACAAGGCACTTTTAGAAACCGTGCCCAAGAAAAGCGATATCAGTAGCTGCGATAATTGGAGAGGCATTACATTGTGTCGATACGCACCAAATTCTTTATTAAGATAATCCTAGATAGACTGTCGAAGGCCATGAAAACTCTTCTGTCAACAAAGCAGGTTTCCGTTCGAAACACTCATTCATGAACCAGATCAACACTCTTTGTATCATACTCGAGCATGCAGCAAAATTGAAAAGGGTGATTTATCTTACCTCTGTCGACTATGAAAAAGCCTTTGATACGTTGCAGTGGTCCAGCATCTGGTCCCGCCTGTTGGGCATTGAGGTGCCATCGAAAATAGTCCGCGTACTTTGGAGCATCTACAAGAAATATTCTTGCAAGGTGGGTCACGACGGCCTCATCTTGGAAAATATCGTAGTGCACGCAGGTGTCCATCAGGGCAGTCTTCTTTCACCCCTTCTATTTATAGTGGTTCTCGATGGAATCATGCATCGCATATACGATAGTAGGCGCCGTGGCATAGAGTGGGAATTGTCTAACGTTAAGACGTCCATCATCATGTCATCTTCATAGTCCAAGTCTTCTATGGAAAACTTGGACTATGAAGACGACATATGCCAGCAGTGTCATACACGCATGCAAGCAAAATTGTAAAGACCTGCGGCAGGAGGCGGCGAAAACTAGGCTTAAAATTAATATCCGGAAGATTCAGGCGATGCGTAACGGGGCGATAAATTTTACACCGATGCCAATTGGCATAGAGGTTGTGGAACGCGTTCATCAATGTACGTACCTCGGGAGCGCCGTGTCACGAGACTGGAGGAACTGAAGAGGGTATTACTTCACGGATTGCCAAAGCACGAGCTACTTTCGCGCAGTTGATACCCATTTAGCAACGCGGCAACTGACTCGAAGGGTTAAAATCAAGATATTCGAGTCTAATGTCAATTCCGAGCTGCTGTACGGGTGCGAAACGTGGAAAGTAACAAAGGACATCTCACGCCAAATCCAGGTCTTCGTCCTCCGATATCTTCGTGGCATCCTCGGTATATACTGGCCCGGGATCATTTCTAAGGTAGAGCTGTTGGAGAGATGCTAAGTGCCCGATGGACAGCCAGATCAAGCATCGTAAATAGAGATGGATTGATCACATGCTCCGGCGGAATTCCGATCACTTTTCTAAACAGGCCATGGATTGGAATCCTCAAGGAATAAGGAAGAGTTGCCGTCCCCGTCAAACCAGGCGACGCACCGTACTGGCTGAAGCGACGAGCATCGGAATGACGTGGAGCGAGGTGAAGCGTGAAGCTCAAGACCGGTTGCGATGGAATACTACTGTGGACGCCCTCTGCCGCAGCTAGGGGTCATATGATCTTGTCCAGACTTTGCGAGTTTTTACTCGAAGAATAAATTCTATTATTATAGGAAGGAGGAGTGGTAAATTACCAAGCCAAGAAAAATAAATCTAGAGATAATACGCAATCATATTTTTTTTCTAATTAGACAAACGCATACAGACATTGGAGAAACTTGATCAAAGGAATTTCTTGTTTCTTTGCTCTTGATTTAAAACCGTAGATGCCAAATTAATAGAGCGCATTTTGCCCTAACAACATGGTTTCCGTTCAAGTATTCACCTTTACCGCGGGTTGGCGTGAATAAATTCGTCTTATTATATGCTTAATTGCCCTGACTGTGTCCCAGCTACAGAGATCGAGTTTAAATTGCTTAGAGCAGCTAGAGCAAAAACTTTCAAAAATATATCTAGCCATGCGATTGTTATTTCAGTTAATTCTTTTAACTGAAATACAAACGCTTGGTTAGATATTTTTACAGGCCATGCAAAAAAAACAGAAAATATGAAATCTGAAAGTAGTCCCGATTAGTGAGTGATAATGAGTTATAAAATCAGTATAAGTATCACAGGCCAATCCATATCTCCTGTACCCCATGAATTTAGTTAATGCCACTTTTTAAAAACTTACTGACTGGCGTTATGATAGTCGATGATTGATTTTTAACTGACTAACCAAAAAGGAGGAGGTTCTGTATGTATTATGTACTCGTATGTTTTTTTTATGTATATTCATCGATAACTCCGTCAAATTGTGGACCGCTCCGAAAATTATTTTTCAAACAAAAAATAATTTTCAATATCAGAAATTCCGAAATTGGTCCCATTTGGTGAAGATCTGACGTTGAACGTCGGAGATATACAACAGAACTCTTCAATAAATAACGGAAAATCTCTCGGGATTGCTGCAATCGCATATCTGTTTATTGTTTATACCATTTCATAACATAACATCACGCCAGCACACTCTAAAGGGGTACACAGAAGTGTACCTACAGTTCACCTTGGTACACTCTCATTTCACCGATTATTTTCAGTTTCATGATATTCGGGTAATCTATTCTGGCATTATAAGTACCTTACTCAACTGCTTGCCTATTAGGTAGGTACAACTAAAAAGTGAAAATAAAAAAGTTTTTACAAAAAAATACTACCGACTTCCAAATAAGAAAACTACAAAGTGAAAAATAACTTTATTTTTGGAAGTCGGTGTCCATAATGCAAAAAAATGGTATCTACAAAGACACCGACATCCAAAAATAAAGTTATTTTTCACTTTGTAGTTTTCTTATTTGGAAGTCAGTAATATTTTTTGTAAAAAAGTTTTTTTGAGTTTTTCTTTCATATAACATAAACTTTTATTCTTTAATGGATCCCATATAGATTTTCTGAACAAATCTTAGTGACACGAGCCCCTTTCGTATCATTAAGACGAGTTTTAGAAGAATAATTATTTCGAATATCTACAATATACAGAGTTTAGTGGTTTAATAAACTTTCAATTAAAGTGCTTTTGTTTCTTCAAATCCCATAGACAAAGCGTGTAGCGCGGGTAAAGAATCTGGGACAGGTTATGCAAAAAGTTGTCAAAAAATTGTAAGTCTAGCTTTATTTATTTTTTCTTATCTAAATGTTACTGTGCATCTCCGAATTGTGGTGATTCTTATAATACACAGGTGTATGTTACTAAGTAGTGAATATTTGTGTAAAAACCTTGTCATGACGATTTCTATCATTTATTCGTGAATTTTATCCCCCGTCATCCCATTCGTGTTAGGTTCCTTTAACCTCCTTGCAAAAATAGGAGTCCCGCGCACTTACGACTGTCCTTTTATTATGTAGGTACTATTCTTTTTCGAACGATCACTGGCGTATGTCAAATTTTTCGTTAAACGCTTAATTTAATTCACAGAATGACCTCTGTTCTGACCACTGTTCCAATTTTGGACTTACACCATCGGAACAGATGATTCAACATTCACTGGTGTACTTTTACAATCACCAATTTCGGACATTCACAGAAATATCATCATCATCATCATCAGCCTATTAATGTTCCCACTGCTGGGACACAGGCCTCCTCTGTGTAAGAGGGGATGGGCCGTAACCCACCACGCGGGCTTAGTACGGGTTGGTGGATGTCACATGTCTTCGAATTTTTGGTTCTAGGACATGCCGGTTTCCTCACAATGTTTTCCTTCGCTGTTTTTTGGGAGCATTGGTGATGAAATAATTTACACAAAGTTAAGCGCCTGCCTGAGTTCGAACCCACGACCTACAACTTGCAAGTCAGGGCCAATACCACTGGGCCACCACTGCTCTCTTAGAAATTTACTTATGCATATTATAGATAATTATGTTCCCATTAGTAGTCAAAGTGCATAAATCTATGATTAGATATATAATGAAATTCATTCCGATCATAGTCATCCCAAGATCTCCTGAAACTCGAGTTTTATTCGAGTTTTATAAGTTTAAAAAAAAATCTTTTCGTTTTTCAAAATATAGGAAAACGGCCTACGATAAATCTCATAGCTCCCGGGATCCAGAATCATGTACTGAATCCATGGTACTCCTTTTCGCGTCGGTATCGGATATATCCCGTATATAAACTTTTTTTTAATTCCGCCCAAAGACTAGAATGCAAGAATGAGCGAAGAGAGTTCGAAAATTTGTGCAACCGGTCTCTGATAGGTATTGTTTTCTTTGGAACAATCATAAAACGATATGTTTGTACGATGTTATGTTGTTGATTTTTTCAGGGACGTTTACGTAAGAAAAAAACAAAACGAATGAATAATTCAAGATAGTGAAGCAATCATGAATATCCCGCGCCGTTCTCGTAAAGGTTAGATTATTTGACCTTTCTTACAGAAATAGGTGTTACCTACCTACTTCATCGACCTATGGGAAAAGTTTGAGAATAAAAATAATTTAGGACGCAAGAGTGAGCGAAGCGAGCTCAAAAATTGTTCAGCACCCTTCGTTTATATTTTAAATGCCTTGAGAGTGCAGGAATATTAGATTATTTTGACCTAGCTTGCATTTTATTCAAAAGACTTTTCAAGATGAGAAGAATGGTGAAAACGTATGCTAGAGCAAAAACTAGATGTCATTAATTTTCTGAGACTTTTTGCAGCTAACGTGTAAATTCGTCGAAATGGCGTTTTGTAGTTTCTGCCGACCGCAATAGGAAAAAGGCATGGGTTTATGTTATGTTCTGTACGTATCGTAAATTCTTAAAGATTGTTCAAGAGAATATGCAGCAGCTTCATACTGTGTCCTTATTAGAAAAATACGTCATCATCATCATTTCAGCAAAAAGACGTTCACTGACGTCCACTGCTGGACATAGATAGGTCTGCTCCAAGCGACGCCACACTGATCGGTCCTGTGCGTCTCGAAAGAGTAATTAAATAAATTCGCTAAGTAATAAATAAAATAAAAACCAAAATAAAAGAAGTATATCACACTAATATTATAAAGGTGAAAGTTTGTGAGTGTGTGTGTGTGTGTGTTTTTATATGTTTGTTACTTCTTCACGCTCGAACGGCTAGATGGATCTGGATGAAATTTGGCACAGAGATTGTAATCAGGAATAGCACATAGGATACTTTTAATCCTAGGAATATTGTTCCCTCGGGATAATTTTCGACTTTCACGCGGGTGAAGCCGCTGGTAGAAGCTAGTTTGAAAAATAAATACTTAACTGCTGATAAAAAAATTACTACTCATGTCAAACTTATAGGGCCAATAATATTTTTTAGATATATTTGTTGTCGGGCTTTTTTGCTTTTTAAACTTTATATAGTTATCGGCACGAAACTTGGCAAGGTTTTGGTGTAGTGGGGGTAAGTTCGCGCATAGTGCGCCAACTAACCAACCACCATATAGACCGAACGGGACGTGGATGTGACGCGATTGGTCAGTCGATCCTTGTGTCAACTGACCAACCAATCGCGCACTCGGAACGGTGCTAAACGTACCCCGCGTCCCGCTTGGTAACCAAAGAGACCTAAAAAACGACTTGTGCGCATCTAACGATTCTTGCCAAGTTACGTGCCGATGACTATACCTAGGAGTTGACATTACAATCGGCAACAACCGAAACACGAAATTATGCCTAAATATCTTCCAAAAAACCCCGATTCAAAGTGTACATAACGGCGATTCATAGTGTATAATCTCGTGAATAAGTAGATGAAGTGGCTTATAAATAAATAGGTAAAAAACCTCTGGTATATACAGGGCCCATACTGTTACTCATACCTGTTCGACAGTTTATTTCTTACAATTTCTTCGACGACACGGTTGGCGTAGTGGTTGAGTAAACGGTTGCTGCGCTGCGTGTCGCGGGTTCGATTTCCGCACGTAACAATTATTTGTATGACCTACAGATAGTTGTTCTGGATCTGAGTGTCTTGTGTATGTGAGTTTGAATGTCTGTAAACGCATCCACGATACAGGACGAAACTCTTAATGTAGGGAAAGGTTTAAAAAAAACAACTTAAGGTAGAGTAACATAATATTAGTAGCAATATCAGCACGCCTCGCAAAGGTCTTTCAAAATGCATACTTTGATGACATTATTGATAATTAATACAACACGCCTCGCAAAGGTCTTTCAAAATACATTCTTTGATAATCATATTATTGACATAGTAAAACACGCCTCGCAAAGGTCTTTCAAAATGCATACTTTGACGATATTATTGACAACTAACACAACACGCCTCGCAAAAGTTTTTCAAAATGCATACTTTGTTGATAATATGGACAATTAATACAACCAGCCTCGCAAAGGTCTTCAAAATTCATATTTTGAAAGGCCTTTGCGAAGCTAACGCTGTCGACGTGGCTAAATTCTGATCGAAACTCTTTACATTAAGAATCATCAATACGACGAAGAAGAACACTCCCATGCCAATATTTCTCAAGGGCCAAAAAATCCTTGTGCTACAAGAATCTAATAACTACTTATCTTAAACCTTCTGTTCCATCTTTCTGATTGGCTAAACTCTCCAGTGCGTCAAAGCTCCGTTCGACGGACTGGATTAGCCGACGACATGGCAAGCTTAATGGGAAAACTCTGCCATATTTGTGTATTTCAACGTTCATCCTCGGCACACTATCGATTTGTATTTAAAGCTCATTGTATTTATGTATTCATAGCGGTTCCATTATTTACTGCGCAAATGTGTTTGGCATAAGCAAGAGTGGTAACTGCTTAGAGTTCGGTCTTTATTTGATATTTGGGTCACAGAGTTTTTTGTTGTTGTATGTAAGCACCGAACATTGCTCTATAACAACAATATAACATCACACTTGTACCTTTTCCCCGAAAGCTTAACTCGATATTGTCTAAAATCACAAATATTATATACAAAATTAAAGTAGAATGAGTGTTTTTGCGTAACAGCCCCAAGCGTCCCATAAAATATGTCATATTCTCATTTATTCGCTGGCATGATAGGCAGCACCAAATTGAACGTTTGTCAATACTTCCGTTTGCCTATTTTCGCTCATTCCCATTCATAACGGTTCGCCAAAGTGGTTGCACGTGTTGCCGTATATTCAGATTTCATACAGCGAGAAATTGCGCGTCCTAAAGTACTAAATCTACACAAATATCTCACAGTTACCCCATTAACCATAATATGATAATCATACTATCCTCACACATTTATGCTAATCCTAAGAAAAGATACGCAAAATCTACATTCCCGCAAAACTAAAGCAATATAACTTGTTTAGTAGACAAAATATGAGCTTTCGTATAAATCAAGGAAGGTGGAATACTTCTCCCAGTCTGGAATATTCCTTTTGTGTAGTAGACATGTATTACTTTATCGCACGTCTGCATATGCAGAGCACCATTGCGAAGCCGGGACTTTATCGCTCCTCAGTTTGCCAGGAAATGTTGAAAGGCACTACATCACTAACCCAACTTTATGTTTGCGTCGCTAAAGTTCAATGTCGAGCGACACAACTTCGTTTAAATGTATTGACAGGCTGAACTTTATGCCGCGATGTTCGTTTTTAGTTTTGTAGTTAGACTGTAAGTTTTATTTACTTGTCGTAGTGTAACCTGTTTTATTGGTCTTTCAGGGCCTTCGCAAATTATGGCTGATGTGCAAGGAGGCAGAGCAACTCCCCAGGCTCCCGTGTACGCCACCATTCGACCGTCTCAATCACCGCAGAATCGGCCTTCACCGTCGTCTATTCGAGCTTCCTTGAACTCTCTACCAGCGGCGTTAAACTCTACCCCACTCGTTAAGTCAGTGGCACAGAGCGAAGAACCGCTTAGATTCCACCCAACGAATCCATTTTTTACGACTTTACCCTCCAATTATTCAAGTGCGTCAAAACTACCCGTACCAAACGGTAGAGCGTCGCTCTCCAGCTTAGATAGAAACAAATTCAGAGACAGTTCGTCAAATATTGACTACAGCTCAGACTTGAAATCTCCCACATTTTTTACGCAAACATACGACTCTGGGCCTAGCAGTCTTCCATATTCTTATCACAACGAAAATACTAATGGATATCATACTTATACACCGACAAGCACTGCCAACGAAAAATCTGACTTCTCTCATAGAAATAATGTAGATCAGTTTCAAAATCAAAGTCTTCCAAACAACGCACAAAGTAACACTAAGAATCCTTTTGAAACGAAAAGAAATAGTGATCCATTTGAAAAATATTTGCGACCAGATAGCAAGTTGAATGGCAAATGCGAATATGAAAGTAAGACTATGTCGAACTCCATCAGTGACAGTAATTTCCATTCGAAAGAGGAAATTACAAAACGTTCGACGATCTCTGAGCACAAGATAAGCAAAGTCGAAGAAGTGAAGACTATAAAGAAGATAGTGCTGAATGGATGTGACGATGCGGTGGATAGTGGGGAGCGTAGTTTTAAGAGTGAACCACGATCACCGAACACGCTTGATACGTATGGTTCTGAGACTCCTCGCACACATGCAAAGAACATTAGTTTATTGTCTCATCAATCACTGAGGAACGAACGTGAGCGAGCCACTCCGGTACAGAAACGCAACGACTATTACAGTACATTCAATCAAGATGAAAGGGACTGCACTTCCACAACTAGAGCGTATGAGTCAGCTTATGAAGCAAACAGATCAGGTAAGTGCTATAGAATAAGCATATACAAATATTGAACACTCCCGTGTCCTATCAGACAGGATGCATTTACCGGTATAAAAAACCAAGGGTACTCAAGGATAGCTTAGCTTTCTATAGATGAAAGGAGTTCCGTAATCGGATCCGTACTTCCAGAAACTATACCAAATATACACAAAATAAAAATCGGCCAAGTGCGAGTCTAACTCGCGCACAAAGGGTTCCGTATAAACAGCTACTTTCACCAAAATAAATGAGTAACATTACTAACGTTCATAATAGACAAAATTATCTTTGACGTTCGAAAACTGTTGGCCCCATAAATCAATATACATTTTTTTTTACTTTTCCATGTACATTTTATAAGTTGGTCAACTATTACGCGTAAACTTGTAAAGCTGTCATAATTTTCCTTTTAATTTCGTTTCTACTGCCGTTGCTGCTTTTTGTTACCGACACTTGACGCTAACAAAAATTTGCAATTTAAAGCTTAATTTTACGCATACGGATCCCTGAATCGAAAAATGGTTTTCACAGACTCATTATATTTTTATTGACCTATCCAACGATACCTCACACCATGGGACAGACAAGAACAAAAAAACATCCCCACTTTACGTATAAAGGAGAGACATAAAAAAAATGTGTTTATTTTACTTTGTCGGCGTGATAAATATGTTCATCCATGCCAAGTTATAGCTTTCTAGTACTAAGAGTTTCTGAGCTAAGCTACGGACGGATGGACAGAGGGACATGGCGAAACTATAAAGGTTTATCCACAAATATCAGGGCCGTGCCTGGGACGTGTACGGACCGTGCCTCGTCAGGGGCTCAAAACAATATCGTTGTGTATATTTTATATGAACTCGTTCACACACGTCCGTGCACGGGCCAGTGTCTTCTTCAATCTTCAATTATTGGGCCCGGCCCTGTCACGTCCCGGGCACGGCCCTTATGTGTGGATAGACCTTTAACCCTAAATGTCTATCCACACATATCAGGGCCTTGTTGACTGCAACCCTAAAAAAACCGGCCAAGTGCGAGTCAGACTTGCGCCCGAAGGGTTCCGTACCATTATAGCAAAAAACTACATAAAAATCACGTTTTTTGTATGGGAGCCCGCCTTAAATATTTATTTTATTCTGTTTTTAGTATTTGTTGTTATAGCGGCAACAGAAATACATCAACTGTGAAAATTTCAACTCTCTAGCTATCACGGTTCTTGAGATACAGCCTGGTGACAGACAGACAGACAGACAGACAGACGGACCGCGGAGTCTTAGTAATAGGGTCCCGTTTTTACCCTTTGGGTACGGAACCCTAAAAACTACATCTTCATAATATGAATAAATTTAAAGCAACATGATAAACAGGGTCATCAAAAAGATACATTGAATTAAACATTTAATAAACCCCATTAATCCATGGTTTTTAACTACACTGTCGATTGTTGATAGATTATGTCAGGATATCTTGCGAAAATACCCCGATTCAAATAGTAAAATGCGAATAACTTTTGAACGGCTGAACCTATTCACATCAAACATAGCTAAGAACACTGTCGACAAAATCATCTTTAAAATCCTTACATAGTATAAAACAAAGTCGCTTTCCGCTGTCTGTCCCTATGTATGCTTAGATCTTTAAATTAAAACTACGCAACGGATTATGATGCGGTTTTTTTTAATAGATAGAGTGATTCAAGAGGAAGGTTTATATGTATAATACACGCAGGCGAAGCCGCTGGTAGAAGCTGGTAAAATATTAAACTAAAAATAAAATCGGTTCATCCGTTTAGGAGCTATGATGCCACAGACAGATACAAATACACAAACACACAGATACACACTTCGAACTTATAATAACCTCCTTTTCCGTCGGGGGTTAAAAAGAGTAATTAATACCAGTAGGTACGCATCTATATACATTTACTAACACTAAATCGTCAAAGGTATTAGACATCATTGCTTACTTTATTGGTGAATACAAAGATAACTTTGTATGGAACTAGCTATTGTGGATATGCTCCACAATAGCTAGTTCATACTAAACTCTCAGTCTGACGTAAATACAAGTCAAAGCTCGGATCGTTAAAGCAGCTTATTTCGATTGGAACACAAGTTTCTGGAGATGAGTTTCGAACGTACGTCCCCGTATGCAAACTTCAGTGTGTAACAAGTATTATTTGTTACCAAAATACGTATTTTGGTAGTAGAAATGGGGTTTGTGTGATGTTTATCTCATGTTTTCTCTGTATGAGAAGAGGCTTTTGCTCTGCATTGGGATAGTTACAGGCTGGTATTATTATGTCCTTTATTCATCATATTTCTTATTTACTATATTTTTATAAAACACGTAAAAATATATAAAATATAGACCCACCGGTATCGGGAACAGAGTCCAAGCTATTGGCGGTCAGGGCTCCAGAGAGAGGAACCTCCTAACAACACGAGCCGTGTCCGGAAGTACTGCTTTCTGATTATTAATATTATCTTATTTTTCATCACTGTAAGCTATAGTTGTGTATGGGTGAATGAATGAAAACTTTTGCACAGCAATTATACCAAATTCTAAAGCAAAACATTAAAAAGTGCAAAAATAACTTTAGTTTCGGCAGTCGGTGTTGAAAAACGATAAAAAACAAGAGGTTTGTACCTCTTGTTTTTTATCGTTTTTCAACACCGACAGAAGACACCGACTTCCGAAACGAAAGTTAATTTTGCACTTTTTTGTGTTATGTTTTAGAAGTCGGTTTATTGTTCGTGAAATTTTGTTTTATTTCTCTCTTTATAACTTTAGTACCCTATTACTAAAAAGTGAGAAAAGTCTATAGTTATATATTCGTGCTGTTGCATGGGCAAGGAATTTGGTTGTATGCTCCATACCTTGAAAACTATTGAACTGATTTTGATGAAACTTACACTGTTCCCTAAGCTGAGAAAAACTTAATAAAATAAGAAAAGAATGAGCACGATCCTATAAGTAGTTTCGGAGAAATGCGTGGACAAACATACGTACATACAAACAAATATACAAACACTTATGAAATTTGCCACACGTGTTTAGAACCCCATACAGAGTAGCATATGTGAATTTATTTATTTAACAATTAATGTACACACACATAAAAACTGACAAGATGAATAAGGAACAGAAAAGGTACATAGGTATATAATACTCACAATGGATCTTTGTGTCTCTGAATTGGCTGCAAGACCCTGCGCAGTAGCTATTTTTGTATCAATTTTGAAAGTGAAGATAGCATTGTATAACTTTTTATTTCACTCGCTTACGTTTGTCGCATCTTCCTATCTCGCTTATTCTATGCAGTATACTCGATGACAAACAGTTTCTTGCGCAATGGTTGGCAGAGCCAACTTCAGACACACAAAGATCCGCTGTGACAATTTTATACTTATTTCAATAAAGTGCAATTCCATTAATATTACAGACATACGTGTCAAATGGACTACCTCCTTTTTTAAGACGGTAAAAATATAGAACTTATTTCGGGTTCTAAGCTCAAAGCACACTAGAGTTTCTGGCTAGCCACAAAAATATCGTAAGTATATGAAGACTACGTATATTTAATTTCAAAATTAGGCCTGTGTGTCCGATTTGATTATCGGTAAGCATTTTTACAAACAAAATTTACAGATTTATAGGCATGCTAAAGTAGTATAGTACATTCACTTCTGCCTCACCCTTCAGGAAAATAAGCGCTAAGCAAATATTTTATGTAAAATCACTAAGCTGAATAAATTAAACGTAGCTAGGCCGACAAAATTGTTTTTGTTCATCCCTAGCGTAGGTAATAAAGGTTTACGGGTATTTCCAGGCAGGCTAATATATTCTGAAAATAAGCATAATTTGTATGACAAAAACATGTCCTGAACTCACGTTATTAAACGGGAAAATGATATTGTTTTAGATTAACCGGTACTGTAGTCTCAAGTAATATATAATAATGTAATGTTTGAGCCGTGGGGAAAAGTTAGTTTTGTGTAATGGTGTATAGCGAAAAAACAAACAAGTATTTTTTTGTCAACACTCTGAAAAATGGTATTAATTTTCTGATTTTATATGCGAACCAGCTGTTGTCCGCGACTTCGTTTTTTCTTTTTTTTTCTCCACAGTTTTTGTGTTTTTTTCGGGGATAATAAGATGCTACTTATTATGTTACTCCTTGTAACATCAGCTATCTACCAGTGAAAGTCCCGACAAAATCGGTCCAGCCGTTTCGGAGATTACCCAGAACAAACAGACAGACACACAGATCCAATATCCAATTATGTTTTTTGAATTCAAAATATTATTTACTGTTTTTTTTTAGAATATTCAATTGTTTATATGTTAATATATTTATTTATTTATAAAAATAATTCAAAAAGACATCTTATAACAAAAACAAACATACAACAGGCTGCTTTATCGAGCTCCGCGATCTCTTCCAGGCAACCTAGAATGGAAAGAGACAGCCTGGACCCAATATGGGGTTGCACTTGGTGTAATTTCAACAAATAATTAATTTATTAAGAATGTAGGTACTAAATACAAAATAAAAAAATACATAGATACTACTAATATACAGACAAGAAAACAATTCAGCTTATACAAGATTATGATCACAGTGCCAATTAGTGCTCCTTCACAAGTCGCTTAAAAACAGGCAGTGATTGCGCGCGCTTTATAGTCACAGGCAATGCATTCCATAGACGAGTGGTCTGGACAGTAAAATATTTGTCTAGGAAGTTATTGGAATGCATTGGCATTTTAAGTTTCATATTATCCGATGAGCTAAGAACTTTCAGGTGCGAGTCACACAGAAACTGAAACCGTTTCGTGAGATAAAGAGGGGTAGAAGGAAGAAAGAGAATTATTATACAGGAGAGAAAGAATATAAGCATTCCGGCGATGGCGAATTGGCAACCACTTGAGTTCCACACGAAATTCAGAAACATGGTCATATTTGCGCAAACGAAACACGAACCTTATACAGAAATTTTGAAGCCGTTCAAGTTTATCAATTTCCACTTCAGTGAGGTCACGATAGTTGGCATCAGCATAATCAAGGATGGGTAGCAGAAGCGATTGTGCAAGCGCAATTTTGGTTGCAAATTACGCAGTCTTCTCAAAGATCAAGCAGATGCGAATAGCTTGCGGCTAACTTCCTGTAGCTGGACAGTCCAAGAGAAGCTTTTGTCAAAGAATATACCCAAGTTCTTAAGTTTTTCGCTAAAAGGGATAACAGAGTGGTCAAAAGAAACTTGGGGTGGAGTCTTCCAGTCGATCCTTGAGACCGTTCTTGAACTGCCCACTACTAAAACTTTGGTTCTTTATGGGGTTCACCATAAGTCCGAACCTCTAGCTCCAGTCGCATATACGGGCCAGAACACTATTAATGGTCGAGATAGCCTCATGATTCATAGATTTCCAAGAGGAGCTCGTGAGTAATTTTTCAGATCATCTGCATAATGGTGGTAGTTTTATGAATAAAAAAATACTTATATTTAATTAAAATAATTAATTTAAATTAACTATTTAAATACAAATAAAACATAAATGAAAAACAGTAATGATTATGATAAGGTTAAATAAAAATAAAAAGACGTTTTTCGCAATTTAGTAAGGCAAGGTAAAAACGTCCGCGCGTACCTATTCATTGCAATTGGGCGAAGTCTGGCTTTAGCTTTATTTATTTATTAAAACTTTATGCATAAGTACATAGGCGGGCTTAATGCCTTAGGCATTTTCTACCAGTCGACCTTAGGGTGGTGCAGAGATAAAACAAGGCAGGTGCAACTAAATGATAGGATGAATAGAGAAAAGAGTATATAATTATAAACGAAAAAAAAAGGAAGAATAATATCTTACTTTGCTTTACTGTCACGGGTCATTTTAATTTTCCTTCCCTTAACCTTAGTGACATTTGACTACAAGTTTTATAAATAATTTCTTTTTATATATATAGGGTACGCATATTTATCATTCAACTACCAACTTATTACAACTTGGCGAAAATATTACCAATTTAGAAATTTTTATATTTGAAGAATGTGTCCGTCTATAATTCTTTACAATAATGTAAGAAATACTTATTATTGAATAGTTCTAATTCGTAACCTTTATTGTGTTAAATATGAAATCAACAATAAAATAAATGGGATCGATAAATGAGTAGAAAAAGGGCCGCTAGTTCCTTAACAAATGTAATTTTTGTGACATATGTCCATTTCCGATCTACTTCGATTTTTTATCTTTCGATCACACAGTATATGACACTATATTTATGTAGAAATAAAGTAGCAACCCCCCAAATGTCAGTTTAGTCTATGAAATAAAAAATCAGAGATTATACATGCTTCTCAGATCATAATATTATAAATGTGACATTTTGGATGGATGGATGTGTGTGTGGTTGTATGTTTGTTACTCTATCACACCAGATCGGCTAAACGGATCTGGATGGAATTTAGCACAGAGATAGATTATAGTCTGGAATAGCAATTATACTACATTTGATCCCGGTGTTATGTTCCCTTGGGATGAAAAAACACATTTCACGCCGTCTGGCAGAAGTTGGTTTTTTAATATTATCGGTGTGGTTCAACATGCTTCAGTTCTTAAAACACGAAAGGGCTTTTTGATCTTTATTATCTACTTGCCTATGTCGTTCGTAAAATGATCGTATTTATTGCCTATCAGTGCGCTACTGATCGGAAAATGCAGCTACAAAATGCATATGCCGTTTAGTGTGATTTTACGAGCAGTAAGAAGTAGTTTTTTTATTAAAAGAAAAAATATGACTGTTTGACATATGCATTTTCTTTTCAAGAGCTGTTCTATTGAAATAATCGGCTCTGTTTATATTTGAAATGCTACATCGAGTTGTAACACAAATACAACTCGATGTAGTATTTTAAGTACTAACGTTTATTTCTTAATAATTTTTCAGGTCTGCTTGACTTACTTGTCATACTATCCTAAAAAAACCTGAAGGATCATTCGTATGGCAGTATCTATCTGCCTAGTTTTACATAGAGCCTTTACAAAGAACTCCATAAATCTAAGAAACGAATCCCTCAACACCAATTAGAATTGGTGGCAGATTCGAGAACTTAAGTACATAGATTATATAGACTAGAAACTATAACAACAGATTACCTACGTAACCGTTTCTAAGGAGAGCATTCCTAGTACTACTACAAGGTACTCTCCTGGAAACCATAGGTAAGGTAAGGTTAAGAAAATCTAGAAAAAATATTTGTGTTGTCATAGAAATTACAAGTGATAATTAAATATATTGTGACAATAAACGTGAATTTTAATAAAAATATATGTTTTGATAGTGCATATTTTGTGCATAATTCGCCATTTTTGTATGCATATTTTGGCATGTTGATGTCGATGTCTACTTATTACATACATTGTTTTTGGTAATATAAACTGTAAACTGCTAAAACCAATACATTCTTCATTAGTGAAGTCCTTCTGGAGTGTATTCGTTTTATGTTTTAAGTCGGTATACGACTAGTGCTTCGGAGAACACGTTAAGCTCTTCCACTGTACTGTTTTACAGAGACAGTAAACATAGATTTAGAATGTCAACTGGAGTTACGTCCAGGGGTCGATAGCTTCCGCTTTACTTTGATTTTTGAAGGGATAAGAAATAGAGATGGCTTTTCGTTGCCTTTGACTGCCTCTAAGATGTATTGGTCTCAAGTGTTACAGTTTAGAGGAAATACGGGCAGAGAGCTCCAACTGAATTGCCTTAGTAAAAAGTCATAATTCTAGGTTTGGCTCTCGCCTATTTCCACCTCCAATATTGAACCAATTTAAAAGATATTCCATAAACTGAAAAAGAAAGATATATGCTAAGCCCCTATGATTTCCTTTTTGATGATACATTATCTTTAGAAACACTAGAACCCTCAAAATTGCGTTGTCAACAGAGGCCTGGTGTACAAATTTGACAACTATACATGAAAAAAGGAAAATATAGGGGCACAGTATATATCTTTTTTTCAGTTTAAGGAATATCTTTTAAATTGGTCCAATATTGGAGAAGGAAATAGGCGAGAGCCAAACCTCGAAATATGATTTTTACTTAGGATATTCAGTGCAACCGCATTTCCTCTTAAGCATGAAATCCTTGGTGCGATTCTCGGGTCGGGCCGTATCACGATTCTTCTATCTGGCAGTTCTCAGTAGCTGCCCGGAGTCTAGATTTCTACCCGGTTGCTAGCTGTTGCAATAACGGGTGAAATGTATATGTCGCAGTTCGCAGACGCATGAGAGACTCTCTTTAAGGTGAGAACGATGGCGATAGGCCCCGAATCAAATCGATTTGGGCATAGATATATGATGGTGCCATGTCTTTGTGTACCTTCCTTGCCACCTGAAGGTTGGGGAAAAACACTTTGGTGACCTTTGGTGACCGAACCAGTACTGGAAGATTCGTAGTGCTTCTGCCATTTCTTTACAGTTTCCTCACCAATCCGCTTCTTGATGAATGAAATCGGTACCTTGTCGTAGTCCGTTTTCTTGGTTAAAGCCGCTTTTTTCGCCAACTCGTCCGTTCTGTCGTTTCCAGGAGTGCCCACGAGTGCTCTTACCTAGAATAACCTCAAGTTTCTGGCCTTCCCTCGGATATCTCGTACTAGCCTTTTTATACCGAGTGCCAACGGTTTGCAGAATATTGACCTTTAAAAAGATGTATTTTAAGGCAAAACTACCGCAAACTTTTGGACCTCCGTATGTCTGCAGGTATACCTACACTTCTTGATCTCTGGTTAACCCTTCGCGTATTTCAAGCGTGATATTATACTATATTGTTGCTACTTCTGATCTACAAAGACGTGCAAAGTGACCTAAGTTGCATCACTCAATACATTTTTTTTTTCTCTATATAATTTTTCATGCATCTTTGACATTTTCATGTCTTCTTATTAAAGTCTACAGAGCTAATGGAATATTTTGTTGATCATTTCATAAGCAAGGTCAAGGAAACTTTAAACTGGGATTAATTAAGCGAAGCAAATTTATTAAGTAAGTAGGTAAGTACCCACTTACCTAATTAAAAATCTTTCTAAATCCGGATCACGTTCTTGGGTTTAAGTTCCTAATGCTAAGAAATAATTGAAAAAACAAATGCGGATACTTAAATACCATAGGTATAATTGTAATCTCTGAAGAAAATAATGATCATAAACTTATCCAATTCGATATCTCCTTAGAGAAATGTAATAGCAACGTGTATTCCCACTGCTACTCATTCGCGTAGCTATCAATATTTGAGTAGGCGCTCAGAATTCTCTATTTTTAAAGACGCATCATTTGTATACAAGTTCTTGAGCCGTCTGACGGTAATAGATATTTGACCTATTTTTTGACATTCAAACGATTATCTCTTGGTTGCCTTAGCAGTTGTAGTTTTTTTACAAGCCTCTGCATTGTAACGGAAATTGGGGTTCCGTTCCTACCAGGAAACTTAATAGCACGCTTGGAGAAAAACAACTTTGATCTTGATATGTAGCTAATTAAATGTTGATACATGAAATTCTGCTATTTATAATTTAGCTAAATGTTTTCACTGAGTGATAATTTATTATCAGTTAAAGATTTCTTGTTACTCTCGATTTGATACACGGCAAAGCTTATTTTTTTTTCTATTATTTTGAAGTTGTTTCTGAACCGCTGCCGGCGGTTGGGGAGATGCGTAAAAAGTAAAAAAATGGCTTGTTACATAAATGTTCTATCTTATTTTAAGGTCATAACAATAATAACTTAGCTAGCACTGGTATCCTAAAATAATAACTAGGTACATCGGCTAGAGCTTGTTTAATAAAATAAAACGATAAAGGAAACGAAACAGAATGAAACAAAGCAACAAACCCGAAACCTATCCCAAGTAAACACAATTCAGCCATTTACAGTCGATTACTTCAGTCTCACTCTGATTACGAGACGTTTCCAAGCTATTTGCCATTGAACAGTCATACGGGGCCTAATTCAGATTAATTACAACGTCGTAATAACTCGGGCCAAGGTCCCAGAGGCTTGCCCTAAGGAGCGGCTTCACGGTCTGCAGCCCTCCTGGATAGATCATCGTAAACTTCAAACAGTTCCGTCGCCGACTTTGTACAACGTTCTTCTAGACATCACAGTGAATAGTCGTTTCGAAGCAGCTTATTAAAAATCTAACATGCTTAGATTGCTTAGTCCCCTCGTGTGTCGCTGATTCTAAAGCCAGTGAATTACAAGCCAAAATGAACTCGCCGTGTTTTACGGGCAGCCCGTATATATTTCACCCCGTATCAGACACTTCGGCGACTGAATCGGAGGATAGTGTGGACTCAGGGAGAGAGAAAACTGTCGGCGGTGGTGCACGAACGAAGTACACCGATCCGAAGTTAAGAACGATTAACAAAGTCAGCATTAAGATACTGAAAGCTATTGAGAAGCTGACTTGTAATATTAAGATTAATAAGAAGCCGAAAAAGGTTGCTGTGCCAATACCACCGGTGGTCACGGGTTTGTACTTTATCTTATACACATTTCTATCAATCCAGTTTAGTTAGATTTCGAAACTGTCATGAACTTCCATGTCACCGTATCACCTTTTTGTTTGGAATTCACTGTCTTGTCTAAATGCATTTTTACAACACCAGTTTCCTATGAAATTTTTCACAAACCTCAACAGTACGCTCATAAGGGTTCAATTTAGAGAATTATTTTTACAACAGTGTGTGTAAGGTGTGTTAGGGACAGATGTATATGACTTGTATACATCGGACCCTTACGCACACTCAAAATAATCTTACTCTAAGAGCCCCTTGTTCTTAAGATCACTTATGGCGAAATTTCGTTGTTTGTACCGTCTGTTATACATAAACTTTATAAGCACTAGAATATACAAGCACTTTAAGCAGCTAAGCACAGACGTACACAGATTGTTATAGGTACATTTTTCATAAAAAATAAATTACTTTCTAGGCACTCTATTCATCATCTTGCCTTACTGAAAAGTAATACAAATTAGGTACATTTTTAAACAACTTAGCTGCTATACAGGGTTTATTGTGACCTACTTCCTATAAATAATTGGCGCTCTTTAAAACACTGCCGTCTCTGCTATCATGGTTTAGGTTTTCCATTTTTCATAACTAAGAGGGTTATATTTTCGCTTCCGGTGAAAATAAATGCAGGGTGCATTTTCGTAGATATATTCGAATAGGATTTTTTTGCAAAGTCGTGATCTGTTATGCCATGGCTTTATTGAAGTTTATTTTCTTTATAATAATAATAATAATAGACTGGCAACACTAAAATGTCAACATGTTTGCGTTTTTCCTCCACAATTTAATTAATTTAAAAATTTCTACAATCACCAAATTCGAACAAAGTACCCAACAGAAGAAACCAATAAGAAAATAAAACCAATTCACCTATAATATGCACTCAAAAAACAAATCCAATTCATAAAAAATACAATAAACCAGTTGACATGTCAGTGACGACGTCAAATAGAGTGAAAATGTTTAAGGAAAAAGTGAAAATGTTTAAGGAAAAAGCATAATGTTGACGAGAGCAGCAGCTAGTCGCGCACGACTTCTACCCCCGGACTCGTCGCTCAGCTCCGCCCCGCCGCCGCCGGATCTCGGATCACCTGTGTCATCGGTGGCTGATGCCGCGTCGAGCTCGAGCGACGAGTATTTTTCCCCGCCGACGTCGCCAACACCTGTACGTCGGCAGGGGAGAGGCCGGCTGCCGAGGAGTTTGGGACCTAGGAGCCAACCGGCTCCAAGCCGGGTCCCCGCTGCCGGTGGTTGTGTGCAGCGCATGAGATGGACTCAAAATATGAATGAGAACGTCATGCGCGCATATTACGGGTCTACTGAGGGGGGAACTAACCTCACTGCGTACCGTGCTAGGATGCTGTCTCTGTTTCAGGACCTTGAACCAACTGTAAACGTCTCAGCCCAACGATTGTCGGATCAGGTGCGGGTCATCCAGCGTAATCACAGGTTGGACGACGCCGCACTTGATAGGCTGCGCTCAGAAGTGCTGAACAACCAAATCGTCTCAACCCCGACACAGACCGCGACACCGCCAGCCACTATTGTGATCCCGCCGCGGTCCAATCATGTTACCGAAGCGGCAGATGATAGGGTTGTTACAGTAAGTAGCCAGTGCAATGAAAGATTGAGGAGCGCACTGGAGGATGCGCTTCGCGAGTATAGGTCAACACCGACTGAACTTAGACCCCGATTGCCACGGTTGCCTATGCACAAGAAGAATAGGGCGCTGGTGTGTGCCTTGGACTCGCTGCTTAAGAATATCTTTGAAAGCAGCGAGAGCCTCGTTGATACGCACTCAATCCTGTATTGCGGGGCTGTTGCGGCATGTCGTTTGGCCAATGTTAAGTTCCCAAACGAGACTATTCGGCCAAAGCCTGCCGTGCCAGCCTGGCAATGCAGGATCCAACGGCGTATCGATGGGGCCAGGGTACTCATCGGCAAACTATGCTGTTTCAGAGAGGGCAATACACGACCACGCGTGATGCGCTTCGTGAGGCGGGCGTTTTCGGGGACTGGAATCAGTCCTCGAGAATACATGTCCCGTGTCACGGAGCGCATCGACTTCCTGAAGCAGAAAGTTTATGCATGGGCCAGCCGTATTCGGCGGTATAGGCGGCGGGTTGACCGGTACTCGCAGAATCGCATGTTCCAGAGTGATGAGAGGTGGGTATACAGAACTTGGGAGCGACCTGAGCACAGTGTGACTGACGTGTGCCGCCCGGATGATGTCGCCACGAGTACATTCTGGCAAAGCATCTGGTCGGTGCCCGTCTGTCATACTGAGGGTGGCTGGATGCGTGATGTCGAGCGCGTGTGTGATGCTATACCAGAAATGGAAAAAGTAATCATCAGTCCACCTGATGTAGCCAAAGCAGTTCGTCCGCTACCGAATTGGAAGTCTCCGGGACCGGACGGACTGCATAACTTTTGGCTAAAATGGTATAGCAGCTCACACGCGTTACTGGCATCTCAATTCCAGTCATGTTTAGAGACTGGGTCGCTGCCGCAGTTTTTAACAACAGGCGTTACCCACCTGCTCCATAAGACAGGTAGTCCCGCGGAACCCAAGAATTATAGACCAATTACTTGCCTATCGACGGTTTATAAACTTCTTTCATCCATCCTGAGAGCAAAAATTGATAAACACATTGAAGCTAACTCAATAATGTCTACCTCTCAGAATGGATGTAGGAATGGGTCCCGCGGCACTAAGGAGCTACTCCTCATTGACATGGCCATAAGCCAGCAGGTTCGTCGATCCCGCAAGGATCTGTCGACATGCTGGATAGACTACAAGAAGGCCTACGACTCTGTGCCACATACATGGCTCATGAGGGTGCTGGGGTTGTACAAAATAGATGCAACTCTATGCACCTTCCTTGAGTCATGTATGGGGCAATGGAAGACAGTCCTTCGATATCCAGGATGTCGACCGATTCAGGGGGATGATGAGCCTGTATGGATTAAGCGGGGGATATTTCAAGGCGACAGTTTGAGTCCACTTTGGTTCTGCTTAGCCCTGAATCCTCTAAGTACACTGCTGGAGGATTCAGGACTAGGCTATCGGTTGAGAAGAGGTGGTCAGGTAATATCTCACCTCCTTTACATGGATGATCTGAAACTCTTTACCCCCAACAAATTCCAACTGACGGAGCTACTGAAGTTAACTGAAACCTTCAGTAACTCCATCAGGATGGAATTTGGTGTGGACAAATGTGCAGTCATGCATGTAAAGCAAGGGGAGATTATGGAATCCGAGGGAATTCAACTCTCTGATTCCATACACCTCAGACACCTCTCCTCGACCGAAACTTACAAATATTTGGGTATGTCGGAAGCGTTGGGCATCAACAGTGCTGACATGAAGCAACTGCTGAGGGAGCGGTTCTTTGGCCGCCTAAAAAAGGTATTAAATAGCCTTTTGTCAGGCGGAAATAAGGTGCGCTCCTTCAACAGTTGGGTCATGCCGGTTTTGATGTACTCTTTCGGTATACTCAAATGGACTCAGACCGAGCTCGACGCCCTCGATAGGAGGGTCCGGACACTGCTGACCGCAAATCGGATGCATCACCCACGATCATCAGTGATGAGACTGTACATCCCGCGGAAGTGTGGGGGTCGAGGCTTTTTAAACGCCAAGACTCTTCACAACCGCGAGGTGTGCAGCCTCAGAGAATATTTTTTAAAAGCTGAAGTGGGTATGCACCGGGATGTGGTCGCAGTGGACAAGGGACTCACCCCGTTGTCCATGGCTAAAGAGAACTGGCGCAAGCCTGTCATACTAACTACTGATGAACGCAAAGAGGTATGGCAAGGCAAGGAGCTACACGGGCGCTTCTATCGGGCTCTACATGGGTCCGATGTAGATTTCCCAGCGTCCGTATCCTGGCTACGTTTCGGTGACCTTTTCGGGGAAACTGAAGGTTTTGTCTGTGCAATTATGGACGAAGTTATCCTGACGAATAACTACCGGAGACATATAATGAAGGACGGCACGGTTGACATATGTCGGGCATGCCACCGTCCGGGTGAATCCATCAGACATATTATCTCTGGTTGTTCTCGTCTCGCTAACGGCGAGTACTTACACAGGCATAATCAAGTGGCCAGGATTATTCACCAGCAACTTGCTTTGAAGTACAATCTAGTGGAATCGGAGGTACCGTATTACAGGTATGTGCCCGACCCAGTTCTCGAAAATGACCATGTCACGTTGTACTGGGATCGGTCTATCATCATTGATAGGACTATTGTTGCTAATAAGCCAGATATAGTGGTGATAGACCGATCAGCGCGCCGCACAATGATAATCGATGTCACCATTCCGCATGACGAGAACCTCGTGAAAGCTGAGAAAGAGAAACAAATCAAGTACCTCGACTTAGCACACGAGGTTGTCGACATGTGGAATGTGGACTCGGCGATCATTGTGCCGATTGTCATTACGGCCAACGGCCTGATGGCCAAGAGCCTCGACGACCATCTGTCGAGGCTGTCACTGCACGGTTGGATCAAGGGCCTAATACAGAAGGCAGTACTCCTCGATACGGCTCGCATTGTGAGGAGGTTCCTGTCTCTGGAGCCCTAACCACCGGTAGCTTGGACCCTGCTCCCGACACCGGTGGACAACCATTTTTGTTATATTTTTAAATGTTTTTTTTAATGATTTGTTTTTTATAAAGGAATATTTAAAAATGTAAATATAAAGTGTGTACAAAGTTAAATAAACGGAATAATAATACCATCCCATTATAGTCACTCTGCAGGGCAAGAGCCTCTTCTCATACAGAGAAGTGACGAGCATTAATCACCACGATTGCTCAGTATGGGTTGGCTATTTCAAACTAATATAATTTACTATACCTATATATACAAACCAGCCTATTAAGACCGTACCCTGACCAAAAAATCAGCATGAGATATAAGCATACCTATTGGCCTAGCGGCACTGGTGGCGCATGAATTACAGTAGTGAATACGCCCAGATTTTAGAATAAAATCTTTATAAAATCGAATGTTTGTCTTTTGAAAAAAGTAAAACTTACAAAATGTTCGTTATCAAATTGTCTATCCATTAGTGTTAGTACAAAAAATTATTAATGAACACTTTACGAGGAGATGCATGCTATCAATAATTATTTCACATTTTTATGATTTTGTTGGAAGGAGATTAGTGAAACATATACTACACTTTAAAAAAAGGAAATCTACAATTTTGGAATCAATAATATGTAGTAATTTAATGTATTTTTATTAGTTGATATTTCATTTTAAATAACGAGTAGATAGCTCCTAAAAACAGCACGTAAAACGGCTAGCGCGGCGTTTTGCTCGGGGTAGCGCCTTAATGTTCGCAATGCTGAGACATCCTCTCAGTGAGAGAGGGAATGGAACTTAATCCGCCACGCGAACCCAACGTGGGTTGGTGGATGTCACATGTCTTCGAATTTTTGGTTTTAGGACATGCCGGTTTCCTCACGATGTTTTACTTCACCGTTTTTAGAGCAGTGGAGAAATAAAAAAACACAAAGTAAAGTGCCTGAGAAAGAGAAAGAGTGGCAAGCTATGGGGGACCTTTGCCCAGCAGTGGGATAATAGAAGTTGAATTTAAAAAAAAGCGCCTGCCTGGGTTCGAACTCACGTCCTACGACACGTAAGTCGGGGCTGTTACTACTGGGCCACCACCGCTATATGCATATAATTATTGTTAATCAGATCAGAAATCAATTGTCAATACTCCTAAACAGGCGTTGAAAAAGAACAAACAAGTTTTCTAAAATCGTAATCAGTATTAATAGTAAATAAAATAAAATGTGTGTAGTTCTCCAAAACAAGCAAGTTTTTCACGATGTTTTCCTTCACCGTTATCAGCGATGTCCAAGCTAAGAAAATTAGAATGTACATATGACTTGAAAAAGTCACATTGGTACACTCCCGGATTTGAACCCACAATCTCAAGCACGAGTGAGGTCTTAGCCACTGGGCCAATTCTAAACTGCCCAAGTATAGAATATACTTTAATGTGCACCCAACAAGTCACCATAAGATAAGAGACCACTCGAAACTTGAATTTATTTACAAAGTAAAGTCTTTAATTTACAAATGGGTACCTACTAATATACAGATAATGTAGATAGCTGTCTATGATGTCGTGGTGGCCTAGTGGCTAAGACCTCGCCTCTCGTGCTTGAGGTCGTGAGTTCGAATCCGGGCAAGTACCAATGTGACTTTTTCAATTCATATGTACTTTCTAAGTTTATCTTGGACATCGCTGACAACGGTGAAGGAAAACATCGTGAGGAAACCTGGACTTATAGTGAGTTTGTTATAAGATTGTGCT
This sequence comes from Orthosia cruda, assembly GCA_964057195.1. Classification (NCBI taxonomy): domain Eukaryota; kingdom Metazoa; phylum Arthropoda; class Insecta; order Lepidoptera; family Noctuidae; genus Orthosia; species Orthosia cruda. The sequence goes on from OZ059830.1 coordinate 38,528,252, forward strand.
CCATTGGTGTAATTGCTGCAAGGCGTTCCAGTGCGAGGATAAACTAATAAATAATGATATTAAAAACAGTAAGAAATTCTTTATAACCATCTACTTCTCTTAAAAATCCTCAAGCATATTTAGAGGATCTCATTAAGTTAGGTTTATTCATAGACAGACATTTCTTTTATAAATAAACAAACCACACGAAAAAGTTAATAAAAGTTCTAAAACGGTTCGACAAATACCTCTCGAAAGTACTTAACAAACCTTCGCAAACACTTTACCTTTTTACCATTTTCGAACAAATAACGTTCGTGTCAATTTTCCCAAAGGTCAAATACCTTATTGACTCGCTGATTAAACTGTAGTACTAATCAAACGATACATGACACCCCAGCCAATCAGCTTTATTGTTTCAATCGACTTTAGTACTTGAACGTTCGCGTTACAAAGCTCAAATTCCTTTACATGGTACTTTAGTGTGATGGCGTTATTTAGACGAGCTCGATAGGGCTTTAGTGGCAAATAAGTGTTTTTACGAGTAACACATAAGATGATATTCGACAGGGACCAAGCTTCATAAAATGGTACTGCTGTATTTTGAAATACTTGTCATAGCTTAGACATGAAATATGCCTCTTTGTTCGACGGTTTATATTTCATTTAATTAAAGTTAACCTCTGCGAGTTCGTTTCTGGCCCTCGTACGCCTTCGGTAGATCTGAGTTCCTAGTTATGCCAAAGCCATTCGATCACATCACTGTAGTTGACAATATTTCCACTCAAGAAAGCATTGGTGATACGTCCAACATACGTAGCCACAGCACCTATTACGTACACCATGCGTACACCTAAAGTTGAGTCTCCGTTGATTATACATACTCTTTTACAAGTACCCACTAAACGTTTCCCGATTAAAATTAACCACGGATACGGCATACAGCGATAATCATAAACCACGAAGAGTTTGTTCTAAACAACTGAGTTTAACGAGAGGGTTTAGGAAACTGTGTAACACCACACTTCAAATATTAATGCGCAAGTTACTCTGTTTGTTTGCCTACGCTTAACGCCTAAACCGCTGCACTAATTCTGACATAGGGATAGATTGGAATTTGGAGAAGACCATAGGGTACTTTTATCCCTTGTGATAATAAAACACTTCATACTGGTACAATTTTGGACAGAAGTTAATAGTCAAATAGAGCTTAGTCTCTGTCGAGTATCTACTCCTTTAGGACGGAAACACACTTACGTGTCGAGTCGTGCCGTGGCGTGGCGTGTGACACACCAACCAACGACTCGGTTCCAGCCTACGTCAGAAGTTCTGACTCAGAACACAACGAGTTTTGTAGCCAATCAACTGCGTCAGAAGGCGCCACGCCACGACGCGTAAGTGTGTTTCTGCCTACGAAGTAAACGTTTCCCGTTTAAACGTTACAATTACAAGCGGATACGGCATAATACAGCGGTGATCATAAACCTCGCGAAGAGTTTGTTCTAAACAATCGAGTTTAATGAGAGGGTTCAGGAAACTGTGTGTAACGCGGTATTTGGTACAAGTTTCTGGGTTTAACGATTATATTATGTTGTGAAGTGGAGCTGTAATAGGATAACACTAGGATTCTATGTTAAATGGGAGGGTATCACTTGCTGCAGTAATAGGTCTTAGTACACCAGTTAGGTCTATGTTCGGGAGATGCTTTAAATAAAACTACCGCCTGTAAATTTCTACTGCAGGGAAAAGGCTACCATACTTGTTCACCGGTGTTGATGATCTTTCTTTTTCCTTTTACTTTCTGCGTCTCTTCAGTTCATAAAGGTTGGCCGTCAACCCCGAATATTTCTCTTTGTCTTTTGCGTGGTGGTCTCTGCAGCTCTCGAGTCCCCACCACTTTCCAGCCCACTCGTGAATGTTTCCAGATTTCATGTTTTCTTTGTAGAGCAGTCTCCGTTAAATAGAAAACAGAATACAGATAGAGGAACAACTCTACTGTCTGTAGCTACAGTAGTCACCAAACTACTTGGCCACCCTAAAGTTGGCTTCAATGGCTGCGCAGTAGGAAATCTCATACAAAAAAATTAATAAAAAAAAACAAAAAACCCGACTGCTTAAAAAGCGAACTAAAAAGACGTAAACAAGACGAAAATCATGCTGTGCAGGCGGATGATACATTCTCGCGAGCTGGCTGACCAAAACCAGATGTATCTTTCGACTGCACAGCATGATTTTCTTCTTGTTTACGTTTTTTTAGTTCGATTTTTAAGCAGTCGGGTTTTTTTTGTGTTTTTATTTATAACTTCTAGTGTTTTTTTTAATTATGTACATTTAAACATGTAAGTGTTATATATTTTTGAAATCAACTCTTGAAACCCTTTATTTTGAGACCCCACACGAAGGTTTGGAAGAAAAGAAAAATTGGTGCCCCACAATATGGCGCCTAAAATCCGCCATTATTTTACTTTCTAATTTTAATGTAGCTAGTGACACTCGCAGCGTTAAGACGAATCGATTAACGTGAGAATCGTCAAAACCGGCCAACTCGTTTGGTCTCTAGAACGCCAAATAGGAACAAACATACATACATAGACTGATAAACACTTTACCCTCCTTCGGCAGTCGGGTAAAAACAGCACCGCGCAGTGCCTTGCGCATCGGAAAGCCAACTTCAGAGAGGCCAAGAACTTTGGCGAGAACTATACTGTAACCTTCTCATGTTTAATGGCTCATGAAGACCTTAAGTCCTGAAAACATTGACTTTAGTAGTAAAGCTTCATAATTTACAGAAATAGCGCACGTAGCATAACCTAGATCTGTGTTCACATGATGCCATTGTCCAGGTTCCGGTCCAACGGCTGATTTTGGCAAAGATACGATTTATTTTGGCTCAAATTCTTCTAGCAATTTGGCGAAAATATCAAGTACAGATGGAATTAATTTACCGTATGGAATGTATTCTTGTGTGCTTCAAAAAACATATTGTGGATTCAGAAGTTTTTTTTACAAACTTTTATTTAGTTTCTCCTTTCCTGATGTCTGTTTATATATAATCAAAGCTTGCAAGTTAAATTTGACGCATTTCCCGGTGTTCAATTGAGTTGAAATTTTGCACATACGTTTTTTCTCTCGTTTCAATGCAATTTTGAATCATGTTTAGTTATATAAAAACTGTTATCTACACTGTATGATAAAACTGGTGATTATGTCATCTCGTCTGCCTTTTCGTCATAAATTGGCTTGAGATAATGGCAAATTAAATACACGTTTCACTAATTCTTTGCAATTTGAATGCTCTAACGACTTGATTCATATATATTGAAGTGAGTCATTTCTTTAACTTGCTTGTTATTTCGGTCAGTATTTATTCTTTTAGAGACGTCCTACAAACTTATAGTATTACCTGTTTATAATATTGGTTCCATGTATTCTTATTACTATTTACAACAGTATGAATGAATTGCCATATTTCCTTGCCAGCGAGCTGCGGGCGGCAGCTAAGTACCTACTGTATTATTTTGTTACTACTTTTTAACCGACTTCCCAAAAAGGAGGAGGTTCTCAATTCAGATGTCTATATTTTTTTTATGTATATTCGGCCAATATTTCCGTCATGTATAAACGGGTTTGCAATTTTTTTTGTTCGAAAGAAGTTTATTCCGAAATGGTCTCATTTAAATTTGGAGAAATTCTGATGAAGAACTTCGGAGATATACAACAGAACTCTTCAATAAATGACGGCAAATCTCTCGGGATTGCTGCATTCACATGTCTGTTTATTGTTTACACCATTTCATAACAAACCATCACGCCAGTATGCTCTTAACGGATTTGCAGATGTGTACGGTTCACCCTGGTACACTCTCATTCCACTGGTTATGTTCAAGTTACATGTTATTCGGGTAATCTATTCTGGCATCACTGCGTGGACAGTTTCGGAAGGCGGTGTCAAAAAACGAAGAAACGAAAATGAACACCGACTGCCGAAATTAAAGTAATTTTTCACTTTCTAGATTTTTTTTTGGAAATTGGTTATATTTTTTTCTAAAGTTTTTTTCTTGTCCTGTGTTCAGTTAGTGTCACTAGTTTTTATTAGTTTTCTTGACGTCTTGTTCAGGGTTTACAGACTTTCAAATCTCGAACTTGTACATACAATAACCATTTGTCTTATTGCCAAATAACTATACATTTTTAATTACAATTAGGTTCACAGCTACTATTCACGGCAGTGACTCCAAACACTTTATTAATAATGATATGACCAAGGATATACAATGTAATGTTTCCGTGAATGATCGGAAACACGCATTGGTAATACGAAACGCTATTTATTTGTATTGGGTCAACGCACTCTCACTATGTTGCACAGAAATGCACATGCTTTGCTTCGGACATTCCCGGCCATTCTCGGCCATTGGCGGCCATTCCGGGGCCATTTGACCCGTTACGGCTGTGCCTGTAAGTATGTGCGTTAGCCCGAAATACGCAACGCATAGTTACATTTTGTAGCTATGCGGTATGCCAAACATAGTCTTAATATGTCTATTCCAGAATAAAATTTACGACGATAATTTTGCTGAAATCGGGCATCACTATAGATTTAAAATGTCAAGCTCTTTGACAGAATCAAAAATTTAGAATCTTAATAGTCCGGTCAAATTAGACCAAATAATAGGAGTGAAGTTGCAAAAATTCGCACCCATCTGAAAATTGGTAGGTTTGTAATATATTTACTTGTATTATAGCTGCAGTGATGTATATACGTGGTGTAGTTATACCTACATATTATGATGTTTACAACTCTTTCAACTTTTTGAATCGTTATATCTCAAAAAGCGGTGGCTCTTAGGAAAAAGACTATTGTGTAATTTTTTATAGATCTGATTACAATTTTTGTCTGGGCTAATTTTATGTTAAAACTTACCGTTTTGCTGAAAATCGCGGAAAACCCCGCTTTTGTGATCCCGAGTATTTCTTTTCCAGATGTCGGATCGATGAGGACTTTAAGATTTCATTTATGATGGTGTTTTGAATAATCCGACCAATTTTCAGCTGGGTGCGAATTTTTGTACCCTCAGATGTCTAAATTGACTGCGCTATAATAAACCCTTCCCATGTGATACCTGCCTGTCAATTATGTTTGTTTTTGTTTTGTTTTTTTTTTAACTTTGCCCCACGTTAGCAATTTCTTCTTGTATCGTGGGTGCGTTTACAAACATTTAAACTAACTTAAACAAGACACCCAGTCAGTCAGTCAGTTTTAAAATTCCACCGTGAAAACTTAGATGTCATTACTGTATTCATTTTGCAGATATCCAATGGGCGGGTGTGACCACTTACTATTATAATGGCCTATACTGCTAGTCATTGGCAAAACATAAAACCCCAAATATTCTAAACTTTACCATTATGATCACAAAACTACGACCTGGTTTCAAAAAGGTTGAAGTTCCATTATTCCATATTATACTCCTGCCTACCTAGTTAATGTTATGTAATTCACAAAACATAACATTCCTGTAGAACAGACCTTAATAAACGCTGTACAGGAAGTTTGTTTCAGTGGCCCATATAATTCAAAACAAATTTCTCTGTTTACATCGAGCGGCATGGCACCATGTGGCTCATATTAGCTGTAAATACATATCTACTACCCATTTGTGTTGTGTTGGTTGTGGCTTTGGATATGCGAGTATGGAGAGATCATATTTGTGTAATCCTAGGCAGCCGAACAAGATGCAATCTATGTTTTCTTACTGACTATCTTTTCTGCTTAATTTTGTTGCGGGGTCCGATAAAGTTAAATTCATTCTCCGTAACTTCGTCGAGCTTCATTGCCTCATCGCTTTTTTGGTGGTCGCCACTGTTGATTCTGACTTTCAGGAGTTGCAGTGGTTTGGAAAAGGTGCGGTGGAAAAGTCCAAAAAAAAATACTGATTTTTTTTTTTGACTACCACCTTTATTATGTGGTTGCAAGGTCTTAATACTGAACATGAGATCCTCGTTCGATTCGTGGGTCGAAAAACGTGTTATTTTGTTTGCCCATCAAGAATTTCTCACCGGTGTCTGAATTTGTTGGCAGAATTATTTATTATTTGTCCCGTATAATAAGTAACTTAAACTGACATTACTGGTGAAATATGAGTTTACTGTTGATAAAGATAAATCTCTGCGCAACCCTCAGGGTATAGGTACAATCGTAATGTTCTGTATGTCTGTCATCATCATTTTTTCTAAGATGATGCCGTTATACAAACTTGAAAGACTCTTTATGTACTTAGTTTTCTTTTCCTTTTGATATTAATAGTAAGCATGATTTTCTTGAATGCAGGTAGAGGCAATAATTTTCAAAGAAAGATATATACTACGCTATAAAAACGTTAGCGGTAATTGCTCATAGATACATCGATACGAAATCGTCTGTACTTTTACTCACGCTTGCATCGCAATGAATATAAAATCGTAGTCGCCGGGAATAATTAAATTAGTTATGACTATCCTGTCGCGCCATGATGGCTTATTTCCTATCAGTTTGACAACATCTGCTTGCGCATACGGTTGCATTATCATACTCATAGACTTATAGAACAGTGGGATATAAATTCATGCAATCGGGCGCAAACTCTTTCATTTTGTCAATTCAATAATTTTCATTGCGATTTTATGCTATCGAGTAGGCGGACTTTTTGCACATGAGCAATGGCTTAGGAACAATCTTTCTTTTTTTATTGTTGATAGGCTCGCGTTTAACCACTATCTCCCCTGATGGTAAGCGATAGTGTAGTCAAAGGTGAGGTACAGTTTCAGTTGTGATTTGGTGTATTACACAACTAGGGTCTATCAAGTAAAAACGGCCTTAAAACTATGTGAGAGATAAAGCTATTGTGCGGTCAGTTCTTATCATTTTCTAGAACTCTGTTATTGGTCCGTGTCACAGGTTTTCAGTGTCACCATCGTCACTATTTGTCTACTGGTCTTACTTCATCAGCTTTATCTCTTTCTACAAATTCGTCAATTCGGAGACGGTCTTTTTTTTTATTTTATTTTTTGTTTACGAGGGGAAACCTTCGAAAGGCGCCTGGTGTTTTGGGGCAAACAAGTGTGGGATTTTTACCTCACTAAAACCACCCCGGTGATAACCATCAGCCCGTAGAAGTGGCCTCGAGACCTCTCAACAGACCACCCCGGAACCCCCTTTGTGCAACGCCTGAGGAGACTGAAAAAGCGCCTCCCCTGAGCCTCGCTGTGCACGGCAGCACGTGATCACTGTGCCACCATCTTTCCTGGAGTCACTTGGTGGGCGGACAGAGTTTAAAAATCTGAACGCCCGTGAAACCGGAGTCCCTCTTGCCTATGATGTAGGCGGGGTTCCGGCGTTTAAGGTATTGGGGTAGTTGCCTCCCCGAAGCCTCCTTCTGGAACATCACGGTCTCACAGAAGGAGGCCATTTCCCTCCAGTTTTCTGTCTCTGCCAGCATGGCGCTCACAACTGCTGGCAAATACAGGTCTCGCCCGATCCTGGCCACCAAGATCTGCCATTCATAGGTCCACGCAGGGCACTCCTCGAGTGTGTGCTGTACAGAGTCAAGGTCGCCTCCGCAGTGGTGGTAACTTGCCCGTGGTCATTCGCCCAATCCTATTCAGATACTCACCGAAGCAATAGTGCCCGGTCGGTACCTGAGGGAGCCTGTAGGAGATGCGCTCCTCTCTTCTTAGCCAGGCTTCGAAGTGCGGCAGAACAGCTACGACAACGGGCTTGGTCGAAAATTGCAGCTGCTGTAGTCGCTCGCGCCACCGCTCGAACGTTTTTCGCCGTTTCTGCCGCCTTAGCCTAACTGAAGCGATTCCTGGCACGCTTTCACCATTCTGGCAGATGGCGCGAGTTCGGTTATAAACCCTGGCGTCCATGTCCGCCAGAATTTCCAGTGGAGGGAAGCGTGCCAGGAGAGTTATGGCCACCTCAAAAGATACCGTTCGGTAACCTCTTGCAATACGAATGGCCATTTTCCGCTTCAGGCTATTAACTTTAATCCTGCTGCGATGGACGCCTGATAGTCTGCTTGACCAGACAAGCACCCCATAAAAGACCATCGATCGCACTACACCCACGTAGAGGCGGCGAACTTCTTCCCGATTACCTTTGATTATCTCATTCTCACTGTACCAACTTTGAGACATTTTCTTAGATGGTGAATACAATCTTATCTTTCCTAGACTAGACTATAAATTTCCTAGGAAATATTGTATCTAGCAGTTTCTTATCGCGGTAGGTCAAGGTTATAAAGATAAGTGGAAAAACTGATTGCTATTCTATTTATTGTGGTGAAGTCGTTTCTGATAAATTATCTTGGAATTCTTGAATGAGACTTGATATTTTTGTTCCGGGTTTCACATATAGATATTTACCTACATAGACGATTTGAAGTAGGAACTGGTGTGAAAATTTTCTAATATATGCTTTTGAATAGGATTTCCAGCAATTTCAGCGCTGAATTCTTTGGGATTCATGGCACTTGAAAGCACAAACACTAACGAATTGAGTTCTAAATTCTCTCCAATGTGCGCAGTGACAGGTTTCTGGCCCATTGCCTTTACACAACACAGCATTTCATCAGTTGATATACAACTATATTAGTTAATACCCGTAAACTTCATGTAACCACCGGATGGAGTACAATACCTTTTCGTTCATCCTCACATAAGGGTGCGCCCACGCATTGCGTTACCGTGATACCCATAGTTCCGTCCTTTTGATTGGCCAAACGGTCGACTCGTCATGGTCCAATGATACCGTACATTTATTAACAACGCTTGCATAACTATGCTATTGAAGATTTTTCCCGCGCAAATAAAATCAACCAGCTTATTTAGGTCTTCGTAGAACTAGTGGATCGATTTCTGCGGTTGTTTTTCGTAGCTCATGTTAAATTGGTGTTTCAAACTGGATGAAAGCTATCGAAAGGACGTTACGGACGCGCCTTCCCACGCAAATGAATCGCTGTGATGTAATTGGGACTAAAATGTAGTTGAATGTTTACAATCTGTAATAATATAGTCTATTTTATTGCCCCCCAGTTGGCTTTGTTAAATGATTTGTAAGTCTATGGACGGTTTGCAAACTATGGAGTATAGAGTGGGGTAATTTTACTTCATTTAAATTTTACTTATTTGGAAATAAACAGGGTGTATCAGGTCTTTGTTGTCTTGTTCAGTTATAAAAGTAGATCGTGGGATATTGGAGTGAACCTATCATCTCAGAGATTAAAATGTGTACTTGGTGGCCTAAATACTTACGCGCAGCTGAAGTAAAAAATATAGAAAAACTCGAATTAGGATGGCTAAAAGAACAAGGAAAGGCAAGGACAACGATGTGAAACATGATAATAATATCTCTAGATAACTTCTCTGACTTGTAAATTGACGATGAATTGGGCAGTAGGTATGAAAGAAGAAGAAATGTGCACTAACCCTAAATAGATCTTACAACACAGGTAGAACCAGGAAGGCCTGTGGGGTTCCCAAAGGCGGCTTAATGAACTCTCGATACCAGAGGACGCCACACCTTACACTAAAAGCAAGAAACAAAGAAAGAAAACATTTATTGCCACTAAGAAATGTTACACAGGTAGACAAGAGATGATCATAATAATTTAAAGAACCTGCTAAGTCAAGTTGGTTGCCAGGTTTACCTCAGTGTCAATAACGTCATAAGAAAAAGACAACAAAAGCATTGGAAACACATTTATTAATATTGTATTTTTATTATTGCAAACGATAGAGATAGTACAAGCTACATGGATGTTTAAAAGAGTTTGTAGATAAGAATTTTTTTCTTGAAAAAGAGCGAAGCGTATATAAACAAATCATTTTAATTAAAATAGAGCGTGGACCGAATAACGCGCTCTATACAAAGGTACGATGTTGTTACGTGTTTTTATTAAAACGAGGACAACACGTTTTTCTTAATTTGTACTAATTAATCGATTACGTCGATTTACTTAATTAAAGATTTGCATATTGTCCTACAAAATACGAGTAGACACGCAGCAAAACATACAGGTTGGTTTTTAAGTCATTTACAATTTCTCAAAGCTTAAGAGTAGTACACATGAATATGAACAATTCAATTTGGGAAAAATCTAAAAAAAAAAAACAAAAAGTCTAAACACCCGACTGCTTCAAAAGCGAACTAAAAAGACGTAAACAAGAAAAAAATCATGCTGTGCAGTCGGAGGATACACATATTCGCGACCTGGCTGACCAAATCTGTATGTATCCTCCGACTGCACAGCATGATTTTTTTCTTGTGTACGTCTTTTTAGTTCGCTTTTTAAGCAGTCGGGTGTTTTGATTTTTTGAATTATTTTTTTTATTTAACACTTTTCATTTTTTTTTTTCGTATCAGGTACATTTAAACATATACTCGTAAGTGGTACATATTTTTGAAATCATCTCTTAAAACCCTTTATTTTGACATCCCACACGATGGGATTGGAAGAAAAAAATTGGGCCCGACAATATGGCGCCCAAAAGCCGCCATTTTTCTATTTTTCGATTTTAATTTAGCCAGTGACACTTGCAGTGTTAAGACGCATCGATTGACATACGGATCATCAAAATCGGTCGACGCGTATGGTCTCTGGAACGCCACATAGGAACAAATATATATACATACATAGACTGATAAACACATTACCCTCCTTCGGCTGTCGGGTAAAAAACCAACATAATGTAGCTGATCCATACATTTCGAAAATTTTCATTTGTACCTATTTTGCGAAAATTTTAATGTATAATAACGGTAATTTTTCATATTTCAGACGTGAAAAATAAATGTTTTTTGATGTTAATAAGTATTTTCACCCCATGAAAGATGGCTAATTAATTAAAAATCACTCTTTATAAATATATTGTAGAACGAAAACTAGTGATTAATCAAAACTATAAAAAAAAACAAGTAAAAGAACCAGTTGGTACCATATCACATATCTCGCTAATAGATGCATCTAATGGACGCTTTTGCTGGAACCAATAATCAAATTATTAGGCGAGCTTTTAAAAGCTTTCATCGGAAGATACCGTCAGTGCTAGTATTTTACCACCGGGGTAAAAAGGTAATAAAAATAATGAAATTTCACCTGTGGCAACGTTTGCCTTCCGGAGGAACATATTTGCAGCAGAAACGTACGGAAGATAATAAAGAGATGATAAAACAGCTCCATTATTTTGCAGATAAACGGTGTTAAATTTTAAGTTGAGACTTTTGGGCGAAAATCGAAACTATGATGAATAGAAGAAACGAAGTAGGTAGGTATAAACTGGATTAAACAAAGTCTGTTTGTTATTTTTTTTTTGTTGTACCTAGGTAATAGGCAAGTAGTTTAGTAAGGTACCTCATCATCATCATATCAGCCGAAAGACGCCCACTGCTGGACATAGGCCTCCCGCAAGCGTCGCCACATTGACCGGTCCCGTGCGTCTCGCAACCAGAGGATCCCCGCAATTTTCACCAGGTCATCGGTCCATCTGGTGGGAGGCCTTCCAACCAACGCAACGCTTTCGGTTCGCGGTCGCCACACCAGAACCTTTCTGCCCCATCGGCCATCCGTTCTGCGAGCAATGTGCTCTGCCCACTGCCACTTAGGTTTCGCAATTCTTCGGTAACCCTATGTCGGTAACCCTACTTGCGGATCTCTACATTTCTGATTCGATCACGCAAGGAAACTCCGAGCATAGCCTTCTCCATTGCCCTTTGAGCGACTGTAAGCTTTCTGATAAGGCCCATTGTAAGCGACCACTTCTCAGAGCCATATGTCATCACTGGCGACACACTGGTCATAGACTTTCGTCTTGAGACACTGTGGTAAGTTGGACGGTTCGATTCGACGGTTGACCTCTTTCTCGAAGTTGGCCCTACCCAATTGGATCGTTTGTCCCAGGTCAACATAGTCGCCCATGACTTCGAGTGTAGTCTCCGACCTTGATAGGAGTGGGTGTAACATGGGCATTCAACATCACCTTGGTTTTGTCCATGTTCATTCTAAGACCCCTCTTTCGGAAGCTCTACTGAGATCATCGAGCATTGTACTGAGATCCTTCATGGTCTCAGCCATAACCACTATATCGTCGGCAAACCGAAGGTTAGTGATGTACTCGCCATTGACGTTTATGCCTAGCCCTCTCCAGTCCAGAACCTTTAAGACATCCTACAGTGCAGCGGTAAACAGAGAGGCAGGTTGTACTCTTTGGTCTTCTGTATAACCTGCCGCAGCGTATGTATGTAGTCTAGGGTGCTGAAGCCTTTACGGAATACGGCTTGTTTGGGAGGCTGGAAAACGTCAAACATACGCGCGAGACTATTCGTGATGACTCTTGATAACAGTTTGTAGACATGGCTAAGAAGTGGGATGGGCCTATTCTATAATTCTTCAGTAGGACATTGTCTCTCTCTTAAAGAAGAGTACCAGCACACCCCTGCACCATGCCTGTGGCACTTTCTCCTCGAGTATGATGGAATCAAACAGGACCTGAAGGGACTTAAGTACTGGTTTTCCACCCGCCTTCAGGAGTTCTGCCGTAATTCCGTCATCACCCGGTGCCTTGTTGTTCTTAAGCTGTTTCAGAGCCATCCTAATCTCATACAGGCTGACGTCTGGAATGTCTTCGGTGTAGTGTCGGGTCAGTCTTGCTCTAGGGTCATTCGCTAGATTCGCGACGGGTTTACTGGTTGACTTGTACAACTGCTCATAGAATGTCTCGATCTCCCTCAGAAGCTCCGGTTTGGCGAACACGATCCTGCCATCATCGGTCTTCAGTTTCGTGAGCTGGCTCTGCCCAATAGACAGATCTCTTGCAAAGACCTTGGAGCCCTTATTCCGCTCAATCGCGTCTTTAATACTTTCGCGGCGGCGATCACTTTTCAAGGACTAGCGATTCGTGTTTTTAACCGGTATTTCAACGCGTCGTCTGAAGACTGCAAGATCATCTCACGCCTCTCCTGCATGAGCTTGAGAGTAGTATCAGAGACCTTTTTGTTCCTATCTGTACGGCAGGTCTTGAAAAACTTCGGCCCGACCGTATGGGCAGCTTCCACGAACCCATCGCTGTATTCGTCCAAGGAGCTCCCTAGGCACTCGAAACGATTAAGGACTTCGAACTGAAAGCTCTGTAAGGTACCTATAATGCCAGAATAGATTACCCGAATATCATGAAACTGAACATAACCGGTGAAATGAGAGTGAACTAAGGTGAACTGTACACATCTGCGTACCCCTTTAAAGCGTACTAGAGTGATGTTATGTTATGAAATGGTATAAACAATAAACAGACATGCGATTGCAGCAATACCGAGGGATTTACAGAAGATCTCCTGACTGTAACAAAATAATAGTTTTGCTGTGTTTTTAATTTAAGTATTCATTTACCATACCCTTTGTTAATTTATTATTTTTATAAGTTTTAAGCACTTTATATCCTGAAACACAGGTTCAACCTAGTTCAGGCAAATAAGAAACTGTCTTCTTTTATATTTTAAGATATTTTACTGTAAAATATGCCTTATGTTATAAATAAACGATATTATTATTATTATTATTATTATTATTTGCCGTTATTTATTGAAGAGTTCTGTTGTATATCTCTGAAGCTCTTGATCAGATCAGGGATACGCAGATGTGTAGGTACAGTTTACCCTGTTACACTTTTATTTCACCGTGTTTCAAGTTGCATGTTATTCGGGTAATCTATCTGGCATAAATGTGGGCATTATATAGATAACTAGCTTCTGCCCCCGCGGCTTCGCCCGCGTATAAATATAGTGTTTTATAATCCCAAGGCAATACAAACTATCCTATGTACTTTACAGGGTCTCAAAATATCTCCATTCCAAATTTCATTTAAATCTGTTCTGTAGATCCTGAGATTACCCCCCTACAACCTCACAAACTTTATCTCTTTATAATATTTGTATAGATTACAATTTTTTGTAAAAACTTATTTACAAAAATATACAACCGACTTTCAAATAAAAACACTACAAAGTGAAAAATATCTTCAATTTCGAAAGTTGGTGTCAAAAAACGAATTAACAAAAACAAGAACACTTTTCACGACTTTCGAAATTGAAGTTATATTTCACTTTGTGGTTTTTTATATGAAAGTCAGTTGTATTTTTTTGAGTAGGTCTCCCATCCTGGAAATCTCTATCAATAGCTTCGACAATGGTAATACAAATAATAATGCTAATAATTTTCCATCGTCATTTCAGTTTTCAGCTCTACATCCAACAATTATTTAACGAATAATATAAGATTACGCTGGCTCCAACACTACCATAAACTCATAACAAATGCCCTCAAGGGAGTGTTGCCATAACCACCGCGGATTAGTGATCGCAGTATGATTTTATTAGGGCGTTCAGAGTATTTATTAGGGGTAAACGAGAACCGATGAGGTGCTTGCCTTCATTGAGGATAATAACACGATTTATTTGTTTGTAGGTTACATAAATTGTTCAGTGTTTTTACCAAGGTGTGCTTGTGGCACCAATCGCAGGATCAACGATTACATTTACAAAAAGTACTCAATGTGTTTCTTCTTCTGTCACAAAGATACTTACAAAACTTTTCGTAATCCTTTTTTCATTTGCCGTATTATTCAGGCAAGTCATAGAACCAAAAACTCAAAGACTTGTGACATCCACCAATTCTTCCTCGCCCGGTGGTGAATTACGGTCCACTCCCTTTCCCAGAGAGGAGAGAGAGCCCTGTGTCCTAGAAGTGGGAACATAATTAGCTAATTAATTTATGGTTTTGTTTGGTTCCAAATTGTCCAAATAGTTATATTGGGAATTTAATCAAATGCCGAATAGAACCTCGTAAACATCAATTAGTAGCCATCTACCATGCCTTCTGTTGATACAAGCGAAAAAAATGTCTACTCTTAAAAAGTTAAAGAACTTGAGGCCTATGTTTATATCAATCAAACTGCCATAATCGTGGACGACCACAGACCACAAACAATTAATAAACAAGTATACAATGACAAATTATTTCGCGTTTCCGTGTCCCAGTTTTTGGTCGGCGTTGAATAGGCCATGCCATGTATCAAAATGATGGATGGTCCTAACTAAACTTTGATCGCGCACAATTAGGCTGACAATCCACCACACCTTGCCATCGGACAATATATTGTATGTCAATCACTGCGAACACGCACGGAATTGTGCATTCGGTTTGTGGACGACGGACTTTATGTGATACGAGACGATAACGATACGACGATGGCTATGTAATTATGACTATTGTAATTATGGTCATATGCTCACATGAGCTTGTAAACGTTAAACATGAGCCTTCCAGTGATCACGTTTGGTAACTAAGTGAAATAATTTAATATCGTGATTACCAATTTGAAATTGCCAACGTTGCCATTGGCTGATAATAGGATGCTGCAGAATCTACTCATAACAGTCCCCTATCATGAGCATGACCCACAAGAATGTTATCTGTATCAGTTACACAATCTGTATCAGATACACAAGAGCAATGTTATAAATGATAATTGAATTGTTTTATGAAACACTATTCGTTTTCTATATAAAATTGACATTGGTGACTTGGATGAAATTAACACATTTTTTTTCATCCTAGTCTTCATCGACATTTTCTGCCTCCTCATGCAATTCAGGTTCGGCCGTTTTCTTCTTCCATTCTTTCCAGACAGATAAATCACTATCAAGTGTTGCCAAGTATTCAATAGCCGGGTGCTGTTTCCTGTAATGTTTTGTTATCGTGTACAGTTGTACCATGTCGTATCTTATAAATTGTAAAAGGGCTCTTCTGTTAGTCGTTCATGTGGCTCCTACGGTCTTGGATCTGATGCTATCGCTTTTGTTAAGTATCGGTTACATTCTGTAAGCTGCAATTATGCGCAGAACCTGATCTATATCTCCCTGGTGTATTGTTCATTGATATTGGAAATAGGTGATATAGCTGTGTTTGGTTCTTGTTTTGCCGTGTTATGTTTAGATTTAATATATTCTGTTTGGTACGGTAGGTACTTCTGTGTTTTCATCATCAGTTTTGGCTTTATTTAAAACTTTGTTGTTTGTTTTATTAACCATGTATTATCTAGAATAGTTTACAAGGGAAGCTATCTCTCTTCATCCTTTCCAATATTTTCCATTTTTCTCTTTTGTTGGTATTCTCAGTAGTCACTTACTCTACTCCTTTCTAGATATCTTTATTATCTTTCACACTATATATCATGTACTTTGTCAAACAGTGACCTGTTGCAGTTCCCAATGTTGTCACTGTACGTCCGTCCAATGCTTCATTTTCAATTCCGTCAATCTCTCTGTCGTTCAGCTTTTGATTCCCCTATATTCCTGCCATCAACACAAACGTGTGACCGTATCATGCACCAAATAGAGTCAATATTCGCTTATAAAAACCAACTGTACCATAGATGACGTTCGGTGTTTAGTTTAGCGTGTCGCAACAGAGCACAAAGCTGGTATTTTATTGTGATTTACATACAGAAAGTGTCCATTGTGAGTGCGCGCCCTGTCACAGTTGCCCTCTGGCCTCCGTAGGCCAGCGTGGTCTACTAGACCGCCTATCGAATTAGGTCTATTCTGACCCGCGTTTTTTGGACACAAAACTCTCCGTGTTCCGTAGTCTATCACCCATCTATCCAGTGTAGTGATTCATTTTCGCGCATGTTTTCGCAAGTGTCGTTCAAATACATGTGATTGGACGTTTGTGTATGTAAGTTTTGTTAATAATTTGTTGTTTTAATTAAAAGCTTTTGCGGCTTTATGCGTAATGGCAGCTGCGGGATGCTAAAGTACAGTTTATGAAATAGGTGTAACAAAGTAGGTACATAAGTTTTATAACCGCGATGAGATAAAATGTATAGCTGTACACAAATATATTCTGGGTTTAATTGGCTGTTGAGTAAAAGATACCTACATTATATTTTTAGCACTAATTGGGCCACTTACAAAATGCCATGTTAAGAATTCGCTAACGAGATTTTAATGAGATCTATTTGATTGGCTATAAAAACAGAGCTAAGGTTTTGAATGAAAATATTTCTTTGACTAAGACAGCACTGAAAAACCTTCAGTCTCTAAATAGAACCAAAAACGAACATTGTTAAATCAGTTGAAGAGAATCATTTAATATTTACTGGTTAAAACAATGACTAACTGAGTTGGGATTTTTTTCATTGAGTGAAATTTTCCTCAATACACAATCCGAATTGATTGCGGCCATAAGCATCCGTACGCAAAATACGCGCTTAGGCGTGGAGTTGCGGACACCAGCCCGTCTTAATCTAATCTAATCTAAGCATCGTTCAAAGATGATCTGTTGGGACACTGGGATCAAGTGGTACTTGGTACTCTAACTTTGTTGAATCAATTTTGACAGCCTATCTTTTTCAGAACCACCAGATATTTTTACTGGATGTATAAACAAGCTGAAGTTTATTTCATTGTCTATATTTATCATTCTCCTGCTTTTCTGCCAATTTTATTGCAATTGACGCAGCATTTTATCTTTTTCCATGTATCTCAATTTGTCGTCATCAAAAAAAATAAAAATAAACCTTTTTTTCTAGTCTTTATTTTTCACATAATCCATCAATCGTTTCTTTAGTCTTATAAACCATTCACATTCATACTCAAAAATGTCTTTTGCACTTTATGAAAATTTATAATCAAATTATTTTTCATACCATTTGGTTTCATATCATAAGAACGTTATGTATCATTCATTCATGTTTTCTATTTTAATAGGCATGGAAAGGTGGTAGTCGCTTACATATCCTATATGATAAATACCGATTTACATAAGTTATTAATTTAAGCAGTCTTTACGGGTTCGATTTATTGCCAGTATTAACATTTTTAGGGCAAGCTCAATCAATTTAGTCTTTTTATCTTAAACCCAGAAATGAAGCACCATTCAAACCTCCTTAAATGATGGATTTCCATAGAAAATTGATTTACCTACTTAAATATCCTTTTGTAAGGGTATATAAGATATTATTTGAAGAAAGATAAAGTATTTTGTGGAACTAAGCGCCCACCTTTTTAAGTCTTGGCCTAATATTGTAACACAGCAAAGAAAAATGTTAATATTCTATTTGTAATTATGTCATATATTTTTAGTTTTATTAAAAGCTTTTATGTTTTCCTTAGTGTGTATGTTCCTACGAGGTGGATTCAAATAAATTTGATGTTGTAACTACATATATATTCATCGTATTTACACAGTCTCACAATTCAATTACTGAAAATGTGTTTAAATAATTCGTCCAAAGAAAATAAACGTCCAAACACGCAAACGGCGCTACCGTAAATATATGTTTTCCATTAATAAAAATGAATTCTTATTTTGTGGGCTTCCCATATCAACTTCGGGAAACGTTTATTAGAAGATTTACAATTATATTTTTATTTGTATATACATTCTACACTTAATTTAAAAAACATTTTTTTTTTATTTCGATGATTTTTTTATGTAAGATTTCAGGTTTTAGGTACACATCCTCTTAATAGGACACACATGTGATCGAAATAAGTGATTTATTTACAGTATCGCTTCAATAGGTTGTCGGGACACTGTTCTGTGCCAAATGCCCCGATCACATGCACTTCCTGGTTCAGATTCTAAACACAGGCGACTTGCATCGCATTTAGTTTTAACTCTGTAGTTACTGGTCAGCTAATCGCAACACACTGCCGGGAAGTGCTGTGGTTTCATTACAACAACACCCCTTATAAATAACAGTGAACCGTGCCTAATTTTAGACTTATCGGAACCGTAGCGAAAATTAATCCAGCTGTGCTCATTACATGTATCACCAACCAATTCTACGTCAGTAAAATCTTTGATAGCTACTGTTTCATTGTTCGAATGACATTTCCTAACCGTATCGTTTTACCTCATTTGATATTATGGTAAGTGGACTACTGTTTCTGGCAACACGTGGGTGGCTATTTACGTTAACGAGTCGGCTGTGCAATTCATTATGATTAATTTACATGCATAATGTATGTAGTTACGGGATTAGTATTTTCGGTTGTGTGATTTATTGCGTTTTTTTGTCGTTTTGTTTCTTCGTGTTTTATAATAGTGAATTTTTCATATAGACATATGTGGCATTCAATATAAAGCAGTATCCTAAATGGTCTCTATCAATTCAAAACAACCAACTTCTTTGTTTTACGGTATGGAAATAGTTTCTCGAGCTTCCATGCATACTAAAGTGACTTTTAATTTTTCATTTATATGACAACTCACACGATGCATCTCCTTTTGTGTCTAGTTGGTTGATGTTTGTCCATTAATTCACAAAGGAATTTTCCTTTGGTCTCTTTACACAAATATTAGGACTGTTTCTTGGAATAGTCATCAGTAAATATTTTTCACCCCTTTTCATCTTTAATGTTAATACAAATTTTTCCAGTAAACTCCTTCCTTACTCAAATAGTGCGCGTAATATTGGAACAAGTCTTAGGGCTGTCACGCAAATATAAACAAAGTGAGCACAGTCTTCTTCTTCCGAATAATTTATCGTTCGTTTCTTCATATTTGCTTTTATTTTTCTTCTCCATCTTATATTATAGTGCCGTCCTTTGTGACAACGTTTATTCAAACACTTTGTACGATTACAAGTTTGCCCACTGATGCTTTCCTTCTTAAATAAACATGACTAAACTCTTTTGATGTCTCGTTGAGATACAATCTCAGATATTTTAGCTTAGGTACTTTGTACTTTCAAGGTTATTTTGCAAATTCGAGATTTTTGTTATTTCTGCTCTGAGTTGCATAATACTGAAACTCCAAGAAAGTTGGGTGCACATTATACATTTTAATATTAAGTACACCCACTTTTGAGATATTTTAACGTTCTCTCACATGATAGGTTATTAATTAGTCATTGGCAGCGATGCAACAATGAATCTGTTGTCATAGTTAGATCACCCTTATTAAATATTTTATTCTAAATTTTAAAATCGATTAATTGCAATATTAATACATTCGCTTTGAATAAAGAAAGCAAACTCTTTATAGACAAGTAAAACAACCAAGTAACATCATTAAAACTGAAAGTATGATTTAGGAAGAAAATCATTTTAGTAATGCGATCTTTTTGTTCGTAGCGGAGACGAAAGCGGCCGAGGTGGTCGCGAACCAGGTTGTGAAGTCACCGAACACTCCAACAGCACCGAGCCCGACACCGAAACGTGAGTAAAAACCTTTTTGTACTAAATGGCCCGTTGTTTTCAACAAAAAAATCCTATTGTTTTTACGTAACCTGAAACTTTGGAACAACACACGACCTAAACATTGAGTTATTTTGTTTTGAAACGCAAAAAGTGGGATGCTTACAACTACACTCGTGAACACGGCAAAAAGGTACACTTACAAAAAAATTTACAGACCAAGCAAAAAAAAGTAGGAACTCTAGATTGTAAAGATAGAGACATTATTTAAAATCACGTGTCTATTCTTCGAAGGGTTGGGCAAATTGTTATTGGGTTTTTATTAATAGCAGCTCGAAGCCTGTTCGAAGGCAATAGGCTCGCCAACATATTTATTGGATTAGAATAAAACTCGCGAAATGTGGGTGTACCTACTATTGTGTATTACAATTTCACATCACATCAACAATAAATAAATTAAATATCAACGATATTTAATTTATTTTTCAAATTTAGTACTTCTTTAGCTACCATTACATCTTCATTAGCCAGTGCACTGCTGGTATGTCTAGCAGTATTTGTGAACTCTGATGTGGGACACCTCCGTGTACAGCTATCAGTGAAGGGTTTCTAGAATCCAATGATACAGTAATGATTGGTCTTATTGTATTTATTTTTAGTAAGTGTTGTCCCAATGCAGGGCAAAGGCCTTCGCTTTCTTCTCCCCTGAGGTATTACCTCCCTTTTTCTTCTTTATTAAATTGGAGACTATATGCCTGCCTTACTACCCACTTCTGCCACCATAAATAGAATTTTAGATGTATGCGACTTAAAAGGACGCATCTATGCTTCTGGAAAACCAGATTGTTACATGCTGCATTTTTCCACCAAGAAAAACAATAATTTTATTTATCGACACCAACAAAATTATCTGCAAGGCTATCTCAACCGCATTAGGTACGAATGTAATAGTACATTGTTCAGGAGCAGGCTTTATCGAGATACAACACAAACATGGCGAGGTACAAGATAACAGGATACATTATGCGCTGGTCGGTGTTATTAGCAAGTAAAATGGCACGATTGTCATGCGCTGACCTAACTTACTTGCCCCTGTTTGAGCTGCATGCGCCCCTCAAATTCTGAATGTTATTGTTCCAAATAAACATGGACCGATCGACTTTAAAATAGGTGTGGTACACTTTCAGAAATGTCAACATTAATTTTGTTCCTGTAATAATAATTAGAAGTAAATAACACAACTGTAAATTACCCCTAATAGGGGTTACAAGACCAAAGAAACGATGGATAGATTGTGTGAAAGATGATATAAATAGAGAAGAAGTGATGAAAGAAAGAATGAAACATGTGTTTATTGGCATTAAAAATAAA
The DNA here is from genome assembly GCA_964057195.1 of Orthosia cruda. Lineage (NCBI taxonomy): Eukaryota > Metazoa > Arthropoda > Insecta > Lepidoptera > Noctuidae > Orthosia > Orthosia cruda. The sequence continues at coordinate 38,549,841 of OZ059830.1, forward strand.
AACACCGACAGATACCAAATAAGAGATGTAGGTATAGACGAATAAGATTTGCTGCACCTACTCCAAATAAACTGAGAAAAGAGCAGGCGGTTGATAATGAAGATAGTTTTACTATAATTCAGAAATCAATTCCCAATGTATTTGCAATAATGTAGATTTCCATAATAGGCGCTGATAAATTCAATACCAGAGCATGTTTAATAACTCAATGATCCATAAAGTCCGAAGATTAAACACGGCTGTTCAGCGCCAAAGCCAGTAATTCGCAACAGTTATGGATGAGCTGATCAAACGCTAATAAACACATACAGTTGCACTGTACACTTTGGCAATAGGCTGTAAATACGCAGCAATGAGAGACAAGGTGCATATCCCAACTGTTTTTACAATACACAAGCGAGAACATACTGCACAAACATAATTTAACCTTATTACAGTCCGACTCAGTTCAGTTTGCACGAGTTCCTCGCTCGTTTACCGGCCTAATTAGAAACATTTAGCGTGTATCGAAGACGAGTCTAAATGTATTTTTAAATGTAACAATAAAACACGTTGGGTCTCGAAGTCTCGACACATTCACCTTATAACCCTTTGACTTGGAGCCAAAAAGCGGCGCCGCAGTTAGTGGCCGCGGTGTTTTGGCACACTGGCACGGATCTACGCAGTGATTATGTCATGCCTCATACATCGTGTTCCGAACAGTTTGTTATTTCGTTCTCGCAAACAAATATCGGAATGGCGCTTTCGTGGAGAAAGCAGAGGACACTTGGTTATATTTCTGGAAATTGGAAGGTCGTTGCATCCCCGTTTTGTTGCCAATTGCACTTTGAATATTTGTCTCACCCACGATGTTTATTATTGCATTCTAGAAATACCGGTGTAGCGTTTGTTTTTTGTCCGTTTATTCCTGCGCTTACTGATGTATGTAAGACAGGTCGTGGGATCCCCACTAGTAGAAACTAGCAGTCTCCATGGTGACTTTACAATTATCATAGATTTTATATTTCAAGTACCATTATGTATCACTAGGAGGCATTCTCCCCCATATCTTTTCGGACCCTCTTGTCACATGGCACGATTATACCGAAAACTTGATATATAAGTGCTTTCAAATTATAAGCGACCCCATAAGACTCCTACTAGCATTCCACATAAATGTAAGGACAGACTCTGTTTTCTCAATACCAACACCCGGCTCTGCTCCAATAATATGTATTGATTGATTTGATCTGAGACAGCTAAACTTGAACACGTCAGCTGTTCTAGATTGTGCTCTGAAAATAGCCAAGTATTTTGAATGAGAGTGAAATCCCGATTTAAACACATTTAATATGAGAGTGAACATGTTGACCTATTTGCACGGATGTGTTTTTCTTTATGACGTTCGGTTTCGTGTATTATGATGTTCAAATATATTTGAGTTGGTAACATTATTTATGTTGTTACCATTTTCAAATACATATATCATTCATAATATCTTACCGTAGAGACGTCTTCTGTAAACCCGAACAATATGGATACCGTTTAAACTATCATTTCTTACAAATTATAAAACACGACAAATAAATATAAGATTTTGTTATTACCTCAATAGTCAACAGTCATTGCTAAATTAGCGAGAAAATTTCATAATTACATCTGTACGTGACTTTGTGAAATCTTTACATCATTGCCACGCGGATAAACACGTTCTGTCTAGAACCAATCCTATCCGATTGTTTGGATCTCAAACCTGGGTCCACGCTCAATTTATTGTTCAACGTATAAATACTTTTAAAACCCAAAACTATTTTCAATTTTATTAAAATTACCCTCTATTTCAAACAGTTGATGACACACTGCGTAAATTCTTTCACGTAAGAATTTTCGTTTTTCAGAATGATGTAGGTACTTATGTCATCGTCAGTTTGTGGATATTTGTTCCAGATAGTTTGTTGGAATAATAGTCTGTAACTATGTATTATTAAAAACTATTATAGAGTGTTACCTCACCTCGGGCGTTAGGAGATTCGGCATCGAAAGATACGGCTCAGTGGCACACTTGGGCCGCTATTTTAGGAAAATTACCTAGGTTAAAGATTTTCTCCTATGCAATATGTAATTTATAAATGAAATATTACCACGTTGCTCCTGAATTGGTTTGCTTATAATCTATAAAGAACTGTTTGGCGATGTCAGAGATTGTGTTTCGCAAAAACATTTTTTGGTACCTCTTAGCACCAAAAAATCCAAAGGACCATTTTAGCTTCCATACTGTATATTGTTTCAATCTCTCGTTGTTTGGGTTTTGCGTTGGTTGTCTGTCAGAAATGACTAACAGACAATAGACAGTCTCAAAAGACAGTCACTATAGACTCGCCACTTTTCTAAATAAGTCGACAATATTCAATATGGAACATTATTACCGACTTTAAAAAAAAGGATTTTAAAAGCTAAGGGAATAAAAACACTAAAGGCTAATGGCCAGGCCAATCAAGGCATTCTTTTTCATAAAATCAATACATTTTATGAAAAAGAATTCAGGCATAAGGCATAAAGTGACGTCAGAGTTGATAACATAGGAACTCCAAGAGCTAGTCTTTATGTTTATTTAGCTCATTAGGAATGAAACATAAGAAAAACAATTGGACTACGCAGATATTGCAAGAATGATCAGTTAATTATGACTGCGTAAATCATACTCATAATAGGATGACGTAGATCGATTCTAATTATAATGTTCTAAATATTACTAAGTATGAAACAGCAACAATATCTATTGAATAAGTGCTTTAAAGGAGGTTCTTGGACTAACTTTGTTAACGTACTTTATACATACATTATTTATTTATATAGAAGCCTGATTTTACAAAGTTGTTTTGGCTAAAACATAAAAAGATTAAATACCTTAAGTTTAAATTTTGATCGAAGGCTCCTAAGCTAAGTGTATGTTCCTCACTGTGACTTGAAAATCAGGAAATGGTTAAATATATTTAAACACAAAAATGTGATTGTACGACGGATATTTCAAATAGGTAGATACTCGACGCTAGAATACTAATAATAAAATCACAATAAGATTACATCCAAGTATTACATGACACTAAGAGCAAAACAAACACAGCAGAGATCTCAAATCTACTTGATCCAAGAAAACGTTTTAAATCTTATCGTTGAATCCTACAACAGTCATCGAATAAAGTAAATATCAAAGTATTATTTGCTCAAATCTTATGTACAATATTATTTGTACTTTGTATGTGCAGCTCGCTATCAACACGTTTGTATTCTATACTATAGTTTTCTTTATTACATGTTTTATTCTATATCTTTGCAAGCCATTGCATTTTATACGAGTATACGTGCTTCTTTCAAACCGCAGCAAGTTTTCCGCGAGAGAAAACGTTATATCCATTGAATACTGAAAGTCAAAGTGTACAGCTTTTCCAGGAATTTAAACTGAAACGCAGGTAGCGTTAGCGTCCCAAGTTATGATTTGTATTTTGATGTAAAGTATTAGAGAGGAACTTATGTTTTGAAATATTTTCTATTAACATTCGATAATATTAAAGAAGTTGTAAATGGTATTTAGTTATTTTTAAATAGCATGATGAGCTCGATTCCTATTGAAAAGAGTTACCCGAAGTCCACTCTAGGGTACTTGTCCCACTGGCGACGATCAGGCAGAAGCAAGCAGGGCTAGAAACTAGATACGAGTTATCGAGCGATGAGAAGCGAGTGTGTTAGTTCTGATAGTTTAGTCGCTCGGCTATAAGAGAGTGTTCTTGTGCGATGGGTGATTACTCGCACCACTCGCACGGGGCAATCGGTTGCTGTTTGACGGCGGCTGTTTATTCTCTAGCGTAAGTCCTGGCCGCCAAGCGAGCATCGCTGACCCACTATCGCTAAGAGAGTATTATAACCTTTGATAGCGCTTGTCGCTGCGAAAAACTTATTTGTGAGAGAGTTCTCACCGGCAGTGTAAACAGCCAGAGATCAATGGGATCTTATATCTTTTGTGCGTTTCTTCAGCGCGAAAATAGTTGATAGCCAATCACTTACTCGTCGGTGGTAGGACAAGCGTCTAGCAGAAAATAGAATTGTGTGGATAAGGGAGATGGAGCCTTTTTACTTGCAGTAGAACAAAACAAGCTAGTTAGGTGCGATTTCCGAATATAAACATCTTTCAGTAATTTTGACCGAGAGTCCGGGCCCGTCTAAAATATATATTGAATATCGATTCTCACATTGGAATTTATATTAGCTCAATGAAAAACCCAATGTATATGTAACACTACCAGTAGCTGGCTACTGATTGGTTGTAACAACGTTGCGCCAGTGGAAGTGGTCAATCAGTCCACATGACCTGCAAGTCTAGATTCTAGATAGACAAGATCCAGGCTAGGCTACCTAACCTATTACCTAACGCGTAATATCCCGTCTTGACTTAGTTATGTACAGTCGAGTGGTTTATACCTTCGACAGTTTATATTTATTTCTTATAACAAATCAGAAGACACATATTATGTACTAGCTGTTGCCGGTATGCATAGCATTAATACTTCGAATAGTCTATTTTGAATATCGCAAAATAATAGTTTAGGTTTGTAGGCCGCCTTATTTGAGAAATTATCAGTTCCCCATACAAACTTCTTTTCCACTTCCTTAAATGCGATTTCTGGGCTAACAACTTTTATCTTATGTCCTTCCTAGGGTGCCAAACTATCTCGATACCAAATTTCATATAAATCGGTTCAGCGGTATAAGCGTAAAAAACAGACAGACAGATTTACATAATAAAGTAGCATAATACTTCATACAAAAATCTATATTTAATTGCTTGATAACAAAGGTCAAAACAGCACAGACCTCCCACCAATGTCATATTAACTATAACCGTTTTAGAGGACTGACCATTTCATAGAATATGCAAATCAAATTTCTTTTATTTAATTGTCAACTTCACATTTATAATTAGTACATGGCTGAATTTAGTTCTGTGACATTGAAATTGCAACAATTCTGAGTCAGTAAAGCAGATCCTATAAGGAACATAGCAAACAAAAACATAACTTAAAGTGACGAACGTATTTCCACTGTGAGTGTACTTCGTACACAGATTTTTAAAGGAAATTAAATCGGCTCGCATTTTTGCTGACGTGGGTAGTACGTAATAGGATGCAATATAGTAAGTGTTGTGTTCTGAAACTTGGTGCTATACATTGGTAATATGTTGAACTAATGTTAACTACGTATATGTTGTTGGCTGGAAACTTTGATAGTGTCCACTATCTTGAGATTGTTGTTAGTTATGTGTTGGCTTATAGTTTGAGGTGCTTCCGCTTCCTATTAACGAGAAGCAGTTAATATTATGCTTTAGGCAGCAAAATTATGGCCGAAAAGTATTCAGAAAAAGGGAAAGATAGAATATACTTTATTATATATTAAAATTTTAACAACTCTTTTACAATATTGATAATTCTGTGAGTACACTGTCTCTTTTTCATCTTAAATATTTAACTGAAATTCCTATTTCAACTCAAATACCTATCTAGGTCAACCATTTCAGAAAGTAAACTTTATACCAAGCGCTATTGTTTTTACAAAATCGTTTCTTTAATAGGTTATAGAGTTTTTATAGAGATTAGCTCTTTGTCTGGCTTCCCTTCGCTGCGTTTGTCATTTGTTTTTTTTTCTACTTCAACTAGATTTTAACTCAGGAACTGTTCCGTAAAGACTCATTGTTGCAACCCATTGATTCTGGTCAATGTCATCAAAACTGTACTTAAATCTGAAATCAACAAAAAAATATAAAGAAGTAAAATTATTTGTTTGTTTGTTTATATCTGGAAGTAGGTTCTGACCAGAGACAAAAATTTTATGTATTTTCATATTTAATTTATTTCATGTATATGAGAGTATATCTATATAAATATTTTGTTCTATTTTATAGTGAATTTTTTAATATGTTTTCTTTTTATTTCCTCTCTACACACGGTGTCTCCATATCTTTTTTTTAAACTCTTTTCTCGCAGGTATGCTGGAAGAGATTTCTTTGAAATAAGCAAGCCTTTGTACCTATGTTTTGTTCCTTCTTATTTTTGTCTCTTTATTATGTGGGTGTACATAAATTGTTTCACAAACAGAAAGCCATCGCTGAGTTCCATAGGCCTCTTTTATATCAGGAAAATTATCGGTTTCTATGGAATGCACATGATCGAAGCCGCAGAAAGAAGCTTGTCTGAAATTTATATTATTTCACCATTACTTGGAAACAGTTTTGAAATCTAACTGGACATTAAAGTAAAAGAATTTCAGATAACGCACAATTTCAATGTTTATGGCATATTTCCGTAATGAACAAATGATAAGATTGTTTGCTAAATAAATTATCTTTAATGATAACGACAAGTTCTGTATGTCTCTAATTCACAATTTAACCTAGTAAGTATTTACTCCGATTCTATAATTAAGTATTTCACACAATCCTACTACTTATAAACGTGGAAGTCTGTGAGGATGGGTGGATGGCTGGATGTATGTTTGTTACTCAATCGCGCCAGAACCGCTGAACGGATCTGGATGAAATTTGGCACAGAGAAAGATTATAGTCTGGAATAGCACATAGGATTAGGACACTTTTTATCTCGGGAATATGTTCCTTTGGGATAATTTTCAACTTTCATGCGGGCGAAGCCGCTGGCAGAAACTAGTAATTTATAAAGGTACTAGTTTCTGCCAGCGACATCGCCCGCGTGAAATGTGTTTATCATCCCAAGGGAACATTATACCGGGATAAAATGTAGCCTGTATGCTAATCCAGACTATAATTTATCTTTGTGTCAAATTTCATCCAGATCCATTCAGCCGTTCTGGCGTGATTCAGTAACAAACATACATCCATCCAAACTTTCGCATTTATAATATTACTAGCTTCTGCCAGCGGCTTCGCCCGCGTGTGTTATACATATAAACCTTCCTCTTGAATCAATCAATCTATTAAAAAAAAACCGCATCAAAATCCGTTGCGTAGTTTTAAAGATCTAAGCATACATAGGGTCAGACAGCGGGAAGCGACTTTGTTTTATACTATGTAAGGATTAAGTAAGAAGTAAGACTGGGAGAAGTACTAATACCACGCGTACATACTTAGTTGGTATGTACTCGTACTTTTCAGCCTGTCTAGTCTATTCTCATCTTTGATAGGTTCAGCTTCCAAACCAACCATATTTTATTTTTCATGAAGCGGTTGCCTCTCTGACCTTCACAATCCAGAGACTGGATATTCTAATTTTATTAATAATTTTAATTATATTTACGAGAACTATAAATTATTTTATTACTCGCAAAGAAACGATTCTTGAAATAAAATCTTTGTTGCTATATTTTGATTGTAATATCAAGGTGAATAAGATAAAGTTGGTACCATTATCGATTACTTTTCATATACATTTAGTTTTATCAGATTGGAAACCGTATTTTACATATAAATACAGGTTTCAGTTACAATGAACGAAACGTCACAAGCGAAGGTCGTGATTTCCTCTTTAACATAAAAGGTTTTTTTAAAGTTGTTGTGTTATGCAGATATTTTATATAAGTCACTGTGATTCTTTGTGATTGGCTGGAATATTCAACAAAAAGGATACTCTCTATCATCACATGTTTCAAATAACATTACTGGAAAAAGTCACCAGCTGATCAAATATTATTTTCTGTACAGAAACCTATTTATCACTTTAAAATTACGCAATTCTACCACAACACAGTACAATTTAAATACACTGAATCATCACAAACAACTATTTCTTTACTTACCTAAGAGTTTTATTGTTTAGCAAATTAAACTTAGAATTTTGTTTGCGTCCTATCCAAATCCTAATAAGTAATAGAAGCCATTGTGTTTAAGAGTTCCTTCCCCGTTATTCCTCCCTAAAATGGTTAGGAAGCGTGTGTGCAATATTAATTAGCAATATACGATTTGAAGTGCGCCCGATGATAATACGGTCGGACAGTATTGGTAGCGGGCGGCGCGCGGGCTCCCTTCGTAGTGTAGCGGCGCGCGCGCAACACAGGCGTACACGTCTCCGCGTAAAAATAAAGTCCACGGCCCGCGCTCTCGCACTTCAACCCATTTATAATTATCAGTAAATCGCCGCGCGAGTGCATGACTGCCGCGGCCGGCGACCGCTCGCCTAAAAGAAAATCACAATCGACAACCTCGAACCCGAATCTCACGTCCCTGTACTCCCGGCCCTTGTTCAACTTATGATGCGAAAACCCTAAAATACGCTTAGACGAACCTCGACGAATCGTCACTCCTACGCAATAGATATACCGGTGTCGCGAGACGCGTGGAGCCGCCAGTGAATGGACCGTGTGTGTTTGTGATATGATTACGTTGTGCTAGTGATAACAGTGTAGCGATCTTTAACCATGCCTGAAAGACCGAAACGCCGTAAAAATAATAAAAACAAACGCAAAAATAAAAACAATAGACCTGATGCGAATAAAAATGTTAGTGACGAAACAAAATTAGACAACAGTGAATCGTGTAACACTCAAAATGACAACGAGGAGGATTCCACTGAAAGTGAGGTTACTGGAACAAAGGAAATAAAAGTTGAAATTGTCCAACCTTCAATTGATAACGAAAACACGGCAAGTAATACTTCTAGCAATGTAGTTAATTTGAACGGTGATTTAAATAATAACAGCAGTCAAATTGTTGGCGATTTGTTGACCATACCTGTTGAAAAATGCCAAGATACTGTGCTTGATACCGTGGATACTCAAGCTTACGTTGTAGAAGCTCCTGAGCAATCTCATCAAAGTAAAGCTAAGCTTAAAAGCAAAATAAAAAGTAAAAGTTTAGATGATGATGACACTACAAAAATTACTGAAATTACTGAGGATGATGTAGTTGAGCCAGGAAACGAAAATGCGCTGGCTTTAATAGATAGTCAAAATTGTGTAGTAACTCATGTTGAATCCGATGTAGAGTGGGAAAGTGCTGCCGACCTTGGCGAAATTGACGTAACGAAACCGCAAGAAGTTGCTACTGGGACTTTATCAGTTACCACTATCCCACTTAATGTAGCACAATGTGACCAAACCAAGTCATTGACACCTGATGAAGAAAAGTCTCTCAGAACTTATTTAAATACTCTTAATTTAGCAACACAACCGGAGGGCTTAAACTCAATTGAAATGAAGACGGAAATTGAAGAAATAATAAACCAAGAAATTAAACATAGGTTACGCAAAAAGGCATCGGCAGATGACTTTTTCTTACATAGACTTGGACCTCCAAGAATGTTAGACGTTATTGATGAAGAAGGCAGTGGAAGTGGGTCATCTATGACTTCACGTCGTCAATCTTATCTGAGTGACAAGAGAAGTGATGTTGAAGACTTAGATGACGATGTGTTTGAAGACAACAAGAACAAATTAACAAAGCAAAAGAAAATGATGTCAATTGCGGTCCACAAAAAAAGCTATGGGCAGTTGGTTCCCCAAGAATGTGTTCTGGTTGGTGCAAAAATTAAAGAACCTGAGGTTAGCGAAGCTAGAGGTGATTGGACTATGAAAACCGTTGAAAAAATGACCGGTGCTGAGGTAGTCTACTTGACGGATACGTCTAGTAGTACCAGCTCTCTACATGAGATTGAAGACGAAGATGATGGTGTTGATACTGACGTATCAGTGCGCATGATAACTCCAACTATAGAAGTTACAGACACGGAAAATTTCCTCAAGAAAACATTTATTTCAAATGCTGAGGACAATAAACAAAATAAAATTATTGAAAATCAAGGAACTAAACAGGATAAATTCAACCAAACCGGTGAAAAAGGTGACAAAATCAACGAAGGAATACAAATTAAAAATATGAATTCTGAACATATTATCAAAGTGGAACTCAAAGATGACCGGCATAATGATATTGAAAAACCTGTGCCTATAACTGCTGGCACTGAAAAAATTCTGCAAGTAATTCAAAATACTCAAACTAAACAGAAATCTGAAACTTTAATTAGCAATGAGACCAGAAATAACGAAAATGTAATGATAACATATGATCAAGACGTGAAAGAAAAGCTACCTCCTAGTGGCAAAACTAAAGATACGATAAAAGAGCACCTTATAAATATCGAACATGAAAAAAGATCCGAGGACAATAAAAGTGATTTAGAAAAGGTTTCTAGTCAAAACTCTCATGAAATTGTTGTTTTATCGACAGATAATATTAAAACTAATTTATATGTCAAAGATATTGATGAATCTATTCCTAAAGATGATAAAACGCAAATGAAACAAAACAAATACGACTTAGAATCAAAAGTAATTAAATGTGAATTTAATGATGCAATAAATAACTTGATAAAGGAAGTAACCTCTGAATCAGAAGAAAATAATGAAAGTTTAAAAGACACATTTTCACGCCAAGACTCTTCAAGCAGTGTGGATTCCTCTCAGTGCACGGCAAAATATAATCCCAATTATTCATCCCTAAATGACATATCTAACATGACGCATGATGATACTAGTGTGAATACTAAGATGAATTCAGAACAATCGTCTTCAACTACATGCCATGTCAAAGATGTTTTTGAATGTGTTACAGGAACTACAACCCAAAGTAAGGCTAAAACTGATGATGACACAAAAAAACCCCTAAAATTGAGAGATTTATGTGTCAGAAACATAGCAACATTGCCATATGGTAAGAAGATACTTGAAGAATTAGCATCTGTATCTGAACGTTTGCAAAACATCGCACTTTATGGCAAATCTTCAAAGACAGTTGAAAATATTCAAGGGAACGTTGAAAGTATGCCTCATTATCGGTTACCTGATGTTTCGTCAATTGAAACTATAGCTATACCAACAAAAGCTAAGGACCCAATACCACCACCGATTAAACCCCGACGTTCATCTTTGAGAAAATCATCTCAGGAGGACGAGCATTGGACTGGTATACCAACTAAAGCCGAGCCTGTGTACGTTTGTCTATCGCCTTCTCAAAAAATGCTGATGGAGAAAACTAACACAGTAATAACAAAAGATGACGCTAGTCACCTTGTTGACATGCATAGAAAATATGTGGATCGCAGGGGCTACAATGAACAATATAAAAATGAAAAGGAGCGAGAAGAAAATGAAGTCGATACTACTCCAATCATACCGTTTAAATCGCAAACTGGAAGTCGGTTGCTTGCTTTGATTCGTGATCCAACTGTAACAAATACTATTAATTCTATGAACCAAAGAATAAATAGTAGCTCAGATGATATGCAGAAGAAGCGCACAACTACAACATTTGCAAAAAGTAACCATGACCGGTTCCCAAGTCGAGATTTTTCATTCAAACCGATTCCTCCACCAAGACCAAAGAAATACTCATCTTCATTTTATGAAAGTGATGAAAGTTCTGATTTCACTGACCGTTCTATGCGTTCAATGAAAAGTGAGAGGAAATTCTTCCATTACTCTACTGGCAACCTAAATAAAGAAATAGAGAGTGATATTTCTACTATACAAAACATGCATCGCTACTTTAACGATACCAGAGATGAGATAACAGACTACAAATGTCCGAGAAGACCTTCACTTCCAAAAGATTTGTGTGAACAACAAATGGAATACATCCGTCAAAAAGAAAAGGAAGTAGAAGCCGAAATTCAACGTCTTGAAGCTTTAAAAAGCAACATTCCTCAAATGCAAAGACAAGGGCCCAGAGCGCCTTTAGTTTCAGAGAAAGAGGAAATTTGTGAAAGAATAAGAGATTCAAACAATTATTCCATGTCGCGCAAAAAAGATGTGATAATGAGCTCACAAGGATCCGACACTAGAAAAGCAAAGTTATCAGCATTCAGCAGTAGCCAGGAGGAATTACTTCGTGAGAAAATGTATTCGGAATACGTATCGCAAATGGCAGAACGTGAAGAAAGGAAGCAACATAAAGTCATAAAAATTACTAATACTCCAGCGTCAACGAACCACATAACTATTTCCAAAAGTATGCCAACACTAGACGTACTTGATGGAAAGGTCAACAATAGAATTGAAAAGGAATTCATATCGAAAGCTAGGGAACGATGGGACAAGTTAGGTATCAAAGATCCTGAAACTGAAGACGAACGAGAATCTAGTAACAATGTGTACAAAGAACCTAAAGTGATAGAACATAAAATTAAGGTGATTGAAGGTGGTGAAGAGAAGGACGTTAAAAAGTTGCCGAGTCACTTGCAGGAGTTTGTTCGCTTTACGGCCAAAGACAGTGAACAAAGCAGGAGCAGCTCCGGTGAGTCCACCTCTGGACCAGCATCCCCGCATCTTGTGATAATGTGTGCAGTGATAATAATTGTGATCGCAGTTGGCAAATACTTTTTGCGATTGTTACGAAACAAATGACGACTAACATACCATGTACATTGTGACTGATGCCCTAAATAATTCGAATGCTTTAGTGTGTATTGTTGTGTGTAGCATTGCATGAAATGTTAAACCAAAATTGTAACAAATTATTTATTTTAGTCTTATCATTAATTTAGTTACTGGACACTTCAACAACATTATATTACATCAGTATATAGAATAAACAGGTAAGATATTTACATAATTTATGATTATGCTTCACATGTCAAACATGACGCCCTACACTTTTTAGATTAAGTATCATTATTCGTTCCATTTGCTAAATGGAAATGTTTGAAATGAGTCAGAATATTTCATGAACGCAATACGTATTGTGTTATAAATGTATCCAATGAATTTAAACTACTACTTATTTAAAAACACACATCCATCAGAAGTACATAATAGTTTATTTTGAAGATATCTTGTTAGATTATCCTTCCATATACTTATTTTAAAGCAAAATAAATTGAAGGTGACCTATATAAAACCTTGTAATTTCATTTCTAATAAGCAAACACGCAATATATTCAGTTAAAATTATCAAATCAAAATTTAATGAGAGCATGAATGAATTTTCATTTTGGATCTGTTTCAAATTACTCCAGTATTTTCGTTTTACGATTGTAATAATGCCGTGGTCTGACTGGCCTGGTGTATTGGGCTGACGCAGATACAAATTATACATTACTAGCTGTCCCCCGCGGCTTCACTCCCGTCAACTGGCTACCTACCTACCCTACCTACTCTACACTACTTGCCCTACCCTACGTACCCTACCCACCTACCTACCAACAACTTTCTATTTTTACCTAAAAGTAGCCTATGTCCGTCCTCGGGATGGCCGGATCTATCTCCTTGCCAAATTTCATTGAATTCCGCTCAGTGGTTTAGGCATGAAAAGGCAGACAGAGTTACTTTATAATATTACGAGTAGTATGGATTACATATCGCATCACGCCTGTTTTCCCCGAGAGGTTAGGCAGAGTTACATCTAAAGTGTGACTTCCACATATCGCCAATTACTCTTTTCCTATCTCGGACTTTAGTCCCATGTAATAGGAAACGAGCCTATTGTCATCAACCGCACAAATCCAGACTCGGGCTACTATTGAGGAATTCCAGATGGAAAAACCCAATAATTATTCGCCCGACTCGGGAATCTAACCCAGGACCTTATGCTCAACAGGACCGCTTGCGTTCACTAGACCAACGAGGCAGTCATATTGTCCATTATGCCTGTATAGAAACAATTCGACGGGGAAATTAACTGTTTATCAACAGAAGGTTGAATGTCACTTGCACGTCATGAAGCGTATTTTTGTCTAAGTTTCAAGTTCATTATACTGGATATTGCTGTCAAAACAGGTTTAACTTTTATTTTTCCTTATGAAGCTAAAAGGTCAATATTTGTCAGTGTGACAACTTGAGAATTTAAATCTGAGTGAAGTTTACATTAACTGGGATTTTTTAATGAAATATGTCAAATATTTTATTCGAGAAGCTCGTGGTTAAATAATAACAGCTACACGGGTTGATCTTGAAGGTTAAGCAACGCTTGCCGAGGTCGGTCCGTGGATGGGTGACCATCTTTACATAGCGAGATTCCTCCATGCCTCGTAAAGCATGTTAGGCCGTTGGTCCTGGCTGCCATTTGTACATCTTTGATAGTCGGTACAGATAGTCAAAGTTTGGATGGAGGATGCCAGACTGGCTGAACGGATCTGGAAGAAATTTGGCAAAGAGATAGATTATAGTCTGGAATAGCACATAAGCATTTCATACCGATGTGTTCCCCTGAGATAAAATAACACTTTCCACGCGGGCGAAGCCGCTGGCAGAATCTAGTTGTTTATATAACATACTCGCTTCTGCCAGTGGCTTCGCCCGTGTGGAAGTCGAAAATTATTCCGAGGAAACATTATACCGAGATAAGTAGCCTATGTGCTATTCCAGATTATAATCTATCTCTGTACAAAATTTCATCCAGATCCGTTCAGCCGTTCTGGCGTGATTGAGTAACAAACACACACACACACGTCTATTCATCAAAACTTTTACATTTTATAATACTACAGCGGCTTCGCCCAGGTGAAAATTGTTTATTTATTATCCTAAGGGAACATTATACCGGGATGACAAGGAGCCTATAATCTATCTCTGTGCCAAATTTCATCCAGGTCTGTTTAGCCGTTCTGGCATGATTGAGTAACTAACATACATCAATCCATCGAACCAAACTTTCGCATTTATGTAATACCTTTAAACGAGCAATCCTTGAAAATACAACTGAACATGGTTTATTATATAACGTTCAGAAAAGTCAGTACATTGTTTTTGATCGCGGGGACCAGGTACCTTCCTGATGTGCCTCCCATACGGCTGAACGGTGTTACTCTTTAGCGAGTGGAACAATTTAAGTACCTACGTCACTTGGTCACCACTGACATCAAGGACAATGCTGACATTGAAAGGGAACGGAGGGCTCTTTCCGTGCGTGCGAATATGATAGCTCGCAGGTTTGCACGTTGTACTGCAGAAGTAAAGGGTCATCTTAGTTAGCTCTTTAAAGCATCCTGTACCACCTTCTACACTTGCAGCCTGTGGGAGAAGTATTCGCGGGCGTCGTTTGAGACCCTTCGGGTCCAGTATAATAACGCGTTCAGAAAACTGATGGGGTTGCCTTGGCGTTGCAGTGCGTCAGGGATGTTTGCAGCGGCGCGTGTGGATTGTTTTTACGCGATAATGCGCAAGCGCGCAACATCAATTGTGGCCCGGGTTATGGACAGCCCTAACAGGGTTCTGAAAATGATTGCTGACAGAGTGGACTGTCCGTATATAGTTCACTGCTGTCAGTTACATGTGTCACCGTATCGTGTTGTTTACTAACACTTAGTTTTAAGCACATTGTTAATAACCCTATATGAGTTTTCGCTCGAAATAAAGTTTTTGAATTTGAATTTGAATATGTATATATATAATCTAAATCTCGGAAACGGTTCCATCGATTTTGATAAAAATTTAGTATGCAGGGGGTTTCGGGGGCGATAAATCGATCTAGCTAGGTTTCATATTTAGAAAACGTCATTTTCTCTATTTTGACCCGAGCAGAGCTCGGTCGCCCAGGTACTAATACTAGTAACAAGTAAGATAGCTATTATATTGTAGTCAGAATTACAATGGCTATTACAGTTTCACGATGTACCAACAAAAGCAGAACAGGTGACAGGCAGCTGTGTGTACATCAGTGCGCTGCGGACTGCGGTCATAAGATAAGTGCTATCACGAATGCACACAATCACCAACATGATAATTAGATCGAGACCAAATAATATATCGGTCGTGCGTAATTATTTGATAAACATGTTGTTGCAAATGATCATGATGTTTTTATCAGTTTATTTATTGATTTGGGCACACTGGAATATGATAATTTAATTATATTTCACTCCCGGTTTTTGAATTGAGAATAGTTTGGTTAGTTTTATGTTCACCGTTTTTCTGTCAACAATTGACGACTGATATTGAAAAATATTTTTTTGTTTGAAATGGTATTTTTCCAAAATGGCAAATCTCTCGGGATTGCTGCAGTCGCATATCTGTTTATAGTAAATACCCTTTCATAACATAACGTCACGCCAGTATGCTCTAAAGGGGTAAGCATTATGTGTACTGTTCACGTACACTCACATTTCACTGTTTATGTTCAAGTTTCATGTTATTCGGGTAATCAATTCTAGCAGTATAGGTACTTTACTAAACAACACAATAGAGAAAATAATAATCATTTTTTACAAAATAATACAACCGACTTCAAACTTACAACAACAAACATACAACAAAATAACTTCTTTCTCGGAAATCAGTGTTATTATTTTATTTTCTTCGTGTTTTGACACCGACTGCCGAAAAGAAATTATTTTTCACTTTGTAGTTGTTTTATTTTGAAGTCGGTTGTATTTTTTGTAAAAAGTTTTTTTGAATTGAGAAGTTGAAAATGAGAAGTTTTCAAAGTCTAGTTTAGCATGATATATTTTGAAAAATTCTCAGTACACAAAACAACATAGTAATGTTGACAATTTCTCAACTTAAAAACCTAAATGTAGAAACTAATGTTAGACTGTTTAAACAAAACACAGTAACGAGCAATTCCAAAAAACTAATCATCATGTAAGCAAATAACTGTGTCGCGTACAAATTTCGCTATATCAGACGAGAATAATTTGCTTGCCGAGTGAGGCAAGAGCGTCGTCCGTGAAAATATTTGGATCGTCTAAATCTGTGCTAAATGGCCTTTGGTGACTCAAACTCGCTAACGCATACCTTGTTATTTGCACTGCCTTTAAATATGAATGTAATAGTCCATTAAAGAGTTTTCAGAGAATACGTAAACGACTAAAACAATTTATGTTAAACTTTGTTACGGCTGTCTTCATAATTTCTACATTATTATCAACTGAAAAATGTGTTTACAGAAATAAATCTTGAGATAGATTTACGACTACCTACTTGTTTAACTAGTTCGTGTATTGATTTTCATTACATCCACGTTTACGTATTACGTCTCTCAGTGTATATTGCCACACACGCCATGGTAAAGCTGCTAAACTTATCTACTTAATTGAATCCTTTAGCAGTATCGTACGAGTATAATACTGTTAAACTACTTTATAGCTTCAATTTATTCAGCAATGCAGTGCAATTACGACTAACAATTATTTTCTTCTTCTACACTGTCGCATTTTCTTTGTTGTAGCTACAACTGAAATGATTGTATTGTGTTTACTGTGTGTAGGTATATTTTGCATAGCAACTTTGTTGATGACAGCTATTAAAATAAATAGGTAGGTATATCTATACATACAATAAAGACGATTTTCGTGTGTAGGTTGGGTTGCGTTGTTCTACTTAAGTACGTTACAGATTTTACATTTAGAGAATATGATCCGGCAGATGAATGTGTATTTTAAATCAATATTTACTGACATATCATATTGTCAAGACATAAACGCCATGCGAAGCAAGAGCAGGACGCTAGTCCTACTAAGTAATACTACTAATAGTAATATAAATCTGAACGTCTGTATGTTTGTCAAACAACCTTGGGTAGGCCATTCCCTAGACATAGCACACTTCTTATTAGGAATTCCATGAATAGTGATTTTGACGAATACTGAATATTGGGCTAGGCCCTCGGCCGAAGCGCTGAATATTCGGCGACACATTTCGCGAGTGACAGGTTCCAACCTGCACTTACAATTAAATAGTGGTGTGGTCAGCAAACGCAAAACAGTATCCAGGCCTAGCAGAATTTACTAAGATTTATTTATCTTTTATTTTCGTAAGCAGGCGCAATCGTTTGCTATCAACAAATGCTGAAAAAAATGTTTTCATTCATCATAAATTCATAACTTACCGCTTTTGATTTTAAGTATTAAATACTCTGATCTTATGGCAAAAAATATTCATGATTTAGTATTCGGTATTCGGCTGAATGGTTCTCAATATTCGACCGAATAATGAATAGTAACTGAATATTCGAGGTACCTGTACTTTTTATTCTGGTAGTCCTAATGTTCCTTTGTTAATATTTCCGACTTTCACGGAGGACAATTCTGCTGGCAGAATTAAGTGCTTAATATGTTCAATAAATAACGGATCGTCGACGTCACCGTCGGAGTGAGGGGGTTCAGTAATAATCTCTATCTAAATTATCAATCAGCGTCAATTAAATTGTCCAATCACGGACGCTTGGCGGGTGAGAGGGCAATAACGACGGCATTTCAATTAACATCACCCGCGCTGATATATTTATCCAATAATGTTATCGAATTATCCTGGTTCGTATTCTGACTTCACGTTATTATATTAAAGAAATGTACTGATTTTTTTATTCAATTCATAAAGCCTAGAAAAAGATCTGACACCGTAAAATCATTGTTACAATAATTCCGAAATTGGCGAAGTTGTAAGCGTTTTAAAGTCTACGCTTATCTGACACCACTATCATTTAACGTCACAAGACACAAACGTCATAGTAACTACGCGCTATTCATTCCAAACAATATTTTGACGTGATACAATTTCAAAAGCGTGTAATTTCTTCATTTTTCACCCATTTTATTATTATTTTCGCCAATTGTAATATTTTCGTAATATTTGTAGAATAAGTATTTAATCATGTACTTTTTTGATAGAAGCCATTCAATGGCTGCGCAGTAGTAAAACTCAAACAAAAATAGCACCGTTTCGTGCCTTGCGCATCCGAAAAGCCAACTTCAGGGCGGCCCAGAAATTTGGCGAGAAACTAATATAGATACTATTCGAGCACAAGAAAGATGTTTACAATTCCAGAACATGTTTGTCGATCGATTTGATTATTTTTACGTAATCGATTCGCTTCGAGGCATAGGAATTTTCTTTTATGGTGTTGTTTGAGTGCTCGGGCTAAAATAACTTGTAATAACTTGTCACAATATGGCTGTGTGTTTTGCTGTTGAAATAAAACTTCAGTCGCTATGAATTCGACACGATAGTTCAGTAAAATTGCGAAGACGCGGACGACAGAAATACTCGTAATGTTTTTCGCTGTGCGGCTGCAGTGAAAACATAGACAAACATACACGTGAGCGAATCGCATATAATTCTGCATCCGTTTACGTCAAAAACATCACTTTTTTATTTATATTGCTAGCCGGCTGTCTGTGTATTTTACTTGTTTTTCAACATTCACTTATCATCCTACATAATTGCCGTTTTTCTGGTAAAATATTTGATTTCTAGTCAGCGTCTGCGCCCGCGTGGTTATCAGGAATTATTCTATGGGTAAGTATTACCGGGATACAAATTACTTAGGCTTTTTATCCCAGTAGTACGTACCCATGTGCTTTTAAAGACTATAATCTACCCCTGTGCCAAATTTCATCCAAATCTGTTCAGCCGTTCTGGCGTAATTTGGTCACAAATGTCCATCCATGCAATCTTTCGTGTTTATAATGTTAGTATGATAAATCTAGACATAGTCTGCTCTAAAAATACTTTCGGTCATCTGGATATAATGTTGTTTGCCAGATTTTCTGTAGGTCATCATAAAAGAGCAAAATGAAACTTATATTGGTTTTAATAATCAACAAGAAATCACGTTATTCAAGTAAAAAAAGAACCAAGTTCACAACATCAGGTACCTACAGAGTGATTCGTTTTTACAAGCTTTTATATATCTTGCAATGTATCTGAGATGAAATTTTTCATACACGTTTAATTTGGATGACAATGCATGGTTAGATAAGTGACTTCTAAATCCAATATGGGGGACGGCCCAAGATGGCGGACTAGTTAATTTTTATGCACTGCCATGATATGGGTATCAAATAAAATGGTTTGCTGAGAAGAATACAAAAAAAGCTTGTATAAAAAAAGTTTTTTAATGAATAATTTTTATTAGTTCTATCATTTTGGTTGTGATACTATCTTGGATCTGTATCGTTCCTTCAACCATTTTACCATACTGATTACAACGTTGCTTTACCGATTCCCTTTGTAGTTGTACAGACTAATTAACTTTGTTTGCCAATCAATCATAAAAGTAGCAACATAAACTACCGATACACACGGTATCACTTTCCGATGAGTTTCCGAAAATATCTGGAAACTAACAAATGCGCTCCATCTTAACGTGAATTACGTCTGAAGCTGTACATGTTACGTAATCGAGAACTATTAGATAAGTGAACTTGTTCATCATCCAACAATAAACTTTTACTCATCCTGAACAAAAAAATACGGTTTCTTGTATGGAAATGATTGCTTCTAGCTTCTACCACTCGGAATGTCGATTTCTTAAGGTAACGTACTTTCGAGGTAAAAAGTATCCAGGACATGGACTACCAGGGTGCCTGGATTCATACTTACGCGTTCAGCCGTTATGAAGTGAAAAGATAATAAACAGACTGAGTTAATTTCACATTTATAATATTCCTAGCTTCTGCTGGCAGTTCCGCCCGCGTGAAAGTCGGCAATTATTCTATAAGAACGTACTCTTAGGGTATAAAAGTTTTTAATTTCCTAATCCAGCAGCCTTATTGCGTAAGTGAATAAGGCAACGCAAAGGTTTTGACCACTATCAATCGACCAATCACACAGACGGAAAGCCATATTGCGTCATTCATCTCGCATGTGATTCGTCGATTTGATAGCGGTCAAACCCTTCGCCTTGCCGAATTCACTTGCGCAATTCGGCTGCAGAACATTGTCTACCCGTGTACCAAGTTTTATCCAGATACGTTCAGCCGTCAAGAAGAGAAAAGGCAACAAAAAGCCAGATGCATTCGCATTTATTATATCAGTATGGACTCAACGAGTATAGTTCAGTTTCACGATAAATTATACAATCATATCGACAAAAGAAGAAACCTATCAAAACATTTCCATTTTCATTGTTATTGAAGTTGGCAAATAAGTGCGTAGGTAGGTCTGTGGCTATTTTCGGCTAACTCTTTTTTGTACCGCTTGACATTTGAACTCTTGCTCAATTCTTATAAATCACAATCTAAACAATTCTATTTTTGGTAAATAAAATATGTAGGTACAGTGTTCTTTTCTCCGTATTTGCGGATAAGATATTCATGTTATAACTAAACTAAACACAAAGGTAAACCACCAGCATCTTAAAAAACAATCTATTAAATACCGCTATTATATAGTCATACAGGGTCGAACCAGGTTTACCGACATAGCCCGAAGAATTGCCAAACTTAAGTGGCAGTGGACAGGGCACATTGCTCGCAGAACGGATGGCCGATGGGGCAGAAAGGTTCTGGAGTGGCGACAAGACGTCCCCTGCTCAACGGCTCCCGCCAACTGTCACCACATTGACCAGTCCCGTCCAGCGGGTTCCCGCAACCTTGACCAGGTCATCGGTCCACCTAGTGGGAGGTCTTCTAACGCAAACTCCTACGGTTCACGGTAGCCACTCTAGAACGTTTCAGCCTCACCGACCATCCGTTCCGCGAGTAATATGCCCACTGTCACTTAGTTTGTCAATTCTTCGGTCTTTGTTGGCTACCGGGGTTTTCTGGTGGAAGTCTTCATTTCTGATTCGATCACGCAAGGAAACGCCGAGCTTAGCCCTCTCTTGCCCTTGAGGGACTTTCTGATGAGGCCATTTGTGAGTGACTACGTTTTGTTTAAACAA
This sequence comes from Orthosia cruda, assembly GCA_964057195.1. Lineage (NCBI taxonomy): Eukaryota > Metazoa > Arthropoda > Insecta > Lepidoptera > Noctuidae > Orthosia > Orthosia cruda. The sequence goes on from OZ059830.1 coordinate 38,571,433, forward strand.
ATAGCATTAGCTTTGAATAACGAACAATTCAAATTGAACCTAAACTTAATTACACATCATATCAGCCATCAGGGCACCGAAGAAGTACCCACCACCTCATGACTTCATTAAGCTCAAGGAGAATCTTTCCCTCGGTCATGAACTGCAGTGGCCCGTGTGGAAGGCACTGAATAGGTTGCGCACTCAGGTAGGCCCGCTGCAAATATAATTTGACAAAATGGGGTATTATTAGTCTCAGTGTGCTCTTGTACAGACTATGCCCGACTTGCGTGAGGCTTCTGACTGTCCATTCACTTGCACCTTGGATGACCTGTATAATGCATCTGACGCTGCAATAAACGTCGCCACCAACTGGGCTCAAATAAATTGATCAAATGTACCATCGCAACGAAAAAAAAAAAGAAGGGCACCGAAATACCAAAATCATTTACTACCAAGTAAATCACACAAACCGTAACTCCACTACAACTAAGTTCTCGTTTTGACGATGGGTACATTTTCCACGTGGCTAATCATACGAGTCATCCAGGAGATAATTTCACGTGTCAGGGTACTAACAAAAGAGAGTGGGGTACTAACAAAGAGAGAACGTCAAAGCACCCGCAGGCGCGGCGGAAGCGATTTGACTGCGGAAGTGATGTCACAGGGGGACTCGCGACGCACACACACGCGTTCACTTACAGGGTGATTCATAATTATATTTTATGCAGTTGATAATCTGTTCAGGCCCTTCAGGGTCCATACTTATGACATCTTAATACCATCATGTATAGCTCCTGAAGAGCTCCGTCTATGTCTTACACTTATATCTATATGTATTATATAAAAACAAAAGAAAACGTTACTGTAAATGTTGAAGTTAGATTCTTCTTGTTTAACCTATTATGGAAGACGTTGGTTCCTGTGATACAATGATTTTCATTAGTACAGGTATCAACGATTCTCTTTTTCAGTGTTTACTCCTAAAAATGTATTTCATTTTGATCCTGTTCATGTGTTTTTTTCATAAATAAACGATTATTATTACACTAGTACCATGAATGTTTTAAGACGTTATAGGGGTAACCATTTGTAAAGTTTAAAAATTAAAACGGAAGTACTGCGTTGACGTTGAGGAGGAAACGGCTGAAAAATACTAACGAAATTGAACGAATAAACCATCTGAAACAAAAGAGAGACAAATCGTGCAAATAATTGCCCAAAATAATTCAGAAGGTCCTTTTGATGTAAATATACCTATCCACTCATTTACAAACAACTACGACAAAGAGGATTTATTTCTCTGTGGTACTTTTTATGTTTAACAAAACCGAAAGAAAACAAAAAAAAATCCACGAACGGTCACGCTGACGTGTCACTTAGTTTGAACCAGCAGTTTACCTAGAAAAGTTTATTCTGGTTTCAAAACTGCACCCGCGTTAAAAATAATGGTTACGTAAAAAAAACAAGCACCTGGCCCCGTATTTTAAACTATTAATAAAATCATGATTCAAGTTGTAAAGAGGGATGGTGCTATCGGTTATTATTGCCGTCTCTCTCGCGCTGAAATCATGATGGCGTTACAACGGTATAAAACGACACCTGGAAGTAATTCCGAATCGTCCTGTATAGTGCTCTTTGTGCAAGTTATTTTTATTGACATTGACTTTTGATTCGTTTGCGTATAAATGTCGAAGGTCATTATTTTGTTGATAAATTGCATGTCACATGTTCCATTTATACATTGACCTTTTCGTAGGGTTGATACATGTTGAATTTATGACATTCTCAGCTGGTTTTGTGTCAATAGATATAAAATGTATTCGAATGTATTCATTTCTAAAGTTTTCACTGTTTATGCGTGTGATTTCTGCACCTAACTTTCTGATAATATTGTTTTTGCATCTGTGTCTATCGCATCACTAGCGTACACTTAGTTTATATTATTGCTTGTATTATATATAAGGTTATTATGAGTGTAAGAATTGTAGATAGGCCAATAAAATACTTAAATACATAAAACTAAATAAAATCGTTTTCGAATTTATTTAGTAAGGTATTAAGATAACACCTGTCAAGGCTGTTCTGTGGTTGCACGACCATTAAAAAAATACCGAGACCTTGCCGTCGTTTGTAGATTTTTGACATTTCTTAGGGTCAGGCAGGCGCCAGAAAATCTGACACCAGTCTCGCCAAGAGATACCGTATTCAGTTAGTAGTGGTGGCGGTAGTGGTAGGGACTCCCTTTTCCGCATTTAGACTTCCATTTGGTCCGTTGTGCTTGGGGCCACTGGCTAATATAGCCAGCCCAGCTCCATCCAAAAGCACAGAAGCTTCCTGGGATCTTCACAGGCTTCACGGAGTGACCTCACTGTTCCGAGGACTTCTCTTGTTCTTGTTATTCAGTTACTGAGTTGTGGAGGTCGAATAGGCATTAGCTACACAAACACATAAAAACCTAGTACTCAGCTGCTTCCTCCAATAGTAATTTGATAACTTGGCTTTCCATTGCAATGTGGAATAATAATTTTCATCAATATTCCTTTAAATAACTAAAATCAAGGAGACGTTGTATAAAACACGTGTGACCGTGACGCATTGCCTCGGTCGCACGTCTCGGTCTCGCGCTGAACTCCCACCTTTAGACTGGAAGCTGACCCCAGCAATGTTGGAAAAAAGCCAGGCAGATTGACTGTAGTAAGATAACTTGTATTTAAAATTTAAATAGAACACAGTATTGGAATTTTATAATAAATTCTAAGAATATGTGAGATAAGATTATAAGGTGCGAACTGTAGTGGCAATAGTGCAACGGTTAAGATTAAAGGTCGTGTGTTCGATCTCTACTCGTTTCACCAATAATGTGAATCTGCAAGTGCAGGCCCAAACATAATATTTTCTAAGTGAGCAGGGTTAGATAAGAATAACATTGCTCGTTAGTTTATCTATTGATAGATGCATCGGCTAGTCTCTACCCAACAGTGGCCTAGCTTGTAATATCCCACTTTCGGGCAGTGGGCTGTCATAACTTTGCTAGTTTAAAAAAATCATGTCTTCCTGATGTAATAAGCATTACACAATAATTAAAATTAAGAAAGATACATTTGGCACACTCTGCGTAAACTTATATTTACTTTCCGTTACTCACTGTCTACCTCATTTTTTTCGCTAAAGTCTTTGCACTGAAATATTTTTTATGTAAATATTATGTCACGGCTTGATGCTGAAAGCTTCCTTCCGTTCATCTGAAACTTATTCATTTAAAACTTTTCTTGTATCAGCGCCATCTATACCTTGACGCTGGAACTTAAGTGATAAGTTCGATGATTCTCCGCAAGATGTCTATTCTGTGTTGATTTGTATCAGGAGTTTTCAGATACAATAATGACTCTAGTTTATTGGAATAGAAATCAGGTCAAGTTATTTTTACAATTCTGTGAAGTGACAATAATTTTACAGTTTTCGTTCTAATAGAGGTCACATTGCCTTGTATTTTTATACATAAATAGAACACAAAAGTTTGTTCAACAATTTTTATAATCGTGGCTTCTATTTTTTTGATTGTTTCATAATGTGGTTACGTCGATAAGATAATAAAAGCTAGTTGCCTGCCTGTTAATTAACAACGCAAGTACCTTCGACTCTTGCGCATATGAACTTTAGGTCACTTGGGTTTTAATTAAGAATTTTTTCATTACTTTGTTCAATAACTTATCGTCTCAGATGCTTATTTTATTATCTTATCGACGTAACCACATTATGAAACAATCAAAAAAATAGAAGCCACGATTATAAAAATTGTTGAACAAACTTTTGTGTTCTATTTATGTATAAAAATACAAGGCAATGTGACCTCTATTAGAACGAAAACTGTAAAATTATTGTCACTTCACAGAATTGTAAAAATAACTTGACCTGATTTCTATTCCAATAAACTAGAGTCATTATTGTATCTGAAAACTCCTGATACAAATCAACACAGAATAGACATCTTGCGGAGAATCATCGAACTTATCACTTAAGTTCCAGCGTCAAGGTATAGATGGCGCTGATACAAGAAAAGTTTTAAATGAATAAGTTTCAGATGAACGGAAGGAAGCTTTCAGCATCAAGCCGTGACATAATATTTACATAAAAAATATTTCAGTGCAAAGACTTTAGCGAAAAAAATGAGGTAGACAGTGAGTAACGGAAAGTAAATATAAGTTTACGCAGAGTGTGCCAAATGTATCTTTCTTAATTTTAATTATTGTGTAATGCTTATTACATCAGGAAGACATGATTTTTTTAAACTAGCAAAGTTATGACAGCCCACTGCCCGAAAGTGGGATATTACAAGCTAGGCCACTGTTGGGTAGAGACTAGCCGATGCATCTATCAATAGATAAACTAACGAGCAATGTTATTCTTATCTAACCCTGCTCACTTAGAAAATATTATGTTTGGGCCTGCACTTGCAGATTCACATTATTGGTGAAACGAGTAGAGATCGAACACACGACCTTTAATCTTAACCGTTGCACTATTGCCACTACAGTTCGCACCTTATAATCTTATCTCACATATTCTTAGAATTTATTATAAAATTCCAATACTGTGTTCTATTTAAATTTTAAATACAAGTTATCTTACTACAGTCAATCTGCCTGGCTTTTTTCCAACATTGCTGGGGTCAGCTTCCAGTCTAAAGGTGGGAGTTCAGCGCGAGACCGAGACGTGCGACCGAGGCAATGCGTCACGGTCACACGTGTTTTATACAACGTCTCCTTGATTTTAGTTATTTAAAGGAATATTGATGAAAATTATTATTCCACATTGCAATGGAAAGCCAAGTTATCAAATTACTATTGGAGGAAGCAGCTGAGTACTAGGTTTTTATGTGTTTGTGTAGCTAATGCCTATTCGACCTCCACAACTCAGTAACTGAATAACAAGAACAAGAGAAGTCCTCGGAACAGTGAGGTCACTCCGTGAAGCCTGTGAAGATCCCAGGAAGCTTCTGTGCTTTTGGATGGAGCTGGGCTGGCTATATTAGCCAGTGGCCCCAAGCACAACGGACCAAATGGAAGTCTAAATGCGGAAAAGGGAGTCCCTACCACTACCGCCACCACTACTAACTGAATACGGTATCTCTTGGCGAGACTGGTGTCAGATTTTCTGGCGCCTGCCTGACCCTAAGAAATGTCAAAAATCTACAAACGACGGCAAGGTCTCGGTATTTTTTTAATGGTCGTGCAACCACAGAACAGCCTTGACAGGTGTTATCTTAATACCTTACTAAATAAATTCGAAAACGATTTTATTTAGTTTTATGTATTTAAGTATTTTATTGGCCTATCTACAATTCTTACACTCATAATAACCTTATATATAATACAAGCAATAATATGTCCGAACTTGCGCTTTAGTTATGTTTTTGTCCTATGTAGGTAATAGGGAATGAGTCCCTTACCCTGCACCGGGCATAAATCTATAATCCGGGCTCCTAATGAAAAAGTTCAGATGGAAAACCCAATAATACTACGTACCGTATGCCCGATCCGGAAATCGAACCTAATGCTTGCAATCATCATGTAGGTAAATAGTCTGCAGTTCACTGCTTAATCCACCCAAAAGATAAGCTTGATTTTGACCAATCGGAATTTAGGTTTAATTATCAAGTCAAGTTATTTAATTTTTACGACTTTGCGTTTTAATAACATTTTCATGACCCCTGTTTAACGTTTTATAATCTTAATCATTATTAAACCTTTAATATTTGCTAAGTATTTTTTTATTAAACTAGAAAGGGAATATTATATTTTCAATAAAGAAGTTACTTTATTTAAAGTTTAATATCTGAAAAGGATTTTAAACGCGCGGGATTTCAGAAATCACAATGATATTTAAATTTTTCGTTTATACAACGTGTATTTAAAATGATAGAATACCAATATATATTGCCTGTTTTACAGTTTAAAATGCTGTCTATACCTATTATAATTATGCATATTTATCAAATAAAGCCCAGCAAAATATTCGGTAGCGCTTTTCACAGTTTTAACTTTTACAAGGTAATTATTTCACAGCCTCGTTAGTTTGCTGCGAGCCGTAACTCCTGAAACCCCGTTGGTAGCCCGCGGGGTCTGAACCATTTCGATAATAATTTAATGTAGTCAGGCGCTTCCTCCCTATTACATTGTAATTAAAACTATAATCAACAATAGCTGTGTACCTGCTTATAGGTGCTAAGCTTGATAGACGAGGTAATAACGGCTAAAAAGTTATTAGTGCTCCTAGCCTATATATTCGAAAACGGAACCCTTACAGCAAGATTCATGATCATTTTTTGTTCGTCTATCACACACCTAAGTTGTTCTCAGGGTTTCTGCAACGAGGAAATTTGAATTATGATTTATAATGTAATGTCTTATTTGAGGATCAAACATAACGAAGCACGTCCGAATAAAAATGTATCATGTTAGATATCAATTGAAAGGACTTTTTCTAAGGATCCTAAAAATATTTATTCACAGTATTATCTCCTAAAACTAGAATAAAACTCACTAAATTAAAATCTAGCATGTCTAATAAAACTGTAGATACAGACAAGAAAAATATATCTTAACCTATATATGTCTTCATACAAGGCGGTTATTATACTAGGTACCACAAATATATGGCGTGCTAAATAGCAGCCGAGTTCATCTATTACTTCATTGTCTACTGTAATGGAACAGAATTCAGCGTATACTATCGATTGATAGAAAACATCTAATCGGTACGGCGGCGGTACCGCCGACGTAGGTCATCACTTAATGTATAGGTTTCCAGCTGTCAAATGTTAAATTACAGGCTGGACGGAGAGTAGAAATACTTATCGTACAGGCACATAAACAGGTAATCTAAATTTATTAAGAGCGTATTTTTTTTTTTTTAAATTGGTGTTCTCTAAAAGTTCTTGTGTTACTACGAAAGTTCTTTCATTGATACGAGTGTCCTAAGCTACTTTTTATCTCACACTCTCTTTGCACGGTTCCATATGGACAACATTGGAGCAAAGCCGCGTTAAAAAAGCTAGAATATATTTATAAAGAAAATGTGATTAGAAATATATATGTACAAATAATATTATTCTAATTTTTAAATAATTTTTTTGATTGTTTCATAATGTGGTTACGTCGATAAGATAAAAATTAGAATAATATTATTTGTACATATATATTTCTAATCACATTTTCTTTATAAATATATTCTAGCTTTTTTAACGCGGCTTTGCTCCAATGTTGTCCATATGGAACCGTGCAAAGAGAGTGTGAGATAAAAAGTAGCTTAGGACACTCGTATCAATGAAAGAACTTTCGTAGTAACACAAGAACTTTTAGAGAACACCAATTTAAAAAAAAAAAAATACGCTCTTAATAAATTTAGATTACCTGTTTATGTGCCTGTACGATAAGTATTTCTACTCTCCGTCCAGCCTGTAATTTAACATTTGACAGCTGGAAACCTATACATTAAGTGATGACCTACGTCGGCGGTACCGCCGCCGTACCGATTAGATGTTTTCTATCAATCGATAGTATACGCTGAATTCTGTTCCATTACAGTAGACAATGAAGTAATAGATGAACTCGGCTGCTATTTAGCACGCCATATATTTGTGGTACCTAGTATAATAACCGCCTTGTATGAAGACATATATAGGTTAAGATATATTTTTCTTGTCTGTATCTACAGTTTTATTAGACATGCTAGATTTTAATTTAGTGAGTTTTATTCTAGTTTTAGGAGATAATACTGTGAATAAATATTTTTAGGATCCTTAGAAAAAGTCCTTTCAATTGATATCTAACATGATACATTTTTATTCGGACGTGCTTCGTTATGTTTGATCCTCAAATAAGACATTACATTATAAATCATAATTCAAATTTCCTCGTTGCAGAAACCCTGAGAACAACTTAGGTGTGTGATAGACGAACAAAAAATGATCATGAATCTTGCTGTAAGGGTTCCGTTTTCGAATATATAGGCTAGGAGCACTAATAACTTTTTAGCCGTTATTACCTCGTCTATCAAGCTTAGCACCTATAAGCAGGTACACAGCTATTGTTGATTATAGTTTTAATTACAATGTAATAGGGAGGAAGCGCCTGACTACATTAAATTATTATCGAAATGGTTCAGACCCCGCGGGCTACCAACGGGGTTTCAGGAGTTACGGCTCGCAGCAAACTAACGAGGCTGTGAAATAATTACCTTGTAAAAGTTAAAACTGTGAAAAGCGCTACCGAATATTTTGCTGGGCTTTATTTGATAAATATGCATAATTATAATAGGTATAGACAGCATTTTAAACTGTAAAACAGGCAATATATATTGGTATTCTATCATTTTAAATACACGTTGTATAAACGAAAAATTTAAATATCATTGTGATTTCTGAAATCCCGCGCGTTTAAAATCCTTTTCAGATATTAAACTTTAAATAAAGTAACTTCTTTATTGAAAATATAATATTCCCTTTCTAGTTTAATAAAAAAATACTTAGCAAATATTAAAGGTTTAATAATGATTAAGATTATAAAACGTTAAACAGGGGTCATGAAAATGTTATTAAAACGCAAAGTCGTAAAAATTAAATAACTTGACTTGATAATTAAACCTAAATTCCGATTGGTCAAAATCAAGCTTATCTTTTGGGTGGATTAAGCAGTGAACTGCAGACTATTTACCTACATGATGATTGCAAGCATTAGGTTCGATTTCCGGATCGGGCATACGGTACGTAGTATTATTGGGTTTTCCATCTGAACTTTTTCATTAGGAGCCCGGATTATAGATTTATGCCCGGTGCAGGGTAAGGGACTCATTCCCTATTACCTACATAGGACAAAAACATAACTAAAGCGCAAGTTCGGACATGCATGGAGTACTGCTCTTACCTCTGGGACGGATCTGCCAAATATCAACTAGATGCACTTGATCCGATTGACAAACGGGCCAAGAGGCTTATCGGCAACGATGCACTGGTCGTCTCAAAGCTCTAGACCCAGAGCCTTGAACATCGACGCCGAGTGGCCAGTCTGGCGGTTTTTTAACGGTTACATTTCGGAGAGTGTGAGATGAACTGCACAGTTTGATTCCGCATAGCCCTTTCCATCACCGGACATGCCCCTTTTGACTACTGAGATTTCCTATAGTGGCCTCCTTCACCAACATTACGTTATATAAAGCGGCACACTATACCAGGCAACCCCTTACGAGGTGTCTGGGACCATCTTCGGTAGGTCACGCCTCCGAGAGCACTCGCCCCTGGTACTCAAGAGAAAATGTGAGTCGCATCGTGTCCATCACCGGACATACCCCTATTAGTCTACTGAGATTTTCTATAGTGGCCACCTTCACCAACATTACGTTATATAAGGCGGCACACTATACCAGGCAACCCCTTACGAGGTGTCTGGGACCATCTTCGGTAGGTCACGCCTCCGAGAGCACCGGACAGCAAGACGTACGGCAATGCGCCACCGGTACATGGTGGACATCCCACCCATACGTACAAAGCGTTTTGCGAATACTTTCATTGTGCGCACAGCTAAGGAGTGGAATTCCCTGCCGGAGTCTTTGTTTCCTGATAACTACAACCTCGGGGTCTTTAAGTCAAGAGTGAATAGGTTACTTCTAGGCAAGCGTGCTTCACCGTCGGCCACATCATCGTTTACCATCAAACGCGAACCTATCGTTCAATAAAAAATAAAATGTAGCTGTAATCTCTGCTAACCCTTCAGGAATACAAGCGTGATGTAAATATGTTATCTAAGTTACGACATAGTTGCAGTACGATCCCATCTCAATTGTCAGTATAAATTCCACACTTCGTACAATATGTGACACTAGAATCAGATGAACAGTCAGATTTATTAGATAAGCATATATAGCAGCTTCTAGTTTCTAGTCCTTTGTCTCCCAGGACACCTTTGTGTGAGGGCTGAGAGAAAGCTTGAAGGGTCAATGTCCTCGGAGCGTATGTGCAATATGTAGATGAAAGTAGGTACAGTCAATCAGACTTCGTTCATTTGTACATCAAAGGAATGTAAGTAATTGAAGAGATTGTTGCAATATCAAGTTGGTTTTGATAATGTATGAAAATGGAGATGACTTGGACACACAGTAAGCTAAGCTGCTTTTTAACCGATTTCCGGGCATATCTCTGTCATATATAAACGAATTTGCAAAATTCTTTGTATGTTCGAAAGTAGTTTATTCCGAAATGGTTCCATTTGAATTTGTTAAGGTACTGATGAAGAACTTTAGAGATTAACAACAGAACTCTTCAATAAATGACGGCAAATCTTTCGGGATTGCTGCAATCGCACGTCTGTTTATTTTTTTACACCTTTTCGTAACATACCATCACGCCAGTATGCTCTAAACGGGTACGCAGATGTGTACCGGTTATGTTCAAGTTACATGTTATTCGGGTAATCTATTCTGGCATCACTGTGGGCATTACAGATACCTCACTTTAGAACTCTTGCCCATTACATTCCACTAAAATGTGAAAAATAAAAACCTTTTTTACAATAAAATACAACCGACTTCCAAAAAAGACTACAAAGTGTAACATAACTTCAATTTCAAAAGTCAAAAAACGAAGAAACGAAAACAGGTACACTGACTTCCGAAATTGATGTTATTTTTCACTTTGTAGTGTCTTTTTTTGAAAGTCGGTTGTATATTTTTTGTAAAAAAGGATTTGTGTTTTAGTTTATACTGACATAGCGTCAAGGCTGAATTGGTGTTTCTAGAAATCAATCTAGTCTTACTCAGATTGGGATCTCTGTTTCAGAAACCGACCTGTAATTTAGAAAAGTGGCAGAATCAAACAAAGACCTTAAAATATAAATGAAATGGACTTAATAATGACGTTAAGCGTTTAATTCGGGCTATCATTCCTAGATTTTTGACGTTACGAAAATTCGGATGCCTGAAATTTGGACAAGCAGTCTTGCCAATGGGTAATGTCTAAACCTGTAACTATCTAGGTTATGGAGGTTAGAGAGGCAATTGCTTTATTCATACCAACAAAAAAATATCAGTATTCAGCAGCTTTAGATCGAATGCAATTCGATCTAAAGCTAAATAAAATAAAATTGTTTTATTTAAATAAATAATAATAATGATAATTTTTTTATTTTTTTGATACTTCATGCACACAAAAGTACAGAGGCGGACTTAATGTCTTAGCCATTTGCTACCAGTCGACCTTTGAGTGATGGAGAGATAAACAGTGGTAGGTGCAATATTGAAAGTTCAACGTATTAAGATTATTTAAACATAACTACATGTAAACAATAATAAAAAAATAATGAACTAAATACATAAATATACTTAAACATTAGTAATAATAATAAAGCCTTTTATTCCGAGTATATACATTTCTTACACTATTGTTAAAAATACAAAATAAAATGTCGCTTAGTTTGGTGTGCCTATTGCCAAAGGCCTCCTCCAAAGATTTCCACTGGTGCCATCTTGGGCGACCCTTCTCTATTTTGGTCCAGCTGTTAATCGAAGTTCGTCTTCCCACCTCGAGTGCTGTCTTCCTCGATTTCTTTTACTGTGTCTTGGGTGCCATTCTGTGACCTTCCTGCTCCACTTTCCTACCTTATCACGCATCGTATGTCCTGACCATCTCCACTTTTGCAGATCGATTCGTGAGTACGTTGGTGAGTTTTGTTTTTCTGTGAGATCTATGTTTGAACATTACTAGTAACAGATAAATAATTGGAAAACATTAGCACTGTGACGATACTATTGCCAACTTCTTACGGATATACTCGCGAACTTTAACTGTAAAGGCAATTGGTTATGATTTTAACATTAGATATATTAATGCAGATATTTCTGCTAATCGTTGCATTGAACAGAGCCAGAATGTTCTAATCATGATAAGTGCTAATTTTATTTCCTACATCGCAATCAGGCTGCAAATTTGGAATATGCCGCATATATCGATATTAGTATCAAAATGCAGAGTTGTTTATGCAATAATACAATAAATGGCGCTGGAATAGATTACTATTTAGTAATTTTGTTGGGAGCTAGTAAGCTTCATTAACATTTTGATTAGGTACGTTGATATCTAATGCAATAGTGACTACTTATAGCTGAATAAATTACATACTGACAAAATTCTCGATTTCACTAACCAACATAGTTTAACTGCGGGAAATAGCGATTGATTAAGAGATTAGCTGATATGACAGATTTTGTGCTATCCAAATAAGTTTCATATATAAAAACACTTCCAGTTTGAATAAATTTTTACTTCTTTTAAATTTTCATTCCCTAAGAACTACCACGAACGTACCAACGAACAGCATTTAATTTTTAATTATATATTTCGTTTAGGTGTCCCTAGTGTTATTGAGAGCTGGCATTATAATGTTCTCAGTAGGTGACTCTTTCTGTAAATACCTTGTGGTTAGCAAATTCGATTCCAACAGGGTCAAATATTTGTACGGTCTACAGAATAAGTTACCAATTTACCAAAGTCTAGCCGTGATTGCCACAACGCAGTGTGGGGATGTAAGAATTGGAGTGTAAAGCAAAATTAGTTTCTAAAGATCTACGTGACTTTGAAACTTGTGACGAACAGAGAACTTTGACCACGTTTTCAACTGTGAGGTTTGGTCCTTTTTTGTTGGTCCTTATGGTCAATTCTTGCTATCTGTTCTTGTGATAATTTGTGTTGTAGTGCAGATGCTATTGTTGGCTGTGGTTTTCCACTGCAGGGCAATTGTCTTGCTACTAAGATCCTCTCTTTTAGAAGGAGTCCAGTTCATCCCGCCATCTCCGTCCATTTTTATCAAATACTGACACCCAAAAAGTTCAACACAAAACACCAGCTTTCTTTAGTTTCTGAAATGTTGTTCTTGTTTTTCCTCTCGCAACAAAAATATGTACAAAGGGCTAGTCAATATAATACTGGTAAGTACGTCTAGTAAGAATTCAGCACGTCTTTTCAATAGCTCATAAACTTTCTGTACTTAGAAAGTTCTGACTAGTTAAATCTCAAAATGTGAACTGCCCACTTTCCCGGTAATCGATAGGAAATACCTCGACCTGTAATGTATGTGAAGTATCAACAAATATTATAAATTATTTCATTCCATTGTAATCTTTAAAAGCAGTTTCTTACCGCCGAGTTTCGTCTGGTCAATTTGACATTAAATTATTCAGTTTTTTCAGCATCTTCACAACTCATGTCATAATAAAATGATTAGGCATTCAGCAAACTGGGTAACTGTGGTGGAAGTTCCGGCAAGTGACTTTCACCCATATGTTTAATGAACGAAAAACATTTTATATCAAATTTATTATGTTAAATGATTTTATTTCTGTAAGTTGGTTTGTGCAAACACTTTTACATGTCGATCATATTTTTTTTTAAATTAGATGAGGCTGGCGTTTCCTATTTTACTACGCTGAAAAGAAAGGCTGAAACAAACTCAAAGGTCACAGTCTCTTTTAAAGTCCAGACAAAATCTTAGTTAGATCATGTGAAGACCATGTAGATTGATGTCTGAAATGGTCTTTTGAGGAAAGAATCAGCCAGATTGAGTGGATCTGTGCAGTCAATGCACGCATCTGTCAATAACCATACAACTCAACTCATAATTTAAGGAGCTCAACGATTCGACGAACAATACCAAAGAAAGGACATTCGGGTAGGCCGTATAAACTACTCAAACTGCCAGACCATGATTAAAAAACTAACTGCAAAAAAATCTAATATTAATTGAAAATACGTACGTACCTACGTTTACCTTAATATTTTGGAACTGGGATACAATTATCGGTAGCATCTATGGCATAAAATAAATAACAAAATTAGGGCTTTCAGAAAACATTAGCATATTTGCTGTTCGTTACGCGTTTATAAATTTGATATACCTAAAATGCTTTTCATCTATTAAACAGATGGGTGAAGATTGCTTCTTACCGAATCTTAGCCCACTAGCGAGGCTGACTGTCCAGGATTCGCCGGACGTTCATCCGTACTTGTACTACACTCTCTATTCAATGCTTATTTTGGAAACTTCATAAAGTAAAAAATATTGCCACGGTTTTTCATAAAATTAGTCTTCAATATATTTGTTAGACACCTACAATACTAGACATAGTAACAGCTCTGCGGAACCCTTTGCGGGTTGCGTCGGTGATAAAGTACGACATTAATCAAACATATTCTGTCATCATTATAATACGATCAGGTTAACAGCACTCCATCCTACTTTTCAAGTAATATTACCAGACTATACACGTAAAGCCTCGTTTACACGTCTCCTATAACATATATAGCTTTTAGTTTTAGAACATTTTTTTATAACTGCGCTCTGCCAGTTCATCCTTAATGATTTAATAATTTATTTAAAAGTTTTTAAAATAATATTTTAGCTAACGATGCATTGTCATCCAAATCAAACGTGTATGCAACATTTTCTGCTGAATCGGTTGGGGACAACTGTTTTAAAATCCCCCACATTTATTAACCAACTTACAATAGGCAACTTAAATAAAAGCTTGTACAATAGGTCTGCATAGCTAAATCTTTTCCTGTACTCACACTTTGTCTGCTATAAATAGAAAAGTAACTACTTATCCTAACTCAACAACAACTCAACTGTTGTATCATGCCCACCCATGTTCCAAAATTCATCCAAATATGTTCAAGTCCAGCCATTAAGGTGTGCGAGAACTTAAGATACTCGTGCTTTTGGTTTTAGTCACATCATAAATGTATCAATTTTTACATACATAACAGATTTTGTTTCCGTACGTCACTAGGCGACCAGTAAAAATCAGAACCGTGCTGTGGGTGCGCCGCGGTACAGCATTATGCTGAGCGGAAGCCTTCTTGCCACAATCACGACATGCATTTGCCTGGCTTCTTTTCCACCCTATTTCTCTTCTGCTTTATACAAAATGTAGGTAGTATATATTATTATTGTTTTATCTATTTCTCGTCTTTACTAACTTAATGTAAGTACTGCTAATACTATTGTTAAGGGTTTAGCATAAACATGTACTTATTTATATATCACATCATCAGCCTTTTAAAGTTCCCACTGCTGGGATACAGGCCTCCTCTCATAGAGGGAGTGGGCTATAATCCACCACGCGGGCCCAGTGCGGTTTGGTAGATGTCACATGTTTTTGAATTTTTGGTTCTAGGACATGCCGGTTTCCTCACGATGTTTTCCTTCACCGTTTTGAGAGCAGTGGTGATGAAATAAATTACACAAAGTAAAGCGCCTGCTCGGGTTCAGCCTACAACTCGTAAGTCGGGACCGTAACCACTGGGCCATCACTGCTCTTATTTATATATGTCGTTATTAAATTTACTAGTTTAATTGTCACTTAAACTAGTAAATTATTATTATTTACTATTTCACATTTTTCATTTTAGTAAGATTCTTATGAACAGTTACTATTCCGGTGGTAATACTGTTTTCAAAATAATATAAACCCTTACCTTTTATCCATGGTTACCCATGTTCACCCTCATCGACAAACGTGACGCCTTTTGTGCTTTTCAGATATCTGATATTCACCATACTGATCAACCTTATATGAAAGCCATATTATACTCTCGCCTAAACAATGTATATGAGCTCGTGGCTGAATAAAAACAGACGCAGTGAACGATCTTTAAAGTTAAGCAACGTTTAGTGATGATATCAGAACCGAAGTCGGAATCGGAGGTTTTAAATTTGGTATATCGGGATCGGAACCGGAAGCGAAACCGGATTCGGAGGCAGAGGCTGAAGAAAGATGTGTTAAGAGAAAGCAGGTTTAATAAAATAAAATAATCCAAGACTGTTAATCAGCATTTTCAATTTCGGCTCGAAACAATACACCTAACTAGGCCTTGAAAAAAAACATTTTTTTTTTATAAAATCACAATCACTATTATATAAACAACAATTTGTACGCTTTGTCTGCGATTGCGTGCCGTTGCCACCGCTACGCATCGACGTTAGATAACCATCGATTTAAACATTTCGGTATCGGAATCGAAATCGCAGGTTTAAAAACAATCGGAAGTTCCGACTTTTCGGATTCGGCATCGAATCTCCGTAACATCCCTAGCCATAAGCCATATAATCTGATACCAGTCTTGCCTAGGGGTATCTTGTTCATTAAGATGACAGACAAGAGTAGTCACTCCATATAAAATTCTGGTACCTACTGAGTACCAGAATTTTATATGGAATCGACATCCGTTGTGAATAAACCATAGGCAGACTGATTTCTCTCTACTTAACAATGGAGCTATGTAAACAGAGCCTCAAACAGGACGTTATGTTGTAGAGATTCTAGGTAATGTCATTGCTATCACAGTCAACAACGAACGTCGTAATTGTTGTCACAAGTACCGGGGTATATAAATCACCGTCAGAAGGTTGTAGGCAATATATTGCTCTACCACATGCCATAAACATCTCGCTGAAGTGAGCTTTGTGGAAGCTTATGTTCGAAAATGAAATTATATATTCTGCAAATTTTTCAAAGGCTTCATAGAAACAAGTATTTAAACTATAAAACAACATCAAAGAAAGTTTTATATTAACAAGTAAAATTTCAAAATTTATAATACCCCCGGCACATTTTTATTTCATGCTACATAATTTATCTAGTATATAGTAGACACGCTTCGATCGGCAATCTATTGAACACGTAATTATGACACGATATCTTGCGAAAACACCCCGATTCAAATAGTAAAACGCCCATAACTTTTGGACGGCTGAACCGATTTAATTCAAACATAGCTAAGAATACTCTCGATTAGGTCACCTTTTAAACAAAAAAAACTAAATCAAAATCGGTTCACCCGTTTGGACGCTATGATGCCACAGACAGACACACAGATACACAGCAACACACGTCAAACTTATAACACCCCTCTTTTTCCGGCGGGGGTTAAAAAATGCATTGTCACGGGAAACAAACGTGTGTGCAAATTTTCATCTCAATTGAACACCGGAAAGTGGTTACAAAATTAACTTGCAAGTTTTGATTACAGGCACCGGGATAGGTCAAACTAAATATAAGCTTGTGGTAAATATTACTTTAAAATACGTAACTAATTGTTGCCATTTAATTTCGTTTGCACACAATCAACTATCGTCTGTACCAATCATTCATTCAAAAATCATTACTTCCAGCTCTAGAATAGCAAATGCTCCGTCAAGTAGAGTAAATACTACAAAGACTTTTTGGCGCTTTAATGAAATTTTCAGGGGTTGCTGTTGGTGATCATTTGTGAAATTATTTGTGGAAATTGTGTTGAAAGAACATAAAGGCAGCATTGGCATTTGTGCCGATTTTCAAGGATATTTTTTGCAGTCAAATTCTAGTCAATACTTACCCAAATCAAGATTTTATTGTTGTCATCACTACCTTAGGATGCAAGCTACTAGTCACTAACGTAAATTATTCACGCAACTGTATCACAACATTATCTCTGAGGTTTAGCATGTAACCGCTTCCTAATACAGCGTCGTGTATCTACCTAGTACTAGGTGTTAGCACTTCCGAGTACACTGCAACAGATGACAAAGGGAATCAACTGCCATAATTTCTAGTGGAGGTATGTGTCCTCTACATACAATACTAGAATATAATTCATCATTCTATGGACTATTTGTTATAGTTTTAGAGTCCGTCTCTAGACTCTGACATTTCGATAGCACTTGGCATTCTTTTGCATTTTTAGCCGACTCCGGGAGTGTTTTTCGAGCGTATGTTTGTCCATTTCTATAACACACTCTACAGCCCTAACGGCTTGACGGATTATGACATATGAGGTGTCGTTGGATTTGTCTCAATTGTAGGCATGACATAAGCTATATAATTTTTATATTACCCCTCCCAAAAAAAGGTATGATACAATTTTATTTTTTTCGTTGTCGTAACAATATGGGTATCAAATGAAACTGCAAAATAGTGATTTTTAGCAGTTCGGTTTTTCGTTTTTATAAAAAATGTTGACCTTTTTCTAATCGGTATTATGGTGACTTTTTCGTTGATAGAATATGCCCTGTTTGTCAATGATTTAAAACTTACTTTGTATTCACTTCAGAAGAATTTTAAGACAAGATATAGATGACTTATAATCATACGCCAGACTCAATCAATTACGTATATAATTACAATCTAAAAATTAATACTCTTTGAAGAACGGTACGATCTCCTCCATGATATTCGTCCAGTCTATACTGACTTGACATTTTGTTGACTTTCCTAAAGTCCTAAGTCTCACGCTGCCTCTAAAAAAACTGAACATGTTTTTGAGATATTCTAAAATATCATGGTAGGATAGTCTACCTACATCCTTCAAGGTGTAAAATATCTAGATTTATTAAATTATTCATGGGCAGGCCATCAAGGTCTGATACATCTACATTTTTAGATCATATAAACATATGCAGAATATTCAATAAGTTATTAATAGTGTATCCGATGGCACTTGATCTTCCTCCCACATGTATACTCCAGCTCAGCAACTGGATCAATCAATGTACAATGTGCCGTGGCAGCTCACAAAGTGGATGAGAGAGTAATATTTTTCATATTGCGGCAACTCTCATAGTTCATACAGGATTGAAGTAGGCAATCGGGAGGAATGAGTTTTACAAACAGTTTTGATTTTATTTTATTCTGGTCTGAAATATGTGTAGAGACTGCATATAAAAAGGAAATAGACAAACTTTATCTAACAAGGAATGTAGTTTTCGAATAGGTCAAATATTTACTAACATAAAAAGTGCAAATTGTAAATAGAATAGCTTTATCTAACAATGAATGTACGTAGTTTAGTCTGGTTTTCCTAGAAATCGCTAAACTCATAAATTTGGGAAGAGTTAATCTTTAGTCCCTTTATTAGTAAATTCCAGATAATTTAATGTTCAGTATTTTCTACCTATTCCCATGGCCAATGGCGTGAGTTTATTTTTGTACGTATAAATAAATGCTAGAGTAAAGCAAAATGCCAAATGTATCTTTTTTTGCTAGCCAAAATTGTGATCCACTTCTAGGCAAAGATATCACTTTCCCCCTTCCAAACCTCTCCGTCTTTTGTGATGCCAAACATAAACCCCTGTCAAAATTTATTGTGAGTATTCTGAAATTGTATACTGTGTAACTTTACTCTGCATTTATTAATAGGTTCGTAGAAGAATCCCAATCATTTTCTTAAGAACAGCACAAAATAAAGCAAATGAAACGAAGAAAAATACATTGTAAATAAAACTAAGCCGACGTACATTGTGCAATGTCCTGAGAATAACGATCGATGATCATCCGAGAGGCGTCACGTTGGATAAGACCTGTGTACGGACGCCACTAGTGTTTAGTATGTCCTACCTACAGTGAAGAACATTTGATTGTTATCTTCAGTAGAAAAGGGATGTTTGTTTATAGTGCTTTAGTTTTAGATAAAGTTAGGTAAGTTTTAACCCAATAAAGCCCAATCTGAGATAAGCCCAAAACTTGAAAATTGAATTTATTTTGTTTCTAGATCAAACAGCAAAACCTAAGAAAGCCGGGAATCTAATATACCTGTACCAAGTTGTTACAGTGTCAAAAACATTTTGCCAAAACAAAACCTTCTGAAAATAAAATCAGTGAACGTTCTGTCTTTCAAATAACAATAAAGGTCACTGGGGCAGACACACAATCGACAACATCACTTTGGCCATCAATGTTTAACTTGCCATTTGTACACGGACGATTAACCACGACTTTTCCATAAACTGGCAACATTTATTCCACACAAAATAGATGCTGGGTATGACCAGCTTAAATATTGTTTAATATGACATTTGCGCGATTTAATTTGGGTTGACAGTCCGTCCGACAGGCTTTATGTAATATAAGTCATGTCAGTGGGAATTCGGCTGAAATGTGGCCACTTCGAATCGTAGTGCGGCGGGAATCCGCAGCGGACAAGATTAATTAGAGTTGCGGTTAAATTAATAACAGGGCAAGCACGCACCCGTCGGGCTTTCAGAACTACCCTATACAATGGCTAATCAAATCGCATTATTGTTCATGAAAGTGCTTTGCGGATTATTCTAAGGGATTATTTTCGCATGTTGTGATGGAAACTGTTGCAGAACTAGTCATGTGCTTAGAAGATTACTGTGAGTGACCAACACTGTTAGTTCACACGTTGTATAACCTATACTAAATGAGACAAAGGAATTACGACCTAATGGACTGGGTTTTAAATCTAGGTTTCATAAAACGAATGGTTTGTAATAAAAGAACGAGTGACGATGCTTGAGTACGTCTGGCGCACCCTGGACAGTCTTCTACTACCAATCTTGTTGATTAGCCAATCTTTTTGCCACAGCTTGAGCTGTCTCATAGTGGTGTAGACAAGACAGCTGAATTAAACCAGCTATATTCCGTGCAGCCTTTAACTTTACATTCGACGTAATCATGCCTATAGAAGAAAGAAAGAAAGAAGAAAGAAAAAGTGTTTATTTGTCACAAAACGACATACATAATGTTAATAATGTTGTTTATATAATGTTCTATAATTATTAACAGGCAACCATAGACAATAAAATGCTCTACTTCATGGACGCTTACAATAATCAAGTGACGTGCTCTTTAGTCCCGTATGCCAATTAATTAAAATTCACAAATAAATCAGTTTTTTTTTTTTATCTTATGCTATATTAATCTAATTATCAATAAGATATTTTTTTATCTTATGCTTTTTTAATCTAATTATCAATTATGTAAGTAAGGTTAAATATTTTAAAAAAGTAATATTGGATATATTTAGATGGATAAAAGCGTTATACAACATGTAAGTTTTTATTACAGTACATTTTAATACATACTTGCAACGGGTAATGTTTATAAAACAATACAAAATAACAAAACAAAATTGGTGAATATATGAGATTGAGTGTTAAATCGATTAAAATTTATTCAAATAACGTCGATTGTTGTAAGAAATCGAATCGGTATCTTATTAGGACTTCACTAAATGTTAAGTTTTTGAGTCGTCAAATGTAAAATTAAAGGCTGGACGGAATTTATAGAAGGTGTAATTGCACCTGTGTCCAACCAGAATGACTACTTAACTAACATTTAATTATAAAAGAAACTTCGAAACCATCACGGATTATCTATAGGTACACCATTCTTACACAACCACGGTGACTTATTACTCAGAGTTCATTACTTAAGGGTAGATACTAACTTCACCGGTGGTCTATTTTTAGTTTTGCACAGAATAATCTGAGAACGCCTGGACTAATTCGTCTTTTTTTTATGTTTGCAACAGTACGAAAGAGGTTTTAAGGGATAGATAAAAGGTACATATTCCTGGCAAAATTGGAATCTGGAAAACTGATTTTTTTACTGGTTTACTCTATGAACTCGAAACATTTTGATAGGTTATCGTTGTCAGGTCAGCTAGTATCACAATATAACACCTACTGGCGACCCCGTTACAAAACACTCTACACAATACATTCTGCGACAATCAGTAACAACTGCATAGTGAATTAGCCTTGCATCTTTCCACGTAGGTTGTCCGAGTCAATTGGCAAATTGGATCATTTAGGCGGAAGCAGGGGCTCCGCTAATCTGCCTCTAGTTACCTCTAACTATGTTGTATTGAAATCTTTAAATCTAATTAATGAGTACAGTAGTCAGTAGTACAGTAGTTAATTTGTTAGAGTTGTTATCTACTTTAAACCAGGAATGAAAGGAATGCCTTCCAAGAAATTGCTGGAGATAAAATTGGTATAGTCACCTGCTTAACGGATTGATTGGAGACCGTCATGTGGTCTTGTTTGGCAGGAAGGTACTGCCTTTTTAGGGTTCCGTACCCAAAGGGTAAAAACGGGACCCTATTACTAAGACTCTGCGGTCCGTCTGTTTGTCTGTCTGTCTGTCTGTCACCAGGCTGTATCTCAAGAACCGTGATAGCTAGAGAGTTGAAATTTTCACAGATGATGTATTTCAGTTGCCGCTATAACAACAACTACTAAAAACAGAATAAAATGATATTTAAGTGGGGCTCCCATACAACAAACATGACTTTTTTGACTTTTTTTGCGATAATGGTACGGAACCCTACGTTCGGGAGTCCGACTCGCACTTGGCCGGTTTTTATGTCATCCTTATGTTACGGGATAGAACTCAAAATCGGTTGAACGCACTGTAAAACGAGTTGCTCCTATACAATAAACGTGTTTTTTATGCCGTTTTTTGCTATAATGGTGCGGAACCCTTCGTGCGCGAGTCCGACTCGCTCTTGGCCGGTTTTCAGGTTTTCAGGTTTTCAAAGCCAATTGGCACCTTTTTACAACACCAGAAGGCCAATTCTAACACTTAAAACGTTCAAATTTAAGTCGAAATCTCTAAGACAGTAAATTTCATACACTTGTAAAAATTTAGAGAATACAAATTTTTTGTTGACAAATTGAGGCTACAACTAGATTCAGATTAGAATACGAACGTTCCTTAAAAATTATTATGAGAATGTTTCTTATAGGGCAAATGAGATTTTACCGATAGAAACGTCATACTTATTATAAAGAAATAAAAACAGGACCTATGGAATTTGGCACTTTATTTATATCACTGAGTAGGTTAAAAGATCAGAGATATAAATAGGACTCCGTTGTCAGAAAAAGATAAACATACTGTTCAAACATACGTTCGTGTCGCGGCCATACGCAGGACGGACTGAGTTCACTCAAGCTGGTCAGCTTGTGTTTGTATTACTACGCAGACGTCGGTATACATATCTACCTCAGTATATATAACATCATTGTATAGGGCTGGAAAAAGTAAAGCAAGTAATACAGCATTTTGCCGTAATTGCTAATCAAATTGAACTAATCCTCCCGACAAGGAATCCTGTCATCTATGTGAGTTTAGCATACGTCCATTAAACATTCACACAAGGTTTGAACTGAATAATGATGTGCAAACACTATGGGAAGTTCTCTAATGGCTATTACTTTCTCTCACTAGGAATTATTATTCATCATCGTCGTGGTCCCATTTTCCCATGTATTACAAATAGCTAATTTTCCTGCTAGTTGCCCGCGACTTGGTTTGCATACAAACTTCCTTTTGTGTGTTTAAGACGTGGATCCACGCGAGACAATGGCTTTTCTATCATCACATCATCATTAGCCTATTAATGTTCCCACTGCTGGGACACAGGCCTCCTCTCTGTGAGAGGGAATGGGCCGTAATCCACCACGCGGGCCCAGTGCGGGTTGGTGGATGTCACATGTCTTCGAAATTTTGGTTCTAGGATATGCCGGTTTCCTCACGATGTTTTCCGTCACAGTTTTTGAGAGCAGTGGTGATGAAATAATTTACACAAAGTAAAGCGCCTGCCTGGGTTCGAACTCAAGACCTACAACTTGTAAGTCGCGGCCGATACCACTGGGCCACCACTGCTCTCCATCGTTTTGCTTTTCTATCGTTTTGTTAATTACGGACACACGACCGGTTAACCTCACAGTTAACTGCTTCCTGAATAAATACGCAAAATACGCGCTTAGACGTGGAGTTGCGGACACCAGCCCGTCTAAATCTATCTATCTATCTATCTGCGCTATGAAATCCTAATGACAAACGCTTTGTTTTTATTTACTGTTTTATAACAAACTAAAATATATTATTTGATTATAGTCAAATCAATTTTTTTGTTTACTCTATAGTTATATGTTTTGTTATGTATAGTTATTTGTTAACATAAAACCTAAATATTAATACGGAAAATATGCGTTACAACCGCGCAAAACGGCCATCGCTCAGCATAATGCTTGGACTCGCGTGCGAGAGTAGCGATAGCAAGTTAACCTGAACGAGGTCTTTGAAATATTTTGTGCAGGTGATATTATTGAATTATCATAATGGAAGGTTTCTAATAAGACCATGATATTCAATTAGGCTGCCAGTCCGAGTTTAATTTTAAAATTGTCCCTTCTTTGTTTATTTTAAAAGTTATAATTTGCTTTACCAGACGGTCGGCTACAAAACAGTTGCATATAGATAAAGTTGGCGAGGTCAGTTTCTAGCCTAATCACCGGTACGATTAATAATATCCACCTCGAGCGGGAGCAATTTAATCTTCGCAACTCGACAACTGGTATACGTTATCCTAAAGTTAGACCGGATCATGAGTTTCAAGCTTCTAAAACTAGGCACCAATACACACGCGAGTTGGGAATATTGCTGAAACAGGAGATAGCATTTCAGACAGCAATGTCAATCAACACAATTCGGTCGGTAACGCAGTTATTGCAATCATGTTTGAATGCGCTAATTTAATTTCTCAAGCTTTTTGTAGAATGCGGATCTTTAAGTGGATTAAATTTAAATTTGACCATATTTTTATACAATTCCTAATGCAGGTTGCATTTTGCATCATATAAAAACTTATAAATTAAAAATATTCGCAAACATTGACATAGCGTATTTTATAAATGCTATTAAAATGATGTTGTGTCTACTACATTGGCATACTAATTAAAAGGTCATGAAATAAAGTTATTGATTTGCAAATGTCAAGTTTTATGATATTACGACATTCACAAATACCTGTGAAGTGTTATAAAAACCTGCCAAGTGCAAGTCGGACTCGCGCACGAAGGTGTCCGTACCGTTCTCGCAAAAAACTGCAAAAGAATCATGTTTGTTGTATGGGTGCCCCACTTAAATATTTATTTTATACTGTTTTTAGTATTTGTTGTTATAACGGCAACAGAATACATCATTTGTGAAAATTTCTACTGTCTAGCTATCACGTTTCAGGATATACAACCTGGAGACAGACGGACAGTGGAGTCTTAGTAACAGGGTTCCGTTTTTTACCTTTGGGTACGGAACACTAAAAAGGAAAATATTAGAATAACACTACCCGGAAAGCGTCATTTGTAGATGTTTGACAGTCTTTACAATTCTTCAGAAAGCAGAAAATCTGATACCAGTATTGTTAAGAGGTATAGTGTTGCCTACTGGGTTGTGGAGGTCAGTTAGCTGGACGCTCCATGCAAAATATTAGTATTCAGCAGCACCTGATCGATTCACAAGCCGATCTCAACCTACTAGGAAAAAAGCTAAAGTCACCGCAAGAAAACAAAAAAAAATAAAGTCGTTAACATCTGTCTACCAATATATTCCAATTTTTCAAAACGATACGAATAAAATGTAAAGGCAGAGTCGCTAACACGATCAAACAAATGTATCGCGGTAAGGGGCATCCTTGACCCTTTCACTTGGCATTCAGTAACGAGTTAAATTCTCATGAACGCGTGGACCGCTTTTCATGATTTTAACGGATAAAGTGGTTTTACGCCTATATCTTTAATTTGAGACTGAATTATCAAAACATCTCCATAAACAAAAATCATGTTTTCAAGTTACGTAATTATACTTTTTGGTACAAGTCGGATCAATGACTTTTATTTGTTTGTTATCTGGCGGAGACTTTAGGCAGATAATGATTTCCGGGTTGGAAATCTATCTCTAAATTCTCTGGTACAGTTGATTCACAAAAGTTTTAAAATGCATTAAATGTCCTGTTTAATTTCCTATCCGATGCTCAGCACGAACAGTCTAGCTAGTTTCTATAATAGAATCAGAGCTCGCTCGACACGGCTCGCATTGGAATGCAAATTACATTATAACATTCAATGATTATGAATGAGTTCACCACGCCACCGGCAGATGGCAATGACCCAAGGTCGTAGGAATTGACACTAGTTAATATATTACGAGTGTTATGTTACCGGAAAGATTATACAATTTCTGATGGTGAGGTCATTTTTTTGTAATTTTTTTGGTAGAGGACATAACTTTTTATAATTAGCATCAACATCTTCCTGGTCTTGCCCCATGTAAGGAGTCGGCGTAACACGTTTTGTTCTTCCATTCTGACCTGTCAACCGCCATGCTGCGTTCTGTCACTGACTCCCTTTTCTTTCAAATCATTTCTCACATATTTATTATATACTTTATTGTACACCACAAAAAAACATACAGGACAAACGTTCACATATACAAGTGTATAATGGGCTGTCTCATCGCACTAGGCAATCTCTTACAGACAACCTTTGGATGGACTGAATGATAGGAGAAGAATTTAGGGCTGTCAGTGTACAAAATATCAAAAATAATATTATTTAGAATTAATAACATACAATACATACATACAATATCTTTCATCATCTTCTTTTTTTGGCTTCCCTCTTCATCCATCTACATTTATTTTTTTATTAAATAGATATAATTATAAAATTCTCGAGTCACAATGTTAGTTACCATACTCCTCCGAAACGGCTTGACCGATTTTTATGAAATTTCATATGCATATTCAGTAGGTCTGAGAATCGGCTACTATCTATTATTTAAACGCGGGCGAAGCCGCTGGCAGAAGCTAGTAGATAATATATATTTTTAAGAAAAAGTATATTTTAGCCTCATACACCCGAATGACTTATAACGATACGTTGTTTACGTAATAATAAAATAGGTCGTAGAAAATATTTGATAGCCTTCAACCATTATACGGTAAATGTCTAAAAAAGCCTTGAAATGGTGACGCGATGACGTGATACGTTCTATAATATTGGCAGGAGAAGGTCACGCAGGGAAAAAACCCAAGGGAAGTAGGGAGGAAAAATATTTTTTTCCTATTTCTCTATAAAGAGCTTTTACCAGCTCAAATCACGGACTCGGATTGGGTGTACTAACCCTTAACGGGATAAAAAATATCGAAGTTTTCTCGTACTCCCATCCAAATTTGTTCAGCCGCGGAGGCATGATTGAAATAATCTAAATATCCAAAAAAATATCAACAGACATTCACATTTATTATGTATCAGTAGTAATTATAAATTGTTTTTTTGATGAGTTATCAGTTAATTTAAATGACGCGTGCACTTTTCACAATCATACAGATTAAAAACTGAACGCTGTACATTAAAAGTCACCATGAGTAGAGCAAATCGCTCTCAATTGAGTGAAATCAGACGAATCCGAAATGAATAATGCAGTTCATTTGGTGACCGTATGCGATGCCATGTTTCTGACATCGATATATAGGATGTGGCTAATTTAGCCGCGCCAACTGCAATAATAGTCCAATTTATTTTAACCTCTGTTGCATTTTGTGAACGCGTTACGAATTTAATGAATGTACAATTCTAATTAGCTCGCCATTCATTTTCCTGGTTGTCGTTTTGACATTCGTTTATAGAGCAGCAAGAAATATTGCGGAATTGCATTTTGCAAAAGCTTAATTATAACGTAAAGATTCAAAAAGATAAGGGGCTCTAAAATTAGTAATTTTCTTTTTCCCTTCTACCTTTGAAGTAATTTTACGTAGAATCAACTTTTATGACATTTCCTTTTAACAGGGGAGAGTTAATAAAAGCTCGTTTTACACATAGGTTCCACGTAACGTTATTGGATACTTTTTCTGTTCTTTTTGTTACAAAAAGGAAATAAAGAATACGAACCCTACCTTTGATACACTTGGATTAGTAGGCCCTTCAAATTTATATTATTGGTACTAGTTCCTGCTAGCGGCTTTGCCCGCATGGAAGTCGGAAATTATCCCAAGGATACGTATTCCTGAGATAAAAAATTATGCAGTATGTGGTCCAGATTCGTACATATCCGGTCAAGCTGTTGAGTCGTGTTTGATCAACACACAACCATATTTTTACATTGTATAGTATAAGCACATATAATATAATACTAGCATAATGATGCTTCATCCCATACAAAGAAACCGTGCCGACGTAACTAGAGTTTTTCGTCTGATTAAGATGATTATTTTTATAAGTACACGATCGCGTTCGGTTCCGTTCCACGGCTATAGATGTTGTTAACAGCGACTTGCAAGTAGTATTTTTTTGCACGTTTTTACAGTTTAATTGTTCCAAAATGTGTTACAATACAAATTTAAAAAGTGGAATGGCATGCCTCAGAAATTTATAACCGTGTTATCTATTGGAATCTATTTTAAATGATCCATTCAAGTAATCTTTGAAATGTGAATTAAGACCCCAATATTGCATAATTTTGTGCTTAGGAGAGTTGGTTAAAAAAAACATACAATCTTTATGATCAATGTATATCGCACCATCTAGTGACATTTATTTGAACCAAATTTTCTTTTATAGCGCTAGGACCAGTGGTATAAGTTTGGTTTTTTATTTGGAGACAGATTACTTACTTAAAGTTGCAGAAAGCTTATCGCTGAGTATGACCGATTACATACAAGGTAATATACATAACTTTATATTAAGTTCACAATTTAACATGAGCTTCAGGTTATGACTTTAAACCGTACCCGACTTCAATCCTCCAACTTCGACTATATCCATTGGGAAAAGCCATTTTTACTACCATCAGAACTCGAATAAATTCGACTCGGTTTAACAACTGAAGTGCAGTTCATACTCGATCTATTTTAGGGCACATGTAACTTCTTCCGTATACAGTACGAGAGTTTATTTAGTCACTAAAATATTGTGACCAATTTATGTGAGTAAAATTCAACTTATATACCGAATTAAATTAATTTTGTTAGCGAAAATCTGCAGACTGGTATTGATATCAAAAACCGCAAAAAAATCTTAACAGCTTATCTATACTTATAATATTATAAAGCTGAAGAGTTTGTTTGTTTGTTTGTTTGTTTGAACGCGCTAATCTCAGAAACTACTGGTTGGAATTGAAAAATTCTTTTTGTGTTGGATAGTCCATTTATTGAGGAAGGTTATAGGCTATATAACATCACGCTACGACCAACAGGAGCAGAGCATAAATGAAAAATGTTGCAAAAACGGGCAAAATTATTCCTTTTTGAGAGCTTCCGTTGCGTGCGCTGCGTAAACGGTTTAATTACACAACAATCATGTATGTAGAGTAGGTAGGGTTGATGGGTAGGTAGGTAGCCAGTTGACGGGAGCGAAGCCGCGTGGGACAGCTAGTCTTTAATAATTACTAGGGAAATGATAGTATTATTTTTATTGTTTCACCATCATTCGACATTATCGATACTTATTCGCTACGTTTGCGTAGTTTTGCTAGTAACTTACCTAATTTGACATCATCATCATCATCATATCAGCCGAAAGACGTCCACTGCTGGACATCACATAGGCCTCTTTGCCATTCTTTGACTTACTATAGTAAAATATCGCCCATTTTCAACCCTTCTTTAGACTTAAATGGACCGTCTTAATGGGAAAACTTTTGTAAAATTTTATTTATATATTTTAACATGAAACAATTTAGACGCCCAAAACTTTTCATCAAAACATCGAAAGCGTTTGATAGAAATTTAATTAAACAGCTCAAAGATAATTTATTTACTTCCATTAACTCATTCACTCGTTCATTCATGATTCGTCTATGGTTTGCCCAACTGACTCAAGCTCTTAGTGGATTCGGTCGAGTTTATTTCCAGATATTTGTTCCAGTTTATTTTGGGGCCTTCCTGTCGCGACCAACGACGTGCGAATCTAAGGGCTAAACTCTTGTGAACGGATCGATATACACAAGAACAATAACTATAATATAGGCTATTATAAAAAAAAATACTGCTAAGAGGATAATCGGTAGCATATTTTAATGTTTTAATATATAATACTATAAGGCTTTTCCCTTAAACAAAATTATGGAAATAAGTGCTGGCACATGTCAATTACGCGTTACAAGAATTTTTACAAGACAATAGAAGATTATCGTTGAATAAAAATATATACATATATGAGATACTTATCATCAAACTGAAATTCATAAAGCAGCTACGCTACACCCACTAAATACCAGCTGAAGTGAATCGAACGAACAACAAACACTTCATACGTTACAAACAGCGCCTCAAGTGCTAAACACGATGGCCACTCCATTATACAGCTCCTTCCAACTACTGCCCTTAATATAATGCAAACTGGAGCAGCGAAAGGAATTCCTATCACATTATATAACAACTAAATCAAACCGCGTATAATCTCATTACCGTTATCTCGCGAAATAACCATAACACGTCGCGTTTCCATTGTTTTCCATTTTCCGTGGAGCACTGTCGCGTTATCAGTGTGTGGGTTTAGTTGGCCGGCGGCCGCCACGCTCGTCGCACGCTCGTTCACCGCCATTTTCGCGTTTCCCGAGTTTCCCGCGCGGCGACCGATCGTCGCACGTATCGCACCCGCTCCCCTCGCCGTATCTCGCCGCATCGGGATATGTCACCCTGATACCGAATTAACGGTGTGTATAAACAAGCAGTGTTTATTCCTATAAGTTAATCGAGTTAATGATAACTTAATGTGTGTCGGCCCCGTGTGTGTGGCACGTGATCGGATTACTGAATCGAGGGATAATATTGTTTTTACTGACGTAAGTTGGTACTTTAAGGGGTTTGATAATGAATTTGATCACGATTGTAAAAGATTAGTGATAAGGTGGCGGAGTGTCGAAGGTCGCACAGATTCACTTGTTTATCTTTTTATCGCTGTGTACCGACGCTATCTGTATGCTGTTTGTCGTGACTTTTTATTATTTTAGGAAGGTTGTTTGCTTTGACAGTTTTTGGTTGTTTATTTCCTGTTATTGAGGCACAAAATTTGTTATTATAATCACGTAATAAATTGTTCGAAAAGCCCTGAAAATAATTGACACTAAAAGGAAAAATATACGTATTTTATAACAATACGTAGGGTTAATAAACCTCGCAGTATGTGGGGTTCTCTTTTTATATGTCACCCTCCCTACATATTGGTCACCCCCACACCCTACGCCCCTTTTACCCCATAATGCGTATGCATATTTGGTTTATTGTATACTTTCGGTCGTATATCAACAATATTTCTTCGTATCACGCGCCTTTTTAAATGTCACCCTGGTAAAGAACGAATAGATAGAGACGTGGACAATTTTATGATTATTTCTATATGATACCCAGGTAAGGGAAAATAATAATGTCAATATGGGTGACATGGATATTTATACTATTGTGGTTTCAAAATTATTTTTCTCACGATTGTATATCATGTTTTTTAGAATCACAAAGGTTTTATTATAAATAAAAAACCGTCTTAATATATATCTATTTATGAGTTGTGAAATTATTTGAGTTTATTATAGGTATACTTCTATATCTGCCTTACCCTACTGTAAATATGCTGATGTTTTGTACTATCTCTGAATAAATAATAGATTTTAATTAAGATTCAATATAGACTATATCAGTGATGTCTATTTGGTCAAGTTTGTATCCAATAAGCTCTCTAATATCAACATTTATCGTGCTTTCATGCTAATGACACAACAATTATTAATAAATTATACCTCATAACTGCATATCGATTGCATTCGTTATATATAATTGTATTTTATTACAATCTCTATAAATAATAAATTCATTAAAATGGAAATAGATTGAAATCAAACTCTAGTGTTGGCATTAACCTAGATAGCTTGAATTAATTAAAATATACTATTATTTATTTATCAGAGAGGTAAAACATCTGTATCAACATGTTGTGTATTACTCATATCGTTACGCCTGTTATCATTAAAGGGGATAGCAGATGTCCTGACTCATTATTTGGCAAATGATTGGATTTAGTTTCAGTTTAAAAAAGGGAACAACTACTACTGGACTGGGACTGGGATTTACTATTTACATTTGTATTGTAAGCTCTGGGTGGTTTCAGAGAACTGTTATGTAAAGAGTATATCAAAATGATTTTATCTGACCTTTGTTCCAATTATATAATATATTGTGTATTGTCCAATTCCCAGATACCAACTGATTATCGGAATTACTCTTCAAAAAATAAAAAATAAAATTTGTATACACAGTAAGGGAAAGTATGCTATACTAATATTAATTTTTCATAAATATTTAGGTCATATTTTTCATAATTAGGTATTCAATTATTGGGGATTTTTTGGCCCAGTAGCGGGCCATAAAGGTAGATGAAAAACAATCAATTACTCATAAATACAAATGTGTGTCTTTCCCAAGGTCGGCATAATATTGGTTTATCACGAAACAAAAAAAAAAACAGCTGTACAAACGGACTTACCCAAAAGCCCCAAAACCTCTACATATTTCTCATAGGGACGTAACCTAACAAATTACATATTATAAATGACGAACCATGCAAAATTCAAAGAAAAACAACGTACACCACATTCCTATCTCACAATCACGCATCTATTATATACTAAAAAGGAAAATACATTGGACAGACTCCAGTTAGCAGGTTGTGGGCGATCAGTAGCTATGATGACAGCCGGCAGGTCAGGGTTAAGCACTCGGTAACAGCAGGGTTGGTTGTTTCAAATCAGCTTGATTTTATTAAAATCACAGAAACAAAATACAACACAACACAAAATGTTCAAAACAAACTCACATAACATTACCTATATTTTTTTTTAATTATGGGAACATTTAATGCAACAAACAATAATGTTTTTCATGTATCAATTTATGTGAAAACCTTACTTATTTCAAATTATAGAACAATAAAGTCATAATAAATTGAAATATTTTTAAGAACAAAAGAAATTGGAGCGATTTTGATGATGAATGAATATTTTTCAATATTCCTACGAAAGGATGAGTTTCATAAAATAAAAAACATGATAAAATTGTTTAGTGAAAATATAAACAGATTTTGCCCATCCTTAGTAAACGAGTGTTATCAACCATCTAGAAGTATATAGACCTACTTTGTGCCTATCTTACATATTATCTACCTTGGCAGCCCACGACAATGAAAACTGAGATGAAGTGGGCGTCATTTGCAACTGTGACATCCGAATTAATTTGACGTTTAAGATCTAAGGAAGCTGATGAAATCGATTCTTCCGTAGATGGTTTTAATTTATTAATAAAAACTTAATCATATTGAAGAGGGATTAAAGGCACAGATATTTATTAAATCATGCATATGAATTGAATCAATCATCGGTTTCTTTCCTGTGTGAATTTTAATTAACATTGGTCTGTCCAAATTTGTTTTATTTTGCATAGCTTC
This sequence comes from Orthosia cruda, assembly GCA_964057195.1. NCBI lineage: Eukaryota > Metazoa > Arthropoda > Insecta > Lepidoptera > Noctuidae > Orthosia > Orthosia cruda. The sequence goes on from OZ059830.1 coordinate 38,604,525, forward strand.
TAGTGCTCCTATTAGCAATAGAATATTATAATAAGCTATTTAGGCACTGGAGGTATTTTACATATGGAAATACTGTATGCAATTCCATTCTGAAACGCGTATATGATTATTAGTTTATCAATATAATTTTATTATTATATTTTGATTAGTTTTTGTATCATAGTTATAATAATGAAGCTATCAAAGCTCTGTCAATTTTAAAAATGATAATGCATTTTACTTAATCATATTACTACCAATACCTACTCGTACTACCGATTAAATTATATTATCTGTTATGAAATTCCGTGACGGCTATCGCCGGCTATTATCATAATATGCCAAAGAATTTTATATTTGTTGTGTTACTAGAATATGAAGTCTACGAATGACTCACGATTAACTAAGACCACACATGTGTCACAAGTTGCTCTTAGCAAGGAAAACCTCAGATTCATTCGTAATACGCATAACTTTACGTGTGCAGGCCATTCATATGCCTATTTCTTATGTCATAATTTAGTGACGTACCTAACTGCAGACAAGTGACTAGTCATGCAAATTATTCCATTTGTATAGCACCTACTTTTGTCTCTTAGATATAATCTAACTTACTATAAGTGTGTATATTAACTTTGGCAGGAGTTTTGGATGTATAAATGAAAACGTTTACTAAAAGTTACATTTATCCTGGCAAAGACTAAGTTTATCGTCTTACTCTAAAATCTTTGGCTAAAGTATAGTTATAATTTCGTAGTGCTCTTCGAACGTCTTTAAAGTTGACAGCCCTCAAACCGACACATGGCCTTTCAAAGCTAATTATTATTTATTGCTAATTTAACTGGAAAGAAAATGTACATTACAAAAATGATTGCATATTCTAATTCTAGGTAATCTTATCTCACTTTTTACCAAAGGGACATTGCAAATTATTTTCATAACCTAACATCAATATCCTTCATAAATATTGTGAATAATTTAATATACTATCGTAAAATTAAAATATTATGTCTCCAAAGTCCCGAAAACTATGCCCATATTTCACGAAATTATAGATTCATTTGCCGAAATCATTGTGGAATTATTCAGTACACACCATAAGTGCATTTATGAAATAACAAATGACCACTAGCAACTCATTAGTCCTTACAAACAATTAGTTGGACAAATAGTGGCCATGCTCATGTTCATTTGGGAAATGCAATTCACATACATACGAAGTTATAGAGTAACTTATTGTGAAATCGAATGGAAATGTAGGACATGAATTATTTTATCATCCGGAAGAACCATTAGTGAAACCAGAAAGTTAAAATAAGCATATTTTGATAGAGAAAGATAAAAGTAAAATATATAGTATAGTTTATATTTCCGCAGGGAAGTATCTTTGGTTTAACGTTTATATTCGACAATTTTTTTAATTATGAGCTTATCTTTTATAGCTTCGATATTCATACGAAATTCCAATGCATTGTACAACTATGCACCTACAAGCGCAAAATCAATACATTTTCATTTAACAAAATTACAATCTAAACGAAACTACTCGAAATCCCGACTTATCGACCATTCATTAAAGAGATTGAAGTTCTGTATCACGGTCCACGGACGAAAATAAATATATTATCGGTGTGTTTGGTAAACACACGTTGCAGGCAAGACCATCACGGAGTATTTGGGTCAGGGACTTAGCACGTGGCGACTTGGACTACGCCCATCCAGCCATTACGGCCGCACACTTGGATATAATCCCTGTCTACACTTGATCACTATGGACATTGTGTGCCCTATCATATTCAATTAATGGGGAGTCCCATGATTATTATCCCATTATGATAGGGTATTAATCTATGGTAATTAATGAAGGTCCGTCGCTCTTCAAGAATTAATTAATTAAAAAATTGGAAATTGATTGAGTTTCGTGCTGGTTTGGTACTGTGGTAGTGAATGTAATTGGCGTCTTGACGCATAATGGTACAATTGTCTTGTTATTTGGGAATTATTTATTAAACCTTTAAGGATCTGTATGAACAGTACCTATTTATTATAATACCACTAGTGACGATATTCAAAGCAAACAAAGTTATTCTCACGCTTAACTAAACGGAAACTAAAATCTCATATATACCGACATCCCATAGCCAAACTCTTCAAAGATCAAAAGCATGACTAAAATCTTCCATTATAATCTTATTATCTGTGAATGCACAAACAATAGCCCTTATTTCACGGCAATAAAAGCGATTGATCTTCTCGGCGCCTTTGACCAGCTGCCGTTACATCATAAATTGGCTGGCCAATCAATTTCCATGCTTGTTGCAGTAAATTCTATGTCCTCACAAGGCTCCACAGGGACCCTTTTACGGTGTTCAAGACTAGGCTTTAGTCATAGACTCGGAGTAATATATGAAACTTGTATTGGCACATATGGGTGTCGCAAGCCATAGTAATATTAGATTTTCTACCTTAAGTTTCTTGGTGGTGAGTAATTCTTAATTAATGTCTAAATTTATCATCAGTATCGTTTACATGACTATTTGCAGCTTCCTCTCTAGATGTCTTACAATCTAAGATTTCTATAAAATAACTATGTTTAGTTTTTGGAAATTCAAAAGTTTATTCCAATTTTATTATCTCAACAATTGGCTTTGCCCTCTCTTTCATTGTATTTTCTATTCATTACTAGAAGTCTTTTGTTGCTTTTCCTATAAGGTTTGTTTCAAGTTTCTTTGTTTTTATCAACAGTAAGGTCCTTAGTATTACTGTTTTAATTTTGCTATTCAATCATGGTAAGTAAACATGATCACAATGCCGTTATGAGTAATATGTAGCCAATAATTACTCCAATTCAATACACAACAGTAATTATCTGAACATATTTTATGACCATCTATATTTAGGGATATAAATGTGTATAAATGGGGTCATAGCAACTATAATAATTTTCATTAATGACAGTTGCTGTATATTTTAGTGTAATTAAAGTACACATAGAAATGTAGAACGTCGAAGGGTTAGCCGAAGGTTAGGCAGCCATTAACGATGTTATGATAGGTCCAAGTGAAAGGGGACTGTACATTAAAGTCAATAATCGTATTTGGTAATAACTCTCAATTTCTGTGAAATGCTTAAGCTAATATTATTACGTACGCACGCCTTAAAAAATGATTGGGAGAAATTGAGCGAAAAGCTTTGCCAATGTACCAGAGGACTTTGAAATTTAACTACTGACTATTATTTAACCATTATATTAGAATAGATGTAGTAAAAATTAAAAAGTTTAATTATAACTAGCTTGAGCTAGCAGCTTCTGAGCGTGATCATTTAAAAGTCGTCTCTTTTGACGTAAATAAACTAATGCAATTTATATTTACCGATCACTTACTGTTGAAAGCAATACGCTTCAGACTAGTTCACCATTCTCGATAATTGTTAGGCAAATACTCGGCAAATATAAGAAAGATCAACAAAACTGGAGTGGCCCAGCATTCAAACATCACGTTCGCATATAGTTTTACAATCCCGTACCGAATAATTACGATGAATAAATTCTTCAAACTAGAACTCAATGAAAGAGAATTGTTACAATATCGATTATTCATACGAATAGAATTCAAATTCGTGGTAATTTTCTAACATTAACACTGTTAAGGTTCGTAGGTGTTAGATTAAACAACACGTTCATACTAATTGTGAAATTCTGTGTTACTAAGTAACCATAATGGGTGAGTCAGACTTTCGTTTAAAGAAACGGAAGCATATCGTTTAGGTGATTAAGAAAACGCTATTCAATTAACAAAAAGTAAAGTAATTGGGATTGTAGATCAAGCGAAAATTTATGATGTAAAAGATTGTGAAGCAGTACAAGTTAATGGTTGATGGAAAATATTGAGGCAATCCCTCTTTGTTTTAATAAGCATATAAATAACCTAGGAAGGATACTTTATCGAAAGGTTATCTCAATTGTAATATATTACGGCTATTAGTAATAGCTACACAAATGTTCATTTAGATAGGCTCAACTAGCCGATAATCGTGACCCGAAAGCAGCCATTTTTGGTCAGCTGAGAGCTTTCATTCGCTTTTACGATTATCCATTCCTGCGTTTACCCGTTGATAGCAACTTAATGTAGGGACCTACACTTAATGTTATAGTACAAGATTGAATAAAGTGTTGATTTAACTTACCATTAGGGTTTACGAGTATTATCTGAAAGAGGTGCTTCAATCAATATTTTAATTTTTAACCGACTTTTCAAAAAGGAAGTGGTTCTATGTTCAGCTGTATGTTTGTTTTTTTTCTGTATTTTCACGGATTACTCCGTCAATTTTGGACCGATATTGTTTTTTTTTCCTCCTATTTAAATTTGGTGAAGATTTGTTGAAGAACTTCGGCGATGTACAACAAACCTCTTCAATAAATAACGGCAAATCTCTTGAGATTGCTGCTGTCACATGTCTTGTTTACACCATTTCATAAAAACATTACGCCTGTACTCCCGGTACGCAGATGTGTACAGTTCACCCTGTAGACTCTCATTTCACTGGTTATGTTCAAGATTCTTATTATTCCGGTAACTAATTTATTCTGGTATAACCACAACTAAAAAGTGAAAAATTAAAACATTTTTACAAAAAAAAACAATCGACTTCCAAATAACAACACTACACTACAAAGTGAAAAATAACTTCAATTTCGGCCGTCGGTGTTGAAAAAACGAAGATACAAAAACAGGAACACCACCAGGTTGTTTTGGTTGTATTTTCTTCAAGTTCATCCAAATTAAGTTCAGATGGTTCAGAAATTTCGCTCATTGCAGTATCCCTGCAATTTAGCTTTTCTGCAGTGAAGCATCTATTTATTTTATACTTCTATGCTCCTGTTTGTGCTACCCACTTACTAGCCTTATTTCCCTTGGAGGAAACACATGGGTAATAAGAGGAATAGCAATATTATAAGCTACGTAAGGTAATATTCTTTAGCCAGAACACTATTTAATAATGTTTCAGGAATGTAAAAGAACAGACTTAGTATTAATTGCACAGTTACCTCAAGATAAAACTGATAAAGCATCAATTAGAGATCAGTTTTAACTGCGGTTGGTAAAGTTCCGGCATTACAGCAAAGTTTTCCATCCTGTTCTGTTTCCTTAATTTAGCCCACTTTGTGGTAATGATTCAACTCATTCATTAGACCGACTATTATTACGTCCACTTACGTAGTGTTGTGTCTCAATTGTGTTGTAATATTTGTATTTTTGAAGCTGAAATTTACGTGTGTCCTATATATAGCAAATTTTCTTTGGTGATCTGTTCTATAACAGTTGGCATATTAATTAAAGTTGGATTAATATTGAATACTAGATCATAGGATTGTCGATAGTAAACAATGTTAGACACTATTTATAATACCTACATATCTTTGGCAATTTGCTTTTTATCAATTATGATTATATAGTTATAAATAACAATCCTAATACCTTACCTACACATACACAAAAGAACGACCTTAATATGTTATAGTAGTTATCGAAACAAACATAGTCGTTTAGTACAAATATTAAAACATCTGCTAGCAATTAATCTAGTTGCATAATGTACTAACTAGATAAACAAAGCTATTGTTCTTGGAAATTACAATAAAGTATTATATATGTATAAGAAAATAAAATAAGGTAGCTGATCAGATATATATATTATATTATATTATTATGTAGTAAAAAAGTGTGTTCCAAAATATGCATACAAATATGAAATTAAAATATCACCATACAAGAAAAAGCTTTTAGGCGTACATCGATGACAATGCAAAACTCTATTGTCTGGTACTGAATACTGATAGAGTAAAATAAATATAATATACAAGTATAGAAAATTGCTTCAAGAGTAGAGTAGCCATAAAAAGGCTGTGATTTTCCATAAGTTTGGCCTTATCCTTTAGAACAACTGATGGATTTTTTCTAAAGAGTTTTCTTTTCACATAGCTGATTATATCCATGGCTACAATTTTCGTATCTTTTTCTTGGACTTCGTATATTTCCCTTCATTTTGCGACTACAATTTCACAAATGAGACGTCTTTCTTTACCCTTTCTAACAAAACACCCTTTCGCATAATTTATCGGTATTCACAGACGAAAAGTAGATACCTACGTAAATCGATAGCTATCCTAGATATCATAAAATTGGTCATCTATCTCCTTTGGATTTAAACAGGATTCAGCTGTCTTGTATGGATTACGTTGAATTGCCTAGGGAGATTTGTTGCTTTTTTACGTGCACGGGAGAAAGGACGAATGAGATACTTGGGTACCTACTCTTTTTCTTTTGATACAGTTTCCTAAGGCCGTACTTCAATATTTTACGAGGACATTTTTCGACGACATAGGTTACATTAGTAAAGTAACATTTTGACAAACAAAAGCCTCAAAATTTTGTTATAAATTAAGAAGTACTATGATATTTCGTATTATCTGTAACATTTATAGACTTAATACAAAATTATCATTGACTATCAAACACTCATTCATGCAACACAAGTAACATCGCAGACAGTTTGATTGTGAGTAGCAACAGGCGCGGAACATATCACATTCTATTCAGATTCTCATCTTCTACCATTCGCTGCTAGAACACACACATTTACATTCAAACTTCGAATTGAACCTTGCTACTGAATCCCCCTTATTTCTCTTTTAAATTTCGTATCCGTGTGTGGTATGTGTGTGTGCGTGATCAACGATCGATGTAGGAAGTAAAGTCTACGTGAGATGTGTAGTTTGATTGTGTGTGCTGGGTGCGGTCGGTTCACACACTGCACAGGATCTGGGCTCTATTAGCTGCGCCGGCGACCACTCGGCTGTGAAGACTCGCCCTGATTCATAAAAATAATTCCTGTATCAATTACGTAAACGTATGGTGGAGGCGCCGGTATTATTTATTTTGGAGTATTAAGTTTCTGCTACTTGGGTGGTTAGGAGATTTGTCATCATTAGTATTTGTGATCGAGCGTCTGATCTGTCTTATTTGTGTTGAGTTTTATCATTGGCATACTAAAAGTCTATTTGTAAACTAGGCTGTATTTTATTCCGGGGAGATGAGATGGATATATTAGTTTATGTAAATAAAACTTTTAAACTATTTTACTGACAATCATCTAAACCGTCAAGAAACATTTAAGCCTGCGAGCACAGTGAAAAAATACTACCTGTATAACATTCTACCATAAATTGTCCTGATAAACGAATACATAATTTTAGATCTGATTTAATAACAGTCTTTTTATCCAGTTTGGATTCAATAGCTCTAGTCTAAACCTTCTTAAATCTTGATATTGAATAATTTATAATTCGGACTTAGCCCTTAGCTCGTAATCCAAGTCAACAATGGCTAAGACTTGGCTTATCAAGGACGATCTTGATAATGTTAATTTTATAAGTCCTATGGCCTTGATTCTAGCAGGATAAACGATAAATCGAATGGTGAATTTAGGGTATACAGATGACGTATAAGCCAAAAGGTTAAATATACCTGACAATTCTACACCAAACAAAGTTATTGTAATATTCTAATTCCCAAAAATAAAATACATCTAATCTTTATAACTAAGAGGTGTAGCTTCCTAAGCCCGTGTAGAATGATTTGATTATACCAAGTGAGGTGTGCTAAGATTATCAAAGTAATATTTTCACGTGTAATTTCTACTCAACTATATACAATTTGCACAGATGATGTACTCGAGAATAATTTGCATCGCTCGGTTTGTTTTTACATACTATAAAAACAAACCCCGTATCATCTTTTTGTAATTATAATTATTAAAATATTTAAACACGTGTGATTCATTGAAACACCTGCAAATTTGTATCGGATTCTCGTTTCACCGAACAAGATATTATATTCTGCTTATTTTCGTATCTGACAGTGAGCCAATTCGATTTCACGGACCAACCGCTGTGAATAGCAACACTGGTGGGCTGATTTACCATTCCAAATCATATTTTGCTCGCACAGTCGCACTACCCTTGACTAAGGTGTGCCTTATCGACTGTATATTCATAAACAAGTACATGATTATTGTATCAAGATTTGAATAGATTTCATCACAAAAAAAGCTGTTATTATTGTTTTGACATCGTCATTTTCATCTTTTTGCTTTAATCCCAATTTATAAGGGACCGAGATTAATGTCTTGTTCTATCAAACATCTTCATCATCATCATCATCAGTCATCAGATCATCTCAGTATACTTACTCCACTACCTTTCTTGCTATATCAACCATCTCAAACAATCCGTTTTTCTAAGGTTTTAATCAACTTTTCATTATAAAGTTTGTTATATCTTTCCGAAATTGTCATCGACTTTTTTCTTCGCTATAGTCCATTTAGCTTATACTTTCTGCCATTTCTCAAATCCGTAGTCTGACGACAATTATTAAAGTCGTCACCAACCATTAGGAGCGACTTCACAAAACTAAGCTATTTTAATTATTCGACCTCAAAAGGTTCTTTATTCAGCGACCGTTACGTTCTCGATAAAAAGTATAGGTTGTATGATGATGTAGCTGTTATTACAAGAACGTCGTGTTTATTTATAGAAAGGTGTAGATTCTTTAAACCGGAATGAGAAAGAAAAGGGTTAAAAATCAATACAAATTGAAAGAAGATACAACCCATAATAAAATTATTTTTAACCCTTTTAATGTGATGGATGGACATTTAAGGGGTACCACCAGTCTTGAGGCATCGTGTTATCCAGTTACTGGGTTGTGGTTTTGTTTGTCAGATAGGCATTCGGTTAAAAACTCAAGTAAAACATCCATGCTCATATATTTTTTTTAACAATTTATGATGAATCTATCGTGAAGAAAGTCAAAACTTTCTTCACGATAGATTAGGTACTCAAAGAGTACCTAAGATACGATAGGATAGATGGACCACTTTTCCGCACTTAGATTAGACTTCTCGCGCTTTTGGTCCGTTGTGCGTGCAGGCCTCCGCTGAGAGGGATTGGGGCGTAATCCACCACGCGGGCCCAATGCATTTCATGTGAGTGATGTTGGTGGATGACAAATGTCTTCGAATGTTTGGTTCTAAGACGTGCCGGTTTCCTCACGATGTTTTCTTTCAACGTTTTGAGAGCAGTGGTGATGAAATAATTTACACAAAGTAAAGCGCCTGCCTGGGTTTGAACCCACGCCCTACAACTTGTTAGTCGAGGCCGTTACCAATGGGCCACCACTGCTCACCTTGATTACCTATGAATGTGGATGGTTATAGGGGTAGAGGAAGACCTAAAAAACGATTGATAGATTGTGTGAAAGATGATATTATGACTAGAAGGGATGTGACTGTTGAGATGAAGGCAAATAGACAAAAAAGAAGAAGACGTGCTAATTGGTATAAGGGCAGAATGATGCTGCTCTTCAGTTCTTTTACCTATAAACAAGAAATTAACTACCTTAATCCCTGAACCTTTTCCACCGTAGCAACTTAACAAGGCAAGAATACACGTAACATCAAAGTTCGCCGTTATGACAAACACAAAAAGCATACAGATAGTTACAAGGTTCCGTTGCGTTTACCTAAAGCGTCCTAAATACATAAAGTGATGGTAATGAACTCGATTTTAAACACTTGCTCGTCTCAGCTGATAAATGGTCGGTACACTTTCTCTGCAATTATTCTGTGCGCGTTAATTCAATATTTGTTTAGCACCGTTCTCGCTTTGGCCCACATCCTGAGCCTTTTATACCCTGATATTGTGAGGGTGGGTGTGTAGATGACCGATTTTTGCTGGTCACCAGTTTCTTGAATGTATTCCTGATTCTGACCGTTTTTACACCATCTGCCAGAGATGTCACTAAAGTCTGAACTCTCCACTTCGTAAACTATGACCACTATCTTTGTTGTCAGTGCCTTGTCTGTCAATATGTTAATTATTTAAAATTCTAATTTCATTAAGAATACTTAGAACTGCTATCTTCCTATCTAAAGTGATTAATAGACGGCCACAATTTTTTGTTCGATCCTTTTAAGCAGATTTTGTCGGACCACGTACCTAATAACGATCGTTTGAATGCCCCTTAATCGTTTTCACAATTTAAATTCAACTCATTTTATTGAGTAGATAACCTCACAAATACTCACAATGTTAAATTGAACAAACAAATGAAATATATATGATAACGGACAAACACATTCCTAACTTGTATGGCCTTGCTCGGGACTCGTAAAGATAAGAGCGTCTTGTAGATAACGATGATATAATTGAGTTTGTTTACATGATTGCATAAAAATACTTTCTCTTATAAAGTACACCTTCACTTGAGGTTATGTGCTCCACTTTTTTTGGGATTATCAACACTTTTCTCTCTCCTTTTTTCTATTTATGAATCATCACTACATACCTATTTTTTATAACATATAAATTCAATATTTTTATTTCATTTAACATTTAAAATTAATTTTCGATTTTTTTCTCCATGTCTGTTTTATTTTGTTTTTATATATTCTTATGTATAAGTGGTATGTAGTTTGGTTTAATATAAATAGTTAGTCGTACCTACTAGTATATTTATTTTACACAAACGTTTATTGTCATGTATAAAATGTATTATGTCTATGTATAAAAATACCATTCCTTATTGAATGAATCAATAGAAACGGCACGCATTTTCTTAACATTGCCATTCAACATTTTGTTTTTGTTATGTAATTTGTTATACATTTTGTTTTTTCCTTATAAGTAGTGCCATAGGTTTCATCCATGCTTTGTGTTGCACTGGTTTTATTCCCTTTTATTTTTCTAGTAGTTTTGTATCGTAGAAAAAAAAGCATTGATGTGTACAATTTTATTCAGTGTATTTATTCAGGTGGAACTAGAAGAGACTCCAATGGAAAATAAATAATAAAGTACGAGTACCTACTAGGTATTCACTTATTGTAGGTCTAATATAGTTTGTGTTGTACATGAAAGTTATAATAGGAAAAAAAATCTACGGATTTATTCTCGTTGATAATTTGAAAATAATGAGATGTTTGACCTCTTAAAATTCTTTTAGAAATCTAGTCTCTTAAGACATGTCAGATCTTTATATTTTGGTGACAGCAAGCTTGGTTCAAATCCCCGATGGTTGAAAGCGTGATTGATTATTACTAGCTAAATGACTAGAAATCATGTTTTTCACCGTTGTACCTACTTGTGACAATGAAGCTCCAAGTGTGTGGGTGTAAACAAAAATACTTCAGATCGATAATATACCGAACATGGCCACGATTAGAGGTTTCCCAGTTATTAAACTAAATATAGACATTCTTTGCAAAGAAGACTTACATCTTTTTGCTTTGTCAAAGATACTTTAAAGTCAAACTGCCCTAATTGAGGTTTTAAGTAATTTTCCTCAAATGAAGTTAAATGGTGTCGAGGAGTTCTTAGATGTAAAGCTCTCGTAAACAGGCTCCACGTCTCAATGCGGCAGCGATTATTAATCGAGGATTTTTAGATTTAAGAGGCCCTAGACAAATGACGTTTTTTGATTTTTGTGATTGGAAATATATAAAAAATGTATGGAAATGTCAAACGCTATCGAAATCCCTTACATTTTGGCATTCCACCATTGCCACTGCTGATATTTAATGTTCAGACGGTTTGGCCGTCATCAAAATTGTTTTATCTATATCGGTAGAACAATTATCTTTTGGGCCAATTTTATATGTTTCTAAAAAACGAATAACTTAACCTTCGTAAACTCTTTATATTTTAGGTAGACACTAGTTTAAAAAATAAATATTTGATATATTTGATTGTGATTTCCAGAGACTGTCATGATTGCACCGACCTTCAAGGCGCGCTCGACCTCCCCAGGTACCTACAGTCCCCGGCGACTAACTCACCTGATCCTGCCAGTTTATGATGCCCTGGTGTCGTTCATATGCTTTGATTGTTTTATATGGTGAATAGGGAAAGAAGTTTACTGGATGTAGAAGTCTCAGAGGATGCTTAAAATTTAAAGGAAGTAGGAATGTGTCGGAAGAGGTTTTTAATTAGGTACATAGATAAAGGCATTGTGGTAAGTAATGCAATAATCCCAACCCTTGTGTCAATATCATAACTAAAGTTTGGTCAATAAACCATCAAAACAAATTCAACGGAAAGCATAAAAAACTGACCTAAACCTGACTGTCTAGTTTTAGAAAGACGCGATAAGTTCTAAATGTTAACGGCTGTTAAATTTATAAGATGACACCGTACCACATATTAGCCTTGAATATGATGACAATATTTGCTACTCGAATAAAACAAAAGATTTACGATTTCAGTAACTAATAATTCATGGGAGACACTTTTAAGGGTTTTGCTCAAAGTTACTAGTCTCTGTGAAAAATATTAATACTTTGAAACATCCAGCTAGATTTATTACGAATCCTCACTAAAGGTAAAGAAAAGGGTTAAAATATTTTAAATGAAAGTAATATTTATAATAGGTAGAGATAGTAAAAAAATGCCTAATGGCTCTGCCGTTAGGCGCAATTTCAAGAAAACTCTACGGACTACTAATAGTGCAAAAACTTTTTCGTTTGCAAAATACTCGAAGTTTCTAGCAATATCGACTCTGTCTATATAAATAAGCTTTATAGCTCTGAGCTTAAGTATTAAGAAGTTGGATTATTAAGCCTAGAGTTTATGAACTTCGTAGTTGGGTCAATGAATGGGCAAAGCTTAATTAAAATAACTATTAACAATACAGATTCCCTAAAGTGGAAGAATGGGCTAAACATACTTAAACTAACATACTGTATCTGTCAAATGATTAACTAAAATAGAATGATGATTCAATTCTGTTTAGTGCCAATTATACATATTGTGACGATAAGGCTGTGCACAGACTATCTTCAGATTGAACAGACCAAAACAACGATGGTGATAACTCTAGCAGGCAAACAATATCATATACGAAAATAAAAATTGGCTTAATATAAAATTATTCTGAGCAAACAGATTCTGATTAAAAAAATACTTACACCATTTATTTTTTCACTAGTCGTATGGAATTATACCGTAATAAAACCAAATCCCGTAATAAAATATGAAAATGATGACAACAAAATAAAATACAAAAAAGTTCTCAGCCGCGGCATTACCATTTCTATAATACTTGGAAAACTGGATTCTATGAAATCAAAGCTTGTATGGAAATTGCTTTTTCCAATTTCTGTTGAAGGTATGTTCATGTTATTAAATAGGTTCATAATTTGTTACAAAACACCAGAAATAGGTTTGTGAATATTTCCTTTATAAGGATATGAAATAGGTACATTATTAGAAAGTTAGAAACAAATCAAAGCATATGAATTTTGACACAAATTAAATTTGAATGTTCTTTAAAAAGTATACAAACGTCATAAGCATGGTAAAGTGGGTTTTTATAAAACTTGTCTTACCTAGTTTATGATAAAAGCCTCCAGAAATACCGGAATTACGTTTGACAGTGTTTTTTTGTATCTATGGTTTTTTTAACAGAGTATGTTGGTGTCCCTTTATACAGTTTGTTTCTTTTGAATATAACAACATTGTAAACAAAGTAAAATTGTGAAGTTGATGAATGTTATTCGTATATCTACGATTAAACTTATATTTGAAAATTAATAAAGAGGTGCTAATTTACGTTTGATCTCAATTTCACAATATAATTTCTTTGTTGACATTGTCGGAAAATTCAATAAGAATCGACTGTTCTTTCTTAACGTATTTGATGTACTAAAACCTTGTTATACTAATTTGATATTGGAATGCCGTGTGCGGTGTGCCTTAACTAAATATATTTGGGATTGATGTGTTCTTTTGAATTTACCCTCTTGATGTTGTATTTTCTTTAATTTATTTTGTACACCCACACCACTCCACATTTTTCTTTATAAATGTTGTCTTTTTAAATCTCAAAGATCACTTTGCTTGTCATCTTATCCGAGATTAGTATATTGTGTTTCTCTTTGTCTCAAAATTCATAAAAAAATATTGCATAAAAAAGTTTACCGAACCGTAAGACTATACAAAAGTCCTTGAAAGGATAACATAAACGCTGATCCATATGAAAACGTTTATAAGAAAAGTTATTTTACGAGTGTCGACAATCATATCCGAAATAACCATAAAAAGAGGGGAAAGCCGTAAAACGGGCATTAGTCCCTTCATGGTTCCGCTGACGACGCAGATTTCTGGACAGCCGGATAGAAATGTTATTTCTGACCACGATTTGCATAACGTTGTCATCCTTATTATTAAAGTAGTAGGGTCTTTTATGCCAGTCATGTTTATTGCCGCATAAGATTTTTGGATTATGACATTTTTTCAAATGATATTACTATTCGGATAAGTGATCACAACATTTCTTTAGCTATATTATTTTTGTTGTTATTTTTTATCTATTGAAATAGATAACAGCTTACTACAGTTTCGGCACAGGATATAATCGTTTTCCAAAGACAATTTTAAAGTCCGTTGATATGCTAGGTAACCCAATAATCCATGTGCGGGTTTTTTTATGTTAAAAATGATGACTGTATATGCTAGTTGATTTCACAAAAATGGAACGTACCCATAGATCCATCTTTTCATAACAAACCAGCATAAAATTATGAACGCCTCCACCATTACATGCGAAAGCCCAACTTTCCACTGAATAAAAACTTTATGCATATTCCAGAAAGTCACGTAAAAACGTGTTCGCGATGTCGCGTTAACATTTCCTATGAATATAAAATCTTGTTACGACATCGTCACATTAGCGCGACAGCCCTGTAATCTGAAGTTTGCGCGCGCGCCGTGTGTGGCCGCAGCCTTATATCGTGTAGATATTACGTCATGATGTGATAACGATAAAACCGTGCACTTCCTGGCTTACTCGTCTTTGAGTATAAATACTAATACACGCGTAGCTACTTGTTTGGGTATTTTATCAAGTGTGTTTTGCTACTAAAAATAGAAGTGAAATAACCCTCCTTTCGGCTTCTCCGTAGTTGGGTAATTAGACTTAATAGATTAGGCAAATATTTATGAAAACAAAACAAATTAAACGATAATCGGTACGTGAAAAGTAATAACATGAATATTTTATAAAATAATTCATTAAAATTTCATATTCTACTCAGCAAACCCTTTCATTTGATACCTATATCATGACAGTGCACAAAAAATAACTAATCCACCATCTTAGTCCTTCCGCCATATTGGATTTAGAATGACGTCACTTAGCTAACCATGCATTGTCATCCAAACTTTAGTAAATTTTGCATAGAAGATTACTGCCCTTAAATTCAGTTACAAGATTTGACCCGAACTTACTTACATACATACATTGCAAGTTAAATACAAGCTTGTAAAATACAGGCCCTACATGTAAATTGGATACTTTTAATTGGATCTCCCGGTTTCTGAAAAGAACTTAGCGACACGTCATAAATTAAATGCAAAATAAATCAAGTGATGCGATTGGTTGTAGAAATTTCACAATAGCTAACAATTTGTGATTTGATGTTATAATAATTTCATTTAGAAAAAAAATTGCTTCACGAACTTAGCCTTAAAGTAATTTAAAAACAATATCAAAAAAATAGGTCATATAAATAACGTCTAACACAACATGAACTCATAGCTTACCTTGAGATTCTGTAACCCTGGTACCAACATATAGTAAGTTTTACGACATCCCACATTCTGGCGATGACGGACATACAATTATTCACATGAAATCATGAATGTAACCATTAACCTGACTTAAGTTCGTGATCTGTATATTTAACGACACATTTAGGAGGTTATCTTGACTACAATGTCCTTTATTTATCCTTTAAATGTTTGAAGATAACTTTCCTGGAACTTTTCTACCGGAAAATTCGGTAGGAAGTATTGCAGTTAAAGACCTAAAGATTAATTAGACTTTTTAAATGTTTCCTGAAAAATTTCTCTGTAAATTCACATACGTTTAATTTAACCAGAATAACGTTGACGGGTTTTAAGAATTTAGCGAAAAGTAATATATTCTTCGCAGTCCCTGTTAAACGTCGTCTATTGTAACTGATTTAATTGTCTTTAGGGCTGATTTTTCAATATTCATTATTTTTTATCTGAAGATCGAACAGATAGTTTGTTATTCGTATCTTAACTGTGGTTTGGCAGATTTAGTATATTTTCCAAGTATTGTATCTGTCAAACTGCAGTTTTATTCGTCAGATAAAAGTTATCCGCCGATTAAAAACCCGGCTTTCAATCAATTTTAAAAAGGATTCGTGGCGTGTTACCATTGCCTCATCATCATCATCAGCTTTTTAATGTTCAACTGCTGGGACGCAGGCTTGCTCTCTGTGAGAGGGAATTCCGTTACAATTACCTATATAATTGAAAAAGATAACTTCTATGAATACCGAAACCAGTACCTACTCATATTAATTTTAAAGGTGCTCCCTCACTTGGAGCATTCGCCTGTAATATAACGTTACAGAGTCGAGCACTACATCAGTGAGGGAGGAGAACCGAGCATTACAGAGCGCAATCTGTAATGTTACAGAATCGAGCATTACAGTGCGCAACTTGATGATGCAATGTGTAATATATTGATTCCTCAAAATCGAATGTGGAATGTTACATTACAGGTGAATGCTCGTCAAGTCAGGGAGGTAGTACTGTAAAGTAATGCTCAATATCGAATCTGAAATATTACATTACAGGCTAACGCTCCAGGTGAGGGAGCACAGTGGGCACGCCACAATTGAGGCGATAAGGCCCCTCTTTGAGGAGTGGCTTGAGAGGCGCCATGGCGTCCTCACCTTCCGCCTGACGCAGGTCCTCACCGGACATGGATGTTTCGGGAGGTTCCTGTTCAGGATAAGGCGGGAGGAAACACCCGGGTGTCACCATTGTGTGGATCGCCCGGAGGACACGATGGAGCATACGGTGGAGGTCTGCTCCGCTTGGGCGGAGCACCGCCGTGTTTTCGTGGAGGCGATCGGTGGTGGTGACCTCTCGCGTCCGGCCCTGGTTCAGGCCATGGTACGGAGCGAGAGGGCTTGGGAAGCTGTCACCTCCTTCTGCGAAACGGTAATGCTCGCGAAGGAGGAGGCGGAACGCGTGAGGGAGACGCAATGGAGAGGCCCTCACGCCCCCAGCCACTGCAGGAGACGTCCCAGGCGTCGGGCGTCGCAAGATGATTTCCGGCCACCGTAGGCGAGGGCTTGCGGACGGCGAGCAGCGGGTAGCTCGCCGTCCGATAAGGACCAGGCCCGAGTCGACGGCGCGTAGTGTTCCACGCGCGCCTCAAAGAGATATCAGCAAAACTGACGGGGTCCGCTAGGGCCGATGCCTGTCTGGGTCGCGGATAAATTTGAAAAAGAGTCACCGCGGCCCTGGCTCATGCAACTGAAGGAACACGGGTGGGTTTTAGTCAGTAAAAGTCTGACACGCCCTCCCGCTTCACCCAGAGCGGGAGAAGTCACTGGATGATTTCCCACCCAAAAAAAAAAAACAAAAAAAGGGAGGGAGCACATTAAAGTGTGAATTTTTTAGGTTCCAATAAACAATTGGATCGATAACATTTCAAATAACAGCTTCCGTTTCGTTTTACGTGAAGTAAATTATTCACTGTTAATGAGAGACACTTCATGACGACGAATCAATTAACCTTTGAGTTAGGTATTTCCTTCTCAAGGTGAAGGCTCGTTGTCGACTGTCGTAAACTTTGTATAATCGAGGATAGGAATTACATATTTATGCAAAACACGAGATAAATGGCTTATATAGGATTTATTCATGATTCTTTGTAGCACATTAGATGAGAAATTTTGATTCGCGATTCGCAGTTTTTAGAATGGCCCAAATACAATGCATCCGTATCTGGGTGTTGGTGGCAGAATTTCGTTATAATTCGTCTTTCAAAAAGTAAACAAACATTTGCGTCTAATTCGCTTCGAATAAGTGGCTGACATGTAGCTGAAATTAAAATTCCGAGTTGGTATCCGATGTTGAGTTATTTTTAATTTTGCGATATACCTCATTTTTAGTACGGTTCTAAGCTAAAAATAATACTTGCTTTTTTTTAGGTTTTTAGTCAATAGTAAATGTGTATTTTAAATCTATTAGTGTACACGCTCTTTAGTACCTACTTTGATTTGCTGATAGGTTTTAATTACAATTTTATCCTTTTCAAACCTTTTAAATGTTCAAGATTTTTTAATATTTTCTCTTTTGTAAAAGGTTCCTAGAAGGATACCCATGTATCCTTACAACTCATAAATCTAATTGCTCACATACTGTAAAAATATCCTGTTACAACCCCTGTACACTGTTAGTATATTGAAAATGCTAACGTTACCCTTGTCCCTTACAAGTCTAATTAAAAGGAAAGCTGAGAGAGACGACATGATTATAATAATGAATTTACGATGTTTTAAGTTTACTGTTGCTTTTAATATTACTTCTTGTAAGTGGAGATTTTTACTGGTTACTAGAAGGGGTGGTAATTTTTTTATTTTTTTTTTATTTTCGTAATTTATCATTCTGTGACTGTTACGGTAATTAGAGGTACTCTTAAAAATAATTAATTATTAATCAAGCAGAAGAATAAACTAGAAAGTCATATACCCTCTCACCTCACCTCCTTTGGGTTTTTGAAATTTTCTGAGTAATCAAAATCTCCTGTGTAAACTGTATTGTTAGTTCTAACATTAACATTATAAGCGGGATATTTACCATGTTTACTGTTTGTAGCGAGTTTCCGATATTTCGGTACTGTTGCAAACACCATGATCACGGATGAACTGAAGTATCGCACCGAAATATCGGAAACTCGCTACAAACAGTAAACATGGTAAAAATTAGCTTATAATGTTAATGTTGGTGTTAGTGACCATGACAGTTTAAAAACTTGTATTGTTAGTTTATTAGTTGAGTAGTTTATTTAACTTAGAAGATTCCATCGTACTTAGGTCATGTGCTTATTAGTACTCTATTTCAATCATTTCAGTCCGACTATTAAAACAGCTGACAATTATTCAGTTTTTTGTGTTTATCCTTGGCAATGTCAAGCTGTTAAGATCTGCAAACAATAAAAAAACTACGCACTTAATAAAAAAATATTTGCTAGAGTACTGCATTTTAAATCTTACATAAACAACAGTAGTTAAGTATTTATCATAATTGTTAGCACACGTGTGACAGACGACAATTCGACACGATTCGATAATTGTCACTCACATCATCACAATTTACGAAGCAATATTTAAAGAATTAAAGGCTATTAAAAATGGCTGCTTACTTGTCGAAGTTGTCAAACACTTAAATATTTAAAAAGAAAACAATAAAAATATACAATTTATATTATTTACTTCATTGATACTAAATTGTTTCTTGAATTGACAGGCGTCATTTTCTAACACCCTGTGTTCAATAGTCCTTTAAATAATTAAAATGAAAACATTTAAAAATGTAATTTATATTATTTACTTGATTGATACTAAATTGTATCCTGAAATGACAGACGTATTTTCACATTCTGTATAAATTTGTCAGGGTTGTCAATTATTGACTAATGATTATTGATATAATTACGAGTATCTGACAAGGCAAATTGAATTACATTTATTGTTTAAGTCACTTCATGATGACGAGGGTCTAATTAAATTTGTCTCGCAATGACAATAGGAATGATAAATAAAAATGATTTTAATGTCCAATATGTACAACAATAAAAAAATATTAGATTTTTTGTTTACTTTGTTTAGGTAATCAAAAAATAAGTCAATACATTGAGTTGAAATATCACATGATGTCATGCCTTTGTAAATTTTATACGAAGCTATGACGTAGCGAGTTCTTTATCCCGTCACTTTAATGCACGGGTCTATTTATTTATTATATAATTACAGGACAAAACATTTATAAATATAAGTGTACAATGGGCGGTCTTATCGCACAGGGCAATCTCTTACAGAAAACCTTTCTAATATTCTTTTTAGTATAACCTAAATAACGGACTATATAAAATTATTATTTTTCGTCGTCATCCCTTTTGGTAGCCATGTTATAATTTAATCTAAATTACCTTTAAATATAATATTAGTTTTTAAATCCTTAAACAACGAATATATCATAAATTTTAGCCATTCACAGCTAAGTGGTGAACAGGAAAGGGTTTTTGCTTCCCCCAGAAAACATTTCCTCAGCTTGTACAAACAATGGACTACTCAAAAAGGAACGTTTCCATTTGTATGAAATCCTTTTTTTATATTCCTTTTGCCACAAAAGGTGAAAAATTGAACCTCTTCCCGAATACAGCTGGGAACCGTCTGCGTGTCTCGTCTCGGAGTATTTACCTTCAGCCTTAAGAAGGTATTCGCTGAGTAAATATAATAATTCTTTAATTTATAGCGAATAACCGGAAAATTGAGCCTTCGGTAAATTTGTGTTTATTTACGGCCCAATTGATTTTACAATTGGATAAATAAATATGATATAAGACGGTCCGTATATTTTTAAAAAAGCAGCTGGTTTTAATATAAAATCGAAACAGAGCCGTAATTTTCCTAGAATGGCGGACCGACACAGGCGACCATTTCTGTCAAAGCTTTAACACGTTCGTCGCACGCGCTGAAAGTTTCAGATTGATTTGTGAAAGCGACACAAAAATCCTTTTACAGGAATGTTCATCTTCCAACATAAAAGTTCTGACTATACAGGCTGAGTTTTCCGAATCACAGTGAAACAATTTTTTCCTCTGAAAAAAGCAAATTCCATTCTTTCACTGTTTCGAAAAAAGTGATCTAGATTCTTTTGGCGAGTTTTTCCTCACACAAGCGAATTTCAACCTTGCAATTTTACATCAAAAATCCTCCTGTATAAGCAAGAACGCAATAACACGTAAATATTAAAATTATAAGCTACCGCCATGTTCGTTCATTGAACTTTTATAGGGTTGCCAACGTCGGAGACTCGTCAGAATATTAATGGCACATAATATGTTCGGAATACTTGTTACAACTTTTCCCATTACGCTGCTCAGATTTACACCAGGAAAAATGTGCTTCACGCGCAAAAGGCGCTCAGTGAAACTCAATGAAAGTTAGCCGTGTTACGAGATGTAAGCGATGATTATGGGGGACCGACAATTTTTTGGATGTCCTTGTCTTATATTTGGTACGGTTTTATCAATTGTCAGGGTTGTCGAGTTTATCTTTCCATTTCGAAGTCACACTTAGAACATTTCGCAGTCACTTTCCATGTCTATCGTCGAATGTCAGACAATCTGGCTTCGATAACAATGGTTATATATTTCAGTAAAAATGGTACTTTCCAGATAATTGAACTCAACACAGTTTTAATACGTTCTGAAAAAACTTGTGACATAAACGAGGTGAGGAAGAGTGGATTAATTTTTAATGCACTTTGTAATGACAGGTCGTCAAATTCATGGGTAAATGTTTATAGTTATTACCTATAGTGGGCAGACATAACAACACCCGTTTTATAATTATGTTGTTTCTCTGAAACTGCCATGAATTAAATCAATTTACAAAGGAGGACTTAATGCAACCATATATTCATTTTTTTATTTTCAACAATGTTCTTCAACAAGTCGAACGTCAAATCAAATCAAATACGTTTATTCGTGTACTCAGGTACAAGGTACGTTGTTGTTTTGTATCTGTGTCTTGCCAAAGTAAATACTTAAAAACGTAACAATAAAATAAAGATCATTTCTTCAGCTAGTCGCATCACATATCAGTGAAGTCTTACAAAATCCCTATTAATAAAAAAGAAGTAATCAAAACAGAAAGAACTCGTTACAATTTTTCCCTCTCAATAAAATTCTCTCTTTATTTGCATCCGTGTAACTCTTGAACACAAATGTGTTGGCGTAGTCGATAACGCACTTATACGAAGTCTATGTCGCTCGCCCGTGGGGCGCAGACAAAAGACTCAGTTTACCTTAAAAGCCCCATTGTAGCAGCATTGTTTGGCTCGAGCCCACTAAAAGCACGGTAATCGAAGGGCTAACCTTTTTCTACTATTTATTGCGAAAATTAAAACGATTGTGTGAACAGGTTTTTAATTTACAAAGTCTTCAACATATGGTGGAGGCAACAAATACTTTTTGTGAAAAGCTTTAACATTTGCTAGAGAACTATATTTATTGGTTTGAATAAATTAGGAGTAAACGATATGGGTGTAAAGAAGAAAAAAAAAGCATCAGTAGGTCTCTATGGAGAAGAATGTGCAAGAAAGTCCACGGATACTCTTTTCCATAAGTTTTAATTACAATAATTTGGTTACATCATTCTTGTTGGAAAATACATATGTGAGAACGATGTAAAAATACGTGCACGTAAAAGCTTCTTAGAGTAAAACAAACCATTTAAAATAAAATAAGTACTTTATTAAATGCAGGCTGAAGCAGTTAAGTAATGAGCAATGCCAAGTGATGGCGGCCGTTCACGAACATGAAGCATGGATTGGCACCACTCAGCGCAACCATCATGAAGGGAACCGAATGATCCAATACATGTACCACCATCAGAGGGACATTAGATATAAATGAAAGAATAAATAATATTACAGCGATTCCAAGAAGCAGGGAACAAAGTCACAATAACGAACAGAGTCAGATGGTGATGGAAATGGCTAAATATTAATGATTCCACAAGAAATTCAATAACTAATAATAACAGTTCTTCGAATTATAAGTTTTCAAAGGCAGACATTGTGGCTTTTCGGTCCAGTGATGACGATACGCTAATGGATCGCGTTTACCTCGTGTTATTCAAACTTTCAAGACCTTCCCAGAAACTGGAGCTCAAAGAAATATCTCCCATGTATCCATTGTGTTTCCATGTATCTATTGCCACCTAAGTAGCTGTAACTGATAAGGTAAACAATCATTAATAAAGGATCTTAAAATACTACCTACAATGTGGCAAGTACTCGCAGATTCCTTGAAAAAATATAAATGTTAACAGGTGTAATTTACAGATTTTCAACAGAAATATACAAAATCATATCAGCTTCATTGACATTGTCTGTTTATTGTTCTTTCAATGTTTTGGAGGCGTATACAATTTGGTGAGCGATATCAGAGCGTTGAATGGCGGCGATAAAAATAGCGAGCACATGCGCTCCTACGCCAGATGCCCTGTGACCTTACGCTCGCCGGCTCGGCCCGTTTTATAACCAACATATTCACCACAAACTATATCAATTGGCAGTGTTTCCCGTTTTTCACACTACATTAACATTTGGAACAAAATCTCCATTGTCTTTCTGACAGTCACAACCTTGAACAAGTAATATGAAATTATAAACTGATGTCAAACTGTGATTTGCGATTGATGGAGCGTCACTGTAATATTAGTCTTTGGCGGAGTATCGAGTATACGATTCAGAGTACCAATATTATAAGTGCGACAGTCTATATGTATGTTTGTTGATCACACCTCAACGGCTTAATGGATATAGATAAAATTTGGAACACCGATGGACCATGACCTGGATTAGGACATAGGATACTTTATATCTCAGAAAGTTGTTTCTATGGAATAATTTGCGACTAAAACATGGGTGAAGCCTCTGGCAAAAGCTAGTTTTATTATATGAATCAGTATTACGACTGACATCTAACCTTATTGAATGTGTTGATGAAGCCATTGTCGCTAGATGGATACCATACAAAGTAAATTAATCGATTCGTGGCGAGAACACTGTGGTCAGGTCTAGGGTCAGTGACCTTTCTTTGAACATAGAGCTTTTTGTGTGTCACCACGTTAAACGATTGACTTCTTATAACTGTCAATGAAATAAAAGAAGCTGATGAAATTTATAATTAAATATTGCAAACAATGTTGACGAGACCAAACCTGTTGACCTAAAAATCATATTTTATTTTTCTATTTTGGCAACCTTCAAAAGTCGCCTGGTCTTCTGGGGAAAAGACCAGGGAGTGTGGGATTTTGACCACCCCGGTTATCACCGTCAGCACGTAGAACCGTAGGTAGGCGGACAATCCCCAATATGAGCGCCCGCGACCCCGGTGTCCCACCTGCCTATGATGCAAGCGAGGTTTTGGCTTTTAAGGCATCGGGGCGATTGCCTCCCCAACGCCTTCTTCTCCGAGTGGGATCGGCTCTCCCGCGATCCCGCTCGGCGGCCGCCTTCTGCTGGCTTCAAAAGAACCATGCATTTTTCTGAATCAAAAGTGCTAATCGGCGATGGTAACTACACAGTATAACTTTCTGTTAGGG
The DNA here is from genome assembly GCA_964057195.1 of Orthosia cruda. NCBI lineage: Eukaryota > Metazoa > Arthropoda > Insecta > Lepidoptera > Noctuidae > Orthosia > Orthosia cruda. The sequence goes on from OZ059830.1 coordinate 38,628,786, forward strand.
GAAAAAGTTTCGTAATCAGATTAGTACTCTTAGAAATTACATTCAACAAACAAAATTTAAACTGTTTATAAAATTAATTTAAATGATTTTGTAGCTCCTTAAATTTAGGTCTTAAGCTTCTATGAACCAAAATTCTTTTGAAACAGTTAATAGTAAAACTGTGATTGGTAGTGGACCGTCAGCCAGTTAATTATTCATCAGAGCAGAATATTGAATGGAGTTCATTTGCGCGCAATATTTTGGTTTTATTCATCCGTCCGACAATGAAAACGCTATTCCGGACGTTTGAATATTCAAATTTTTCGGTAGTTTTCCGAAAATGCTTATGAATTTAAGAACAAAGGATTTTTATCGCCACGACGGGTTTTAACAATGTAGATCAATGAATGAATTATAATTGAACTGCTCATATGTGGTAAAAGAATAAAAGTATTGTGAGATTTTAATTGAATGGCTACCATATAAGCCGCAGTTAAGCTTAGACGCACACAATCAAATTAAACTAGGCATTTTTTGGCTTCTCGTATTTTATAGACCTTTGTGAGGCAAATCAGAGGGCAAATGAGAATTTTGGAATCATCGATACGACGATGAAGAAGAATATAACAAACGGCTAAAGTGGATTGACGATCTGATCATATGTTGGCGGAGTCAAACTTGGCCAGCGATGGAGACAGATTTGAATGGAGAAATAGAGGTCTCCCTTTCCCCCTCCCCGTTCGCCTTTGCCAAACAATTTAGCCAAATTAAATAATGTTTTTTAAAATTTTAATTTACGCTAGCGAAAAATACATAAAAAGAGTCATCACCGCCACCAGGTGACCACCAGATGACGACCAAGCTTACTATTAGGTGAGATAGTGGACAAAACCGAGCCAAACAATGTTAAAAAAAAATATTGCATTTTCTAGACTTTGGTCAGAACAGTTGGCCTCAGATGGCTGAAAAAGAGGAAGTAGCCAATTATGGTAACATGCCCAAAAAGCCAAAAACCACTGATGATGAATTATATATGTACAGGAAACAACGAAGGCTTTCCTCCCTGAAATTATGAGGAAAAGTATAAACCCTGCCGTATATCACTGAAAATACAACTATGATTAAAGTGTACGCTGCCGACATGATTATTTATACGTTCATTCATCACATTTTTCTTCTTAACTCAGTGTACCAACGTTGTGTTTACACCACAACACTGCCATACGATTTTCACACTTATATTTGAAAGTAAAGAGCGTATTTTCTCGTGAGTTCTTGTGCACGTGTTATGTTTTATCGGAGTTAATTTATAAATTTTGTGAATTACATTTTATCCCTGTTTGATAATCAAATCAATTCTGATATATTGCTTTCGTAATATGCATAGATGGCTTATTTAAGATGGAGAGATGTTGCTTTCGGTTGGTATATTTAGAGATAGAAACAGATGAAATCACAAATGGGTTATGATTAAAATATTACTTTTGCAGACCCTGAATAGCGCCAGGTTTTAAACCAACTGATGGCAATCAAAGCTGAAATATTTATTACCTGACCATATGTTTGGCTATCTCTCTTACATCCTACTATCAAGTTATAAACGCGAAAGTTTGTGAGGATGGATGGATGAATGATGTTTGTTATTCTTTCACGCAAAAACCACTGAACGGATTTTGATGAAACTGCACATAAATATCTATACTTAATAATATTATAAATTATAATTATACATATAATATAAATATAAAGATTTCATAAAAAGGAATGATTTTTTTGTTTGTTTGTACTGAATAGGCTCCGAAACTCCTGGACCGATTTAAAAAATTCTTTCGTCTGTGAAAAGCTACCTTATTCGGGGGTAACAATAGCTATAATTTATTTTCAAAAAAATTAGAGTTCCTTATGAAAATTGTAATAATGTAACCCAAAATAGCAAAATTTTGCCTATAAAATTCATTATTTGGCGTGCGCTGTGAAAACTATTGAAGATACATAAAAATTATGTAGTACATGATTAAAGTACTACCTACAAAAGTAATAACAAACATTACTCAACCAGAAAACAAACAAACAATAATTACAACAATCACAGTTAGGATTGGGGAATACTAATACCACGCGGGTGGTACCGCAGGCGACAGCTAGTAATTAATAAAAATAAAAATGCCTATAAGTAATATGGGACAAAATAAAACTTACAGATGTATTTACAATTTTTGTATTGATCAGTACAACTGTGGCAACAAAATTTATTTACAGGATGTCCTTAAAAATAATAGCAAACATTACTCACCCAGAAAACAAACAAACAATAATTATACCAATCATATTTTTCACCACAAACAAACCGAGAACAATAATACTAAATTATGAAAGCGCAAACAAGTTACATAATAAATACACGAAATATATAACTGTAGGTGTATCGCTTAGGCATCGTCCCATCATTATGAGACCGACAGACAGAAATAGCGTGTCTATTCGAGAGCCACAGATGTGTGTCAACACTCTGTTATTTTAACCGTCTATATTATTCATAACGAAAATTAAGGGCTCCGTGTTCTAATACAGATAAATGTTATTCTGTATAAGAAAAAAATCAACACTTTTTTTTCTAAACAAAAAATGTTTTCTTTTTTTTTGTTCAATTCTGGTTGTAGGTGGACATATAGCCACAAGGCAATCTCTTATTTACTTACCTGTCAAACTGTGTGTTTCTAAGAAAAAATTGTGACAGGTATACAAAAAAATTAAATAAATCATTTCGTTTTCAATGTTTATATTATTATTTTCTACGGTTCAAATTTTTTTGTCACATTTTTAGGTAACATAGACACAACTATGTATCAATATATATTGAAACGGTTTTTAAATGATATAATAATCAGCGCTTAGGTAAGTCTGTATAAAAACAAATACTTGAAGGCAAACTTTTAGCTAAAAGTTTGTATCCTTAAACATTTTCTTCTTCAACTTTAAGAAGTAAATAGTTACAAGGACAAAATTAGTGACCAAATTTTCAAGTCTGTTACAGAAATTGAAAGAAGCTTCTTATTTCTAAAAGATTACAAAGCTTCTTTCAAAAAAAAAAATTGAAATGGTTACTATCATCAATATAACAATATATTGATAATTGTAACCATTTCAATAAATTACGTTAGCGCCAGTAATGGCCTGTGATAAGCCTTATCAATTAATTTATTAAGTAGGTAACTTAACTAAAGCATTCATTAGAAGTTTTGCCTATCATTGGTACTGATAATATTCACTTACAATTTCTATACTATCAAGCATCAGCATTAAGATACCAACTGAGAACGCATAACAATTATTTATGTTGTGATATGATCAAAGTCAAAGTCAAAGTATTTATTAGTGTGTTTTTTGGTGATACAGTAGGTCTTATAGCGTAGTAACTATTTAGTAATCTGTGCTTATAGTTAGATTATGGTGACTCAAAAAACTACCCATTAACAATTAAATTACACAATTTAACAATATAAGAATTTAAAATCGATATTTCATACAAATTAACACAATTTCAATATTAGCAATACAATCAATCCTTATACTAAACATTTAGAATAAAATTAATTATTATAATAAGTATACAGAATACATTAATAAGTCAAGTTTTTTAATTGAAAAGCATAGATAAATAATTATCATTTAGAATATTACATTTTGTCAAGCAGGAATTCGTCAATGGTATAGTAGCATTTGTCAATTAAAAAAATATTTAGTCTCCGTTTAAATTGTGTCAAGTTTAAATCTTTAATGTGATTTGGTATTTTATTATATATTTTCGGAGCCATGCAGAGGATGCTTTTGTGCATAAGGGCGGTCTTTGAGCCTCTTAGACATAGTTCGTGACGATATTCTTGTCTTGTCGATCTATAGCGCTGCTCTGAAGCTTTTTTAAACAGTTCACTATTTTTCTTGACGAACAATGCGGTCTCGTATATGTAAAGACAAAGGTAATGTGAGTATTTTAAGAGATTTAAAATGCGGTTTGCAACTTTCCGTTGATTTAAGACTACATATCGATCGAATGCACCTCTTCTGTGCTTTAAAAATGTTATTTTTTATAAAAATAATAAATAAATAACAGGATAGTCAAACGACGTAAAATTCAATCGCATTATGTTTTTATTTTGACTGATTGCAGATGATGATGAATTAAATACGAAAATAAATTACTTTTTATTTAGGCACGCGAACAAGAATTTATGTTTTCGAAAATTATAGATATGTTCTTGTAAGTAAAACTAGACAAAAGTATTTCACAATGTCTAACTAAATATTGTTAATATCATTCAGAATTTCAACCCTTAGATTTTATCCCACTACGATATTTTATCTCAAATATTTATCTAAACTAAGACTATGCCCCAAATTTCTTTTCTCGTCTTTTGTTATTATTAAATTAAAACTGTGTTAGACCCGTTAATTGCTAGATTTGTAAAACATTAACAATAGAAGTAATTAAAGAAGATTAAATCTTTTGGAATTCACAAGTTAGTCAGTAATTGTCGCTAAATGTTTAATGAGGTCGCCAGAAGACTTATGGGCAAGATAATTTTAATTAAATTCAATTGCTTCTAATGTATCACCATTACAATGCTCATTGAACTATCAATTCTTATCTTAATTATATCAAATGTTCAAGTTGAACGATCGGTCTTCTACGCAGGGTTTTATGTAATTGTAAAACACAACCTTTCTGACCAACTTTTATGATGAGCCCTACCCTGAGAAATCTAAAAATTAAATCAGCCTTTTCACATATTTTCATCGGGTATAAATATCGCATTTTGTATGTTGTTTTACAAATGACCTTGTATCCTCCCTGCCAGACAAAAAATAAAAGATATTATGTTTCCATTATTGATATAGGCCACTGTATGTAATACCCATCTCTCTAAAAACATTTTTCCGTAGAAAATACAAATCAGTTTTCAATAAAACCACGTTTTCAGAACGGTTTTCCAACCGCAGGTCAGTAAATACTCTAGCGAATGGTTAAACACGCCAAATTACTTTCCCGAAAACATGTCCATTTCAATTCAACCGATATCGGGTAATACATTACTCGATATTTGTAATCGGCCGCATGGCTCCGCGCCGCATCGCTCAACACCGCACCGCACAGCCCCGCTCCCCACAAATGAGCCCATAATGTGCGCCTCTTTTATTACACTTCATTATGTGTCCAGTTATTTTTCCATTAACGATTCCCTTAATGCGACCAATAAATTCAACCTGTCACAATTGTTAAAGGAAACTTTACGAGAGCCATATAAATGATATCAATTTATCAAATATCCATATTTTATGAACCTCACAAAGATTTAAATATGATCACTTATTGGATGCCGACAAAAATAATAAGCGTAAGCTGGATGCCAAATTGAATAAAATCTCGATACAAACGAGATTGCATTTATTATTGACGCCCTTTTTTAATCGGAAGATATATTAAAACTGAGACATGTACGATCTCTCAACCTCAATCGTAAAAGGAATAGATCAGCCGTGCGGGATCGTGGCATCACGTAGGTACATGAGTCACGTCATGTGTCAACAAACAGGCGTCACTCCTGAGGTCAGAACACCTGAACACTTGGCAGAGTGACAAGTTGCATAACCCTCGAGCGTTAGCCGCGAAAACAGGAAACACAGACTATTTAAGTAGCCATTATAAACCTCAGCACAAATACACGAACGATCCCTACGAGCTACGAGCAGGCGGCACATAAATTCATCTTGTTTGTTTTTTTTTGTTTCAGGTAAGTTCACTTCTACTCAATATAAATTGTTTGGAGAGGTGGGAAGGTAAAAGGTCAAATTCGATGTAAGTCAGAAAACAGGAGGTTTGTAGCAGATTATTTGTTGTCCATTTATAGAATGATGCTCAAGCATGGAATCCCTATAAGAACCGTCAGATTGCAGACCTAATCCGTACTCAAATATAGTTCCAAATTGAACATCATTCTAGAAACGATTCGGGCTTTTAACAACAACAAATATAAAGGCAAATCCAAGCCCAATGTCAGATTATTTCCATAGCAACAGAAAAAATGTCTTTGAAGCTCTGGTTTCGCTACTGAAATTTTATATCCTTATAATTCAATATTTTTTTAAGGTTTTCGTCATAAAAAATGTATTGTTGTCGAGTGAAGGACTTTTCTCAGTTTGGTTGGATATTCTATTAATAATTGCTCTTGGGAAACAGATAAAAGAAACAATTCTTATGGTCTGCCTATACAAAATAACGATTGTAGAAGTTATTTTAAAAATCATAAACCGAGACGAACTAAAAAGATGGAAATAAGAAGAAAATCACGCTGTGCAGTCGGAGGTCAGCAAGCTTGCAAATATGCATCCTCCGACTGCACTGCATGATTTTCTTCTTGTTTACATATTTTAAGTTTATTTCTTAGGCAGTCGGATTTTTAATTTTTAATTTAACTTTAATATATAATAACATCCTCCGACTGCACTGCATGATTTTCTTCTTGTTTACATATTTTTAGTTTATTTCTTAGGCAGTCGGGTTTTTAATTTATAAATTAACTTTAATATAATTATAATAACACAACTTTTTAGTTGGGTATATTTTTTTTTCGAATTACTTTTAAAATATAAGTGGTATATATTTTAGTAACCACCTCTTAAAACCCTTAATATTAATACCGCGGACAATAGGATTAGAAGAAAAAAAAATAGGGACCCCACAAAATGGCGTGGTGCCCAAAAACCGCCGATTTTTTTACATCGGCTTCTGATTAAGAACACTTGAAAGGTCAAGACGCATATAACGAAGTCTTAGTTAAATAAATCCGTCTAACAATTTGAAAAATATGAGTTAAAAAAGAATATTACATCCACACAAGATACGCGCGAAAAACATAACCCTTTCCTTGCGTAATAATGAGTATAAGATGGATAAACATAATAATTTCCATAGACACATAAGTAAAACAGGACATCATCATAATATATACTCATAAGGTAATGTATTGGTTGATCAAGGGGTTTTAGTAATTAATACAAAATGAATTTTTTAAAACATTGATGGATTGATGTGTGTCCCGGTGTTGAGTTCCACATACACATCGCAATTGATTTTTCAAAAATTGTATCAAAAAATTGATAGGTTTGAATACTAACAGGCAGGCGTAGCAAAATATCACAACTTTACCTTTGCATATGGAATTTGATACGTGTGATGCGAACGCTATACCTCGTTTATTTTCCACAGAAAAGAGGAATATTTTTTTTTTGGCAAACTATCCCGTAGACGAGTACTTTGAAATATGGAGCCGGGGAATAAAAGTTCTGGGAATATCACAAGTGCTATCATTTTGTATTTCGAGCTGCACTATGTCAATTGCATTCAAGTTTAACCTATTTTTGCGTCAATGACAGTACGCGAACCGATGAAGACAGGACTTCAGTTTTGGTTTTAATGGATATAGGTAACAGCTTCAGTAGAGTCAAAGAATTAAATGTGTTACGATACCACGGCGATCCTAAGCAACATAGATAATAGCAGAAAGATAATAATTAATAATTTCATATCCAGACTAAATGGGCTGAAAGATCGCAACATATATTGTTAGTAAAACAAGACAAAACTGCTGTCCTATTATGTGCCATCTTTCCCAACCTTCAGTTTGGCCTCGACAACATCCGCTGGTGTAAAGGGACTGGCCTATAATAAAATACATTATCTCGCCAGAGAATTTACAGTAGTTACAATATTTTCACTTTAGTATTCAAACATAATTCGACGATATTTCAACAATACTGTTTCAAATTCCACAAAAATAATTAATTTAATCAACATAATTCCATATAGATATTCGGAAGAAATATTCGTGTCTAATTTCTAGATTTTGAGCGACTATTTCAAGCGGATTAATCGTTAAAGTTTAGTCTAGTAGGGATGTAAAGTCTGGCACAGACATCTGCGGAGATTCAACATTGTCCTTGATATAAAACCATTTGATCTTCGGATCTGCAAAAGCCACTTAAAGCGGTAAAGCATTGTATAGCACATGAATTCGCAATAGGGTTTAATAACATTGATATAAGATTCGTTCCTTTATTGATTTAATATAAGATTCGTTCCTTTATTGATTTAATATAAGATTCTTTTCAGTAATTACTCAAGCTAAAACTTTGGTCCCTTAATCAGAACGCACATCGCTGCGGTATGCGGCGCCGGACACAAATAATCCTCCTCACTTCTGACGCTTCTCTCTCCTTTCTTCTGTGTCCGACATCGCATACCGCAGCGTTTTGCGTTCCAATCAAGAGACCGAAGTTTTAACTTGAGTAATCCCATTTCTTCGTACACGTGGCTTGTTACAGGAAATAGGATAGCTGCTCTATTCAAAGTGCCTCGTGGCTTGGCGCTTTAGAGATTATGCTCATATCACAATGCAATAACAAATCCATTTGCCAATACTGTATCTTTACAAACTGTTAGGGCCATTTTCGTCATTGGAATTGAACGCGAACAACATAACTAAAGCGCGTTCAAGGACTGTCAGTGTTAATATTCCGTAACAATGGTGACTCTGACAGCAGCTCAGCCTTGTGTCAAGTAACTAAACACAATCCTTATCGAGTTCGCTTTTCATTTCTATCTGTGGCTAACAGACATCGTACTTGTATTTGTACTTACTACTAATGCTAACCTACAATACCTACTAATTATATCATAAAATGTGAAAGTTTTATTGAAACTTTTTAGTAATATAGCCGAATAACATATAAAGATTATGGCTATAATTTATGAATATTAAAGAACTACAATTCCCATAACACACGCAGTGCCACAAAAAGACAAAGATGGAGGAATATCCTAAAATACCAGACGATCCATGACATGAAGAAGAAGAGGCCCCAATTCCACGTGGCCAGAGCCACGGTCGGAAGTTAGTTTAAAATATTGCTAAGTAAAATATCACCAAAGCCCCAAACAAAAACAGTAAAGAGATTAAAGCTTACCCTTTTAATAATTAATTTACTTATAGTAGGCTTAGGGTGAAAACTCACCTAAGTGACCTTTTATGTATCTGGGCTGCTCATGAAAGGCCATTGCCTCGCAAACGGAAAAAAATAGACCAACATTTACCTAAGTAGGTATTGTACCTACTAAACGCCATTTGTTCGGCTAAATTAGGTTTATTAGGACAGCTTTTACTGTATTAGCATAATGCAGTACAGACCGCCGGTTTCTAAACTGAGAATTCTCTGGGCCGGTTTCCAAATTGAATATTTGGATTTTTGTGACAATATGATACTCTGCTCTGTGATAAAATGATAGGAAGTCTAATGCTAAAGTTTGATACATACATTCTCATCCAAAGATACAGTTTAACAGGTTCACAACTTCAAATTCTTTATACAGAAATCGGAAGTCTAATGCTAAAGTTTGATACATACATTATCATCCAAAGATACAGTTTAACAGGTTCACAACTTCAGATTCTTAATTCATAAATCGGAAGTCTTATGCTAAATTTTGATTCATACATTCTCTGCAAAGATACAGTTTAACAGGTTCACAACTTCAGATTCTTAATTCATAAATCGGAAGTCTTAAGCTAAATTTTGATACATACATTCTCATGCAAAGATAAAGTTTAACAGGTTCACAACTTCGGATTCTCAATTCATAAATCGGAAGTCTAATGCTAAAGTTTGATACATACATTCTCATGCAAAAATACAGTTTAACAGGTTCACAACTTCAAATTTTTAATTCCTTAAACGGGATTTCTACTAACATAAAATTAAGATTAAATAAAAAATCACAGGTATTAAAATAAATTCTCGACGCAGAGCTGTCGCAAATCTCCCGACGCATAATAAAGCATTAGTCTACCCTCAGTTTTTGTTCTTTCTTTTAAGTGATGACCCTATTAGCATTCTTTAGACAATAATAATTTTATATCTCCTTAGTCCTTTGCGAAAACGATTTGCGATGACATCTTTCTTCCTTTTTCTTTGAATTATTCTTGACACTCTCATTTGTTTCTCGTTTATTTTACGTTTTTTTTTTTTTTTTGTTTTCCTTGTCCATTATAAAGGCGATTAAAATTTGTGATTTGAGGGCGAAAATTGATGACACAAAAAACATCCGAATCTTTTATGTAGACATTACCATAATTTTCGATTTTGCTACCACTTCGGGCAGTGTGTGTGCTACACAATTTTTGTTTACTTCCTAGTTTTACTACTAGATAAAAGCCTCCCCTTGCTGCCATTACTGCCAATTCTCTCGGTTTTGTACATCAAGGATGCTATCTGAGACGTCTCGCTATCTTCTCCTCAGTCTGGCTCGACCACGTCAACCTGTATCTTGTGAAATATGGAACAACTTAGCTTATTGCCTACATTTGGCTTACACAAATAAAACTAATACACCTATGTAACCTTCCATGGTCACCAAACAAATTAATTAATTACGTCAAGTAGGTGACAATACGTAATTTACTCTTGGCAGGTGTTTACCTACCTACCTATGTTGGAATAGTCACGAGAATCTAATTGTGTCCACTTACAATGTAGCACTATTACCCGAAATTTTCTGCCTTATATGTTTTGCCCTACCTGATATAAAATGGTCTCGGCTGAAAGTTGCCATCATAATTTCACATTTTAAATAGAAAATTGCTTTTTAATTTTGTCAAAAGTAATTCTGATGTTCGTGACTGTACATGAATAAACCTATAGGTAGGTAACGCTACTGAATTTTCATTAAAATTAAGTTCCGAAAATACACATGCCTAGGTATGTAGGTTACATCGGATTTTAATATCGGCCGTCCGTCCGATAACTAGATTGTTATCGTATGAATACCCCTGCTGGAAAATGGGAAGGCCGGAATTTGGCGGCGAAAAACATGCTGGCATCCGACCCCAGCTGATTTAATATCGCGTTCGGTTGAATTCCTTTAATGATATCAATATGCTCTCGACAAACATCTGGTAATGATCCCTGAATTGGAAGTTGATTTTGGGTCCACTTATGCTCCACTTTTGGGTACATGTTGGGCAGTAAGAAATGTAAAGTCCTATTTTAGCTAGCCTATTTGGGAATTGGAGTTGTCTTCGATCTGGTTAGTTGGTGACTTATAGTTTGATTTAGTTTTAAAGCATCTGTTTTCCAAAATACATAAACATAACGCTTGAATTAGCCGAAGCGTTAGGCAGGAGTGTTCTTATAGTACACCCAATCATTTCGCCATATTAAGTCCCACGTAATATGGTCAAGCCAATCACCTTCAACCGAACACGAATCCAGTCTTCGGGCTGTTTCTCGAAAATTCCAAATAGAAAAATCCATCATTATAGAAAACTGCAGTGCTATTGTAGAAGTAATCTCTTCGAAAGGACTGTAATATGTCCACAGCAAAATGGCTAGGAAGGATGGTGACGAATGAAGGGTACATACGGTGACGCTTAACGCTGTTGGTTCGTGCCTGTTCTTGCTCCCAATACCATGCCTCTTGAAACTTTGTGTGATGTTTTCGTTTCGTTTTTCCTGGGACGTCCCTTTATTGATAGATGATGATTTAACACAACACTTTCACTTGTTACAGGGTTTTTATGATTGATTTCAAGGAGCACGGCATTTGTAAGGCTGGTGTCGGTTTTGTGGTTCTGATGAGAGTCCTTTTTCATTCGTCAGATGGCGCGGTTGTAGCGCGCGCCAGTAAAATAGTGATGTGTCTAAGGATTTGGAGGGAAATAGTGATGTGAAAACATAAAAAATTACCATTTTCGGTTCTTAAGGAAACCTTAACAGCTATTCTGTAAACAAAGTAAACATCTCACCATGAAAACTTAAAGAATGTGAGTTTGAAGTGGGCTTTAAGTTTCATTTTTCACAGTGACATTTTAACACTGACTGACTGATATTGTATTTTTTAAATAATTATGTGTACTAGCGACCAGGTAGCTTAACCTCTATTCATAAAACCTGTCACCCAATAAACTTTTTTATCTGCCCCGTCTTTTCTTTGACGTGCAGAAGCTCACATAAGCGTGTTCTAATGCGCGTTGATTCGCGCGTGGAGCTTGTCCGGATAAAACGCTTTGTGTGTAGCCTTTCTCGATAAACGATCGGTAATATGGTTGGATGCGGACACGCTTTTAGGAATAATGTTGTACTGTCTTCTTGCTTAGGAGTAAAAGAAGCTATGGTTTTTTTATTGAAAGGCTCGTGTTTGAACACTATCTCACCTGGTGGTAAGCGATGATGTGGTCGACGATGAGGCACGTTTTCCTAGAAGTCTTGACTGAAAACTCACAGGTTGGCTGCTTCGTATTTGTGGTCTTCGTTACTGAAGGTCGGGCCCGACTAGGAAAGCTTTGACGGAGACATTGACAAGCTGCTTCCAAGCCACTCTGTCTTTGGTCAGGTTATCGCTATCAGGAAATACAGATTCCGGCAGAGAATCCCACCCCTTAGCTGGTTATGATACAGGCAAAGACAAGAAAAAGCGAGTGAGCATCAAAATTATGATGTAACAAGCTGTTTATCCGATGGACGAAAGCACGTCGCAAGAAAGAGTAACTGCCATGCAAATTTTCCTTCCCTTTTAACACCATTAGGAGATGAGTTTTCATAAACCCTTCCTTAGGGGCACTCTTATAATATAGAATCGTAAACTCAGCAGTTGAAGAGTATGCGTTGTCAGTCAGTAAATTTTATTTTTTTACATTGTAATCATGAAAAAAAAACTTTTTGCAAAAAAATACTACCGACTTCCACATACAAAACTACAAAGTGAAAAATAACTTTATTTTTTGAAGTCGGTGTCTTTCGTAGGTACCATTTTTTTGCATTATGGACATCTTGTCTTTCGTAGGTACCATTTTTTTGCATTATGGACACCGACTTCAAAAAATAAAGTTATTTTTCACTTTGTAGTTTTGTATTTGGAAGTCGGTAGTATTTTTTTGCAAAAAGTTTTTTTATTTTTCACTTTTTAGTTGTACGTACCTAATAGGCAAGTTAGTAAGGGAACTATTTCGCCAGAATAGATTTCATGATACTTGAACATAACCGGTAAATTGAGAGATCTGCTTACCCCTTAAGAGCGAACTGGCGTAATGTTATGTTATGAAATATTATAAACAACAAACAGACATGCGATTGCAGCAATCCCGAGAGACTTGCCGTTATTTATTGAAGAGTTCTGTTGTATATCTCCAAAGTTTTTCATCAGATCTTCACCAAATTAAAATGGGACTAATTTCGGAACATAGTTTTTCAAACAAAAAAAGACTTTTCAAAATCGGTCCACAATTGACGGAGTAATCGGTGTATATTTGAAGTCGAACATAGAACCTCCTCCTTTTTGGGAATTCGGTTAAAAATAAAACCAACGGAATATATACACGATCGATATTTGATCCAACACATTAGATAATTAACAAATTTCCTCAACAATTTGCCGTAATTAATACAAAAAATATAAAACTAATAAAACATAGAACAAAATACTCGGAGTTTTCCTCAAATACTTCCGAAGCTTCTCAAACAATCAAGGAGTAATTAGTGAACATTGCAGCAGTAAAAACTACATTTTTGCAAACAGCTGAACAAAATCTCTATATATAGTGGAACATTTACTAGTATCTCGCCAATTAAGCCCAACCGTGCTTTAGTGAATAATGTAATTATTGCAACCCAATTACATTGTTGAGCGGCGAATACTTCTCAGTGTTTAATCTTATTCCACGGTTTAGGGTTCCGTGGCAATATAGCAATTATGGAATATTTTCTTGAAGACTATACAAGACGTCATTAGCAAAGTGTTCAATCACGAAGATTAATTATTTATCACCTTTAGGACGAATGTCTGTTGCACGTATTTAAACGACAAGACTGACAGTTAGATCATTTTAATCATACTGAAGTTTCAGTGTACTTGGAAAAGTTAATTTCCCTGATTTTCCTCACCTCACGACTTTGTAAGGTATCCGAATGTAGCACTGGCTAAATCCACATTTCTGTACCTAATCCGTATAAATCTAAAACTAATAGAAGTTTTTGATTGAAACGAAGCTCATGGAAACAAAAACTGTTTCGGTTAATTCCAGTTAACAAACAGTGTTACCAGAATAGTTGACCCGTTTCTAATAATGTTAGTCAATGTTAACAAATCGTCATCAACGTTTGACGGTTACAGCAACTTTCATAATTTTCCTTTTAGATTCAGTAAATTTTCTCACCTTTGCTTTTTATTTCGTGCATTTTCCAGGATGAAAATTGGCCTTTGGCTAGTGGCCGACCTCTTAATAATATTAGTTTCCATTAGATTTTCTTATGTGACGTAGAAAAACACAACAAAATTCTTCGCTCATCACATATCCGTCTTCTTCAATATCCCACTCACCGCACTGAAATCATTCACTGTTCTTTCTTCGTTCAATGTATCTCTCTGTGGAATGCGCTCCCCCAAAAAAACAGGATGGCAACCGACCGATTGGTATTCAAAGTGAAAGTCAAAGTCAAAATTATTTCCAATTATCTGCTACCTCTAACTGAGTATATTCGTGTTTTTAGGTTATTTGTTTGAATATATATTGTATGTATTTATAGCTTTTGTATTTGAATAAACGTACTTTGTCGTGATTTACATTCAATATTGCACCTATCACTATTTGTATCTGCAGCACCCAAAGGTCGACTGGTAGAAAATGCCTAAGGCATTCAATCCGCCTATGTCCGTTTGTGTACGTTTGTGTAATACTAAATTAAATTAATAAAGAAGCACAGTCAATTGCAAAAGGACGAAAAAGAAAGTTTAACCGAACGTCTCTTTATCCACCTCTGTCTCACTACGGAACCTCAAACTCCCGGTATTTTTCCCATCTCTAGCCGAAGCATTGTGCCTTGATTATCTCGGAGTAATTAAATCACTGAGTGGATAATGTGGGTCCAAGAATGCGAAGTAAAAGACGGCTTTCTGTCGGAAAAGTGTTGAGATTGAATGTTCGGGAACGGGAAGGAACGCGGGATGAAACTGGAGGATCAAATTAGATGTTATTACGTAACTTAGGATTTTTGAAATCATTCTTCTTCTTAGTGTCTTTCAGGCTACTTTTTTAAAGCATTTTCATACAAGTAGCACTATAATATTTTTTTGGATTCTGTTTTATGCTAAAACACGCATTAAACGCGAAAAACATAACCCTTTCCTTGCGTAATAATGAGTATAAGATGGATAAACATAATAATTTCCATAGACACATAAGTAAAACCGGGCATCATCATAATATATACTCATAAGGTAAAGTATTGGTTGATCAAGGGGTTTTAGTAATTAATACAAAATGAAATTTTTAGAACATTGATGGATTGATGTGTCCCGGTGTTGAGTTCCACATACACGTCGTAATTGATTTTTCAAAAATTGTATCAAGAAATTGATAGGTTTGAATACTAACAGGCAGGCGTAGCAAAATACCACAACTTTACCTTTGCATATGGAATTTGATACGTGTGATGCGAACGCTATACCTCGTTTATTTTCCACAGAAAAGAGGAATATTTTTTTTGGGCAAACTATCCCGTAGACGAGTACTTTGAAATATGGAGCCGGGGAATAAAAGTTCTGGGAATATCACAAGTGCTATCATTTTGTATTTCGAGCTGCACTATGTCAATTGCATTCAAGTTTAACCTATTTTTGCGTCAATGACAGTACGCGAACCGATGAAAACAAGACTTCAGTTTTGGTTTTAATGGATATAGGTAATAGCTTCAGTAGAGTCAAATAATTAAATGTGTTACGATACCACGGCGATCCTAAGCAACATAGACAATGGCAGAAAGATAATAATTAATAATTTCATATCCACACAACAGACTAAATGGGCTAAAAGATCGCAGCATAGTTATATTAGTAAAACAAGAGAACACTGCTGTCCTATTATGTGCCATCTTTCCCAACCTTCAGTTTGGCCTCGACAACATCCGCTGGTGTAAAGGGAGTTGCCTATAATAAAACACATAATCCCGCCAGAAAATTTACATTAGTTACAATATTTTCACATTAGTATTCAAACATAATTCGACAATATATCAATAATACTGTTTCAAATTCTCACAAAAATAATTAATTTAATCAATATAATTCCATATAGATATTCGGCAGAAATATTTGTGTCTAATTTCTAGATTTTGGGTGACTATTTCAAGCGGTTTAATCGTTAAAGTTTAGTCTAATAGGGATGTAAAGTCTGGCACAGACGTCTGCGGAGATTCAACATAGTCCTTGATATAAAATCATTTGATCTTCGGATCTGCAAAAGCCACTTAAAGCGGTAAAGCATTGTATAGCACATGAATTCGCAACAGGGTTTAATAACATTAACATAAGATTCGTTCCTTTATTGATTTAATATAAGATTCTTTTCAGTACAACGCTGCGGTATGCGGTGCCGAACACAAATAATCCTCCTCACTTCTGACGCCTACTAAGATGGAACTACAGACCATTCTATACGTCATACGATTCTGTGTCCAACATCGCATACCGCAGCGTTTTGCGTTCCAATCAAGAGACCAAAGCTTTAGTTTGAGTAATCCCATTTCTTCGTACACGTGGCTTGTTAGAGGAAATAAGATAGCTGCTCTATTCAAAGTGCCTCGTGGCTTGGCGCTTTAAAGATTTTTCATCACACTTGCACGTAAAAAGTATCTAAACATACAGGTTAACTTGGCCGTAAAGCCCCATATAAAACCCTCGGGCTTTCTTTTTGTCATGAAACCCTAGGGCGGTAAGTAATATTTTTTTAATTTATGGCACAGCACACAGGTCATGCAAGTTCAAGCAAGGAGTTTACACGCAATTGAAAAATTGTCTTAAAATGTTATCTAAACAGGAATTTCTTTGCAATCTCGCTACATGTTACTTAAATACTCAACTAATGTTCTTAATAATCGATTTTAATAGTTATAGTATGAAAACGTCGAAATTATTTAATTCTTTTTACACTCCGTCATGGCTGTATACCTAAGTAAGTATTTGCCCTTAAAGTTTCTGAACGAAACACTGTATAATCTGTGGTGTGGGCAAAAATTCGCCAACCGCTTAAAAAAAAGTTCACGTATTTCGTAATAACAGCTGTGCTGACTGACTTGTGTATTAAAGCTATAATTCATAATTATTACTCGCAAATGTGATGAAAAACATTGTATGTATCACGGGCGGTACGGGAATTACGAACCTCGACTAAGAAAACCCTCAGTCTTCGACTTCGGGCTTCTACTAGAGCCTCGATCGTAATTCCTTACCTACCTCCCTTAATACACAATGTACTAATACAGCAGCTCATATCACAATGCAAAAGTGCAAATACAAACTCATCTCCCAATATCTTTACAAACTGCTTGGGCAAATTTCGTTATTGGAATTTAACGCGAACAGCATATCTAAAGCGCGTTCAAGGACTGTCAGTGTTAATATTCCGTAACAATGGTGACTCTGACAGCAGCTCAGCCTTGTGTCAAGTAACTAAACACAATCCTTATCGAGTTCGCTTTTCATTTCTATCTGTGGCTAACAGACATCGTACTTGTATTTGTACTTACTACTAATGCTAACCTACAATACCTACTACTAATATCATAAAATGTGAAAGTTTTTATTGAAACTTTTTAGTAATATAGCCGAATTACATATAAAGATTATGGCTATAATTTATGAATATTAAAGAACTACAATTCCCATAACACACGCAGTGCCACAAATAGACAAAGATGGAGGAATATCCCAAAATACCAGACGATCCATGACATGAAGAAGAAGAGGCTCCCATTCCACGTGGCCAGAGCCACGGTCGGAAGTTAGTTTAAAATATTGCTAAGTAAAATATCACCAAAGCCCCAAACAAAAACAGTAAAGAGATTAAAGCTTACCCTTTTAATAATTAATTTACTTATAGTAGGCTTAGGGTGAAAACTCACCTAAGCGACCTTTTATGTATCTAGGCTGCTCATGAAAGGCCATTGCCTCGCAAACGGAAAAAAAATAGACCAATATTTACCTAAGTAGGTATTGTACCTACTAAACGACATTTGTTCGGCTAAATTAGTTTATTAGGGCAGCTTTTACTATATTAGCATAATGCAATACAGACCGCCGGTTTCTAAACTGAGAATTCTCTGGGCCGGTTTCCAAATTGAATATTTGGATTTTTGTGACAATATGATACTCTGCTCTGTGATAAAATGATAGGAAGTCTAATGCTAAAGTTTGATACATACATTCTCATGCAATGATACAGTTTAACAGGTTCACAACTTCAGATTCTTAATTCATAAATCGGAAGTCTTATGCTAAATTTTGATTCATACATTCTCATGCAAAGATATAGTTTAACAGGTTCACAACTTCAGATTCTTAATTCATAAATCGGAAGTCTTATGCTAAATTTTGATACATACATTCTCATGCAAAGATAAAGTTTAACAGGTTCACAACTTCAGATTCTCAATTCATAAATCGGAAGTCTAATGCCAAAGTTTGATACATACATTCTCATGCAAAAATACAGTTTAACAGGTTCCCAACTTAAAATTTTTAATTCCGAAAACGGGATTTCTACTAACATAAAATTAAGATTAAATAAAAAATCACAGGTATTAAAATAAATTCTCGACGCAGAGCTGTCGCAAATCTCCCGACGCATAATAAAGCATTAGTCTACCCTCAGTTTTTGTTCTTTCTTTTAAGTGATGACCCTATTAGCATTCTTTAGACAATAATAATTTTATATCTCCTTAGTCCTTTGCCAAAACGATTTGCGATGACATCTTTCTTCCTTTTTCTTTGAATTATTCTTGACACTCTCATTTGTTTCTCGTTTATTTTACGTCTTATTTTTTTTTGTTTTCCTTGTCCATTATAAAGGCGATTAAAATTTGTGATTTGAGGGCGAAAATTGATGACACAAAAAAAATATTTCAAATCTTTTGTGTAGACTGTAGACACTAACAAATTTTTCGATTTTGCTGCCACTTTGGGCAGTGTGTGTGCTACACAAATTTTGTTTACTTCCTAGTTTTACTACTAGATAAAAGCCTCCCCTTGCTGCCATTACTGCCAATTCTCTCGGTTTTGTACTTCTAGGAAGCTATCTGAGACGTCTCGCCATCTTCTCCTCAGTCTGGCTCGACCATGTCAACCTGTGTCTTGTGAAATATGGAACAACTTAGCTTTTTCCCTACATTCGGCTTACACAAATAAAACTAATACCACTATGTAACATTCCATGGTCACCGAACAAATTAATTAATTACGTCAAGTAGGTGACAATACGCAATTTACTCTTGGCGTTTACCTACCTACCTATGTTGGAATAGTCACGAGAATATAATTGTGTCCACTTACAATATTGCACTATTACCCAAAAATTTCTGCCTTATATTTTTTGCCCTACCTGATATAAAATGGTCTCGGCTGAAAGTTGCCATCATAATGTCACATTTTAAATAGAAAATTGCTTTTTAATTTTGTCAAAAGTAATTCTGATGTTCGTGACTGTACATGAATAAACCTATAGGTAGGTAACGCTACTGAATTTTCATTTAAATTAAGTTCCGAAAATACACATGCCTAGGTATGTAGGTTACATCGGATTTTAATATCGGCCGTCCGTCCGATAACTAGATTGTTATCGTATGAATACCCCTGCTGGAAAATGGGAAGGCCGGAATTTGGCGGCGAAAAACATGCTGGCATCCGACCCCAGCTGATTTAATATCGCGTTCGGTTGAATTCCTATAATGATATCAATATGCTCTCGACAAACATCTGGTAATGATCCCTGAATTGGAAGTTGATTTTGGGTCCACTTATGCTCCACTTTTGGGGACATGTTGGGCAGTAAGAAATGTAAAGTCCTATTTTAGCTAGCCTACTTGGGAATTGGAGTTGTCTTCGATCTGGGTTGTTGGTGACTTTTAGTTTGATTTAGTTTTAAAGCATCTGTTTTCCAAAAGACATAAACATCACGCTTGAATTATCCGAAGCGTTAGTCAGGAGTGTTCTTATAGTACACCCAATCATTTCGCCATATTAAGTCCCAAGTAATATTGTCAAGCCAATCACCTTCAACCGAACAGGAATCCAGTCTTCGGGCTGTTTCTCGAAAATTCCAAATAGAAAAATCCATCATTATAGAAAACTGCAGTGCTATTGTAGAAGTAATCTCTTCGAAAGGACTGTAATATGTCCACAGCAAAAGGGCTAGGAAGGATGGTGACGAATGAAGGGTACATACGGTGACGCTTAACGCTGTTGGTTCGTGCCTGTTCTTGCTCCCAATACCATGCCTCTTGAAACTTTGTGTGATGTTTGGGACGTCCCTTTATTGATAGATGATGATTTAACACAACACTTTCACTTGTTACAGGGTTTTTATGATTGATTTCAAGGAGCACGGCATTTGTAAGGCTGGTGTCGGTTTTGTGGTTCGGATGAGAGTCCTTTTTCATTCGTCAGATGGCGCGGTTGTAGCGCGCGCCAGTAAAATAGTGATGTGTCTAAGGATTTGGAGGGAAATAGTGATGTGAAAACATAAAAAATTACCATTTTCGGTTCTTAAGGAAACCTTAACAGCTATTCTGTAAACAAAGTAAACATCTCACCGTGAAAACTTAAGGAATGTGAGTTTGAAGTGGGCTTTAAGTTTCATTTTTCACAGTGACATTTTAACACTGACTGACTGATATTGTATTTTTTTAATAATTATGTGTACTAGCGACCAGGTAGCTTAACCTCTATTCATAAAACCTGTCACCCAATAAACTTTTTTATCTGCCCCGTCTTTTCTTTGACGTGCAGAAGCTCACATAAGCGTGTTCTAATGCGCGTTGATTCGCGCGTGGAGCTTGTCCGGATAAAACGCTTTGTGTGTAGCCTTTCTCGATAAACGATCGGTAATATGGTTGGATGCGGACACGCTTTTAGGAATAATGTTGTACTGTCTTCTTGCTTAGGAGTAAAAGAAGCTATGGTTTTTTTATTGAAAGGCTCGTGTTTGAACACTATCTCACCTGGTGGTAAGCGATGATGTGGTCGACGATGAGGCACGTTTTCCTAGAAGTCTTGACTGAAAACTCACAGGTTGGCTGCTTCGTATTTGTGGTCTTCGTTACTGAAGGTCGGGCCCGACTAGGAAAGCTTTGACGGAGACATTGACAAGCTGCTTCCAAGCCACTCTGTCTTTGGTCAGGTTATCGCTATCAGGAAATACAGATTCCGGCAGGGAATCCCACCCCTTAGCTGGTTATGATACAGGCAAAGACTAGAAAAAGCGAGTGAGCATCAAAATTATGATGTAACAAGCTGTTTATCCGATGGACGAAAGCACGTCGCAAGAAAGAGTAACTGCCATGCAAATTTTCCTTCCCTTTTAACACCATTAGGAGATGAGTTTTCATAAACCCTTCCTTAGGGGCACTCTTATAATATAGAATCGTAAACTCAGCAGTTGAAGAGTATGCGTTGTCAGTCAGTAAATTTTATTTTTTTACATTGTAATCATGAAAAAAAAACTTTTTGCAAAAAAATACTACGTCGGTGTCTTTCGTAGGTACCATTTTTTTGCATTATGGACATCTTGTATTTCGTAGGTACCATTTTTTTGCATTATGGACACCGACTTCAAAAAATAAAGTTATTTTTCACTTTGTAGTTTTGTATTTGGAAGTCGGTAGTATTTTTTTGCAAAAAGTTTTTTTATTTTTCACTTTTTAGTTGTACGTACCTAATAGGCAAGTTAGTAAGGGAACTATTTCGCCAGAATAGATTTCATGATACTTGAACATAACCGGTAAATTGAGAGATCTGCTTACCCCTTAAGAGCGAACTGGCGTGATGTTATGTTATGAAATATTATAAACAACAAACAGACATGCGATTGCAGCAATCCCGAGAGACTAGCCGTTATTTATTGAAGAGTTCTGTTGTATATCTCCAAAGTTCTTCATCAGATCTTCACCAAATTAAAATGGGACTAATTTCGGAACATACTTTTTCAAACAAAAAAAGACTTTTCAAAATCGGTCCACAATTGACGGAGTAATCGGTGTATATAAAAAAAAAAAAAAAACAAACAAACTTGAAGTCGAACATAGAACCTCCTCCTTTTTGGGAATTCGGTTAAAAATAAAACCAACGGAATATATACACGATCGATATTTGATCCAACACATTAGATAATTAACAAATTTCCTCAACAATTTGCCCTAATTAATTCAAAAAATATAAACTCTAATAAAACATAGAACAAAATACTCAGAGTTTTCCTCAAATACTTCCGAAGCTTCTCAAACAATCAAGGAGTAATTAGTGAACATTGCAGCAGTAAAAACTACATTTTTGCAAACAGTTGAACAAAAACTCTATAGTGGAACATTTACTAGTATCTCGCCCATTAAGCCCAACCGTGCTTTAGTGAATAATGTAATTATTGCAACCCAATTACATTGTTGAGCGGCGAATACTTCTCAGTGTTTAATCTTATTCCACGGTTTAGGGTTCCGTGGCAATATAGCAATTATGGAATATTTTCTTGAAGACTATGCAAGACGTCATTAGCAAAGAGTTCAATCACGAAAATTAATTATTTATCACCTTTAGGACGAATGTCTGTTGCACGTATTTAAACGACAAGACTGACAGTTAGATCATTTTAATCATACTGAAGTTTCAGTGTACTTGGAAAAGTTAATTTCCCTGATTTTCCTCACCTCACGACTTTGTAAGGTATCCGAATGTAGCACTGGCTAAATCCACATTTCTGTACCTAATCCGTATAAATCTAAAACTAATAGAAGTTTTTGATTGAAACGAAGCTCATGGAAACAAAAACTGTTTCGGTTAATTCCAGTTAACAAACAGTGTTACCAGAATAGTTGACCCGTTTCTAATAATGTTAGTCAATGTTAACAAATCGTCATCAACGTTTGACGGTTACAGCAACTTTCATAATTTTCCTTTTAGATTCAGTAAATTTTCTCACCTTTGCTTTTTATTTCGTGCATTTTCCAGGATGAAAATTGGCCTTTGGCTAGTGGCCGACCTCTTAATAATATTAGTTTCCATTAGATTTTCTTATGTGACGTAGAAAAACACAACAAAATTCTTCGCTCATCACATATCCGTCTTCTTCAATATCCCACTCACCGCACTTAAATCATTCACTGTTCTTTCTTCGTTCAATGTATCTCTCTGTGGAATGCGCTCCCCCAAAAAAACAGGATGGCAACCGACCGATTGGTATTCAAAGTGAAAGTCAAAGTCAAAATCATTTCCAATTATCTGCTACCTCTAACTGAGTATATTCGTGTTTTTAGGTTATTTGTTTGAATATATATTGTATGTATTTATAGCTTTTATATTTGAATAAACGTACTTTGTCGTGATTTACATTCAATATTGCACCTATCACTATTTGTCTCTGCAGCACCCAAAGGTCGACTGGTAGAAAATGCCTAAGGCATTCAATCCGCCTATGTACGTTTGTGTACTTAGTATTAAATTAATAAAGAAGAACAGTCAATTGCAAAAGGATGAAAAAGAAAGTTTAACCGAACGTCTCTTTATCCACCTCTGTCTCACTACGGAACCTCAAACTCCCGGTATTTTTCCCATCTCTAGCCGAAGCATTGTGCCTTGATTATCTCGGAGTAATTAAATCACTGAGTGGATAATGTGGGTCCAAGAATGCGAAGTAAAAGACGGCTTTCTGTCGGAAAAGTGTTGAGATTGAATGTTCGGGAACGGGAAGGAACGCGGGATGAAACTGGAGGATCAAATTAAATGTTATTACGTAACTTAGGGTTTATGAAATCTATACAACTAAAAAGTGAAAAATAAAAAACCTTTTTTAGAAGTCGGTGTCCATAACGCAAAAAAATTGGTACCTACGAAAGACACCGGCTTCTAAAAATAAAGTTATTTTTCACTTTGTATTTTTGTATGTGGAAGTCGGTAGTATTTTTTTGCAAAAAAGTTTTTTTTAAATGTATTTTTGTACAAGTAGCACAAAAATATTTTTTTATGGATTCTGTTCTACGCTAAAACACACATTACATAAGGAGGCTTAGGGCTACCTGAGGCCTTTGTCGAAACATTTTCTATCGTCCATAATGAATGATAATGCTTATAAAGACTTAACAATTTCTGTAAAGTCAAGTTAATTTTTCTTACCAAGAGAATTTTGCAGGCTATTTTAAGAGTATCTTTGTACAAATAACGCTACTGTAGTTTTCTGTGGTAGACTAGACTACTCTTAATTGAGACCCATTTCAAGACATTTTCATCAGTCGAAATGTTAATGCCTACAAAAACATCTTGCCCGAAACGAAACTATTTCTCTAAAGTTAACTTAATTTTACTTTCCGACCGTTATTTTACAAATTACCACTTTCAATACTAACTCACGAATGCCCTAGAACTCTCCAAACTTTTGTATTCTCTCTTCTAAATCAAGTCCCGAAATGTTTTGTCCAGTATAACATTTACAGGGCGCTCCACATATTAACAACAACTATACGGACACAAAGGAAACGTAATTGCGTCACAATTACTTTTCTTTGTGTAGTACACTATGGAGACTTTTGTTCACAATTTTTTGATACAGTTGTTATTTGCACACCCTGATTTTCTGACAACAAATGGTAGCTTAGATTGTGTTTAGATATGATCAGGGATAGGTTTCAATTATGTTATGTGTTATAATGCTAGCTCAAGGGGGATTAACGATATCAGACTTAAATTAACTACAAGCTTAGGTTTCCTCACGATGCCTTACTTCAAGCACATTTGAATTGAAAATGTCATTTTGGTAGTTGACTGAATTTGAAAACACAATCTCAAGCGTCGAGAGGCAAGGCCTTACCAATGAGCCATCGCAAACATTTGATGTGGTATAACAGATAAATAAACTATAAATCTAAACGCAACTGTATGCTTGCCGTTAGAAATATGTCAGTGTCTAACCGAGAAACCATTCCAATAATCATAAAATTTACTTCAGTAGCCGTTTCTAAGCCAAGACCAACATTAATGATACCGACACACATTACACAAGATTTGCTTTACACCGTGACGTCATGTTGCCATTGTCTGGCACGGTAATGGATAGCAGGGATGCCAGGCAACGTGGCAAGCTACAAACCTGCCATGCTTCCATAATGCCATTCTCATTTGGGTGGTGAAATACCGCGCCCTTTGTGGATACCCTATTGACGTCTCGTAGCTGTGTGATATAATATTTAGTCAACTCATTTTAGACATGGTTATGTTAAAAGTATTAGGTCCCCAGAGCTTCGAATTTCGACGCCGAGTTAACAGCTTGTCGGTTTTTATCGGTTACATTTCGGGGAGTGTATAACTGCAACGGCAATGCGCCATCGGTACATGGTGGACATCCCACCCATACGCATAAAGCGTTTTTCGAATACTTTCATTGCGCGCACAGCTAAGCAGTGGCATTTCCTGCCGGTGTCTTTGTTTCCTGATAGTTACAATCTAGGGGTATTTAATCTTTAAGTCAAGAGTGAATAGGTTACTTTTAAGCAAGTGTGCTTTTTC
This sequence comes from Orthosia cruda, assembly GCA_964057195.1. Taxonomy (NCBI): domain Eukaryota; kingdom Metazoa; phylum Arthropoda; class Insecta; order Lepidoptera; family Noctuidae; genus Orthosia; species Orthosia cruda. Next base: position 38,654,407 of record OZ059830.1, read on the forward strand.
GTCGTCCATATCATCGCTTACCATCAGGAGAGATAGTGGTCAAACTCGAGCACGATAGTATAGAATTGAATAGAATATACGATACTATAAGAAAAATAATTTTGAAAATGAATTGGAATATCTATTTTCCGGAATGACTGCCTCATTGGTTTAGAGGTCCCGGGTTCTCGGGTCGGGTTATGTGTTATTGTGTTTTCAATCTGGAATTACTCAGTAGCAGTCTGGATTTGTCCCCAGTTCACGGCAAAAGGTTTGCCTTTATTCAACCTATTATATCCTGCACTATTTGAACGAGCAATATTAGTAATCACGTTCTCGAAAACGGCTTTGAAACTCGTTCTTGAAAAATTTGCAACGTGGAGATTTCGGGGGCAAAAAATCGATCTAGCTAGGTCTCATATCTAGGTAAATTTGCTATCTCAAAAAATAAAACTCTTAGAACCCGAGTAGAACTTACCGATATAGCCCGAATAATTGCGTAACTTAAGTGGCAGTGGGCAGGGCACATTGCTCGCAGAATTGATGGCCGATGGGGACGAAAAGTTCTGGCATGGCGATCGCGAACCGGAAGACGATGCGTTGGAAGGCCACCCACTAGGTGGACCGATAACCTGGTTGAGGTTACGGCAATGCGCTGGTTACGAGACGCACGGGATCGGTCAATGTGTCAACGCCTGGGGGAGGCCTATGTCCAGCAGTGGACGTCTTTAGACTGAAACGATGATAATGATGAGAACTCGGTCCCCAGGTACTACTACTAAACATCGCTGGTGAACCGTGGGTGTAATATACGTGTACCTCTGCCCAACCCTATAGGGATTACAGGCGTGATGTTATATATGTGTGTCAAGTCCATGAAAATATTCCTTGAACTATAAAAACCTTTTTACGAAAAAATACAACAAAGACTTCCAAATAAAAATACTACTGTCTAAATAAAATCCGAAATTGAAGTTATTTTTCACTTTGAAAAATAACTTCATTTTCGGATTTTTATTGGGAAGTCGGTTGTACTTTTTTGTAAAAAAGTTTTATATTTTTCACTTTTTAGTGGTACATAATGGACAAGTTCTATAGTAGATACTTATAATGTATGACCCACAGTGATGCCAGAATAGATTAGCCGAATAACATGTAACTTTAACATAACCAGTGGAATGAAGTACCTTCGAATATTATAATACTCATACTTCAATAGTATGGGTATTCTGACTAGCTACCTTTCATATTCGTCCGCATAAAACAAGTCCAACTCCAGGAAATTAATATTTGAGTGTGGCTTCGGCTATTGAGCGAAAGGTCGTAGTTAAGGACCCTACCCGTTGCACTATTGACGTTAACCTACTGGTTGTGGTAACAGTGGCTTATAAAGTTCACAGGGAAATAGTTACGAGCAATATATATTGCTTGACAGGAATGTTATTTATATCGTAGGTTGTAGACCCGGAATAAGCTCAGTAGTGGGTCACGGAAATCGTCATAAAATGTACTTAACTACAATCCAAATGTGCTCCTAAAAAAATTCAGAAATATATCAAATTAAAAACTTAAATACACTGAAATACAATACACCGCCTAAACCTCTGGAACTAGCTAAAAATTTTATATATTGCATAACGATAGTTAGATATCAAGAAGCATTTTTGTAAATTCATTCCCTAAAGGGGTTAAATAAGAGATGAAAATTTATATGGAAGTTAGTAATTTTGTTCGATGTGAAGTCATATCGGGCGCACAGCTGAGTTACGAATAATCTTCCTAACTGCTCTATAAACGTTTAGGTGAATGCCGTAGGTAAACAATCTTATACTAAATTCTAATGCTACTAATATTCTAGCCGCCTTAACAGACTCAGCAATATGTTAATATTAATTTATCCATTCGCAAAGTTAACGTCGTAAATACGGAAGTGCCTAGCCAGCTATGAATGGTCCGGTAAACAGACTACCCCTTAACGAGAAAAGTTACAAGAACTGCTGCTAGATGCTACATTTGAAATGTATTATGTTTAGTTGTGCTCCACCATGTTTTTTACCGCATTTTGTGTTAAAATAAAGTTTACTGCAGTGTTTTAGTTTTGGCTTGCGGATTTAAACTGGAGAAACGAATGAGAGAATCTTATTTTCAGTGTTTTTCAGTATGAAGTAGGTGAAATGGGTATCTCTTGCAAAATTTTCATTGTTTTAAAAAAAAAATATACACGTTTTATCGTTGATAATTGAAGTGACCAATATAAATCCTAGATTTTGCATTAATATTTAAAGCACGGTTGTTGAGATAACAATAACAATATAACTGCTTGCAAATTAAATTTTTATTTGTTATCACAACATTCTCAACACGCAGTTTATTAATTCCTTAATGTAAAACTTAGTATACTTTAGAATATATCATTTTCTGTTGCACATGTTTTAATCCTGTGTATTTTTAAAGAAAGTAAAAAGTTGTATACGATATCTGTAAAAAATTTGTAGTTTGCTTACTTTACCGTCTTCATTTGAAAAAGAAAGGGGTTCCCTTTTTATTGGGCGTTAAAATGTGTAAATACTGCCCATTTTCTTTTGTTTAAGACTATATATTTTGTATAAATATAAGACTAGTTTCCCATTTATAGATCCGTTATTCGTGAACCTTAATAATTAGCTTACAATGATTACAACTTAGAGTCTCCACTCTGTTAATGTATATCAGTTGACCCAAATAAAACTCTCAACCTAGCAGATAATGCCCGTAAACAACAAAAACAAAAATACAGCCAACAACAGAAAAAGAGACCCATATAAACAACAATCTGTTATCCAAAATACGAGCGTGGTACCAGGAGTTCATAATGCAATTAGAGGTAAAGGCTGTAAGTTAGCCGGCGGCACGACCACCCCTGTGATTTGAATCCCTAATGGTCAAACGGAAAAATAAAGCCTCTCTGAGAGACGCAGAAACGTGACGTACGAGAATTTTCGCCATTATTTTTTTAAACAAACGGATTAAGCTACGTATCATTGGTCCGGTCATGTAATTGGGTTTGTTAGAACTGTTAGACCGGCTCTCAGTTATAAGCCTGGATTGGAAATTTGCCCAGTTCTTGTCCTTACCTGACTTGCCAGTGTTCGCATGCAATCGGCATAATACTGTCAGAGGTAATTTGTGAGCATCGGATTTATCTGCACGTTCTATTTGGAATATTTGACTATTTCACCCGAAAAATCTCAGTCACTCTTTAGGCGGTAAGCTTTCAGAGGATTTGATAAAATTACAGCTTTTCCTTATTCAGGAAAGCGCATGACTAACTGTACTAACCAACCAGTCTGCCGTATTAGGTTTTGTGTGATTAGCAGTGCAACTGTGTAGAGCAGAACAGTGGGTAGCCGCTGTTTGTTTTCAGCTTTCTGTCAGAGTGGCGCTGCCATTCATCAACGTTAGAAAACATTCACTGCCGTCGAATTTAGACGCATATTTGTATCGCCCCAATCAACAAAAAACTGGTCAAACTGTAAACAATACGCAGCCTATCCCTGCCATGGATACCGTCACCCAAATAAACCAAAAGCTCTCACGTGCTCCAAATCCAACACACACATTCCACCACTGCAATAGACGGGCGACACCAACACACCGACGAAAATACTGAATTTTTCTCCCTTGTGCCATAATTGGATTCGTTTTCAGCGCACTTTTAATTTTATTTGCGTTCACTTTCTCACTTTGATGTCGGCGCACGGTCCCCGGCTTTTAGATAAATAACCAATTATCGGATAGCATTTAATCCTCGGCGACTGCGGCATGTGATTTGGATTTCAGCAGCGTATTGTTGTGATGTTTTAATCCGTCTAATTATAGGAAGCAATCCGGTCGAAAGCACTGTTAATATGAAATGAGTATAGGATTTCAGTAAACGTTATTAAAGGCATATTGACATTGACGCTCGGTCCGGAACAATTTCAATTTTGATTAGCAAACGTGTGTGCGAAGCTATCAGTGCGCGAGTGAAGGTAAATATGTGAAGATTCGAGTTGGGCGTGATCACATCAAGAGTCCTAACAGGCTAAGCGATTACGTCGACAGCAGGGCGCGGTACCACTAACCCAATTTGTTGAAAACGACCGGGTAAACACACGTCGATTCTACGCCCCACCGAGATTTATTGCAAGATCGTAAAATGCAGCTCTCTGTGTAAAAACGTCCAAATTGAATGGAGTAGGTATATCATTCTGCCTTCAAATGAAGGTGCTCGTTCTAAATTTTATGGAGCACGTATTTTTTTGGACAGTCTTCCGACAATGGCAAATCTTGGTGTTGTCGCAAAATATATGTTCTCCAATAAGCTTTAATTTACAGGTTGAACAATTTTTTTCTTTCAAATCCTACTATAGACCCGAAAGATATTTATTAAGTTTTCCTTAAGGCCCTTTTTTCACTACCTTTTATCTTTAATAGAATTAAGTGGGTACGTCATCCAACCTTCGTGTATGTACTTGTTAGTTTTATTGTGCCTGTATTGTTTTTGTTCGTCTTCGGATTGACATGTTGGCAGAGAACCTTGGCAATGCTAGGCGAGGCGAAATGCGCTATAATATTTTATGATCCCTATTTTATGTTTGCCACGAAAGAGCTTTTACTTCGTCTTTATTAATACCTGTTACTTTAATGAATAGTTTACTATTACTGGCATTCTTCCATTGGTTTTAAAACATAGGTGGGTATTTAATTATAGTTTTATGAAAACAACGACCTTTTGCGAACGGCATCGAATTATGTGTAAAAGTCTGCAATTAACCGAAACAGGAAATATTCTACTTATTCTATTCATGTTCTACGCGTGTATCACAACTTCAGATCCGTTCAGTCGTAAGCCGTGACTGATTAACATCCAAATATACTACCATCCAAAGATTCTGACTCTGATATTAGTTTGTAACAAAATTCGTATAAGATGGTAACAAAACTAAAACGAACGACATAGTCCCGGTCGTATCATAACTTCAGCTTCCTAAACAGGCCAGCAAGACTATAGCTTCCCACGTCCATATCAAATGTAAGGCCAGACTGTAAATGAAACAAGAGCTACATATATACCATATCTACACGATCGATCGTACTAAAACTCTTTGAGCCAAGCGAGTCTTGACTCATGCCTAATTTAAGAGCAACTGAGCAATTGCACCTGAGTCGAATTGCATCGCGACGATGAAGAGTAACAGAAGGTTAATACAGAACGATCGATAAACATGGATTTATATATAGTCGCTCGCTACAGTCTAAGTTATAATACGGTTAAAGTTTTGAATTTCAGTTGTCTGATGGAACGATATAATAATAACAATAGTTCTCTTTACCGTATTTGGTGAATGCAACCTGGACTATCTTGAGCTCGGTGATGACTAGCAAATCTAAATATGGAATGGAAGAACATAATATTAAGGACCAACTGTAGGATAGCCCTTCAACGTTAAACCAAAAGTTTCTGCGTTATTTCTGATTGGATTGTTTTCAAAAGTTCTTTACTTAGTATTCTAAGTTTCTTTACTTGGTTTAATAATACTGTGTTTGTTGCCAATTAGTGATCTATTTGTATTGGGACTATTTACTGAACCTTTTCTAAACTAATTTCTAATCCTACAGCCATTTGGAGGCCGGGCGCGCCGCCCTCGGTAGCTGGCAACGCTGCGCGGAGCCCGGGCGCTCCGCCCCCGCCACCTCCACCCCCTGTGTGGACGCCGGGCAGCGCGGGCCCTTCGCCCCAGACACCGCGCAAGACCTTCAGGCCAGTGCACTTCGAAGAGACGCCACCAAGCCGCCGTAAATTCCCGGTATGATTTACGTATTTACAAAGTTGTAAGAAGTAAAGCGAAGGAGTTAGCTAAAGACATATTAGCAACCGCACGGGTTGAAGTTAAAAGTTGATGGGTGACCATCTTACCATACCGAGATTCTTCCGTGCCTCGGAAAGCACATTAAGCAGTTCGTCTTTGACAGTTATTGGGGAGAGTTATGAGCTAGAAATCCGACACCGGTCTTGCAAAGTCTCAGTCTGTTTTGACTGGAAACTGACCCCAAAATAATAGGGATTTCAGGAAAAGTCTAGCCTGATCAACAAAGTAGAAGCACAAAAAAGCCTAATTAAACCACACGGGGTACTTCTATTCTTCTTCTTTATCCTGCCTCCCCAACTAAGAAAGGTTGGCAGCTTCACAGGTTTATTTTGGTCCTTACCTAGACGAAACAGTCGGTTGGTACATTAATGACAGTCTACTCTCGGTTTCTCCTCGAAGGCCACCGAAAGAGCGGCTGAAGTCTCATTAGCCCAAGAGTTTACTGACAGATAAAAAATTTGTTGCCCAGCGAAAATAACTGAAATCTTATTAGTCAACAAACCTCTTCGTTTTGGAGAGCCAAAATAACTTGAGGTGCCCTTGCTGTGCTAAACCCGTTCTTCAGACAACTTGTGATAGATATATTGTTCCTTAATTTGGTTCGTTGACACCCAACAATAAACGTCTAATATATCCTGACTCTATCTCTTGGGAACCATTACTGTAATCGGCGCTCCGTGGATGTCACCGTGTAATATATGTATCTCAGACTTAACCTTCAAGGATGGCTGGAGATACGTCTGTGTTTGTGACTCGTAAAATATATTTAGGGCCCATTAACTGCGCCATTCCTCTACAGATACGAGTAAGTTTGTTTAATTTAATATTATTTCTACTTGTCTAAAGCATCTAGGGAAATCATTGAATTTATCAAGCTTCATTGTATTAGAAAACGCAAATAGTACTCAAATATTCACAATTCTTATCTAAAAATGTATATTAAGAAAGTTAATATTTGATGAAGCTGCCGATATTATTTGGTTATACTATTTTCTAAGAATTCCGACACAGAGTAAATACCTCCTCTTTTATATATTTGCTTTAGGTTTTCCTCAAACTATAAACCTTTGAATAAAACCCTGAGGCTTCAGTGAGAGTAGATTTCATAAGCTCCCTCTTACAATAAATGGGTGCTTATGGAATCTACTATGTTTCATAAGAATACTAATGTTAAATTTGGTCTGTATGAGTTAAAACTGAAATCTATTTAATTATCTGCTGTTAAAAAAAAAAACATTAAAGCAGTCACTAGTTAATTAGGTAAGTACTAGAAAACGTGAAGGTTATAGATACTAACTGGATTTAGCATTTTATGTTTATTGGGTAGTTATGAAAATTTTAATACGCCATGAACATCAAAAGTTACAAGTCTTTAATGTTCATTTAACCATATTTAATTGAATACAACAAGTTTAATTAGAGAAATGGCGTATATTTCCTGCCGTTTCATTACGGAATCGTAAAATCTTAGAATTTGTTTAAGCACTTTCAACCACTGCTCAGTAGAAAGTTAAATAATTGAATTCGAGTAAATAGAACCAACATTTTTATTTAACAAGTTTAATTTTTTTGCCACTTTTCGAGGAAAGTAACATCAAAGCCACAAAACTTTGGTACCATCTTTTGGGAATATTGAAAGCTAGCGAGTGGTCGCTTGTATATATTATTATATTTTTAGATCTGCTTAAGTAAATGTTTTTTGATAAATACATCAATGTAAAGGCAAAACTTATAGGATATTCACTAATCCGAGTGTCATTTTTTTGGCCCAATCCAAAGTTCTGACTCACTGTAAATCGTGAATAGACTTGTTTTGTGATATGAATACATTATTTTATTGAACTAGATCCATGTACTTATTTGGGCACTCGGAAATAACCATCATCCTCTCTTAAGATCTAGTTGACTTCAACTGTATGGAATTGAGCATATACTACAGCTTTGTCAGGTGGTTGACATTTGATTCAAACAGCAACTTTTTTGGAAAGTTCGCCATTCATAAGAGCATCTACGTTGCTATGAAATCTACCGGAATTAAACGCCGTCTGACCGTGGGCAGACGACATTTTAGCCATCGTGGATAGAACCTGGATAAGACTCGCACAGTAAAGGCAAAGTCGAGTTGTGGATGATAATGATGATGAACTGTCGTGGTGGCCCAGTGGCTAAGTACTCGCCTCTCGTGCTTGAGGTCGTAGCTTCAAATCCGGGCAAGTACCAATGTGAATTTTTCAAATTCATAAGTACTTTCTAAGTTTATCTTGGACATCACAGGCAACGGTGAAGAAAAACATCGTGAGGTAACCTGGACTTATATAGTAAATGTAAGTCTGAAATAGCCAAGTCAGAGGCCTATGGCCCAGAGGCGGCTTAATTAACTCTGATACCAGAGGTCACCTTCTCACACGAAAAATAAGATGATGAAGTCGAAGACCTTAGCGAGAGATACAATTTCCTTATCTCAATAGCCAAGAACAATCAAATACATCACAAAAGTCTCATACATTTTCAATTTTCCTTCACAGAATTCAGAACAGAACGGTTGCACCAGCGGATCAGAGAGCGAAGGTCGTCTGAGGACATCGCACAGCGCGCCCGTCACGGGTCTGAGTACCTTGGGCGGGTCCAACCTTAGCAGCCGCTTGCCCAAGGCACAGAATCCCACCGTCACTTTGCTGCAGAAGGCACGAGGTAAGATGCCCATTTTTCTATAGAGCTATGCGGGACAGGATGTGAATTCCAGCAACCTGTATTGAATTAGGAGGATTCTTCGACCAGACAGGTGTTGTGTTTGGTCCGGGCAACTGCCCGATGGTTGTTGTGTTGATGGTGTTGTGTGTATATTTGATGTGTATATCGTTTAGTTCGTATTAGGCGGCACAGATACCGCTGTCACGGCCTGTCAAGTTTTACGCTATCACTGACCCCTTTTTCTTTAAGGCACCAATATTCTGTACTTACAATATCGCTTGAGAAATACTGAGAGAACTTAATATAGATAAAACTACGACAGATTGAAACAGAAAATGTTACATTTAGCAAATTTAATGAAGAGATTGTTATTAATTTTAAGACACTAACTGGCTAGCAGCGGCTTCGCCCGCGTGAAAAGTGTTTTCTTATCCCAAGGGAACAATTTCGGGACGTAAAGTCTATGTGCTATTCCAGACTATAAATCTGTCTTTGTGCCAAATTTCATCCAGATCCAGTTCAGCCGTTTTAGCGTGATTGAGTAACAAACACACACTCGGTTTGTGTTCTACAGCACGAAAAAAAAAACAAAAAGCAAAAGTCTTCCTTCTCTTCTCGATATTAGGAGGCTATAAGCAAAATAGACTTGTAGTTATTTTCGTTCTATGCAAAATATTTATGACCCAGTTTTGTCTATACTTCGAATGTTACATTGATAGATTGGATACACATTGGACTGGCTTTGATTGACATCGTAGTGAAGGCAGTAGGAGCTTCATGGATAACAATTATAAGCTCAGTAAACAAAGTACTATGCAGTTTTCACATGTATCTTTCTTATATCATCTATCTTATATTTTCTCTAAAAATATAACCGAAATATAGAACAAAAAAGCAAAAATAATCTTTTCTGATACTTAAACCCAGATCCTCTTGTGAAACTTTCCTTAATAACTTATTTTTAATACGTTTATCAAAATCCTGATAAAGTTCTTACCCGCTTAGCTAAACAAGCCCTTAACTCCCAAAACGGCTCTAGTAATACTTTCAACTAAGTATAAGTGTTGTTAAGAAATCGGATTTTCCACCGGAACAGTTATAGGTACTACGGAAAAATACACGCAAAATACACGCTTGGTCGTGGAGTTGCGGATACTAGCCAGTTTTAACCTAACCTTAACCTACGGAAAAATATATATTTTGATATGGGTAAGTGGGTGAATTTTGTCATGGCTATCGAAGACATTTTACGTCAGGGAACCGAAAGTGCAATGAAAAAATTCTCACGTGGATTAATCGACGTTTTTTAACATCTTGTGTAGAAACATTAAGTTGCCTCTTTGCATGAAAAACGTGACATTTTGGAAAAGTGTTTTTTTTATTCAATAGTCAAAACTACTATATTTTCAACAAAAACGTGATAATTTTAAGTGCTTCCTGTAAAATTACATTTTTAGAGATGTTCACGTTATTCAAAGAAGTGAAATAAAAAAGATAAATAGAAAGCGCAATAAGAGACAGTTTTCGATTGTGTTAAAACCAGTAGCCATATAAATATTTCCACTTACTTAATGATGAAAGAACTTTTAGGTATAAGATTTATTCTTACAGTTTGTAGGTCACAAGCAACACCTGTTCTTGTTCATTTAAATACCTAATGCTGTATAAAAAATATGCTTTTCCTACGTCTATGGAAAAACCTAAGCACCTACTTGCCTAGTACTCCTCGTACAAGTGACGTACAAAAACAGCTTCCATATCAAATTACATTGGAATACTTTCAAAGCTATTCCGAATTTGAATTCCCAACGGCCTGTAGCGTTGTGTTAATGAATCGCCAAGGACCCTTATGTCGGTCTGCCCAAAATTATATTGCTCGTTTTCTACCCAAAAGTTTGCTGTTAATACTTACCAGAGGTAGTGATATAAGCGTCTTAAGACTATAATTAATCCAGCTTTAAGCTTAGGAGAATTTTAGTTAAGAAAAATGGAGACGTAATTTTTAAAAGGTGTGGCATTTAAAGAGATGGATTTACTGGCTTTTCATTTTACATGATGAAGTTTGGCTGACAGCATTAACATAAAAATAACTTCATAAAGTCGATCTCTCTGTGGCAGACTACACGTGACCTGTGCGGCCAGTATTTTTCATTCTATGTATGTATATGTATATGTGCATAACTATTTTGCTTCGAATTCTAGAAAAACACAACTACTGGTCTCACGATTGTTTTTTTCTCTCTCATCCTTTTCTCCCCTTATTCATTACATATACACCTGTAGCCAAGTTGACAATCTACAATAACACTAATAGAAAACGAATCAATGTATGGGAATGACAAATCTGAACGTTACGTCACGTTATTTAAGAACTACTAACACTATTGTTAAGGGTTTAGTTTTCAAAATCTTTTACCACTGTTCTCGTAATGCCTAACTCAGACACCAGCTCCTCACACATTCTAGACTAAGAACTTATGTACATGTATTTTTATACCTAAGTAACTATTACTGTCTGTTTTGTGAGGATAAATTAACGATTTTATTATTATTATATATTATACTAGCTGACCCCCGCGGCTTCGCTCCCATCAACTGGCTATCTACCTAACTATCTACCCTACCAACCTACTAACCCTACCGATTAACCTACGTACCCTACCCGATCCTAAATATCCACCTACCCTACCTATATACCTACCCACCTACCCTACCTACCCTACCCTATCCTAAATACCCACCTACACTTGTCTAAAAATTACTTAGATGTCGAAATTTAATTAGATGTCCGGTAGAACAAAAGTTGGTTACATTCGTATTGTAGTATGATATTAATTCTTATTCAAATAAATAGTTTAACAAACTACTCACCTGCCCCTTAGATTAGATTAGATTAAGACGGGCTGGTGTCCGCAACTCCACGTCCAAGCGCGTATTTTACGTACCTGCCCCTTATGTAAATTTCAATTTACATAAGGATTTCTATTTTTTTTTATAAATTGATCAAGAATAATGTAGCTTTACATAAGTGAAAAAAAAAACTATCCAGTAGTTTCGGAGCCTTTTCGGTACAAACAAACAAATAAACTTTCTTCTTTATAATATTGGTATAGATATATTTTTATTATAATCCGTTTACCTTAAACATTAGCTACCATGGCAGGCAAATAAGACTCACGTTAGAGGCGGATTTAACTTCAGCATTCTTTCCCGACAGTCTAGGTTATAACTCTGGCCGAGTATTATTTTACACTTTCCTTCTTCCTCGACAGGCTCTTAAATGGTACGATAAAATTAATATCAAGTGTTTGAACAATCTCGCCTACGTTCTACTATATTACATATATATCTTCATCCATAGGGTTGGGCAGAATCTAAAGAATATCACTTTTCACAGTCCTCACAAACTCGTTTTGTTTCGTTTATATTATGAAATAGATAATGTTATTGAATACCTATTTTCTTCTAACATAAGGGCTTGTATCGTTATCGTTTAGTAACAGGACAACTTTTCCCCTTTTAATAGTTACAACGTACTTACAAGTAACGTTTAGCTTAAAACTTCCATAAGTATACTACAGACTTCTTTTCAAGAAGCACGTATTAAAAAGTCTGAAGTTTTCGTAACCCAGTGACCTACTGAACTGTTTCTTGCAGAATTTTGATCATCCAAAAATTCCAAGTACTTATAATGAAACTTTATCTTTCTTATGTCAGAAACATTTACCAAGTTTCGAGGGTGTTTACGTCGTGTTATTGTATTTTGAGTGTTATTTTTAGGTTAAGTAGGTGTTATTATGCTTTTGTTTTTAGATTTTCTGTTATTTTCCTCGGAGGTGCTTATATTTTTGCGTTGGTATTATTTTATTGATCTACGGGTTAGAGTAGTAGATACTTCACACGGATTCTAGAATAAAATTATAGTCGCGTCACAAATTAAACAAAAACTACAAACTAAAAAATTTACTGTAAATTTATTCACCCAATCCCAGCAGCCAGTGCATGTGCACTGGCTGCTGGGATTGGGTGAATAAATTCACATTAATTTTGCGATAAATTTCGTTCCAGAAATGGAGTCTAACAATCGTTCCTTTAAACAAAATTGGAATTCAATCCCTCGAAAATATTAACTAATTCAATTCTCTCCAAGCATAATTGAACTCAAACGTCCCAGACATAATTTCTTCAAACATTTAGACAAACACAAATATATTCAAATTGTAATAACACTCCCTTCGCGGCGGCATACTTTACAGATAGAACGGGGTACTCTCTGGTAGCTGGGTACTTGGGTAGCTGGATCAAGTACCATAGAGTTTATAATTTATTCGGAGAGCGGGTGCCGGGAACCGGGGCTAATTGCCGCGAAACTTTCATTAAATGGCTTACGCATAGACAACACCACGAATTTTTAATGCTGAAAAAGTCATAATTATGCTTCGTGCCTTTGGGAGAGGCTTATGACCAGCAGTTGTCTGCTATATACCAAGTAACAAGGCTATATTTTTTCACTGCAGAACTAAGGGAATGAATATTTCATTAAGGTACAAATTATCCTCATACAAATATTAACAATACATGCAATTATTATTCATCGACATAATAATAGTTTAAAAAAGAACACTGATTAATTGATTATTATTTCGATTTATATAATATAATCTTTTGTAATGATTGTACTCGAACTGTTATCAAAATGTATCTACAAGTAGTCGTTGAAATCGATAGTGCTTGATGCGTTGTTGAAGGACTATACGCAGTATCTACATATAAATAGTATGCATTCCGAAATAAATTTACAAATAAATAATTAAGGTTTTCTTTAAAACAGTCTGGTACTTAGACAAAAGAAATAGGGACACTAAAGATAAACTCAAGAGCTGTTTCTTGGGCTTCGGAGAGAGGTAGAAAAGACACCAGGCAGGACACATTTAAACATAAGCTATATAGATCCAAGATAGGGCAAAAAGCACGATTCCTGTTCCACTATCTTACTGATAGTATAAATGTGAAAGTTTCGATGTGTGTGTGTGTGTGGATGTATCTTTGTTACTCAAGCACGCCAGAACGGCTGAACAGATCTGGATGAAATATATTATGGTCTGGAATAGCACATAGGCTACTTTTTATCCCGGTATAATGGTACCTTGTGATGGTAAAACACTTTACACGCGGGTAGAAGCCACTAGCAGAAGTTAGTGATTCCATAAATTTTAAAACAGGCCATTGTATGATTTATGTAACTACAAACTTGGCAAATGAAATACATGTAATTAAAAACACATCGGCTCCATCTAAGAACAACCCAAACAAACTATCAGGAATCCTTCAAACTTAAACATCATATTCCCACCTTGCGTCAGATATATTCGCGGTGTCATATCAGATACCTGGCTCACCCGTCCCAAAGATGACACATCCTTATTTATACGAAGCCAATGTATAAATTCGAAAAAGATATGTCATCTATAATATTTGGTGACGAGGGTCGAGCCGTGTCACAAACTTTGGTACACGTGGGGATGACATGAAGGTTGCAACTGTTACTGTAACAACTAGGGAAAATAGTGCTGATTATTTTGTTGGACTATAAAGGATGGGTTGGAAAGAGATATCTGTGTGTGAGAAAGTATTTGTGAACGGGTTGATTGTGGTAGTTTTCAATAGAAGTCGGGCTTGTATTTTCTTCCAATGCATTCTAAACTTTCGATATTAACAAGGCCTTGGCAAATTCTAGGTGATATTTTGGTTAGTAACAACCTGGATTGCGACCAGCTGTTTTATTGATATGTTCTTGAATAAAGTTCATTTGTTGCCACAAATATTTTCCCGAACAGAGTCGTAGACCCTCTATGCCGCTAAGAAAGTGAAGCTTTAATAATTTGTATGAATTTCATTTTGATGGAACTTTATAGAAAACCCCTAAAACTTCAAGCTTTAAATCACATATTGAGGACATTATGTTTCTTTCTATTCTAGAAGGCCAGCTTCCCCGTGGTTCCAACTATATCCAACAAGAACGTGACGCCGCGCGACTTCCGCGTGACCGACCATCTCCACCTAGAGGCGATCCAGGTAAAAAAATTATCAATAAAATAAATAGTCTGTGATGTGAGATAAGAATATAAACCAGAGATAGCGTGACAGTTGACAGGACTGAATGGAAATAAAACGTGTGAGGCCGACCCAAAGTAACATTGGACAAGGTCAGGGAGATAATGATGAAAATAATATGAATTATAAAAATCCATGAAATGAATTGGAGAAAGCATTTTCAGAGATAATATGTGACAATACAATCAGTAAAAGTCATAAGCAGTGCTTTTGCTTACAGGAGTGGTGATTTTAGGTTCTTGTAACAATTATATGAGTAGAAATTTTAATAGCAAACCTAATTTTGGCTTTTACGACCAACACAAAAACATTAGTCGTGGCAATATGCTAAAATAGAATACAAGCGACAAACAGCATTTGATTAAGCCCTGTTGGCCCTCGAGAGTGCTATAAATTTGAGACTGTTGCCACGGTCGCAGCTGGCACGACAACGACAAAAAGACTAGCTTCTTCACGCGGTTTCGGTCCCATACCCTATGGTAACCTTGAATTTTTGTCGGATATGCTTAGTGCGCTCAACAATAGAGTAATTTTCAATCAGTAAAAAAAAACTTTTTCGAAACCGATTCACATCTTACAGAGATTATCTTTTACAAATATATAGAAACAGTATAGAAAAAAATACTTAAGTCATATTTTACTAATACGCCCTTTATTCCTATTCCAGTTCATGCGCTTCGAAAAGAATACGCGAGCGAAGGCGAGGCCGAGAGAAGCGATTGCGAACGTGGTGGAGTCCGTAAGATGGCGGATGCCCACAGAAAAGTTGAAGGAATAGGACCCATCACCAAAGACGGCATGCCTGTCGCACTTAGATCTGTAAGTATCTTATTAGATTTATGGCTTTTGTAAGTTTTAAACTGTCATGGTCACTAACATTAACATTATAAGCAAGCTATTTCATTATATCGGAAACTCGCTACAAACAGTAAACATGGTAAATATCCCGCTTATAATGTTAATGTTCATGGCTTTTTTTATATTCCCAAACAATGAACATTGTGTCGAATATTGCGTAATTAATTAAAAGACTTGGTGGAACATAATTGCAGTAAAATTATCACTTGAAGATGAATTAAATTATTGTAGCAAATTGTATATTGGTTTAAAATATGTTACAAACAAACAAAAGAGCTTCCGAGCAACGGTATTGCTGTAAGGCTAGAAATTATTTTAGTGAAGAGTCATAGCTTGCGTATTATGATAACCAAGACCACGATCAGACATCAGTCCTGCACGGCACAAATAAAAAAAAAAAATTGATCTTACAAGAAAATCGTTACTCGGAGCTCTTAGACCATATAAAATGATTTATTATTATTTTATAATACCTACATAGTCGCAAATAGAAAAGGTAACACATAGGTAAGGTAGGAAAAAAAATATATTGCTAACTTTACGAAAGAAAGTGACAGTTTGAAAAGGTTACAAGCATGTTGCTTAATCTTTTCGTACCGTGAGGGCACATCATTAAAAGTTTAGTTAGGTAAAGTTAAAACGATACTTCATTTTCATAGCGTCAGCTAAGTTCTTACTGTGCGTAAGTAATTTTTGAAGATTTTTACTAGTTGATGGTTAGAAAAAGGTTGCTATTGGATCAAAAAAGATCGCGTGCTTTGCTTTGCTCCAACCAATCCGAAAGGAAAAAGCTAAACAATTATTTTTTCAAAAATGGATGTTTTTAACGTTTTAAGGGTTCCGTAGTCAACAAGAAACCCTTATAGTTTTGCCATGTCCGTCTGTCCATCCGCCCGTCCGCAGCTTAGCTCAGAGACTCTTATTACTAGAAAGCTATAATTAGGCATTAATCACACTGACAGTTACAGTTATATACAAGACCGTGATTAGACCTGTCATACTGTATGGATCAGAATGTTGGGCTGTGAAAAAGATGGATGAAAGGAGATTGCATGTAGCAGAGATGAGAATGTTGAGATGGATGTGCGGCGTGACAAGATTGGATAAAGTGAGAAATGAGTACATTAGAGGCAGTTTGAAAGTGGCGCCAGTGACAGAAAAGTTGAAGGGAAACCGTTTGTCATGGTATGGTCATGTCATGAGGAGGGATGAAACGCATGTTACTAAAAGAGTTATGAATATAAATGTGGAAGGATGGAGAGGAAGAGGAAGGCCACAGAAAAGATGGATGGACTGTGTGAGGAGTGATATGAAGGAAAAGAGAGTCAGTAATAGCGTGACAGGGGACAGAACGGTATGGAAGAAGAAAACGTGTTGCGCCGACCCCAAGTAACATGGGATAAGGGCAGGAAGATGATGAATCACACTGACAGTTGTAAAATAAAATCATGAATGAAGTCGGTAAAAATAAATATTCATAGGGTACGTGTACACGTAAAGTAGAGATGTTTTAGTATCGGCCGAAATGTCGAGGGAAATAGGTAAATAAATAATCGAAATCGTTGCGTTAAATTTCCGTGATACATTGTTTTTCAATTATGAAACGCCGAAGTTTTAAAGTTATGTTTTATTATGTTATTTTTTCGTCTATATCATGGTGTTGGGTATCGATGGATAGGTAATTTAAAATATTACGGGTCTGTGTAAACCATTTTTCGATTTAGGGATCCATTTGCGTAAAATCATGTATAATAAATCACGGCAGTAGTATATATAAATAATTTAAAAGTTTAAATTTCACAGCTAAGTAGCCTTCATAAGTTTACGAGTAATAGAATTATAAAATGTACTTGGAAAAGTAAAATATACACGAGTATATATTGATGCACGGGAGGGAGCAACAGTTTTCGAAAGGCAAAGTCAATTTTGACCCTTCGTTAGAGTAAAAATCGGTGCTTTCATTTTATAGGAACGTTAATAATGTTAGCTATTACTTTGGTGTTTGGTTAGTTTATTACTTTGGTGAATGTAGCTGTCTATACCGAAGTCTCTGTGCGCGAGTCAGACTCGCACTTGGCCGGTTTTTTATCATAATTTCTTATAGTTATTTTGCTCTATTGTAGAGTAGCCATATTTGATTTTTTTGTGCCACCAGAACTTCATTGACGTTAAGTACTTAGACACAGTTGATAAAATCAATTTACCAGTATTTGTTACCAACATTGGCTACAAACACACAATTGCAGCTATGCAAAGCTAAATGAAGACACAGGTTATATTATTTCAGTCGTCTCTTGTTATCGGATACTGCAAATCTCAGCAGCCCATCAATTTTCATCAGAGGCCTTATATCTTTACGTAACCATTTATTTACGATGGTCTCATGTAGAGTCCGTTGTATTTTTTGGTTCCATGTTGTATCTTGAGTTATTTTTGGCAGTGCTGTCAGAGTTTTTAAGCACTTTTCCTACATTAGTTGCGTTGTGGATGATTGTTTTTATGCTCAATGAGTTTCCCCGTAAAATAGAGGGTCTTTCATCCGCTTGTACAAAATTATCAAGATTAGCTAATAATTCAGAATAGATAAACTAAATAATTACTTTCGTAGCACTAAACCCACAGGGTGATATTTGTCAAAACTCTTATTTTATTTTCTTTTATTTCAGGAAGTTAAAGACCCCTCGAGGTGGTATAAAAAGATGTACGACACCATACACAAAAACAAATACGATGGTAAGTACATAAAATATCTTAGACTTTTTAATTAATTTCTACCCTTTTATTTTATATGTACCTTTTTTATACGATCCCCATATTCTTACTTTTCTTTTTCAGACGATTATGTGACTATTCGGTACAAAAGTCATCGAGGTGATTATTCGTCATTTTCTTTTTCCAAATTTTTTGTTTCATCGGTGGCTGTTACATCGCATATTTTGTGCCGTTTATAAACGCTTTGTTTCATAACTTTTATCCGCCATTTTGTAAATACGTCATTGCTTTTAGAGACTTATTGTAAATGATCAATTGTGTCGTTTTAAATTATTCGTACTTATTTGTTAGCATAAACTAATAATTTCATCAATGCATTATATTCAAATATATCAATAATTCGTAATGTTTTTTTATTAATTATTATTTTCTAACAAATCATAGTAATACCATAACAACAGCTAAAATGCTTAAAGATTATTAACAAATTAAGATTAAATATTAATTTATTAAACACAAAATAATATAATTAATTGTCAAAATGATTTAATGAAGAAGATAACGCCTGCTCAAAATCTGCACTTGACTTGCTATGTATTGCCATGTTAATACTGGCAGGATGTAAAATCATCATCAAAAAAAATATCTTTATGGCCAAAAACAATATACTATGGGAAGGGCCTTTAAAAATTGAAATTTTGATTAGAAAAATTTGAATACTCGAAAAAAGTCATAACAATAAAAAAAAATATTTAAATATTTTTTGTGACCCAGCTAAAAGTAAGCTTAAAATATCATATCATTAACTCAAACATTTATCTATAGGTCAACCTCCGGAAAGGGTACTCAGCAACAAATCCCAGTACGCATACTTTGACCCACGTTCCGGTTACCTAAGCGAGCCAGAGGGAGGTTTAAGTAGACTGGGTGCCAGCACATGGAGTGACGCTTATGACAGTGATGTCACTACTGGTCCTAGAAGACGAACGGCTTCGGTACAGGAAGAAAGAAGGTTTCATGAAGCTAACTCACAGTATATGTCTAATACCAATAAGTAAGTGAAACTTTGTAATATTTTGCATATACTGCTTCTATTTAAAAGTCATCGTAAATTAAAACCCATTGCACTACGAAACAGTGTCTCCATAACATTATTTTTAACAGTTGTTACATTATTAAATATAAAAATGTGTCATAAAAAATAAAGGATATAATTTCGAAGAAAGAAATTAGTTCTGAATTAAGTATAATAACAAAAAAAAACATGAAACAAAGATAGAAGTAGAATTGTATCATTACTTTAAGGTAATATTACAGTACATTCCCATTTCCCCATTCCCAGGTACAGCACCTTAGCATCAGCGAGGGCAAGTCAAGAAATGTACAAAAATCAACCTGGAAGAATAGAGAACTATGTGCCCGGAAAGTCTTCTGTTGTTGACAAAGAAGCCAAACAGGTAGGTTCTCTTCTTTCAAAGCTTATTGCATTACATTGGGTTTATCTTCTGAAATATCATCTTCATCATTAATTCAAATGGTGTTATCACGAATGCTTGCGATTTATTGTCATTAGTATTAGTAACGACTTCTATGTCATGTAGATTCTTTTTCTACGTACTGGACAAGCTATTATGTATAAGCATTGATTACCAAATCTCAGAAAGATAATTAATAATGTTAAAAGGTAACACCGTCGCAAAAATAGTGAATAATCCTTAATAAAGAGGAAAAAAACGAAATAAACGTAAACGTAACAATGAAACAGCTCTATTGGCAATAATATTTTATAAATAATAAATATGAATGTTAACCAAAGAAAATCATTTTAGGCCACGTTAACCTTATGAATATAAAAATAAGCACGTCTAGTACATAGAGATTAGAGAGATTTCATTGGTTATCACCCCCATTTGGACTAACTGCCTGAATCGCACATTCATGAAAATCAGCAAAAACATGTGTTTTTTTTTCTTTTCTAGTGGTGGGACGAGGTCATGGACATTTTTGACGGGGTACGAGTTTTTTTACTATTTCTATGTGTGTATTTGTTATAACCATTCATATTTTGTAACATTGGTCTTATGTTGATTTCATATGGGTGACTTTTTTTAACTTAAGAAATATATATTATTAATATATATTGTGGAATAAAATGATTTAAAAATTATTCAAGAATCGTATCAAAACCAAATTTAATATTTATCAATAAAAATACTACTGGAATTGAGAAATTTGCTTAGCTAACAAATTATGATATATTAAAATGGAACTTTATGTAAATATCAGCTGATGTCCCCAGGCCTTATGCTTCTATAACATTGTAATGATCCAATAACGTATGTTTTCCGTCGCTGTCTGGTGCGTGTGGTGGTGGCACTAACAGTGGCTAGATGACAACTCTCCCCTCCCCCCGTACACCACATTGCTAGCTCGCGCGATACAGAAGAGTGTAAGGCCCTTAACATGAATGTCTGCCTGTGTATTGTGACCCTCCGTGTTTGCATGCACGATATTTATGATGAGACCTATGGATTATGCTTTCAAAATAAGAACAGGATGTTTTGTCATGTAGCATTGGTACTTTCTATTCAGGAAATATATTTGATATTTTCTTCCAAGTGATATCAGTCATATCTCCATTATGGTCACCCTTAATCTTATTTCGATTGCATAGTCTAGAATGTATTTATGTTTCTTTATTTTTACCAGTTTTATTGAAAAATTATATCAATATTACCGCGTATACTAATACATTTTGTGGGTTTATTTTCATTTGTATTGGTGATGGTTTTCATGCCATGTTTTATTTATTTGCATGTCTTTGGTGTGTTGTGAATTGTGATATTTAAATCTTTGAATACCTACTATGCATTCATGTTTTAAAATCCGTCAAATATTTAAGTAGGAAGAATTATCTACACCTTTATAACTTTTTAATCTTCGTGTGAAATCCTCAGTGGAGATTCATTTTATATTTTGAGAGCATGTTACAAGTATTCTTTTATAAACATAATGGAATAATTACTTCTTTTTAAAAATATTTATGCTTTGTAGCATGTTTAAATTAATCTCACCAAATATTGTGAGTTGTACCAATTTTGTCTAGTCTCAGCATTATTGTTCGTACAAAATATTTAAATTTATAATTCTCTTGCAGCAAAACATATCAAGCACGACATCACTGCCACAATCATCGCCGAAAGATAAAAAGGATCTAACGTCGACGATCCTGTCGAAATCGAATATGGCAAGGTAAAAAGTTAAATTATCCCAAGATTGCCCCATCTATAGATATTCCCTTTTTAGCCTTCTTCCTTTTCCAATAAATTTACCTTAAAAGCTACCAAGATTCTTCATACATACTTTTTGATCGTTCCACTTTTTTACATGTTCTTGGTCGCCATTCGTATTATATTTTCTTGCACGTTTGAGTCTCTTCTATAAATGGTTTACTAAATTTCTCAGTGTTTTTTTCTTTCATTCCAACCTATTTAATCCTGAAACATAATTAGGTACAAATGTCAGGCTCAGCATGAAGCTATATTTTTATATATTGTTGTCTTTTTCATCTTAGGGCTCTGAAAGAATCCGGGTACGAATCCGACTCGACCCTAGTGTTCCGCCGTCGCGAGGATACAGAAGCGCCCCTATCTCCAGCAGAAAGACGTGCCGCATATAAGGACCTGCAAGCTGGCGGAGAACCTCCTCTCAGAGGGTTCCGATCTCCAGCACCACCAAGACAAGGTCAGCTTAGTTATAGTCACTATCTGTAATGAATAGAAAGAGTTTTTCAGCTCTTATTTATTTATTTTGAACATAACTTATGATTTGATATAGCCATCTTTAAAAAAATCTTTAAAGTAATTTTAACTATTTAAGACTGATAAGCAATAATAGTATTTAGAACCTCATTTATTTAGCGTTCTAATAAATTACCTACTTAACTTATTCTGATGAAAACTATCTACTTTATATATAAGATACTAACTACCTAATTTACAAAATATACTAACGAATCTACAAACGGGTAAACTAATAGCATGGTTTTATAAATAACTCGGGTATTTCGGTGTCAGCGTAAATAATTTTTAAAACCTAATTTAAATACATTTTAATTGCTTACAAAACCTCTCTGACTTATTGATCGGCTCTATGGTGCTCGTATACTTTATATTTAATCTTACAATCAATGGAAAATCGCATTTTCCATAAACTCGGTCAAGGCTAATGCAGATCTACACATGGTAGTGAACACACATGCATACAGTCGGATGTACCAACTCAAGGCCATGAAATGACAATTATGCTTTTCAATAGCGCACATACTAGTCTATACTGTTATTCACGAGAGGTAAGTCGAGATTTTTGCATTTGCATGCTTTTATCTACTCTATATAATAAGGTGCTGGGTCTTCAGGCTGCTGTATTACCAGGTAAACAACTTGCATGAGCACAAATTGACTCCAAAATTAAACTCGCACCGTAAATAGTGTTTTGAACACGTTACAAGTTTTACTTGCGGCACAAACGTAGTTTCACGGTTAGAAAACTCAAACATTGCTTACGAGAGACACAATTAGACCAGGAGCACGAGTTCACGTTTTTATCACACCTAATGAGTGCAAACGAAAGAATATCATCACTGAAAAGTGGTTACATTTTACAGACGAATCGGAAATCGAATACATTCCGATTTCTTCGACACTGACGAAGATAAGAGTTCATAAGAAAACACCTAAGGTACACGAAGTCATCTGCTATCCAATAACGAGCATAGAAACTGGAGAGCAAACTAGATTCAAACGACTAGCTCCATCTTTCCTAAGCATTGATGTACCGAGTAAAATATCTGACTACCCACCGGCTCCTCCTCGAAGGATTTCGTCTAAAAATAGCCGAACTCTCAAGTTAGTAACATCAACTAGACCTGTATCGACATCACCAAAAAGAACAACATCATCATATTCTCAATCGAATGTGGATTTCCTTAAAGATAAAATAAATCATAAACTTACTCGTCAGAATACTCAAATAATTAACAAAGGCGGCTCTTCGACTGATAAGAGATGTGTTATAGTTGACCAAAAAATGCCAAAATCAAGAATTATGTCTACATCAGCACCGCCCGCTATTAATAGAAAATATCATTCAACGACTAATTTAAAACCTCCATTGAAAGCTATGGGAAGTGAGTCTAGAACCGGAGGTACAAGTAGTTTCGGCTCTCCGCGTAGGATACTGTTGCCTACAGAATATTCCAACTCCATGCATAGCAAGTATGAACCACACTCTTCCGTGGTGATAGAAGGAGGAGCTGGCAGAAAAACACCCATTACGAATATCCTTGACAAAGTTACGTCACTAGATAAATTATGGAGTGCAGAAAAAAGAAATGAACGTATTGATGTAACAAAAGTAAGAGCTAAATCTTTGTCAAAAGACAATACAAATAAACCTATTATTCTCAGGCAAAGCACAACGTCGAGCACAAAGTCTCTATCGCCAACAAGCACTCACAAGAGTAGAGATATGATCCGAACGGCTGAAAGAGTACAAAAACTTAAGATATCAAAACAGCACACCAAATCGAATCCTTGCTTATCCAATAAGAGTGAACAAAAAGTAGCAAAACCCAGCTCACTCCAATCAGCATCAAATATTTCAAAATCTTCTTCAAATATTTCATCTGGATTAAAGAAACCAAACCAAGTGAAAACAGCAGTAGTAACCAATTTAAAAAAGAAGAAATCTTTAGAGAGCGTTGTCATTAGACCTCGAAGCGTACCTTGTCATGAATCATGCAGTAAAAAAGCTAAAGACAGTGCTAAAAATGTAAAGAAAACACCAAAAGCTAAAAGTAACAAGAAGCCAAGTGCGAAACCTAGTGAAGAATCCGAATCGGGTAGTCAATTTGGAGACACTTCAAATGAAACATCAAATTTTGGGTCTTTTGAAAACTTGGGTGCTAGACGAATCCACTCTAAGGATATAAAGAAATCGCATGATGCGATTGTGTCCGACATGTTTTTCCAACATCTGTTTCTTGGAAGAATCCCTACCCCAACTTTGGTATATCCGATGTTAGAACAAAATACAACCGTACTTCAAAAAGCAAGAATGTTTCAATCTCTCCCTCAAGATAGTACTTCACCAAAATCATTGAATACTTATTTAATACATAGAAAGCCAGTTTCTTTATCCCGTTTCAAAATGTGGGATAGATATCCGAGTCCCTCACGGTCTCGTAGCCCCCGATCGGTATCTTGGCCCGGGAGAATGCATGATGAGATTCGGCAATTCGATAGTTTATCTAAGTGTGACGATTTTGGGTCAACTTCCTCCTTAGCGACGGTAAGAAGCAAGAGTGAGCCTCCGTGCAATAAAATGTATTTTTCGCAAACGTCTCGACCAAAGTCACCTACGGTAGTATTTTACAAAAAAGACAATCCGAAAGAAACGCCAATGAGGAGTCCGATATCGCCTTCAAGATTGATTTTCTCACAAACAAGAAGGCCTGTTTCTCCCAAAGTTATTCGTAAACGTGACGCATCTCCTCCACAAGTTCAACGTAAATCATTATCGCCATCAAAAATTGTATTTACTGAGACTGTTCGTCCAGTTTCCCCAATAATAACCAGACGTTCACCTCGTTTAGAATCAACGGAGTCTAAACCTGATAGTGAGAAATATCCATCAACAATATTTTTTTCTCAAACTTCGAGACCAGTATCCCCAAAAGTACCCAGAAAAACCACTATGACAAGTGTCAGCAGAAGTCGTTCTACTTCGCCCGTTTCCATACGATCCCCATCTTATCGCCGTATACATAGCGCTCGTTTACAACACGGTAAGCAGTACGCGGACACTATACCAAAAAGTATATTTCGCACCCGAAGTGCCGGCGATGCTGAAAGGAAAATACTTTCAGATACCTTTCCGATGAAAACGAAAAGTGATTCTAATTTGCATGCTGCTGACCCAGATTATGACGAATATGTACGCGACATGCAAAACACAAAAATGAGGTCAGAACGGTTTAGGGAATTAAACAGATATTACACATATTTGGAAAGAGTGGCTGAATTGGAAAAAGCAACTTCCACGAGTGATTTACGCCACAGAAGAAAAGATGAAGAAATAATTGACTTTGATCGTTGGAAGAAAATAAGAGCAATTGAAAGAGCTGAAGAGGAATTAAATCATCTTTATCGTAAATTGAAAATAGCTCAAACTGAAAAAGACGTTTTATTTTATCCTCGTGACCTAAAAGATTTTCGTTGGAATTACGACACAGATAGAGGTTTACGAATAAAGGAAAGGTCCGTAGAAGACCTGAAAGACCATTTTCAACATATACCCCAGTATGATTCATTGGAGTCAGATCAACCACAATCCAGGGATACTTATAAACCTTTATGGCGTGGTACAAGTGTTGCAGAAACTGCCTTTTACATTAACAAAAAGAATGACAATGATAGACTGGAACAGCGTGTTACGGTGAAGCCTACTGTAACGTTACAACAAGAGACTTCTTTAAATGATCTTCGTAAAAAGATTGGTCTTGGCAGCCGCTTATGGAGCAGTTTGTCTATGGAGCAGGTGAATGCTCTCAAAAACCAGCTAAATGCTATTTACAGCAAAGAACTGGAATCAAAATCCAATAAAGAGCAAGATGTGAAATACACTATTGATGTTAAAAATGATAAAATAGAGGCAAACCCATCACTACATGTGAGATGTAATTCACTGATTACTTCAGCCTATAACCCAGAAAGGGAAAAGCCAGCTAAACTAACGAAGTCTGACTCTATCGCTGCAATTTCTTGTCCAATTACGTCTGTGAAGGAACTAAAAAATAATGTTAATAAAATACAAATGACTCTCAGTGAAAACGAAAAAAGAAAGATTTCTCAAACATTGAGTAAAGAGATTTTAAATAGAATAAGTAAATTTGATAACCAGACACAGGCTCCCCTATCTTTAAAAGAAGAAATTGATAATTCTGAAATCAAAGAACAACTTATGACTGAACGTAAAGAGGTAATAGCTCAGAAACCTACAGAGGACAGTGTAAGGCAAGCAAATATTAGTAGTATTGAAACTGATCAAAAGAGACACGTCGTTTATACCAATGAAAAGCCTCAAACGCCATATCAATCATCAGCTAGCGAAACTGAGACCGCTAGTTCTGATGTATCCAATAAAACTGTAATTTACAAAGGTCCTAGTAAGGAAGTGCTAAAGAAAGTTCAATATTTTGAATCTGTAAAAAATACAGCTGAACAATCAAAAACTGTTTACCATGCCAGAGAAAGCTCTGATGAAAAAGAAAATCAGGAACAAAGCAGTTCTAACACAGCAGTAGCTATCAAAGAAATCATATCAACTATGAACGAAACTATAAAAAACGAGCCGCAGAAAAATCAAATAGTGCAATCCCAATCTTGTACAAATTTTAAGGAATTGTTTGGGGAAAGTGAAAAAAATAAGTTTCTGTCGCTTCCCCTAAAACCCGATCTACATTCTAGGTCAGCTTCGCCTCATTCTGAATTATACATCGCTGATAGACGGACGCCCGACACGCTACGCTGTTCAAGCGACGAGACAATCTGGCGCAGTCGGAGCCCGTCACCCGACCCGGAGAGGTACTGGCGCGCGTACCTCAACCTGGCGCGAGCGGGCGAAGTGCGCCGCCTTGCCCGGCGCTTTGACTCGCCCACGGCGGCCGGCGCCGTGCTGCGGCGGTATCGCAGCGACCCAGAACTTGCTCGAAATGCATTCATCAGCAGCTGGTCATCTTTTGAAAGACTATCATCGCGCCGAGACAAATCTAGAGCAGTACTCCCCGTGGCGAGAGTACCTCTACGAACCACAAATCGTTATATGCCCCACATTGATATCATATCAAAATTAGCGGCTCTCCGTAGACGCACGTCTCCTCGATCTAGGTCTGCCGAAGAAGCATTAGAATGTCGCCAAGGAGAAGTGGATCGTATGCGACGCAGATTCGAAACCATGTCATTACTTGGACAGATATACGCTTCCGCTCCTGATGTGAGTGAGTTGCACGACATGGCTCCGTACCTAGCAGGCTCGTGGATTGCACATCGTTACCCAAAACGTAGTGATAACAATAGATCTATAGAAGATCCCAATGTTTTGGTTCGCGGCCGAACATCGCCAGTAAAAAAAGAAATAAAACGAATAGTACCAAAAGAATCCATTAAATTGAGTTCCATCCTTAAAAGCGACACGTTAGCGAAACAAGAATTTAATGCTGCGGCGCATCGCCCAGCAAGCCGATATGAGCCACCGCGCGCTCCACCCCGGCCACCACCTGCATCATGGCCCTACAGGCTCTCGCCCTACGTCATGCCATCACGACATACCGTCACATTCCAAGGTTAATTTCTTTAATTTCTAAAGTTTCTTACAACTCAATTTAGTAAACACTAAATCGTGTTTAATTTTGGAGTAAATTTAAACTTTGTAGAAGTTTGCATCCCTCGTAAAAGATTTATTGATCATCGTTATGGGTTCCGCTGTATCGCGGTTCCTGCTATGCGTGTTTACTTTGCGTGATAACCGAACGCAAACAAGGACGGTTTGCAGTCCTGCATTTAATGTAGCAATTATGTCACTTGATTTATTTTTGCGAATTTTACTGTACATAGTCAGAAAATCTCGCTATATATAAATTGTAAATATTTCGTCTGAGCTTTTATTGTTAACAAATAACGAATATCAATGTTTCTTTTATAGCATACAATTTTCATTTTACCATGTTATTCTGTTTGGTCCCTTACCATGTTTTGTTACACTATTAGAAGGCGACGCACCAGAGCCTCCTCGCAGAACCTCGCACGGGAGCTACTCAGACACAGGCAAGTACATACTCAATACTCATACACAAGCAAGTACATACCTACTCAATACTCATACACAAGCAAGTACATAGCTACTCAATTCTTATACTCAGGCAAGTACATACTCAACCTCATACACTGCAACTATTTGTGAAGTTATTCGTAAATAACACTACCTCGAGACGTTCATCTCACAAAAACAAATAAAAAATGATATAACCTACTTTGGTACATTAAGTAACACTTCTGCGCAGTTCACTTCCGAAAATCATTCAGTGTAAGCATCATGAGAGCCAACACGCTTATATTCCTTAAGATTATAATGCGAATAAAAAAAGAAACAATAGCCTTTGTTCACAACAATTGGTGCCTTAACTTATTCCCCTGACCATCGCCGTCAACACACGTTGTCAGACGCGAAGAAAATATTATTCAATTTAAATTTTGGAAGTGATTATGCTATAACAAAGTAATTTACGATATCAGTGCCATAACGAGTTAAAAAAAAAACATTCATATCGTGCGATTATCAGTCAGCCTCTTGCGGTTTACGTCATTCAATTGGATCGGACTTCCAAAACCTGTCGGTTGAGTTTTTTCAAGTGTAAATAGTTCGGCTAGTCGCTTGATCACACGCGGTGTGCTTGTTGTTCGTAAAATTAATAAATATAAAAATGTTTTGACGCAGCTCTCGGCTTGGGCTATATCGAGAATATCGACAAGTGTTATCGGGTATACTCACTGATAAATTACTTTATCTGTCTTATCGTGGCTTCAGTTTAACGTAAACCATCTAGGTGTGTGCAGTGCTAAAATGATAAAATAATTACGAAACTGTGTACCACCAAAATGAGCGTAAATATTGCAAGTGACACTGTAAAAAATAGGAACGGCAATATTCCAAGACGTGAAGAAATAAACTATGAAGACGATGGATTTTTCAGTGACGTTCCAGGGTCAGGATCGATGTCTAGATCACTTCTGGCTCTAAACAAATACGTGAAGAAAAATTTACTTTATATCGAAACTGAAGAGGATGAAAGCGACAGTACCTACTTTTCAAAAGAAACCAGCCCTAATGAATCTCGTAAATATGATTCCGACAGTTCAAAAAGCAAAGAATCTGTTGAAGACAAATCTGTAATTAAAAAAACTACAGCGACTATTACATACGATGCTACAAGTGTCACGCAATTAACAGATGACTACAAGTCTATGCAGTTGCACGATAAATCATACAATGGCTCTGATAATGATGATACAGATTCAGATAACGATGACACACAAAGTATAACAATATCTGAAATAGTTTCTGAATCTACTGACATTCCAAATGAACCGAAATACAACTCTGCTTCTATGCACAATTTGACAGATATTATAGAATCTGGCGTAGAAACTAATATAGGAGATCAAGTGAAATACCGACACAAACCGACAAATTTAAAAAAAGAAGACTATCGACATACGCTACATGAGTTTTCCAATTGGGGAAACAGAACAAATATATATCCGGATGTTTATGCTCCATTGCCGTTCAGTGAGTACCTACAGACTCATTCACAAATTATTTTTATGTATTCCAATGTTCTATGGGTGTCTCTACAGTTACAAAAAATGCTGTTGTGTTTTCAAGGCTACTATATAGAATACATCTACCTATTCAATATTAAAACCGGGCAACTGATTCATATAGAATCAAATCATATATTAAAAGTGTGTTGTGGTTTTCATCGATTTCTGTATAATCGACTCTTTAATTAATATCAGTATAACCTTTTTGTCTTCATAACAAGTGCACATTTACTGGGAGAGATAACGTTATCTATATCATCACAGACTCATCGTTGAGCAAAGTGAATTCTTAGCATTATTAACGTGACATACTTAAAGTGGTATTTAAAACTCAACTCATTCGTAATATTGAATTCTTGATCTTAACTTTTAACTTGCGATACAGCTTGAAAATATTCACCAAGTCATTATTATAGTTTTGATTTCAATCTTGTGTGCTATTGTAAAAAGTAAGTAGAGTACAGAAAGATGATTATCTGTAGATATTCATCATAACTAATTATTAACGTATTATAAACGTTTCGGTGTGGAGCCAAATAATTAGTCCCTAATTTCTTTCTCTCTAGATAATATTTTATTTTCTACAGATGTGCACACGCACCTAAATTGAAAATATGTATTTATCCTTATGTTTTTATAGATTAAGTACACAAAATACAATTGAAACAACTATTATATCCGAAATACGATCAAATAACACGTCATAAGTAGAAAAACAAAACAAACGCAACCAGAAATGAGATAACCGTCTGCTCTAGCTTCAGCTTCCAAAACTATTAAATAATGTCTATGTTGACAACGCGTGCGTGTAAAGCGAAAGTCCAAGTCAGCGGGTTTGGCGGGAGATGAGGTTAAGGCGTCGATTCGAGTCGAAAGTGCATCTGATCTATCGTTGTCGACAGTCGGTGACAGACGTCGTCCCTGACGCTGGCAGTGCGTGTTGTGTTGTGTTTTTGTACTGTGATCGATCGAGTGCTATGGGCATACTCAAGCAGATCAAGAAAATGACCACCCATGGTTTGTTCATCATCATTATCTTTACTATTTTCATCTGCGCCATAAAAGTGTTCGTGTTCAACTAACCGAGTAATAAATGTGTATTAAGTGTGTTAATACGTGTTTACTCTAAATGTGCATAATAATTTAATCAATGTTTACTTTCTTAATCTCGTATGCATTTGATCTGTGTCATTTTACCTTTGATACGTGATAACGACATGATTAATTTTAATTGAATGTAAACATGAATGTGTCTTCTGACGTCTGATTTATAATTAATTACATATTGATCTCCTTAGTAATAAATATCCAATCAGTATATTAATGTTAGTTGAATTGCCATTCAGAATACCGAAGAACATACATTAAAAAAAAAAACAATAAACTCAAACAAAAAGCAAACAATATGATTACGCATCTATTTGCCGGGATTTGCGCAATTTTAAACGACACCTGCGCAAGAAATCAGCCGGATTGAATTTAGATTTCAGATCAAAGACGAAATCCAAGTTCCGCTTCAATGAGGAATTATGAAATATTCGGCGGTCGAGTTGTATCAAGATACTGAATTACCTAATTGTAACTTGAAACGGTAATTAAAATCAAGCTCATTGCAAAATGTCGCCTAGGTATAAAAGTACTTGGCTCATATGCTACTTAACGAACTTGGAAGCGGCGTACCAGTATGTGAGAAATTCTATCTGGGAGATAAAATTGCTCAATTAGCTCATAAAGACTTCAGAGAAAATTGAAATGGAATTTGCCCTTATATAGATAAGACTGTCCGTAGAAACTTATGTATTTACTGTAGATGCCTACAGTAAAATGAGTAACGTTAGTTACTCAGTTTGACAATCATCAATTAATACACAAAAAATATAGCTAAAACCTCATCAGATAATAACCTATAGGTAATCAAAAATGTAGGTGTATATAACCAAAACAATGTGATTATAATGCTATTATAGAAATAAAAACATCAATCAAGTGTGCATTATGCGGAATTTAAAAATAAATACCCAATGACATAAATGAATGAATGACAATAAACTCAATTACTACAAAGTTTTATTACGAAACGATTTTCTATTTGTACACTTGTTTACACTTATAGCATCCATTTTGTTCTTCTAAACAATGTACTTTATTGATCTATTTGTTTGTAAACATATTATCACAACTGAATCTACGACATTCTTGATTCTG
Organism: Orthosia cruda; assembly: GCA_964057195.1. Classification (NCBI taxonomy): domain Eukaryota; kingdom Metazoa; phylum Arthropoda; class Insecta; order Lepidoptera; family Noctuidae; genus Orthosia; species Orthosia cruda. Next base: position 38,686,298 of record OZ059830.1, read on the forward strand.
TACACATTCATTGGGATTTTGTGCGTTATTTTTTTAACTCTTAATATCATCATCTGGATACTTAGTATTAGAGAATATACTATTATTACACTATTTAGAAGATTACAGACACCTCTGATTATTGTTTTTCTACATTTCCATTGTTCGTCTCCAACTAAACCACAAATATTTTAATAGAATTCTTATTGCCCTAGTAGTAAGTTGCAATAATACCAAATTCTTCTTCAATTGCTTCTCCTGAAGATTGTTATCAACTCAAAATATTTCAACTTGTTTTACATTACAGTTTAGTGACCAACTTGCTGTGCAAGATTCAAACCTGTCGGTTAATCTAGGTCTGATCATTAGGCAAACTATTTGCAACACTACCAATCTTAGCAACACCTGATTCTCAAACCCGTACTAAAAACGCAAAAAATTACTAGTAGGTAAATGTTGTGCAAATGAAATGCCTCAGTCACAACAAAAAACGACATTTTGCTGCTTTTACTGCGTGTATAGCTTTACGAATTCAGTTTTCCTGTATGGCATATAAGGTACGGAATCCAACGGATACATATTTGTGTATTGTAATCTTATCATTGTTACTCTGGGCGTGTTGCAAGTACGTGCCAAGCATGATTATCTTTATTCTGTAGTAGTAGAAAGTCGACAAATTGTTAAGTTATTCTGTCGAGTGTCCAATTCGACATATTTGTTGGTGGATCGGCATTTTGCGTAGGCATAATGTGTGCGACGTGAAAATTGCTATATATGATAGGGACAAGTATTTGAATGAACATTATCGATATATCAGTAGGATATAATATGAGATTGTTGTATCATTTTCTATTGTCTTTTTTAACTAAGTTTTAAATTATAATTATGAAATCAGTTTGTGATAGCACATCCTTGACTGATAGATAGTTTTTATATTGGCATCATTGAATGATTAATTTTTATGTATAATAAAATTAAAATAAAAATGTTTATTTGCACCATCAAAAAATTTAATAAAGGAACAAGGGGTGACCATATAAGCTCTTCAAGCAAGGTTATTTGAGTGTGCGTAAGTAACAGATGTATATGACATGTATACATCTGTCACTTTTGTACAGTCGAACTATGATAGTATTGACACGTCAGGATACGGGGGAATACTAAGATAACTTAATATCTTTTAATATAGGTAAATTTATGTGTCTCATCTCGAACATTAGACACAAAAATTTACCCTAATTAGCTTTTGGTAAAAAATTATTACCAAATTTAGATAATCATGTGTTTATACACTACACGTCCGTCTCCACAAATACAGTCCTGATTTTATGGTTTTTATACACATTTTGGGACAAAAATAGAAACACGTCCGGCTGGCTCGACCGGAATCTCCGCCTGAACGTTAATTACCTTATAAGCATAATCTCATAACAGCATATAACACGTGTTTTTTGTCATAAAAATGTGATTTGCCGCTACTGGGTCAAAATTTCTGGTTTTTATTACTAAAATTCTAATGTGATGATTTAATAAATGTTGATAAAAACAGTGTCAGTTAATTTTGTGATCACCTATGGAAAACGAAATTAGATGCTACCACTATAATCATTTATTTTCATATAAAAACTCTATGCACTAATAATTCCCCCCTCTCCCCCTCTACCTTTTTACCATCTCCTGTTAGGATCGATTTCCAAACTAATCAGACTTAGTGGAATCAATATTTTAGAAAAAAAACCACCCGCTATTTACTGCAGTAAATCAAAAACATGGAAGTGTCAATAATACAATACCTACTACATATAATGTAGACACCAGTGTCTAATTTATTCATTGTTACTCAATGTCAAAACTACAGTCCCTATTACAAGTTCCTTTCAACAACGGTATTAATGAATTATTAATAATAAAATTTGTAATCGTAGATTAGACAGAGTTATTATTTATTAATATAACCTAACCTTACACGACACGCCACCTCTTACTTCCGCGGATATATTACAAAATGCCTCAACCGGTTCTTACGTGTCATCGCATAATAACCACTTAAAGAAAATCGCCAATCACAGGGTATTACATCGATGGCTCACCATAACATAACATAACGCTGGAACACTTTCTCTTTCGGTAGAAAAGATTACTTTTTATTTTTATACAAAAGGTTTGTTACGCCTGGCGGGCTGACTTAGCTATTAGTATTGTGTTCTTTACGCGAAACGTGAGTTTTAAATTCGGATCGAATAAGATGTTCTGTTATGTAATCATTGTTGATACTTATGTAAGAATTTGTATGAATGGTTTAGCAATTATAAGTAGGTAATCAAGATACGAAACAATCATAAAGCAATAATTCAATTATTACTTTAACTGTACATATAAGATAGGATACAGAAATGATAATAGAAAACCTTCTAAAAGGAAATTCTACAAATCAAGTACCTACTTACAGAACTTTTCCTTTTACAAACAACTAAAGTGTAGGTCCGACAAATAGAAAATGCTGTTATTTCCCAACCAAGCCCTTTCCACAAGGGCCACTTAATGACCTACGCATTGCGTGTTAGCGTTTTCAAAAGCAATATGTATTTGCAATCAGCTGCAAGTAACGTGGAAAGTATATACCTAATTACATTAGAATGTTACGTGTTTAGAACATGTCCGGGAATAGCGATTTTATTACCGTTTGCGATTTTAATGTTTTCCTAATAATATGTGACATGAAAAAGATTTTATATTTATCGATTTGACAGTGAAAATAATTCTCGATTGATTAGAGATTTAAGATAATTTAAAGCCTATAAACGTACACAACAAACACTACGCTGTCACTAATTCGCCATTCAAAAGTTTTCAACAGGATTTTTTTATTTTTTATTTATTGCAACTACTTTCAAAGAGTTAAAAAAGAACAAGAAATTGTCCAGAAATTCCAATATATCACTATATCTTCCATTTTCTTCATAGAATCCCCCCGTCGTTACGTGGAGAGCGACGTCAATATCCACTATCGATGCCCGGTGCGCCACGACCCTCTGCCACTGGTGCCCGAGCGAGAGCTGGCGCGACAGCAGGCAGAGCACATGAAGAGGCTCTACAGGGAGCAGAAGAGGAACAAATACCTACAGGTTAGTCAAGTAATCAATCAAATCAGTAATCAAAAACATGCCTATCGCAAGTAGGGCCACAAAACCCAGATCGCTGCACTCTGCATCCAGTCGTCGCCGGTTTTCTATTAACCCGACTATCTCAGAAGGAAGGTAATGTTGTAAGAATAGTAAATAATTTGCTTAGCATCAGTGCCTCCGAAATAGAAGGAGAAGTACAATCTAAATTGAAATTGAGGGGCTTACTTAAAATAGCAGAAAGAAGGTTGACTCCTTAAGTGGAGAGAAGTGGAGTAGTTATAGATACTTGTAAAGTCAAAGGGTTCGCCAAGGTTGCTTGGCTTTAATAATAGACATTTATACATTGTTAGTGTATACTGTTACAGGTTCCACGACGAGCCCTTTCCTAAGGAAGAGTGCTTGTTTCGTGCACAATGTTGTTTTAGCCACTTAATGTTTTGCCACAGATAGATACTATCTTGCTTTAGTTAGTATTTTTTAATACCATCTGGATCGTACCAAGTCATAATAATACAGAGGTTTTCTGTTATTTTGTTTTATTAATCACAGACTTGAAAACATTTCAATATTTTTCTCTAATTCCTAAATCAATTAGAAATAAAGTTTATTTTTATATCCCAAACAACTTATCGATCAATCATAGAGATACAGCTGATCTGAATCAGTTATGATAAAAAAACTATGACATTTTTACGTTCAAATCTATTTGCGGTTTCTTTGAAATATCGTTTTGCTGTCGCTGTATACTTTGATGTATCTTATGTATTATCTTTTGTTAGACGAGTTGAAAACCTCAGCTTAGCTCGCGTGTAGCGTTTTCATTTTCCTTTATATACCTTTGCTCTTATTTTAGACTTAAGTAACCTATTTAACAAAAATCGTTCGTACTAGGTACAGCAGTATCAACGCAAGAATAAAACAAACAATGAGAGCATTAAGATAGAAAATAGAAGATATTAAAGCAATCTAATAGAAAGTGCGTACTATTATAATGCTCAAATTCTGATTCTTTTCAGATTCCCAATGCAGATTTTGTAATCTATAAAATTTATACTAGACTTATTGTATAGTCGTTGTTACAATCTACCTAAGCTATAGCTGCACTACTAAGTAATCCCAACTAAATCTCAATACAAAAACTAATAAAAATAAAGTAGGTCATAATAACAATAGCAACAAAGAAAAAAATCATTACTTGAATACTTTCAATCCGGTTTCCATCACAATTTCTCATTGTATTACGTCTCATGCGATCTTGACAATCGATTCTAAACCGAGCATCGATGTGTGCAAAAACGAAGCTAAATGGTTTATCGGAATACAATTATCGCGTCAGGCAATGTTGCGATTGCGATTAACGATTAATCGTGTTAAACTAGGAGCTGGCACGCGACTGCAGTTCGATCGATATAATAATATCCGCAAATTTATTGAACTTTGGGGCTGGAGAACTTGCGCTAATATAGTTTGCGTGTATTTTATCTCTATACTTGGTTGTGGGATAGACTTTGAAAGTATGTGCAATTATAATAGGCTAACTGATACTGATTAATGAAAATTTGTCTTTTCCTATAGTTATATTAGCCCATTCTGTCCCACAGCTGGGCAAAGGCTTCCCTTGAGTCTTTTCACATCTCACGGCTATTTCCTGTTGTAATTTTATATCTTATGAAGCAGTCTAGTTCGTCTTATCGTCTTTGCCTGGGTCTGATTTGTAATGTATGCCGTGTGTGGCATTTGTTTCAAGCCATTCAACTTCCATGGGTCTATTTTCATACTTATGAAATACGAATACAAAATAAAAATGTTGTTTTTGTTTGTACACTACTTGATTTTGATCGTTTTAATTCCGTAGAGGGACGATACGGTGCGTATAACAGTATCGATTTAGAAAGACAAAAAAAATACAGGTAATAATAAACCAACTACCAAAGCAAAACACTAAAAAGTGCAAAAATAATTTCTGTTACGGAAGTCGGTGTCTTTAGTACCTCTTGTTTTATCCTTTTGCAACACCTACTGAAACTTTACTGTTTCATGCACCGGATCGACTTACCATGGGAATAAAAAGACTAAAATGTAACGAAGTATAAATAGTCAAATAATTTCAAAACTATTAAAATAATTAAATGTGAAAAGTTGAGATATAAATAGCCCATGATAAAAAAAAACTTATACAAAATGGTGAATACGTGCATTCTGCGCAATTTATTGATTACTTTGATTGCCCACTCGTAGATAAACCATATCTCTGCCATTATATTACCACAAGTACCAACACGTCTCATGGTTCCTATAACGGAATATCCATACCATTACTGACAAGTTACTTAAGAGAGCGGTGTATTGCCTTGCTTTGAGTTTAATGTAGGCCTAATAACAGGAAATTATCGAACATTATTTAGTTCTTTATTGGTAAATTTTATATATCAATGTTGGTAAAGCACAAAATCACTATGAAAAAAAAAGCACGAATCCCCGGTTTCTAAATTAAAATTTTGAAGTCGATTAATTGTCAAGCTCTAATTTAGCCTGATAGCCGATCTGTGGCATTCAAGTAAGATTTGAGACTTTCTTAATACTGAATTCAGAAGCCGGCCCTCCGTCCCGTTTACAGTATTTTTGGTCTTATGTGTGTGAATTAAAAAATGAAGTACCTACCTACCAATTTATTATATTAATATATATACTTTATGATGTATTGATTATTGATTAGTCTTATTCATTCATACTTCTTTGTAGATAAAATGCAGGTATAAAAATATCGAATCTATGTGCTATTGTATATTATGCTGACCTTTTTGGATTTCATAAATAATTCCGTTTTTTTTTTAGCCTGAATTCCTTCCATTTCTCTCGATGTTATGCTTCAAATCCAATTATTGAAAAAACCATCCTAGGCGTCCCGCCATCTCATTCTCGGTCTACCTTGACCCCGTCCAGCTGTGAAGTTATTATAGATTAAAATCTATAAATCCAAAATAGACTTAGTTTCTTTTAACAAGTATATGTCTCAATACTATTTTTGTAACAGAATGCTATTAATTAAATAAACTTTATATCCACATGGTAAACATAACTCAAGATTTCTATTAAATCAAGAATAATTTCTTGAAACAACACGCGCATTGCGGTTTCTCTGTTTATTTCCATCCTAGTTTCCACAAGATAAGGTATTGATTTACATTTACATGAATATTAAGTATTGACATAATAATTTATCTTTTATCTTCATGCCTTAGTATTACTTTACTTAGAAACACGTACGTTTTGTAGATTCGCACAAAAATGCTAGTTACGTGTTTAATGACCTCTCAAATAGCGTTTTGCATTATAAAATTGTTCGTAAAGTCTAGGTATCTATTATCTACTTCCAAATGAAAGAATATTTTCAATAATATTGCTGTGATTCCCATATTAAGTAGTTTTAACTTATCTTCGACTATTCAAGTATTTGTATTTAATTTTTCGTAATTGTGGAGACTTTTAAATAGTTCGTCGTTATCAACAATACTATTATCTTTGTATAGTTTGATGTAAGCCACTCAAAAATAAAATGATAAATAAATAATTACAAATTTAAAATGATTACCCATTTTCCGATATTCATAAAGTTTCGGATTTTCGAATACCTAATTCTGTACCAGGTGTTTTTTTTAATATACCATAACTCTAGGGAGCGAATGAGACCATATCAAAGAATCAACGGGTAAATACATTATTTTTCATACAAAATTATGGGAATAATCTTGGCATCCGAAAGGCCGCAACCAATTTTTGAAATAAATTAGTTTTGATTTATGATATCTTCGAAACCATGCATTTATCGACCACATATTCTAGAATTTTTGTATTATTTGAACTTATAGAATATAACCCTAGAGTTATGAGATATAAAAAAAACACATTTTACACCTCCAATTATACAAAATAACTGTTTTACCTGATAGAATCTCTCTTTCCCCCCCTCTCTCTCTCTCGTAACACAGTAACGCGTAATTAGTAGGTGAAGTACCTAGTAAACTGAATGAACGCCTGCACTTTTACGCATCCCAAACAAACATCACCGCTACTCCGGATGCGTGCGCGCAGCGTTTGCATACGACCTACTTGATTCGTGCAGGTAGAAACATTTTCACCATCATTTCACTGATTTCACTCAAAGTACTCGCGGTGAGAATATCCGCAAATTATCGACGAGCCGGTGATCGAGCCCTTCAAGAGAAAACTTTACTTTGCCACCACGTAACACCGACCATTCAAGTTTTATTAAAATCCTACCAGTAGTACCGCTTTTACTATAAATATCCGATTACTTTGATAAAGAAAGAAATAATTGTGGAAAATGATGTAACAAACCGGTTTTAAAGCGAATAATTAACCTTTTTTTTCCTAGTTGTGCGTTTTACCATTCATACCAACCATTATGGTAATATCGACCAGTTTCATTAAATAATCAAAAAAGCCAAACGACCTTGTCTCCCGCATACCGACGAAAAATCCGTTGACCAAATTGACCACAAGTATTTTTGGCTCCAACTCGCTTATTAATATTCGACCTTAATGACTTTTAATAAGGCTGGTTTTATAGAGAAATGTAAATGTTAATGTTTTTGTTATATAGAGGTATTGTTATGAGCATGGCACGGTTGGCCCGGTCGCACCAGTGTAAGCGAAACGTGCGCGAGAGACGATCATGATATGCGTGCAAATGATTTTCCAAAGCGATTACGTTCAATAAGTGTGTAATTACGTAAATAAGTTCTGTGAAATGATTGTTACTCTATAGTGATGTTAGTGTCAGATGAGCAAACTGGGCAACTGTTTTTAAAATAACTAAAAAATAGGACAATGTAAAGTTAAAAATGTATTCAACATCGGAAAATCAAGAGTTCCACCATGTTATGGAGGTAAACATTTTCTCTTAAATATTAAATATTTTCAGGAAAACGAAATACTACCCGCGGACATAGAAGCATTCGATGCCTCAATGAAGGTGACTTTTGAGAGAGTGTGTGAAGTTTTCTAACTGATTCTACTGTTTGGGTTTATTACTCGTTCATTACCAAAGACATACACATGCTGCATAACATTTTTCGGCCTAACTCATTTGTAAATTTACTGTCCCCTTGCATTGAGATGAATGACTCAATAGCGACGGACGTATCTTGTTAACAAAATTCAAAATTGACTACAAATTCTTAAGCTTTGTATCATACGCCTTCATACATAAACTTAACAGAACAACATACCAATAATACTTCTCACATTACAGGAGCTACAAGACATGCAGAACCGACGACATCAAGACAACTTCACGCCATCCCAGAAGAATATACTGCCTCTGAACAGATACGATGAAGCTGAGAAAGTACTCGCTAAGGCCTTGTACACATTTAACGGACAGACTCCGAGAGAATTAAGCTTTAGGAAAGGAGAGATTATCCATGTTAGGAGGCAGATTGATAACAACTGGTATGAAGGAGAGCTGCATGGCAGGATAGGACTATTCCCTTATAATTATGTTGAGGTAACTATTGCAACTTGATATATTTACACCTATATTATAAGCGGGGTTGTGGTTGGCGTTACTTTAGTTGTAACACTCTTTATTATTATTACTAGGAGGTTGTTTATATCTTCTTTGAATATGTATTAGTTCTAAATCTAGAAATCAAGTTCTCTTATAGTCAAACAAAAAAGCATGCCGCCTTCATATCATTGATATCAAACGATCGTGTTTCTAGACCGAAATGAAACGGTTCGTGCCTTTTATTGTCGTAATCCTCCTCTTATTCCAATTTCTTTGGGGTTGTAGCTGTATTTCTTCCAAGCATTTGAAATGCCCGTCATCTCAAAAGTCGTCTTTACTTTCATCTTTCTAGATAAATCATCTTACAAACGTTCCATCTGTCGTTACCTTGTGCCTCTTTCTCATATTTAATCAAAATCAATCTTCAAAAATCTAAATATCGACGTAAAATCTCATTTCCAGATCCAGAAAGGCGATGTAGTACAAGCACCCAAGAAACCCGTGGTCGTCGAGGGTCGGGCTCGAGCGAAGTTCGACTTCACAGCCCAAACGAACCTGGAACTGCCTCTGAAGAAGGGAGAGGTGGTGGTGCTGACGAGACGCATCGACCAGAACTGGTGGGAGGGACGGACCGGCACCAAGACGGGAATCTTCCCTGATAGTTATGTTACTATCCTGCAGGAACCCAGTCCGAGTAAACCTGGTGAGTAAAGTAACAACCACAAGGAAGGAGGAAGGCCTCCAACAAAGTGGATCAATAACCCTGGTAAAGGCCGCGGGAGTCCACTGGATGCGAGAAGCAAAAAATCGGTTGCTACGGTGACGCTTGGGGTGGTCTATGTCCAGCTCTAGAAGTCTCTTGGGTGAAATGATGATGAAGGTGATGATGAAAATTACAACCAATGTGACCATCACATATTTTTAGTTTGGTCATAACTTTACTCCGCTTTTGATAAAAGGATATAAAAGTTCATACTTGGGTATCGTTATTGATTTAAACGATTTATAGTTGGTAGATATAGGTAACACTCGTATAGTTCATGGCAACGCAAAAACAAAAGATGAAGATTATGCAATTAAAAACATAAACATGACATCTTGATTTGTGCCTCTAACACTTAACAGCCAACTCAGGAAATGCAAATTAATATATTCGATACGCCCAATTCCGAAGAGAAACATCATGATTACGCCATATCAGCCCATCTTATAAATTCTGAGCTGTCAAGACCATAATACCATGTTCGCGCTAATACGTCAAATTACGTAAGTTAATAAACACAACATTTTACTAATGAGGCTGACTAACTGCTTTGTAATGTTGGGCAACATTCCATCATTTTATCTTATCGCGAACTTATGATTCATTGTGATTATTGAACGGAATATCCCACAAAGCCCTTTGATTGTGTAATCGAAGGAATCCTTTGGATTCCAGATATCTTTAAGAAAGTGGTACTTATACTGTTATTTTGCAATTATAATGCTCAAATACTGTTTGCATAGTCTCTTTAGCCCTTACCCCAAAATATTTCACATTCAACATCAGCTTACAAACAATGATGAAGTTGACTTAAATTCCACTCTACTCTGTCTACTCGAATACTTTTATGTATTGATTCATGTTTGTATTTTGTATCTAACAAAACACTAATCGCAAATGTTTCTTATTTTTCCAGACCCTCAACCAGTACTAAACAATGACAAGCCAGTGGCGTCGCCAGCTGCCCACGGTCTTCTCAATGGCTCTGCTAAACGAAGCATGGGCTCCCACAGCTATACACCCCAACAGAATAGCCCTGCGCTGTCTAACGCACCACCCGCTACGCAGCCACTTCCAGGTTGGTTTATAACATTGATGTAATTTGTTTGAACACAGATGTTTTACAAAATGGAGTAACTAGCGAAACGTGGGTATTCTTTATCTATACCCATCCTTCGGGGACTTCAGACGTGATGTTATGTTATGTGAAGTGATCACAGAATAGCAACTCACTGTCGTTGTGTGACATAGTGGTCAAACGCGACCCTATAAAAGAGAAATAAAAAATCTTGCTGTCCATTAATCATAATTTTCCAATTTTCTAATGATGATAAAGTGGTAATAAAGACGTCACCTAAAAAGCAGCCAAGTTATAAGGGCCTGGGCCGAACACGTCTGCCGCATGTGGAACGGTTCATGTACTAAATCGAACACAATGTGGGTCCCGGAAAATGTCAGGTGACACCGCGGCAGACCCAGGCGAAGATGGCGGGATGAACTTGATGCCTATCGAAAGGATTGGTCCACAATTGCCCTAAACCGGAAGGTTTGTAAGGAAGAAAAGGAGGCTTTGGCCCTGCAGTGAGACAGAATAGGCTGGAAAAAAAAATACTTTGGTCTGACATGCAAAAATGCACGCCATATAATCTGGCTGCTTCAACATACTTCTTACTTAGAATAAGTAAATACTTGTACTGATGCTCGTATGTCGTTATTGTGGCTAGGACAGTGGCCAACATATTGTTCCTGTTCCAGTGTGTGACATATATCTCAAGTTACGTAACAAAACCCCGGCGGACGAGTGCTTCTGGTGACCTACTTAGCATTGTGTGCTGTGGTTTAGTAATATACTTCATCATTGTGATAGTAATGTTCAGCTTTTTTCTGTTAGGCATTCCAAACGACACTATATTCTTTAATCTTATCTTTATTATAATAACGGCTCATCTTCTTATTGTGTCTGCCACCCGCAAACGTCCGTCTCAAGTTACGTCACTAAGTTAGCAACCCAGAACATTATCTTTTACAGCTTGACATACTAACATTCCAATCCTACACAGGATAACGGACCTCCTGCATTGTTTCATTTGTTCATCTGATTCTGAACTGTGTTGTCATTTCTCGACATATCAGGTTACGACATTTAACCGACCCAGCCAGATATTTTTATGCAACAGCTTGCTTTTACATACTTGCATTCGTACACAGGATTACGGTCCTCTTGCTTTTTTTAAATTTGTTCCTCTCATTCCACTTTCATAACACAACTACTCCGGTGACGTCATTAAACAGAGGCAACTAAATTCTTTAATTTAGTATCTTCGAGCTTTGCGCATAGGTACATTCCTATTCTCTGGATAACGGACCTCCTAAAATTAAATAATGCAGTTTAATTTGTTCCTCTCATTTCTGAAGTGTGACGTTTCCTCTCATTTCTCAGGTTACGTCGCGAAGCCTGCGCAGGCGACGCTGACGCCTTCAGAGCGCGGCTACGGGCCGCCGACGGGCGCGGGCGTCGACCTCAATAACACTGAGCCCTTGTACGTGGACACCAACGCGGAGGCCATACCGTTAGTATACAATATTTAATTAATATTTTTGGGCAGCGATGTGTGAAAAAAAAACATTAAATCAGCTTTGAATTTAAATATTAACGTACTAGTTTAATTACGCTATGAAAATAATTAACTTTCAATGTTTATATAAATACGTGTCTCACGCAACGCTTATAGCTTTTTGGATACGCGAGAAAAGTGCAAAGATAACATCTAACAAACTACCTGAGCTAGGCATTTCAAATCATAAGAATTAATATTATGTGTACTATTTGAAATGTGCAAAAATACCACGTAGACTTTATTTTGTTACATCATCATCATCATCATACTCCACCTGACTTCACCCACTGCTGGGCATTGACCTCTCCTTTCTCGTGCCAATCTTCACATTCCTGCGCCACCCATATCCAGGTTCTACCAGCGATTGCAATAATCTCATCTGCCCATCTCACTGATATACTTTTATAACAATTCAATTTTTCTTTCCCCCTTCAGATACCGCGCGATGTACAAGTATCGACCACAGAACCCCGACGAGCTGGAACTAAACGAAGGTGACACGGTGTACGTACTAGAGAAGTGCGATGACGGCTGGTACGTCGGCTCCAGTCAGCGCACTGGACGCTTTGGAACCTTCCCGGGTAAGTGACACTTCTAGCTGATCTTAATTCTTGGGTTTAACAGTTCAATACCAAGAAATAAAATAAAACTATTTTTTTTTCGAAGGTTCTCTGCGTTTTTTGTGCTGAATAACATTATTTTACTGAATCTTACTGTAAAAGAAGTATTCATCCGAACTCTTTTCTAGTGGTCTTGGTACACCAACGATCATCCAAACGTAATTCTTAATTGTACACAAAAATTACATACAACATAGATCACCACATACCATTAATAAAATTGCTGGGCTTGTACATAGACCAACCGAAGGATACTTCAGTTGTTCTATGTGCAGTCAGTTAGAAATAAGATACTTATGGTAAAAATAAAAAAAATGTTGGGTGGATAGGAATTGGTAAATGGGGCCAACCATTTACCAATTCCCTGTTAAAGGGCGTTAAAACTGCGGGTGGGCTGTGATACTCATATATTCAACAATACATGACTGCGTGGTAATTTCTTTAAAAGTACATATAAAAATCACTATATGTTTCACACGCGAATACTCAATTTGATGTGTCGACGTGGTTGACACGTTATTATATATTTAATAGTAAAAATTTCGCTTTCGCTTCATTAATTTCTTTCCCTTCAAAGCCTTTTGCTTCAAGATACAATTTGGTAATTAATCGCCAATTTTTGTAATTCGATTTCTTATTCAATTTATTTAGAGACTCCATTTCTTTAAATTAATAATAGGTATAGGTACTTACTTATCTTCCTTAATTTACAAACCTATTTTTCTTTCGTAGCAATGGTTATGACATAAATAATTCGTTGCTAAGCATCTGATTTGCAACTGAAAAAATTTAATATAATTTTCTAATCTGGGCCCATAACCTATTAAAGGGCGTTAAAACTGCGGGTGGGCTGTGATACTCATATATTCAACAATACATGACTGCGTGGTAATTTCTTTAAAAGTACATATAAAAATCACTATATGTTTCACAGGCGAATACTCAATTTGATGTGTCGACGTGGTTGACACACCAGTCTTCAATTTTAAAACCTGACACATGCATTTGATTGTAAATAAGAATAAACTTAATACATTCTGTATAGCCAGAACTTAATGAGTTTTGCTAACTAAAACCTCATTCCAACATTCCCATCCACCCAAAATTTTTCCAAACACCATCTATCTTGCAAGTCCAGTCATGAGTAATATGCTTTAGTACACTACGCATTAGCATTGCTCTTAATTTATCTGCATTTGTATCATCGTATTCAAATTCAAATAATAAAAGCTCTGTTTCTTTTTGTGCAGGTAACTACGTGGAGCGCATCTGATAGCGCGAGTCGTCGCTGTTGCGGCGCCTGCGACGTGCCACGCTGTGCGCGCGCCGCCCGCGGTAACATGCCACACGTGGTAACATACCATACGTGGTAACATACCACACGTGGTAACATACCATACGTGGTAACATGCCACACGTGGTAACATACCATACGTGGTAACATACCACACGTGGTAACATACCATACGTGGTAACATGCCACACGTGGTAACATACCATACGTGGTAACATACCATACGTGGTAACATACCACACGTGGTAACATGCCACACGTGGTAACATACCACAAGTGGTAACCTGCCACATGTAGGCACTGATCATACGCGTTGGATAGACACCACTACCCAACACGGGGGAGTCAACGAGTGTACTGCTAATGTTCTGTTTGTTGCTAAGTAAAATGCGTACCGTGCAAGTTTTAAAAATTAGCACTCCATTCGTTCACTACTCCGTGACACCAAACAGCCAGTGAATCTACATAAACATTTGAGTGTAACAAAAAAAATATCACCAAAATATAATATAAGTTCATTTAAAGCTATCCCAAAAATCCCTCAATCTACCTTCTATAAATAGGTTCGTATACCGCGCCCACGATTTCTACGTATTTATTACCCAATGTAGTACCATAAGTACATGATAGCGGTGGAGGTCTTATATAAGCTCCGCTCTATGTTAAATATAACCGATTATGTACCTTAGAGTCTATCAAATGATACCAAAATTACGCCATGACTTTTTATAATATTTTGTACAAAGGATATAATAAGCTAAGTTGAAACTACGGGCATAATTGGCCTTCGGTGGAACTCGAACTTGCTGACCAAAGTGTACCAATACGACGGCATTAACTCTACAATCTAACATACTAACAGTAGACTATCAATGTTTATCGGTGTACCTATATTTTCGCTTCTGTCATCTGTGAACTAGAATATCTAACCGCATCGCGTCAATGTAATCTATCCAAAGTTGTTTTATGCGTCCCAAAGAGTATGTTTATCTGATAATTATGATGTTGTATAATTGTAAAAAAATAATAAAAATACTTATATACTTGTAAAATTGTTTAGTGTAGTATTTATTTATAACTTAGGAGTGAGTTGTTTGGGCTCGTCTTTTAAAAGTGATATTTTAAAAGAACGAAGCTAGATTACTAATTCTAAAATACTAACCGATTTATATACATCAATACATAAAAATTACATATATGCAAAAGTCAAACTTTGGAATAATACTTTTAGAAATTCTGGCGAGAGCAAAGTTTAGACATTTTGTGAGCAATTGGCGAAACAGTTGTACTTATACATACCGTACAGTAAATATAAGTATGGGAATCAGTTACCGTATTAATCATATACCTACATAATAATACTCAAGACTATGCAAAGGTTAGTATATATAGGGCGAGTAATTATTTGGCAACGGTTGACAATATTGTATGCTTAATTTAAAATTAATTGTATCGACTTAAGAAGTACGCGTGCTATTTATTAATCTGGTGTCAAATGTTCAGGCATCTATTAATTCGTTTTTATATAACTGTCTATCAAAAGTATTACGGTTTTTGAATAATGTCTAGTCATTATCAGATTTTGTAACTATATTTTTACAATGTTTAACAAATGTTTTCTCGTTTCATTGTATTTTTTACCTGATATCGTTCATGTGTACAAGTAGTGATGGTAGAAAACATGAATTTTCTATGTACCTAAGTGTTTGTACTCTCATAGGTGTTACCAAAGTATTTCCCTCGCCCTATGTCAATACTTCATTTGTGTAGATGCAAATTCTTTATTCACTATTTTTTAACCTATTGTATTGTTGTATTTACTTTTGTTAATTTATTTTTAAAGCACAAATGTTTTATTTTGTTGTTGACACCTCGACATACAATATAACATTAACTGCTATTGTTCGATATCATCACACCTAATAAAATAATCTTTGTATTTATAACGAGTTTTATTTCTTTGTGAAACCCTATTTCATGCCTTTATGGTGGATAATAATTTTGAACGATTTTATGTAATAAAAAAGAAATAGCTTTCAGGCTTTCAATAATGCAATCATTATGTTTTGGGGAAGAGAGATTACAATCTTCACAACGAAAATAGGAAAAAGTACTTATTGTATAAAAAGTTTATATCAAAACCTAATTTAGTGACAAATACAAAAGCCAGTATCAGGCCATTTAGTTGTGAAAATAAGAATAACAGCCATTAGAACATAAAAAGAAACGAAACTTATTTTACTTCTTCGATCTCGCTAATGGCTTTGCACGAAAACTTTTCACCAATACAAGCCAGTTTGTCAATGCTTTTAACTTTCGTTAAAAAAATTGTATTACTTATCATTTTAATCTTAATTATTTTGGGTAACAATAATCGTAAAAACTGCTTTAAAACTTTCAAATTAATGCTTTTATTATTTTGTACTTAAATAAATGTAAAAACTCCTTTGTGATTCGATTAACTATGGCAACAACAGCGTTTTGCGTTGCTAGGCAACGGGCAGATAACAAACATTGGTGGCACAGAAAAACATAATTATATTTGTTGTTTGCGACAGTGAGTCACAATCGCTTTGCAGTTTTCAAAGTTATTAAGTATAACTTAAAAAGACAAGTCAAAAATGGTGGAAACAGATTGGCGAGAAATATTAAGTTTCTCACAGAAGGAGCTCACACAATCAGATAAGGAGAAACTATGTGAAAGTTTGTGCTGGATGGAAGCCGATGATATTGAGCTGAATTTTACTGACTTAAAAACTTTGTTTAGACTTTCGCAAGATATTCTGAAGTTGAAGACCGAACAGGTAAAACGATTTCTGTATTTAAAAGATCTCAAGGAACAAAAATACGAACACAAACATTTACTTGAAAGTTTCTACTTAGTATAGATTGTATGTTAAATAGATGCCAGTATGTGGAAGTTTTGTGGTTTACCAGCCTCGCTTTGTGTCCCACAAAATAAATTTTATTATTATTGAAGAAAAAGATCGTAAGGAAACCGGCATGTCTTAAAACCAAAAATTCAAAAACGTTTGATATCCACCAACCAACACTGGGCCCGCGTGGTGGATTACGGCCCATTCTCTTTCACAGGGAAAAGGTCTGTGTCCCAGCAGTGGGAACCATAGACTACTATTATATACTAGAGATAGACTGGCAACTTACGCTTTTCATAGGCAGCGCCGTCTAGTTACCAGGACATACACTATTCATCGGTCACGTGGCAAAATAGCTAGGTACCTATATATAGTAGCAAGTAGAATAATGTAGAATGATTGAAAATTCTGTTGTAGTATATGAATCTAGTTTTGGTCTGGTTTGGTTTTAATAAACTAAGCCAAAAAAATCCAAAACTAGGTTCTAGTTGTACTACAACTGAATTTTCATCCATTCTTCCATTCTACATTATTCTACTCGTGATAGCCAATTAATTATAACACTGAACTAGTTGTTTCGAAGATAATAAAGCAAATACCAATTTACGAGGTTCATATTTATTGGGTAAATCAAAACTCGCAGATTTTTGTCAACATATTTATTTTCTTTCTTCACACTTGTTTTGCGACTTTGTTATTTAGGTACACACAAAATCACAGTAAAATATGGTCCAAACTCCAATTTACGGAGAGCCTAAGCAAGTAATGCTGATATCACGGAGGAACACAGCGGGCTCAACCCGTCGTGATTAAGAAACTGACACGACGAAAACGTTTATCTTCCTTGATTTTTAGTAAACACAGAGCAGTGAACTGAACTCGCCGTAATTTACACTCAAAATCGGAAAGCAAAAAAAATAATTACAAAAATATGCGCAACCACAAACATTTTTGCAATGCATGACAATTGACATTTGAATTTCACCGGTCATCCTGTAAAGCCATTTCATATTCGTAAATTCTACTAATAGTTGCGTTTTTGATCAATATGATCAAAAGTTCAATAAAATACTATGACTGAAGCACTTTTAAAAATGCAAAGAAAAAATACAAAAAATATTTTTAACTCACAATAGATTAAAATCAAAGATTTACGTTTATTTCTTCCACTAAAATATACTAATGATTGCTTCATGGATATTCGCTGGCAACACTATTCATTTTTCGTTCATGTCCCGTTATGTAGACGGCGCTGAATGCTAAGTTATTAAAATGTATACCAGTTGCCACCCTGTGGTGGGAACACTAAACTATTTGTATTTCTATCTGTCAACTTTTCTAGCATATTTTCTTGTCATAGATTTCGATATGTGGTTTAAGAGTTTTTATTGTTTTTTTTTTTGTTTTAGTGTGTTTTGTTTCTTTCTGAATATCCTACTATTTATTTATTTATTTATGTACACACATGTTAAACATTTTACAGAGAAAAGAAAGGATACAGATAGAACAGCACAAAGGTACTGCTTACTTCAATAGAAATTTCTTACAGCAGTCCTGCGACAGGATAGTTGGATGATAGACAAAGACACAGTGTGTAGAAAGAAATAAGGAAACCTAAAATAGACTAAAATAACTTAACTAATTATAAATAAATTAAAATTAAAACTAAATATAAGTATAGAAGATAAAAAATACATACATATAATAAACAAAATTACAATATAGGTACTATATAGTTTTATCCTCGACAATCCTGCAACGAAAATGAATTAATTATATTTAATGGAATTGGAAAGGCATACACATCAAAAGCTATAGGATAAAAACAGCCACATACACTTTATGCGATAGTTTGTAATACGGTCGATTGAAGCTTACCCCACATGTCTGCGTTATACGCATGAGTGAATATTTATGAGCTTATCAATAAAACATACTTATCCTACATACAGGGTGTCCCAGAAATCGACGTCAAGCCGTAAATGGGTGATAGACCAAGTTATAACAGTTCTCAGAAAAATACGAAAAAAAATCTATCTCATGTTTTAAAAAAATTATGTTCACTTTAAAAATTTACTAAAAAAATCAATCCCTGTAATGGTTCTTTAACTCCAATTGCTACAAATCCCATAATTTATCTAATTTTTTTATTATTATGTAATCTTGAATAATGCTTGTGTAGATTTTTGCCTAAAATTTAAAGCCAACTCCTCCTACTTAGAAGAAAATTAAACTTTTTCAAAACTAAATTATTCAAATTTACTATTTCGCCCAACTTTAACTGACTGTACTGAAAAAAAAAATGTACTACGCTAGTTTGGCAAGTAACATGAAAAATTGGCGCATTTAATAAGGATTCAAAAATGGTGTAACACTTGCTAGATTACGTTTTCAATAATTGGTCAAATTTTTTTTTGTAAATATTATCGGTTTTTACCCAAAATGTCCATACTTCCTTAAAATGACTTTAGCTTACCTAAAGCTTTGCTAAACTCCGTTTCTAATTCGATAGAGACGGAGAGAGTCATTTTACGAAGTGTGAGCGAGATAAGAAATCGAAATTTTACGTAATTTAAGAGCAAAGTTATGATAGTGATTCAACCTTTTCAAGACGTAAATGGGTGATAGACCAAGTTATAACAGTTCTCAGAAAAATACGAAAAAAAATCTATCTCATGTTTAAAAAAATTTATGGTCACTTTAAAAATTTACTAAAAAAATCAATCCCTGTAATGGTTCTTTAACTCCAATTGCTACAAATCCCATAATGAGACTCTCTCCGTCTCTATCGAATTAGAAACGGAGTTTAGCAAAGCTTTAGGTAAGCTAAAGTCATTTTAAGGAAGTATGGACATTTTGGGTAAAAACCGATACTATTTACAAAAAAAAATTTGACCAATTATTGAAAACGTAATCTAGCAAGTGTTACACCATTTTTGAATCCTTATTAAATGCGCCAATTTTTCATGTTACTTGCCAAACTAGCGTAGTACATTTTTTTTTCAGTACAGTCAGTTAAAGTTGGGCGAAACAGTAAATTTGAATAATTTGGTTTTGAAAAAGTTTAATTTTCTTCTAAGTAGGAGGAGTTGGCTTTAAATTTTAGGCAAAAATCTACACAAGCATTATTCAAGATTACATAATAATAAAAAAAATTGATAAATTATGGGATTTGTAGCAATTGGAGTTAAAGAACCATTACAGGGATTGATTTTTTTAGTAAATTTTTAAAGTGAACATAATTTTTTAAAAACATGAGATAGATTTTTTTTCGTATTTTTCTGAGAACTGTTATAACTTGGTCTATCACCCATTTACGGCTTGACGTCGATTTCTGGGACACCCTGTATACATACATATTATTATCTAGTTGCAAAAGCATTCCATGTTTCCAGCAAAGATTGCCGCAGATTTAATGCCCTGGGCATTAAATCTGCGGCAATCTTTGTCTTTTTCGGTTATTTTAATTGTAAAAAACATCACTGACACGATAGGATATTTTATGTGCCTCTTGTATGCATAACATAATGGCGGTTTTGAGATGCCGTGGCACGGGAAAAAACAGGTAGTACCTGCTTTTTCCCGTGCCAGGAAGGACTTGGAGAAGGGTTTTCTCTTGTTTTGGATGGACAGTAAAAGTTAGCTAAATAAAAAAATTGTGAAACAATAATTATCTTTTCATTCGCGACTTGTCTGCAATTTAAACCTAGCAACAATATATTAAATAACATTTTGCCATGAGCCAAGGCAAAGGCACTTAATGCAGACTCAGCATGTTTGTAAACTTGCCGTTTCTGTCTCAGTTCTGGTGGGCAAGGTTGTGCCCTTAGGTTTACACTCGTATTGTCTTCTCCGTCCAAACGCCCGTAACTGCCCCAAATCGTCAAGCCAGCGTTTCCTAGGCCTCCCTCTGGAACGAAGACGACGCCCATCTTCTGGCTCGCACTGCGATGATTCCTCTGGCCTCCTGACCCATATTCCATGTTTTAGCATTTCATATTTTCATGAGTTTGGTCACTACAGGTAAACAACCTAGTCGGCCAACTAAAGTCAACTCAAAAGAAAAGCGGCAAAATGAAAGTAGAGAGCACATACGCAGGTAAACGTTACTTTCTTTATTAGCCATTACGGCAATATTACCAGCCAACGACATTATGGTATGGTGCGAAAAGACTTTCCCATTTAACAACCTAACCACTTTATTATGATGTGCCCATTTTGACTAGTCATTTTCTCTCTACAAAACGAGTTAAAAAGACTAAATGCTGACTAGCGTAAATAAACGGTCTATTTTATATTTCCAAAGGCCACTTCTCGTTTTTCTTTTCATTGCGGTTTGTTTAAAATGTTGTCCGACCAGTAAATATGTGGATTGCGCAAAATAATTAGTTCTTGTATTTAGTAGGTATCTATGGCCAGGATCTTAAGCCAGACTGACCTATTACCAATTATTCATTTTTGATTATCGCGATGATATATATAAATTAACGTATTTTTATCAATTCAGTATCACCAACTCAAAGTAACGACAGTGCATTAGAAACTATAACCCATCAAGAAGAGATAATAAAAACAAACAAAGAGATACTAGAACAGCTGTATGCTGACATTGCTGATTTGGAGTCAAGGAAGAGTAAATTGGAGGAAAGTAGAAGTAACTTTGATGATAGTGATTCCAGTCGCGATGTTCTGTCTGAAATGAATGCAGTTGCTGAACTTGAACAACAAGTTA
This sequence comes from Orthosia cruda, assembly GCA_964057195.1. NCBI lineage: Eukaryota > Metazoa > Arthropoda > Insecta > Lepidoptera > Noctuidae > Orthosia > Orthosia cruda. The sequence continues at coordinate 38,707,838 of OZ059830.1, forward strand.
CTATGAAGAATAAACATATAAGGAAGTTATTAAGTGATGTCAAAGTAAATATCAATCCTTTAATTGTAATGATCATGTTTAACGAAGTAGCATATTTCATATTTATTGCTTTTTAGATTTTAGAAGAAGAGAATACTAAGCTAAAGGAAAAAGTGTCAGTTCTTAAGGATAAGTTAACTGAAGCAACTCAGCTGATCGATAAACTAACAGAGCAAATAATGACCATTAATAACGAATGTAGTCATTTAAAAGGTAATATCCAAGCTTTTAATAAATTTATGATACCATTTCTGTATATCATGGCACAAACAAACAATGTAATGACACTGCTTGCTGACTTGTCCACAATGCAATATCTTTACATGTTTTGTATGTATTTTAGAAATATTAGGCAAATCGGAACAAGCCAAAGCGAATCTATCATTTGAAATGGAAGGATTAAGGAAAGAACTATCCGAAAAGGACTTAAAAAGGGAAAACATATATGACGAAATAAAATCTAAAGTTCAACATTGGAAAGTAAGCATGAACTTAATACTCAAATAGTCAATAGTATCTAGATATTACAAAGGTAATGGTAGGTTATTTTACTCTTTTGGGCATGCTACAGATCGACTGATCTACATACATTATTATTGTTACTTATAATTGTATTCAAATAAATTATTTAATTGTTTTAACCATATAAGAACATAGCAAGATCGAAAAAAGCCGAGTTAGAAGAAATATCTAATGAAAATTCGAAATTAAAAGAAGATTTAAAGGAAGCTTCAAAAACGATTTCATCACCAAAGGTGAGTTAAGTACCTATTTATACTTTTTAACATATATACTAAATGTGCTTCATATAATATGAACTTTCTAAATATTACTACAGAAAACAGATTCAGAAAAACTAAAAATAAAGGAATTACAAGATAAGTTACTAGAGGCATCAAGTGAAATTGATCAAACAGCAAATCTTATTAATTTACTCCGAGCAGAAAATAAACAGCTAAAAGCTGTCATTGAAGAAGTACCAGATTATTCTGTGTCTGAAGTAAAAAACATCAGTGATGATAACAAAGAACAATCAATGATTAACAAATTGAAAAAGAAAGTAAAAAATTTAACTGTAAGTCTGCAAGGTGCCGAAGAAATGATTGGTGTTAGAGAGAAAGAGGTAACATATTTTAAAATACACGTTTATTTTACACCCATTGTAGAAATAATATTCCTTACTTACAATATTTTTATGTAACAAAGTTGACAGAAATTACATCGCAACTGCAACAATTGCAATCGGATGAAGGAATAAATGCGTTACTTGAAGGCTTAAAACATAAAAAGCGACAGCTGAAGTTTAAAGATGAAGGCATTAAAAGTTTAGTACAAGAAACAAACACTTTAAACAATTTAATAAATGACCTACAGCTAGAAAATGAAACATTAAGGTAAGACTAAGAAAGCTCATCCAATATATTTATATTTTTCAAATCCAAGGTTTTACTTTAATCCTATCCAGGATCTGATTTACAGATAGTTTTATTTTTAATTTTTAGACAAAAATATAATGTACCTGCTGACGAAAAGATACCTGTCAAAGGTATTATGAAGCACTATCGAAATTTAAAAGAAACTAATTCAGAAATTAGTAAAGAACTAAAGAGACTTGAAAATAAACTTATTGGACTCGAATTAAATAACCGTAATTTGAATGCTAAAATAAACAAGATGACAAATCTACTTAACAAAGTCGGATATACAAAAGACAAAATTAATGAAATTATTGAGGACAGTGAAAGCAATGATAGCACGCCTAAAGATGAAAATCAGGAATCAACTGGGTAATTAATTTGTTGTTTATTTGACATATTTAAACCCATTGGATAAATAACATTATTGTTTTCTTATGTATTTTAGAGTTTTGGCCAAGGAATCTGAGAATCATCAAAGTGTCTCGGCAAATCTAAACCAGGAAAAAGAAATGCTTGCAATCATAGAAGAAAATAAAGGACTTCGTAAAGGCCTTCAAGAAATACTGGATTTCCTAAAAGATAACAGTATGTACTCACCTGTTTTTTTTTTCTTTTGTCTTAATGATACAATCTGAATCATCTTGTACTTTATTTCTTTAATATTTTATAACCCTTAGGCAAGACATCTTCTGGTGTACTGACATTACAATGTCCGAGTTTAGAAGCAATATTGGTGTCGATGGAAGCACGAAATTCAGCCGGCTGGTTCGCACCACACATGTCAACAGTGATGGAGTTACGAGCAGCCTTAGGTGGCAAAGATGCCCTTTTAACTGCTCTGCATGAAGCCAGGTACTCACGAAACTGTATCTCAACTCATCAAAATTGTATTTGAAACATTCACTTTTACACATTTAACACTAGGTTTTGGTTTCACTTTCTAACTATCATAATCGTTCACAGGAAAGAAACGTTTGATGCAATGGCTCAATTAACGGATGCAACAAAAAAATCATCTGAACTTGAAAAAAGGCTAAATGAAATAGAAGTAAAGAATAAAGAAAAGGAGGCAGAAGAAAAACTTTTACAAGAAAAGAAAATAGATGTTGGTGAGTTTGGATCTTGGATGTCAGAAAAAGAACAAAATGATATTGACTTTCACGATAGATCACAAATCGAAAGATTAGTAGAAAAGGGAAATTTGCTCTATGAATCACAACTCAAAAAAGGATTAGAATACTTCCATATGAAATTCAAAGAATTATATGATAAACTAACGTCAATGGCCATTAGAGCTGCTGACGATCTCAACAAATGGGCAATTCAAGAAGAAAGTTACAAGGCAGAAATAGAAAACTATAAAAGAAGATTGACAATACAAGAAGATTATGAAGATGAAAGCGACCATTCACCAGGAATTGTGCCTATTCCTAATATTTACTGCTTGGAAAGAAAGTGTTCTTACTTGCAAGAGTCATACAAATATGTTAGAACCTTGAACGAAAATATGAAAAATGAGATTTTGGAAACTAAGAGAGATGCAACGGAGGCGGCATCAGAATACGAAATACAAATTCAGAAATTAATACTGACGGTCACTAATTTAACTGATAAATTACGATACACCACATCACTTGAACTCTTTTGGAAGCAAAATTTTGCGCTCAGTGAGGTTCTTTCAAAATATCGGAAGCTCGTGGAAAATGGTTTTAGTAATCAGAATGATTCGTTGTGCTTGTTTAAGCGTCTTGATGAAGATAAAATCAATATAATCAACTTTGTTCGATTAGAAGTTAATCAACAGGGCGGTAATTATTATTTTCATTATATTATTTAGTTCATCGTCTTAGTCTTGTGTAAATATACACAATTATAAGAAATGTTAGCGTTTTTTTTCTGGGTTGATGACTTACCTGTGATGCCTCTAGTATAGCAGATGTCTATAGGAGGTAATGACCACAGTTAAAACAAGCTGCACCGTGGTCTTTTTTGGCGTCCGTATAATCTATACAAATTATACTTTTTTGTGTGCCATAAAGAATATTGAATAACAAACGTAATAATGGAAACTGGCCTATTTAATCAATAATTTAATATTTTTAGGTAACATACAACAAGACACAGCGCAAAAGATAGAATCGAATATAGAACAGATGGTGTTAAAAAAACAAATAGAGCAACTTTGTTTGGAGATAGGCGAGAAGAATAAGAAAATTGAAGGTTTGGAAAGTAAAAACGCGGAACTGCAAGAGATGCATGCTAAGAATATGTAAGATCTGGTTATTTAAACGAAATAAATAAACATTTAAAATAGATTTCACTAAACAATTTTTTTGTTTTCTATTTTAGTGATGAAAGCTTGGCATCTGTTACAAAACAAGAAGTCAGTTTGATGAAGGAACAGCTGAGTAAGATAACAGAGGATAACCAATTACTTAAAACGCAATATAAACACATTAACAGTCAGTTCGACGTCGCGGTCCTTGAGGTATTTACTATTTTATACATAGGTATATGTTTTACGGAACGTAAACAGTAAGCGTATATACATAAGTAGCTGGTAATTTATTTTTTTTAAATTCAAATATATTAATTTATATTGATAATTTCAGCTACAGAACAGTCAACTGAGACAATTAAGCTATGATATGGAAATCAACATGTTGCAGCATCAGGTTTTAGATCTACAATCTACAAGTGACAGTAAAGCAATAATTGCAAGGTAGGATAAATCAAAATGAAATTAGGTGTTCGTTGGTTTGAATGGGATTGGATCATTTACATTTTTGCCCGATAAATCTTTCATTTGCAGGCTTAGCGGTGAAGTCTTAGTAGCCCATTTGCAAGCTTCTGAAAGCCACAATAGAATAGAAAGACTTCAAGCAGCTCTCGATAAGGAAAGAGAATTACGAATGGAAGCTGAAGACATGTTCAGTGCACGGCAGAAAATCTTTGATGTTTATGCCATGAGATACGAAACTAAATTCAGGTTATATCCAACATATTTATTTGCAATATAATAATTACAATACTTAAGTTTTAGAAAAGTAACACGTGCTAAAATGTTTTCGCTTAATTTAATTATTTATTGAATTTTTTAGATACATTTACGAAGTTATGCAGACATTACGATTACAATACCAGGGAAGTTTACCGCTTCTGTCAGTCGAAAATTATTTAAACAAAATAGAAGAACTTTCACGTAAAAATCAAGATGTGGATGCAAAACTCTATGAAATAGAAGATCTGCGAGCTAATTTAATTTCAAAGCACAGTGTGTTCGATCAAATCTTAGATGTGTCAAAACATAAATGTTTGTCAGATGAGGATAGTTGTCCACATAAACTAAAATTTATTATGGCGGTGAGTCTGATGCAAAATCTGTGAATTAACACTGTTCACAATACAATAAATAACTTAAAACTTTATCATTTCAGGAATCTGTAAACGCACGGGAACTAGAACATATTATAAAAAAATTAAAAGCTATGGAGTTGTCTCACGAAAATTTAAGAAAGTACTGTAATAATATGGAGAAAACGCTGGTTCTAGTTAATCAAGGTTTTGAAAAGATCGTTGTGAATGGCAAACGTCAAAGTAATGGCGAAGAAAACAACGAGCTGTCCATCGAATTGGAAGATGTCCAGTCTGACGATGAGTCAAGTTCTAGAAGTAAGACATACATACTTTCATTTGATTATTTTACAAAGTTAAATCAAACCAGCAATTTTAATTGTACCTTTTCTTTGATTTTAGGAAGTCAAACTGTAACTTTGACAAAACCACAAATACTCAAAGAACCGTCAAAAACTTCAAGTGAATCCCCGAAAAATGAAAAGAAAGTTTCACCTGTCAAAACTATTCCAAAAAAACCAAACATACAATTATCTGATGTACTTGTTCAAACTATCCCGATTGAAATAAGCAAAAGCTACAAATCCGTACAAACAGATGAAAAAAGCGATGTAATAAATGAAATGTATAGCCAAGTTGAATTGCTCAAAGTGGAAATTGACAAAAAGACTAAACAGTTACATGAATGTATGACATTAGCACATAAACGTACTGAAGAAATCCTAGTTCTGAACAATGAAAAAGTAACATTCGATTCTACAATTCGAAACTTAAAGGCTTCTAATAGTCAAAAAGATGTTATAAACGAAAAACTACGATATACTGTAGAAGATTTAACAAAACGACTCAACGATATTCAAATGAGACGGTTTACAGAAACGAACCAAAAGAAGAATGAAGAGAACCAAACTTTGCTCTTAGCTTTTAAGCAATTAGAAAATGATAAAAACACTATAATGGTAGAATACAAAGAATTATTGAGAAATGAAAGAGATGAATACGCTAAATCTGTGAAAGAAATGCAGGTGAAAATAATGGAGCTGCAGTCAAAGTTAGATAGGTAATTTAGGCGGATGTTTATATTTGCTAGTACGCCTTCAAATCGATCATTTTCAACTAGCTGATAACACGTAAACTACGTATGATGTTAAACATACCACTAATCACTTATATATTGCAGACGAGCTAGTGAGTCCAGTATCTCCAACGGAGAAGCATTAAAAGAAGTGGTTAAAAAATACTCAATACAAATCGCGGAATTAGAAGACAAGTGTTTTAAACAGCAAAGTGAACTTGACGAGTGCAAATCGGACCTGTTAGTATAAAACAGTAAATTTTTATTACATGAAGTATTACCTAATAAAATCTGATATTTATAATAATGATCGGTTTACTTCTCAGGACTACGTATCAAACTGAATCAGCTAGGTGGAAAGAATTAGCCGCGGAGAGACTGACGAAAATGGAGCAATTGCATTCTCAAGTTGAAGAACGACATTGTCATGAGGTGATACTTTTACTATTAATAAAATTAATGACGCTATGTTATCAAAGAATTATGGCCCTGGTACGATTTTAGTTTATCGCGTAACAGTAAACGCCAATTTCTATTGGAAATGGATACGCGTCATCTAGTGACACTACAGCGAAACAAAATTATTCCATACGATTTGACCTAAGCGAACTTTTACGTTAACGCGATCGAGTTAGTGTATAAACTCGCAATATGTACTCAGAAAAATGTAAATGATGCTTCGTTTATAGGTGAAATCATACAAGGACGAGAATGAGCACTGGCTGTCCCAGCTGAACGAAATGCAGCGCGAACACATGGATTTAATGTCTAGGCTTACTGAGCAGAAAACTGTTTACCTGAAGCAGTTGTCGGATAAAGATGCACAAATTGAGCAACTCCGCCTTATCGTCAATAACTTACGGGTTTGTTGTTTATTTTTATTATGGCTTGCCGGAGACGCAATTTAAATTGCCTTGATAGGCAATATCATGACGGATATCGTGTACACGTATGTTTAAGAAAATTTCAAGTGCAAATCGGTCGAATTGCATGGTATTGCGTCAATGTGAACGAATTTGCGATTAAAATCGCCTTTCAGTAAAATATAGATCGAATCGCGTTGAACCATCGGGAAGGTCATTTAAGCATATTCTTAAATATCATCTGTCAAGCTATCATGCAATACTTAAAGCATATAATCTTAAAGTCTAATATTCCTTAAATTGTTATTTGATAAAATGTTATTTACAGACTCAAATAATGAACATGCAAACTCTGATATCGGTTAACGACCCAAGTTTCGATCTATCGGCTATAGTCGAGGTAGATGAAAGCGATATGTTATCTCAGCAAGGATCAGAAAGACTTGAGTTGAAGTTTGAATCCACGGTGGATTTGCACGATTCGCATGACGATGTGGCTAGGATACCGGCTTCTTCTACGACTATTTGGTGAGTTGCTAACTTATTATGTACACAAAATAAAAAAAAGAGTAAAAAAATAGGCTGCCTTTACACGAAGTGTCAAGAATATCTGTTACACCTTTTTTGTAAAGATTCAACAAGGCAGCAGTTGCCCTTCGTCGATCGACTAAATTATTAAATATTTTAAGCCTCATGCATACTTAAGCACATAATATATACCCAAAAGATATATTTTAATGCGTCTTTTGTGCCCAACACACGAATTTTCTTTCAAAGTGTGGCACAATTTGACTCTGATCTGGTTTCAGTTGCACCGTAACGTCATTGGTCTAATATCACTTATTTAATCAACTTTGATTTTACTTGGCAATAGAAGCTGGTTCATATACTTATCTGTGTAAGCTAACTGATCTTTCAACTATGTGTAAACTCATAATACTAAGTCTCAATCTTGAGTAGTTCTAATACTAGTTACTCTTTCAGGCAAGAGCCCGTTATAGAGCGTCTTCGCCGTGAGAAGCAGCAGGCTACCAAACAGAACGCCATCCTTCGGCGACAGATCAAAGTGTTAGCTTCGAGGGAGAGACGCGCTCGCTTGGATGCTCAGAACCTTAAGAATCAAGTCTTTAGAATGTATGTTTATATTAAATTATATAATAATATATAATGTAATATAATATATATTAATAAATATAATAAATATAATATATATTAATATTATATTTAAGGAACACCAACTGTGCTTTACGGTTAGAAAAAAATTGTGTTTAGTAATGTAAACAGCATATAGTGATCTTGTACGGTTAAGTGTACCTAAGGAAATCTACTATATACCTCAAAATTTACCTAATAACAAAGGTCTAACAATTTTTTTTTAATAGAGCATTAAGAACTGAAGGTCAATAGAAAATAGAGCGGAAAATAAATTAAGGGTTTAAAATAGAAACGTATCAATCTCTCTATCTCATCCCAGAGCCAACCAATCTTTACCAAAAATATATTTTCCAGACAGGGGCAGACTTCACTAAGATTTGAAAGCGGACATTCTTTAAAATACTTGAATTAGTTCCTTTGGTGATCTACCAATGCGTGTGTGATACCCAGTTAATGGGTTCTGGAAGTCAGATAGGCAGTTGCACCATGTAAAATATTGATACCCAGCTGAATCTGGTTAAACTGGCTACGCAGATTGATTGATTGAGATATCTTTCAATGTTTAGTAAAACTATTTTAATCGGTAATGAAATTACTCTAGAAGTACGACTGGAAGCAAATGCACTACGGCTGAAACAGCGGCGTTGCTCAACAAAGTCGCTTCGCTTCAGGCACAACTGACGAGTGCACGCAGAGATACTCACTCCAGCCTCGCGCTCTGGGATAAGTGGAAGAGGTAACACCGTAATCATCATTGCCATTATTTATCATTATCGTCATTATCTTCATGCCCTCTCGCTCCGTACCATGGCCTGAACCAGGGCCGGACGCGAGAGGTCGCCACAGCCGATCGCCTCCACGAGGACACGGCGTTGCTCCGCCCAAGCGGGGTAGACCTCTACCGTATGTTCTACCGTGCCCTCCGGGTGATCCTCACAATGGTGACACCCGGGCGTTTCCTCCCGCCTTATCCTGAACAGGAACCTCCCGAAACAGCCGTGTCCGGTGAGGACCTGCGTCAGGCGGAAGGTGAGGACGCCGTGACGCGTCTCAAGCCACTCCTCAAAGAGGGGCGGCCATTATAAGCCTGTGCTTGTATAATATATATAAACTTAATCAGTTACCAACCAGCATCAAGTTCATTATACCATTTTACAAAAAAAAAAGCCTTTTTAACGGAACTAAATCTCAACTAAAGTTGATGATCACTAAGATGATTCAAAAATTTAAATGTTCTATTCCCCAGATCACAACAATCGGCAGAACGTTGGCAGTCTCGCTACGAAGACAAATGCCAAGAAGTCACTAAGCTGGAGTCTTCCCTAAGTCTGTCTAAATCGGCTATGTCAAGATTGGAAAAGGAGAAACGAATGCTTCTTTCAAAACTTCATGAATTTAAAAGTAAATATTATTCAGATTTGTCAACTTTATAAGAGTGTAATATTTTGAATCTTTCATGATTTGTAAGTTAGAGAACTGTGAATCACTCATATGTTCCTGTTGGTTAGTGAAATATTTACGCAGTTATTGACGAGTCACTTTGACTGTCCTTTTAGTAATGAAAACAAGAAACGATCAAAGCTTTTAACAAATACCTTACTGAAACCTTACTAAGGCATCTTAATGCCATCATAATTCCTTTATGAATAAAGTAATGGTGCTGTGCGTCCTGTGTAGCTCTATCTCTCTCTCTCTCTCTCTCTCTCACACTAGTACCATTTTTTGGCTTAATGCCATCAACTTCATCACAGATGACAACCAGCTAGTGGCGGTAGAGAAGCAGGAAGTTGAAACGCAGGAGAAGCCTGTCTGTAAGGAGTGCATGTGTTCGGACGCGGCCGCTCTGCCGGTGTCCTCTCAAGCTCTGTTAGATAGGGTGCAAGCGCAGCAGAGGAGGATCGTGGCATTGGAGATTGCTGAGAAGGTAAGAAATGTTAACTATATCATTATCATAATCAATAACCAACTAGTAGCGATGGAGAAGCAAGAAGCTGAGACTCAGGAGAAGAGCCACTCTGCGAGGAGTGCATGTGTTCGGATGCCGCCGCTCTGCCGGTGTTCTCTAGGCTCTGTTAGGTAACTTTATCTAACAGAGCATAGAGGACATCGGAGCAAGCGCGGCAGAGGAGCATACCGGCAGAGGAGCATAGCGGCCTTGGAGATAGCTGAGAAGGTAAAAAAAACTATAACATTATCATTGAGGACAACCAAAACAAAAAAAGGTAGAGAAAACCGTGAAAACTCTAAATACGTTCCTTCTTTATCAATATTTCATGGAATTTCAAATACCAGCTCTATATACAAAAACCAAAGCAATTTTAATTTAGACGAAGCGTATTTTTAAATCGAAAATATTCTCGAATTCAATCATTTATAGTATCTTTTTCTTGATTTAGGTACGACTTTATCAATTTTACCGACTTTTTGGTTCTGGCATCTACATAGGTTACGTATAGAGATAAGAATATTTTCCCGACATAAAAATTATTTCAGGGCAACGAGCTTCTGGTATCTGAATACGAAAGATCACTAGCAGAAATCACGTCATTGAAAGGTCAAGTGTTGAAGCTGGAGTCAACGTTACTGGAGTCGCAGATACGCACGCCGATCAAATCCGCCGGAGACGCACAACCTGAACTAAACTACTGGAAGAGGTTAGACTATTATAATATTGCCCTGATATTCCTGGTATTGACACCGGAGTAAAAGAGTCGACGATGAATATGAACCAACCTTTAGCATGGAACATTTAGAGATCAGAATCAGCTTTGCCATGTAGGTACATATTTTAGTTAAATGGTCTTCGTTTACTAACATTAGAAAAGAACTGGGGTATCAATCTCATTCCCACAAGTATAAGATATCATTATTTTGTTCCGGTCTACTCTATTAATATGGTTTGTTTAACATCACTAAGCAGACTAATGTCCTTCAGCACTATATAAAATATATTCTCTTCTTCTCCATCAGCTATTGTGAGATGTTAAAAGAAGAGAACGTACAGCTGACTCAGAAGATCAACTCGATTGAGTCGCACCCGACCACGGCACATCAACACAGAGTCAATGATCTTGAACAAACCGTGCTTACGCTTAGAGGTTTGTCAAATCATTACAAAATATTATAATGATGACATTTTTTCTAGATTCACTATAGCGCATGACCTTGTCATCTTGGATTATAGTAGTGAAGACACTGCATTACAATTTTTGTTACCTATATATAATAGTTAATGTTGTGACGTGACTTCATAAGCCCTGTCCTATAATTTAATGTGACGGCGGGGAAGCTGGCAGGGTATTTGAGCAAGCATATCCAGAAAGAAAATATTTTAGCTGAGTAGGTGCGGCTTGCTGAGAGAACACCGGGCATGTATCTGAAAAGTTTAAGATAGGAGCCTTACGACTACGATGACTTTTAGCTGAGCTATCAACTTTTCGCCTTGGATAAGCTTGCTCAAAAATGCTGTCAGCTCCCCCTCTGTGAGGAACGTTCTATAGAAAAAAGCCCAATAGGTATGTGCAATGTTCATTTTGAATGGTAATATATTTGAGTTCAACTACATTTTTTCTCAACCCCGGCGACGTCTCCAATTTTATTATCAAATAAATAGATATATTTATTGTCACCCAACACGATACACTTTTCGATGATGTTTCCTAGTTGCACTTTGTACGTTGTTTCTCACAAATTATTTCAGGTGTGATCAACAAGTTGCAAGCGGAACAGAAGTCAGGGGTCGTTCCCAAGAAGATCGACTCGAGACCAAGCAGCAGCCGTAGCAACCGTAGTACTACTACGGAGAAGGTAAGGAATTTATTAGATTTCTCGAATGAATTCCGCATGCCCAAAAAAAAACTTGAATAGGTACCCCAAAATTGCCAGATAGGTATTTAAAAATTTGATAAGCAGCGGAATTGCCTTTACATAAATACCAACTTCTCAATAAACGCACTAAAGAATAGGATGATGATGCTTTCTTTATTTTTGATATTCGTGTTTGTTAACCCTAAACTTATTATGTGCTTACTTAGATGATAAAAAAGTATAGGGTTAATGATTATTTTCCGACTGCATGGCCCTACCATGCAGTCGGAAAATAATCATTAACCCTATACTTTTTCTTCGTGTAATAAAACTAGTTAACCGACTTACCAAAAAAGAGGAGGTTCTATGTTCGACATTAAGTTTGTTTTTTTATTTGTATATGTTCACGCATATCTCCGTCAATTTTGGACCGATTTTGAAAATTCTTCTTATGTTTGGAAAAGTATATTTTAAAATTAGTTCCATTTTAATTTGGTGAAGATCTGATGAAGAACTTCGAAGATATACAACAGAACTCATCTAAAAATTACGGCAAATCTCTCGGGATTGCTGCAATCGCATGTCTGTTTATTGTTTATACCATTTCATAAGGGGTACGCAGAGCTCTCATTTCACCGGTTATGTTTATGTTTCATGATATTCGGGTGATCTATTCTGGTGTTATAGATAACTTACTAAACAACTTGCCTATTAGATACAAATAAAAAGTTAAAAATAAAAAACTTTTTACAAAAAAATAAACAACTTTATTTTTGGAAGTCGGCGTCTTTCGTTGGTACCAATTTTCTATGTTATGGACACCGACTTCCATAAATAAAGTTATTTTTCACTTTGTAGTGTTTTTATTTGGAAGTCGGTAGTATTTTTTTGTAAAAAATAAAATTTTACAATGATGAGTTAGCTTTCAGATTTAGGGTAAACAAAACTAATCTCCTATACCAGGTATATCCTTAACTAAAAGAACACTACAACTTTTTTTGTAAAACACAAAATTATATAATTTAATAACTTTGTTAGTTTATAACTTCGTAATCTATTTAAATAATTACTTTCAGGGTCGTACTCAATCGGAATCGCATCGCATAGAGGTAGCAAATCTGAAAAGGACTATTCATGACAAAGATCTGCTGCTAGAAAGATCCAAAGAAATGCTCAAGATAGCTGCCGAAAGAGAGGACGAGTTGTTGAGAGAGGTAGGAGAAAAAATAAGTTACTTATTATACACTTTTAGGGCGATATGTCACAAGCCCTTAACTTGCAATAATAATGTGTGCAAGGAGCTTGCATGCCATCGGGCCATAACTCTTGATTGGTGAATTTCACAATGGCAGTCAAGCTTTAGACCAGACATTATGGAATTTGACTACGCCATCTAATCGGAAATTATACAAAATGTTTATGAAAATAGGAGAAGTATCCATATTATATTATATTGCATTTATTTTTCAGAATGCCTACTTACATCGGCAACTGGAAGAGATTACAAGACCAAAAGGTGGATTTATGTCAGCTTAGATTTTTCTCACGTGCCCTATAGTTGTTAAGGTGTTTCTGAACGAAATATATAATACAAGGCAGAAATGTATTGCCAGTTTTGGTTTATCTATGCGAGTTCGAATATCATTTGCTCAAACAACAAAATCTTTAATGATAATATTTATATGTTTTTTATAGTGTTTTTGTAGTTGTATGACAGAAGAAGTACTGTAAAATATTTGTAATAGTAATAAATTAGCTACAAAAAAAAAATCCAATAAGTACAGAAAAAAAATTATACTAAAATAATATGTTGACAATTAAGACCACAAAATGTATTTGCGGTCTTCTTTGACGGTCCGTTTTTAAAATGCTAATAGAAAATCAAATGTATTTCTAACAGAGTTTTTCACGAGATTTTATTGCATAGCGTCAAAATGCGCTCTCCTGATATTTCGCTCTCGATCTCTTCAGGCATCTACATTCGAGCTAACGTTTTCAATATTTTGTTATTTGAGCAAACGACATTTGTAGTTAAATCGCCAGCAATATGCTAAATTCTTATTCTGAATTTAAATGTTGTCCGCTGGATGCGAAACGCACGGGACCGGTCAATGTGGCGATGCTTGTAGGAAGTCTATTTTCAACAGTGGACGTATTTTGGCTGAAATATATAAAGTAATATGTAATATAAAATAATAATGATGATGATGAAATGTCGCCGCAGTAACGATAATGGAATATATTGTAGCCACGTATCGTTGCTGACTCGTAGTCACAACAGGTTATCACACCAGTGTGACAAACAGGATTTTTTTTCTCGTTTGTCACACCACTGATTTTTCCACACCATGTATACAATAATTGCTAGTGCAGTACCTGTATATTCTAATAAAGTCGATCTGCTGGTGATGATGATTTTAGTTTTTTATTCCGTTTTTAACGCAATGTTTCAAGGAAATGGTCGACCCTTCTTTTTTTTTTCGATATCAATTTTCTTTTGATTGAATAATACTGTTAAAAATGTATTATTCAGTTACTTATGCCGAATCACCATGACAAGTTACACGATTGAACAGCACGTTCAAATGATAAAAAATCTGAATGAGCGATTCGAGCGTTTGGGTTTCTCTCGCAGGGGTGATGTGAATTGACCACAAAGGTCATGCGATTTGACACCGCTAGACCTTTTATTGTAGGGTTTTTTGAAGTCACAGGACTATGCAAACAAACCACAATCGACCGATGCCCTAAAGGTGAACACACACAGGCCATTGCCCAAATTCAGCCGGATCTATGCAGAAGAGTCATTGATAATTGGACCACTCGGATCCGTGCCATTGTAAACAGCCGAGGCGGGCATTTGAACGATGTCATATCATACTCGTATTCCACACTTAATGGCACAAGTGTGCTTTCCAAATAAAAAAAGAATTTTGTTAATACCACAGCTTCTTTTATTTCATTTCAACATCTAACCGCCCTTATTGAAAAAAAATATGTGATAATCTGGTGTGACTACGAGTCAGCACTCAAAACCCTTTAGTATAACTAGGACAGCACTAGTTAGGAATAAATGGTGTGGAAAAATCAGTGGTGTGACAAACGAGAAAAAAATCCTGTTTGTCACACTGGTGTGATAACCTGGTGTGACTACGAGTCAGCACTCCCACGTATTACCGTAAAGGTAACCAGTTTAGAATAAGCTCGTTAATAATATAATTTGATTCACTTCCTCCTTAGTAATTTTATGTTCATTCAATAATAAAAATAACGTATCAGTTATAGTCCATTTATTTTCTTTCAAATACACGCACATTTTTTGTGACCACGCCTGTCTTAAACTCTCAAAATTCATTTGCAACAACTCGAAAAACAATGTAACGTGAAAAATAAGTTTTGTTTCGTGCATACACGCATTTATAACAAAGCCTGTTTATTAATCTTAAATGTACAAACAGTGGTTCCAGGCATACTTTAAAAAATATGATGTTTTTTTCAAAGTACTCGTACCAAAATGTAAAAAAAAATATTTGTACCTTTTGGAACCACTGTAGATAGGAAAAGTGACGGTAAATACAATTATGTCAATGGTCTGCATCGTGTACATATCGAAGCGATGCTAATACTAAACTATACATTTCTAAAATGCAACAACTATCAACATAGTTTTTTACAATACATATTCGGTTTGCCGAAAAATGGAAGACAAGTTGCATCATACCTCTGTTATTACCCATTATACAATCACTTTACATGCACTGTTATACATAAGTAATTACAAATATGCGTCTTATATACCGCATCAATACAATAATAAAGTACAACATTATAAGTACATTTTCAAGTTATAGGTTTACAGTCAGGGTACCAGTATTTTGAATAAAATCGAAAAGCTTGCCCTGCCTTCAAATGGTATTTTCGTACTTTTTTGTAGTTTGATACCATTTTAAAAACCATAAAAATTAATTATATTTTTTACATTTTCGTGTTAAAGTACTAAAAAGTCATTGATTTCATCGGATAACATAATTGATAATTATTTATTATATTAGAATGATGATCTGTCTATTTTACATTTTAAGCAAAGAAATTATATTGAGACTACACCAGACAGGTTCTAGGCGTGAAGACTTGTAATTGGCTGACAGATTGCCTTACTGTTATTTATCACCATTGTATGTATTTAGCTGTAGTCTCCCAAAGTCTTTAAATAAATAAGTCAAGAAGTAAAATTTTAATTATGAAATAATTTTCACGTTCAATCATTGCATTTGACTCTCTCGTTCTCGTCTTCCTCTTTACTGAGTGTCGTAATTCCCCCGTCGTCATGGAGCAAATTTTTCCTTCACGAACTGGCGTCATCTATCCTTCCCTTATACTACCAATAAATAAATACAATAGGTATATAATTTTGATTATAGTTAATGCGAATTCACAAATCCCAAAACACCAAAACTACCAATGCAAAAAGTTTTAAGGCCAGTTTACACTCTTATCAATACTCAACATTATAATATCTATTTTCATCATTGTTTTCCTTATCACCCGTGTAGGTGCAGATGATTGTAACGTTTTACACTCACATCAGGCCAATGGTATTTACTCCTACGTCTCAAGGTCGTCGTTGCCCACTAAACAGTCAAACTATTGCCCAATTCGATTCTATTTTAGTTGACCCAATTTCAGGACAGCTACAAAAAATAATAGTAGCATTTTCCTTGATATTTTTCAATAAATTACGTCTAGCTGTTTAGACGTGATAATCATTTTAAAATCAGTTATTAATGGTTTATATTTATTTTCGTTCGCTTTTAAACAATCATACGTTGAAGCAACTCCAAAACCAAGTATAGTCGAAAGTTACACATTTCATCATCGATAACCACAAATTGCAACTTATAACTTTATGGAATAAATAATTATTATAAATATTTGCTTATTAATAATTTAATACTAATTTTGCTGCTGTCAATCCAGCAATATTCGAAACTTTTTATTCTGCTTTATTGACAACTTGTAGCCCGTATTGAAGCTCATTTATGAATCCCGGTTTAAAGCTGTATTTAAGTAGGTACAATATTAGTATAAAACCTCGTACACTTTGAATAGAAATTCATGCTAGAGCATAGGTCCATAATAAGGGCATTCTTTATCCCTTTTTAATTGTATGTGGATTACAAAAATATCCATCTGAAATATATTACTTATCGATACAATATCCGTAAACTAGGAATGTAATAATAAACAACAGCACTAAATTCACAAGAAAACAGAAATCACAATCATTATTTATAACTTAAAAAATGATTCATAAACTAAAATTTTCTACTTATTAAGTACAGTATAATTAATCTTCAACGCCGTTCGATTGCAAGAGTTTACACTGAAAAATGCATAATAAAATATTTTAATTCTATAACTAAATTATTATTATTATCTGTAAGTGATAAAAAAGAAAAGAAAATAAATAAATTATGACTGAATTTATCTCAAAAAATAATTATTATTTTTAATATTCACCAAAACCGTTTAAAACCATATAAATAATACTAATTTAGAATAAAAGAATAGATAGGTCATAAATCGAACTTACAATAAAAAGAAATTAAGTAATGGCACAAAATAAAAATCCATCATGCATCCATGATAATCATAAGGAACTAAAACTAAGACAAAAACACTTTCTAACTAGTGCTGTAATAGCGGTGCTACAGGAATAGTTTTAACACTTGCTTATTGCAACTTAATTACTTCAGTGTACATTTCTGGGCTCTGCCTAACTCTTCGGGTACCTAATACAAGCGCGACATTTTTCTTGTGTCCTTGGGTTAAAAGTTTATCCAAGAAAAAGTATACTTATAAATAATCAAGTGGTGAAACAGACCCAAATATTGTTAATTATTGTACATATCTCATGCAAAGCCCCACTAAGTATCTACCATGCAGAATATATAAAAAAAAACAAAGAAAGTATACTAGTGCCAATTTTCATTAACACTAAGTAACACCTAAATAAATGGCGACACGGCATTGCATTTTTAACGTTCGGCTCAACATCGAGAGTTGAAAATACAATAGATGCAATGCTATTTATTAATTTTCTTAGTGTCAATGAAAACAGCCATAATAAAATCAACAAAAGTACAAACCTTAAGTAGTTCTCACACAGAGATGCGCTAAGGAAGAAGAACACTTTCAAAGCGATGTCATCTAGAAAACAAACTACCACTCAAAATGATCACATGACACTACATTACTGTTAATATTATCAAATATGATATTGAAGTATATTATTCATTTTCTATACCAATATTATAAAGAGGTAAGATGTTTTTGTTTATGTGTATGTTTGTTTGTTTGTACCGAATAGGCTCCGAAACTTCTGGACTGATTTTAAAAATTATTTTAACTATGTAAATCTACATTATGCCCGAGTAATATAAGCCATAATTTAGTTTAAAAAAAATGGAGATCCTTATGAAAATTGCAATAATGTAACCCTAAATATAAAACTCATAATTTGGCGTGCGCTGAGAAAACTATTGATGATACATAAAAATGAATCATAATTAACTACAAAAAAGTCTGTGAGAGAATATATCTCACTATCATAGTTAAGTCACAAAAGCAGCTTTTGTGTTCTAAAATTTATTATAATATTTGTAATAAATCGGACCAAAGTTAGCTCGTATCCAGTAAATAAAATAATTTATTAATGTATCCTGTAGGTATGTAATAATTACCAGTAATTACTGACCGTGAGAACTAAGGTGAAGTAAGCTTTGACAGCTCACTTCACGATTGTTACAGAATAGCAATACAGATTTAGCATGCCCCTAAAATGCTCAAGACTGTTAGTAAACATTATTTTCAAAAAATTATAAATGTGTGTCACCCAAATACCATTATTATAAGGCGGTTACGCACTACACATCCGTGTCCGTGATTTGAGTGCCGAGTTCAACATGTTCTAAATTATGACATATTAAGAGTTCAAATGTAGTGCGTAAGCTGGGATACAAGGAGTATTACGCCTACGTCGGAACCGAAATTTCACGGACACGAATGTGAAGTGCGTAACAGCCCTAGTTTATAATAAATCTGGTGAGATCGTATACTTTTTTTACTCGAAAAAAATCTGATATATTGCGAAATATCGAATTTAGATGGGGCTAATTGTATTTAAAATTAATGAAACGAAAGTTATAGCAAGATTTATCACAAAAAATGTGTTTGCAAAATCCTGTGACATGTACACTCTTATTTTGTTAGTTAAGAAGAGAAAATGTGATACGTAGGCAAATGTAACCAAATGAAGACATCATTAAAATTAGGTATAATTTACGTAGTACAGTTAATTAAAACATTTTATGCTAAAATTACTATTCATGAGTATCACTCCGTTACATTTGCCGTTAGTTATAGAATTAGCATATCTAGAACTCAGAAAAATTAAGCGGCTACCAATTGACGTAAATGAGGAATGGTCGTTGTTTACAAAATGGTCATATTGATTTCAAAAGTGTCTAATAAAATGGGTGTGTAATATCATATATGGCATAATAACAGATAGTATAATATCACTTGAAATAACTTTCACATGATATAATTTTAATATTATGCTAAAAAACAAATAACCTAATTTCATATAACCTTCATTTGCTCTAATAACATTTAGTATAAGATTCATTTCATATATTTTTTAATTTTTACTATGCTCTTTTTATATAAAATTCATTTGACCTAATTTTCATATTTACAAATTTTGTAACGGAACGCACCGTTCTTGAGAAAAACAAGTTATTGTAATCTAAACTCAAAATACTAAAGTTCCTTCTGCATCGTCGCCGGCGCTGCTGGAAGTGCAACTCTTTCGCCCTTACGTAACCAAGGATAGGCACTCATGCTTTGTTACAGCGGGTGGGGGCTGCTCTCCCTTCGTGCCTCTAGTTTTTATATACACTCTAGGGGTAGCAGCGAAAAGACTATGTGAAGTCGGGGTGCCCCGATTCAGTTTTGGAAAATATTCGACATATTTCTAATTTATATTAAACATTACTTATACATTTTGAATATTATAGTAATTGAATATTAATTCAAATGTGCATTATAGAAAATGTTCATAAAACCATATAAAATTAGGCAAAAAGAAATTATATCAATAATTCGTTATATAATTTGATCGGTATATTAAAAGAAGTATATTAAATGTAATTAGGTCATATGATCATTAGAACTTTTTTTTATTATTTCAAACGTTACACACCCCTAATAAAACACTGCAGCTGCAGACCTTAGACCGAGGTTTTTTTTTACGCACTCGATCGCGTTAACGTAAACGTATGTCAATTTGTATACAAAAAGTGTTTTCCAGAAGGCTTATCCAGTTTCAATACAATTTGACGTGTACGTTAACGCATCGAGCACGAGTAAAAACTCGTACTGAGCCCTTAAAAGTTAAAATACAATCTACAATATATATTTTGCGCTATTTCAAACAAAAATTTACAAAGCGCATAATCAGCCCAAAATCAAATCTTTTAAATCAAGCCAAATTCTAATACCATTCACTACAAGCAGCCATGCATTTACTGCTAAGCTAGGATTATCACCGCAAGGCATCATGCACTACTCTACTCTTTCGTTACCTGCACAGCAGGTTTGTCTCCTTGCCTGGCCCTCAGTATCTTGGCTAGAGGCGGGGTAAAGAGTTCAGGATCTGGGTGTGCACTACCAGCCTTTTCCCAAGGCTGTTGCTGCCGCCATAGAAGAGATATCACTGTGCCCCAGAACATCACCCAAATGAAGCCGATCTGCAAAATTTAGAGATTGGTTATAAAGAAGTTGAAGAATAAGAGAAAAGAAATACAAAGAAACAATGGAGGGAGGGTAAAAAGGTGGAAGATGTGTGATGGAGGGGGGGCTAGAAAAGGTGTTGCAAACTGAGACGTTGGCTGAAAGAGTTGTAAGAAAGAAGACAAACCTAAAAAAGTTAGTATTAGTGCAGATAATGTTAAAAGCCAGACAGAACTGGGATATAAGTACATAATAAAAACTTAACAATGTAATGATACGATGACATTGATCTGACTTGCATTATTATCACCCAGCTACAGACACAATAGAATAAGCAATAAACAAATTAAATTAACAATATCATTCAGCTTCAATAAACAAATAAAGTTTAGTGACTTGATTAAGATTGTGTAACTGATGTTGTTTTTCCAAACATTATTACTAAAAAATGCACGTGATTCGACACTATTATATCATTTGATATTTTCTCTATAGATTCGAATAAGTATCGAAGTCTACCACTGATCGTAGCCCTTCTATATGATCTTACGTCCAAACCAACTTGTATATTGCCATAAACTAAGCAACTTTAGCATACAAGTTTCTATTAGCAATCAAGACCAATACCTATGACCTCTTTTACGACACCCAGTATGTTACCATGTTTTCCGGAAATAGCTCAACAATCACACTACTTACATAAACGTCAAAGATTACATTGATAACGTCAGATGTGTTATCAATTACACAATAATCATACATCTACACCTGATCTACACTATCGTGTCAACCTTTTGACCGCAAGACCGTGAGCTCATTCAAGTCACTGATAATGATTCAAGTTACACTCAGCAATGAAATTGAATAATGTTTCTGTGTGATGTAATTCTTTAAGTGGGCCAAATAAATATATTATCTCTGTTCTGAAAAATCAAGACTGCATATTCAAAGTGAGTGTTGAGTTATACCTAAGTCATCCATTGGACATTATTTACAAAACATTGGATACTTACAGCATTATATTTATGCTGTAAGTACCTATTGGTCCTGAGACTGTCTGGGTAACCACGTGGGTTTGTAATTAACCTCCATCATTACAATACAACTAAGAGACCTTTGACTCAGAAAATGTACATACTTCATGAGTTCATTTATTAGTGCAGGGAGTAATCTGGCAGATATTTTAGGTCTATTGAACGTAGACCAAAAAGTCATCAAGCAGATAACACTGATCGACTTCAACATTATTTATCATTTAAATCAGAACCAAAGAAAAAAATGGAATTGTAAGTATGTATTATTAAAATTTGTAAGTATGAACAAATAAAAGAATTTGAACATTAACTTACCGGACTAGTCCACATATACGAAACTCTATAGAGGTAGAAGAAATCACTGGGGTTGGTTGTGGAGGCTGCAGCTTGCGTCGCGTTGAAGGCACAGCCTTCCACACTCAGAGGTAGCTTGGCAACCGGGGGACGAGGACCTCCGAAACTAATCCAGAGCGTCATAGCCATACCGGTTAGGAGGGACACGGAAACTGCCTGGAAGAAGAAATAGAAAAAATATCAAATAAGTAATCTGAAGGAGGTGCACAAAAATTTCCGTATACAGTTCAAGTTTTAAAGCAGAAAAATCTGCTGGCAATTCAGGGTAAGTGAACGGATGGAGAAATTTTGGTAAAATCTGTTCGTTTATAAATTTTTTGCATTTTGCTATACGTCTTTACAAATTAACTAAGAGCTACCCTATTAACCTGAAACTGAACATCTACAAAATCAACTGGAGATACATAGAATCAACAAGAAAGACAATAAAAATATCGATGCGTAGCTTATTCAAATTCTTATATTATGAAACGTTACAATTACATTCCTCACGCTTACAGCTGAGGATGAAACAATTTCAGCAATATCAAACAAAAGAGCCCAGGTATTCAATTACGGAGCTAATGTTTTTAATCCCACGATTGGAGACAATGATGTTTATTCTGATGTACTGACCCTCTCATTTGCGTAGGTTGTGAACATTCCAAGAGTGAATACTCCCAGCAATGGGCCTCCAACAGCTCCGAATATCGTCAAGGCGGCTTGGAGTACTCCTCCCAAATATTCAGCGATGAAGGCTAGCGCTAAGAAGACTAGACCATATGCACAAGCGGCTAGCTTTGTCAACCAGGGCACGTAGGACGGAGGAACTTTGCACCATCTTTTGGATAAAAATATGAAGTTATAAATTTTGGAGATACTGAGAGTAGGTATTAAAATCTTTAAAATGGTAGATTATTTTAAAGTTACAAAATGATGGCGATAAGTACAAAAGAATCTGAAAAAGATGTTGATATACGTTATAGTAAATGAATACAGCTAAACGAAATAATAACATTGCCATTCAAATCTTTTGCTATTCTATTGATGTGTGTGATTCTAACTAGTAACAAACTCTTATCATACCTTTCATTGTACATTCCAAGTCTGGTTAAGATGTGAAATAACAAAAAAGACATTTAAGTATTTTATTAGTAATTAAGGGTAATATAAATCAAAATTGTATTTGATGAAACTACAGAAGATATAGAAAGTTTACCTGCCAACGTAATCATGTAACGTAACAGCGGCTAACGCGTTGCAAGAGGCAGATATGGTGGACAGTGAAGCACTGAAGATGCCTGCTACGAAGAGACCCGCCAATCCGGGGACATCCCTCATAGCATCCACCACGTAGTAAGGCATCAACTGGTCTATCTGTTGAAAAGAGAACACACAAGGTTCAACTTTGTAATCCTGAGACTTAAAACAATTCTGTGACCATATACGAGTATCTAATTGGAAATTGGTTAGAACTCTAAATTTTAAGAAAGAACTACTTAGCTTAGAATCCTGTGTACGACTTTCCTTTGACTGACGTCGAATAGAGGGGGAGGAAGGAGTTGGGGGGAGAGGGGGGAAGGGTTACAACCCCACCTTAAAAGGAAAAGTTGCGAGGATTTTTAATTCCGGGGAATTTTTGTAATTTTTTGGATTAAAATTAATAATAAGTGTAAAAAGGGGATGAGGGGGGGGGTGGGGGTTGCGAATCCTTTTAGTTTCTTATAAAATTCTTATTCTATGACTACATGGTTTTTTTTTTCTGGCTCCTCGCTGCGCTCGTCGCGCTCGCATTTTTAATTGTCTCTCGTTTTCTGTCAAAAACGAGAGACAATTAAAATCAAAACTTTACTGCGCTAGCTCCTTTCTGTCAGCTAGGTTCTTGATACCCTGGGAGCCAGGTGTTTTTTATCAGGCAAAAAAAAAACATAACTTGTTAATTTGTACCACAACATTAATAAAACTTAGAATAACATATATTTGTAGAATATTTATTATTAAATAATGAATTAAGATCAAAAGAAAAAATTAAATACTAAATTTATATAAAATAACATGTTACCGAACGTATGACAACTTAACCTTAGGTAAAACGAAACGTTCAATGGCCAGAATTCTATATAATCTGTGGTAGGGATCACAGAGTATTTTATTGTAGGGATTGACCTTAATATTGCAAAAATAATAAATTTTCAATATTTTTTTTTCACTGGGCTACCACTGCTCAAGCAGTGCTGCTCGAGCAGTGGTGGCCCAGTGGTTACGGTCCCGACTTATGAGTTGTGCGTCGTGGGTTCGAATCCGAGCAAGAGCTTTACTTTGTGTAATTTATTTCATTACCACTGCTCTCAAAACGGTGAAAGAAATCATCGTGAGGAAACCGGCATGTCCTAGAACCAAAAATTCAAAGACATGTGACATCTACCAATCCGCACTGGGCCCGCGTGGTGGATTATAGCCCACTCCCTCTATGAGAGGAGGCCTGTGTCCCAACAGTGGGAACATTAAAAGGCTGATGATGTGATGTGATGTGATTTTTTTTCTTATTGAAACTTTGCGCGTGTGCTAATAATAATATCAATCCCTAACTCGACGTCAGTCAAAGGAAAACTGAGCCGAATCCTGTAATAACGGATTGGTTCGATGTAGAATATATAGAACCAATCGTTTTAGTGATGCTTGGTGGATGCCTGTGTACAGCTTTTGTCTCAATCGGTAAGAGTGATAAAAAAAAATTGCTTTAGCACCGTTAACTAAAACCTTGATCCATGCAAAATACTTGAATTCGCATACAGCCCAACAATTCAACTTTTAGGTACTTTATAAAGTGCACCAAAGTACCAAAAAGTAGTCAGTGCCGACAAATTCAAACGGTCGCTGTTGAGCAATCTGCAGTTCGTGTATTGTGAACTTCAATTTTGTATTCAAACTGCAGATTCAATACTACCCAGTGGCTCTAGACTAGTGATAGTCGAGATAACGATTCTAAAAATAAAAATGTCACAAATGTTTGGGATTGTCAACCGCTATCGAAATGTCACGATCAATCCCTTAAATTTTGGTATTTCGACTATCACCATCACTTATATTGAATGACACTTATCTAGAGCCACAGGCCACTGGAAGATTTTGGCATTAACTGCTTCAAGCAGACCATCTATAGACGCTCTAACTCACCGCTGAAATACTTCCACTGACGAAAGGATCACATTTCTTATAGACAGCGTAAATGCCAAGCCCGCTGATGCACGTGACAACACTGAGTACAGAGAGGACCGGCCAGCTCCACCATAGACACCATTGAGATCGATCCAGTGTGTTCACTGTCTGGAGACGTTGGACCTGCGGAAGAGATGAAGTGGTTAACAATGTAGGAAATTATTTCAAGGCCTCCATATTTAGACCAATTTTCCATATTTAGACTTCTTTTAGGGTTTCGTGTCAACAAGGAACCCTTTGCCATGTCCGTCTGTCCGTCCGCAGCTTAGCTCAGAGACTAGTAGTACTAGAAAGCTATAATTTGGCATGAAAATTAATAACTCCAACAAAATGGTAAAATAAAACCATAAAAAAAAGTTCTTTTTAGGGTACCTCCTGTAGACGTAAAGTGGGGATGGTTTTTCTCGTCTGTCCCATGGTGTGAGGTATCGTTGGATAGGCCATTTAAAATTATTACAGGTCGGTTAAAACCATTTTTCG
Source organism: Orthosia cruda (assembly GCA_964057195.1). Lineage (NCBI taxonomy): Eukaryota > Metazoa > Arthropoda > Insecta > Lepidoptera > Noctuidae > Orthosia > Orthosia cruda. The sequence continues at coordinate 38,733,411 of OZ059830.1, forward strand.
ATTTAGGGATCCGTTTGCGTAAAATTAAGCTTTAAATTGCTATTTTTTGTTAGAGGCAAGTGTCCCCTCCCTCCTGCCAGCTAAATTATTGCTTTTGGTTCATCATCATCATCATTTCAGCCGAAAGACGTCCACTGCTGGACATAGGCCTCCCCCAGGCGTCGCCACATTGACCGATCCCGTGCGTCTCGCATCCAGCGCCTTCCCGCAACCTTAACCAGGTCATCAGTCCACCACGGCAGTAAGTATATATAACGAAATTAAAAGGAAAACTACCACAGCTAAGTAGGCTTTAAAATTTTACGAGTAATGGTCGACCAATTTACAACTACTTGGAATAGTACAAATCTGGTACTAAAGCCATTGAAAAATTACTTGTTTAATGTTGTTAGTTGTGTAAAACAGATAGTAAATATAAGTTTATGAACCATGTAAAAATATACAAAAATAAAATCATAACATCTTTAATAATAATGATTTCTAAATTAATTATGTTTACGCTCGGATAATACATTGGAGTGGGCGGAGTCGTTGACACTACCGGTCTGTAGGGCGCATGCGCGGGGTTAGTCTATTTTGTGTTAGTGCAGAAAGTATTTTCGATTTTTTGTAATGTAAAGGCACACAAGATTCGATTGCCAAGCAAATTCCGCTACCTGACCAAAGATGGCGGTATTCTCAGTGCTCGCAATTATAAACTTAATTGCGTTTGGCGTAAGGTTGACATTCGCGTCATAGGTTGATATTTACTACTACTCAACCAAGGCCACATCAGTGCAGTATAACACATTGCATTTTTTATTACATTATCTATATCGATAGATACCCGATTACTTAATTCGAAAAAAAAGACTTTTTGTTATTTGATATCAATTTGAAATCATTAGGATATAAGCTATTTTTTATTTAAATTTAATTATACTCATTGATGATTGAGGCGACCAGGACTCTTTTTAATATTATCGTGTAGAAATATTAAATTACTTATTTTCATTTGTCGATACCTATCCATCTATAAAGTCAATATTCGTCCCGATTACATCACAAATTGAGTAGCGAAGAACTTTAGAGAACGAAATAGTGAAATTCATTCAAAAATTTTCAAATTCCGACAGAGAAAGAAACAAGGAGTGTGTGCGCGAGGATCCAGGAACGAACCATACCATTCCCCGTGACTCTAACGCGCGGTAGTATCGACTCCTTTCGCAATTGACGCCCTTCATACATATTATTTATTGCAGCTTACTTACGTTGTTTGTTTGTTCCTATCATTGAATAATTTGATTTTACTTTTTTGGTAGTTCAGTACCTACGTTGTTTGAAAATACTCAAACTAAGATATTTGTTTTCGGTTTGTTAATATTTGGAGATCTTAACGAAGAACGGCATTACCTACTGCAGTGTTAAAATTATTACGTGACGCTGGTTTTCAATCTTTATTACAAACGCTTGCCTCTACACGCGGTGGTACTCAAATAGATAATATTTTTTCTAACTTCACTTGTGAAGTTGGATTTTATAGCTCCTTCTTCAGTTACCATAGTCCTATTTGGGCCTTTTTTTAGACATTGTGAGCCGCTGAAACCGTTTCAATGTTCATGTAACAACAAAAAGCTCTCTTCTTAGTCCGCATTATTACGCAACTACGGAACCCTATTACTGCGCCCGGCCCGACAAGCACTTGGCCGTTTTTTTTTTTATCTATCCCATTGCTGGTAATTTAAGGATGAAGCCTATGGAGTTTAATTCGAACGTCATGTGAATCTTTGACTAGTTAAAGGCAGTTGCTATATTCGAAAGAAGTTATTGAGCTTATAGGTGATGTTCTTCAAAAAGGCCAGGTGCGCAGTAATCATAACCTGCGTGTGTGTATGACTAGATGTATGAATGTGAGTGAAACAAAAGAAGTATGTAAGGATCGTAGCAGGTGGCGTTCTGTAGTTTCTGCCTACCCCCATGGGAAAAAGGCGTGAGTTTATGTATGTATATTATTGAGAACATTGTATATGCTGCTCAAAAAAGTCAATCTATTGAGTATTATTACGAGAATTGTAAAGTACTACTCAATTATAATTATCGGATCCCAGACTTCATCGCCAAAACAAATTGTGTAAGATTAGTCTGGACGTTAAAAAAAAACAAACAAACCAGGTCCGTGAGATTATTTAAGAGTTGAAACGACCTGTTTTTAATAATTAAAGTCATTCATTTAGACAGAGGTCAGACGGCCGACACAGCGAAAGATTTCTGCTAAAACTAATAAAGGAATACCATCGTCATTCCATCGTATTTCTTCATTGTTGAGGGACCAATTCCTTAGAAATTCTTTTAACGTGCTGTTCTGAAACTACAAACCAAATGTATGAAGATGCGGCGAATAATTTGGAGAGAAACAAGCTCGGTGTACTTAACTACAATTGATTGCAACAGGCTTAGTTAACTGTTTGAGTGCTACAATCGAATTGATTAATCTATGAATACTCGTATATGAAATGTAACAGGAGCCATACTATTGTGAAGCATGGGAACATTGTAAATGTGGATACATTGTACATTGTTTTTTTTTATCGGCTTCCCAAAAATGAGGAGGTTCTCAATTCGGATGTTTCTATATTTTTTTACCCGACTACCAAGGCAGGATTATGTTTTTCACGCATATCTTGTGTGTATGCATGTACATTTGTTTGTAAATCCCATATCTTTCAAATCTTTAGACGGATTTTTATCGTTAGATAGGTCTTGTCTTGTCACCCAAGTGTTCTTATATAAGTGATGTTAAAAAAAAAACATTTTTGTAACTAATTCCAACATTCGTAATACCTAACCGTGCCGAAAGGCGTGCAAAAAAAGTTTCTTCACCTCAACTTACCGTAAGTTATTGTACATAACCTGTTCTTGCTTTGATAAGGGTATACAGGTTGTCTGTAAGAAATTGCCTAGTGCGATAAGACCGCCCATTGTACACGTTGTTGTTGTATGTAAACGTTTGTCCTGTATGTTTTTTTTTGTGGTGTACAATAAAGTATATAATAAATAAATAAGGGTACCAAATCTAATTACAATCAACAACTAAATTTGCCTGGCCTTTGCCTAAGTTTCGGTCGGCTTCTAGTCTAACCAGATTCAGCTGAGTACCTGTATTTTACAAGCAGCGAAGGCAGTCGCTCCATGTAAAATACTGACGTCTGCAGCCCAGTAACTGGATAGTACGAAACCAAGGAGTAGCAAGTTTAGGTAGACAAGACTGTTGTCAGATATTATGGCTTCTAACCACCGTAACTACTAATGACACAACTACTACTATCTTCAAATGACAGCCGGGCAGTTTCAGGTTTAAAGGCCTTCGGAGGCGCGGAGGTACCTACGTACAAACTTCTAGGAAAATGTTATAAAAATACAAGTGCTAGAAAAGTCTTCGAATGATATGATATTTTCAAACAATACAATTGATATCGTGGCTGATTCTCCTAATCAAACAACGTTGCATACTGTTTGGAGTTATATAATTGTTATGGTTATAGCTTCTGCGATTAGCAGTTTATTGACATTATATCTGTATGTGCCTACAGTAAAATAATAAGCAGCTATTAAACATCTGTTTGGTTGGTCACAATCTAGATCCTTTATGCTCAAAGAGGTCTGTATCCGTGGACTTCCAGGATTCAACGAGGACCTCGTCGTCGAATCCGAATCCTCACGTTAACAGCCGGAACAGCGCTCTGGATCTTCTTACTTCATATTTGAGTAATAGGATTCAGACCGTTGACGTTAATGGAAAAAGATCTCCTGGATCTATGGTAACAATGGGAGTCCCGCAGGGCTCGATTCTTGGTCCTTTCTTGTTTCTTATTTATATTAATGACTTGCCTTACCTCATTAAGGATAACCATGATATAGTGTTGTTTGCGGATGATACTTCACTTTTGTTTAAACTTAAACGTCAGCAGCTGGTTACTGACGATGTAAATAGCGCGATCTCAAAAGTAGTTCACTAGTTCAATGTTAATAATTTACTTCTTAATGAAAAAAAAACCAAATGCATTAAGTTTACCCTACCTCACGTTAGGCAGGTGAAAACCGATGTGTTGATAAGGGGCGAAGAATTGAATCCTGAAAATAGCACAGTATTCTTAGGCTTAACTTTGGATGCTAAGCTTCAGTGGGGCCCACATATAGATAAATTGTCAAAGAAGCTAAGCTCCGCAGCATATGCTGTGAGAAAAATTCGTAATTTAACTGACATAGAGACAGCCCGTTTAGTATACTTTAGTTATTTTCATAGTGTAATGTCATACGGTATTCTGTTGTGGGGAAATGCCGCCGACATCCAGACTATCTTTGTTTTGCAGAAAAGAGCTATTCGATCAATTTATAAATTAAGCCCGAGACACTCTCTCAGAGAGAAATTTAAGGAGATTAATGTAATGACTGTGCCTTCTCAGTATATTTATGAAAATCTTTTATATGCCCATAAAAATATAAAATTGTTTAAAAAATACAGTGATATCCATAACATAAATACTAGGAACAAACACAAATTTGTAGTACCTACAACAAGGCTCAAGAAAATAGGTGGCTCGTTTAGATGTCAATGTGTACGCTTTTATAATAAGCTTCCAAGCCACGTGCAAGATCTAAGTCTTAATAAATTCAAGTCTTTCATTAAACGTAAGTTGTGCCAAAAAGCGTTTTATACAACAAAAGATTACATTGAGGACAAAAAGGCTTGGGATTGAGCTGCTCCAATTAATTTTGTTTTTTTTATTATATTTTGCACTATGCATTTTGTTATTATAAATATTTTTTTTATTTTTTTGGTTTTCTTGCAATGACAAGAATATTAATTACTTTTTAAAGTATTATATTATTTTATTTTAATTATTGTGAATGTAAAGACTATGTGGATATATTTTTTTTTGTTTTTATTTAAATTTATCTTAGTTTTTAATCATGGTCTGGCAGTTTGAGTAGTTTATGCGGCCTACCCGAATGTCCTTTCTTTGGTATTGTTCGTCGAATCGTTGAGCTCCTTAAATTCTGAGTTGAGCTGCTCGGTTATTGACAAATGCGTGCACTGACTGGACAGGTCCACTCAATCTGGCTGGTTCTTTCCTCAAAAGACCATTTCAGACATCAGTCTACATGGTCTTCACATGATCTAATCAAGATTTTGTCAGGACTTTAAAAGAGACTGTGACCTCTGAGTTTGTTTCGGCCTTTCTTCTCAGAGTAGTCAGATAGGAAACGCCGACCTCATCTAGTTTTAAAAATATGTTCGACATGTAAAAGTGTTTGTACAAACCAACTTACAGAAATAAAATCATTTATCATTTAACAAAAAAATTGGTGGTCCATAAAATCTTAACTTATATAAATTAAATTTAAAAAATATGCAAATGTTGATTGTTTATTAGAGCATCAGGTTCATCCCTCCTACGCCCCTACGCTCCTACGCCCCTGAGAGGATCCGTAATGAAAAGCGTACGTAAAAATAATGATTAGCGAAATCGTTCAAGTAAATATGTCAGCCGATGATGCATTAAGCATGATGGTAGATGGTGATTTATCAACACATCAATATGATATAATATGGCAAAGAATAAATAAATATATAATAAATAAATTATAAAAAAACGGATCCTGATGTCTTAAAATTGCTTTCTGTACCCAACCCAACCTAATGAGCCGAAAGTGGAATTAGTTATTTGGTTCGTTTTAATTTGACTTTAACTAATAAATGTGTGTAAAAGTTAGAATTGAAATCTGTTTGCATAAAAACAAGATTTGGTAAACATGTGGGACTAACCAAAACCGAAAAACATGGCACGAGAGAAGAAAGTTTTCGGACCTCTGATCTAAACTAAAATAATCATACTGGAAGTCTGCCCATGAGAAACGGCTTTGACAATGAGTGTTTTGACAAATAGGGTCAGGGTATATTTGATCCTCTGGTACTTACTGTCTTTTAGTTTATATATTGGTTTCCGCAAAATCGCATGCTCCTTTATTCTCTAGGTATATATTTCGTTAAATTATTGAAACTAAATAGTAACGATCGCTTTATGTTTTCAATAAAAAAACTTTTTTGCAAAAAAATACTACTGACTTCCAAATACTTTTGTTTTTGGAAGTATTTTTGGAAGTCGGTAGTATTTTTTTGCAAAAATGTTTTTTATATTTATAAATTATATTTATATCTATAAAGTGAAAAATAACTTTATTTTTTGAAGTCGGTGTCTTTCGTAGGTACCAATTTTTTTTGCGTTGTGGACACCGACTTCAAAAAATAAAGTTATTTTTCACTTTGTAGTTTTGTATTTGGAAGTCAGTAGTATTTTTTTGCAAAAAAGATTTTTTTATTTTTCTCTTTTTAGTTGTACCTACCTAATGGGCAAGTTAGTATGGTAACCATAACGCCAGAATAAATTTCATGAAACTTGAACATAAACGGTGAAATGAGAGATCTGCGTACCCCTTAAGAATAAGATAATAAAAGTACTGGCGTGATGTTATGTTATGAAATGGTATAATCAATAAACAGACATGCGATTGCAGCTATCCCGAGAGATTGCCGTTATTTATTGAAGAGTTCTGTTGTATATCTCCGAAGTTCTTCACCAAATTAAAATGGGACCAATTTCGGAACATACTTTTCCAAACAAAAAAATAATTTTCAAAATCGGTCCACAATTGACGGAGATATCGGTGAACACAAACAAAAAAAAAACAAACAATGTCGAACATAGAAGCTCCTCCTTTTTGGAAGTCGGTTAAAAAGAGAGTCAATGATTCCTATTTATTATTTTATCAACATACAAAAAATGTTCTAAACTTATTCCCGTACCAAAAGACACAAATGAACGACCTTCGAAGATAACTAAGAGCATTGTAACTTCACGTGAACATCTTCACTGCAAATATTGATAAGAAAACGCAACGCCAAGTGTGCGGATTAAACTATTTGATAAAGCTGCAAAGTTACATTAGATGTTCTTATCTTTGCTAATATTTATAAAAGACTAACTTTTGCCAGCGTCTTCGTACATATGAAAGTTGGAAAGCATTCCAAGGGAACATACTTCTGGGATGAAAAGTCCAACGTCCTAATCCAAGATATAATAAGACAATATAAGACTACCCGCGCGCCAAGTTTCATCAATGGTTTAATATAGATTTCCTTAAAGTTTGGAATTAAACACATTACGTGTTTGTATGTCTGTTTTCCTCTTATTTATATATTCCCTTGGAAAATCCGTGTCCTAGTAATATGAGTAGACGTAAAGTACAAAGAACACTATGGCAAAAAAGACAAGGTACGTAGAAGCATACGAACATTATTAGATTTTCTGTGGTAACTCACTCTCGCTGGAGTTTGTAAACAATTCACAAATTTTTGTTTGATTTTTCAAGAAAACTTGATCACTTATGAATTACATTGGTTTGAACGTCTCATATATTTTTAACTGATACCTGTGTGTGGTTTACTGCATATAACGACAGGTAAGTCACCAGTCCTCCGATGATTAGCGACCACCATGTGTGCCTCTCCGTAGGATCCGGGCTGAAACTGAAGAAGCAGACAGTCAATATACGACCTTATTCAAAAAATAACAGCCCTGATATATTCTTGCCATAAACTTACTTTGAAAAATCAAGACGTCCTCCTTCCTTCGCGATCACGAATATTTCTGAGAATCCTCCAACTTGTATCGACGCAAAGATCACAACACTGAACACAGCTCCAAACATCAGAGCTGACTGCAGGAGATCAGTGAACAACACCGCCTTCATCCCTCCCAAAGTAGAATAAAACGTACAAACTAAGCCTACCACTAATATAGAGATCAGTCTATCTAACCCTGTCACAGCCTCAAGAACAATCGCAGGAGCGTATAAAACTATACCATTGTATAGCACCATTTGTAAGGTATAAGTCAAAGATGCCAGCATTCTGATCTGCGGACCGAAGCGCATCTCTAAGTACTCATAAGTACTGGTTTTCTGCAGTCCGAAGAAGACTGGTAAGTACAATTTGCTAGCAATAGGCGTGGCTATGCCGTATGATATGTTGATGACGACGAACTGCATGCCGTAGTAATAGTTTTCTGCTGATACCCCTAGCAGCGTGATGGCTGACATGAATGATGCCATCAGTGATACTGCTACGGGGAAGATTGACATGTTGCGGTCGGCTAGCAAGTATTCCTGAAAGAAATTTGATTTATTAGTGTGGTTTGTTAACCTAAAGGTCTTTAAACTAAATAAGGAGTATTGGCAAACATAAACAAAGCGATTGGAGAGAAAATTAAAGGACGCCGCCGACTCCTCAAACGTCACGCGCACTCCATGTGTGCGTCAGCTACTGTTGTTTCTATTGTGTCTGCTAATTGACGCGCAATGGGATGATTCGTTAAAAAATGAAACTTTTATAACACCCTTTGCAGCTTTGGTGTTAACTTTCAAAACGGCGAAATATGTATACCATTCCTTCACCCTCACTTGAATGTAATAGCGACGGGTACGGAAAGGGGCAAATATGAATCGGAGGGTACGATACAGAGATAGTCCCAGTAAAAGTGTATTTACCTCATTTGTTGCCTGTTTTCCACCGCTGAAGCGGAAATATAGACCGATTGCTATTGAAATGATCATTGTGGCCGCCATAATGGCGTAGTCCCATGCCCCGAAGACTGATGCCACCATTTTTGTCTGAAACAATAATAAAATTCTTAAATAACCAAAAATCTTTACTAACCCATTATTAAGGTCGCCTTTGTGCATAAGATGTCTTATTGTATTTGTCTATTTACGTTTACAATAAAGAAGAAGTAAGTAAACTTTAGACGTTCAAGTATTTTTTTTTTTATAGGAACAGCTTTCACTTTACTTTTCCCAAACAATTTTTCAGAGAAAGTGTCGCTAAAATTATTAAGAGCATTTTTATAACATTGTGAATAGAAATAATGTTCTATATAACTATCACAGTGTCAACAATAGAAGTCTAAATTAAAAATAACGCAATACCAAAAATATTCGCAATTCCACTATCTGTTGACTTTTCTTTGAGCTTCCTAACTAACACAAACTCTGCTTACGTAATATTTGCTACACCTATATTGCATGCATAACTGCATATTATATACGATTCTTACTGATACCAAGATTACTGTTACCGTCCAATAAGACTTTTATCTTGATGGGAGTTGATACTGGCAAGTGCAATAATACTCGTATAAAACTTCAAAAGGATCAAGTTGCCAAGGAGTTTGGAAAATGGCGGTGATCATGGATGACTTCGTTAAAATTGTAATTCATCCAGAATTGTTATTTTATAGAAGTAAAAAAATAATGAAGCAGATGGTATACAATATGGTAAAAATGGATAAACCGGTATGATATGTAATTGATGTTGTGATAGGTCACGACTTCACGATTATAAAGTAATTAACGGAGAAGTTGTCAAGCATGCACTTGTAGATAAACCAAGGAAAACATAATGTGAGATACAGCGAAGAATATTCTAATATTTCGAACAAAGTCGAAACAAATATAAAGAACATAATATGAATTGAAAACATGACTTGAATACTTAATAAATAATTTGACGTCGTCACCTAATGACCTATTGCCTTAGCGACTATCAGGAACTGTTACAGATATAGACGTTAATAATGTAATAGCTGATTCATAAACACAACAGACATACAATAGAAGTAAGGTTAAAGATAAATCTTGAATAGTGATAATGAAAACTAAACTACGTCAATGAGATAAAAATGAAAACACTCGGAAAGTTCATGTTTTAGATGAACCGCCAGATAGACATTAAATACAACAGTATTGTGGCTGATTGTTCATCCGATGAACCCTTGTCTGGTAATTCACGTCTAGCTACCAATTACCTACCTATTTGTCCGTCATGAATAAAAGTTGTTTTATTTTGTGTAAAGTTACTACAAAATATATTGTTATTTAAAACTAGCGATCCAGCCCGGCTTCGCACGACTACAATTTCCTAAATAAAATTTCCTACAAACCTAATCCCAAAAATTACAAATACAACACAAAAAATTCCGTCGTCCTCAAGTGATCTTTTATCGAGCGGCAAACATTTTTTTTTGTTTATGTAGATAGTTTTTTTTTTTATATTTATTTATTTGTGATGGGTTTGCTCTTGACTCTAGTCTAAGTCATAGGTGACAGAGACAGAGTCGACGATGGAGTGAGCTTACCCAGAAGAAGCCTGTTCACTCTAACTTTGAAGAGATTCGGGTTGAATGTTTTGAAACACAGACGCAGGTAGTGAGTTCCATTCAATCGCTGTGCGCATTATGAAGGATGTTTGGAAGCGTAATAGATAGATGTCATTATTGTATGTAAGATTAATTTTGGAAAATTATATATTAACTTTTGTGAAAAGGTTTTTCGATTGCCTTTTACAACCCATCCCGTGAAATTCACTTTGACAATTAGGTAATATAAAACAAAAATAGTTATATATATAATCATGTCACAAAAATTACGTAAGCGAATTTCCTGATAGGCCCCGAAAAATCAATAAAACAAACAAACGTTGACACAAATAATAAATGAAAGCGCTGTTTGACGCGGTCAGCAATACACCCAGTAATTGAAACAAGACTAGTGCTGTAGTAATCAATTAAAATTGATTGAGTCTTCATCAGTACCTACTTCTGTCCATGCGACTCGATCGTGATACGGATTTTTTACTACTATTGCATTTTGACGCATACTTATAAACATTTTAATGTATAGAAGATCATTTCTACAGTCACGGGGTCTCATTGCTAATAAAGAAAATTTGGTTCAAATAAATCTCACTAGATGGCGCGACATGTACACACAATTCAATAGAATTTTGTAAAATTATAATTTTCTGGAATTGAACATAAAAATTGTATGTTCTTGTTTAATCGACTCTCCTAAGTACAAAATTATGGAATATTGGGCTCTTAATTCACATTTATAAGATTATTTGAACGTATCATTTCAAATTGATGCCAATAGATGGCGCATTTTTAAATTTCTGTGGCATTCCACACGATTAATTAAATTTGCATTGTAACACATTTTGGTGCAAAAAATCTTTAAAAACGAGCAAAAAAATACTATAAAACGAACCTTCATTGTATTTAAAGAAAAAAATATTCTCGAACCTAGTAAACCATTTTACTTGCAAATCGCTGCTAACACCATCTATTGCCGTGAAACGGGATCGAACGCGATTGATGAACTTACAAAAATAACAAGATTAATCAGATCAAAACGCCAGTTACGTCGGCACGGTTTCTTTGTATGGGATGAGGCATCTGTATGCTAGTATTATATTATCTGTGCTACAGTATACCTGCTATGCATTGTAACAGATTTCTTTGAATTAGAGTAATATTTAGGTGAGACAGAATCATACGACTGTCAACCCAAAAATATATCGAGACTGCGACGTTGCTGTTTCCGAAATGGAAATGATTTGAGCTTCTTGGACGTAACAAAGAAAGAACTTTATTAGAAGAAAAATAGGTAAAAATAACAAATTCTGCCTAATATTTACAAAAAGAAGTCAAGAACCATCAAGGTTCATGGATAGGTCAATAGTCATGCTTTTGATCTATTTATTATGCGGTTTCCCGAAGACCCACAGGAGTAACCAAACCCGTATTGTATTGTTCAATTCTGTGTTTGTCGTAGATAATAAGAAATGCTTGAAAGAAGAGGTACTACTTCATTTGTTCATATATAATTTTTTGCTTTTCGTTCTGCTGTCTGACCGTAATTTACTTAATTTAAAGCATGAAACAAAATAGTACGTACTCTAAAAGTGCGTAATATTTTTGCTTTACCAAGATAACACTGATCCTAAAACTAACAAGGATTTCTAACAAACTAAAGAACTACCTGAACTGTATAACTAAACAGATAATGAAAAATATCTTCAAGTAGGCAGAAATACTTCCTAGTTCGAATTATAGTAAGTACCTAAGTATATCTTGTTTATTATTAACACGAGATCGCTATTTAAAAGTAGAATCAAATCTGATTATTCTAAATTTAGAATTTGCTCAAATTGAATTCAGGAGCAGTTAAATTTTGAGAGAATTCACAACACTATAAATAAAATAAACTGATTTATATATGGCAATAGGTTCTGTCAGTAGCATCGCCCGCAAGTACGGTCCGTAAGTACGGATAAAATTTACCCTATGTCCTTCTCTAAAATTCAATCCTCTGCCAAAATTCATCAACATTGGTTCAGTGATTTAGGCATAAAATGTATCAAACGGACAATCAGAGTTGAATTCGCATTTGTAATATTAGTATGCATGGATGGGCAGATATAGAAAGTATTTAAACCACATTTTTGCAAAATCGATGTTTTTATTCCTAATGGTTTGTATATCGTGGTTGCTTTTGATGATCGAGGACATTTGCGCACGAAAAAAAAGACGCGAAACTTTATTTAACGGTAAGGCCTCTTCATGTTTCCACCGAATCTACTGTTCGTGTGCAAATGACTTGTATTCTCACAATTTATTCCAATATACTATTATTTAGTCTCGTGACCGGTTTTTGTCCTTATTTCGCTTTCTTTTTATTACTTGGCCTGTCGCAAGTTTTGATCGAAGGTCACAAGCGCTACTGTTTAACATGAAGTCCTGGTTTGGATTCCCGGATAGAAGGAGGTGTTATTGGGTTTTACCATAGAGAATTTGCCAGTTCTGACCCTAATTCTGGAACTCTATCCGGTTTATAGCAGTAGGCTGCTCAAAAGGGCCTTAAACGTTGTTAAAATAATGTTGAGCAAAAAGTAAATTTCTACCAAGTTATTCAGGAAGTTAGGTCGAGATGTTATGATAGTTTTTATCTTCTCTTAGTTCAGGTAGTCTTATTTCATATATATCTATTATTGTAACTACCTAATACTTCTTCATTCTAACATCAATATTACAATACTGACCTACACAAATACTTAGTTTATGCAGATTATTGTCGTCACAATCTGCTAAATAGATATTGTCTATCAAATGAATGAAGCAATTAACTCGACTTATCTCAGTCCATTCAACGAGGCTCTCTTTATTAAGATTCTACTGATAATTTGTTAAGTATAGGTGAACAAGTTCAAAAGTTTCATTGACACAAAGTTGCATTTATATTTCTTACAATATAAAAATATACACTGGAAATAAGTTTGAAAATGTTTTTTTTTAAATGTAATTGAATTTGAAAAAGTCGTTTACGAACTAATGACATGACGTCATACAAATCCTGCATCGCGCAAAGTTTTCGGCGCGATTAGAACACATACAACAGTCCGACAACAACCGTTGGGCAGTTGCCCGGACCAGACACAACAACCGTCTGGTCGGAGGATCCTCCCTTTTCTGTGGGGGTTTGTGGGACTTTACACCCTGTTCCGCATGCCTCCAAACTGGTGACCCCGAGTATGAACGTCAGCGCAGCCTTCGTGCAGAGCTACTTCACCGTGACGTCATCATCACTTTCTCAAGCTTTCGAGCAACGAGTCACACGGCCAGCCAGTACCCACGGCATTTACGGGGGTATCCTGACCACCAGCGGACGCGCATTCCTGGTCATCACCCCCAGCTTCTTTCATCACCACTCCGACCCACTGGAGCCAGCAGCACTATCCCGAATCACTGGGATAGGATCACCCCGACTCACTGGGGCACAACCGCATACAGTTCCGACTCACCGCGAACTCTGCGACTTCCGGTTCCGATTCACGGGAACCAACCTTCAACTGGCCAGGCAAGCATCACAAGATGTACGGACGACTCAACCTGCTATCGACCTCCGGTTTTTCGCTCTTTCTATTTATGAAAATTGTACCAGAAACCGTTGCATGGTTTAGAAGAAGTAATTGGAAAAACAGTCAAAGGCAGACAAAATATAAACTATGTATGTTCCTATATATTTCTTCGTTTAAGGATTTTCCCGTGTGCAAAATATAGTAGACTTCATCTAGCTATAATTATGTGCGATTGTATTATGTTAAGCTCCTTAAGCTTTGCCTATAATGTATTATTATTTTATTTATTAAAAGGAATACCTATAATTTTGCATTAAAATTCGATGACAATTTTTTGAACCAAAGTGTAACCTTTTTCGGATACAACACCCGAACCAATTTAAATTTTCCCGCTTTTATTAAAAGCCAACAAATAAGGACCTATGTAAACACCAATTTTATGCTATACGTATGGACTTTGTAATGATGAAATTTCATGCATTAAATTTTTTATCATAAATATTAAATACAGTACGCAGTTAAGCGGTCTTTAAATGCATTGATAAATAATTAAATTTAAAATCATCAATTGAATATTACTCACATTTTTTTTCTGGCAACCTCTGCTAATTCAAACTTTCCTTGACTTGCACTGACTTTTTTCAGCAACAGACAACGTATCAACACATCATAATTGTGTAACAAACCCTTCTTACATAGTTTTTACATCACTTAACCTTGATTCTAAATAATACTTCGCGGTAACGATTTTTAATAAATAAAAATACGGAATTAAATAAATGTCACAACTCATGTGGCGTCCGTTTGTGTCAAAAACACCTGAGAAATGAATATTTGATGAGTAGTTCGGGTCATGAGTGAACAGTGATTAAAATTATTATAAAGTCGTTCACTTCTTGCGCTCGCAAAGAGTTAACTGTCAGCGGTGGCGTGAGGTTATGTTTTGCGATCGTCCGAGGTCAGTGCGCGTTGGAATCCAGCCAATCTAGCGCTTTAGCATAGAGCAAAATAAATCGGTATGGCTTGTGACGTCATGACGCGATCATGGTGTGATAAGTCTGTAAACATTTTACCTTGAATACCACGCTGTCAAAAGCAATTACATCCGCGTTTTGTTTCCAGTATCACTATTTGTAGCAATTATAGCTGCTGGTTTACTAAAGGTTCTCCTCTGCCTAACCCTTCGGGGAATATGGGCGTGATATTATGTTACTAATAGTATATTATAATAAGTAAAAAACAAAAAGTTTGACCAAACGTAGTTTTTATATCAACAACTTTCGGTTAAAATTCCCTACTCTACTTCCGCTTTTCACTGTCAAAAGAAAAGCGCTACAGCGCTACAATGTTCACGAATGCGCGCGCACCTTTTAGCAGCAAGGGGGAAGTTTAAAGACTTTAAATTCTAACACTTCTTTTAATATAAACATACCTATTATATTAAACTAGTTTGTATCATACATTTTATTTTGGTGCCTAGTTCGATAGACAAACGATTTTTTGCAGTTTGTGATTCCAGGTGAAGCTACTAACGACATCTATGTTTTCAATCATGCAACGTTTCTCTAAGCAACAGAGTTAGCCAAAAGTATTTATGTAGGCTCCACCACGAGATTTTATTAATCCATTATCATGCTGTGTTATATTTAATTAATTAATTTTTCAGTTAATAAACGTCCATACATAATATTTTGAAAATAATAATATATCTACGCCTCGCATGGCAAGCATGTGACGAAACTGATCATTATAAAACTAATAAGATAAAATTTATTTTTATAAATAGGTATTCCACGGTATAATCTCACAACAGCCCCGGATCTAAGGGGGGGGCAAACCGGGGCACATGCCCCGGGCGGCAGTTTCATGGGGGCGCCAAATCCTTGAGACAAGAATTCGAAATATCGAACAAATGAAGCCTCTTTCCCTACAATCTCATAGGTTTTTATCAAGTAATCGAATCTTAATATATTATGTTTGAAAAACAAACTTTTCTAGCATAAAACTAACTTTTTTAGCCATTGAAAACAAAACTGCCTAAGCGACGGACTATGAGGAGCTAATAGATTCTTTCGCAGAAAAGAAAGCACGCCGTGTAAAGTTGTAGTCTTTCCTGATATTTTTGTGTTTCTGTTTTATGTCACAAAAGAAAGTTATTAGATAATAAAAAGTTTAAATTTATTAAAGGATTATTATTTTAACAAATGGTCACAAAAATGCTACTCATTGGCAGTTTTAACAGTTTTTCTCAAACACTGAAGGGAGGGGGCACCACTATCAAGGTTTTGCCCCGGTTCGAAAAAGTCATAGATCCGGGGCTGTCTCACAATAATGTCACCAATAATCAAAAGAATTAAGTAGGAATAGGTACACATCTGGTCGCGGATAAATTTGAAAAAGAGTTACCGCGGCCCTGGCTCAAGCAACTGAAGGAACATGGGTGGGTTTTAGCCAGTAAAAGTCTGACACGCCCTCCCGCTTCACCCAGAGCGGTAGAAGTCACTGAATGATTACACACCAAAAAAAAAGATCCATCTAACATCTCGTACTCAGCCTTTGTACTAAAAACTTTACTTAAAAAAGGAAAAATTTTACTTATCTATCATTTTAAACTAAGAACTAGCTGAGGCTACAGTAAACTTTGTTGAACCACTAACTCCACACTAGCCAACCAAAACTCAGTGCTAAGTTTTCTACTTGGTCCAATAGTTCACGATAAACCTGACAGGTGGCGCTAGTTTACTCGAGCGTAAGTATAATGTTCCTTCCTAGTTTCAGTTCTTGCAATAGACAGAAGAGTAAGTGTAACACATATTGTCTGTAAAGAATGAAGGTTTATGTCGGACTTTACAGACTAAAAATACTCGTATCCTCATGATGTTGCCTTGCTTTTCCTTTCGCTTTTTAACCTTTAGGCAGAATCAGACGCCACAGCAAATAGTTGCATTTTATTATTTTATCGATAAAAACGGACTGCTTTTGGAAACTCATGGGCTACTATATCAAAAACTGCTAAACTAAAGTAAGTAGGTAGGGCAGATACCTGTTTACCTAATTCATAATCAGGAAGCAAAATTCACGTTACCTAGCTAAATAGAACTGAAATAAGAAATAATTAGAGCATTCACACGGTACTAACGCAGAGTCCCAAAAGAGAACCGTATGATATGGGCTTTATTGTGTTAATGGGTAAGAAATTGGAGTTTTAAACAATGGGAAGTAGGGCACTTAAAATACTTACTAGTTAGTAAGAAGTTTTGACGACGGTCTTGTAAGAAACGAAAAATACTTCAGGATTACTTAAGGCGCCGATTCCGTTGAGAAGCTGATTTTAAAATGAGAATCACGTCTAAACGGCTAGTCGTAATTTTATGTAAAAAATATATGTAACATTAGACTATTTTCTTAATAATTTTATCTAAGAAAATTTTGAGTTTTATTCGTATAACTTAGTCTAATTAATTTGTAAAGTTATGTCTAAAACGGACAAAAACACGACAATCGCACTTAAACCGCTGGGCGTATTTTAATGAAATCGACACCATCCCAAAGACAATTTAATTATCAAATTTGACAATTGAATTTATCTGAGGCTTTTTTTTTTAAGTCATAGAATAATAAGGAAAGAAATTTTGGGTCGCGCGAGTGTCAAACGTGTGCGCGTTTTGTTCCCTCAAGGTCGTTGGCGTTAATCGTCGTCTTAATTGTAGAGTCATAAGAAAAAACAAAAAGATTATCTTAAGAAAATTACAGAAAACACAGGTGAAAAACATTTAGTAGTTGCTAAAAAGGGTATCTTTTAACTGACTCTAAAACCTTTTTCTACCTCAAGTGTATGTTAAACAACCAATTAATTCAATTAAAAATAAACACACGTTTGTTAGTCAGTATTATGGTTGGACCTATGTAAAGAACCCAGGTAAAAGACGGGGGAAAAGCGCCTTTGAAAAACAAATAAGTAGAAAAAGAGTGGGGACAAAAATAATCCGGCTATCTATAAGATACCTAAAGTAAAGGAAAAATACTATTATTAATTTATTATCTTCATCACTATCAGCTTTTTTATGTTCCCACTGCTGGGATACAGGCTTCCTTTCTGTGGGAATGGGCCATATTCCACCACGCTGGTTCAATGCGTGTTGACGGATGTCAAATATCTTCGAATTTTTGGTTCTTGCATATGCCGGTTTCCTCACGATGTTTTCCTGCACCGTTTTTAGAGCAGTGGCGATAAAATAATTTACAAAAAGTAAAGCGCCTGCCTGGGTGCGAACCTAAGACACGTAAGTCGAGGCCGTTACTACTGCTCTTCCTATTATTAATTAATTTATACGCAGTAACTAATAAATTCTAATAAAATAATAACTTGATTTCGTGATCGGCGTCCATTTATAATTTATTCAAGTGAAATTTACACCTCTAATGTCAGTTCAAAGTGAAAACTAGTAATTATGTTAGCTACTTCAACAGTAAAATCAAATAATCCTTGCTTTATGAATACGTAACACAATGAAAGGGTACTACTATTATACAGCCTGATTTTAAATTCCGAATTCAGTCTGAGTTTTCTTTGTTTACTAAAAAGTTTGGACTCTAGTGATCCAGTTCTTTGTTTCGAATTTTGAAAACACGATCTGCATGAAATCTACATTTTCTTTTTTTACCTTTTCTAAAACAAATGAAGCTGTTTTGTTTTCAAATTTCGAAAGTCCCGTATTGGGTTGGTTTATGTTTGGTTGAACCGCATCGGGCCATTAAACCTAACTCTTGTTAGCATGACTGCCGATCTGTGAATAAATACCAGCCTAATTTTTAGCAACCAAAGTGTAATTTTAAATTTTCAAGAAAATATCCTAGCGTCACCGTTCTTTAATTCTATTGGTTCTTCGCAATTACCTGAGGGAACTTAATCTGCTTGCCGGGATAATTGGCAAGGCTGGCGAAAACCTCTCTAATCGGGTAACACGAAATAAGAATAAGGTGTCTAAAACCTCAGAGAGATAGTCTTGATTGGGAGTATAGGTAGATAGGATAGATTTTACCGCTTTTAGACACCCATTTGGTCCGTTGTGCGTGCATTGTGCAGGCCTCCTCTCTGCGAGAGTATGGACCGTAATGCACCACGCGAGCCCAGTGCGGGTTGGTGGATGTCACATGTCTTCGAATTTTTAGTTCTTAGACTTTCCGAGACAAGAGGTTTCCTCACGATGTTTTCCTTCACCGTTTTGAGAGCCACACCGCTTTGATTCGGAGGCATACCTTGAGACAAAAGATTAAAAAATATGAGAAAATCTTCTAAAAATATACCTGACTATTTTAAAAGACTCATAACCAATTTAAAATATTCTCAATCTTCTGCCCCTTGGGTACGGAACCAAAGATCACAATCAAAAGGATGGCGAGTCCTATTCTGGTCACGTTACTACCTTCGTACCTTCGTTCGTAGATAATACCCGGCTCTCATGACGGCTCATCCTATCACTGAGCTTACCGATTACACTTGTATAAAGAGGAAGCGAGATTTTTCTCTCGGTACTGTGTTTTCTTATAGAATTATATTTTTTACAGCCTGTCTCTATATTCAGTAGTGGGTAACTTTTTTAGTTCGTTATTTAGAAATAGGTAACACTTATTTTGGTATGTGCTAGATTTCCAGTTGTGGTTTTGAACCTTTTAGGGTTCCGTACCCAAAGGGTAAAAACGGGACCCTATTACTAAGACTCCGCAGTCCGTCTGTCTGTCTGTCACCAGGCTGTATCTAAAATCAGAATAAAATAAATATTTAAGTGGGGCTCCCATACAACAAACGTGATTTTTTTGCCGTTTTTTGCGATATTGGTACGGAACCCGTCGTGCGCGAGTCCGACTCGCACTTGGCCGGTTTTTTTCTTTTTTCAAAGTTCAGTAAAGCCCGCAGGTAATGTATAAAAGTCATTGGAGTTGCTATCGCAGTTTACCACAATGGGCAACACAATTACTGAAAATGTTTATTAGAACATCAAACGTATACTGTTTTCCATTTAAAACAAAATTAAAACCGCAAAACTGTTACAGCACTTTAAGCAGATTTTATCTACTTCATTTTATAACCTTTATAAAAATACTAGCTTCTGCCAGCGGCTTCGCCGGCGTGAAAAGTGTTTTCTTATCCCAAAGGTATATTATACCGGGATCAAAAGTAGCCTATATGCTATTCTAGACTATAATCTATCCCTGTGCTAAGTTTCATCCAGATTCATTCAGCCGTTCTAGCGTGATTGAGTATCAAATATTCATCAAAACAAGCTTTCGCATTTATTTAAATACGGAAAACAAGCGCTGAAAATTCTGTAAATTATTTAAAGCGATGTCACCGTTGAGTATTAGGTACCAGAGCTACATAAAATTTCAGCGGCTAAGTGGTCTCTCTCACGTCATCTTACAGTCTCGAGGGTGTCTAAGTACCTACATTACCATATTTACGTAACGATGCGCACTTTTTTTTTTCCTTTGCTTTTTATAAAATAATAAAGCTAGCCATTTAAAAAAAATAGAGAACTATTTTTTTTATTTTGCGCGAAGGCTGAAATACAGTTATAACAAGCAGTAAGCACATATGCGGTAGCCGGCCATACAAGCTTATGCAGACAGGTACACAAACAATGCAATGATATTTTTCATGGAAACTGACTGCATAGAACAATATAAGAACAATTTCTTTAAAAATGTGTCGTCGAAAGAGACTGACACAATTAGGACAATGACGATGACTTTTTCATTACTATCATTCACAAGTGAGATAAAGAGTTTTTTTTTTATTTATTGGTTGAATTGCTTTGTTCTTAAAAAAGTTTCGATACAAAAAAGATCGTGCTCAATAGTGCAAATGCAAAACATTTCATGCAACTTCGTATTTAAATAGATAATTTCAACTTGTACGTGTTTAATAAATAAAACTTTCACTTAAATATAACTTTTGTTTTTGTCTATAACTAGCTGTTCCCCGCGGCTTTTCTCCCGTGGACCACCGCACAGGAACCGTTTTCGGGATTAAAATATAGCCTATGTCACTCAGGAATAGTGCAGCTTTCTAATGGTGATTTCTTTTTTTAATTCGGTCCAGTAGTTTCGGAGCCTATTCGGTACAAAAAAACTAACCTACAAACAAACAAAAAAACTTTCCTCTTTATAATATTGGTATAGATAAAGAAAACTTGAAATTCCCCATTTTGTAAGTGGCTAAAACGCTATCCGCGAAAAGCCAAAAAAAAGAAACTTCATTCTTTTTAGTCTGTGGCCGATTGCCATTGTTAGATGCCTGCGCATAGGATAACTGATTAATTTGGCCCGCCATTGCGAAAATTTTTTCACAGCTCGTTTTCACTGTTGGAAATGAATTTTTTGTATTATTTTCTTCACAAGTGTGTTGAAAAACGTCGTATGATACACGTGTGTATTGATGATTACCTTCCTCGGCTCTCTTAAGACCCTCGCCTAACGGCTCGGGTCTCAATGGCGCCTCAGCGGTAATCACCAACATTACGCACTTGTACCATAATGTACTATCATAGTACATATAAACCCACGCCCTTTTCCATGGGGATAGGCAGAAACTTCGGAACGCCACCTGCTACAATCCTAACATACTAGTAGTGATATTTGTGTTATTACTATTTGTGTTCCAACTGAAGGAATACACGATACTTGGCAGTCTTAGTTGTTCCAGTAATCTTGAATACTGCTAGTGTACCTTACTACAAAATTGCAATAAATCAAGAATGGAGAGAACGTTTTTCAGGAAGCTAAGTAATAAACTACAGTTTACTCAAATGTTTCATCAGCTCTACTTAAAACTTTCAAATTTTAATTTAGAGAGGAATTTCTGTGTCTGCTATTTATTATTATTTATTTAAAACTTCATGCAACATACAGATACATAGGCGAACTTAATGCCTGAGGCATTCTCTACCAATCAACCAAGGGTGGTGGAGAGATAACATGGCAGGTGCATAAAAAATGAGAAATTAAATTGCATAACAATATATATATATATTGTAGTTAAAATAAACATACCTATATATTTACTATAATAAATACCTTTATATATATATACATATATAAATTAATAGAAAGGAGATTGAGACGACTCTGCTAATGGTTCAGAAAATAATGTCGCAGCTTCCGCTTAAATGCATATTGACTGGTGGCCGTCCTGATATCGAGAGGAAGCGCATTCCAGAGAAGAATGGACTGAATATGAAAAGAAGAATGAATAAAATCAGAAGTATGAGAAGGACAAAGCAAGAGAAGATCCTAGCGTGTGAAGTACACAGATATTGAAAGTGAGAGATGAGATAAGAAGGAGGGGTGGGAGAGTTGAGTAGAGAAAAGAGCGTGGTCAAAGCGCGTAAATTTCGCCTCTGCCGAATGGGTATCCATTTGAGCTGAGATCTACAGCTCGACACATGGTCATATTTCCTCAGGTTGAATTTGAACCTGATGCAGTTGTTTAGGAGCCTATCAAGCTTATCCAGGAATACCGCGTTCAGGTCAAAGTAGCACACATCACCATAGTCGATTATAGGTAAGATTAAAGTCTGCACAAGCATAGCCTTCGTTTTTGCAGGCAGAAAGTTTTTAAAGTTTTCAGACGATACAGGCAACGCAAGGTCCCGTTGACTCTTTGACTGATACTTGAAAACTGACTTTGCCAGCCTAGCGTCGAGTCAAGATGTAGACCGAGATCTTTTACACTAGGGCTAATGGGGATAACGGTACCATTAAAAATAATAGGAGGAAGAGAGCTAATCCCCACCCGACCCATCATGCGAGAGCTCCCGATCACAATGGCCTGACATTTTGAGGGGTTTACAGACACCCCAAATCTATCAGACCAGTTCTTGACAGCGACTAAGTCCCGGTTCACATCGCCTATAGCGTCCGACAAACCCTCCACCCGCGCAGATGCATACAGTTGAAGGTCATCGGTATAAAGATGATACGAACACCGAAGAGAGTGAGTTATAAAATTTATGAAGATGGAGAATAACAATGGTGAAAGAATACCGCCTTGCCACCTGCCACCTTATCAGCAGCTAGGTCACACCAACTCGATGAACTCTCGTCAACGCGAACCGACTGCTGACGTCCCCGAAGATAGGAAGAGAACCATTCCAGGGCCTCGGAAGAAACCATAAGATGTGAAAGGATAGAAAGGAGAATATCATGACTGACGGCATTAAAGGCATTGGAGAAATCAATCAAAACCAAAACAGTAACTTTGGTATCCTCCATCGCTTCTCTAATGTCGCCAGTCACTTTGAGGAGAGCAGAGGCAGTGCTGTGCCCCGGCCTGAATCCAGACTGGAATGAGCTAACAAGGTTATTCTGATGAACAAACCCTGAAAGCTGCTTGTGGGCACAGGTTTCCAGCACTTTGGATAGAAAAGGAAGGATAGAAATTGGTCGAAAATGGTTAGGTAGGTAGGGATTGGAGATTTTAGGAAGTGGACGAACATAGGCCATACGCCACAAGGATGGGAATTGTGCGGTATCAAGTGAATAATTGATTATGTGGGTAATTGGGGGAAGAAGAAAGTCAAGGATTAGGGTGACCATATAACGACTGATGCCGTCAAAACCCATGGCTTTGGATTTAATGGATAGGATATTTTTTCTGATTTCATCCAAGGTGACTGGAGAAAAGTGGAACTGTTCTATAATAGGACCGGGTAGGCCAATAATATAATCAACCGTCTGAGATAACATATGGGAGCCCAAATGGCAGGTTGTAGTAAAGTGACGGTTGATATCATCCAAACCAATTGTCTTAGGAAAATACTCATGACGTGACCTACCGATACCAAGAGTTCCAAGGAATTGCCAGATATCAGCCGGAGAAGAAGAAGATATTTTTTCGAGAATATGGCGGCGTTTGGCATTGCGTATCACCTGATTACACCGATTTCTTGCATTTTTGAACAGGTTCCTGTTTTCAACACTGCGATCCTTTTTAAATTTTCTAAAGGCCCGATCCCTGCGCCTCATCGCCATACGAACCCCTGTCGTCATCCAAGGAGCAGGTGGACGCCTGAGTTTAACCCTCTTGACAGGAGCGTGTCTGTCGTAGAGTGCAAGGACCGTTCGATTAAACAAACCCAGCTTATCGTCTACAGTCGTTGCCGCAGCCAGGTTGTCCCAGTCATGGGGTATCAACTCATACAAATTATAATTAGTATTAAAAAAAGATCATAGATGGCAGCATAGGTAACAAGTGTGAAAGTAACAATCAATTAAAAATGTTTAACAGCAGATTCAGGCTGAAATAAGTTTAGTAAAAATCAAAACTTGCTTCTTTAATGTTAATTTATCCATTTACACTCATTAATCAGGTTTTTTGAACAAAAAAGATAAGTGAAGACTTTGTATGTTAAATTAGTTGAAAGTAGCCATCGACTTTTCGTTTTGTTTTCAGTTCTTTGCAATAGATGGCGTGTTTCACAATTTGTCCTAAACTATATATCCATCGTAAGATTCATTTTGTAGGATAGTTATTATTTATTATAGGCGTAATTTCAAATATTAAAGTTTTGGTCTATTATTTAAAATCACTTTTTTGTGAAGCTTGTTTAAACGTCGAATTAACTAGATACCTCGTTGGAACAGGACTCGTATCGCGCTAGGGCCTACTCAAATCGCACGGGTACTAAAATAAGAGATAACGTTACGCGACGCGTGTGCCGCTTACCGTCCGAGTTTACGTGTCGCATAGTAGGTACAGTTTGATTCAAACTTAATAACGGCTCGAAACACTTCGTGACCCACTACGCGCTAGCAATTTCATGTGACAGCGGGGGTGAGGGGTAGGGTAGGTACTGCCATGCTGCGTACCTAACTAAAGTATTAAAAGTAATCATTTTTAACCGACCTCAAAAAAAGGAGGAGGTTCTCAATTCGACTGTATTTTTTATTTTATTATTTGTGTTACCTCAGAACTTGTTACTGGGTGAACCGATTTTGATTATTCATTTTTAATTTGAAAGCTGGCGTTTGTCATGTGGTCCCATTTAATTTTCATCAAGATCTGATAAAGAACTTCGGAGATACACATCAGAACTCTTCAATGAATGACGGCAAATCACTCGGGATAGCTGCAATCGCATTTATGTTTATTGTTTACACCATTTCATAACATAACATCACACTAGTACGGTCTAAAGTGGTACGCAGGCGTAAACAGTTCACCTTGGTATACCCTTACACGACCGAATTTGTTTAATGTTCATGTTATTGGGTAAATCTATTCTGGTTTCACTTTGGGCATTATTGGTACCTAGCCTATATAAATTGTGTAGCACAACTAAAAGTGAAAAATAAAATAACTTTTTACAAAAAATACAACCGACTTCCAAATAAAAAAACAAAAATGTGAAAAATAACTTCAATTTCGGAAGTCGGTGTCAAAAAACGAAAAAAATAAAACAAGAACACCGACTTCCGAAATTGAAGTTATTTTTCACATTTTTGTTTTTTTATTTGGAAGTCGGTTGTATTTTTTGTAAAAACATCTTGTTCTTTATATATCTAAGTACCAACCTAAAATAAAAAAGCTAATTTAAAAATCAAACACCCGACTGCTTAAAAAGCGAACTAAAAAGCTGTAAACAAGAAAATAACTAGCTGTGCAGTCGGAGGATACATATTCGCGAACTGCCTGATCCTCCGACGGCACAGCACGATTTTTACTCGTTTACAGCTTTTGAGTTCGCTTCCTTTTTGATTTTTAAATTAGCTTTTTTTATTTACAACTTTTAAGTATTTTTTTTTTATAAATTGTTTTAAACATATACGTGGTATGTATTTTTGTAATCACCACTAAAAGCCCTTCATTTTAATACCTCCCTCGTCGGGTTACGAAGATAAAAAATTGCAACCTCTACAATATGGAGCCCAAAATCCGCCATTTTTTTTTAATGGCACTTATCTAATAATATTTGGGTGGCCAAGACCTATCTAACGATGTCTTAATTATAACAATCCGTCATGTGGTTTGAAAGATACGAGTTAATAAAGAATATTACACACATACTTACATACAAGATACGGGCGAAAAACATAACCCTTTCCTTGCAGCCGGGTAAAAAAGGATAACCCTTATAGTGAATAATAAAATGACATGAACGGTACCTACGTACCTACTTCGTGTCATTCCGTTGCCGCGGAAGCAAGCTAACTACCTACATTTAATTCTACAACGAATTCTACAGTTTTGATTGATTTGGAATATTCGTGAATATTGTGAAATTCGCTACACAATGCGACCACTTAGATTTAAGAAGTTACCGCGGTCTGAGCGGAGTCTGTCCCGAACCGAACATACCTAATGTTATTATTACGAATACGAAGTAAGCGTTCAAGGACAACTGGCAAATAACGTCTCTGAGTACCTACATGATACGATTCCTCGCTCAAATTGCCATATGATTTAGTATCTAGGCAAACTACTAGATGGCGTTTGAAAACCACAGTCTCGGGCTATTAAAGAGTCACTGGTGCTGCCGCCTGTTAAAAATATGGAGAAAGAAAAAATAGCCCGACCAATAGCCCGACTTAAGGAGGTCACATTTCTTTGTATGGGATTGGGTATCTGTACTGAAGTATTATATTATCTTTGTCCCAGTCCAATTCAGACGGATCCTGACGCAGTTTTACAATATCCAAAAAACGCATGTGCAGAACTTTAGGGGGGACTTTGGGTGGTTTTAGGGTATAAGAGAGGAATATGAGGTCGTGATTGGAAAAGTAAAAAATAGTTCTCTATTTTTTTTATTTTGCGCGAAGGCTGAAATACAGTTATAACAAGCAGTAAGCACATATGCGGTAACCGGCCATACAAGCTTATGCAGACAGGTACACAAACAATGCAATGATATTTTTCATGGAAACTGACTGCATAGAACAATATAAGAACAATTTCTTTAAAAATTTGTCGTCGAAAGAGACTGACACAATTAGGACAATGACGATGATCTACAAAAAATTAACTTTTTCTAAAACCTAGCCTACAATCTACATATTCACTAAATTAAGTATCTTCCAGTCTAATTACATCAAAATCGGTTTGTTAGTTTAATCATCGGAATATAGCTCACGTCCACTCCCTCCCTTGTTTCCTCTCATGGTCAGTGTCCTGCGCCTGGCTTTTCCAATCACGACCTCATATTCCTCTCTTATACCCTAAAACCACCCAAAGTCCCCCCTAAAGTTCTGCACATGCGTTTTTTGGATATTGTAAAACTGCGTCAGGATCCGTCTGAATTGGACTGGGACAACCTGGCTGCGGCAACGACTGTAGACGATAAGCTGGGTTTGTTTAATCGAACGGTCCTTGCACTCTACGACAGACACGCTCCTGTCAAGAGGGTTAAACTCAGGCGTCCACCTGCTCCTTGGATGACTTCAGGGGTTCGTATGGCGATGAGGCGCAGGGATCGGGCCTTTAGAAAATTTAAAAAGGATCGCAGTGTTGAAAACAGGAACCTGTTCAAAAATGCAAGAAATCGGTGTAATCAGGTGATACGCAATGCCAAACGCCGCCATATTCTCGAAAAAATATCTTCTTCTTCTCCGGCTGATATCTGGCAATTCCTTGGAACTCTTGGTATCGGTAGGTCACGTCATGAGTATTTTCCTAAGACAATTGGTTTGGATGATATCAACCGTCACTTTACTACAACCTGCCATTTGGGCTCCCATATGTTATCTCAGACGGTTGATTATATTATTGGCCTACCCGGTCCTATTATAGAACAGTTCCACTTTTCTCCAGTCACCTTGGATGAAATCAGAAAAATTATCCTATCCATTAAATCCAAAGCCATGGGTTTTGACGGCATCAGTCGTTATATGGTCACCCTAATCCTCGACTTTCTTCTTCCCAAAATTACCCACATAATCAATTATTCACTTGATACCGCACAATTCCCATCCTTGTGGCGTATGGCCTATGTTCGTCCACTTCCTAAAATCTCCAATCCCTGCCTACCTAACCATTTTCGACCAATTTCTATCCTTCCTTTTCTATCCAAAGTGCTGGAAACCTGTGCCCACAAGCAGCTTTCAGGGTTTGTTCATCGGAATAACCTTGTTAGCTCATTCCAGTCTGGATTCAGGCCGGGGCACAGTACTGCCTCTGCTCTCCTCAAAGTGACTGGCGACATCAGAGAAGCGATGAAGGATACCAAAGTTACTGTTTTGGTTTTGATTGATTTCTCCAATGCCTTTAATGCCGTCAGTCATGATATTCTCCTTTCTATCCTTTCACATCTTATGGTTTCTGCCGAGGCCCTGGAATGGTTCTCTTCCTATCTTCGGGGACGTCAGCAGTCGGTTCGCGTTGACGAGAGTTCATCGAGTTGGTGTGACCTAGCTGCGTAAGTGGTAAGGTGGCAGGTGGCAAGGCGGTATTCTTTCACCATTGTTATTCTCCATCTTCATAAATTTTATAACTCACTGTATTCGGTGTTCGTATCATCTTTATGCCGATGACCTTCAACTGTATGCATCTGCGCGGGTGGAGGGTTTGTCGGACGCTATAGGCGATGTGAACCGGGACTTAGTCGCTGTCAAGAACTG
The DNA here is from genome assembly GCA_964057195.1 of Orthosia cruda. Lineage (NCBI taxonomy): Eukaryota > Metazoa > Arthropoda > Insecta > Lepidoptera > Noctuidae > Orthosia > Orthosia cruda. The sequence continues at coordinate 38,761,816 of OZ059830.1, forward strand.
GTCTGATAGATTTGGGGTGTCTGTAAACCCCTCAAAATGTCAGGCCATTGTGATCGGGAGCTCTCGCATGATGGGTCGGGTGGGGATTAGCTCTCTTCCTCCTATTATTTTTAATGGTACCGTTATCCCCATCAGCCCTAGTGTAAAAGATCTCGGTCTACATCTTGACTCGACGCTAGGCTGGCAAAGTCAGTTTTCAAGTATCAGTCAAAGAGTCAACGGGAATCCAGGGTAGCGTATTGCTAAGGTGGATACGGGCGAAAGGACTGGCACCCCAACCAGAAGATATGGAGTAGCTCAGGCCAACCTACAAAGGAAGAAACTGGCAACCACCGAGCTCTTCTTAGAGGCCAGTATGCGTAACATCGCATGGGCACTGATCCAGGAACCCTATGTGGGAGGAGCACGAAGTATCAAGAGCTACCGTGGCGCGAGAATCTACCAGTGCGAGGTTGAAGGAAGTGGGAGGGTAAAGGCGGCAATAGCCGTCTTTGATAATGACCTTGACGTCATTCCCTACCCGAAACTCACCACAAATAACATCGTCGTGGTGGAAATCCGGACCAAAGCCTGGGAAATCGTAGTAGTCTCATATTACTTCGAGCCAGACCAACCCATAGGGCTATACCTGGATCAGTTGACCAAGATAAAGTTGGACCTGGGCAACGGACTACTCCTAATAGGCGGAGATGCCAACGCAAAGAGCACCTGGTGGGGAAGCACCATAGAGGACCTCAGGGGAGAAGACATGTCCGGGACCCTGGAAGAGTTAGAGCTTCAGGTACTCAACACTGGAGACACGCCGACCTTTTACACGGTTAGAGGCGGTGTGGTGTACAAGAGCCACGTAGATGTGACGGCGTGTTCGCTCGAGCTTTTTGACATGGTAGACGGCTGGCGGGTTGACACTGGGGTAACGAGCTCGGACCACAACACCATTCTATTTAGTGTTAAATTAAAAAGGGAAAAAGGGATAAGCATAACCAGGACAACGAGAAAGTACAATACTAAGAAAGCAAACTGGGCAACTTTTAAGACTAAATTGGGGGAAAATAAAATTGAGAAAAATATAAGCTTAAATAGTATAAATCGAGTGTCAAATAAATATGAATTAGAAAAAATTGTTACAAAATACAAAAATGTCATTCAGAAATCATGTGAAGAGGCTATCCCTATAATTAATCAAAAGTCAAAAATTACCATTCCGTGGTGGTCCGAGGAGCTCGCCTCAAAAAAGAGGGAGTTCACGACTAAGAAGAACCGTGTCCGCAACGCCGCACCGGTCCACCGAGCAATGGTCGTCGCAGAGTACCTGAAAGCGAAAGAGGAATATGAGTGCCAAGCCAAGGAAGCCCAAGTAGCCAGCTGGAAAAGATTCTGTGAGAAGCAAGATGGAGAAAGTGTATGGGAAGGGATCTACAGAGTCATCAGAGGGACGACCAGGAGACAAGAAGACTTGACCCTGATGAGCGACGGTACATTCTTGAACCCGAAGGAATCGGCTGCCTTACTCGCCGATGTATTTTACCCAGAGGACACAGCTGAAGAGGATAACGCGGAACACAGGCTCACCAGAGAAGCAGCCAGACGGGTAAATGAGTGGTGTCATGATGAAAATCATGACCCACCATTTACACTGCTGGAGCTGAAAACGGCCGTGGGACGCTTCAACCCCAAGAAGGCCCCCGGAGCTGATGGGTTTACGGCGGACATCTGCTCTCGAGTGATCCACCAGGACCTGGACGCTTTCCTTGCCCTGTACAATAAATGCCTAGAACTGGCGCATTTCCCGGATATATGGAAGGAGGCAACGGTGGTTGTTCTCAGAAAACCGGGCAAGGAAAACTACACGAACCCCAAGTCCTATAGACCGATAGGTCTGCTACCGGTCTTGGGGAAGGTCCTGGAAAGGATGGTAGTGGCGAGGATCAAGTGGCACCTGGTGCCTCGGTTTAGTACTCGTCAGTTTGGCTTTATGCCCCAGAGGAGCACCGAGGACGCCCTCTGTACTCTAATAAAGCACGTACAGGACAAGTTGAGGCTGAAGAAGCTAATTGTCCTGGTGTCATTGGATATAGAGGGTGCCTTCGACAGCGCATGGTGGCCGGCATTAAAGGTCAGGCTGGCTGAGGAAAAATGTCCAGTTAACACCAGGAGGCTGCTTGACAGCTACCTTGACAGCAGAAGAGTAAGAGTAAGGTATGCTGAGGAAAAAATGCACAAGGAAGACAAGTAAGGGCTGTGTCCAGGGGTCAATTGGTGGTCCCATCTTATGGAACCTTCTGTTAGATCCACTGCTTCAAGACCTGGAAAAAATGGGGTACTTCGTGCAGGCGTTCGCTGACGACATAGTTCTAGTCGTGGATGGCGACACAGCGGCTGAAGTCTCCAGGGCAACCAATGCAGCCCTCGCCCATGTTCAGAGTTGGGGTGTCAGCAATAAGCTTCGGTTTGCACCGCACAAGACCTGTGCGATGTTAATAACCAATAAACTTAAGTACGATACTCCAATTCTGAGCATGGCCGGGGTCGACATTGGCATGGTCAGGAGTATGAAGCTGCTGGGGCTAACCATCGACGACAGGTTGACGTTCGGCGAGCACACTAGAAACGTCTGCAAGAAGGCAGCGGAGGTCTATAAGCAGCTTGCTCGTGCTGCCAAGGTCAGCTGGGGTTTAAATAGGGACATAATACACACCATATACACAGCCACAATAGAGCCGATAGTTACGTACGCGGCTGGAGCCTGGGCACCCGCTACGAAAAAGCTGGGGATACGTAGGCGGCTAGGCTCTGTCCAACGGGGATTCGTCCAGAAGCTCTGCAAATCTTACCGTACGGTCTCACTCAACTCGGCACTGGTGCTGGCTGGGATACTGCCTCTAGACCTCCGCATACAAGAGGCAGCCGCCCTGTATGAGGCAAGGAGAGGGTCATCCCAGTTCGTGCCAGGAGACCGGGAGATTGAGAGTATGGTGAGGTTTGCAGAGACGTCTCACCCTGCCAAACAAATGGCTTTGGAGTTCATGTGCCTGGCAGACCAACAGCTTGTGGACAGTCAGAATATGCAGTCAGTGCGAATCTTCACTGACGGCAGCAAGATTGAGGGGAAGGTCGGAGCCGCATTATCCTTATGGGATAATGATGGTGAAATCCAGAACCTCAAGCTTAGCCTCGCCGCGTACTGCACTGTCTACCAGGCTGAACTGGTTGCCATTTGCAAAGCAACGGACGTAATCCTCAAGCGCAAAGAGACGAGCTATGGCTTGTACAGTGACTCAATGGCAGCATTGCAGACACTGACAGGCCATGGCTCTCTCCATCCTCTGGCGGTCCGCGCAAGAGCGAACATCGCTCTGGCATTAACCCAAGAAAAAGCTGTGTCTCTTTATTGGGTCAAGGCCCACGCGGGCTTGCCGGGGAATGAACGCGCTGACGAGCTGGCTAAGAAAGCGGCACTGTCGTTACGGAGGAAGCCGGACTACGACCAGTGTCCGGTCTCATTCATCAAGCGCCAAATCCGTATGGATTCGCTAGGCGAATGGAATCGGAGATATGTGTCGGGCGAGACGGCCTCGGTGACGAAAATGTTTCTTCCCGATGCCGTGGCTGCCTACCGTATTGTTCAACGGGTAAAGCCAACAGGCGTTCTCACACAAGTCCTAACAGGGCACGGTGGGTTCTCAGAATACTTAAACCGCTTTAAGTGTAAGGAGAGCCCATCGTGCACCTGCGATCCTAACATTGCGGAATCAGTCCCGCATATCGTCTTGGAATGTCCAAAATTCGCAAAAGAGCGTTACGACCTGGAACAAGAGATAGGAGTGGGATTGAATAGAGAAAGCGTACAAAAACTGATGTCGGGCAAAAAGATAAATAAATTTATAGCCTACTGTGAGAACGTAGCACTCAAAGTGATAAAGAAAAATAAAACGGATTGAAACAACTATGTTTCATAGTATATTAAATATATAAATATATAATTATGTAAGCATAGGTCATTATTAGCGCAAAATGTAAAATAAGTTTAAGCAGTAGAATAAGAAAATAGATATATATAAAGTAGTAAAATTGTTAAGTGTGTATAAATAGTGTCTAAACATGTAATATTAGATTGTTATATAGCTTTTGTTAGCATGTATACAATAGACTGTAAAATAAGTGTACCTAAAATAGTAAGTATTAAGTAAATTGTGAAATAAATATTAAGATAAGCTAAGATACACATGTAAAATAAGAACCCTTGCAGAGAAAATTATTTCCCTAAGTTTAAAAATAAAGAAAAGTACAGAATAGTAGCAGAAATAAGTGGGAGTCCCACCCACAGGATAAATGGAGAAGGATAAAAGAAAGATACAGTATGAAGCATGAAAGTGCGAGAGGAATGACAAGCGAGAACTGGTATGGAAGAGGATTAGATATAGAATAGGCACCAACTTTGTGGTGGAAATAGATTGGAAAAAAAAAAAAAGAGTCAACGGGACCTTGCGTTGCCTGTATCGTCTGAAAACTTTAAAAACTTTCTGCCTGCAAAAACGAAGGCTATGCTTGTGCAGACTTTAATCTTACCTATAATCGACTATGGTGATGGCGACTACTTTGACCTGAACGCGGTATTCCTGGATAAGCTTGATAGGCTCCTAAACAACTGCATCAGGTTCATATTCAACCTGAGGAAATATGACCATGTGTCGAGCTGTAGATCTCAGCTCAAATGGATACCCATTCGGCAGAGGCGAAATTTACGCGCTTTGACCACGCTCTTTTCTCTACTCAACTCTCCCACCCCTACTTCTTATCTCATCTCTCACTTTCAATATCTGTGTACTTCACACGCTAGGAATCTGCGTTCGCCTAACAATCTTCTCTTGCTTTGTCCTTCTCATACTTCTGATTTTATTCATTCTTCTTTTCATATTCAGTCCATTCTTCTCTGGAATGCGCTTCCTCTCGATATCAGGACGGCCACCAGTCAATATGCATTTAAGCGGAAGCTGCGACATTATTTTCTGAACCATTAGCAGAGTCGTCTCAATCTCCTTTCTATTAATTTATATATGTATATATATATATATAAAGGTATTTATTATAGTAAATATATAGGTATGTTATTATATATATATATATTGTTATTCAATTTAATTTCTCAATTTTTATGCACCTGCCATGTTATCTCTCCACCACCCTTGGTTGACTGGTAGAGAATGCCTCAGGCATTAAGTTCGCCTATGTATCTGTATGTTGCATGAAGTTTTAAATAAATAGCAGACACAAAAATTACTCTCTAAATTAAAATTTGAAAGTTTTAAGTAGAGCTGATGAAACATTTGAGTAAACTGTAGTTTATTACTTAGCTTCCTGAAAAACATTCTCTCCATTCTTGATTTATTGCAATTTTGTAGTAAGGTACACTAGCAGTATTCAAGATTACTGGAACAACTAAGACTGCCAAGTATCGTGTATTCCTTCAGTTGGAACACAAATAGTAATAACACAAATATCACTACTAGTATGTTAGGATTGTAGCAGGTGGCGTTCCGAAGTTTCTGCCTATCCCCAAGGAAAAGGGCGTGGGTTTATATGTACTATGTTAGTACATTAGTACATTATGGTACAAGTGCGTAATGTTGGTGATTACCGCTAAGGCGCCATTGAGACACGAGCCGTGAGGCGAGGGTCTTAAGAGAGCCGAGGACGGTAATCATCAATACACACGTGTATCATACGACGTTTTTCAACACACTTGTGAAGAAAATAATACAAAAAATTCATTTCCAACAGTGAAAACGAGCTGTGAAAAAATTTTCGCAATGGCGGGCCAAATTAATCAGTTATCCTATGCGCAGGCATCTAACAATGGCAATCGGCCACAGACTAAAAAGAATGAAGTTTCTTTTTTTTTGGCTTTTCGCGGATAGCGTTTTAGCCACTTACAAAATGGGGAATTTCAAGTTTTCTTTATCTATACCAATATTATAAAGAGGAAAGATTTTTTTGTTTGTTTGTAGGTTTGTTTGTTTGTACCGAATAGGCTCCGAAACTACTGGACCGAATTAAAAAAAAAAACACCATTAGAAAGCTGCATTATTCCTTAACTCGAATTTTAATTTGAAAAAAATACTTATAGGTAACTCTATTTTTAATATTCTTTATCTTTCCAACCTCTTCTAGAGCCACGGCGATTAAGGCAAAATAGCTTTAGCCTGATCGAATGGTTTAGCCAGTATTGAAGTAAGAAGTCGTCCCAAGGAATCCTCTAACCTATGTCCCATTCTAGGTTGTGTTCCCGTGTGCATTACACACTAAACAATACATACATACGTACATTTACTTATTTGAATATAAAGCACACATTTACTTTATACAATCACAAAATCCTAGTCCAAACAGAACATACTAATTGCTGGTCCAATGCCTCTATCTCCTCTAATGATCTGTTTGCATCATGCACAAATTATATTTTGATAGTCAACAGCCAGGCTAGCAATGAAATTTCTCATTAAGTCACTATAGTGCCGCTTCTGTACTTTCATACTATCTATTACTACGCTTCGTTTGTAGAGTACCTGTCTTTTTCATCTAGCTAAGCGAATGCTAGACACAAAATGACAATTTCACAAAGTGCTTCAAGCGAATCTACAGTTTTAAACACCTGTAAATGGATAAAGTCATTTATTTTATTAAAGTTCTTTGAAAAGACTTTATAGAGATTTTAAAAAGGCTTTCGACACAGTGTTTATTATATACTGAATATAATAAAAGTTTCTTCAATATAATAAAACCATACTCTACTTTCTATTGCCAACTTAAGATCATTAATTCTATAAGTCTTATCTGTATACTGAATTGCAATTTCTATTGTGTTCATTTAATTGGATTTTTTATTACTTACGGACTCCTAAATATCGCATGAGGAACTCTTATCGCGCATTCGATAACTACTAACATATCTGCATTCCTATTGTTTCTTTAAGTATACACTTCTTGAGTACCATTTTGTATAATACCAGAGACTTTGATACATATACAGTATTATGTTAAATTTGGTTATTTATTGACTTATTTTAGAAAATAAGCATTGCCTGTCGAAGATCAGTTAAGTAACTCTAAAATAAATAAATATTAAATTCAGAACAGCCTGTAGGTGTCTCACACGTGCGGCAAGTAGTATTTATAATGTCTCGATCATGTCATGGGCCGCGCCGCCAGATTTCCAAGTCACAAACCACAGTATATCACTTAATAAAAGACTTTGGGCCTACAAAGTCATAATGACTGTTTCTCGTCCAAAGCACTATTTCGCTTTCCACTACCGTATCCTTCGATTCTTGGGCCTAGGCTGGTGGCATCATCCCGAAGAAGGCAAAACTGCTAACTTTCCAGGATGGTACCTCTACTACTCCATTGTCACCCAAGTTGTCTGGGTAGCTGGCTTTGTCGGTCTCGAAACTATTGACCCTTTCGTTGGCGAAAAAGAAATGGACCGTTTCATGTTTAGTCTCTCTTTCGTCATCACCCATAATCTCACCCTTATCAAACTGTACATATTCTTCTTCAAAAACGTTGACATTCAAGAAATAGTTCGCACCTTAGAAATTGAGTTTTATGATTACTATCAAAATATACCCAAGAACCGACAAACTGTAAAACTATCTAAAATAATAACTGGTGCCTTCCTTTTATTTGGATGGCTTACTATCGGTAATGGGAATGTTTATGGGACCATTCAAGATATCAAATGGAAAGCTTTAGTTGCTACTTTAAACGATACTTCTCTTCGTCCAGTTCGCACCTTGCCACAACCGATTTATATACCTTGGGACTACCAGAAAGATGCGTCATATATCCCTACTTTTGTGCTTGAAACTGTGGGTTTGCTGTGGACTGGTCATATCGTTATGACCATTGATACGTTTATTGCATCTGTTATCCTGCACATGGGTGCACAGTTTGAAATATTAAACGAGGCGATAACGACTGCGTATGATAGAACAATGACGTCACTACGGGAAGGCATACATCCTGATGCTATTCAAGATCGAGAATCTTTATTGTTGAGTCCAGAAGATAACAATGAAAAGATTGTTCAGGCTTTTGTACCGAAAGAAGAAATTGACGCAGCACTGGAAATTACATTCAAGAATTGCTTTCGACAACATCAACTTCTAATCAAGTAAGTAATTATTCTAATAAAATTATACGGTCCCAATATCACGTGTATATACGTTATCCAATTTAATGGCTAAATCAATTACCATTCTATAGCATTTTATAACAAAACACTATTACAGTTCATTTCTGTATTTTGTTATTCAAATTATAAGCAGCCATGGAAAACGGTAATAAAATGTCGAAGACAAAGGGCACACAAATCAAGTGAAGTAATAAATTTTATCCTTGATTAGTTCCCCAAGATAATCCATGGGACGTTTTCCTTGCATCCGTTTTAGGGATCCGTAGAAACCAAAATTACAGTTTTGTTATACGTCTGTCCATGAATCTGTATCTTTTGTTGTGTCAGTATTGTCTATTTGTCTAACGTAGCGTTTTATATACCTGAAAACAATCTAGGCAATTAATACTTCTACGTAAGTTAGAAAGAAATATAGAACAAGTGTTAATTTGCCACAAAAACGACATACAATAGTTATGAAACTAGTTAGCCTTTTTAGACACTTAACCATGTTTAAAACAGTGGTTTAAAAAAATTATTTCCACTCATGCAGTTGTTCCAGAATGAATTATTTCCAAAATATTGCATGAACCGAATTGCAGAGAATGTAATCAGATTAAGGACGTGCAGCATTTGCTGATGGATTGTGTCCGCAACAAGCGTGAGAGGAAGTCACTTTTGAGAGAATTTGGCTTAATGTGGGATTAATACAATCAATTTTATCCCAACCAAATTCAGGAGGTGCCAAAAAATTATATCATTTAATAACAGTCCTTCATCGGTGACTTCCACCTTTATGACAAAGTGTTTTAGATATTGTTTATTTATACATTATGTGTTAATTATAAGTAATAATGTCTGTAAATATGTCAACCCTACCGTATCTTATACCATTGTAGTATAAGATACGGTAGGGTTGACATATTTGTTTAAATAAAAACCCCAAAACAAATAAAGAGAAATAAAAAATACCTTGTAAAGTTTCTATAATTAAAACAACTTTGCCATTACGGAACCTACTTCCCTATTTAGAGTACGACAAACTTTTAGATATATGACAGAAGAAATATGGATATGAGACATAGGTCAATTGTAAATAAAGATATAAGTATTAATATCGCTGTCTGTATTCAAGTAACGTTCGCAGAGTAAGGGGATATCTATATAACGTTGTGTTAGCCTAGGTAATCACAGTCACTTTGTATTCCAGTCGGAATTTTCAATCTGTTTATTCAGCTTTACAGTGGGTTACTTGAGAATACTCATGTTTTACACTTGTTTGAGAATGGTAGAGTGTTTTAAGGAACAAGTGATGAATGGGACAGAGCAGTGAAACTCTGTCAGAGGAAGTCCTTCCGCATTTTTCCTCGCTATTGATGATTTCAGGTCTACACTAGACGCCACAATTTTAAATACTGTTTACAAAAAAAAATTCAAGCGAGTACCAAATAAAAACAATACAAAGTGAAAAATAACTTCAATTACGGAAGTCGGTGTCAAAAAACTAACTTTTTAGCTGGTATGGTGTATACGATAATCAGGCATGCGGTTGCAGCGATCCCGAGAGATTTGCCGTCATTTATTGAAGAGCTCTATTGTATATTTCCTAAAAGAAGTTATTCATCAGATCTCCACCATATTACTATGGGACCACCTTGAGAAAGTACAATTAAACACAGAGAATTTACAAAATCGGTCCACAATTGACGGCAAAATCGGTGAACATACACAGAAACAAAAAACATAGAGTCGAACATAGAACCGCCTCCTTTTTGGAAAGTCGGTTAAAATGCTTATTTTCTAGTATCGAATATTAGTCCCTAGTATATTGTAATACATACACACAACATCATAATCCACAAAAGGGGACCACTATATATCCAATGTCTAATTACTCGAACGTTCTGAATATCGAATGGTTAATAAATCGATAATTCAATATATCGTTCACTCAATACGTCTAGTGTTCGAAATATCGAATGTTTGTTTGATCGAGCGATCAACGCATCTTATTTAAATTCCATCGAAATATCAATATATTGAATACTTTATAAATAGAATGCAAGAAAACACAAAATTTACTAATAAATCACATTTTAATCTTTAATTATTATTTTATAGATACATTTTAAAATTTTGTGTTAACTGCAATTGCACGTAGCAACTTTTATAAATCCATGTTGTTTTTATTAGATTTTAAATACCTTTTTATAATTATTACCTCTTTTTTTAAGGCTATTACGATTATAATATATGCAACGGGCATTACCTAGTACCATAAATGCGAAGACATGTGACATTCACCAACCCGCACTGGGCCCGCGTCGTGGATAAACCAATATATTATATTAGAATGAATTAAGGCACATTCCCTCTCTCAAAGAGAGGAGGCCTGTGTCCCAGCAGTGGGAAAATTAAAAGGCTGGTGATGATGATGATGATTATATTGAAAATTAAACACGGACAAATTAAATGTTTTATCTACTTCGGTTTCATTATATTCGAATTATAAAATTGACAGCGGTTTCATTATGATACCCATAACGACATCGGGTTGCATTATGCGAATTGTCATAAATTCTAAAACACAAGCAAAGACATTCTGAACGTACAGCCAGGTACCTATAATATTACTTCGAAATCGAGACAATATAAATGATGTTTTTAAAAATGGAACAAGTTTAGAACAAAAGTATCGTATACTATTTGGCTGTTGCGGCTACACGATCTTTGCTTTATATCTAATAAAGACTAAATAAAAAAATAAAATAAAAAATGAATGTGTGAAATTGTATTCCAAATTGTATTAAAAATGTCTTCAACATCAAGTGATATTGAAAATACACCACCAGATATAACAAATAGAGCAGTTGCGGCTACAAATAATTTACTACCAGAAAAATCAAGACATGTATATGAGAAATTAAATACTTAAACACACTTCCTGAAATACTTATTTGACTATATCTGTGTTTTATTCCTTCCTTCGTAGATAAAATCTTGTATGCAACTGTAACTTAGCATTGTAATTGCATTGTGGCTCAGTTAAATAACAAGCTACATCTAGCAGACGCTCGCCTTGCAATTCAAGTTCGATTCCGGGACACACTACCGAAGACTTTTTGCGACATAAATTACTTTGTACACCAGCTTTTAAAAATCAAGAACTGGCTGACAGAGGTCGCTTTATAACATAAACAACATCATAAATAACCACAGATAAACATGGATGCAGACAATATCACACTTCGCAAGCAGAACACTGGGTCTTTGACTAATTTATCGCTCTTAACATATGACGATGAAAAGACGTTACTTGACACCACAATGATGAGCGTACCGGACAGCCTGCATGATTATAATGACGGTGACTATGTCAGCGACTTAAACGAACAATTAAATGCACTTAAGATGGAACTTATGAGTGCTCATCAGGAAATAGACCACCTCAACAGTGAAAACTTTCGATTGAAATCCGATTTAGATAAAGCCCTAAAGACTGTCGAGACATGTAAAAAGATCTGTTTGACTCCTGGCAGAAAAACTAATACACCTTCATCATCGAGCAAACAAAAATCAAAGCCGTACAGGATCCGACCAATTGCATTAAATAATGACTCCAACACGACTTCGATCCATTATTGCATGGAAAATAAAGTCGACACTCTCGACAAAGAAACTCAGACTACAGAGATGACCAATACATTTACGCAAAATAAAAACCTGACATCATCTTCACACCGGGGTAATGTTGCTCTAAAAAAACCATTAGGCGCATCTCAAGTGAAACATAAAAATAAACTCGCCATAATGAGTAGTAGGTGTACCAAAGGAACACTGCCGTTAATTGAAGAAGTTTTCTGTAATCAATTTGACTACTGTCATTATTTGCTACATAACGCCACCATAGAAGAATTATTAAGCATCGTCGAGGCCAACCTAAAATACTTCACAATGCAAGACTATTGCCTGATCTTCATTGGAGAAAACGATTTAAAAAATAAGGAGTATCTAGATATCCTCGAAAAATTGAAAAGCTCACTGAAATCCATTAAACACATAAATATTGTAATATGCGCTCCGACGTATATAAGAGGGGCTTTGATTCACAATTATAAAGTCGAGCTTTTCAACAACCTTCTAAGTTTGGACATAAAAAACCATGAATATGCATATTTTTTTGACAGTAATTACACCCTGACTCTTGACATGTTTTCCTATAATACAGGCAACATTAACAAACACGGATGGAGAGATATTTTTGACCAGATCAGATCTAAAATATTAATTGACTACGATCAAGATTGTTTTAAAGTTGAAGGAGAACATAGTGGAACTGAAAATACATCGAACTTAATGGTAAATGATAAATCTAATGATAACTCTGAGTTTTTCTTTGATAATCATATGTACATCTTGCACCAAAACATAGCTGGCCTCCTTAATAAAACGGACCTGCTAACATTACATATCCAAGATCTATTGCAAAAACAAATCAGTATTGAAATGATATGCCTAACGGAACACTTCGTCATATCTGGTCAAGAAAATTTAATAAATGTGCCAAACTTTAAGCTAGCAGCTTGTTACTCGAGAAGAGAGCATAAGCGAGGAGGTTCGTGTATTTTACTTAAGATCCACCACGATTACAAGGAACTAACTGATGTAAAGAGTTCTTCTATCACAGGCGTTATTGAATGCTGTGCTATAGAAATAATTAATCATAAATTAATAGTAGTATGTATTTATAGACCACCGAATATGTCTAATATTAGTCTTTTTTATGACACTTTGGACACTATCTTAAAAAAATTGTGCAATAAATCAAATGTAAAGGTAGTATTATGTGGAGACTTCAACATAGATATTTTAAAACGTAACAGATGCACCTTAGACTTTGAATCTCTGCTCCTAAATTACAACATTATCTTAAAAATAAACCAACCTACGCGGCCAAGGAGCCTTACCTGCTTAGATAATTTTGCTCTGAGCCCAAATTTAAAATGTATTGCTGAAGTAATGGATTTTGCAATATCTGATCACTCAGCTCAAATACTCAAAATTCAAGTCAGTAGAATTTGTAAATTAAAGTATTGGCGCACTCAGATAAGAGACTACTCAAAGGAAAATTTGATTAAGTTTAAAAATCATTTAAAGAGTTTGTCCTTTTCAGACGTTTACAGCGAGAGTAACCCTAGTGAGTCTTATTATATTTTTAATGAAATTTTTATGCTTCTTTACAATCAGTGTTTTCCAATGAAATGGATTACAATTCGATCGGAAACAAAAATTAAATGGATTTCGAAAGGCATTAAACTCTGTAGTAGGAAAAAAAGAAACCTGCTATGGAAATATAGATTGAATCCGTCAAGCAAAAATCAAAAAACATTTAAGACATACTCGCAAAGATTAAAAAAGATCATTAAACTTACTCAAAGGGCACAGAATAATGACATTATTAATAAGGCCCACAATAAATCCAAGGCAGCCTGGCAAATTATCAACAATAATAAGTATATTAAAGAACCTATTTTAAAAATTGACAATCATAATGTGACAATAAAGGATCCGAAGAAAATAGCAACATCGTTTAATGACTTCTTTATTGACCAAGTACAAAGTGTATCTTATGACACATCTGACGGAATTAATGACCTAGTAAATGGCTCGAATTCAATGTTTATGTCACCGACAATCCCATATGACATAATAAGAGCAATTAAATCGCTTAAAAATACAAAAAGTTATGGGTACGATGGTATTACTACCAGTGTTGTTAAATTTGTTAGTGATGTTGTTGCTGGGCCTCTAAGTCATATTCTGAACGAAACTGAAAGTAGTATTGAATCTGGTGTATTCCCTAATAGCCTAAAAACCGTAGTAATAAAACCTCTACATAAAAAAAAAATAGAGAAGATATGTCCAATTATAGACCAGTAGCATTGATCCCAATATTCTCTAAGGTATTTGAAAAGATTATTTATCAAGCAATGGATAGATTTTTGAGTAAATATAATATATTAAGCGAGGAACAAATGGGGTTTAGAAAAAATAAAAATATTAATATGGCAATATATAATCTCTTAACTAATATTATGACAAATGTTGACAATAAAAATCCTGTATGTGCAATTTTGACGGATATGACTAAGGCATTCGACTACGTAAACCATGATGTCCTTTTAAAAAAACTTTACGCCTATGGTATAATAGGAAATATCCTAGATCTAATAAAATCATATCTTCGAGGCCGATTGCAATACACAGAAATCACGCGAGTATGCCTAAAAACTAAACGTGAACTTAAATATACTTCGGATTGTAGAGAGGTCAAACATGGCGTACCGCAAGGTAGCGTTCTGGGACCACCGTTTTTTCTCTTATACATTAATGATTTACCCCGTCAAACACATCACCCTATGGTGTTGTTTGCGGACGATAGTACTGTGATAGTAAAATGTTCGGACTTAAAAAAATATGAAAGTGAGATTAATAACACATTAGAGAGTATTATTCATTGGCTTAACATGAATAACTTGATAATAAATTTACAAAAAACGAAGGTAATGCATTTTTACCAACGGATTAGTCCCGCTAATTTAACTGTCGGCTATAATGGGCAAACAGTTGACTCAACAAATATAGCAAGATTCCTGGGAATCTTAATTGACAGCAATCTGACTTGGAAACCTCATTCTGAGGACGTGTGTAAAAAAATGAGTAAATTAGCTTACGTTCTGTACAACTTATCGCATAAAGTAAGCCATACTACACTACTAACAGCGTATCATGGTTTGGTTGCATCGATATTGAGGTTCGGAGTAATTTTCTGGGGCAACTGTAGCGAGAGGGAGCAGATTTTCAAGGCTCAAAAGCGCTGCATAAGATCAATGTCAAGTTTAAAAACTACTGAAAGCTGTGAGCCTGTGTTTAGGTCGATGAAAATACTAACCTTCCCGTCTCTATACATATTGGAAGTGTCCATTTTTGTTAGATCAAATTTAAATTTATTTCCGACACTAGCCAGCATTAGATTACGCTCAGGTCCTTTAAGACAACAATATAATAAGTTATTACATACAGGTAAATATAAAACAACACTATTAAGAAAGAATATTATGTCAATGGGGCCTATCATATATAATAAAGTTCCGCATAATTTAAAAGAACACCCTATTCGTATATTTAAAACTAAATTGACTACATTACTATTAGCAAAATGTTATTATTCTATTAATGACTTCCTGAATGATAAAGATTTATAACTGTATTTAAAATTTTCATGTAATTGACATTTTTTAAATTATATATTTTTTTATTATAATTCCTAGCTAAGCTTATTGATTTGTAATCGACTATGTGTGTGATATTTTAAATGATAACAATATATTTTTTTTTTTTTTAATTCCTGTATGAGCTTATTGATTTGTAATCGACTATGTATGTGACATTTAAAATGATAACTTTTTTTTTTTTATTCCTTTGTGAGCTTATTGATTTGTAATCGACTATGTATGTGACATTTTAAATGATAACAATATTTTTTTTTAATTCCTGGATGAGTTTATTGATTCGTAATCGACTGTGTATGTGACAATTAAGTTATTTGTGATTTTTATTTTATTTTCTGATGCCTTTTTAGATAACTACTCAATGACATTTTTTGTATTGTAACTTCAAAAAATAATGTTTTTGCATGCCGTAAGGCAGAATGTAGCGGAAACACCCAATTCTGTACCATCTCAAACTTGTACCTACATTGCTGGCAAATAAATAATTCTGATTCTGATTCTGTACGTTATTGGTCTTTTAATAACTCGTGCCCACCTATTTCGGTACGCGCTACGCTTGAACCGAAAAATGGCACTCGTATTAAAAGACCGTCCATAACGTAACAGTTACATAAATAGCTATTATTTTATTAACATACATAAACTTTCGTTAAAAACAAGTCTATTTTTGAACGCAACCATTAGGTAAGTCATATTTTTTTCAGGCTACTCTCATATATTGTAATATTGTTTTCACCTCATAAATAAACTTTTTTTCATCTGCAACAAACATTTTGACTATTAGTGCAATACAAGTGAATTTTATGAAAAATGTCTGTAGGGTCTTATTATAAGCCTGAATTGTCTCAAAAACGCAAGTTGGCCTTTGTTTTGGATAGTTATGTAATGGCAATAAACAAAAATATTAATGGCAAGTTCTACTCGCATTGTTCCTAAAAATATAAATACCATTGTAATAGTACTGCAACAACAAAATTTAACGGAAGTGAAGCAACATTTGTTGGAAAGCTATATGCAACACAACATAATCACGCACCAAATTCTATTAAGGTACTACGTTTAAACTACGTTTTAAGAATGCCCTAAAAGTGATGTTACCGGCTCGCTTGATAGACCCGAGTCATATTATTCAGCGAAATGAAGCCAACATTTTGAAATCAAGTTCGTGTGCTCTTCCAAACAAAAAGCAGCATCGAAAATTATACGTCGAGCAAGAAGAAAAGAAATGCCAAAGGAACCGACTACTTTGGATGTTACAAACGTGCCCGAAATATTGCAGAAAGTTGATGGTGAAAGATTTTTGAGCGTTTGAAGATACTCGTAACTATGTCTTAAAGATAACGATACTATGTTATTTGCAACTAAATTAAATTTAATACCATTAAATAAATCACAACTTTGGGTGATGGATGATACATTCGAAACATGTCCTATACTTTTCTGACAAATATAGTATATGGTTTGGAGGAAACTGGTACAGATCGTTATTTCGTACTTTTAGTATATGCCTTTCTATAATGAAGAAGACGCTAAATTGTTACTTGTTTTTTTTTCAAGCACTAAACGCATACGCTCTAGAATATGATATCGAATTGAACCCACGAGTAATACAGTACGTAAGTAGTACCACGGCTTTCGAGATGGCGATCATTAATGATGTAAAACAAGAATTGTCTGATGCGCAACACAAATGTTGTCTATTCCACTTAAGTCAAAATGAATTACTAAAAATGACTTATAGCACGCTCATCACCTATGTTTCCACCTTCACTGTGGTCTGTGTTTCAAAATAATACACTGGGTTTTCCTAGAACTCAAAACAACATTGACGGATCGCACATAAGATGTAACACATTGCTTGATAAGCACAAACGGGGTCTTTATGCTACCATAGAATTTTTTGTTGAGAAACAAGCTATAACAAAAAAGAGAATTCAGAAGGCAATTGCGGGATTGGGAGGACATACTCCACAAAAAAAGAGAATAAAGGGATGATAATGCGTTTGAAACAATATTAAATAATAAAAACAATTAACAACAATTTATTAGAGTTTCTACGTGCAATTGCAATTCACACAAAATTTTAAAATGTACTTATAAAAGATAATAATTAAAGATTAAAATACGAGGAAAAAATAATGATGTATGTGATGCTTGGGGGAGGCCTATATTCAGCAGTGGACGTCTTTCGGCTGATATGATGATGATGAAAGATTAAAATGTGTATTAGTAAATTTTATGTTTTTCTTTTATTCTATACAAAAGGTATTCAGTATATTGATATTTCGATATAATTAATATGCAATGCGTTGAACGCTCGATCAAACAAACATTAGATATTTTGAACACTCGGTGTATTGAGTGTACGATATATTGAATGTTCGATTTATTAACCATTCGATATCAAGAACGCATTCGATTTGTACCACCCCCGAAAGGTATGCCAGGTATGTGTTTTGTTGCCGGGGCGGGGTCGTCTTGGCGGTGTCTCTAGACATCGCCAATGCCTTCAACACCCTGCCATGGAGCTGCATCGGGAGGCACTCCGGTATCACCGGATGCCGCCCTAGCTCTGTCGCGTTGTCGAGGCCTATATGACGGACAGGGCCGTCATCTACCCCGGTCACCAGGTAGAGTGGAACCGGCGAGAGATGTCGTGTGGTGTCCCACAGGGATCGGTCTTGGGGCCGCATCTGTGGGACATCGGGTACGACTGGGTGCTGCGCGCCGATCTCCCTAGCGGCGTCAGCGTGTTTTGCTACGCTGACGATACGCTAGTCCTGGCGCAGGGAAGGTCGCACCAGGCGGCGGCTGAAAACGCGACACGCGGGGTTGCGACAATAGTCGAGAGGATCCAGCAGTTGGGACTCGAGGTGGCCCTGCACAAGTCCGAGGCCATGTGTTTTCATGGACATCGGAACGCGCCACCGCCGGGTTCCCAAATAACGGTAGGAGGGGTTCACATCGGCGTCGGGTCGACGATGAAGTACCTGGGACTCGTCCTCGACAGCCGGTGGAATTTCCGACGTTTGGCTCCCAGACTGGAGCGGGCCGGGGCTGCCCTCAAGCAGCTCCTGCCCAATCTAGGGGGTCGAAACGCCTCCTGCCGGAGGCTCTACGCGGGGGTCGTGCGGTCCATGGCCCTTTACGGGGCACCAGTATGGGCGCGTTCCCTTAGGCGGCGACCAGCCCGCCGGTTGAACGCGTCCCAAAGGGTCATGGCCATTCGGCTGGTCCGAGGATACCGCACGGTCTCCGGTGAGGCGGCGAGCCTCCTTGCTGGATTGCCGCCATGGGATCTGGAGGCAAAAGTCCTCGCGCAAATATGGGAATGGCTCGAGGAGGCGAAATGCCGGGGCGAAAATCCGCTGCCGCGACAAATCACGGCTCGGCGGACAGAGCTCCGGCAGGATCTAATGGCGACATGGAGAGGGCGATTGTCGCAACCCAGCGCACGCCACAATTGTGGCGATAAGGCCTCTCTTTGAGGAGTGGCTTCAGAGGCGTCACGGCATCCTCACCTTCCGCCTGACGCAGGTCCTCACCGGACACGGCTGTTTTGGGAGGTTCCTGTTCAGGATAAGGCGGGAGGAAACGCCCGGGTCTCACCATTGTGAGGGTCGCCCGGAGGACACGGTAGAACATACGGTGGAGGTTTGCCCCGCTTGGGCGGAGCAACGCCGTGTCCTCGTGGAGGCGATCGGCGGTGGCGACCTCTCGCGTCCGGCCCTGGTTCAGGCCATGGTACGGAGCGAGAGAGCATGGGAAGCTGTCACCTCCTTCTGAGAAGCAGTAATGCTCGCCAAGGAGGAGGCAGAACGCGTGTGGAAGACGCAATGGAGACGCCCTCACGCCCCAAGCCACCGCAAGAGACGCCCTGGGCGTCGGGAGTCGCAAGCCGATTCCCGGCCACCGTAGGCGCGGGCTTGCGGACGGCGAGTAATGGTTAGCCCGCCGTCCGATAAGGACCAGGCCCGAGTCGACGGCGCGTAGTGTTCCACGCGCGCCTCAAAGAGATGTCAGCAATAACTGACGGGGTCCGCTAGGGCCGATGCCTGTCTGGGTCGCGGATAAATTTGAAAAAGAGTTCCGAGAACCGCGGCCCTGGCTCAAGCAAATGAAGGAACACGGGTGGGTTTTAGTCAGTAAAAGTCTGACTCACCCTCCTGCTTCACCCAGAGCGGGAGAAGTCATTGGATGATTTACTAGCAAAAAAAAAAAAAAAGTTTGTGTTTTTAATAAGGAACGATCCTATTTCCATAAAGTCGTCGCACAAGTCCAAACGTCGCACAAGTCCAAACGTCGAGCTAATACTGAGGAATTCCAGATGGAACAATCTAATAACACTTTGCGCATTATATGATATAGCTAAATGTAGCTCCTTCAATTATTGTATGGAACATCCAAATGTAACACAAATTCTGAGTATCGCCCCCAAGATACGTGTACACACGCTGTACATATAAGTAAAGTTAATTCAAGGGCCTTCATCCTGTAACTTTGTTTTTAGTGTAACCTTCTTGACACAATATTATTTAAATGTTATCGATGTATCAATAGCTGTTACAGTTCATCACCATCATTTCACTGCTCAACATAGATCTGGCCCAAATGTCAACATATCAACCAGTCCTGCGCTGTAATAGTTACATAAAATTTATTCCAACGCACAGACACACTACGCACGAAATCCCAGCTATATATCCATTACTAGTCGTATTTGCTATCCCAGACTAAGTACTGTAAAGTTTTGGCAGCCGACCGACTTGGACCCGGCGAACGTCCTAAACTGCCATAAAGTGCAATGTGAATTAACTGGAAGGTTTGGCGGCGGCATCCCGAGCCAAAGTTCGGCGTACTTCGGCAAATAAGCCTATAAACTGTGACTAATTACATCAAAATACATATTAATCGAATTTCCCTATAAAGCCTTTATACTGGGTTGATATGGAGAGGTATTATATTTATATATATTATATTGTTTTATATTTGTATTATATAGACTCAATTTCTTTTAGTATTGTATAACTGCGCAGCACGTGTGTGAGTACTATGTACCCAACTGTAAATCTACCATTTGCTGTTCCTTTGTGTCGTTCGTTAACTTGTGTTTGCCCTGGCAGTTAAGTGTGTCATGCTCTCTCAAATGTCTCTCTGATGGTGGCGCGTGTGTTGGATAATTCGGTTCCCTTCATGATGGTTGAGCTGGGTGGTGCTGATTCATGCGTCATGTTCGTGAACGGGCGCCGTCAGTTGGGATTGGTCTTAACTTAACTGCTTCGGATGCTAATGTTTTTCTAATACCTATTATGTAACTGCACAGTACATGTGTGAGTAATTTTAATACTTTGTACCTGTACATAATATAGTGTGTAGTAATTCTGGGTGCATTGTCCTCACACATATTAATTTACCTATGTACTTATGTACCTAAATATTGTAAAAAAACTATTTTTTTTTAAAGATTAAGTTTCTTGTGAGTTTTTCTCCATAACAAGCTACTTTCCGAATGCACGCTAGAATCAATTTTTATTCCTTGTAAATTTTAATGTAGGTATCTAACGTTCAAAAGTGCCGCGTGGTGGCTTAGTTGAAATAAAATATTTTTGTCTTTTGTACAACGAATCCTCTTTGGATTGCCGAGAATCTGTTATTTACAATAAACTAACAAAGTTCACTGTCAGTAATTAAATACCGTCTTAATCCCAACAAGGCATGTAAACATAAACAAATCTTTTGACTCAATAATACCGAACACCCATATCTGTTCATACCATCTCCTACTTTCAATTTTAATACAATGCGAACATTGCAATCGTCCCCGTAGTTATTGGAAACGTGCCGTCTACTACAAACACAGATATTTGCGGGGTCAATAAGGGACAGGTCTGAAAAATGACGGGTATCCCACTGCGTAAAAAATGTCAATTCACAGTCGATACGAAAGCAATAAGGGGACCGAGTTCTCGTAGATATGACATGCTGCAATATCTCAGGATTACACCCTCAATATTGTCTGTTGGTTTGCCTTTTTTTCACACTTAAATCAACATAATCTGTGCTTTATATTCACCTTTTTGCGCTGATATTAGAATAAAGTTTTCACTACGTATACTATTATGACGAGTTTTCCAAGTATTACATTTTTTTCGTTTAATTTCAGTTGCGTGGAGCGATTCTCTAGAACTTATTCGTACGGCTTCATGACTCAATTGCTCTCCAGTATGGCGGCCATTTGCGTTGTAATGGTTCAAGTTTCGGTAAGATTCATAGATATATGCGGCTTTATATTATATATATATTTTTTTTTTCCTCGATACAATTTATTTCCCTACTATTTCGATATTTTATCCAGCAGTTTACTTCTTTTTTTAAACTAGATTCGTATGTAGCGAAGTAACTTAAGTACTATTAACCCGCGGGCCCAGCTGGTTAACACAATCACTGTGGCCACATAAATCAATCTGCTAAATATAATTATTTTTGTAATTTCAATACAAGTTATAACAATACATTTTATAGCTTCTATTGAGAAGCTTCTGAGATGCGGTAGGTACAGATCCATATAAGGTTGAGGTGACTGACAGACAAGCATTCCTTGCAGCAAGATGCATCGAGTTTCAAGTCGGTGAGATTGATAACTTCTGTGGCGTTCTTCGTGGCCATGATCATTCAGCTCGGTATGCAGTGCTTCACTGGAAATGAGTTGACGCTACAGGTAAGTTGGAATATGTTTTGTAATTTAAAATATTGTTATTTAATTTGTGTTGTTTTTGAGTGGTGTAGGTAGTAAACCAAAAATATCATCATTTTCTGGATTAATAAAATGATGATATTTTTGGTTTACTTTTGATAAAATAAATTACCTGGAATATCGTAATATACTGTAATAAAATTTCAACAATGATTTATGTTTGATCAAAAGAGGTGACCAGAAAAACAATTTACTCGCCACTGGATAAGTGTAGTACTGAAACTGATGTATAATATATATATTGTCAATTTTGTTTTGAACGGTGATATTGATCGATGTCTGACGATTAGTGTAGTAGTCTTTGCAGTAGAAGAAACTTCTGTCAATCGACGTCAACTGGTTCGTTCATTCGTACATTTTACGGATCGATCGATTGGCTTGGTATATACCTTATCTTTCCAGGCTGAGCGAATATCAGACGCGGTGATGCAGTGCAAGTGGGAGCGTATCCCGACGAGCCAGCGTCGTCCCCTGCTGATGATGATGATGAGAGCACAGCGACCACTCCGGCTTACAGCTGCCGGCTTCACCCATATGGACAACGCGTGTTTTCTTGCCGTATGTATGAACTAAATGCTCAGTTATTTAGACATAATTTAACATTTGTCAGTCTGGCTATATTGTGTCTACACTTAATTATAGTGTTAGTTATCGGTTTATTTTTCACGGTTTTATGGGTCCACACATATACGCGAAAGTCAATAATATTTACAAAATACTAAAACTAACATAATAAATTGCAGAGTGACGGTAACAAACTGGCTTCTTACATTGGACTACGATATGACGAAAGGTCTCTTGGCTTAGTAAAAACTCACAGTACACACATTGACAATTCACAAATATACACTTGCACTCACTAACATACGTTTAACATATAGACACTCTCTTATAACACCAACACAACCAATACAAATCACAGCACCATGCATACACTCTTCTTTACCTATTTTTGAAATATATAAATAAATATAAATTGTGACTTTTATAAAAAAAATAACGGAACGAAGGAGCCTGGATCTCACGACATAGGGAATCCTAGTGTGAGATCTAGGAATTCAATCCACTTGAATGTAATCTTAACAAATAAATTTATTCTTATTTAAGAATAAGAATTTTTATCTCACCTTTATCAAATGTCTTCCATGTTTTTCACTCTTTTCTGGTAAACATTGTCCTAGATTTTTTTTCCTGACTTAATTTCTTCTTCCAAGTTCCAACTCTAAATATCTCAACAATAACTTTGTTTGTTTCAGATCATGAAAGCAGCTTATTCTTATTATGCCGTTCTCAGCCAAAGACAAGAATAATTTGCAACAAAACCAATTATTAGACATATATTTTTTTAATTTGATTTTCATCTCTTACTTCTAAACATTGTTGCACTTAGCTACAATCTAAACTGTCACAGTTTTTTCTTACCTAAATATAAAACAAAACAAATTAAGTTAATTACAAATTCAATCATTTTTAACAACTCCATCATCTTCCGGTCTTTGGATCCTCACACAACCCATCCATTTTTCTTTAGGTAAGCCTCTCCATTCATCAAATACCAATAAAAAACAATATTGGTACAATTGCCGATAATTATACCAAAATTTATTGCGATGCTTATTGAAACAAAGTTTCTTATTTTACAATTGTCTTGTTTTCATACATTATTTTAGATTTAGCATACAAGACGGTAGGACTATATTGGCCCCACTACTACATCACAAAGTACCCCCTTATCTGTAGTGCATCGTCGGGGCTTACCTAGTTTCAGCAGGGGTCAGTTTTAGGTCCTTTCTTGTGGGATCTCGTATACGATCTGGGCCTGCGTGTTAATCAGGACTTAATATCGTTTATTATGCAGATGACACCCTGGTGTTGGTGTTGATGACCAGCTTTCCAAGCTCGAGATGACAAGAGTCGTGCCGTCGATCCGCGAACTGGAGAGATCCCACACTTTTTTTTTTTGTAAAACTAGAGGCGCCTTTTGAAGGTTTGAATTTTGAATGACTGTATTGGTCTGAAACCCTGATCTAAGTTGATCTATTTTATCGGTGTAATACTGTTTTGAATTTAATGTAGGTATTCGTTACCTGCAAGAACGCAATACGAACTAATTGTTAAAATAACAAATTAAACTCGTGATCAGGGCCCATTTATAATTGATTCAGGTGAAATCATCAGTTCGAAGTGAAATACTAGTAATCATGTTACCGGCTCCCATATAATTAAATTAATTGAACCTCAAATTATGAAAATGTAGCTCAAAGAAAGGGTGCTGCTGTAATACAACCTGACTTTTACGTCATTGTTTCGGCCATCATTTTTTACATAGCAATAGGACTGTCAGATTCACATCTTCCGTTTAGTCGACATTTGACAGATTCTACTTTTGACAGATTTTTCATTTGAGAAATTCTATATTTGACAGATTCTACATTTGCATTAGAAGTGAACACGAAACGATTTAGCGGATGTTATTAATGGATATTGATTAGCTATATGGATTTGTTTAGGATTGTTATAGGTTGATAATGTAGTTTCCGTTTTTCTATGTTAATACTGTTATTGTCTATTGTCATAATTATCTTTAATTAAATTTTAATGTACACACATATTTGAGAAAAAAGAAAAGAATTATAAAAAAAGAATAGAAAAAAAAAAGTGTAAAGAGATTACGGAGTCCTTGGTCGCATTGTTACGCCGGGGTAGCACCACTGTCACCTAAGAAATCAATCTATATCTTACACATATATGTCGGCATTTCTAAAGACTTCGTTCTGAAGAGAGCTATGGTTTCGAATGACTTTAACAGATGTCAACTTGACGTAACACTATTATGTGGCGTTAACAAGGGGGAATTAGAGAGGAGATCGAGTAAGATTATGGCGGGTTGGATTAAGTTGTGAATTCGTGATAAAACCTAAAGAGAAATGCAGTGAGAGTTACTGATTGTTCGTGTAGATCAATTAAAATAAATTTTTCATGGATAGGTACTTTCTTTCAAAGTATTATAAAAGACAGATAGCTGTGTCGCTATCATATTATTTTTCTACTACAGCCAAGAATTTGGCTAAACAACTTGCTTCTATTGAGCAATGCCAAGGAATGTTATTTAATTCAGCCAATAATTTGGTATCAGAAATTGATATTAATAGTAATTTAAATTAGAAATTAGGACAATAGGGACAACCTCTTGCAAAAGCATACAGCATAAAAATTGCAAAGTAAAATCAAATAAAAGTTTAAATTCGGTAAATAGTATTAACCTGGTGCATCAAAATATTCAAGGATTTATGAACAAAGATTTAGAAGTAGAATTATTTATGAACTTTAACAGTATTGATATTCTTTGTATAACAGAACATTGGCTTAAAAGCCACCAGTTATTGTTCAATTTTAATAATCACCAGGTTGGTAGTTCATTCAGCAGAGTTAATGCTATACATGGTGGCTCATTGATTTTAGTAAGTAACCAGCTTAAATTTAAAGACCGTAAGGATATTGTGAGCCTATCTGTTGAGCGGACAGTTGAAATAGCTTGTATAGAATTGGAGCAGTTTATTGTATTAAGCGTATACAGACCCCCTTCAGGATTGTATGACTGCTTCGAAAAGGTAATGGATGAAGTGTTACACAAGATTTGTAACTCGAATAAATCCATTATCACTTGTGGTGATTTTAATGTTAATTTATTAGAAAACTCAGGTTCTTGTAGTAAAATAATAAGTCTGTTTCAGTCCTACAATCTTGTAAACCTATTTTTGGAGCCTACAAGAATAACCCCTTCTAGTGCTACATGCTTAGATAATATTTATACTAATGTTATACCAGTCCACAAATAAATTATAAATTTACTAGATTCTGATCATTGCGGGCAGAGGATTACTATATCAAACCAAAGCAACAAAGTGGCTAAAAAGGATATCACTGTTAACCCCAAAACTGCAAGTCGCTTGGCAGCTTTTAAAGTTAAACTCATTAATAAATTACCAATTTTGTCAATTATTGCTGATCCTAATCATCTATATGATGATTTTTTTAGTATATACTGTAAACAATTTAATTCGACCTTTATTCCCAAGACTATCTCCGTTAATAGTAACGCATCATTCAGTGATTGGGCTACCATTGGTATTCATAAGAGTAGAACACGGCTTTATGAGCTGTACAGTGAAAGGACTTATGTAAACACTGCTGAATTTAATTTATATGTTAGAAATTATTCAAAATTATTTAAAAAAGTTTGTTGTTTGGCCAAGTCGCGTTATTTGAGCTCAAAGATTAAAAACAGTAGTAATGTTATTAAAACGACTTGGAATATTATTAATAGTGAAACGGGAAGATCTGGTAACCGAAATATTGACTACGGCCTGTCTATTAATGGCAACATCATAAAATCAGACTCACAAGTCGCAGTGGCCTTTGAAAACTTCTTTTCAGATATTCCCGTTTCAACTACTAAATCCTTAAACTCATCACCTTCTGTTGCTGAGTCTTTGCTAAAAGAAAATGTTAACGTTTGCGATTCGGAATTTCTTTTTGAACATATTACTTGTAAAGACATAATTAAAACCTTTCACACTTTAAATGTTAAAAAGACTGCAGATCTGTGGGGTCATTCTGTAGAAGTTGCTAAGTCTATTATTGACATTGTCGCACCTAGTTTAGCTATTATCTTTAATAATTGTATCGACTGTGGGGAGTTTCCCGACCTTATGAAAAATAGTAAAATAATACCTTTGTTTAAATCAGGTAGTACATCAGACCCTACAAATTATAGACCTATTTCAGTACTACCTACGTTTAGCAAAATATTTGAGAAATTAATTTTAGAGCAATTGCAAAGATTTTTTAATAAACATAAATTATTACATACCAAACAGTTCGGTTTTACAAGGGGTCGTTCAACTACTGATGCCGGTGTTGAACTTTTAGGACATATTTATAATGCATGGGAAGATAAGTGCGATGCCTTGGGAATCTTTTGTGATTTGTCCAAGGCATTTGATTGTGTTTTTCATGAAACGCTAATCAGGAAACTCCGCCACTACGGGATCCGGAACAGCGCTCTGGATCTTCTTACTTCATATTTGAGTAATAGGATTCAGACCGTTGACGTTAATGGAAAAAGATCTCCTGGATCTATGGTAACAATGGGAGTCCCACAGGGCTCGATTCTTGGTCCTTTCTTGTTTCTTATTTATATTAATGACTTGCCTTACCTCATAAAGGATAACCATGATATAGTGTTGTTTGCGGATGATACTTCACTTTTGTTTAAACTTAAACGTCAGCAGCTGGTTACTGACGATGTAAATAGCGCGATCTCAAAAGTAGTTCACTGGTTCAATGTTAATAATTTACTTCTTAATGAAAAAAAAACCAAATGCATTAAGTTTACCCTACCTCACGTTAGGCAGGTGAAAACCGATGTGTTGATAAAGGGCGAAGAATTGAATCCTGAAAATAGCACAGTATTCTTAGGCTTAACTTTGGATGCTAAGCTTCAGTGGGGCCCACATATAGATAAATTGTCAAAGAAGCTAAGCTCCGCAGCATATGCTGTTAGAAAAATTCGTAATTTAACTGACATAGAGACAGCCCGTTTAGTATACTTTAGCTATTTTCATAGTGTAATGTCGTACGGTATTCTGTTGTGGGGAAATGCCGCCGACATCCAGACTATCTTTGTTTTGCAGAAAAGAGCTGTTCGGTCAATTTATAAATTAAGCCCAAGACACTCTCTCAGAGAGAAATTTAAGGAGATTAATGTAATGACTGTGCCTTCTCAGTATATTTATGAAAATCTTTTATATGCCCATAAAAATATAAAATTGTTTAAAAAATACAGTGATATCCATAACATAAATACTAGGAATAAACACAAATTTGTAGTACCTACAACAAGGCTCAAGAAAATAGGTGGCTCGTTTAGATGTCAATGTGTACGCTTTTATAATAAGCCACGTACAACATCTAAGTCTTAATAAATTCAAATCTTTTATTAAACGTAAATTGTGCCAGAAAGCGTTTTATACAACTAAAGATTACCTTGAAGACAAAAAGGCTTGGGATTGAGCTGCTCCAATTAATTTTGTTTTTTTTATTATATTTTGCACCGTGAATTTTGTTTTTGTTTTTTTGGTTTTCTTGCAATGACAAGAATATTTACTTTTTAAAGTATTATATTATTTTATATTAATTATTGTGAGTGTGAAGACTATGTGGATCATTCTTTTTTATTTTAATTTATATTTATCTTAGTTTTAATCATGGTCTGGCAGTTTGAGTAGTTTATGCGGCCTACCCGAATGTCCTTTCTTTGGTATTGTTCGTCGAATCGTTGAGCTCCTTAAATTCTGAGTTGAGCTGCTCGGTTATTGACAAATGCGTGCACTGACTGGACAGGTCCACTCAATCTGGCTGGTTCTTTCCTCAAAAGTCCATTTCAGACATCAGTCTACATGGTCTTCACATGATCTAACCAATATTTTGTCTGGACTTTAAAAGAGACTGTGACCTCTGAGTTTGTTTCGGCTTTTCTTCTCAGAGTAGTCAGATAGGAAACGCCGACCTCATCTAGTTTTAAAAAATATGTTCGACATGTAAAAGTGTTTGTATAAACCAACTTACAGAAATAAAATCATTTATCATTTATCAAACTACGTGCTACATTGTGAGCCTAAATACAAGCAAAGAAGTTGATTTGTTTAGCCTAGCCCGAAAAGAACCCATGCAAATAATGGCCTTTCCTGACAATTACACAGTATTCCCTACATATAAAAAGGCGTGTTAGTTACACCACTTATAACTCAAGAACGGCTGGACCAATTTTCATGTTTTATTTTGTTTATGGATATAAATCCATAAACAAAAAAAAACATTTTTATTAAAAGTTTTATTTTTTGTTATCCTAAGTCTCTTTTAAGTTATCTTCGTCCGGAATAGGATAATAAAAAATAAAACATTGAAAAATGTACAATATAAAAAAACATTTTCTCATACATTTTGCGAACACAGCGCCATCTCTGTTACAATGACATGATAGAAAAAAAGCACACAAAAATGAACATGGCATTGTATGCTGGTTCCAAGATTGCCAGTAGATGGCATTGTTGATTTTTCTGAAATTCATCCTATATTTCTAATATGTAAAACACAAAAAATGTTTCTACCTATGTCCGTTATAGACTTTGAAACCATCCAACCGATATGCACCAAACCGGTTTCATTAGAAAGGCAATGCGAAGATGGTTTATGACCAAAAAAAAATTGGTAGATATGTAGGGTAGAGTAGGCAGGCATGTAGGGTAGAATGGGCAGGTAGGTTGGTAGGTAGGGTAGGTATGTAGGTAGGTAGGGTAGGTGGGTAGGTAGGTAGGTAGGTAGGGTAGGGAGGTATGTACGGTAGGGTAGGGTATGCAGGGTAGGTTAGGTAGGTATGTAGTGTAGGGTAGGATAGATAGGTATATAGGGTAGGGTGGGATTGGGTCGGTAGGTGTCATTTTGCTCAAGATAGTTCTAACGTACAGTTAATTAAGTGATCGCATATCAATCAATAGTATTCAACACGTGTCACGAGCTCCTGCCAACAACAACCATTTTGTTACCTGTATAAACCATTCCATTATTAAAGGACAATTAAAAATACTAAAATACTCAATGAGTGCAAAATTTTTGGGAACCTTTAAAATAATTTATATGGCAAAACAACGTTTGCCGGGTGAGCTAGTATTATATAAAACAAAGTCGGGTTAGTTGCACCACTTATAATTCAAGAATGGTATGCTTTCAAGCGGAAATTGCAG
This sequence comes from Orthosia cruda, assembly GCA_964057195.1. Lineage (NCBI taxonomy): Eukaryota > Metazoa > Arthropoda > Insecta > Lepidoptera > Noctuidae > Orthosia > Orthosia cruda. Next base: position 38,791,840 of record OZ059830.1, read on the forward strand.
TATTATTATCAGCGGGGATAGGGTCATCTCGGTAACTTATTTTCATTACTTTATTAAATATATATATTTATTTAGGTATGTATCATTTAATATATGTATGTATATGTATTTTAAGCAATTAAAAATATTTACAAAATTATATTTTGTTGTTAAATTGTTGCCACGATTTAAACAATGCACCTGCCATGTTGTCTCTTCACCACCCTTGGTTGACTGGTAGAGAATGCCTAAGGCATTAAGTCCGCCATTGTACCTTTGTGCATGAAGTTAAAATAAATAAATGGCTGGACGGTTTTTATGATCTTTGATTTGTTTGATTTGTCTCCACCCTGAATAACAGAATAAGTTTTAAAACATCAAAAAAATTAGTAGACAGTTCATTTTCTCAAACATTTTCTACGGAACGTATTTAACGAAACTTGAACTTGAACGAAAAATATTAGTTACTATAATACAAACATTTAATACTATTTATAACAATAACTATTTATAAAAATTATGCTTATCACTAAATAATTATATTATTTTTGATGCCACAATGTTCCTTACAAGTCTCCCTTTTTTCAAAATCTATCAAATGTAGAATCTGTTATATGTAGAATCTTCCAATACTAGACTATGATGTCAAAAGTAAAATCTGTCAAATGTCGACTAAACGTGAATAACTTGAAATATTATCTGCGCGCAGCCTTCGTCCGTCCATAATAGGTTATTCCTATTTAGTACTTCTACGTAATCCCACTTTTATAAGCCAATAACAACCTAAAAAAATATTAATTAATTATTTATTTCTGCTGCTTAAGGCAAATATCTATCTGCGATGTGTGTAAAACATTTTACTTATGTGTATTTTTTTTATTGCCATGAACTTGTATATCATATACATCACCATTCTAGCCAAAAGCGTAGACATAGGAAACTCCAAGAAATACGATGGTCTAAACACAAAATAGATCATTTAGTACTAGGATGTACGATAAAACGTATAGATAAAACACAATTTTCATTGCTTTCTACATTATAAATTTCTCCAATAATAAGACTATGTTCTACTTTCTTTAAATCTTCAATACAAGTGATTTACGTAATTAGAAATTCTATTGTGTTTACTTTATTGCAATTTTTAATGCTGACTAATATTGCGTAGTAAACCCTTATCGACCTTCAATACCTATCTATGTTTTCCTATTGTTCGCACTAAGAAGTGAGTGCATTTTTGTATTAAACTCTTTGGAAAAGCATTTCTGTAATCAATTCTTTGTTTGTTTTTTTATATTTTGATCCACATTTCCAGTATATATTCTGCTTAACAAATACGCTAGACCTCTTTAAAATAATCATGTAAAATTTAGAACAGCCTGTACTCAAGCTTGGTGCAGTATTATAAAGTCCACAAAGGGCTACCGAGGTCGCAGATCACAATATAACACCAACTAATCAGCAGTGCCTACAACGTCACCATGAATGATTGTCGTCCTACCCAGTACTTCCGCTATCACTATCGGATCCTACGATTCCTGGGACTGGGCTGGTGGCATCAACCCGATGAAGGCATCACCACCAACTTCCCAGGCTGGTACCTTTACTACTCCATTTTCACCCAAATATTCATAGTAGCTGGCTTCATTGTCGTGGAAACTATTGGCCCTTTCGTAGATGAACAAGATGATGAACGATTAATGTTCTCTCTTGCTTTCATCATCAGCGATAATTTCACCCTTCTCAAGATGTACATATTTTTCCTTAAAAACCTGGACATTCAGGAGATAGTTCGTACTTTGGAGATAGAGATGTACGATTATTATCAGAACATACCCAAGAACCGAAAAACTATAAAATTATCTAAAATAATAACTGCAGCCTTTTTCTTCTTTGGATGGGTTACCATTGGTAATGGACATGTATATGGAGTGGTACAAGACATCAAATGGAAATCTTTAGTTGCTACATTAAACGATACTTCTCTTTATCCATTTCGGACCTTGCCACAATCAATATATTTATGTACCTTGGGATTATCAGAAAGATTCGTCATATATTCCTCTTTTTATATTCGAAACCGTTGGTTTGATATGGACTGGTCATGTCGTAATGACCATTGATACATTTATCGCATCTGTTATCCTCCATATGAGCTCGCAGTTTGAAATACTAAACGAGGCAATAACGACTGCGTATGACAGAACCATGAAGTCACTACGAGAAGGCATTCATCCTGCTGCAAATAGTACTCAATACATAGACTGTTTAATATTGAGTCCAGAAGATATCAATGAAAGGATTGTACAGGCTTTTGTACCGAGAGAAGAAATTGACGCAGCACTGGAAACTACATTCAGGAATTGCTTTCGACAACATCAACATCTTATCAAGTACGTAAAGACGATGTTTGCTATCTGACTATATGTATATTTAATTGTATAAGTAATTACAAAGGTTACAACAAAAAAAAATCTTTTACGGTCCCAATATCACGTAACTGTACGTTATCCAATTAATGAATATAATCTTCCTCGACATAATCTGCCGACCGATTCTGTAGTGCTATTTTGTAAAAATTTCACTGTGATAACGTTGTTAGAGTGAGCTTGAAGTATTCTGTGCTGTGAAACTCTAGCACTAATTGGAATGACAGCTCATTACATGACTAAGTTTTCAGAATGAGTTAATTACAGAATCAACCTTGCTGCTGTAAGCAAACTCACCGTGACAACTTAGGTTAGTGAGAAGAAGTGCAACAGTGATTCCAACTGCTGCTAGGGTCTGATTGAATTAAGCAGTCTAAGCGCACATCACCAAAGTTATTTCCGTGAGATTGTTACAGAATTGCGATGACTTTTCAAAGTATACATTTTTATATTTCGTTTAATTTCAGTTGCGTGGAGAGATTCTCTAGAACGTATTCGTACGGATTCATGACTCAACTGCTCGCGAGTATGTCATCCATTTGCGTTGTAATGGTTCAAGTTTCGGTAAGATTGAATATATATAGTTACTGTTTTCTAGATGCAATGGAGGTACTCCTAAATAAACTCGAGCAACTGCAGAACTTGTGCATCCGCTTTATTTTCGGCCTCCGCAAATACGACCATGTTTCGGAGTTTCGGACTAGATTGAAATGGCTGCCGATTCAGCGTCGTCGATATATCCATATTCTACACAATCCTAATTCTTCTCAATACCTTCGTGAACGCTTTGAGTACTTTGTCCCGAGGGATAAACCCTGTCGCACTGCCACTTCTCTTCTCCTTCGTACCCTACGTCACACTTCCAGCCGCTATGATGGCTCCTTCTCTGTTACTGCAGTGCGTGCGACTCTGGATGTCTTCAAGTCTAAACTTCAAATCAAGAATCATTTTCTTTCGGAATGACATAATATTAGTATATGTATAGAGATATATATATTTATAGTTCTTATGTATGTATGTATATTTATGATTTATTTTATATTATTAAAAAAAAAACACTGGACTACTTCTCTTCTTCCTTTTATAAACTCTCTCTATCACTCTAAGGTTTGCTGGTGGGAAACTCTTCTTTTAGTTAAGCTCGCCTTTGCACATCAACTTTATAATAAATAAAAAATATAAAAAAAAAAATACATTCATGTTGTATGTGTAATTTTTGTGTACAATAAAGAATTAATTAAGAATATATACGAATCTATTTCATCTCAATATTTTCGCATAAAATGTTTTTTTACTCGATTCAATTTATTAGCTGTCCTTATTGTGGTAACTTTCTAGACAACAGTTTAGTTTTAAAAGAACGAGACTAGGGTGAAGTGATTTTATGAATCTATTAACCGTATAATAAAAATAAAAAGCCTTTTATTTCTTACAGCTTATAAAACATTTAAAATTATTAGTTTTGTTAGTAATTAAGTTTGGTTCCTTAATTTACTTGTGTTAGTATACTATTATTCTTCATTCTGTAAGAACTCCTCTGTAGGTGAAGGCCTCCTCCAAAGATAGCCAGTCCTCTCTAGATTGGGCTACTTGAATCCAGTTGGGGCCAGCTGTTTTTTTGATGTCGTCTTCCCAAGTAGCTACAGGTCTACCTCTCTTTCTTTTTCCCTGTGGACCCGCCCATGTGGTCACCGTGTTTGTCCATCTCTTGTCACGTAGACGCGCCACATGTCCGGCCCACCTCCATTTTAGTGACTGAGCGTGTTCTAATCCATCCCTTGCCTTGGTTATATTTCTAATTTTGGTGTGCCTTATTTTTTGCATATTTTAATATTCAGCATACTGCGTTCTATACCCCGCTGACATGTAATTATTTTATCCTTTGTTTTTTTGTTGTATTTCCATGTTTGGCAAGCATACGTGAGGCACGGTATTAGGCACGAGTTTAGTACTTTAGTTTTAGTTTTGATCGGCATGCTGCTTTTGAATATGTCCTTCAGTGCCCAATATTTGTTCCAGGTAAGATGTGTCCTGCGTTCTACTTCTTGTTCGTTACTATTGTGGTGAAAGCTAATTTGTTTACCCAGGTATATGTAGCTGTCTGTATATTTGAGAGGCTGGCTACCAACGTATACTGTTCTCCTTTCGCTGTTAGTCATCATCATTGTTTTGGACAAGTTCATTTCCAAACCTACTAGTTTACTGGCATCATTAAGTGATTCTATCATATATTGGATTTCTTGTCCTGTTTCAGATAAGAGAACCAAGTCATCTGCAAACCTTAGGTCGCTTAGGCAGGCATCTTTAATCTTAATACCCCGACCTTTCCAATTGAGTTGACTAATGATTGATTCCAGTGTTGCTAGAAACAGCAATGGTAAAAGAGGGTCGCCCTGTCTTACTCCTCTTTTTATCGGAAACCAAGGCCCAGCTGTCTCTAATTTGATTCTGCTCCTGCTGTTATTGTATAGACTCTTGATTACAGAGATGTATTCTTTTTCTACCCCTTGTGTTGTTAGGCTTTCCCATATGCTTTTATGTGATACGCAATCAAATGCCTTACTGTAATCAATGTACGCAATGTAGAGTGGTCTTTTTTTCTCGCGGTATTTCTCAATCAGAAGTTCCAATGTGTGTATGTGGTCAATCGTTGAGTATCCCTTTCTAAACCCGGCTTGCTCGATAGGTTGACGCGCTTCCAGTGTAGAGTATAATCTTTTATTTACTATTGAAGAGAAGAGCTTGTAGATGGTAGGTAGCAGGCTTATTGGCCTGTAGTTACCTATATCATTGGGGTCACCTTTTTTGTAGATAAGGATAATGTCGGATTCTGACCACTGGGTGGGTGTTTCTCCAGTTTCAAGAATGAGGTTAAACAGTTCAGTCAGGTGAACTAAAAGAGTTGCTGAGCCGGTTTTTAATATCTCGTTTGTGATGCTATCAGAACCTGTTTTCTCTGGTTTTAGAGTTTTTGTTGCTGTTATTACCTCGCTTATTTCAATCTGAGGTATAGGTGTATTTCTATTGTTGGGACTTTGGTATTGATTTTTTCCATCTGTGCTTGTTGTTTCTCTGGTGCTGTATTTTTTTTTATAAAATTGTGTTGCTACAGTGATGATGTCTTTACGGTTGTTTTGTGTTTTTTTTTGCCCTGTTTCAAACCTTCGATCCATGTTTTATGTGTTCGCAGCTCTTTGTAAGCTTTCTTTGTGCCTCCAGTTCGAAATATGTGTTTTTCGATAGTGTTATATCTGTGGTTTGAGTAATCATTCCTAATATACTTACTTATGAGCTTGTAAAGGGCAGAGATCTCATTTTTAATTGCTCTTGATTTGGGTTTTGTCTTCTGACGTTCCTTCCGTCTCTCCATAAGCTGTAGCGTGCGCTCTGACAGAATTGTATGTGCTTTTTGTTCTTTATTTATGTTTTGAATTGCTTGCAGGCTTCTGGCGATGTCTTTGACAATATTGTCGTAATAGCTTTGGACTGTTTTATTTAACGGTGCTTTCAGTGTCTCATTTATGCACTCGTTGAATTGAGAGATATCGTCTTCATTATTTATTGTTTTCTTATGATGGTTATTGTACTTTGTTCGGCTTTTCTTTGATTGTGCATGTAATATCGTTGCTCTGACGGGCCTGTGGTCTGAGGGGAAGTTTATATTCAGTACTTCTATATTTTGAAATAACTGGGGACGGTTTGATAGAACAAGATCGATTTCGTTTTTGTATTTTTATCAGGGGAGAGCCATGTCCATCTGTTTTTTATTTTTATCTTATAAAATGTGTTTACTATTGACAGTTTGTTTTCCATAGCAAATTCTAACAATCGCTGTCCCCTCTCATTCCTCTTGCCATATCCGTTCGGTTTCGTGACTAGATATTCTTCCTTTTTTGGTTTACCAATTTTTGCATTCCAGTCTCCCATGAGTATGAAGTATTTATATGATATATCAATCGCTTTGTTTAGTGTACAGTAGAACTTGTCAATCTCGACTTTGTTAGCTTTTTCCGTAGAGGCATAGACTTGTATAATTGACAACCGCGTATCTTCGAGTACCAAGTTTAAAATAACGACTCTTTCTGATAGGCCAATGTAACTCTCTATGTTGTTTTTGTGGCATTTTTTTATTAAAAAGCCTACACCATACAAACCCGGCGTTTGTCCCGTGTAGCATAATATGAAATTGTCATACTCTTCTATTCTGTCTCCCATACGCCTAGTTTCAGACAGTCCTATTATGTCATATTTGATGTTTGATAGGGATTCATTTAATTCAATTAAGCGCTCGTATGTTGAGTGTTTTAACATTGTATGTTAAAATATAGAGTTTTCCTGATGTTCTAGTCTTAGTAGTGGTGCTATTAGTTGGGGTAGGTATTTTTGTTGCTAATTTTAATTTTGTTTGATCCTTTGGAGGGTTTTGGTCATAATCTTCCTCGGTGACCGGCCGGCTTGGAAGAAGTGTTTTTTTTTTTGATATTGTTTCCTTTATGTTATCCGTGTGAGAGGGGTGCTGTAGTTGCTAGTACTTCTCTTTGTTATTGTCCCTTTTTCCGGGTGCGCTATTTGGGGTTTTGGTAGACAGGAAGTTCAGGATCCCTGGTTTTACGACTTCATCTGACAGACTAGACGATCTTTTATATTTCGTCTGGGTATCAGTATTTTGAGTCTTGTTCTTCTTGCTGGTCTGCGTTCTAATTTCGTCACGCCCGGCGAGGTTGGTTTCAGGAGACGTTGAAAGCATTCTTTTATTTTTGGCTGTTGTGTTCTTTTTGTCTCGTATTATTAGTTTATCATATTTTATTATTACCGAATTTCCTTTCTCTTTCTCAATTCGTGCCTGCTCTTGTAACTCTTTTCTTCTTTCAAATTACCTTTCAATTAACCGTATGGATAATAAAAAATGCCTTGTAAGATTCTACAGATCATTCTTCTGACTGCACACTTATACCTTTTTTACGGTGACAACTGCAATATTACCCCAAATTGTAATTATTCTTTATGGCCTTTTTTAGGGTTCCATAGTCAACAAGGAACCCTAATAGTTTCGCAATGTCCGTCTGTCCATCCGTAGTTTAACTGTGAGACTCTTAAAACAAAAAAACTATGTATAATTTGGCAAGCATATACATAATAATTTTAATCACGCATACAGTGGTAAAATAATTTCGAAACCGCGACACGCTGTGCAGCAGTCAATCGCTCAACCATTGCGCTAACCGTACGCATGTAAAATGGGGATGTCTTTTTTTCTCGTCTATCCCATGGTGTGGGGTATCGTTGGACAGGCAATATAAAAATATTACGGGTCTTTGAAAACCATTTTTCGATTCAGGAATCCGTTTGAGTAAAATTAAGCTCTTAATTGTTAATTTTTAAAAGGGTAAAAACGGGACCCTATTACTAAGACTCCGCGGTCCGTCTGTCTGTCACCAGGCTGTATCTCAAGAACCGTGATAGCTAGAGAGTTGAAATTTTCACAGATGATGTATTTCTGTTGCCGCTATAACAACAAATACTAAAATCAGAATAAAATAAATATTTAAGGGGGGCTCCCATACAAAAAACATGATCTTTATGCCGTTTTTTGCTATAATGGTACGGAACCCTTCGTGCGCGAGTCTGACTAGCACTTGGCCGGTTTTTTATTGTTAAGAGCCAAGTGTCACCCCCCTCCCCCTACTGTTTAAACGGTTACTTTTGGATATGTGAAAAAATCACGGCGTAAAACGAAATTAAAAGAAAAACTATCGAAGCTAAGTAGGTTTTACAAGTAATAGTCGACCAAGTTATCAAATGAACTTGGAAAAGTACATTTTTTTTTTTAGAGCTATGTTCGGTGATCTCATTGTTTATGAACTTCAGTATTTTTAACCGACTTCCCAAAAAGGAGGAGGTTATCAATTCGACTGTATTTTCTTTTTTTTTATGTATGTTACCTCAGAACTTGTTACTGGGTGAACCGATTTTGATGACTCTTTTTTTATTTGAAAGCTGGTGCTTGTCATGTGATCCTATTTAATTTTCATCAAGATCTGATAAAGAACTTCGGAGATATACATCAGAACTCTTCAATAAATGACGGCAAATCCCTCGGGATAGCTGCAATCGCATTTCTATTTATTGTTTACATCATTTCATAACATAACATCACACTAGTACGCTCTAAAGGGGTACGCAGGTGTAAACAGTTCACCTTGGTATACTCTAATTCCACCGGTTTTGTTTTAGTTTCAAGTTATTGGGTTAATCTATTCTGGCATTATTGGTAGCTAGCCTATATAACTGGTACATTATGTGCCACAACTAAAAAGTTTAAAATTAAAAAATCTTTTCACAAAAAATACAACCGACTTCCAAAATTTAAGTTATTTTTCACTTTGTAGTGTGATTATTTGGAAGTCGGTTGTATTTTTCTTTAGTTAATTATGTTGGTGAATGTAGCTGTTTGTTCGGAACCTTCGATGTGACCAAGTGCGAGTCAGACTCGACTCGCACTTGGTCAGTTTTTATTAATTATTCTCGCAGATCGATCTTTTATATCTCGCAGATAGCCACATTTTTTTGCCTTTGTATTTTCTGCGCGTTTCGTACCTTTCTTACAAATAAGATATTAAAAAATGTGCTGCAATCACAGCTGAGTTGATTGATTGACAAGCTTTTCTTGTAGCAAGACGCATCGAGTTTCAAGTCGGCGGGATTGATAACGTCTCTCGCGTTCTTCCTGGCTATGACCATTCAGCTCGGCATACAGTGCTTTACAGGAAACGAGTTGACGTTACAGGTAAGTTGGAATAGTTATTTGGTCATTTTCAAATAATATTTCTACTATTTAAAAATCAATGCTTTTTCGTATTTCTACCGACATCAAAAAAAATAAAAAAACTGTTCGATACGTGTGTGCGTAATATTTGTGGAATTGCACAATATTCACAAATATCAAACGTAAAATTCTCTGTATGGGCTTCTAAACACGTGTGCCAATTTTTGGACATTTTAGTGTTTTGCTTCAGAAGTTGGTTTATTTTTTGTGAAAAGTTTTTATACCGTTCATCCGAATACGATAAAACTTTGTCAATTTTTCTTTGTAAGTAGGTATTGGCACCAACACAGACCAATGACCGTATTTAAGTGCACTGATTGGTCATATTATTCTGTTCGAAATGTTCAGTTCACAATTTGTCGGGAAACTATAACCTCCCGAGAGAGTTCATAAACTTGTACACAGTTTGCAATAAGCCGGTGGCATTATATTTTTTAATGACAACGTTAGCTTTGTACAGACTAGTCCGACCTCGATAATTCTTTTTTACAAGTTTTTATAAGTAAATAAAAACTTGTCACCTGCCCCGGTGTCTGTAATTAAATCTTACAAGTTAAATTTAACCCACTGTCCTGTGTTCGATTGAGCAGAAATTTTGCAAAAACGTTTGTTTCTCGTGACAAAAAATGTTTAGTAAAAAGTTTAGTTTGTTTTTTTAATATTATGTATGATTGACTGATATTTCCAGGCGGAGCGTATATCGGATGCAGTAATGATGTGCAAATGGGAGCGCATCCAGGCCAAGCAACGTCGACCTCTGCTGATAATGATGATGAGAACTCAGCGACCACTCCGGCTTTCAGCTGCTGGATTCGCATACATGAACAAGGCATGCTTTATAGCAGTAAGTTTGACTCTAGACAAGTATGCTATGTATGATAGCTAGAGTGACGTCATTCTATAGCATAATCACCCTATGTTGGCCTATATGTCATTGACCAGTAGGTACTGCTACAAAGGCCTTCGTGAAAGGGAGTGGACCGTAATCCATCACGCGGACCTAGTGCGAGTAACAACACAAGTCTTATATTTTTTGGGTTTTGAGAGCATTAGTGATGATTCACGGTCGTTGCAGTGTTCGGGGGGTTTTCAGCCCCTACGATTTGCATTGATTAATTTAATAACTCATCTCCTTGCCAAGTTCCTACATTAAAAGTCAAAGCACACTGAGACAAAGTCGAAGCGAAGCGACGCGTCGTGTCGGTCTAAAAGTGAATATATTGTGGAGATAGGGGTTAATAAGCTATGTACAATTTTAGACTGACCCGTCGCATCACTTTGACATGACCTTTAGTCTAATGTCCACTGTTATGAAGGATAAGCACCACAAAGCACGAAGACGCCTCGGCGGCCACTGCTAGAGGCGCCAATGTCAACACTTTCTATACAAACCAAGCGTGATACCGTTCTCATACTAAGATACTAATGACGTAAGGAGCTGCCGGCATTTAATGGCGTCCGTGACAGATGTTGTCTGCTCAACGCACTTTCGGCGCACAATTTATTGGTAATCCTGTCACTAGACGTGAGTGATGTCTTTTCAACATTATCGGTAAAACTAATTACTTAAAATGTTGGAACTAGGGACTTCAAACTTTGTTATCATATTCGTTTTTAGGTAAAACTGTATGCTCTAAAGTATTTCAAAGAAAACAATTTCGTTTGTTTCAGATCATGAAAGCAGCCTATTCTTATTATGCTGTTCTGAGCCAAAAAGAAGAATAATTTACAAAAGATTATTTATTACATAAAAATTGCCTGTGCAGCAACGTATAAGCGTGGTAGAAGCGAAACTTCTTATATCTATATATACATTATATTATCTATTAATAAAATTGTATCTCGGCGATGTCTGTGTTTTGAAGATAATTAAGAAAATTTTATACCGGTGTCTTTAGGTGTCTTTATATCAACAATAGATGCCAAAAATAATACTTATGGCATTCTTTTTTGTCTGTCACTGAGGATGTTTGTACGCTGGTGATGCAAAAACAACTGCGTGAAATCGGATGCGGTTTTTACAGTTAAATTATTGTTGGTCTAACTTGAAATCTGGTACATATTTTATGTTGATTCGCTGCCTAGAAGTCAAGTTATCCATAAAAGATTTTTTCTTCACTGGTTCAGTACGAGGAAATCGGAATCCATAGGAGATACCAGGTAACTGTCTGTGGGAATCGGTGCTTTGTTGTGAGAACAATAAAAAAACCATAGCCAAATGTCCTAGGTCCTACCAAGTCCCGGCAAGTCCACCCGGGCAATTAAAATCCTATCCTACGGTAAAAATATAGTAAGGCTCTGTTTAAATGTACTCGCTTCTGTACATTAACTATTGACTGGGATTGGTGGAGAGAGTGAAACACTTTGTTTTCATGGCCTGTTCTATCTTGAAGATTATATATTGTTGACAGCATAGTTGTGGTTGCAAGCCCGACTGCTGAAGGTTGGGCCGCTGCAGTCAATTGACAAATATATATTTTATGAGTTTGACCGAATTTTTGGATTTATTGTCCCATTTTTTGCACGATACAGAACCGAAACATAGCGATCATCAGAGTCGGAGTCGCTGCCAGTGCGACGATGCCGTTCTGCGAATTTCTAACAATATACATAGCATATCTCTAGCTCCACAAAGTAATGCAAACTTTCCTATCACAACAAAAGTGACTTCCAAAACAAAACACTAAAATGCGAAATATTACTTTCTTTTCCGAAGTCGGTGTCTTTAGAACCTATTGTATTATTATTTTTCGCCTCTTTGCCATATTTTGGAAGTCTGTTTATGGATTCGTCTCAATTTTGGAAGTGACATAGGCTATATATTTTTTTAAATAGCGTCCCCCCTAAAAAAAGGGGTGATACAATTATTTTTTTCGCTTACCTAACAGTCTGGGTATCAAATGAAAGCTACTAAATAGGCCATGCCAAAAATATAGATATAAAACGGCCGGAGGGCATTGTAACACTTTTATGTACCGTACCTATTTTGACACAAATTCAAGATAAGCGTAATTTTTATAGCAAAATTAATAATATCTTACCACATAACTTATTTGGAGAACTCGTTCATTACTTAAACAAAAAAGTCTGAAATAAAACAAATTATTATAATAACAAAAACCCGACTGCTAAGAATTAATTAACTGAAAACCGTGCCCGGGACGTGACAGGGCCGGGCCGACGCCGAATCATTGAAGTTTTATCACTGGCCCGTGCACGGACGTGTATGAACGAGTTCATATAAAATGTACACAACGATATTTTTTTGAGCCCCTGACAGAGCACCGTCCCTCCACGTCCCGGGCACGGCCCTGATATGTGTGGATAGACCTTAACAAGTACTAGATAGCAGTCTGGTTTTTTTTTGTTTTTTTTAATAATTAAGAATTCGCTTCGAGACCGTCTTAGTGTGCTTTGCACCTTAAGTATCACAGTTTCTTCGTACATTAGGTACATATGTTCTTAGTGTAGTACTAGTTCTAACATCTGCGTTGATCATTGTAGAATTCCATTGAAATATAATTATGTTGTATTATTTAGTCAACATATATTCTTATATATAAAATTCTCGTGTCACAATGTTCGTTCCCGTGCTCCTCCGAAACGGCTTGACCGATTCTCATGAAATTTTGTGAGCATATTGAGTAGCTCTGAGAATCGGCCAACATCTATTTTTCATACCGCTTAGACCCGGTAGTTTAGGGTAGGGTAGGTTAGGTAGGGTAGGGTAGGGTAGGTTAGGTAGGGTAGGGTAGGGAAGGTAGGTTAGGGTAGGGTAGGGTAGGTTAGGGTAGGGTAGGGTAGGTTAGGGTAGGGTAGGGTAGGTGAATGTTTGGTGTTTTTATGGCAAAACAAAGTTTGCCGGGTCAGCTAGTTTCAATATAATACAATGAGATGCTTATTCAATTTAAAATATTTATTTAATGTTTTTTTAAATTTTCACTTTTTTTTAAGAATACCGTTTCGCTCTGCTTTACTACCTAGCAAAATTATTGACTATAATGTTTCACTAATATCTAAGTAGGTATAGTTAATTAAATTTATCCTATACTGATAGAGCACACTGGTGCTCTGTCTTCCTACACAATCGCAAAAATTACACTCGTATTCAAAATCGTGGCAAAACTTTACATACAAATAATAAAACACAAACCCACTAAGTACAAAAAATAAATCTAATTTATCGAAGAAATACTGTTACGAATTTAATTTATTCGTTTCCAGAAACCAATAAGAACGTAGTAAATAGCTAATTGTTAAAATAACAAATTGACCTCGTGATCGTCGATTTATCATTTATTCAGTACTGCTAACTGCTACTACTACCATATAAACCGTCAGTTCATAGTGAAGACCAGTAATTACGTTACCTACTTCCATATAATTAAACTGACGAATCCTCGAGCATGTAGTCGAAAGGGTGCTACTATTATACAAACCGTATACAACCTGATTCTTTCAATATCAAGTTGTATCCACATCAATCACTAGTTCAATACCTTTATCTATTTGCATCACCCTTATATAAATATTTGATAGTAAACAAAAAGCCAGAATAGTTACGCTTACTCACTATGGTTCGCTTCTGCCTTCATTTCTTTTATGAAATTTATAATCGCAACTGTTTTGGTATTCGCAAGCAACACATGAAATGACAATTCCTTAAATTGTTTAAATCTAAAGTTATAATAAACTCTTGAAAATAAGTAGTAATTTCTTTTAAAATTGTTATATAGACGTTGTGTGAGTGTAGCTATAATAGTGATTTGGGAAAAGCTTTCGATACAATAAGCAACAAAATGTGCAACGCTTTACTTTTATTTACTATGTCATTAGTAGATACAATGTAAATTTCTTCAATAATTTAAAATACATTCATGTTTCTATAAATCAATATCTCTAACTCTATAGACTTGCTTAATTAAAATTTCAATTGTGTTCATTTCATTGTATTTTTAATGCGGAGTCCTAAATGCTGAATGCACATAGAATGCGTGATAAGAGTTTGCCACTCTTATCGCGCATTATTTGTGCATTCGAGCACTATTAAGAATTTAATATTGTTCATACATAAGTTTGAATGCCTGTAAATCCAAATCTCGCAAGTCTACATAAACAGTTATTATAAGAAATAAGTGAAAACTGTGTGCATAATATGTAAATATAATAATTAATGTGAAATTCAGAACATCATGTATTACACAAGTTCGATCATGGCCTTCTGACGTCAGAAACTCAGAATTTCACAAACTAAACTGCAGTGCCTTCAACGTCAACATGACTGACACTCGTCCTAGTCAGTATTTCCGCTACCACTATCGGATCCTACGGTTCCTGGGGCTGGGCTGGTGGCATCAACCCGAGGAAGGCAAAACGTCTAACTTCTCAGGCTGGTATTTTTACTACTCAATTTTCACTCAAGCTGTCATCGTAGCTGGCTTCGTTATCATGGAAACAATTGACCCTTTCATTGGTGATAAAGATAAAGAGCGATTCATGTTCAGTCTCTCTTTTGTCATCACTCACAATCTCACCCTTCTAAAGATGTACATATTTTTCTTTAAAAACCTGGATATTCAGGATATAGTGCGCACTTTAGAGATAGACATGTACGATTATTATCAAAACGTGCCTAAGAATAGAAAGACGGTGAAGATATCTAATCTTATAACTGGATCCTTTATTTTCTTTGGTTGGATGACCATTTTTAACGGTAATATATATGGGGCGGTACAAGACCTCAAATGGAAATCTTTAGTTGCAAGTATGAACGACTCTTCCCTTCATCCAGTTCGGACTTTGCCGCAACCGATTTATATACCTTGGAATTATCAGAAAGATGCTATATACATTCCTACTTTTCTGCTCGAAAATGTAGGCCTGTTGTGGACAGGTCACATCATTTTGGTGATCGATACATTTATTGCGTCAGTTATCCTGCACATGACCTGTCAGTTTGAAATACTAAACGAGGCTATAACGACAGCGTATGATCGAACAATGACATCACTACGGGAAGGTATACATACCGATGCAAATAGTATTCAAGAGCGAGAGTCTTCTACACAGTCGAATGAAGGAAATGATAATGAAGAGATTGTTAAGGCTTTTGTGCCAAGAGAAGAAATTAACGCAGCACTTCAAACTACTTTCAGGAATTGTTTTCGGCAGCATCAGGTTATTATCAAGTGAGTATAAATATAACATTATGACCAAATGCATTGATTTTTATTTGACGAGTAGTAGTAATGAGTATTTATTATTATTCATTAAATGTTATTTTCTTGATAAGAGGATGCGACAGATAGAGTCAAGGGGTGACCCAGTGGTATCCCAGAGAGGGCAAGAGGAAGAGAGATAGACCGCATAAAAGATGGGACGATGACATAAGGCAAGTGGCCGGAGTCATGTGGAAAGGAAAGAATGGAAATGGTTGGAGGAGGCATTTGCCGATTGACAAACTGATCTAGTAAAGATAACCAAGCAAAAAATCATCATCATCTTATTCTGTCTAGCCTTTTCCCAACTATGTTGGGGTCGGCTTCCAAAGAACAAAGATTAAATAGTTCATTTAGTTTAAAAGTCCAGTGTTATTATACTATAAATTTAAATCCATTGTAATTAGTTAAGAGATCTGAATAAAATGCTATATTATTATATTACAAGTGTTATTTTCAGTTGTGTGGAGAAATTCGCTAAAACATACTCGTTAGGCTTCATGACTCAAATACTCTCCAGTACGGCAGCCATCTGCGTAGTTATGGTTCAACTTTCGGTAAGATCTATGCGTTTTTATTTTATCTCTATATTTTACATAAAATGTTCTTACCAAAACAATTTATATCCCGGCTTGAATAAGACACATCAAGATATAATTAAAAGCTTTAATTTACTTTCATCTATCCAGGTCATCATATGATCATCATCATATCAGCCGAAATACGTCCACTGCTGGACATAGGCCTCCCCCAAGCATCACCACATTGGCCGGTCCCGTGCGTCCCGCATTCAGCGGATCCCCAACCTTCACCAGGTCATCTGTCTACCTGGTGGCAGGCCTTCCATCGCAATGTCTTCCGGTTCGCGCTTGCCACTCCAGTACTTTTCTGCCCCATCGGCCATCCGTTCCGCGAGTAATGTGCCCTGCCCACTGCCACTTAAGTTTGACAATTCTTCGGGCTATATCGGTAACCCTGGTTCTCTTGCTGTTCTCTACATTTCTGATTCTATCACGCAAGGATACTCCGAGCATGGCCCTCTCCATTGACCTTTGGGTGACTGTAAGCTTTCTGATGAGGCCCATTGTGAGCGACCACGGTCCCTGTCCCGGTGTCTGTAATCAAATTGTGCAAGTTATATTTGACCCACTTCCTGGTGTTGGAGAGAGCTGATATTTTCCACACACGTTTGTTTTTCGTGACAAAGCAATTTTTGTTACAAAAAAAAGGCTTGTTTTATTTCGAAGTTGTCAAATAACTAGACTCATGTGTAGCCATGTTAACTGTTTCTATTTGAAGTCCGAACAAACCAAATTCCGTATAGGCTTAGGCTACACTTTGGAAGACAAAGGAACCACTCAAGCGCTCGACTAAATTGACGCGAACATTCAAGAGCTCCAAATCAAACTACAAAGCTGCGTACCTTCCTCTATCTCTACAAAGATTCTACATCTACGAAACAATTTTCAAATATTTCAATATTTTGGTCAAAGGATCAGTATTACAATGCTGCTAGTGTTCTGGCCACTTTTTCCATTGACAGCGATGTGGACGAATTATTTGATGCCCAATGATTGCTTTTCCTCTTCGCTTTTTATACGCGCTTGTATATTATTATAATTAGTTTGTGTATATATAATATACTACTCTGTCAAGAAAGTATCGGGAAAAGTTCAATAATACCTACACAAAATTTTAGTTACTCATCCAAATTTATTTTATCGCCTTCAGAAACGATACACTTACGCCGACGAATAATCTAATCATCAAAAAAAAATTAAACACTTTTTCCGGAATGGAGTTCAGTTCTCGCCGCGAATTCTCCTTTATGTCTTCTACCGAATGAAAACGGGTGCCCCGAAGCGGTTATTTGAGTTTAGGAAAAAGAAAGAAGTCGGCTGGAGCCATATCTGATGAATTAGATGGTTGCTCGATGGTATTTGTTGAGTTTTTGGCCAAAAATTCGTTCACAGTGATGGCCTCCTGCGAAGGCGCATAATCGTGGTGCAAGAATTATCCAAGAATTCTTTCCACAAATCTGGCCTTTTTCGTCTAATTTGCTGTCGAGTGCACAGCACCGCGATAGTCAATGAAAGCAGTCAACATGATTTTGACTTTTGATCGACTTTGGGGTGGTTTTTTCGATTTCTGTCCAGTTAGAAGGCGCCACTCCGAACCTTGTTGACTAGTTTGCAAGTCAAACTCGTAAACCCACGTCTCATCACCAGTAACAATGGGTTTCATGAATGTTGGTTCGGAGTTCTAGCATGTCCTCAGCGACTCTTATTCGATAGAGTTTTTGGAGAAAATTCAGGTCTTTTGGCGACAACATGTTTTATATCCAAGTGATTGCACTCACCGCATAAGAGATGCTATACGAGTTCGCATAATGGCGTAAAAATCTTGTCCCGAATCTTATATCAGTTTGTTGTGTGACTCCGCGATCATTCCCGATGCACTGCAAAAGCGCGGTAGTCCAAACATTACCCTGAAAGCGTTGTTGTATTGGACTCGCAGAGCATTGTATGAGTTTTTTGTATAACCAACCCATGCCCTATGCACATGTACAGATATTGGCAAACACAACGTGCGAACCTACGGGCCAGCAAGTTACATCTAACTGCCACTGCTCTGCGATCCCTCTCTATGTCCGCATCGATGAACAGACTATCGGTGACCCAGTGTCCCAGGTACTTGAACTTCGTCACTCTGGAAAGTGGAGCCTCCCCCAGGGTGACAGGTGGAACTTCGTCGTAACATGTGTTACCAGCCTTTAACACCAGAAGTTCACTATTGGTTTCGTTGTACCTGAGGCCGTGTAGTCTTCACAGATACGGAGAAGCCTCCTAAGTGCACTGATCGAAGGACTCAGCAATACCATATCGTCCGAGCAGCTGTTTTTTCTTACGCAGTGCCCATGAATGGAGCACCCGATATGGGTTTTGCTGAGCTCATAGATCAGCTGGTTTACATACAGGTTGAAAAGCTTAGGAGAGCTGAGAAATGCGGGGTGGGGCAGGGAGGACCGCCTGCCTCACCCCGCATTCCAGCCTGTATGCATCCGACAGGACACCCGCCCACTTTACATAATTGTATGGCGAGTTGGTGACATCTGATAGTTTCCTCCATAGGCAGTCCTAAGTCGTAAGAGTCGTAAGTAAAGGTGGTCTGTAAGAGATTGCCCTGTAGGATAAGACCGCCCAGTACACTTATCTTTATAAATGTTTTGTTCTGTAATTATTTAAGTAGTGTACAATAAAGTATATAATAAATAAATAAATAAGTCACAAGGTCGAAAGCTTTAGATATTTAACCACCGCGTCTGTCTGTTCGCAATAAACTCAAAAACACCTAAACGGATTTTCATGCGGTTTTCACTAATATATAGAAAACATTATGAGGAAGGTATAAAGTATAGTAAAGTGTATAATTTGTTAAGGTTCTAATCCCTTTGAGATATAACAGAACATTGTATGGCGGGATATTTCTCTTTCATAGGTCAACAGAAAAGTCCGCGATGACATATATCTATCTTTTAAGGATAAGTTACTATACCCTAAACTAACTACTAACTTCAAAAAAAATGTTCACGCACAATGCGGTAATTGGAAAGCTATTTAGATAGATACAGTATTTATTCATTCTTATCTACTTAAATATGCTGTCTAATCCCTTTGAGATATAACAGAACATTGTATGGTGGGATATTCCTCTTTTATAGGTCTACAGAAATGTCCGCGATGACATATATCTATCTTTTAAGGATATACCCTATTCTAACTACTAACTTCAATAAAAATGGTCTCGTACAATGCGGTAATTGGAAGCTATTTAGATGGATACTGTATTTATACACCTTATCAACTTAAATACGTTAGTTGCCTTAAGCTTTTCATGCAAATTATAATAATCCTTTACACCATATATTTTAAATGAATATCTTAGGAGTTATCTCAATACAAAACAAAGGCGCGCGAAAATAAATTTAAGCGCGGTTCTCACACCGATGACGGGACTCGCATTTTTGTTTTGTGTATGGTAGATATGTATTTATTTTAAGAAAAGCATATCGGCATAATATGCTCTACTACCCGTGTGAAGCTGGGGCGGGTCGTTATTTTTATAATATTTTAGTTACCTATTTTCCAATAAATTAACATGTAAGCAAGAATTAATCAAACAATGCAAGTTTTAAAACCAAAGGAAGACTACTCGAACTTCAGTCTCTAAATGAAAAGTTTTCAAGATAATAAGACCATAAGCAGGAACCGAAGTAATCGGAAACTTACGTGAACGTGAGTGGTGTCCTACAAATGACAGTTTGATGTCTTTCCCTGGCAACGTGCCAAAAATAACGAGCCTCTTGTTAGACTTCAAATAAACCTTCCTTCATGTTGTGTGCTTTAAATTAATTACTTACACGGCTTTCGTGCCGATCCCAGGAATGGTTCTTTGTAGAGGTGATAAAGAAAGTGTGTCAAGATGTTTGCAAACACCTTTCTGTCTGCTAATGATAACTGCTATTACTAACCTGACTGTTACGAGTAGTGATAATAGTAAGTGACCCCGTCGATTAAGGTTGTTATTATGGAAACATTACCTTACCTTACCATTTATAACAATTATGTATAGCAACAATAGTAATAATTGGAAGGTTCCTACTAACCAGTATATTTTTTGGAACCAAGTTCCTAAACGCGGCCTGCGGTAGGAATCGTCACGTAACGAAAAAGCGTCCCCCTCGAGATGTTCGGTTCCGTCCGGCGTAGTTCGGATATTATCATCAAGCGCGGGCGGCGAATGTGACTTTTTCAAGCTTTCATGATTCTTTATGCACAGATTCTTATGATGGGGCACACTGGCTGTATTAATTGATCGACGGGCTTTGCTTACAGCAAGACGTATCGGGTTTAGCGTCGATGAAGTTGATGACGTCTGTGGCGTTCTTCTTCGCCATGATTATTCAGCTCGGCATGCAGTGCTTTACTTCTAGTGAGCTAACGTTACAAGTAAGTATTTTTGTTTACTATTTTAATAGAGCAGCATTTGCGGATTCTTTACCCAGGAATGTTATCCAATTCATTCAGGGTTATTCCATTCGGAATTTCTTAGTAATAACCCTGTGTTTAGAAGTTGGTGGTGGGTCACCCCCGTCCCTCGGAAAGCATGTTACCCATTTGTTGCTACACCTGATAACTCTCCATTGTTTTGGAAATCCGTCATATCGGGCTATAAGAGTAATTGAAGAAGAAAGTGCATTTGTGTATGTGCCCACACTTGTCCTCTCTTTTCTAATCTCCGTTGAGATTGACCACCGTGAATGATAATCGGTGGGGAGCAAATTTTCAAAAGCCGTGAGTCAATGCTAGGACAATGATATTGGAGGATCCAATATATTTATTATTATTATTTATTTATTTATTAAAGTACAAGTTTATAATATCTTAACTTAAAAACTATGCCCCACAAAACCGTTTTCACGGTTTGTCTGTGAGAACGGAACAAACATTATTAAAAATAAAGTTTAATAGTGCGGACACTTAATTTTCACTTTATATAATTATAAAAAACAAAAAAAAAAATAACCTACATTGCTATATTATCCAATGAAAAGGTAATATTGGAAACATATGTTATATCACATTTACTTATTTGCTCACCTTCCTTCCACAAACTGTAAACGACTTTCCTAAGAAGATCATTTACAAACGGCTTAAAAAGAACTGCTTAAGTGATTTGGCGAATTTACCTTTTATTTCCTGACTTCTTATATCAGTAGGCAACTGGTTGAGAAGGTAGGGTACTCTTTTATCAAGCGTTCGGTCGCCAAAATAATTACTTATTCTAGGTACATCAAATTTACCTGACGATACCATCCTCGTTGCGTGGTTATGCGTAACTAGGGAGTGACGCTCCCAGCTGCCATGACTGTTAACCAGAAGTAGATATTTATGTTTTAAGCTGATAGGGAGAATTTTGCAAATTTTAAATAACTTATTATAATCATCTTTACATTTGTTTTTGGTTTTCTTACTTACTAATAGTTTTAAAAATCTGATTTGTTGTGCTTCTAATTTTTCTAAGTTACTTTTGAATGTGAGTCCATAGCAGTCGAAAGCATAACTTAATATAGGGTCTACTAATTGCAGATAAAGGCACTTAAGGGTATTACTTGGTACTTTAAAGCTTAGATGGTAGAATTTACCGAGCAATATTCTAAGTTTATTACATAAGTGCTCAATGTGGTTTGACCACGAAAAGTTCTCGTCAACCTTTACTCCTAGATATGTTACACATTTATCGCGTATAATAGGTTTACAATTACAATTTACATAATTTTTATGAATGCACGTAAACTCATGGGTGTACATCGGAGGTGGGTCACCAGGTGGTATAAAATATGGTGAGCGTATCATAACCAGCTTGGTTTTATCCGCGTTTAAGATTATACCGTTGTCGTGCGACCATTCAACAACTCGATCTACGTCGTGCTGCACAAGTCGACAAGTTTCAACGAGATCGGTGCCGGCGCGCAACACGCACAGGTCATCCGCGAACATGTACGCTGAACAGCTGCGTAAAACGCCGCACAAGCTATTGACGTGCATTAGGTAGCATACAGGCCCGCATCCCGCGCCCTGTGGCACCCCGCACCTCACCTCCCTCGCGTCACTGTACGACTCATCCACCTTTACACGGTAATATCTCTTCGGTTGAATAATATGGTTGAATATACGAGTAGATCTCAAAGGATAATACCGTGCCGTACTACCTAGTTTTATCTATAGATCAGTGGTGGGCGTTGCGAAGACGAGCCGTTTCTAAAGACCGTTTTTTGTTCTGCGACGGTGCAACCGTTTTACTTCCTAGGATAAAGCAGTCTTCGTTGCACAAACCTGTCTTTTTTTTTTTTTTTTTTTTTTTTTTATCACCTATAGGCTTGCGTTTGACCACCATCTCGCCTGATGTTAAGCGATGATGTGGTCTACGGTGAAGCACGCTTGCCTAGAAGAAACCTATTCACTCTTGACTTAAAGACCCCTAGGTTGTAGCTATCAGGGAACAAAGACTCCGGAAGGGAATTCCACTCCTTAGCTGTGCGCACAATGAAAGTATTAGCAAAACGCTTTGTGCGTATGGGTGGGATGTCAACCATGTACCGATGGCGCATGGCCGTACGTCTTGTAGTCCGATGATGGAAAGGGCTAGGCGGAATCAAATTGTGCAGTTCCGTCGCACACTCCCCGAAATGTAACCGATAAAAAACCGACAGACTGGCGACTCGGCGTCGATGTTCGAGGCTCTGGAGCTTTGATGCGACCAGTGCATCGTTGCCAATAAGCCTTTTGGCCCGTCTGTCAATCGACTCAAGTGCGTCAAGCTGGTATTTGGCAGATCCATCCCAGAGGTGAGAGCAGTACTCCATGCATGACCGAACTTGCGCTTTATACAAGTTGAGCAGCTGTTCAGGCGTGAAGTACCGTCTCACCTTTGCAAGAATCCCCAACTTTTTTGCAGCTAACTGAGCTTTCGCCTCAATGTAAGGACCGAAGTTGAGAGTCGATGTCAACGTTACACCAAGCAGTTCGAGGTGGACCGCTAACGGCACGGTTACACCACAGAAAGAAGGAGCCGGGTGGAATTGGCTCTTTTTAGCGGAAAAAAGACACGCCTGGGTCTTAGAAGCATTGAAGCTGACCAGATTGGCATCACCCCATTCTGAAACCGCCTTTAAGGACAGGTTCAAGCGTTCAAGCATGGCCTCCCGCAGAGACTGAATCTGAGGCCCAGTAGCCCGTGCGCCGGACACGTATCTCTCAGCAACAGTGCTGTCGTCTGCGTACCCAAAGGTTCCGGGTTTTAGCAGATCATTAATGTGCAGCAAGAATAATGCTGCCGAGAGCACTGACCCCTGAGGGACTCCGGCGTTGATATCTAACTGACCGGACGAGCAGCCGTCGATAACCACTCGGATGGATCGATCCCTCAGGAAGTCCGCAATCCAATCACACAGACCACTAGGCAGACCGAAGGAAGGAAGCTTACCAATGAGGCTTTCGTGCCAGACCCTGTCGAAAGCCTTCGAGATGTCGAGGGAGACGGCTAGCGCTTCCCCGTGTCTCTCGATGGCCTCACTCCAGATGTGAATGGCATACGCTAAAAGATCCCCAGTGGACCGATTTCGGCGGAAGCCGTATTGGCGGTCACTGAGGATGTCGTTCGCTTCTAGGTATGCCAGGAGTTTACCGTTGAGCACACGTTCCATACTCTTACAGAGGATGGACGTTACAGATATGGGTCTGTAGTTGGCCGGGTCAGCTCGACTGCCCTTCTTGGGCACGGGCTGTACGTTGGCCTGCTTCCAAGCCTTCGGCACTTTTCCAGTCTCTATCGAAAGACGATATAGGCGTGTCAAGATCGGAGACAATTCAGGTGCACAGGTTTTAAGGACAATTGCTGGTATCCCGTCTGGGCCACTCGCTTTGTTCACATCAAGGCTACGCAGCACCCTACGGACGTCTTTTTGATGGATGCGAATGTCCGACATACTCGTCACACATCCATCAGGAGAAGGGGGAGGCTGCGCGCCATTAGAATTCAGATGCGAAGATTCCGCAAAAAGGGAGGCAAACAAGTTTGCCTTCTCCTCAGCGGAGTGGGCCAGTGACCCGTCAGGTTTCAGCAGTGGTGGTAGTGAGGGGCGACAAAAGTTTGATTCGACCGTCTTAGCCAGGGACCAAAACGCTTTGCTACCCGCTGGGTTTGAAGCAAGTTTGTGCCCAATTCTGCTAATGTGGTCAAACCGTGCTCTTCGCATCACCTTTTTGCAGGACTTGGCAGCTGTGTTGAAGGCTCTCTTCTTCTGACTCACGTCATTTGCCTTGCGCGTTCGAGCGTCGACCCATGCCTGGTAGGCCCTGTGTTTAACCGCGTTGGCGTGGTTACACTCGGCTCCAAACCATGGGCGGTTAACGTTAGAGATTGCTACGTCTGAGAATGGAATATAGTACTCCATCCCCCGACGCAACACATCTGTCACAGCATCAGCGCATGACGATGGATCATCCGAAGAGAAGCAAGTGGGCTGCCAAGGATAGCATGCGAAGAAAGAACGCATCCCATCCCAATCTGCTGACTTGTACCGCCATACCCGCCGGGTGCCTCTTGGGCTGGGATCGGGCGGGGAGTAGACGGACACAGACTTCACCAGACAGTGGTCGGAACTACCCAAAGGTGAAGATATCGACACTGAGTATCGGTCTGGATCTGTTGTCAGCAGAAGGTCCAAGCAATTGGCTGTGTGCGAATCAACATCTGGCACCCTCGTTGCCCCCTGGACCAGCTGGGTGAGATTTAGCGCCAGCGCAAGCTTGCGCGTCTCTCGTCCAGCATGATCAGTGCACTGGTATGGGAAGAGCCACTCCTGGTGGTGGGCATTAAAGTCCCCCAGTAGCACTAGTTGGGCGGAAGGGTACCGTTGCTGTGCCGTATCAGCCGCCTCACTAAGGTACTCTGTGAGCCTGGTTGTCTCCTGATCTCCGCTGTGCGAGCGGTAGACACAGGCATAGACAATCTTATCCAGCCCAGTGTCCACCAGAGCCCACAGCACTGAGAACCTGGAGTCTTCAAGATTACGGAGACGCCGATAGCAAGTGTCGTCGCGGGCATACATGCATACACCCGCGCGTGGTTTGAAATTGTGCTCCAGGGTAAACCCTGGGTAGGATAAGTACGACACGTCTAACGGACTTCCTATCTGCGTCTCCGTAAGGAAAAACAGTGCTGGCTTTTCAGTCTCCAGGTGATGGTGGACTGAGGTGAGATTGGAGTGCAGACCTCTAATATTAGTGAGATGCACTTTGTGGGGGAGGGGGTGCAGCCGCTGTTTAACTCCAGTTTTCTTTTTATTTCTTACCATTATTTTGTTCTAATAGAGTGAAAGGAGAGGAGAAGGAAGTGAGATGAGGTTCCACGCTACTAACCTATAGACACGCACTGAAAGGACGCCATCATTGGGGCACTAGCTCGGAGACTGCGGGGACGCCCGAGCCCCCCCAGAGATGTCCATCGGGCCCTCCCATCTGGTCGCCAACCAGCACGATGGTGCATTCCGGGATTTTTCGACAGTTGGCGGGGCAGCCTTTCATATGTGGCTGGCACACTACTTGGGCCCCCAACTACCTGCGGTCGGCCAGCGGCGCACCGTGCCTCGGATCCCGCTACCCTCCGCGACTAGTCTCCCGATACGCCCAAAACAGCGCGAGTCAGACTGGTCAGCATGCAGTGGAACAACTATCTCGACCCAACTCCTCTAGTGGCTTCACCGAGCATCGTACCGGAACACGGCTAGGCCGCTTGGCGGTACGTCTTTGCCGGGTGGGTGGTCACAAGCCTTCGGCCGAAGCCTACCACCAGTTAGTGTCACCTGATTAGCACCACCCGGGGACTACGTGTAGGGTAACATCAATACGGGTAACTCTCCTACGGACGCGGGTGACTCAGCCCCCTATGAGTCTTCGAATAACTTCGTGCGATTTTTTATTTTACGCCTCAGAAAATACAGTCGAGATTCGAAAGCGAACTGATTCAACTACGACACACGTCGGTCGTCGCGGACGTCGCGTCGTCCTTTATCGTTCCACGTTCGTTCACAGAATAGTTCTTAAAATGAAGTTGTGCGACGGTGAAACAGTTTTTAAGTCAGTCTTCGTTGCACAAACCAGTCATCGAATAACTTGGTGCGATTTTGTATTTTACATCTAAGAAAATACAGTCGAAAGTGAATTGTTTCAACAACACACACGTCGTCGACTCGTCGTGAACGTCGCGTATCGTTCCACGTTTGTTCACAAAGTAGTTCTTACAATAAAAAGTGAACTTTTTGCCCATGTCATACAGTCGATAATTTATTACTAGTAGAGTAAAGATAAAACGAATATAAAGTATTAAACCATTTTAATTTGAAATCGTTACATAACAGTTTTAAGAAACTGCAACCGGTTTACTATAAGAAACGAAAAACTTAATTCTATTCCGTTCCGTTCCGTCCTCCAAGTTTCGTTCTCCAAGACGTCTTTTCAGTCAAACCAGTTGCGACGAAGACCGTTTTCTGCAACCGTTTTCGTCGTCGGGAAAACGGTTGCGTTTCGTCCGTCAAAAATACGACAGCGACCCACCACTACTATAGATCAATAAATATTTATTTTAACAGGCCGAGAGCATATCAGATGCTGTGATGCAGAGCAAGTGGGAGCGTATGTCGCCGAGTCAACGTCGACCTCTTCTGATGATGATGATGAGGGCACAGAAACCTCTCAAACTTACTGCTGCTGGATTCATGTATATGGATAATGCTTGCTTTCTAGCTGTAAGTGGTTACCATAGCTATGAAGTTAATCAATTAGTAAACATTGCATTTACAAGTAGAACAACGACGATACGTTTCAAGTCGATTTCTAGCAGTAGGGAAGAAAAGGAAATGATTTGCACCAGGTGTGACGCATGCCATAAAAACGATGTTGTATTTGATTCAATATCCCTCAAACAAGAGAGTTAGGAAGTACTATTTTATAAGCGATAACAAATGTCTGCTAGAGTAGTAAGACATATTTTGATGATGTTTGTTGATAACTAATGTTAAAATGTCTTGAATATAGGTTTATCTTGTTGCGTTTATCACTGGCAGAATATAACTTTCTGTCGAGGCCAAGGTTGCCTTTGACGAACAAGTGCATGCAAATCAGGATGAATTTAAAACATATTAATCTATGTTTTAACTCCAAAATCTCACCTTTTGCAGCACGGTTTGTAAGATTTCTTTTCTTATACTTTATTTCAGTTATACAATTCAAGCAGTAAGAAATCAATCCCACATTTCATCATGACTGTTTGATTAGACTGCGACTGTGTGCTCACACATTCCATCGAGTGCATTCATCACAGACACAGTTCCGAACTCGAGCCAGTAATTGAACATTGGTGACGTCATCAGCCACTACGACTCGCATTGATTAATTCAATAACTTGTCTCATTGGCAGTCTCTTTCGATGTTGTTTTATATAGAGTTCGAGACATTATTTCTGTTTATTCATGTACTGAGGAGCTTGTGGCAAAATACTGGCAGCAGCATGGGTCTATCTTCAAGGAAAAGCAATGCTTGTCAATGTTCGTCCTTATATGGGTGACCTTCATTTACTACGAGACTTCCTTGTCTCGATAAGTATCTTAAGGTTCCCCTAGTCGACGGCACGAACTATTTTGTGCGCGGGGTTAAAATGCATGCTTTCTCATCCGACAACACGAGCGAAAGAGATAGTTGCTGTGATGAGCGGTAAGATGCTAGTTTGCGTACGAATTAGCACTTTTGCAAGTTTATAGCGAAATGGATGATGATTTAGGACGAAAACGAGCGTGCGATCTATACCAATATTATAAAGAGGAAAGATTTTTTTGTTTGTTTGTTTGTACCGAATAGGCTCCAAAACTACTGGACCGATTTCAAAAATTCTTTCACCGTTGGGAAGCTACTCTATCCCCGGGTGACATAGGCTACTTTTTATCCCTGTATTCCCACGGGACCGGGAACTACGCGGGTGAAACCGCGAGGCGTCCTCTAGTATTTTATAAACAGACCTTTGGGAGTCAAGATATCATGTAAAAACGACTAAATGTAATTACTAATCTATCCCTGTATGGAGGCCGTTTTGCAATTTGCCTTCTTCTTATGGTATCTATTTCCGCCCAAACATGCGTTAAAATGAGTGTTGAAATATGGAACTTTCAACGCTCATCACTTTTTTATTCCATTTTTTTCCATACAGGGTAGATAATGATGAGACAAATTGATGTCATTTTTTTATTTTGAACGTACATCGTCAAACAGTAGTATTATCGCCAGACTACGTTTGTATGGAAGAATGATCGACTAGTGTAACCTTAATCCGTTGGTCCCGGCCACCATTTCTAAAACTTTGACAGTCAGAAGGTAAATCCAATACCAGCCTCTACTATTATTGTTAAAAATATCCAGCAGAGATATAAGGCAAATGTCGTTAGAAAAGTATAGAATGAATGTGGAAGGCCGTTGGTGTAGGGAAAAACCAAAGAAATTATGTGGAGTGTGTGAAGGATTATAGGTATGTCTAGAAAAAGAAAGAGAGTGAATAGTAAGATGACAACAAACAGAGAAGTAGATAAATATGGAATAAGAATACATGTTTGTTGAAATGGGGGCTACCGCGTATAAATTGAGAGGCGCTGGTGTAGCGTGAGGTCCGCGATATGTCAAATTTCATAGTTATTTTTATTGTTTGGAATATTTTCCAAATATGACAGATTAAGGTAGGTACGGGATTTACCAACCACTGCTTTCATAGAGTTTTATGTTTCGGAAAATGGTACAAAACAAGTATGAGCTTGTTGACGACACGATACACCGCACCGCACGGCTCTCGCGTGGTTCGTCACCCACGCGCTTATAAAACGATACCAGTGCACTGCAGTGTCGTTGCAAAATCGTGTCTAGTGAAAAACCAACGGACGACAGACCATCTGCAGTGTATCGTATGATAAACATCGTGACCGCAAATGTCGTGCGGTGCCTCGTGAACAAACGACCTTATGTGATCAGAAACTTCAATAGTCTTACTATCAAGAACGACAATTTATTCCGCAAAATCAGATACCAAGGACATTGAAAACAAAAACTTCACCGGAAGAACTAAGGACTTCCAAATTTGAAACTGAACTTCAAACTTCGTCTTATTAGCTTAAAACTCACCTCTGATGTTACGCAAAGTTATATAGAGGACGGACGCCAAAGAAACGACTGCATAAATATTAATGAAAATTAATAATTCAGCTACTTTGTTTGTTTCAGATCATGAAAGCAGCTTATTCCTATTACGCCGTTCTCAGCCAAAAACAAGAGACAAACTAGAACAGAATGAAAAATAATAGACAATTGTTTATTTTTTAATAATTTAATTTCATTATAATCTTTTACCTCTGAACTTTGTCGCACATAACTACTATCTAAACTATCACAGTTTCTTCGTACGTATAAAAATTATAAAAGTAATAAATTAATTAGATGTAGTACTAATTTTAAACTTTTAACACCTACTTATACTTGACCAATGTTGAACAACTTTGAACTAATTGCTGACAAGATTAAATGAGATAAAAGTACTATTTTACAATATTTCGTGTTTGCTTACATTATTTTTACTTCAAAGCACATAGTATTCAACCAGGTTGACAAAATTCTAATTTCGAATTACGCTTAGAAAACCTTCCATTCCATTGCCTGATATTAATTCGTAGGAATCGAAAAATAAACTACATTATAAGTATCGGTTTTCATTTGTATAAAATGTTGAGGATGTCAGTGTCGATGCCGCAGGTCGTCTTAGTGTCCGGTTTTTAATTAAGAATATAAATAAATGTCCGTGGGTCAATGACCGATATTACTATGCTAAAACGCAACAGCTATAGCTAGATTTTTTTGAAGTATTTCAAATTCGTTCTATATATTTTTTTTTTCGATGTCAGTATCAAGTTGTTCATAAGTCGTAAGTACAGCGCAGTGGTATTGCCATAGGCGATACTTAATTACTCGTACAAACATAATTTCACGAATCAAAGTTCAGTAGTGGCGGCTTCGGGGTTGTTGACCGCGATCTGTCTGTGGTCTTTATGTCCAGAACTGTCATCTCTTCAGATCTGTGAAAGAAAAAAGACATTAGGTATGAAATATGAAAATTTAAGTATTGAAACAACACGTGGAACGGAACTACCCAGTTGCGGGCGAGCTCAGAAGACGCTTTAATCTTAGAAATCCGTTTAAATAAATAATACCACAATCATTAATTTGCTTCTAAATTCAATTTTATCCATATAAATAGGCATTAATTTCTCACCAGAAGCCATCAAAGAAGACAAAGCAATGTGCACATACACACCTAACTCATTTAGCATTATGCTAATAAGTTCGCACTTCGCGTGAACCGCTCTATTAAGAGTTCTATAGGAAATTACGTATGCGGATATAACTACTATTGGCACCGGTATCGGGCTATCTCGAATACTCGACAGAGAAACCGACCTACAAGACATTATCCCAGTCGAGTTGAAATCGAAGATGTTTTGTAGATGTAACTTGCGATCCAGCCCAGCGTGGTACGGGGTTAAAACTAAACTAACTACTTCTTCTTTTTCCTTCGGGGAGACAGGCGTGATGGTAAGTGTGATGTATTTTTTAGAGTTCCGTACCCAAAGGGTAAAAACGGGACCCTATTACTGAGACTCCGCGGTCCGTCTGTCTGTCACCAGGCTGTCTCTCATGAACCGTGATAGATAGACAGTTGAAATTTTCACAGATGATGTAGTTCTGTTGCCGCTATGAAAACAAATACTAAAAACAGAATAAAATAAATGTTTAAGTGGGGCTCCCATACAATAAATGTGGTGTTTTTTTTGCTGTTTTTTGCGATAATGGAACGGAACCCTTCGTGCGCGAGTCCGACTCGCACTTGGCCGGTTTTTTTATATATAAATCGTTGCCCCACGCTAGGAATTTCTTCTGTATCGTGGATGCCTTTACAAACATTTAAACTCATACACAAGACACGCAGACCCGGAACAATTATCTGTAGGCCATACAAATATTTGTTCCGTGCGGGAATTGAACAGGCGACACGCAGCGCAGCAGCTGATCGCTCAACCACTGCACTAACCGTGTCGTCAATGTATGGTAAAGTAACTCTGTCTGTCTGTTTGTTATCTTTTCACGCCTTAACGGCTGACTGGATTTTGCGGCAGGATAAATCGTGCCCCACAGGTAGTCCTGGATTAGCGCATTGGAACTTTTATCTCGTTCCATTGCTATAATTTTCAACTTTTAAACAAGCGAAGCCGCTGGCAGAAGCTACTGGATAATGAAGTAATAACCCTTCGACATTGCCGTAGTTGGGTAAAAGCTTCCTGAATAAAGTAGCAGTAATTTTACACCGCAGCAACACTCGTCAAGTAGTTTACAAATTATAAGCTTAATGCACAGACAAATGACTTTGGTATTTAGTTTTAGTTGAAATGCAGAGCTACAAAATTGTTGCTCTGAGATTTCTCCGTCTCAAAGCAACACTTGCCGGGTGCTGCGCAAAAGCGCAAATAGTTATATTTATGGCTCCTGCCGAAGTTTCAAGTTGTTGTGTTATAAATGATTTAGTTATGACGAAAATCCACTGAAATATTCAGAGATGCTGTGGTTTGGATAAGTTTCTCGAAAATAGAACGAGCATCATAAAGAAAACATCTCATAATTTAGCACCCGTTTTGATTTGTTTTAGAGAAAAATTACCAGGATCACATATGCAGTGCGCCATACTGTATAGTCGAACTGCCAGGCGATAAAAAGTATATGTCTTCTTCAATTCCATGTTATAGATACCCGCATGGGTTGCACAATGACCTGAGTCCGCACGAAATATGTTTGTCACTTAGCTACGAAGTTTAAAGTACCAGGAGACCAACAAAGAGGTAGTTCTTATTACTTATCTTGTCTTCTTCAGAAAGCTAACAGCGACAAATTATGCTGAGCTGCTAGCTCTTGGAGAGTGTGGACCATGCATCATTGGGCTATGTGGATGAAAGTACCAGGCGTCCATAAAGCAACCGTACCTGTCTTCTTCAGTATGTCCCGCGTTATAGAACACGTCGGGTAGCGGCGAGTCATGCTGGCTGAGCAGTGAGCTGCCAGCTCTTGGAGAGTGAGGACCATGTGTCGCGTATGGCGAGAACGGCACTGCTGCTCTTAAGGCTGCTAGGACTAGAAGCATGCCGCCTGCGAACAATGAAATTATTTATGTATCGGAATATTTGGAGGTTATGATTTCTTTAGAGACTTAGCTTGGGATGAACTTAATTCAAAGAGGTTTTGATGTTTTTATGATTGCACAGTCAGAATACAGCCATGGTGAGGGAGTCTACTCCGCGATATAAGCTATTCTGCAGATACATCGCGTACCGAAAAGACTTCAAAATAAAGACCCTTACGTCATCACCTAACCGTAAAAGAAACTTACAGAAACATAAGAGATAGACGTGTACCTTAACCCAACAAAGATACATTACATTATGCAACGGTTACGCTTGTAATCGTGAAGGGTCACACAAGATTTATTGTCTCACTCCCGCAATTCGTCAATCACTGGAGGTATTAGGTTATGATAAAGGGCAAACGCGGTTCCCGGAAATGTATAAATCTCCTTCCTTCAGTGAGACGTTAAAGACGACATAGAAATCGTTGCGAGAGGATAAGCGGGAACATTTTTTTCGTCTGATATATACTTAACAAAAACATTTTTTAACTAAAAAAATAAAAAATATTAATTAAATTAAATTGTTTTATTTGAAAGCTGGTGCGTCTGGTGTGGTCTCATTTAAATTATCAATTGATCATCATTGATCAAGATCTGACGAGTAGTTTTTGAGTTATTCTTAATTATGCGTATTTTCATGGTAATTAATATAAGGTACCAAAATTAAAACGAGAAAATAAACTTTTTAACAAAAAAATAAACCGACTTCCAAAACAAAACACTACATAGCGAAAGATAACTTTCTTTTCGAAGTCGGTTTTGAAAAACGGAAAACAATGGGTACAAAAAACACCGACTTCGGGCAAGAAAGTTATTTTTCAATACAGTTTTTAAACATGGCGTACTTTTAGAGGCTATAATTATGATTCGAAAATTAAATCTTTCACACAGGCATCTTTCTATTACACGGTCGTGACTTTTGTTTAGTTTTGCAGTTGAGTTTTAATTTTATAAGTCAATTTAAAAAGTTTAGTGTAGCAAAGAGTTTTCATACATAGAATAAAATGGGATAGATTTTATACGAGGAAAAATGAATGATTCCGTACGTTTTAGCATTGAATTCTCAAAAGTCTATTAAATGGTTGTTTAATATATTTAATTTAATTATTTTCACATCCACACCACCAGTTGCAAAAACGCGCCATTTTCAGTTTTTTTTTTTCTGAATAAAGTAATCTAATTCTTTGATTTGTTTTTAATATTTCCCACAACTGTATTGAAACACGTCGTGTGAAACACGGGTGTGTAGGTTATTAACCTACTTTCCACCCTTGTATCACAATGTACTATTTCGCTTTGTAGTGTTTTGTTTTGTAGGTCGGATTGATTTTTTGATAATTTTTTTTTGCTTTGTAGTGTTTTGTTTTGGAAGTCGGTTTATTTTTTTGTTAAAAAGTTTATTTTCTCTTTTTAATTTTGATACCTTATATTACCATGAAAATACGCATAATTAAGAATAACTCAAAAACTACTCTTCAGATCTTGATCAACGATGATCAACAGATCAACGAGATAAAACAAAAAAGAATCATCAAAATCGGTTCACCTAGTAAAAAAAATCTGTTCTAACAAACATAAAAAAATTACATTCGAATTGAGAACCTCCTCCTATTTGAAGTCGGTTAAAATTATAGTGAAAATTGCAAGGTTTTTTTTTGCTTTGGGAAATGCTCATGCATACTGCGCAACCACGGGGAGAAAGCGGATTTATGTGGGTTGGAGTCCCACATAACTAGCACAGCACTCACCGCAAACGTCACTTACAAAGCTAATTAGAGAATTAGTAATAAAAAAGGCCCAAAATAATCTATTTGGCTTTTTTTTATTATTATTATTAATAGGCTCGCGCTTGACCACTAGCTCACCTGATGGTAAGCGATGATGTGGTCGACGGTGAAGCACGCTTAACTAGAAAAAAACCCATTCACTCTTGACTTAAAGACCCCATTTAAAAAACCGAAAAGCTGGCAACTCGGCGACGATGTTCAAGGCTCTGGAGCTTTGGCTTCTCCCAACTATTTTGGGCTGGTCGTCCGTTTTAACTGGATGCAGCTGAGTACCTGTATTTAGTATAAAGTGACTGCCAACTGACCTCCACAACCCAGTAACTGGGTAACACATTACCAAGGCGAACAAGACTAGACGACAACAAGACAAGAACAACAGCCCATTAGTACTTAAGTATTTATTTTGTGGTAATAATTTAAAATCCATCATTTTCATCACTACTAATCTATCTAA
The DNA here is from genome assembly GCA_964057195.1 of Orthosia cruda. NCBI lineage: Eukaryota > Metazoa > Arthropoda > Insecta > Lepidoptera > Noctuidae > Orthosia > Orthosia cruda. The sequence continues at coordinate 38,826,414 of OZ059830.1, forward strand.
TCGAATACCTTTAAACGAGCAATTCTTGTATATCTTAATACCTCTAAACGAGCAATTCTTGTATATCTTAATACCTCTAAACGAGCAATTCTTGTATATCTGAATACCTTTAAACGAGCAATTCTTGTACATGTATATAATCTGAATGCTGAGTGCAAAGGCTCCAACGATATTCATGAAATGTATGCAGCGGGTTTCGGGGGGATGATTAATTAGACCTAGCTAGATTGCATTTTTAGAAAACGTCGTTTTCTCTATTTTCACTCGAGCAGAGCTCTCAGCTTTAAACGAGCATTTCTTGTATATTAGTTTATATTTTAATTCTCGGAAACGGCTCCAACGATTTTCATGACATTTTGCATGCAGGGCCTTTCGACAACACAACAATACCAAACAATAACAATTTATATTAATACTTGCCCGGTTTGTAACCCATATCCTCAATCTGGACCATCACTACATGTGTACGAGCAATAGGAAAAGTAAGCCTACCCTACCGAAAAATGCAAACTCTTCTTCTACAAACCAAGTTTCCGTAACCATCAAGACCCAAGTTCCGGCATCCTACTTAGTGGAGCAATGAGGCTACAAAGAGTAATGTCAGGGAGAATACTTTTCTTAAGTCCCGTTTACCCGTAATACAGAGTAGTTACGACCGTCTTCGCACAAAAACATGGCGCGTAAACATCTCCTAGGTTGCACAAACAAAATACGGGTCGCGCGGTTACTGACAAAGCTAAAAGAAGTTCTGAAGTAAGGGAGTTTATCTTTGCGCGTTGCAAAGGGAATATACAAATTTTAGTAGGTATGCGAATGAATATTTAATGAATGATTTAAATTCAAGATAAGCCCTCCCAGGCTTAGGAAAAATGTCAGTCACATTCACAGTTACCCAAAAAAAATTTTGAAAGTTAAGCAAATAATTTTTAAACAAGCTTTTTAGCTTATCATGCATTGTCATCCAATTTTTTTTTTTAATCTAATATAGGCTCGCGCTTGACCACTATCTCACCTGATAGTAAGCGATGATGTGGTCGACGGTGGAGCACGCTTGCCTAGAAGTAATCAAGTAACCTATTCACTCTTGACTTAAAGACCCCTAGATTGTAGCTATCGGGAAACACAGACTCCGGCAGGGAATTCCACTCCTTAGCTGTACGCATAATAAAAGTATTCTCAAAACGTTTAGTGCGTATGGGTGGGATGTCCACAATGTACCCATGACGCATCGCCGTACGTTTGGTAGTCCGATGATGGAACGGGCTGGGTGGAATTAAATCATGCAATTCCATCGCACACTCCCCAAAATGTAACCGATAAAAAACCGACAAGCTGGCAACTCGGCGACGATGTTCTAGGCTCTGGAGCTTTGACTTAACCAGTGCCTCATCGCTGATGAGCCTCTTGGCCGACTCTTGGCCTACTTGAGCCTCTTTTTGATCGACTCTAGTGCATCAAGCTGGTATTTGGCAGATCCGTCCCAGAGATGAGAACAGTACTCCATGCATGATCGAACTTGCGCTTGATACAAGCTGAGCAGCTGTTCTGGCGTGAAATACCTTCTCACCTTTTGAACTAAACGTGTATGTAAAAATTCATCTTAAACGGTTGAAGATAACTGCTTAAAATTCAGTTGCAAGATTTGACCCGAATCGTCGTTTGCCGAGGGATATTAAGAAAATAGTTGTACTGTACATATATACTTAAATTGTAACTTAATAACAAGCTTGTAATAGTGTGTATAGCGTAAGCTTTATGGAATTTGAAGGAAAGTGCAAAGAAATTGTTAAAGAATTCTCTGCCTTATTTCTTTCCACAAAAGGCAAAAATTAAAAAGGGATAAGATGGATGTACTGTGTAAACAGTGATATGAATGAAAAGGGAGTCAGTGATAGCGCAGTGACGGTATGGAAGAAGAAAACGTGTTGCGCCGACCCCAAGTATGGGACAAGGGCTGGAAGATGATGAGTTCTCTAGACTATTGTTATACAATACCTTCACAACAAAAACATTGCCGTGTGTCAGGACAATCTGGCTAATCTTATTACAATCCTTTTACAGTTATTATACCCCTGACAGCAACTAAACAAAAACGAGACAAAATATATATGTAAATTAGAAGTAAAATAACTATGAAAGGACCTCGGTACATGCTGCTATCGTTAAAAAGAGCTGAGAAAAAGTTACATAATACCAGCGAAAAATGTCAATGGCCAAAATGTGTGGGATTGACATGTGTTACCGAAATGGCCCGTGGTCAATCCCAAACAATTTTTAGGCTCTTAACAATGATTATATTTCGATCACAAAATACATCCTTGTCACCCCCAAGCCGGAAACTAATCTTAACCAATATTATAAAGAGGTAAAATGTTATACTTACATATATACATAATCTAACGGCATTGGGGTAGGCAGAAACTACAGTACGCCACCTGCTACGATCCTTACATACTTCTTTTGCTTCACTCACGTTCATACATCTAGTCATACACGAACGCCGGTTATGAGTACTGCGCACCTGGCTTTTCTGTAGAAGATCACTAATAAGGTCTGTCATGTCTGTCTAGGGCGTCCCCTCCCATCAAACAACAACACAAAATTTATGTAAAATTCTATGTTTATAATAGGACGGTAATCTCTGGCAGTGCTAATCCGATTTCGAAAATTCTTTCACTGATAGTAAGCTACATTATCGATAAGTGTCAAAGGCTAGTTTTTAACCCGAATAATTAACCGGTTCTGTGGGGGACGGGACTGAAAAAGCGAGGTAAAGGAATAGAATAGAAAACATTAATTCGACACAGACACTACAAAACAGAAACAATTACAATGCAACAGAGAAGAATAGTTAAAAAGTACAAACAAGATACAAGAATTGCACCGTCGGTGCACATACTAAAATGATTACCAACTCAGCATTTGCTAGTCGTCAGACACCCAGCGCCGACAGTATTATATTATATTATTAGTATTATATTATAGATTTCAGCAGATAAACCCGCTAGTGACACACAAAAAGAAACTGACCAAGTGCGTGTCGGTCTTAGCAATTTAGGATTCCGTAACAAATTTAGAATATATTGGTATTTATTTCAAGTTTATGTCAATGGGAAGTTAAAAATACTTCGGAACAAAATTCTGTGACAGACGACGGACATACAGACGGACACGTGAGTGTCAGCAATAGAGTTCCGTTTTGACCCTTCGGGTACGGAACCCTAAAAAGCTAATGCCAATATAAAAACTCACCTGAAATAGTAGCAAGCAGCGTCAGATGAGCAAAAAGCAGCGCAGTCGCACCACAAGCATACATAGCAGCTCGTGCTCGACCACATGACCAGCGGAAGAAGTCCCAGCAGCGCAGAGACAGCGTGTACTCCCCTCGCCGGCACAGCAGGTCTACGAAGAGAGCTGCTACCCACATCGTCTCCAGGATCAGGATTATTGCTGCTCCAACACTGTGTAGAAATATAAACTTTATTATGCTAGGCAAAGACAGGTGGGAAACCCCAGGTTTCATAGAAGTATATATGTATTTACGATATAAGAACGTATTGAATGGTCTCCAAATTAAACCGCTTCGCTTACAAAAGTTTAAGAAGTAAAGTAACATCTGTCTAATAAATCATTCTTCTAACGAAAATCTTTCCGGTGTTCTATCAGCAGAAAATACTCTCTTGAAATTATTTGAAATGAATATGCATGTAGACGTAGTATAGTAGAGTTCGTAAAAGACTCTCCACAAATTTTGTGAAATTAATATACATATAAACGCCAAGTTTTTTTAAAACCTTCATGAATTATAACGTACGTGATGCTTCTTCTTATAATAGGGATTGAAGTATGAAATTGCCGTTTTATTGTAATAGGTACTTCGAATTGACATAGAACCTTCATAGTTTGAGATTTTTGAGTGAAACTTTTTTCACATAGTACCTATGAAGTTCTTCTTTTAAAAAATGTGCAACATTCGATTATCGAATTCAGCTTAGACAAGAAAGATGGATACTACGAAAATTCGAGTGATTTTTGAATACGAGTTTCGACGCCGAACTAACGCGGCAGGAACAGCTCGAAATATCAATGTTGCGTTTGGAGATGGGACTGCTAATGAACGCACCGTGCGATTTTGGTTTAAACGCTTTCGTAATGGAAACTTTGATTTAAAGAACGAACCACGTGGAAGACGCCCACACAAGTGAATAACAATGAATTGAAAGAGATGGTGGAAGCCGATCCGAGCCAAACTACCCAGGAATTAGCGGCATGGTTTAACGTTATCTTACCAACAATATTGACTCATTTGCGTCAAATCAATAATATAAAAAATATGAAAATAAGAGGCACCCCCTCATGATTTGACTGATCTGCAGAAAGAAACGCGTGTTGAAACATGTGTTGCCTTGTTGAATCGATACAGAAATGAAGGAATATTGGATCGAATTGTGACATGTGATGAAAAGTGGATTCTTTACGATCATGACCGATGCGAGACCTTATACAGCACGAGAAACAGTTTTAACTCTACAGGAGCTGCAATTAGAAAACATTCGTCACCTTCCGTATTCGCCAGTCCTTGCTGTTGGACTACCATTTTTTTCGTGATTTGGACAATTTTCTACGTGATAAAAAGTTTTCGTCTCAGGACGAAGTACAAAATGCATTCACACATTTTGTCGAATCTAGATCACCAGAGTTCTATCGCAAAGGCATCAATGACCTTCCTATTAGATGGCATCAATGTATAGATAATGATGGTAATTATTTTGATTAAATAAATATAATAAATTAAAAAAAAAAACGGTACAAATCGGCAGTTTCATACTTTAACCCCTAATATATTATACCATCATCACAAGCATCACCACATCCAAAATCATATATTTTCTTTTGAGTCACCCATGAAAAAAATATAGCCCCTAAAAAAGGTTACCTAATTAATTACCTACAGAAAATATATAGCTATCTACTGCTTAGTACACTTATTAGTAGCCAGTAGGAAACTATTCGGGGTACAAATGACATTTACGAGCATTAAGATTCATATGGCGTAAACTGGGAACAGACGTTATACATACATCACCGGAACACACGCTCGTAGGGATACATTTACTTCAGAATAAAACGTGCTTGAGCGTGTTTAGCGTGTCTTTTACGATTTTTAAGCATCCTCTGTAAGCTCTAGCTCTTTATACACACAAATTTTATGAAAATCGCAGTTATTTCAACTGCTTTACAGCTGTGTGCAGAAATAAAGGCAGCAACATTATTTTAACCATAGGGCGTAGACAAAATTAGGCTAGCAGAATATTTTCACATAGTATCAATGCTTTTCAGAATTTCCTTTCAATATAGGATTTTTTTGTAACGGTAAAACTTCACATTTAATTTTAAAATAAAAAGTAGGTACTACTCCGGCTTTTTGAAATGAGAACACATTGCAACAAACAGGCACCTTTTCGGGAATTTCAATCTACAAAGGAATGGGACGCCAGCCTTTTTACGCACATACGCCATAATTATGATTTGTTTTATAAAACCCCACATGGGCACGGGTTACATTGTTTAATTTTAATTATAATAAAAAGCAAAAAGGTTTCGCTAAATAAGTAATTTCTGTGAAACCTTTGTTACCCAGGTTACCCTCGCTTTGCTGAAACTTTTTAGAAAATTGAAAGGTATAAAAACATTTATAGCAGTTTTCCGATCTTATGGTAGGAGCCATAAATCTGAACTTAGTCTTCGACTCTGTTACAATGTTGCAAAATAAAGGTACAATGCTCTTTAGTTCAAAGTTATTAATGGTATTAAAAATGTTCACAGAAATTCTGTTCAACTAGGTACTGTAATGAGGTTGCATGAGTTTCGTACCTCTTTTCTAGCTGAATATATTTTAAAGAGTTATTCGTATTTAGAACTTGCTTCGGCCAGCGTTTTCGCCCGCACGAAAGTAGAAAATTATCGCAAGGGAACATTTATCTATCTCTTTTCATCTCAATTTTCATCCAGATTCGTTCAGCCGTTCTGGCATGATTGAGTAACAAACATAGATCCATCCAAACTTAATAATTAAGTAAGATAAGATGACGCCACGGAGCGTTATTAGCGCGTGTGGTTTCATAAAGAATGTAAAATATTCAAACGAAAAGAAACAAATCCTGTATATATCATTATCTGCATCTTGTATATTGTAACGCGTATTACTTCATTAATAACCTTGCAGATTTTTCACAGTACATTGTTCGAGAGATTGTTTGCCCAAAACACAAACGGGAAATTCGCATTGACAGAATGACGGGGTTGTATCGGAGCGAGGATATCGACATTTTATCTGATACAAATTCAATCAGGCTATGTCAGTTATTTTTTGGCAAAAAAAACATTCAATAGATTACTCTTCCGGAGCAAGTGATTGAACTGCCGACCGTATAAACACCTGTAAGGCAATAAATACTTAATCAACTGATTTCGAGGCCCATGAAATTGTAACTTATGAAAATGGTTTTAACTTATTTATAACCAGAAAATCAGTTTGACTGAATTTATCCGTTAAAATGTCTATATCTACGCACATGAATTTTTTTATGTTGGAAGCTCATTGCAACATATTTCAGGAGAAATTTGCCTGATGATGATACAACAAAACCCCCGAAACATTACCGCATCCATAGGCATGTCATCAAGTACTTTAAAAATTTAAAGATATACTCACAGTAGACCTGGAGCTATGTCGTATCCTAGAACCAGCAGCTCTGCGCCGGCACCGCTCATCACTGAAACAATATAAAAGAAAGTTATTAGTGGGTCTCATACTGTATGATTGATGAAAAAGGGATGATGAAAACAATTTTTTTTTTTTTAAATCTGTTATAACGACAAAAAATATTAGACACGTATTTTTACTTTTGTCACGAAGTAAAAAAAAAAACCGGCCAAGTGCGAGTCGGACTCGCGCACGAAGGGTTCCGTACCATTATCGCAAAAAACGGAAAAATATCACGTTAGTTGTATGGGAACCCACTGAAATATTTATTTTATTCTGTTTTTAGTATTTGTTGTTATAGCGGCAACAGAAATACATCAATCATCTGTGAAAGTTTCAACTGTCTAGCTATCATGGTTCATGAGATTTAGCCTGGTGACAGACGGACGGACAGACAGACGGACCGCGGAGTCTTAGTAATAGGGTCCCGTTTTTACCCTTTGGTACCCAAAGGAACCCTAAAAACAACAACGATACATTGCGTTGAAAGTTCACGTGACGTCACTTTTTCGTACACTTTTTACTCAAAAGTGACGTCATAAGCCCTACTACTGAACTTCATAAAGCAAAAAATACGTGTCCAATTTTTTTTGTTAATCTAACTTAGGTGATCTGAATTATTATGTTTTTACCTAGAAATCATCACTATTGACTGTCTTATTTGTCAGATTGTTAAAAAAAAATGATTTTGTGTTATTATATTAGCTGAGTTATTATATGATGGTGATACAACAGAAAAATTGTGCCACCAAGGCAGTATTCTAATAAATTTTATTCCCATCAAAGTATTATCACACAGAACTCTAGCCACCTCGTAAATTCGATTCCATCCACAAAGACCATTCTCTGCAGAAGACATTAATTCGCTTAGGTGCTTATCCAAAGGTTTATATTCTTGTTGCTAACGCCTGTTTCCAAGAACGAGGCGAAAGAGCTCTCAAGGCACATTAAATCAAATTTATTGTCAAAACTAGGTATTGTGTTTCAAAGGACACGATGAATAAATACAAGATGGGGGAGAGTCGTTAACGAATCGTTTAGGGCGGCTGGAAGGACGAAACAATTGACGATCGTTCGCTCTAAAAGGGCTGTACCTTAAGATAATTGTGCCAGAGAAATTGTACCATAAAACGGATAAGGCCGAATGTGACGAATTTACAAACGTGCGTCAGCTGATTTTCAACAGCCAGTCGCATCACTTGACTTGCGTTGTATTTATGACGCGTCGATAATGTCTTTCTAGAAACCGGGAGGAAATGTCATAACATTATTTTCGAGTTTTAACCGAGATTTGGTACATTGCACTCGGTCCTTTCGTCATATTCATTTTACATAACCACAATTGCTGATAAAACGTACTATTACATATTTTTACGTATAAAAACCTTTATAAAACATGTAACTGGTTCAATTTTGCTTTGCAAAAGGCAGTTGTATTTTTACTTCAAAAAAACTTTAAATATATTCAGAATTTCAGACAGTTTATCAGTTACTCCAGCCTTGTGTCTGATAGTTTGTTATGGAAGCAAACAAATCCACCCTCCTGGGTATACCTTTCATATAATATGCATATCCCGCATAACAATACCTGGGATGTTATGGAAACTACATTTAGTATTCCGTGGCTACGTATATACGTTATTATTTTGAAGATACGAAGAGCTTATCAACGAATTTTAGTATTAAACTTGGTCGAAAGTGTTGAAACTCCTTTTGAAAGGTATAAGGGGGAAGTCTACGACAATATATATTTCTGTTGCTTTTGCAGCGTTGTACTGTGATCCTTTTTTGAAAGGTGCCTTTTGAAATTGGAAGACTTTTCGCTTTTGTGTGTTGTTTGGGTAAAGGGTGAAATGCAATCAGTGCAATGCTAGGTACTTACATCTTAGCTCTACAGCCGTTAAATTGAAACACAATACTATTGACAATAGATTTTATTTTAGTAGTTCAAGAATATCCATTACTAAAATTATTTGTGAAAATGTATTTTGGTGGATTGTCAAAATAAAAATCATTTACATTTGTAAAGTGTTACTATACTTGTGTAGAAAAGAAGTACAAGATATTGAGTCCGCTGGATGCGAGACGCACGGGACCGGCCAATGTGGCGACGCTTGGTGGACTATGTCCAGCAGTGGACGTCTTTCTGCTGATAAGATGATGATAATGATGAGGCTCTCACAAACAAGTACGATCGTCGAATCCACGACCGTGATAACCGTTTTTTTTATAGACATTGATTTACGGATTATATTATATTCAGAAATTTTAATATATTAAAACAATGCAAATTTTGTCGCATTGTAGCGTCACGCCTATCCGCAGAAGCATTTACAGTCGTCGGATAGTTCTGTCAAACTTTTTAATCTATCCATTGTTTTCGATTTGTCTTATTGATTCGTTTTGTTGTTGGAACTTAACTAGCTATTAGGCGCCCGTGTTCGTCTGCAGACGTTTGCAGATTGATGTTATGACGTCAATTAAAGCAATGACTTGGCGTATCGCTATGGTATGGCTTATTCTGTGTTTAGAGAGAAAATCGTGGTTGTAGGAACGCCAAAATCTACCTCCCGGAATATATTTATATAGTGTAGATGTGAAAATATCGTCTTTTCTGTTATCTTGATCAAACTCGAAAGCTCTGCTCGGGTGAAAATAGAGAAAACGACGTTTTCTTAAAATTAAACCTAGCTAGATCGATTTATCGCCCCGCAAACCTCCTGCATACTAAATTTCATGAAAATCGTTGGAGCCGTTTCCGAGGTTCAGATTATGTATATAAATATATATTTATAAACTGTAGCCTGTGGCTTTCTATCGGTGATTTTACTCAATCGAATTATTATTTCCAAAGATTATATTTTTTGTAAAATATAATCTATATAAACAATCAATTTTATCTTTTTATATACATAAAAACATAATTGAGACATATATTTTTTTCTTACTAGTAACAAACCCAGATTGTAATAAGTAAAACAACCCAATTCTTTTTTTTCGGTATTTGCCTCAAATATAAGTTAAAGCCATCCTCCACTGCTTTATAAAACACGTAGCATAACAATAGTCTTTGTATTACCTCTATTACGAGTAGGTACACAGTAATTTGGCATCTTACTTATCAAAACTCCTTCACAGATTCAGCCCCATTAGTCAAGGTTGAAGCAGAGCAATGAGTTGTGAGCCAGACTCCAAAACTTTGTTCAACACTCTGTACCGAAGCCTCTCAAGATTTTAATCTCGACGCGGCAGGAACATCATTATCTATCCCAGAATATTTTTGCCTGCTAGTATTATATTATCTGTGCCTGTGTGTAGATGTGAGTTTTTTTTTAGTTTTTCTGTAATATCGCTAATATATAAAAGTTATTAGCACGTTAGTAAATTAACAATTTTTCTCTACTTTTATTTACATACAAGCCTTTTTAAGCGGATACGCCTCGTTACCTATCCTAACCGTGTATTTTGCTCGTGTCTTTGTGATAAAATGTATCCTATGGGACTCAGCGGTCGTGTGGTTCTATCCGTAAATTTACTCAATTGGATTTGTTATTCCGGAGATTACCTTTAACAAACATAAATAAACAATACATTTTATAATTTAAGTACCTATCATATTAGTTAAAGAGATCCTCCTCTTCTTTTTCGTTATCTTCATTACTGACGGTGTCATTGACGAGCTGCTTTCACTTGTCAATGATTCCGTCTTCGGCTCTTTTTATGGCAGTGGTCTGGTTGTAATTTCTGCGGCAGAAACACTGAACCTTTGCTGAAAGGAGCTGATATTGAGCTTGATCTGAGTCTTTTCTGGCTGTCAGTAGGTGTTTTCTTGCCTTGATCGCCGAACATGTCTCGTGTAATCCACGCCTTTTCTGGACAATCAATGTCCGGACGTTTGACTACTGTCCGTGATTGGAGTCCTATCAGCTTGACTCTCGTCTAGTTTATATCCATGTCAGCACTGGGATCCACTTCAAATTTCGCGGCAAGTGCCGGCTGGGAGGGTCGGCTCCAGGGTACGTCTTGGTGTTGCTAATGCAGGATCTCCATCTCTTTACGACTGCAATGTAGTCTATTTGGTTCCTGAAGCGGTCTCCTTGCATCCCCCAACTGGAAAGACGTCGTAGATGCTTGTGAAAACTGGTGCTCATGATAGTGAGACTTTTCTGCGCATAAATGAAGCCACGTCTCATCTCTATCATTCCTGCCCCAGACCATGTCTCGCTAGATATATATATACGTCTCTTAGATGGTTCTCACGCTTTTTTGATCCGACTTTTGCGATCAGCAGCCTATTGCGCAAGTGAATTCGGCAAGGCAAATGGTTTGACCGCCATCAATCGACCAATCACATAGACGGAAATCCACATCAAGTCTTTCATCTCGCATGTGATTGGTCGATTGATGGCGGTCAATGGCTTTGCCTTGCCGAATTCACTCGCGCATTTAGGCTGCAGGTCACCCATCAAAATAGTGATATCTCTTTAGTGGAAGGTTTTAAGAATTTCATCCAGTAGACTATAAAAATCCTTGATTTCTATTTCCGATGACTGAGAAGTTGGCAAGAAGAATCCTCTACTCCCTTACAAAACACGTGGTCGGTATATTATATAGTCTATGTAGATATTTTGTAAATGGTTTAGTAATTTCGCATCTTATTTATCACAATTCCGACACAGACTCAGCCCCATTAGTGAAGGTGATGATCACTGAAGCAGAGCAACGAGCTGAACTCCAAAACTTTGTTCAACATTCTGCACCGAAGGCGCTCAAGATTGAAACATTAATTATTTAGCACCAACCTACTAACAGTACCTTCTGGCGTTTCCCTAATATTTGGGAACATTTCAGCATTTACCTTTATATCAATTTAGTGCTATAAAGACTTGTTTATGCGCCTGCTTTTATACATAAACAAGGTAGGCATATCTGGTGATGTTAGGTTTTCCCATTCGGTATTTCTCTGTTACGAAGTCTGTATTTGTGCCCGGCTGATGGCATTAGGCTCGCCCGCTATTAATTTTTTTCAAACAAAAATAGAAAAAAACTGAAACTTATTTTTTTTTTTCATCCTACCTGTACATGTGGGGTATCTATGGATAGGTCTTCAAAAAAGATATTAAGGTTTCTAATATATTTTTATCTAAACTGAATAGTTTGCGTGAGAGACACTTCCAAAATGGTAAAATGTGTCCCCCCCCCTGAAACTTCTAAAATAAGATAATGATAAAACTAAAAAAAATATATGATGTACATTACCATGTAAACTTCCACCGAAAATTGGTTTGAACGAGATCAAGTAAGTAGTTTTTTTTAAATACGTCATAAATCGTAAACCACAATTTAACCCTTCGTGCGCGAGTCCGACTCGCACTTAGCCGGTTTTTTTATGGCATTCGTTGTGCCTGGCGCATATAAACATTTTCTTTCTTTCTATATTATCTTTAAACACCTACACTGTACCAATACTTATAGCAAATAAATGATTGATTGATTTATTGATATATAACAAACAATAGCAACAAATAGTTTCAGCCGTTCTCTAGTGAGACGCTTACAATCACATACAGCATTTTTAGGGTTCCGTCTATCTCCCTGTCTGTCTGTCCGTCTGTCACGAGGCTGTATCTCATGAACCGTGATAGCAAGGCAATTTTTTTTTTTTACAGATGGTGTATTTCTGTTGCCGCTATAACAACAAATACTAAAAACAGAACAAAATCAATATTTAAGTGGGGCTCCCATACAACATACGTGTTCTTTTCCGTTTTTTTGCGATAATGGTACGGAACCTTTGTGCGCGAGTGCAACTCGCACTTGGCCGGTTTTTTTTATTTATATAGATAGATAAAGTTTACATGACCGTGTTTTTTGCGCCCTGTCTATTTGTTTTTTAACTCTAATATACAGAAAAGCGGCACCACGTGACTTCACCACAGAGGGCTGATGTATATCAAAACCCAGTACGTGCTTTGTAATTATTATATTCCAGGAGAGCGGAAAGTCATCTTGTATTAGTAACTAAATGATATATTAAGATTTCAAGAGAATACTAAACAAGGAATATGAACCTACTAATTGTACAAATGATATTAATAGCGTCATACATTCTATTGCATATTTTAAAAATGCCTAAAAAAGACAATTCCAAACCTAGTAAATTTTGGATATTTGCTAATTTAAGGTGTCTTTACAATTTGATGTGACTTTCCTATTGTAAATAATGATACAATTGATTACTGAAAGCACTATATCTCAATTCAAATTTAAAGTTTCCAGTTTAATATTGCACAGTCCATTTCAGTATAGTAAAACTCATTAAAATAATATAAATAAAATTATCTAGCTATTAAACCAATATAAAAAAATGTAACGTACTGTGTTCTTATATGTGGCAGTCGCATAGAAGCAGACATAATTATAGTATTTATTCAATTTGCACGGCAAAGACTCGTATGACACTAGCCAGATTACCTATTTTAGTGATCTTTATTTTCGTAGCAATAAGGTTGCATTCATAGGCAAAATAACAGTGAACGATCTGATGTCAGATGCTAGCCAGTTTGAAATAAGAACTTGCGCGGTTATATTTTTGTAAAAAAACCATCGGAAGAGTCCGTTTATGATATGGGCCTCTGTGGTCGGCCTTGTGTATTTAATTTTCAAATACTTTTCGCTCCAATTTAAGTTTCCCCTAAACTATCGATGACAGTGGGCGTGGCTTAGAACCTCAGATGTCGATTGTCAACTGTTCGTCCTCAGCCCCTTAAGAAGCGAACTAAAAAGACGTAATTGACAGGAAAATCCAGATGTATCCTCCGACTGCACAGCATGATTTTCTCCTCGTTTACGTCTTTTTATTTCGCTTCTCAAGCATTCGGGTTTTTTGTTTTTTGAATTAACTTTTTTTATTTATAACTTTTTAGTTAACATTTTTTTTTGTGTCTCTGAATTGATAAATAAATGATAAATGATAAATGATTTTATTTCTGTAAGTTGGTTTATACAAACACTTTTACATGTCGAACATATTTTTTAAAACTAGATGAGGTCGGCGTTTCCTATCTGACTACTCTGAGAAGAAAGGCCGAAACAAACTCAGAGGTCACAGTCTCTTTTAAAGTCCAGACAAAATATTGGTTAGATCATGTGAAGACCATGTAGACTGATGTCTGAAATGGTCTTTTGAGGAAAGAACCAGTCAGATTGAGTGGACCTGTCCAGTCAGTGCACGCATTTGTCAATAACCGAGCAGCTCAACTCAGACTTTAAGGAGCTCAACGATTCGACGAACAATACCAAAGAAAGGACATTCGGGTAGGCCGCATAAACTACTCAAACTGCCAGACCATGATTAAAAACTAAGATAATTTAAATTAAAATAAAAAAGAATGATCCACATAGTCTTCACACTCACAATAATTAATATAAAATAATATAATACTTTAAAAAGTAAATATTCTTGTCATTGCAAGAAAACCAAAAAAACAACAACAAAATTCACGGTGCAAAATATAATAAAAAAAAACAAAATTAATTGGAGCAGCTCAATCCCAAGCCTTTTTGTCTTCAAGGTAATCTTTAGTTGTATAAAACGCTTTCTGGCACAACTTTTAATAAAAGATTTGAATTTATTAAGACTTAGATGTTGTACGTGGCTTGGAAGCTTATTATAAAAGCGTACACATTGACATCTAAACGAGCCACCTATTTTCTTGAGCCTTGTTGTAGGTACTACAAATTTGTGTTTATTCCTAGTATTTATGTTATGGATATCACTGTATTTTTTAAACAATTTTATATTTTTATGGCTAATTGGCTGCAAGACCCTGCGCAGTAGCTTTTTTGTGTCAATGTTGAAGGTGAAGATAGCATTGTATAACTGTCTCTTTCACTCACTTGCGTTTATCTATCTCGCTTACTCTATGCAGTATACTCGATGACAAACTGTTTCTTGCGCAATGGTTGGCAGAGCTAACTTCAGAGACACAAAGATCCACTGTGATTACTATAATGCCTATTGCCTCTTAGGTACCATTCCTTAGCAAATAATATTTTAGCGGCATCGCGACTGCCGCTAAAATATTTTTGTGTGTGAGTGCAAAATAGTTTTTGTTAATTTAATGTAAAGTTCATATTTGTATTATTTAAATGTTGCACGAATTCATTTATTTCTATCTTTCTTTTTTAATCTTTGTCTGTCCATTGTTTTATTCTGTGTATCGCTATTATTTGTAACGCAATGTATAGGTACATGTGGAAGCTTGTAATTAGGCATTTTCTTTACCTACGATTTTTTTATGTTATTATTAGTCTGTAAGCTTTCCTTAAAATAAATAAATACCGTAATTATTATTGTCCACTTTTCTTTCCTTTCTCTCGCCCCTTATAACGTGAGACTTAAAACATAACTGGCGAAATGTGTTTGTACTATAGATGCCCCTCGGCTCATCCCTTCGGGGAATACTGGCGTGAAGTTATGTAGGTATCTCTTTTTGTATTAACTTATGTTGGTTACAAAAATGTAAATGAAATCCCCAGGATCCTGAGCTAGTTATAAACTGTATTGCAGGAGCCAGTGCAGCGTACCAAATACAAACAACAAATAGGTACCTAAGTGTAGAATAGGATTATTTTTATTAAATACATTATTTTGGTTTTCAATAAAATAAATAAACCATCATGCATCATCATAATTCATCATTTCAGCCGAAAGACGTCCTCTGCTGGACATAGGCCTCCCCCAGTCGTCGCCACATTGACCGATCCCTTGCGTCTCGCATCCAGCGCCTTCGCGCAACCTTAACCAGGTCATCGGTCCACCTAGTGGGAGGCCTACTAAATAAATAAATATATCAAATGAATACAAGTCACAACCAAAGTAAGATGAAAAATAATATCACACTAATATTATGAAGGCGAAAGTTTGTGAGTGGGTAAGTGTGTTTGTATGTTTATTACTCAATCATGCTAAAATATAGTCTGGAATAGCACTTAGGCCACTTTTCATCCAGGTATAGTGTTGCCTTGGGATAAGAAAACACTTTTCACGCGGACGATCTGGGCAGTTAAAATATTCTTTGGAACAAAATTGTGCCGTCTAGGCAGACAAACAGACGGACACGTGAGTGAAGCAATAGGGCTCCGTTTGCACCCCGTGGGTACGGAACCCTAAAAAATATGAGATAAGTTGAGACGTGATTGATAACGAACAACTAATCATTCAGAGCTTCACATTTAGTTTAACCGAATCTTATTAAAAACTAACAGAAAAGTAAGAAATATTGTCCCATTGTTTCGTCCAAATCCCTTCAGCCGTTGAGCTGTTATTGATTAACAAACATCTAGACTTTTACATTTTGTAATATTAACTTGTATCATAGAACAAAAAACTGTCCCAAGTAGTTACCTGCTTAGGTATCACTAACAGAAAATTAAGAAAAATCACGTCTTTTGAAGATAAACTGAAAGCGTCAGAGGCAGGTCCACTTTTAGTAAAAGTTTCATTTCTTTCTTACTCGTAACTTTTACACAACGTTTTATTCAGAAAGATCCGAAAATTCTATCTATTCAAACAAAGTTTACGTCAAATACTTTTTAAATTGAAAAATATGTGCAGAACTATATAATCACATAAAATCTGCAACAAAAACTATCACCCGTCATAAATTAAGTCGTCATGATGAAAATATGAAATCATTTCACTTTAAAAAAAATGTAAAGAACCTATACCGAAATGTATCGGCAACTAAAAATGTCACCAATTCACTCATCATAAATTGAATGATGATCATGAAAATATGTAGATATGTATCGATAGTCAGCAATTGACCCTTGACGATGGTGGATGACTGTACTGTAACCACAAAATAGAAAGTATACAGAAGGGCCACTCCCGCCGTTTCGAAAATTGAGAGCTAAACTTGACAGAGATATTAACGAATTTAAAAAAAGAGTAGGTTGTATAGGTTACAAACATAAATACATGGATTCGTCTAAACATACAGCATCATGTTTACGTGTCTCAGAGCGTAGACAGAGCATCAAATATCCATTTAAGATCACGACTCCACATAACAACAAGACGTAACAATGGTGTAATAATGATCCCACTAAAAACATTAAGATGTGAAAAGCACCAAGCTGGACAAAAATATAAATGTAGAAAAACAAGGTATTAAAATAAAAAAAACACGAACGCTTAAGAAGCGAACAAAAAGATATACTTAAACAAGAAAAAAATGATGCTGTGCAATCGGAGGAAACATATTTGTGAGCTGGATGACTTAAACCATATTATTATGAGCCTTTACAATTTCGTCTATGGACTTAAAATAATTTATTATTTTCTTAGATATTGAATGTCTAAATTGTCATCTAGAAAAAAAATATGGCCTTTATAACTTAAAAGTTAATGAAAGAACTAATTTAAAGTATATTCGGTCTGTAAGAATTAATAAAGGTAACCCAGCCAATGCAACCTCGTTACAGTACTTTATGTATGAATGACATGGCAAACGCCCGCACAAAGCACTCGTGACAGCCGCGACTGAGCTCGGTCCAATATTGCCCAATATACCCTGTAAAATCGCAATGTCAATGTGTGTTTGCACAATGACGCTTTGTTCGTAGTGGCCTCTCTGTCTGCGGCGCGCCGCCGCTTACGTACTTTGTGCTGTAACTGTGACTTATCTGATTTATCCCACTACTATAATATTGTTTTCAACACACTTGCTCATAAAGTGGCTCTAATTTCACCGCAATTAGGCACATAATGATACCTGTTATCAAACTGTGACTTTTTCATTACTATTATTCACAAGTGAGATAAAGAGTTGTTTTTTTAATTTATTGGTTGAGTTGCTTTGTTCTTAAAAAAGTTTCGATACAAAAAGATCGTACTCAATAGTACAAATGCAACACATTCCATATAGATAATTTTAACTTGTACGTGTTTAATAAATAAAACTTTCACTTAAATATAACTTTTGGTTTTTGTCTGTAATAAAGAAAACTTGAAATTCCCCATTTTGTACGTGGCTAAAACGCTATCCGCGAAAAGCCAAGAAAAAGAAAACTCATTATATTTAGTCTATGGCCTGTAGTATTATATTATCTGTGCTATGGCCGATCGCCATTGTTAGATGCGCGCGCATAGGAAAACTGATTAATTTTGCCCGCCATTGCGAAAAAAATTCACAACTCGTTTTCACTGTTGGAAATGGTTTTTTAGTATTATTTTCTTCAGAAGTGTGTTGAAAAACGTCGTATGATACACGTGTGTATTGATGATTACCGTCCTCGGCTCTCTTAAGACCCTCACCTAACGGCTCGGGTCTCAATGGCGCCTCAGCGGTAATCACCAACATTACACACTTGTACCATAATGTACTATTATCTACTCTCACAACGTAATTTTCCAAATATGAATTCAAAAAATAATGTGTATAATAGCTTCTCTAGTACGTAGTACATTTAACTCAATGTTTATTGGCTTATTTATAGATTTTTAGAGCTTGCATATGCCTCATTGACATTGACAGTCATGGTGCAATGAGAAACTTATTGCCCGCTATACGGATACCGCATATTTTTTCCGTTTCTGCTTTTATTTTATTTCAACTGTATCATCATCGACATTTCAGCCGAAAGACGTCCACTGCTGGAGATAGGACTCCCCCAGGCGTCGCCACATTGACCGATCCCGTGCGTCTCGCATCCAACGCCTTCCCGCAACCTTAACCAGGTCATCAGTCCACCTAGTGGGAGGCCTTCCAACGTATCGTCTTAACTTTTCGGCCCCATCGGCCATCCGTTCTGCGAGCAATGTGCCCTGCCCACTACCACTTAAGTTTGGCAATTCTTCGGGCTATGTCGGTAACTTTGGTTCTCCTGCGGATATCATCATTTCTGACATGATCACGCAAGGAAATTCCGAGCATAGCCCTCTCCATTACCCTTTGGGTGACTTTGAGCTTTCTGATAAAGCCCATTGTGAGCGACCACGTCTCGGTCCCATAGGTGATCACTGGCAACATACACTGGTCATAGACTTTTGTCTTGAGACACTGCGGTAAATTGGACGAGAAGGTACCACGCAACTTCCCGAACGCCGCCAAGCCGAGTCGGATTCGACGGTTGACCTCTTTCTCGAAATTGGACCTACCCAACTGGACCGTTTGTCCCAGGTAGACATAATCGTCTACAACTTCGAGAGTAGAGTCTCCGACCTTGATAGGAGTGGGTGTTACATGGGCATTCACCATGATCTTGGTTTTGTCCATGTTCATTTTAAGACCCACACTTTCGGAAGGTCTACTGAGGTCATCGAGCATTTTACTGAGGCTCTCCATGGTCTCAGCCATGACCACTATGTCGTCGGCAAACCGAAGGTGAGTAATGTACTCGCCATTAACGTTGATGCCCAGCCCCCTCCAGTCCAGAACCTTGAAGACATCCTCCAGCGCAGCAGTGAACAGTTTCGGAGAAATGACGTCTCCCTGTCTCACGCCACGCTGGAGAAGGATTGGTTTCGAGGTCTGATCCTCAAGATGGACTGACATGGTGGCGTTTTTGTACAAACACTTCAACATCTCAATGTACCGGTAGTCGATCTGGCACCGTTGGAGAGATATACCCACGCTCGTGTTTTAATAACCCCTATTATATGACCATTGCATAAACTACTATTATCTACACTCACAACGTAATGTTCCAAATATTAAATTTACAAATAAAAACCATTACAGTGAAACATTTTCCTTCGATTTTTAAACAACTGCATCATAAAATCACATCATATTCACATATCACATTGTATTGAATATTGTTTTTGGTGTACAATAAAGAATTAAGAAAATAACTTGTTATTTTTTATAGCACACTTTTACTTTTGCATTTATTGGCGCGTATGGGGCATGGGTTCATTGACTTAATGTAGACAAATACTGTCATTGTCTATGGATGCGCGCGCTGCGCAGTCATGTGCAATGAGAATCAAAATTGCCCGCCATACCATAAAAAACAAACCATACCTTTTTCTCCGTTTCCACTTTTGTTTTATTTCAACTGTATGAGTGAAGATAATACAGTGTATGCAAAGGCATATAATTAGGTATTAAAAACTCGTGCGATACTATTATCAAACCCACACTCGTGTTTTGTTAACCCCTATTAAATGACCGTTGCATAAACCACTATTTTATATGGGACAAGCCACTCCCTTACTGCTATAGCCGACCATTGCAACTTCTAAAAGCCGTAACCAACAGTAGCGGCCATAAGCAAACCGCCAAGTCAATGAAGCTCGACGAGTCCCGGAAAAACGATCTACAATACACTTATAGGTACAATACCCATACCCACTAGCTCGGTAACTAAATAAAATACACAACAATAGAATTACGCACCCTTATCCTACGGCCCTTGAGATGAATGAAGAGAATTACCATCCACATTATGTGGAGACGTGACCATAATACATTATATACCAACATTGAATGTCGACGATTCAATGAAGGGTGAAGAAAGTTTCAGTTACGAAAAGACATTTCTTGATATGCTAACCAAAAGTCAAGTATGAAGTGGAATTTATGTACAATTTCGAAATCATTTCAATTTTAGAGCTCTCTTGCATCGTTTGCACGACGATTTAGCCAAATGTTAATTCTAAACTAATATAAAAATGATATATATTAAGAATGTATGATAATCAGAATGTGTAGCTGTCTAGCTACATTATTGCTCAATATCATAGGGTACTTTTAATCCCGTAAAATGCCCGGTTCATGTAGTATAGGCCAAGGGCTTGAAGACGCGGGAAAAATCTGGAAGAATGTATAACAGATATGTATACTGGTCCCATCTTGTTTTCGTCACTCAATGGGCAATTAAAGTTTATTGACGTCTGTGAGTGCGTATGTAGGTACCTATTTTTTGCAACATAAACAAAACAATTGGTTGTTGAGAAATTGATTTATATCAACTAGGTTTACGTGCATTGCGTAGGTACACACCTACTATTCATGACCAAATCAATAAATGAAACTTCATGGCGTCGTTGAGAATATTATTTTGTTTACGTTGATGGAAAATTCCATTGACACCGTTGTACCAGCAATACAAAGTGAAGTGCAATACGTTACTCTAGCAAATTGGAAACTATCGTCAGTTCAATACAGACACACGTTGTTACAATGGACAAAGAGTTATGGACACAGAAGTTCCACCCAGCTTTAATATATCAACGAACATCTCTAACTCTTATTAAGGTCAATTACTTGTTTAAACTGAACAACTGTCCTTGATTATTGAATGACTTCGATTGTGTGTTACCAATAAGTTATTGGCTTTGAAAGCAGAAGACCAGAAGAAACTTTACAGTTTAGGTATAGGTCTAGTAAATGGCGACTATAGCATATATATGGAAGTCCTCTTTCTGAGAATCACAACAAATTCACAATACTTTCAAGAGTGCTGGCTTATTATGACAATAATCCACTGAGCACCTGTTGTAGACATTATAAAGAATACCTTAACAAAGGAGTACCTACGTGAAGTGGAAAAAAAATCTTGGCAAATTACTCATACCAACCGATTTGCCAGATTCAAATTTGTCATGCTTTAACATACGCTACTTAATTTTAACTTAGCATTGTAATTGCATTGTGGCTCAGTTAAATAACAAGTTACATCTAGCAGACGCTCGCCTTGCAATTCAAGTTCGATTCCGGGACACACTACCGAAGACTTTTTGCGACATAAATTACTTTGTACACCAGCTTTTAAAAATCCAGAACTGGCTGACAGAGGTCGCTTTATAAACAACATCATAAATAACCACAGATAAACATGGATACAGACAATATCACACTTCGCAAGCAGAACACTGGGTCTTTGACTAATTTATCGCTCTTAACATATGACGATGAAAAGACGTTACTTGACACCACAATGATGAGCGTACCGGACAGCCTGCATGATTATAATGACGGTGACTATGTCAGCGACTTAAACGAACAATTAAATGCACTTAAGATGGAACTTATGAGTGCTCATCAGGAAATAGACCACCTCAACAGTGAAAACTTTCGATTGAAATCCGATTTAGATAAAGCCCTAAAGACTGTCGAGACATGTAAAAAGATCTGTTTGACTCCTGGCAGAAAAACTAATACACCTTCATCATCGAGCAAACAAAAATCAAAGCCGTACAGGATCCGACCAATTGCATTAAATAATGACTCCAACACGACTTCGATCCATTATTGCATGGAAAATAAAGTCGACACTCTCGACAAAGAAACTCAGACTACAGAGATGACCGATACATTGACGCAAAATAAAAACCTGACATCATCTACACACCGGGGCAATGTTGCTCTAAAAAAACCATTAGGCGTATCTCAAGTGAAACATAAAAATAAACTCGCCATAATGAGTAGTAGGTGTACCAAAGGAACACTGCCGTTAATTGAAGAAGTTTTCTGTAATCAATTTGACTACTGTCATTATTTGCTACATAACGCCACTATAGAAGAATTATTAAGCATCGTCGAGGCCAACCTAAAATACTTCACAATGCAAGACTATTGCCTGATCTTCATTGGAGAAAACGATTTAAAAAATAAGGAGTATCTAGATATCCTCGAAAAATTGAAAAGCTCACTGAAATCCATTAAAAACACAAATATTGTAATATGCGCTCCGACGTATATAAGAGGGGCTTTGATTCACAATTATAAAGTCGAGCTTTTCAACAACCTTCTAAGTTTGGACATAAAAAACCATGAATATGCATATTTTTTTGACAGTAATTACACCCTGACTCTTGACATGTTTTCCTATAATACAGGCAACATTAACAAACACGGATGGAGAGATATTTTTGACCAGATCAGATCTAAAATATTAATTGACTACGATCAAGATTGTTCTAAAGTTGAAGGAGAACATAGTGGAACTGAAAATACATCGAACTTAATGGTAAATGATAAATCTAATGATAGCTCTGAGTTTTTTCTTTGATAATCATATGTACATCTTGCACCAAAACATAGCTGGCCTCCTTAATAAAACGGACCTGCTAACATTACATATCCAAGATCTATTGCAAAAACAAATCAGTATTGAAATGATATGCCTAACGGAACACTTCGTCATATCTGGTCAAGAAAATTTAATAAATGTGCCAAACTTTAAGCTAGCAGCTTGTTACTCGAGAAGAGAGCATAAGCGAGGAGGTTCGTGTATTTTACTTAAGATCCACCACGATTACAAGGAACTAACTGATGTAAAGAGTTCTTCTATCACAGGCGTTATTGAATGCTGTGCTATAGAAATAATTAATCATAAATTAATAGTAGTATGTATTTATAGACCACCGAATATGTCTAATATTAGTCTCTTTTATGACACTTTGGACACTGTCTTAAAAAAATTGTGCAATAAATCAAATGTAAAGGTAGTATTATGTGGAGACTTCAACATAGATATTTTAAAACGTAACAGATGCACTTTAGACTTTGAATCTCTGCTTCTAAATTACAACCTTATCTTAAAAATAAACCAACCTACGCGGCCAAGGAGCCTTACCTGCTTAGATAATTTTGCTCTGAGCCCAAATTTAAAATGTATTGCTGAAGTAATGGATTTTGCAATATCTGATCACTCAGCTCAAATACTCAAAATTCTAGTCAGTAGAACTTGTAAATTAAAGTATTGGCGCACTCAGATAAGAGACTACTCAAAGGAAAATTTGATTAAGTTTAAAAATCATTTAAAGAGTTTGTCCTTTTCAGACGTTTACAGCGAGAGTAACCCTAGTGAGTCTTATTATATTTTTAATGAATTTTTTATGCTTCTTTACAATCAGTGTTTTCCAATGAAATGGATTACAATTCGATCGGAAACAAAAATTAAATGGATTTCGAAAGGCATTAAACTCTGTAGTAGGAAAAAAAGAAACCTGCTATGGAAATATAGATTGAATCCGTCAAGCAAAAATCAAAAATCATTTAAGACATACTCGCAAAGATTAAAAAAGATCATTAAACTTACTCAAAGGGCACAGAATAATGACATTATTAATAAGGCCCACAATAAATCCAAGGCAGCCTGGCAAATTATCAACAATAATAAGTATATTAAAGAACCTATTTTAAAAATTGACAATCATAATGTGACAATAAAGGATCCGAGGAAAATAGCAACATCGTTTAATGACTTCTTTATTGACCAAGTACAAAGTGTATCTTATGACACAGCTGACGGAATTAATGACCTAGTAAATGGCTCGAATTCAATGTTTATGTCACCGACAATCCCATATGACATAATAAGAGCAATTAAATCGCTTAAAAATACAAAAAGTTATGGGTACGATGGTATTACTACCAGTGTTGTTAAATTTGTTAGTGATGTTGTTGCTGGGCCTCTAAGTCATATTCTGAACAGTAGTATTGAATCTGGTGTATTCCCTAATAGCCTAAAAACCGTAGTAATAAAACCACTACATAAAAAAAATAATAGAGAAGATATGTCCAATTATAGACCAGTAGCATTGATCCCAATATTCTCTAAGGTATTTGAAAAGATTATTTATCAAGCAATGGATAGATTTTTGACTAAATATAATATATTAAGCGAGGAACAAATGGGGTTTAGGAAAAATAAAAATATTAATATGGCAATATATAATCTCTTAACTAATATTATGACAAATGTTGACAATAAAAATCCTGTATGTGCAATTTTGACGGATATGACTAAGGCATTTGACTACGTAAACCATGATGTCCTTTTAAAAAAACTTTACGCCTATGGTATAAGAGGAAATATCCTAGATCTAATAAAATCATATCTTCGAGGCCGATTGCAATACACAGAAATCACGCGAGTATGCCTAAAAACTAAACGTGAACTTAAATATACTTCGGATTGTAGAGAGGTCAAACATGGCGTACCGCAAGGTAGCGTTCTGGGACCACCGTTTTTTCTCTTATACATTAATGATTTACCCCGTCAAACACATCACCCTATGGTGTTGTTTGCGGACGATAGTACTGTGATAGTAAAATGTTCGGACTTAAAAAAATATGAAAGTGAGATTAATAACACATTAGAGAGTATTATTCATTGGCTTAACATGAATAACTTGATAATAAATTTACAAAAAACGAAGGTAATGCATTTTTACCAACGGATTAGTCCCGCTAATTTAACTGTCGGCTATAATGGGCAAACAGTTGACTCAACAAATATAGCAAGATTCCTGGGAATCTTAATTGACAGCAATCTGACTTGGAAACCTCATTCTGAGGACGTGTGTAAAAAATTGAGTAAATTAGCTTACGTTCTGTACAACTTATCGCATAAAGTAAGCCATACTACACTACTAACAGCGTACCATGGTTTGGTTGCATCGATATTGAGGTTCGGAGTAATTTTCTGGGGCAACTGTAGCGAGAGGGAGCAGATTTTCAAGGCTCAAAAGCGCTGCATAAGATCAATGTCAAGTTTAAAAACTACTGAAAGCTGTGAGCCTGTGTTTAGGTCGATGAAAATACTAACCTTCCCGTCTCTATACATATTGGAAGTGTCCATTTTTGTTAGATCAAATTTAAATTTATTTCCGACACTAGCCAGCATTAGATTACGCTCAGGTCCTTTAAGACAACAATATAATAAGTTATTACATACAGGTAAATATAGAACAACACTATTAAGAAAGAATATTATGTCAATGGGGCCTATCATATATAATAAAGTTCCGCATAATTTAAAAGAACACCCTATTCGTATATTTAAAACTAAATTGACTACATTACTATTAGCAAAATGTTATTATTCTATTAATGACTTCCTGAATGATAAAGATTTATAACTGTATTTTAAATTTTCATGTAATTGACATTTTTAAATTATATATTTTTTATTATAATTCCTAGATAAACTTATTGATTTGTAATCGACTATGTGTGTGATATTTTAAATGATAACAATATATTTTTTTTAATTTTTAATTCCTGTATGAGCTTATTGATTTGTAATCGACTATGTATGTGACATTTTAAATGATAACAATTTCTTTTTTTAATTCCTGGATGAGCTTATTGATTTGTAATCGACTATATATGTGACATTTTAAATGATAACAATTTTTTTTTTTAACTCCTGGATGAGTTTATTGATTCGTAATCGACTGTGTATGTGACAATTAAGTTATTTGTGACTTTTATTTTATTTTCTGATGCCTTGTTAGATAACTACTCAATGACATTTTTTGTATTGTAACTTCAAAAAATAATGTTTTTGCATGCCGTAAGGCAGAATGTAGCGGAAACACCCAATTCTGTACCATCTCAAACTTGTACCTACATTGCTGGCAAATAAATAATTCTGATTCTGATTCTGATTCTGATGAAAGACATAATCCATAATGGGCAGAAAATATGATATCCGTTGTGATAATTGCACGCTACCAATTCTTATTTTCCAATAGCCCGAACTAACTTGTTGCAATTCGTTACCCAAGCAAATTGAAAAGGAATCCCGAAAACATCTCGGCTAGAGATTTATCACGCTTGCTCGTACTCGTATAAATAGGAGCACATTAGACGCTTCCTCGAGGGATATTTATAGCTCCGTGTGATTTCCTAGACGGTGCAATAGATTGCTCGCCCAACTGATGAATACGATCATTATTAGCATAGCTTTTTAACCGACGAAAAAAACGAAAGAGGTTCTCAAGTCGACCCGTATATTTTTTACTGTTGTTCTGGAGAGAAAACTTTTTTCGTACCTCGCCGTTGGGCCCGGCGATCATTTACAGATAGACGTTCGTTACGGGTAGTCAGAAGCTAGAATGTTTGACAACCAGACTTCCCAAAGGGTCTCGTATTAATATGTAAGTATGTAAAGATCGTAGCATGTGGCGTTTTGTAGTCTCTGCCTTCTCCCAAGGGAGAAAGGCACGAGTTTATTATATGTTTTTTTTTTTTTTGTTATATTAATATCTGCGATCAGTGCTTGGCACTATTAGCAAATTTGGTGAGCGCTTTATGTCGGTTAGAGTGCGTCCCCCATTGAGGGCGTCTCCTCATCGTCCATCCTCAGATTACTTTGTACTATATGATGTCCTTCCGCCTGAGGCGCTTTATGTAGCTACGTATCGTAAGCTGTGTTGCCAATGCATTGGGGTGTTTCACTAGCTTCTCCCGGTATTTTAAGGTGACGTTTTTGATTTCGTCCTTTATGGTGGGCATATTCAGATGTTCATGAATTTCCTGGTTTGTGATGTACCATGGTACGTTGCTAATTGTTCGCAGTATTATGTTTTGCATTCTCTGTAAGCATGAGATTGTTGAATTGCTGGCACTACCCCAGAGTTGGACGCCGTACATCCATACCGGTTTCAGGATTACTTTATAGATGAGTAGCTTGTTATCCATCGACAATTTGCTGTTACGACCCAGAAGCCAAAGTAGTTGCTTAAAGCGAATGTTAAGTTCATCTCTCTTTTTTTTCACGTGTTGGTTCCATGTCAAGCGCCGATCGAGATGCAGTCCAAGATATCGGACACTGTTCTGGTGTGGTAGAGTGGTATCTTCCAGTTGGACAGGGGGGCAGTTGCCTTTTCGAAGAGAGAAGGTAACATGGACAGATTTTGAAGCATTTGCTTTGATACGCCAGTCCTGTAGCCACTTAGTTGTTTTATTTAGTGCATTCTGCAGGAACTTTGAAGCCGTGCTCGGATACGACAAAGGCTAGCAAGGATGGCGGTATCGTCCGCGATTGTTGCAATTGTGGTCTTATCTGTTTCAGGCAGGTCAGCTGTGTATATGGTATACAGCAGAGGTCCCAGAACAGAGCCCTGAGGAACACCAGCGCGTATCTCTGCAAATTTAGACATTTTATCCCCTTCCTTAACCTGGAACAGTCGTTCAGTTAGGTATGAAGCCAGAATTTGATGATAGCTGTGTGGGAGATAACTTTTAATTTTGCAGAGGAGGCCCTCATGCCACACTCTGTCAAAAGCCCGCTGGATATCCAAGAATACAGCAGAGCAGTACTCTTTTTCTTCAAGAGTTTTTCTTACTCTTTCGTAAACTCTATGTACCTGCTCCACTGTGGAGTGCTGCTGCCTAAATCCAAATTGATGAGCCGGTATGACATGATTTTCTTCCAGGAAGGGAAGTATTCTGCGTAGTAGCAGCTTTTCGAAGATCTTTGATAGTATTGGGAGTAAGCTTATAGGCCTGTACGAACTGACTTCATTGGGTGGTTTGCCATCTTTGTATACCATTGTAATTTGCGATACTTTCCACAATTTTGGAAAGTATTGCACTCTCAGGATACCATTATAAAGCATAGTCAGGAAGATAAACGCTTTCTTAGGTAGTTGTTTTATGATTTCCTTCGTAATTAAATCAAAACCTGGCGCTTTTTTATCTTTGAGTCCTACTGACACTCTCCAGACCTCTCGTGTAGTTATGGGTTTCGGTGGTAAGGTCATTTGATAATCTTGTTTAAGGATTAGTTCCAACTTTTTATCAAACTCTTTGTCGATCGTATCATTTGGGACGAAAACTTTGGAGAGATGTTCTGCAAAAACGGTTGCTTTCTCTTGTGGTGTTCTTGCCCAGCCAGAATCATACTTCAAAGGAGGTTTTGCAACCAGGGGTCTTCTGTAGTATTTGGTGAACTTCCACAGGGAGTAATTCGTTGCCTCTGTAGCAGACAATGATTCAAGTTGCATCTTTAGTGTGTTATCTCTCCATTCTTTTAATTTGCATTTCAGATCTTCGGCGGCCCTATTGAAGTTCGTTTTATCTCTTCCTTGTCTGGTCAGATGCCACACTCTGCGTAGTCGTCTCTTTTCCAACAGTGCAGATTTTATTTCCAGCGGATAGTTAGTGGTCTTGGTTTTATGCTTGTTGTTTTCCGGGGAACTGATCCAGCAAGCCTGTATAAGCGTAGTTATGTATTTTGCTGAGTCCTCCACATCATCACTAGTTTTAAGAGCTACTTTCAATTCTATATTTTTATCTATATAGTCTCTGAAACAGTCCCAGTCAGTATTCTTATTATATAGGGTTTCTGGAGTTGTTATTTCTATGACATTTGTGCTTATAGTAAGTATAACTGGCGTGTGGTCAGACGAGCCGTCATAGCAGGACTCTGTTTTTAGGTAGTTGTTTGATATACCCTTGATTATGAAGAAGTCCAGGAGGTCAGGTATTTTATTGTTGTCAGTTGGCCAATATGTTGGCTCACAAGAGGTGATGTGTCCAAGGTTGTTCTTATCGATGCTCAGTTTCAACTGTCGGCCTCTGGTTGTAATGAGCCTTGATCCCCAGTAGGTATGCTTAGCATTCCAGTCTCCTCCCGCAACAAACCGATTGCCAAGTGTTTGCAAGAAGTGGGAAAACATAGCTTCTGAGATTTTATGTTTGGGTGGGCAGTAAACTGCAGTCATGGTGAAGTTCCCAGATTTGTCTTCCACAGAAATCGACGTCGCCTGAATATGTTCCGTTTTGTAATCTGGCATCTGATGATGTTTGATGGCTTTCTTTATAACCACAGCAGTACCAGCATGGCCTGTTCTGTCAGGATGGTGCGTGGCGTAACACTGGTAATTGTCGAACTTTACAGATGTTTTGGCAGAACAGTGTGCTTCGGATATGAGTAAGATGTCCAAATTCTGTGTCTCCATTAACAATTCCACTTCGTCTTTATTTGGGGCAAGCCCATTTACGTTCCAAGTTTTCCATTATCGTATGTATAATTATAATCCTCCTGATAGAATTTTGGCCAAGGCGGCTAATATCGGAGACGGAGACTAGCGTACGGCGCAGAAATGGGCGTCGACGCAGGAGTAATTTTAGTGCACAATTATGTGCGCAAATACAGGTGTACTCCCTCTAATATCTCTCGAAGAGCATCGGGGTACCGTGTTACCCAGTTACTGGGTTTTCATCATCTGCCTAGCCTTTTTCCCAACATTGTTGGGGTCGGCTTCTCGTCTAACCGGATTTAGCTGTGTACCAATGTTTTACATGGCGCGACTGCCTATCTAACCTCTACAACCCAGTAACTGGGTAACACGATTCCTCTTGGCTAGACTGGTGTCAGATCTCAGTCTTCTAACTAACGACTGTCAAAGATCTTCAAATGACAGCCGGGACCTACGGCTTAACGTGCTTTCCGAGGCACGGAAGAAACTGGCTATGTAAAGATGGTCACCCATCCACTGACCGACCTCGGCAAGCGTTGCTTAACCTTGATGATTGACCCGTGCGGCTGTTATTATTTAGCCACGAGCTGTCACAAGTCTTGGAATTTTTGGTTCTAGGACATGCCGGTTTCCTCACGATATTTTCCTTCACCGTTTTGAGAACAGTTACTGGGTTGTGGAGGTCAGATAGGCAGTCGCTCCATGTAAATTACTGGTGTGCAGCTGCATTCGGTTAGACTGAAGCCGACCAGTAAAGTTGTGAAAATGAAATAGATGAAAATATAATTAGATAACATTTGAAAACCTTATTTTTAAACGACTTTCCAAAAAGGAGGAGGTTATATGTATGTTTTTGTGTATGTTAACCAGATGTTAACCGATTTCCCCGTCAATTGTGGAATGATTTTACAAATACTTTTTTTTGTTTGAAAGAGTATGCTCCCGAATTCGTTACATTTTAATTGGTGAAGATCTGATGAAGAACTTCGGTGATATACTACAGAACTCTTGAATAAATGACGCCAAATCTCTCAGGATTGCTGGAATAGCATGTCTGTTTATTGTTTAGAGTTAGACGATTTCATAACATAATATCACGCCGGAACACTATAAAGGGGTACGCAAATGTGTACATTTCGATTTGGTACACTTTAATTTCACCGGTTATGTTCAAGTTTCATACTATTCGGATAATATACTCTGGCATAACATTGGCCATAATGGGCAAGATCCATAGTAAGGTTCTATAGGTACTTTACTATAGATCTTGCCCATCATTATGCTACTAATAAGTGAAAAATAAAATCCTTTTTTATAAAAAATACAACCGACTTCCAAATAAAAGTTTGTAAAAAGATTTTCAAGGTTGTTTTTTCGGTTTCGAGGTACGTTTTTGTCTCACAAGTGTAAATAGGAAGTAGGTACAGTTCACACAATCTTATGAAAACAAAACAACAAACGTTTAGTTGAGTGTTAATTAATCATGCGTAAAAATATCCTGAAAAATGTCATAACAAACATTTGTGGCAAGGTCTTCGACGTCCTGGTAGTTTACTTACTATAGTTATGATTTTTTTGTGGTTTTAACTTCGAACAAAACAATCATTATTATTGCTCACAGGCTTTAGTGTAAGTTTTTTAACGCAATCGGTCGCGTTAACGTAAACGTTCTCTGTCAATTTGAAGATTATGTTAACGCGATCGAGCATTAGAACTCTCATATCAATTCAATTAAATTTATTCATCAACAAATTTGAGTACATAAACATCCTTAATACATATAAATATATAAGGTGAATGAGGCGCGCTGCAGCAGAGGGCAAAGCAAGACCCAGTCCCGCGCTATGAACTAACCTGTGTTAGATCACATCATATCATTATATTATTATTTGGGTGAAAATGAGTAGGAACGTATTAATAAAATCTTCCACGTTCAACAGCCAATTGATAGCCTAATTATTATAATAATTGCACAAAGGGAAAGACAGATATATCATTAATCTAATTGCTACAGGTTAAACGTAAACGTGTTACAGATGTGAAACCGCGTGGAAACCCGTTTTCCTTGAGATGAGATAAATAAACAGACAGATAAGATAGACTTTGATAAACTTTGTTTCATGAATTTTACATTTATTTAAATGCGTATGTTTTCAATTGATGGGTAAAATAATAATAGAGTTGCGTTAGATAAGTTGAAATTGTTTATCATCGGAAAATTTAAACAGGAAGTAGGTAAATTGATATTCACCGCCGAATTTGCGTTTCTCGTTTTGCGTGAATGTGACGCATACTTTCCCTATGTCATTTTCTATAAATTTTATTTGATTTTTTTTATATTATTTTTAATGGTATGCGAAGCGCGAATAAATATTTTATTTTTCTTTCTAAGTTTAAATTGTTCTAAATGGAAACTATCGGCCATCTTTGTTTCTCGGAGACTCTACATTATGTTATTATTTCTGTGCATGCAAAAGTAGTAAAATCCGGTTTTTGATTTGAGAATTTGACGTGAAAGTGATAAACTTCTTTTTCTCAAACATGCTTGAAAATTTGAGCATTATTTTGACAACCTTCTCCGAGATAAATCGAAATTGCTGTACTAGCCAGATACATGCGAGCAGCGGCCGGCAAAAATTGTATGAAAATCCATATCTGTCGTGTTTAGCGGCCAAATAAATTACATAGTAAACTCATATCTGTCCAGTTATTTAACAAGTAAAATTTCAAAATTTAGAAAACCCCCGACACATTTATCTTGCGAAAACATCACGATCTAAACAGTAAAACGCGCATAACTTTTGAACGGCTGAACCGATTTTATTCAAACATAGCTAAGAACATTCTCGATACAATCACCTTTCAAACAAAAACTAAATCAAAATCGGTTCATCCGTTGAGGCGCTATGATGCCACAGACAGACACACAGATACACAGATACAAAGACACACGGATACACAGATACACAGATACAAATATACACAGATACACAGCAACACACCTCAAACTTATAACAACCCTCTTTTTCCGTCGGGGGTTAAAAATGGAACGATCTTTTACTCCGAAACATGGCAACCGAGGAGGTAACTTATCAAAGGTTTTATTTCAATTTCGAACTGGCTTGCATATAGAAAATGTTTATAGAAAAAAAAAAGCATTTTAACACGAGAATAATTATTGTTGTTTGTCATTTATTTCGAATAATAATTGTAATTGAAAAAATTAGTTCTATGTGCTACTTAGTTTTAATTTCCGCGCATTATTTGAGAAAAGTACTATACAAGCCTTGGCCACAACTAGGCATTGATGGACTTACGTATGTGTTCCTCGGCTTCGCCTCGGCCCACATTTACACGTTCGTCCATCAATGCCTCTTTTGCTGGCCGCTGCAGTAATGTACTATATTTCCAAAGACTGACAGATTTTCATGAATATGAGTGTGAAAGTTTATTAATTTCTAAAACGTTTATTCAGAATACAGGATAGTTCAAAAAATAATCTACATCATTTAATTCAAGATATTTTCCGAAATAATTCAGTACGGCAAATTCGGACCTTCTGTCTCCACCTCATCTATGTCCACCAACCCGTTTCGCCAACGGTTTTATGTTCAAAGTTGATGCATAGTTACCGAATACCGAACCTGAACGCTAAGAGGCCAACAGTTAGATTCCATTGAAACAAACAAAACTAAGCTAACTTTAGAAATTAGTTCCCGTTCATTGTTTAGTGCAGGCATAAACTGTTTTATTGAATTGTGTGAGAAACATTTCTGATTAGGAACAATAAATTCTCAGGCATTTCAATATTGTTCGTTCCTATTAAAATGGCTGTCGGTATTAAAATTCGTTCGCATGTCTTTTAGGTTAGTGTTAACTTAACAAATAATTTTAGCCCACTCAGTCTGAGTAAGTTTCTTATTTAAAAAAATCTTTGAAACTTTAAATTTGATTAATTGATTATAGTTCATTCGCGTTAAGACGTCAGCTGGCTCTCGACCAATCGGGTCGCAAGCTTTCACTGTTCTGTTGTACGAGTATTGTAAAAGATTTGATTTGTGAATCTCAAACAATGTGTCTCCATAAAGACGAAGCGTGAAGAAATAATATAGAATAAGAAATTACGTTATGTAGATGTGCTTATAACCGTGGATATATTTTATGAACACTTTCTGTCTACATATTTATATTTAGGCTGAGAAATGAGTCGTGAGGAAAGTTTTGAGTATGAAAGTGGATGGTTTTGGGACTAGAGGAAGACTAAAGAAACTGTGGACGGTGGAAAGTGGCGATTATTTAGATGATGGCGAATATAAATGTGGAGCGTTTTTGGGTTTTTCCATCTGGAAATTATTATTAGCAGCCCGTAGTAAAGAGTTGTGGTCGGTTGACGGTCGGCAATAGGCTCGCCCCTATTACATGGGATTTAAAAACAATTAGTGAAATATGTGTGTATTATAGGTACAACACTGTCCTACCGTGACAAATAAACAAACAAAACTTTCATTCTACTTTCAGGATATGACAGACTGTACTTTTACTGTATTTTTGAACTGGATGACAGTATAGTCATCTAGTTCAAAAATATTTTTTTTTACGTTTAAAAGTGTTTGGGTGCACGGATGGCGCGTTGGTTGAGCGATTGACTGCTGCGCTACGTGTCGCGGTTTCGATTCCCACACGGAACAAATATTTGTATTACCTACAGATAGTTGTTCCGGCTCTGGGTGTTGTGTATGTGAATTTATATGTTTGTAAACGCACCCACGATACAGGAAGAAATTCCTAGTACATACATTAGTTAAAGATATTTGAAAGATGTTCCTTTGAAAAACATTGTTTTTTTTTTAAAAAAAAAACACGTTGCCCCACGCAAAGTACGTAAAAAAAAAAAATACAATGTTTTTCAAAGGAACATCTATCAAATATCTTTAACTAATGTTTCAGATTCTTCAGTGGTTTGGTTTTGCTTTGTCTGTGAGTCGGTCACGGACACAAAACTGTTTATTTTTATGTTTAAAAGATATCGTGATAAATGAAGACGAATCGTGATAGGAAAGTTTCATCATCACTTGAGTATCTGTAATCAACAATCTTAATCACGAGTTCAAACAAAGATTAGTCTTTTACGCTAAACACAGATTTATCATCACACCTAGCTACTATAACAAGTCTACTATAGTCGTGACAATCTAAGAAGTCAGATTTGACATCTATAAAAATACTTACTAATTAAACTTGATACTCGTTGTTATAGTGTATGGGTAACATAAATTCATTAGGATTTTGAATTTGATTTTTCAATTTCACAAAGTTATCGCGGCATGTAAAATGAGAAATGTCATCAGACTTCTTAGATTGTCACGATTATAGTCGTAAATACGGTTATCCTCCTGCCCTTTACCTAATTCATTTGTGATCCCAAAACAGCATGTAATTTGCTTCTATACTTAACATAACTTCACTATACTAAAAAAAATATGATTATATGCAAGATAAGAATGCTCGCAAACATGCTGGTCCTGCTCCATAGGGCGGACAATCTTCAGTGTGGATAAAATCAAACTGGCTAATTTATATTATATTCATAATATCATATATATCATACTTTTTCTTCTTTTTATTGTTAAAGAATTTGATTCGCACACTGTTCTGTTGTTGTTGAATTAGGTATTTATCCTATGTTTGCAATATTTGTAAGTATGTGAGAACCATGTTCCTATTTATCAAATGAATGAATTTACCTATTAGTGCTTGTAATACTTTATATCTATACGTACTATAGTAGTATTAGTTTGGGTGCATCGTCCTCACATATATGAATTAATGTATGTAAATGTTGTAATACACTTGTTTAAAGAGTAAGTATAAAGTTTCTTGTCCGTTCTTATCCATAACAAGCTACTTTTCCGAATGGATGTATATCAATTATTATTACTTTCAAAATTGTTGACGTTCAAAAGTGCCGCTTAATGGCCTAATTTAAATAAAAAGTTTTGTTGTTTTGTTTGTTTATTTGCCACGGTAGGACCGTGTTGCACCTATAATACACACATATTTCACTAATTGTTTTTAAATCCCATGTAATAGGGACGAGCCTATTGCCGACCGTCAACCGACCACAAATCTATACTCCAAGCTGCTACTAAGAAATTTTTGATGAAAAAACACTTCATATTTATATTCGCTATCATCTAAATAATCGCCACTTTCCACCGTCCACAGTTTCTTTTGTCTTCCTCTAGTCCCAAAACCATCCATTTTCATACTCAAACTTTCCTCACGACTCATTTCTCAGACTAAATATAAATATGTAGACAGAAAGTGTTCATAAGATATATCCACGTTTATGAACACATCTACTTATCGTAATTTCTTATTCAATATAATTTCTTCACACTTCATCTTTATGGAGACCCAGTGTTTGAGATTCACAAGTCAAATGTTTTACAATACATCTTAAGTATCTTCCTTTCAATACATGATACTCGTACACCTACTTCAATATAATACATTCACGCCTTTGAATCTCATAGGGCATGTGACCCGAAGATCAAAGAAAGCACGTGTGTCACTAGCGGGGTGCCAATTGAAAATAAGCGCTGGATGTCTGACGCCCAGCAAATGCTGAGTTGGTAACCCTTTCGGTGTGGGCACGCCCAGCGCAACTCTTCTTGAACATTGTTTGTAGGTTTTTACTGTTCTTCCCTGTTACTTTGTAATTATTGCTGTTGTGGTGTGTCTGTGTCGAATAAATATTTTCTATTCTATTCACGTGGGGTCTAGCCAGTTCTCAGTCGCTCATAACATAATATAATATCACGCCATGTATTCCCCGATAGCTTGAGAGGAATCGCAGAGGTGAATCTATAGTATATCTACCCAAATTTCGCCAGATATGTGTTAGTTTCATGTAAAAAGGGACGAGCATATTGCCGTCAACTGGAGCACAAAACCAGACTTCGGTAGGCTTAATTATTACATAAGAAACAGCAATCAGCAATAATCGCGCGGAATTACCTACAGTGTATGTTAGGTCCTACACAATCGTTTGCTAATCGCTCGCTGTTTGTCAAATGCGCTTATTTCTAAAAAAAACCGGCCAAGTGTGATTCGGGCTCGCGCACGAAGGGTTCAGTACCATTATCGCAAAAAACGGCAAACAAATCACGTTTGTTGTATGAGAGTCCCACTTAAATATTTATTTTATTCTGTTTTTAGTATTTGTTATAGCGGCAACAGAAATACATCATCTGTGAAAATTTCAACTGTCTAGCTATCACGGTTCATGAGATACAGCCTGGTGACAGACAGACAGACGGACAGTGGAGTCAGTAATATGGACCCGTTTTTATCCTTTTGGTACGGTAACGCTAAAAACCGCCAAAATCTCTAAAATCTGCATTGTATAGCAATTATTGCGCAAAAATCGCTATCGTTTTGCTCTTGCAAGATCACGCTAATACCTTTATAAGTGAAAGTTTGGGAGTGTGTTTGTAACTTCTTCACGCCAGAACAGCTGAATAGATCTGGATGAAATCACAAATACTTACTATAATCTATCGCTGTACCAAATTGGCACAGCGATAGATTATAGTCAGGAATAGCACACAATGATACTTTTTATCCCGGGAATATGTTTCCTCGGGACAATTTTCTACATTCACGCGGGCGAAGCCGCTGGCAGAAGCTAAGCTGGCGGCAGAAAAAATCCAAATGGAAATCTCAACAACACTACCCTACTCTGTCTCTCATTAAAATGAAAGCAAGTAGATATTTTTTTTAGGAAAGGTTTAACAGTCATACCACGAGGGGGGTGACCAATAGCTCTTAGAGCAAGGTTACTTTGAGTGTACGTAAGGGACAGATGTATATCAAAGTTAAACTCAAATATACAATCAACTAGATAATATATATCCAACTAGGCCAATAAGCGGCACTTTTGAACGCCAAACAAAAGTAAAAAATTACAAGTAATAAAAGTTGATTCTACCGTGCCTATGACTTGTATACGTCTATCCCTTTTTTACAGTCGAACTATGATAGTTTTCACACGTCAGGGTACGGGGGCAGTCCTGAAACCTTTCTATAACTCATTTGACATCAGAATTTAGATTCTCTTGGAAACCGATCCTGGTAATTTATTTAATCACATTTGTCGTTTGGATTGTCTCTCTAGGGAACCATTAATATAAAGTGACTAGGGCTATGGGATGTTGAATGGAGAGTGTGGTCATTGGAGGCATTGTATCAAGGTACTCGTAATGCATTCAGTTTGATATCAAACTGGTCTGAGTGAAGCACTGGGGCTTCTTAATACTAAAACAGCGAACAAACCCGCAGCCTAATTGCGTAAGTGAGTTCGGCATGGCAAAGGGAACAACTCCAAAAAAGAGTATGACACATTTCCTTTAAATGTTTTCATTATTGCGTAAATAATTTTGGATGGGTACGTCCTCCACCCTATGAGTGGATTACACATATCCTTTCCATGTCCTATCCCCTTTCGAGTGTATTACGCAATACGAAAATCGTTATTTTAAAGGTGTCGTCACCCTTACCTATACGTGTTCTTTTCCGTATTCACTTACGCAATTATGCTCAGGACACCGTCGAAATGATTTTTTGGTTCAAGTGATCCAACTTTTCTGGTTTACCTAGTAACAAAGATCAGAGAATAGAGGGGCAGTCGCGCCATATATAATACTGCATCGGCCCGTCGCGACGTCCCCGTCAATCCCGCCCCAACCCAAATTCGAGCCAGCTCGCGCATTACTGAGACGTAGTTTAAAATAGTCGGAGAGTCCCTTAAATCTATAGTTATAATTCAGCCGTCCCATTGCTGTCCTCCCAGCGATGCCTTGAGCCGAGGTCCTTACCCAATGATGATGTGATGCATGATGGTGATGAATGATGCCTTCAGCGTATTCGTTTAGGTTAAGCTTTTTGTTGCCCTAGCTCTAGCTCTAGTTGCCCTGGCTGTAGTTTAGTCTCCACAGGATCGCCCGGATAACCAGTACCCAAACCTTGCGTTTGAACTGCGAGACGACCCTTATTTTTTTATACGTGACTTCTTAGACAGGAGGTCGACCCGAATATACTTGTAGTTGTGAAAAGGCTCGACAGATTGAACTTTGACTCCTATGAAACAGTTTTGGCACAAGAGCCTTCACGAACATTTTCATAGAGCAATAGTTTTTCTAAATACAGTCATGATTGGTTCTTAACACAAGTCTAAGCACAGCCTAAGACGAATATTACAAATCGTTTTTACTCCAAACAAAAAATACTTCCGCAAAAAAGTCAAATATTATTTTAAAAGTCGTGCTTCGAACTCACGTAATAAATGTTTAAGTAGGCACCTCGTAATAACTTCGTAAGAGTCAATATTATAATGAGCCGGCGTTTTTTACTCTTCTGTACGTAAGCCGTGTCCTCATGTTTAGAAAATTGGCGTTTGTTTTACCTTGTTATCTGTGTTGAAAAAAATATTACCCACGTTTTCTGAATTTGTAGACCAGTATTTGTCAACTTCAGCATGTTTTCCCCAAGATACAGGTTTCACCTAGTCTGGGAACCACCCTCCATAAAAACTGATTATTTAAATATTGAATTGTTATTGGTTGTGTTGTGTTTAATTGTTATAAATGTGTGGTTGCTCTACGACAAGACTCACGTTGTAACAATGAAAAAATAAACTTTATTCTTATTTTATTTTTATTATTGTTTGAGTTTCGCTTAACTAGTGTCTCCTGTGCGGGTCACAGATAAATATTTTTCTTTCTTTCTTATTCTTATTAAATTAGAGTTCGTCACATTCTTAACTCCAAATACTCTTTCAGAAACAGGCACTGTATATCAATCTTTGTCTGATTGACTTAAAGGGGCTTAAAGGGGCAAAGGTCTACAATTAACCCACATTTGGGCAATATGATCTCAGTCCCATGACATTGACGGCGACCATATCAGCATTGCCACACCGGCGGTACTAAACTGGGAATAAATCCAGACTTCGGCCTAAGTCTGCAATTGAGAATGTAACCCGTATGTGTAATCTCCTTACTATACCTACGTTGTTAGCCACTACAATGTAGTGACTACATATTACCAACTAATTATACAATTTCGGAAAGCAATCTGGTCTTGATCAAAATCAATGTCCGCATTCGTCCAGACTATTCTAGACAATTTAATCTTTACCAGACATAGATAGTTGATATAAAGATATCAGTCTGAATACATAATCAAGATCATAGATAGAATATAGAAGATAGAGACGGCATTATGCGCAGGTAATATAATAGCTGATAATAATAATTGATTGATTAATAAAAGTAGATACTTAGATTTTAATTAATGTTACCTACAGGCACTATATCTTTATGGTGTAATTAGATTATAAATACATAGTAGTTTAAACGTTAACATAGGTATAGTACAAAATGAAGATATAGGTAGAACAAAAAAAAGTTTAAGTATGAATGTGGAAGATTATATATAAGTAAAGGAAGACCAAAGGAACGATGGAAGAATTGTGTAAAAGATGATATAGCTACTAGCCATATCTCTTTCACAGCCATTGGCGACAATTGTGATGACAGCAAATAAAGATATTATATGTTGATAAGAAGATATGCTGCACCGACGTAAGAAAAGTTGGGATAAGGGCATGAAAATGATAATGATGATGAAGAGGAAGATAGAAGTAGAGCAACTAAACATAACAAGAGAAACACTGACTGTCCGTAGACACTGTAATATTTACACAACAAATATCTGCAAACTCTATGAAATGTACGTGGATATCCTAATCTCTATACACACAATAACATTATTTACCCAAACCAAGCACATAGGGAAACATCTGACGTGTTATATTAGCGGAGACTAAAATTCCAGTCGGTTGCAATTACACATTTGGACATATAGGTATACATCCTTTTATTAATCCAAATTTCTCACAAGCATTCACAGATGGTACCGAAACGTTCACAAAATTATTTTGTGGCATGCGAGGGACTCTGTAAACAACTTTTGCCACTTGTTTACTCGATAGTCTTCCAAAACTTGACTTCGATATTACTCAATGACACGAACAGATGTTTTGATTTTATTAAAATGTTCTTCAATGGAGTGTACGCAGTGAAACCCGTTGTTGAGCCAATTTTCCTGTCGCTGTATCTAGAATGGATTTAATTAATTTTCTTATTGCTGTCGCGTTGGGAAAATGCTAGCCATTTAGAAGTGAAATTAAGTTAATTATTGGTTCTAAAAAAAGAACAGCTATGACAACTTTCCGGTATAATAAAATGCCCATGTGTTTCGCAGACATCAATACAAAAAATTAATCAATCATGCATAGATACAGATTTATATATTCTGAATTCATCAATTGTCCATAGTAAACTGTTTAGCGAATTCTTAATATTTTTTATGGACAATTTGAATTAAGAATCCGCTAATCAGTACTTAAACTAAGTATTTGGTTTAAAAAGTATATATAAATAAGGCCGTATGATATTAATATGATGATAAATAATATGATCCCATACTAACCAACAGCAGTTATGAGTCCCCATAATCTTGCCAGAGGTTGCAATAAATCCCATAGTTTCGAGGCTGTAGACTTCTTGGGAGGTCCAGCGGACCTACTTGGTTGCAGACGAGAGGTGCTCTGCGTCTGAAGGTCTACCTCCGAATCCGTTTTAATCGTTGGCACATTCATGGCAATGTCATTGCCTAGTATTTAATGTAGAAATAAGTTCTCTACGTTTTCACTTGCACTTAATATAAAATATGTTCAGTTTAAAAAAATATTTTCGCTCTCCGATTAAATATTTATCTCAAATTACGGCCCATTGTTTAATTTAGTAAGCTAATTGTATTGTTTTACCAGTTTAAAATTCTTCGAACACCTTCTTAAATTAAATATCAATGATATCAATGTTTACCAATCACATAGTGATCGTCACAGAATTATATCAAACACAGTTTGGCGTATCGCCCGGGTACCAAAATATCTTTCCACCTTGGATGTATGCATACGACCTATATTTTTTTAATTGTTTATTTATTTGAATATTTTTTTACTTGGCTACAAGTTAAATGATATAGAAATTCACAGTTTCAATAAAGAATATTTAATTTTTCCGTTGAATTAAAATGAAAATATTCGGGAAATGCGTTTCAGATTTTCGTCACGGAACGCGATGGCAATCGTTTTGGGCGACACGAGCGTGCGCGGCTAGGTATTGCAAGAAACTGAGGCAGGAAGGCAGAAAGCAAATATCTACCGTACTAATATCTACATGGCGTGCTCTCGAGAGTATTATACGAGTGTTCAAGAATCTCGTCGCGTCTCAATATCTCCCCTTTTTAGTAAAGTTCTTACGTACATACTACGCAGAGTTAAAACATTTTCTTTAGATTTCGAGTGATGATTATTTTCTTTCTGAGTGTTTTATTTAAGTACCTGATCCGTAGTTATAAGATGCAAAATTAGATTTGTAGAATGAATACTAAGATAGATTTTATCACATTGATTCAGTGGTGGCGAGGGTCGTTGTGAAACTTGTGGTCTTGGTTTCGATTTAGTTCCCCGGAAAGTATACTAGATATTAGTTTTGATTCTTCTATCGAAAGATATAATTCGTTAAGATAATGTTAATTGTGGATTAGGTTTACAATTAGTTATAGATATGAAGTAACTTAGGATAATCGCATTTATCGCATTGGGTGAAATCCTGTAAAAAATATGTGATAAGGTTGACATTGTAAGGTTGTACCTTCATTATGATGAATCACAATATGTGTTTATTATAATAGCACTTACCTTATTATTATAATTTTCGTACGTTCAAGCGTTTTTGCCATACCTCTTATTGGAAACAAATATAGCTGCTCACAATGTTAGGACTCATTAATATGAATGCTAATTGTTATCCGTGGTGCTAGGCAACTCGGCTTATCCCAGTTTTAAACGTCCCTTTGTGTCTATTGGCCTTGTTTGTTCTGTCTCCTGCTTGATATGGAAGGAAGTGGAATTTTTTTCCAACTCCTCCATTAATCTTTTCTGATTAATTTCGTTGTGGGATCCAAGACAGTTAAATTCGTTCTCCGGGACTTCATCGAGCTTCATTGCCGCGGCGCTTTTCTGGTGGTCGCCACTGTTGATTCTGGCTTTCAGGAGTTGCAGTGGTTTGGGAATAGTGCGGTGGGATTGTCAATAGCACTTACCAACGGGTTTTACCTACATGGGTGTAATTAGTTAGTCATTACGTAAATTTTAAATTAAATCCTATTTATTTAAAACAAATATGATTCTTAATATATCTTTATCAAAATAATATAAAATATACAATTCATTAAACTAAAATTGGCAATAAGCTAATGATCTGCTATCACGTTACTAGAATTCAGATTTGTGTCTTCTTTTCAGCCCATTCAAAGGTTGTCTGGTAGATTATCGCTGTCAGTAATGAGATGTGTAACTATTTGAGTGTACAATGAAGATTTTTTTTTTTTTTTTTTAGATTCAGTGGCACTTCATAATACCTTTATTGTCAAGACTAAGTACCTCTACCTAGTAGATATACATACGTAGGTTCTCACAAATCATCACATAGATTAGGTCGGTACTATATCTACTTGAAACGTTACTATCTTAATGGTTATCAGTATATTGTAAGTATTATGTTATGGATGCTGACCGCTGTTCCATTACAATATCCATTCCATTCGATAGCCCAGTGGTTATAGCCCTAACAGGTTGAAGGTCATAGGTTCGAACCCAGATAGGCGCTTTACTTTGTGCAATTTATTTCATCATCATTTACTTGTTTTTTTTTTTTCCTTTTTGTTCCGCGATCAGTTTTAATCTTTTAGGGGATGAGTTGAAGGTAAACATTTTACCGACATTGCAGTTGTTAAAGTGATGTATAATGCCCTTGTAAGGAGTCATCTAGAGACAAATGCATTCATCTGGAATCCACATGAAGAGAAATACAGTCTCATGTTGGAAAAAATTCAAAACAAGTTTTCTAGATTTCTCTATAACAAACAGTACGGAGTGTATCCCTTCTATCCCCTGATGTACCCGAGTCTGTTCGTCCTGGGCATGGTCGGGTACACCAGACTAGCAGTACGAAGGGACGTCGCGCTGGTCAAATATGTGACGAGCATACTATTAGGGTTGCTGCACCACCCGGAGGTGCTGGAAGAGCTGCGGCTGCGCGCACCGGACGGGTGTGTGGGCGCGCGCCGCCGCCCCGCTCTCTTAGACGGGCCATCAGCTAGGACCAACCTCCTTAAGTTTGCTCCTATCTCACGAGCCGCGCGTATTATTAACCTTATTACAGTGTCGGAAGACATATTTGGGCAAAGCCTGCGGAGATTTCTCCAAAGGGCTCAATTAATTATTGAAAGAGGCCTGGAGCTATAGACTTTGTCATGGTTAATTTAATTTATTGATGTATGAATACTTGTTATTATTTTAAT
Organism: Orthosia cruda; assembly: GCA_964057195.1. Classification (NCBI taxonomy): domain Eukaryota; kingdom Metazoa; phylum Arthropoda; class Insecta; order Lepidoptera; family Noctuidae; genus Orthosia; species Orthosia cruda. Next base: position 38,870,411 of record OZ059830.1, read on the forward strand.
GTGTGCAATTTGGCTGCTAAGTTATTTTAATTTTATGTAATTTTGTCTATTTGTGACTTGTAGCATCATATTGGAGCAATCTGTAAAGATGTTATAATTGTTGATAATAAATAAATAAAATAAAAAAAAAATTCGGGAAGAGCGTGACTCCAGCGAGCCATCTACACCGTATCCGTGTTTACGTCCACACAGGTGTGGGTGGACTACACAATGTCTTTCCTTTTAAGTCTTTTTCTGTAACTTCTTGAGTTCAGTGCGGCAGCCAGATCGTTAGGGTGCCTTTCCAGTCTTTCTTGGTATATTTTTGTAATGTTCTTGATCTCATCCATGACGGTACTCATTGATAACTCATTGTGTATTTCAGCGTTCATCACAAACCAGGGCATGCCACTAATTGACCACAAAATAGCATTCTGCATTCTCTGTATGATGCTAATGCTCGAGATACAGGCACTACCCAAAGTTGAATGCCATAAAGCCACACTGGCTTCAAGATCAACTGAGTATCGACAGCAAACTTTTAATATATAAAAAGTTCGCTGTCGATACTAAATTTGCTGTTACGTCCCATGATCCAGTGTAAGTTCTTATAACGGATATTAAGTTCGTGTCTCTTGGTCTTAAGATGTTTCTACCACGTCAAACGTCGGTCGAGATGTAACCCTGGGCTCTCACCACTATAGTTTAACATTCTCGAAATGTACAGGTGGACGAGGTGACGTGAACCGATTTGCTTGCGCTCGTCCTTATCCGCCACCTTTGTAGCCATGTGGTTATTTTATCGAGACTCCCTTGCAGCATGTGAGAGGCTATAACGGGATCTGTGTGGCATGCCAGTATTGCGGTGTCATCAGCAAATGTTGCTGTAGTAACCTCATCAGCCAGCGGGAGATTCGCAGTGTACAATGTGTACACAACCGGTCCCAGTACCGACCCTTGCGGTACTCCAGCAGTTATGTTACAGAATCGCGACGACACATCTGCTTCTTTTACTTGAAATATTCTTTCCGACAAATAGGATTACATTAGTGGGTAGTACTGGTGGGGAAGGTTAATTTTCAGCTTATATAACAGACCCTTTTGCCAAACCCTATCGAAGGACTGTTGGATGTCCAGAAGCAACCTTATCTTGTCGTAGACCCCATGGACTTGTTCAGTAGTAGAATGCTCCTGTCTGAAGCCAAATTGGTGGTCGGGAATAATTTTCTCATTATTAAGAATCGGTAATATCCTGTCATCAGTAGCTTCTCAAAGACTTTGGAGAGGATTGGCAGAAGGCTAATGGGTCTGTATGAAGATACTTCGTTAGGAGGTTTACCCATCTTGTGTATCATTATGATTTGGGATACCTTCCATGCCAGCGGAAAGTATTGGATTCTTAAAATGGCATTAAAGAGTGATGTAAGAAACACATGTTTGGGTAGTTGTTTCAGTATTTCTTTGGTGAGAAGATCGTACCCGGGAGCTTTCTTATCATGAAGCTTTGTGATAACTAGCCAGACTTCGCGTACTGTAATAGGGCGTAGGGGTGGCGACATTTGAAATTCATGTTATAGGACGCTATCAACTAGTTCCTCATTTTCCATGTCTATGGCTGGGTTTGGTGTGAAGACTTTTTCGAGGTGCCGTGCAAATGCGTCTACCTTTTCCTGGGATGTTCGCGCCCACCCTGTTTCGTTTTTAAGAGGAGGCTTAGCATTATGAGGCCTGTTATAGTTTTTAGTGAATTTCCACAATGAATAGTTCGTTGATGCAGTGGCTGTTAAAGGATCCAGTTGGTCTTCCAATGTCTTATTGTTCCAATTGTGTAAGAGTTCTTTCAGGTTTCCGGCAGCTTTATTAAATACAGTTTTATCCGCTGGTAGCCAGTTTTATACTTTGATGCCAAATTCTTCGAAGTCGGCGTTTATCGAGTAGAGCATTTCTAATGTCTAGTGGATAGTTACAATGCCGATCTTTTATTTGTTTATCTGGGGTATTGATCCAACAAGCTTCCTGAATAAGTATTGTTATGTATTTTGTTGCCTCTTCTACGTCATCTGGAGTTTAATGTAATTCCTGAGGGATTCCCAGGCGGTGTGTTTAAACGTAAGCATATTTACGGTCTCGGATTCTATCAACATAGTGCTTATTGTTAATATAACTGGGGTGTGGTCCGAGGAGCTGTCGTAGCAGGATTCAGGCTTGAGGTATTGCCTTGGAAGTCCTTTCAGAACAAAAAAGTCAAGGAGGTCCGGGCTTTTGTTAAAATCTGTTGCCAGTACGTCGGTTCACAGGTGGAGGATACCAATAAGTGGCTTTTATCTATGCTAGTTTTAAGTTGTCTTCCTCGCGTTGAAGTGAGTCTAGAGCCCCAGCTAATAGGTTTAGCGTTCCAGTCACCACCCGCAATGTGACGATTTCCGAGCTGGTGGAAATATCGTGTGAACATGCTTTCGTCTATTTTATGTTTAGGGGGGCAGTAAATTATACTGCCCTAAACATAAAATAGACGACACATTAATAACGCCCGTACTATCCTCCACGGCCTTAGTTGTTGCCTGAAGGTGTTCAGTTCTGTATTCTGGCATTAAGTGATGTTTCACCTTCCTGTTGACGATGACCGCTGTTCCACTATGCCCAGTGCCATCTGGGTGCTGCAAGCTTGGTGATGAGACTTAAAAGAGTACTCATTTGTTGGAAAATGCACTCAAACTTTTAGGTTTGTTTAAGGAGTAGTTGTTATAGGGTTGGGTTAGATCCGGTCTTTATCTCAACTGTATGATCTTTGTTCTGCTGCAGAACTTCAGCGAAGGTAGTTTTAACATTTTGGGTTCTCTCCTTGGTAGTGTTGCCAAGCATATTGGTTGAAGTTCCATGACCACTGTTAAGAACTTGCCGGGTCATGTCTCAATCGCGATATCGTATGGAGGCCCAATGAAGCCCCATACGACATCGCAGTAAGTAGGAACAGTGCCGAACGTTGTGGTTTCCAACAAAGAATAGAAAGGTACCTACGTACCAAGTACCCAAACTTGCAGATCTGTCATCGTGAAAAAGTAAAAGTCAAAGTACATCGGTAAACAAAAAAGAATATCGGGCTTTATTTTTAACTAGGTACCATATCATACATTCGCAAACGGACGAACCGGTCGACGCGGCGACGACGGCGACGTCGACAATCCTCGTGAGGGAAAACTGAGAAAAACCTTTCTTGTCGCGATTTCCTAATGGATCGATGGATTACGGTTAGGTAACTTCGCTTGCTGTGGCTGGTCAGTGGATTTATTACCATCTATTTCATAGCACTTCGAAAGGATAGATTAATCATCAGTCATATGGAGATCGTTGGCAGTCGATACAGAAAGTCATAAACTTAATAGTCTGACCACCATTCTTACCGGTTGTGGAGGTCCGATAGACAATTACTATATCCATGTCATTATCATCATCATCATTTAAGCCGAAAGACGTCCACTCCTGGACAGAGGCCTGCCCTCAGCATCGTCACACTGATCGGTCCTTTGCGTCTCGTATCCAAGGGATTCCTGCAGCGTAACCAGGTCGTCGGTCCACCTAGATGGAGGCCATCCAACGTTGCGTCTTCCGGTTCGTGGTTCCCAGTTGTAAACGACCCTTTGTGCCTTTTGGTCTTGTTTGTTCTGTCTCCTGCTTGATATGGAGGGAAGTGGAAATTTGTATTTTTTCTTACTCCTCAGTTATTCTTTTCTGAGTAATTTCGTTGCGGGATCCAAGACAGTTAAATTCATTCTCCGGGACTTCGTCGAGCTTCATTGCCTCGGCGCTTTTCTGGTGGTCGCCACTGTTGATTCTGGCTTTCAGGAGTTGCAGTGGTTTGGGAATAGTGCGGTGGGATTATTCCGGTTCGCGAGCTATGCCCACTGCCACTTTAGTTTAACAATTCTCCTTCTATGATTCTCTTGTGGATATCTTCGTTTCTCTTTCGATGACGCATGAATACGCCGAGCATCGCCCTCTACCTTGCCCTTTGGGTGACTTTAAGCCTTCGGATGGGGCTCATTGTGAGCGGCCACGTTTCGGTTCCGTATGTCATTACTGGCAACACACACTGGTCTAGACTTTCATCTTGATACACTGTGGTATGTTAGACGAAACAATACCGTGCAACTTCCCGAACACCTCGATGTATCGGTAGTCAATTTGGCACCGTTGGAGAGACCGCACTACAGTACAAGTTTCGAACAAATCGGCTTTCTCGTAGTCCACTCACGCTAAGCAGAGAGGCAGGTTATACTCTTCGGTCTACTGTATGCCGCAGCGTTTGTATGTCCATGTGAAATACTGGTACAATTTATTAATACTATACAATTCCGCTGCACGTGCACCCAATTAAACTGGTGACAAATGATGATCATTGGATTGATTTTTCGAATCAATTTTTTACTTTAGGTGTCCTGTCCACTGTCCTCCGTGCCGTGAAAATGGTACAATAGGAAATTATCCTTAATTTTATATATAAACTTATTAACATTTTAAACTTTTTGCATCGATGTTAGATTTTGAAACTGAAATTCCGAACGTACTTATTGAACAGTACTGTACTGTCACTACTGTCAGTCAGCAGATACGTAGTATCTCTAAGTAGTCTGTGGTCAGCAGTGTCAAAACAACAGCTGTGGGCACAGAGTACATTTTATATAGCTGTGGGTTTGATGGAAAGATATTTTAATTTATACCCATTTATACCTCAGGTTATTTTAATTTTCGCCAAGAATTCTCGTGCCGGTTTTGGCATTATTTGCCAAATCAATCAGTTGATACAGCGCCTACTTACTGAAAACTTTGCATTTATCGCAGCTTTAATTTTTTATAATAATTTACAAAAATGCGCTTTTTAAACACTATTCGAAGAACGTTAGTAGTTTGTAGCGTGCCAAAAACTACGACTAAAAGGCATTCGAGCCAATTGTCATCTTTTAAAGAGACATTGAATGCTGCAAAAAATGTGGTAATCATCTCTGGTGATGATATTAGCTCTGAATCAGGTCTACCGACATCTAATGGATATTGGAGGAGGTACCGTGAATCAACATTAGCTTCTTCTGCGGCTTTCCTGACCTTTCCCAGTTTAGTTTGGGAATTCTATCACCATAGACGAGAAATAGCAGCTCAGGCACAGCCCAATGCGGTAGGTAAGGGAGATATTTTTGTTTTTTTTTTAGTTTTAATCCATTTGTTTGCTACATTCTTATATTTCATAATATCGGTTCAGAATCCTAATTGTCCAACCCAAAAGTGGTGCTATTTTAGTCAAATGAAAAGATTTGATCTTCTTATTTGCATTTTCAAAGATTTGGTCCAAATTTATTTTTGTAATCCAGGTTACCAACTAGGTAAAAGGCCTTTCACTGGCTCTCTCTTTTAACTTATTTGGGAAGCCTGTATAGGTTCATAATTTATTTATCTTATTATTCAACGGTTGTATTCCAGACTCACAAAGCTATAGCTCTATTTGAAGAGAAGCATGGAGCAGACAAGTCAATAACAGTGATCACTCAGAGTATTGACGGGCTACATTCTAGGGCTGGCACCAAGAAACTAATTGAACTGCATGGAAGCCTGTTTAAAACTAGGTGCATCAAATGTCATGATATTCTAGCAAACATTAATAGCCCAATATGTGAGGTAAAGAAATTATTTTGAATTTACATCATAGGTTAAAGAAAATCTACATTTTGCATGGCTTTAAGAATTCTATATCCAATCTATAGTTGGTTATTTAGAAAGTAACAATCATCATGTTTAAAAAGTGGAATATATTTCCAGGCTTTAGCCAACAAAGGTTCTCCTGATGTCCAAGTTAGTCAATCTGATATCCCCGAGAACTTACTACCACACTGCACTAAGCCCAGCTGTAGTGGTCTACTCAGACCACACATTGTCTGGCATGGAGAATCATTAGAGCCATCTGTAGTTAAAAAAGCAGGTAAATAAATAATTATTAACTAAGTAACAGAAATTTTGATGAAATAGGAAAACACTACAAGGAAAAGAAATTCTACAGGGTGTTTGGAAGGGAGCTGTACATACGCCTAAGGTAGAAACTAGGGATAGTCTGCTACCTACCCCCGCCCATTATATTGACCTTGGCCTCAAGGTTTTTTTTTTGTAATTTATTTTTATTTTTTATTTGACTTTTTTGTGATGTTTTGACTAAAACTACCTGTAGCTCAAAATCTATCCATGGGACCGGTCGGCTAATGGTCTTGTTTTAATCGTTAGAGTCTTAGGGTCCTGCAAAAAATTATTTTACACCAGAAAATTGTGGAGAAGAAAAGTTATGGGGCCTGAAGTACCATAGTAAGGTAAAGAAATAATTTTAAGGGCAACTTTCTATGGGGTTTAAAAAAAACTAACAGGGTTGGAGTTCTTCTGATTTTTTTAAAACATCCTCAGTCCATGCCCTTTCTAACGATATGCTAAAAGTGTATTTATCACTTTTAGTTTTAAAGTTATTAATTAATTTCCGCAACTAGGGCACTTTTACCACCACGAGTCGACATTTGTAAGACAAATGTAATTTCCAGAATTTAAACCAGTTTGGCCTACAGTTGGCAAATTTGTTGTCTCACTCTTACACGAGAGCAACATGTAAGAGACAAAACATGTCATGTCATGTCTCTTTCGCTCTTGGGTCGACGGGGCCGGGCAGGTAACTCGTTGGGGTCTTTGTTAGTCAGTCAAGATTTACCCATCTTAGCTAACTTACGTACTTGCCGTTACGACGCTCCACTGTTTTCGTTAATTTTGTTGAGTTTGTTATTACTTCGTTTTTGTTAAGTTTTGTTATTTGTTACCTTGTTGTTGGCAAAATGGCTGGATTTACCAGTGAAGAGTACACCGACATGCTGGTGGTGTATGGAATGGCTGATTGCAATGGGCGCGAGGCACGGAGGATTTATCAAGAACGGTATCCTAACCGGCGAGTGCCTAACCACCAAACGTTTGGCTCAACTTATCGGCGTCTGCGAGAAACCGGAAATTTAAATTTCCGGGAACCAGCCGTGAACAGATTTCAACCAAATTTGGCTGCGGAAGAACGCATATTGGCTGAATTTGAGGAAGATACGACCAGAAGCGTAAGAACCGTAGCCCGGACGCTTGGTTTAAGCGTGTGGAAAGTCTGGTCGGTTCTTCGCGAAAATGGACGTCATCCTTTCCACTACACCCCTGTTCAAGGTAATTTTTTACATAAAGTTTTTGTTTTTAGCTCTTATGTAATGAACTAGCATGTGAATTTCATAGGCAATTTTTAAATTAACATGAGCATGTGTGTGAGAGAGAGAGAAATGGAAAGACAGAGATAGCAATCAATGTTACATAGCTACTAATTCATAAGGAAACCGCTAACGTTGATATTTTTATTGTTTTAGGCTTAGAGGATAACGACTATGCAAGAAGGGTGGAGTTTTGCCGCCACTTGCTCCATACGGACGTGGAAGATATTAATTATTTACGGAGTATTCTCTGGACTGACGAGTCCAAGTTTGACAAGGAAGGAATTGTAAATTACCACAATCTCCATCACTGGGCACCCAGAGATCAAAACCCGAGAGTCAAGAGGCACAGAGGTTTTCAACGAAGGTTCTCCGTGAACGTATGGGCAGGCGTCATCGGTAATCGGTTGATAGGGCCGCACTTTTTGCCAGACAACCTAAACGGGCAAAACTACTTAGATTTCCTCGAAAACGATTTGCCTGATTTAGCGGAAGAAGTGTTTGACGAAGATCGGCCCATAGTCTTCCAGCACGACGGCTGTCCTGCTCATTGGAGCCTAGCAGTGAGGGAGCTTCTGGACAACTGCTTTCCTAATTCTTGGATTGGTCGGGGTGGGCCAATTCCCTGGCCCCCAAGGTCGCCTGACCTTACCCCACTCGACTTCTACGTCTGGGGAAGGGCGAAAGAGTTGGTGTACGCAGAAGAAGTACCAACAAGGGAGGTTCTAATTAACAGGATCCACGCCGCATTCGATACAATGCGCGAGGAACTGCTGCTTAGAACGGTGACCGTGGAGATGAGGAAGAGGTGCCGAGCATGTTTACAGGTCAATGGTCATCAATTTGAACAAAATTTGTAATTAATTAAAATTAGTAATTAATTAAAATTTGTAATTTAATGACATTAGTCATTACCAAATTTTTTGTTTCATTTGCCATCCTTTTACGATCGAACACATTTAATTTTCATTAGTTGAAATTTTTGCTTGAAGTGCCCTAGTTGCGGAAATTAATTAATAACTTTAAAACTAAAAGTGATAATTACACTTTTAGCATATCGTTAGAAAGGGCATGGACTGATAATGTTTTAAAAAAATCAGAAGAACTCCAACCCTGTTAGTTTTTTTTTAAACCCCATAGAAAGTTGCCCTTAAAATTATTTCTTTACCTTACTACGGTACTTCAGGCCCCATAACTTTTCTTCTCCACAATTTTCTGGTGTAAAATAATTTTTTGCAGGACCCTAAGACTCTAACGATTAAAACAAGACCATTAGCCGACCGGTCCCATGGATAGATTTTGAGCTACAGGTAGTTTTAGTCAAAAAATCATAAAAAAGTCGAATAAAAAATAATAATAAATTAAAAAAAAAACCCTGAGGCCAAGGTCAATATAATGGGCGGGGGTAGGTAGCAGACTATCCCTAGTTTCTACCCTAGGCGTATGTACAGCTCCCTTCCAAACACCCTGTATACTTGACTATTTAAAAGGGGCCAGAACAGTGCTTAATTTTAGAGAAAATTGTACACATATTTGCCTTTCCAAATACAAAAAAAAACAGGGTTCAAAACATCAGATTCTTCATACATTGTATTATTTATTACAAAACTTTTCTACTTCATTTCAGAGGAAGCAATATCAACTTGTGAAGTATGCCTAGTAGTTGGATCAGCTGCAACATTGTTCCCTGTCGCCATATATGCCTCTGAAGCTATTAACAATGGGGCAATTGTGGCAGAATTCAACACAGTTTCAAGTAACACAGTTGAATTCCACTACGTCTTTAATGGCCCCTGCAGCAAAATAATAACTGAGGCTCTAGAACTTTAAAGCTGAATGCATATTATGTTTTTGTGAAACACTAAGGCTTTCACAATCTCAGACCAACAAAAAAAGATAGACGTAGCGTCGCGAAAATCAAAAGTGAAGCCACATTTTTATCTATGTGTGTTTGGAAGGGTTGCCATTTGTTGATTTTTTTTCCCTATAAAATGGGTAATAATATTATTGTGTGGGTAGGATAATATTGTTCGAGTAAGATATTGTTGAGTATTGTATTGAACCTCAAAAGTAAACGATTAAGGACTTAACTCTTCCGCTTAGCAATATCCATTAATTTGCAATTTAATGCAAACAAAATACAAATATAAATAGATAAGTTTTAACAGAGAAAAAAATTCGCGTATTTGTGTGATGTGTGGGAGTATAGTGGAGAGTGCGCTAATGTGTGAGGGTGTATAGTTTATATGAGTTTAAATTAGTATATTTAGTTCTACTCTGGGGTATATGTTTAGGTGTAAGTTAGCTTAGCCTGTGATCTTGGGATCGGAAGAAGTAAAATACAGCTACTTCCTATAACCATGCTCATAGAAATTCTATTCTATTTATTCTATTTCAAGTTGCTGAAGCGTAAATCATAACATCGTCAAGTGTATGAGTCATTATGTAAATTGTTTTGAAATAATATAGATAATTATATTTTCAATCAACTTTATTAAATTCAAAAATACCACCATAACAAAATCACTGACTCCAAAAAGTAATACAAAGATAAATGGTACTATTAGATAAAGATAAATGTACTATTTCTTATAGCTACTATCCATTTTCTTTTTGTTTCATTATTATTTGGAAATAAAAAATGTTAAAATAACATAAAAAAAGAAAACAGGAAAGTAAGAAATCATATTAAATTTGTTTAATCGAATGGGGTAATTTGAAATCATATTATGGCAACCCACGCACTTTATGTCACTGATTTCGTTCGTTGAGGTTTTTTGTTCCAAGGAACCTAAAATTCATAGTATATTTAATAAATAAACGATGTTATTTCAAGTACTTACATGTGAAATGTGATTCCGTGAGACTTTTTATGTGCTTTGCTATTGTTTTTACAAGTTTTCACTACACAGGTAGGCATAATTCTATTTTTTTTAATATATGTTAACTAGACGACGACTCGTAACGTACTAAGAGCGATGAGCATAGTTTTAGTGCAGGTGTGTGCGTGAGAGTGTATATTTACTTGGAGGAGCATAGTTTTGTGGCTTCACTTATGATGTTCGCGACGTTACGTCTATCTTTTTTTGTTGGTCTGAGTTCACAATAAAGTGATTTGAGCTGAGTGAGCTTTCACTTTATTGTGAAAGCCTTGTAATTATAGAATGCAGTTACTAGTGGTGTGTTAAGATACTGCAAGTTTGAAGATAGATGTGATGTTAGAAAGTACGATAAATATTTTTGCTATTTATGACAATACAGCCAGTGCAGATTTTCCTTGTTTCTTTTTCTGTAACACCAATTTTTGAACGAAACACTTAATGTCAATTGCGAATTGACTTGACAGTTGATACTGACATCAAATCGATTCGACATTGACAGCGAAAAGAATATTTACATTTTGAACTCCTCCTCGTAAACCCCGTATTAACATAATAATTATGTGCATTAGTTTGATAAGCTCAATACGTAGAACAGTAGTGGTTTGTAGTTTTCCTAAAATCATGGCTTCGCGACAGTCAAGTGATATGGCCAAGTTTAGGCAAGCCTTAAAGTCTACCAAAGATATTGTGATCTTATCTGGCGCCGGTATCAGCGCAGAATCTGGTATACCAACGTTTCGGGGTGCAGGAGGATACTGGAGGAAGTACCAAGCAGCGTCACTAGCCACTCCTGAAGCTTTTAAAGACAGTCCGAGCTTGGTTTGGGAGTTCTATCACTATAGGCGGGAAGTTGCAGCAAAGGCGCAGCCTAATGCCGTAAGTTCTATTAATCTATAGGATACGTACATTTTCAGTTTTAATAATGATTATAAATTACAATTTCCACTTCTGTACAAATACCACTACAACAAAATCTTCAAATAAAGAGTAAGTTCTATTATTCTATAGGATAGGTACATTTTTAGTTTTAATAATGATTATCAATTACAATTTCCACTTCTGAACAAATACCACTACAATAAAATCTTCAAATATAGACTACTACTTAACCAGTGACTGCTGTTTAGTTATAACTAGCAGATAGCAAAAATCTGACTCAGTTACTGAAAACAGCTAAAGAAAAACTCAAACCTTAGAGGAATGTTATAAAAATTTAAAAAAAATCTTTAGCTACAGAAGCCAATGACAACTATTATGCCAGTGTAATATTCTTCCTCAGTCTCCAAAATGACTTTATTTTTTCAGGGTCACAAAGCCATAGCTCAATATGAAGCCAAGCATGGTGCAGATAAAAAAATAACTGTGATCACACAGAATGTGGATGGATTGCATGTCAGAGCTGGCACTAAGAACTTGATTGAGCTCCATGGCAATTTGTATAAAACTAGGTGTACTAAATGTAAAGAAGTTTTGTTCAACAATGATAGTCCTATCTGTGAGGTAAGTTATTCCTAACGTGACTATTTTTGTTGCATCAGAGTGGGACACCCGCAGAATAAAATATTAATTGAAAAAAGAATGCTTAATTAAAATTTATGTTTTCCCAGTATTTATTCATAGCATTACAATTCAATCTAACTCTAAACAAAGGGTAGAATTTTAATGCACTGAAGTGTATTCGGGAGCGAACGGAATATGGACGTGACGCTATTGGTCAGTCGATACTTCGACTGACCATCCAATCACATGCTCGGAACGTTGCTATCTCGTTCCCCGCATCCGGCTTAATAACCAAAGAGACCTAAAAAATAACTTCTGCGCATCTAACGACTCTTGCAAATTAATGTGTAGCTAAGCTACTGTACCAGACATTTTGAATTTTAAGGGCAACATGTTTTATTATTATTTTATATTTCAGGCATTAGCGGGCAAAGGTGCTCCTGATGAAAATGTGCGAGGTTCTGACATCCCCGTGAAGTCACTGCCACACTGCAAGAAGTCCGGCTGTGGTGGTCTACTAAGACCTCACATAGTTTGGTTTGGAGAGAATTTGGATCCTGTTGTGTTAGAGAAAGCTCGTAAGTTAACATTTAAGAGATAAGACATGTCTACAATCACAACCATAAGCCTATCTAGATGACGCGATTTTATGTACTTCGCGTGCCAAAAAACGGAGTAAAGTTACGATCAATGATCGTAATCTGAGCTTTTCATTTAGCATTATCGGTACCATAATTCCACCGAAATCTTGAAAAATGCCTTTTTATGCCATATTGAGCTGTAAAGACTATATAGAAAAAGTTGGCCATGGCAATGGAAATGTTTTCTTTCATTGGTAAGTAAATTGGTTTTTAAATTGTTTGTGAAAAAATGGCACCCTTGGTTTACATACTGATGGAGGGACTTGCATTATCTAGTTAGATTTATGTCTGTGTCTACAACCAAACTGCTTGTAGGATAAATTCTTCTGTCTCAATCTTGTTCTTGAAAGTATTTATTTTTATTTAGGGCTTAAAGTTATTTTTTTTTTATGGCAATTTGCCGAAGACAATACCTGCCAATGTCATGTAGTAGAGACTTATGTGTATTATAGAATTTTCAAATAATTTTTTAATTATCTAGAACTTTTTGTGGCGGTCCTTTTGGGACTGAAACAAACACAAATAATTGGGGTTAATCATAGTAAGAATAATAGAATATATGTATTTATACCATATACTATTACTTAAAATGTATGAGAGTTTAATATTGTTAGTAGAGATAAATTTAATAAAAGCACGTATAATTTGGGGGTTAGGGAAAAGTGAGAGGAGGTGACGAACATTTACAGGATGTTTTATTTTTAGATTAGAAATTACTCCATCAAAAGAAGAGGTTTAATTCAGCTGGCATTTTAGGAAGATATGGTCCAGCGTACCATCATCCAGGCCACATTCACACAGTGAACTATCCCGGTCTCTAATTTTATGGAGGAAAACTGGAGTGCAACAATGGCCAATTCGGATTCTGCAAATAACGGATGTGACGGTTTTAGAGCTTTCTTTAAATTTGTAGAACCAAGGTTTGGGTGGGATGGTTGGTTGAATAGAAGCATACAGGCCACCTTTTAACTTACTGGATTCAGACCAGTATTCTTGCCAAGATTTAAAGAGATCCATTCTGGCCTTGTGTATCAAGTCGCAGATTTGGACCGCATAATGTTTTTTATCACCAGACTGCTACAGACCGCCTCCTTGGCTGCTATATCTGCCAGTTCATTACCCCTAATGTACATATGACTTGGTACCCATACCAATACGATCTCAATGTTATTTTTAGAGGAAGAATGTAAGACTGTTTTAATTTCGATGATTAGTGGACTACGGAGATTGTCTTTAAACGAATTTTTTATTATGACCTCCAGGGCGCTCCTGGAATCAGAAAAGATAACTGCTTTTGTAATAGATTAATGGGAAGAAATAAATAAGCATGCCTCAAGGGTCCCGATGCATTCGCCGGTAAATACCGAAGATTCATTGAAATTGTAGAAATATCTGGGAATTGGAATTGTAGACAGCAATGCCAATTTTACCAACCGTGGTTAGTTTAGAAGCGTCGGTATAGAATTTAAAGTGATTTGGCCACTTGTCATTAATAACTGAAAGAAAATGGTCATTAGCATTGTTGGTGTCCTTATTCAAGCCGATATAGGGGACGTAATTTGGAACAAAATTTGTTATTTCATATGGTGATGTATAAATTGGGAATTTACTAAATTGAGGAATGGGAGAATTTACTTCTACACTGTGAATATTTCTGAATGAATTAATGAATAAAGGGGTGTCTTTATGTCTCCAATATTCGCTCTGTCTACATAGGTTTTCGAAAATGGACAGTTTAGCCAGGATAATGTGGTTATTAAGAAAATAAGCTTTGTAGATATATTTGTCAGCCAGATATTGTCTACAGAGAAGAAGAGGATGGTCGCCACTCTCGACTTGCAGAGCGTTGATTGGGGTAGACCTCATACAACCCAGTACAATGCGGAGGCATTTCGACTGAATGGTCTCTAGTTTGGCTAAAGCAACTTTACTACATGGCTCAAGGAGGAAAGAGCCATAGTCGACCAAGCTCCTCACCATAGCATTATAAATGAGCTTAAGTGTGAAGGGATGTTGAGCACCCCACCAAACACCCGCCAGAGCACGTAGCATGTTAATCTTCTTCTCACTCTTGTTGGCGATATAACTTAGATGAAAGACACCAGATAGTTTTGAGTCCAGAATGACACCAAGAAATTTCACATTATCTTTGACCTTGATGGGAGATCCTTCAATTTCAAGGTGGACATATGGAGTAACCCGTTTACGTGAGAAAACAACAGTGGTGCTTTTGGGAGCAGACAGGCTAAGGCCATGTGAAATTAACCAACGGTTTAGGGAATTGAGGGACACTTGCATGGATTCCGTAGCGCAATCTATGGAAGAAGAAGGAATATATAAACATAGGTCATCTGCATATTGTAAAACCTGACAGTCATTGTTTAGAGAGTAGTGGAGGTCATGTGTATAAATACTGTATAAAAGAGGGCTTAGCACTGAGCCTTGGGGGAGCCCGCGCCAGACCATTCTGGGTTCCGATGATTCACCTGGAATATGGAGTTTTACGTTACGTCCAGACAGCAGGTTGCAGATACAGTTTAGTATCTTTGTCGGAATACTCAGCTGGCGTAATTTACTTCTGAGTACGGAAAGAAGAACACTGTCGTAAGCCGCTGCAATGTCAAGAAAGACCGCCAGAACGGACTCACGTTTGCTGAAGGCGATTCGGATATCAGTCATAAGTATTCCTATGCTATCCATGGTGCTAGCCCCCTTTCGGAAACCAAATTGTGATTTGGCTAAGAGACCTCGGCTTTCAACCAATCACTCCAACCTGTTTTTAATGAGGTGTTCTAAGATTTTACTTATGACCGGTGATAGCGCAATGGGCCGGAAATTATTTGCACTATCTGGGGGTTTCCCAGGTTTCAATAAGGGGATAACCAGGTGCGTTTTCCAACTATCTGGGATGTGAGAATGGGTAAAACAAGAATTGATTATCGATAGAAGATATTGGCGACTGCGGGTCCCCAATTTAAAAAAAAAAATATGGATGTCCATCCATGCCAGGAACAGAGTCATGGACGTGTTTGAGAACTGCATCTAGTTCGCATAACGAAAAGGGGGAATCCAGAGAGTCATTGGAAAAAAACCCCACTGTCAAACGGTAAAGGGCATTCTTCAAAGAGAGGGGCGAAAGGAGGAGCTAATTTGTTAAGAAAAGATACTGCTAAGCCGCTAGGGATAGATGAAGATGTTAAAGCAGAGAAGCCACGTTTAAATCTTTTAAAGTTTTGCCAGACAAGAGATGAAGGAGTTGAAGGGGAAAGTGAAGAGCAGATTTTTTTCCAACCTTCATATTTTTTCCCTAAATAGGCGCCTGGATCTCGCAACAATCCGTTTATAATGTAACAGGTTTTCAATGGACATATTTTGAGCATATTTTCGTTCTGCTTCATTACGAGCTTTAATATTGTTGGAGCATTTTCGATCCCACCAGGGAGGGGATGATAATTTTCCTGAAGCTGAATTCTTGAGCGGAATGCTGTCCTCAGCAGCTGATGAAATTGCACCGGAAAATTGCAAGACTCAGGCATCCAGATTGGCTGGAGAAACTTGAGGCAAAGTGGGAATTATATCCTCAAGAGTTTGAGAATACAAGTCCCACCTGGCACCAGTCAGCCTGTATTTTAGAAGGGGGGATTATCCCGATGGGGTAAGGACCTAGAGACCAGAGTAGTGCATATTGGGTAGTGGTCGCTGCTATACGTGAGATTCAGTCGTTTCCACTCCAACTGGGCGGTTAAACTGGCTGAACACAGGGTAAGGTCCACACAGCTTCTACACTGACCAGGTCTAGGTAGGCGGGTGACAGAGCCATAATTGATAACACATAAATTCAAGTCGTCGAGTAGATCCACCAATTCAGCACCTGGGCTATCGCAATGGTCAGATCCCCACATGGAATGGTGGAAATTGAAATCACCCAAAATAATAACAGGATTAAATGAGGAACATATATTATGAATATACTGAAACACAGAGGAATCAGGAGAGGGAATATAGACAGAGATATAATTAATGCCAAGGATGTTAACACCTACAGCATTAATCCCATCTCCGTGTTGAGGCAGAGATAGAGGGGAAAAAGGAAGAAGATTATTTACTAGCATGGCAGCCCCGCCATAACCATCAGAACGGTCATCACGGAATGTGCCATAGCCAGAAAAATTAAAGTTGAGACGACGCGTTAGCCACGTCTCAGAAATTGCAAATAATGCTGGTTTGTATATGTTAATAAGATGAGAGATTTCATGTTTTTTGGGAAGAGCGCTCCTGGAGTTCCACTGCAAGAAATGGAATGTTGCGGGATTTAATTGTTTTGACTAGGTTGTCGGCAACGTGGTCTGGTAAAGTAAAGTTAGACAGTAAGGAGGAAAGTAAAATAACAATTGACTCTATAGTCTGTGTATTCACATTATGAGTGGCAGGATGGTCAGTCAGAGCACAACCAATAGGGGAAGGAGGGAATGAGTAACCGTTAATAATATCCTGGTGAGCCCTTTGGTCATAACCAGGATGACGCGGGGTATGTGATTTTGGGTGGGATGCAGTGGGTTTTCTACTGGAGGAGTAAGTGGAGGTTTGGGGATGGGAGGTATAATTAGGAGAAGAAAGACGTGTAGAACGTCGCTCTTGAGTAAGAGTCTGGTGGATTGACTGCGAAAGAAGAGGAGCTGATGCTGTAACATCCGCATAAGATCGGTAAGAGGGGACTTAATTTTTGGCTGCTTCAGAGTAAGAAATATTATCTTTAGACATGGAGGCCTTGATACTCCTCTGACGTAGGTATTCTGTGCATTGACGGCTATTCGCAGGGTGTGCACCCGTACAGTAAAAACACTTGGGTTCTTCAATAGAGCATCCATCGCCAAAGTGGTCTCCACCACTGCGGTAGCAACGTGGCTTAGATCGACATTGAGTCTTTGTATGTCCATACTTGCAGCACCCAAATCATTGTACCTTAGGAAAATTATAAATTTCTACTGGAAGGGAGTTAAAGAAGCAGAAAACTCGATCAGGGAAGCTTTGACCTTCGAAAGTAAGCACCACACTTGAAGTAGGAACCCATTCAGCCTTACCCTCATTGACAATCTTGCGGTTCAATCTCCTCACCTTCAACACTTTACCACGTGGGGACTTCAGGTTGTCCATGACTTCGATATCAGACCAATCACTAGGGACACCCTTCACAATACCCATCCTGGTGATATTGAAAGTAGGGATCATCGTACTGTAGCCTTTCTGATTCATGCTAGCATTGTCAATAAAGGCATTAGCATCCTCTGGCCCCATAAATTCAACAGAAACCTTGTTTCTGCCTATACGCTTTATACCTCCTTCCTGTTTGATGTTTTTAATATCTAATCTCTGTAACAATTGACCGAATCTGATGGGATGAAGGGTAGTCCCTGAATTTGGATCAGTTTCTACAAGTGATGTATAGACCAAAAACGGTTCCTTATCTAAGTTTGAATATTTATTTCGCGAAATCAATGATGGAGCTGTAACTCTGTCGCGTTTGGATAAAGAAGCATTATCTCTCGTGCGTGCATAAGCGTCCAATGAGCCATTTGGTGATTGAATGTCACTATGTTTTCTTTTTTGGGAAGCAACTTGCACTTCCTTGGCTTCAAACTGTGACAGCGGGGCGGTCAGAACCGCAGGATGTGTGAAAAGATCTGGCGGGCGACCAGGAGGCCGATCGTCACCCTCCATGGTCGCTCGGCATACGCCGCAAGAAAATAATTTATATAACTTACCAAATGTAAGATTGGACACACAAACACTAAAAAATATACAAGACGATCACAAACGCTTACAAGGTACACAAAAACCACTCAAAAAGCCAAAACGCTGTGTTAGGAACGAAACCACATGTGTACGGACAACAAATTTTTGACAGTCGCGCTTAAAGTTAGTGTAACTTATAGTTAAAGTCGAAAATTGATCACTTCATGAAGTGGCCGATGATTTCATGAAAAAAAATAAAAAGATAATGGTTAGCAAAATCATGACGTGATCAATTCTAAGATCAACGAGCCACTTTCGTCTCGCCTGCGTTTAGTTAGGGTTTTTTACAAGCTATTGTTTAGTTAATTAAATCACACCTGATGTCTGTAATCTTATCTTGCAAGTTAAATTTTATCCAATTGAACTGAAATTTCGCGCACTGGTTTGGTTCTCTTGACAATGCAATTTTTAAATAAAATCTTGTTTAAATTTCGCACACTGGTTTGGTTCTCGTGACAATTCATTTTTTTTTTTAAATCTTGTTTCAATTTCGCACACTGGTTTGGTTCTCGTGACAATGCAATTTTTTTAATAAAATCTTGTTTAAATTTCGCACACTTGTTTGGTTCTCGTGACAATGCAATTTTTTTAATAAAATCTTGTTTATATTTTGCACACTGGTTTGGTTCTCGTGACAATGCAATTTTTTAAATAAAATATTGTTTAAAAAAAAAAATTGGGTTCCGTACCCAAAGGGTCCAAACAGAGCACTATTGCTGTCACTCACATGTCCGTCTGTCTGTCACGAACTTCGAATATTCACAATATATAAGCTTGTTTCTGTTGCCCAACAGTGGCTACAGTAACATTGTTCACAAAAACCTAATGTATATTAATAATGCAATTTTTTATTCCAGAAGCAGCAATGCACAACTGTGAAGTATGCCTAGTAGTGGGGACATCGTCGGTCGTGTATCCTGCAGCCATGTTTGCACCTCAAGCGGCCGAAAGAGGGGCGATCGTAGCGGAGTTCAACATTGAACCTACACCTGCTACATCAGACTTCCACTTTTATTTCGAAGGACCTTGTGGTAGCACTCTTCCAGTAGCTTTGGCTGAATAGAACTGTTGTAAGAAAAATATTCTGAAGATGTAAGATAGTGGTCAAGTGCAAGCCTATCTATATAATAGGGTAGTTGACAAACCGTCAGTTAGATAACCAAAAAATATTGGACAAGTATTTTTCTTTTACCACGTAAACAAAATTTTAAGACGATAAAGCGCGTTGAAATATCGTGTGACGTCACGGTGTGCTACACTTTATACTGACAAAGTGAGGTCACAAGCCCCTATTCCTGAACTTTGATGCGCTTTATTTTTGTCAGTTTTTATTTATTTGATAAAGCAAACAATACGGTTCCAATATTATTTGATAATCTAACTGACAGACTAAATAGATATGTCATTTTCCTACCCAGTCAACATACCTATTAAAAAAATTTCATTGTGGTCAAGGCCTTACAAAATGTCTGTGATAGTGAATTTTGTATGGCAGCTTATGGTTTACATTAGTATAATTTTATTAGTTTAGGGCCGATTTTTTCGAATGTCAATGAGTTTACCTTTTACCTGAGAAATAAAAATGGTGGTTTGACAGCTTTTGTATAGAAATTATGTCAAACCGCCAGATTTGTTCCATTGATAAAAAGTTCTGATTATTGAAAATAGGGCCAAGAAGAAACCCTTATTAACACAGTAGATGTAAATAATAAGAATACAGGACTAGAACGTAAGAAAAATGCAATGTAATTATGTAAAAAAATATTTATTTATCACAATTTGTTTTAAACAATAAATAGCTTATTTTATAAATTTGTCTGTTAATTTACTTTATGCCTCGCAAAAAACTTAGCTACATTCCCAATCGTCATTCCAAAATTGCAATTTGATATCAGCGATTTCTGTAACAAGAATTCAATTGATAAATAAACTTTTTTTAATTTGGCCTGTATTATCCCAATGCTGCGCAAAGATCTCCCCAAAATAGCGGTTTGCATTGACAGATAGTATAGTAGTCACAACGGATCTTTGTGTCTCTGAAGTTGGCTCTGCCAACCATGCCTAGTAAGCATCTCGAAGGCTTTCGATAGGGTCTGGCACGAAAGCCTTATTGGTAAGCTTTCTTCATTCGGTCTGCCCAGTGGTCTGTGTGATTGGATTGCAGACTTCCTGAAGGATCGGTCCATTCGAGTGGTTATCGATGGCTGCTCGTCGGACCAATTGGATATTAATGCCGGCGTCCCTCAGGGGGTCGGTACTCTCAGCAACATTGTTCTTGTTGCACATCAACGATCTGCTAAAACTGTTGCTGAGAGTTACTTGTCCAACGCACGTGCTACCGGGCCACAGATCCAGTCTCTCCCTGAGGCCATGGTGGAGCGTTTGAACTCGTCCTTGCAGGCAGTCTCCGAATGGGGTGATGCCAATCTGGTCAGGTTTAATGCTGCTAAAACCCAGGCGCTGGATGCAAAGTGTAGTATATCGGTAACCTTTGTTATCTTGCGGATATCTCCATTTCTGATTCGATTACGCAAGGAAACTCCGAGTATAGCCCTCTCCATTTGGGTGACTTCAAGCTTTCTGATGAGGCCCATTGTGAGTATTTGTGAGTGACCACGTCTATGTCCCGTAAGTAATCGCTGGCAACACACACTGGTCATAGATTTTCGTCTTGAGACACTGTGGTAAGTTGGACGAGAAGATACAGCGCAAATTCCCGAACCCTGCCCAGACGAGTCGTATTCGACGGTTGTCCTCTTTCTTGGATTTGGATCTACCTAACTGGATGGAGCAATATTTATATTTAAAATATTATACTATTATCTTTGTAGCTAACATACCTGTACAAATGAAGGCAAAGCGGCCATAGTTTGAGGTCTCGAGTATCTTTCGTCAACCAATAACACGCAAGCGTAATCGTTAGCATGTCTCACTGCTCTGCCTGTAACAACGTTTTAATAGAAAGATTATTTAATACTTTTTTTTTAGTACATGTGACTTACAGCTAATAAAAACAAATAATATTGTTACGAGCTGGGGTTCACGGATAAATTATTTAAACAGCAGACTTCAATTATTCACACTTTATAACAAAAACAACTCTTAAACAATTCTATTACTTCGCACCTTTTTCCTTTTCCGATCGCTCTGTGTCGCTTCCAAATCGAAACTGTCCCACGACGTACCCGAACACTCTTTATATAGCACGGAAGATGTTTCGAGAACGATGCATACTGTTCTAGATAATTCGAGAATCTTCAAGAATAATCGACTTTCGAACTCATTGATCCAGAAGCGACTATAAAATTTCATTCGACACGAGCTTTCGAGAAGATTAGTTCCACTATTCGATATTAGATGGCGCTAATAGTTACTACCTAGTTCTTCCTCTCGTCACTAGTTGGTGTTGGCCTATCTTGTAACAATATTAATAAAAGAAAAGAAATTATATTCACTAATACATTTTTTTTACTTCCATAGTCCAAACTATGGAAGTAAAAAAAATTGTATAGTAAATTGTAGAAATAAAAAAGGAGCCTATGAACACTAAAATGAAAATGGGGTTACTTTGTTACCCCATTGTTTTTTTATTGCAATATAAATTAACCCCAATTTAAAATGTATTTTTAATGATTTCACACTACAATTCAAAATATTTTTTCTGCAACAAGTAAACTTATTCTTGCGATGAGGTTGATGCAAAACATGGCTCACATGTCAGTGTTGCAAATTTAAAAAAGAAAATTGAAATGCGTTCCGTTTTCACGGAGTTGCTTTAAAAACCTAAAAAAATAAAGTTACATCAAAGTTACCCCAGATCTCAATGTAACCCCGTTTAACCGGTACTAACTTCGACGCACTCGTAAAACTCCGGCTCCTCAACAACTTGCAGGCACTCATTTGCACTTTATGGCACTAACAATAAGGTTCATTATAGAATGGTTCACCAAATCGCAGCAAATAATATAAAGAAATTAATGATACTCACCAATACATTGGTTCACAGCTTTCATACAGAGATTCTCGTAATAAATGTTGCCGGCGCTTCCGCCAGCGGTTTTATTCAGATAGTTCATCTTTTCCTGCAGCTCAGGTGATTTCACATTTGGGTATGGCATGCCAACCACCATTACACATCGTCCAAGGTCGTCACTGAAAGATAAACAGTTTTCTTTTAATATTTTCGAAATTCTTACTATAGTCAAGAGGTCCCAGCGCTAAGAAAGAAAATTAGGTTGAAATAAATATCACCAGATGGCGCGATATGTGCCGATTTGTTATTGAATTGTGTTTAAAATTAACATTTTCTGGAATCGAACATAAAAATTCTGTTTTCTTGTTTAATCAACTCTCCTGACCACAATATTATGGAATATTGGGCTCTTAAATCACATCTCAAAGATTATTTGAACGGATCAATAGTTTTAAATTTATGAGGCATTCCACTCGATTGTTTAAATTTTTATTGTAACACATTTTGGTGCAATGAAACTGT
Source organism: Orthosia cruda (assembly GCA_964057195.1). Lineage (NCBI taxonomy): Eukaryota > Metazoa > Arthropoda > Insecta > Lepidoptera > Noctuidae > Orthosia > Orthosia cruda. The sequence continues at coordinate 38,892,960 of OZ059830.1, forward strand.
AAAAATTTTTGGTGCACGGTTGGCGCAGTGGTTGAGCGATTGACTGCTGCGCTGCGTGTCGCGGGTTCGATTCCCGCACGGAACGAATATTTGTATGACCTACAGATAGTTGTTCCGGCTCTGGGTGTTGTATATGTGAGTTTATATGTTTGTAAACGCACCCACGATACAGGAAGAAATTCCTAGTGTGGGACGTTTTTTTTTTAACAAAAAAAAACCTGCAAAAAAATACTATAAAACGAATCGTCACTGTATTTAAAGAAAAAAATATTCACGAACCAAGTAAACCCTTTACTTGCAAGTCGCTGCTAACACCATCTATCTATCGCCGTGGAACGGAACCGAACGCGATCGATGTACAAAAAATAATCAGTTTAATCAGACGAAAAATGCTATTTACGTCGGCACGGTTTCTTTGTATGGGATGAGGCATCTGTATGCTAGTATTATTTGTGCTATAGTTATCACACAATATAATAAAGGCGAAAGTTTGTGAATGTGTGTGCGTGTGTGTGTTTGTATGTACTTCTTCACGCTCAAACGGCTGGACGGATCTAGATGAAATTTGGAACAGAGATAGATTATGGTCAGGAATAGCACATAGGATACATCTTATTCCGGGAATATGTTCCCTTGGTACAGGAAAACACTTTGCACGCGGGCGAAGCCGCTGGCAGAAGCTAGTCTTGCTAATAAATGCGAAAGTTTGGATGTGTGCACTCATCCAAACTATTGTCACTCAATCACGCCAGAACTGCTGAACAGATCTGGATGAAATTTGGCACAGAGATAGATTATAGTCTGGTATAGCACATAGGATACTTTATATCCGGGATTATGTTCTGTCGGGATAATTCTCGACTTTCACGCGGACGAAGCCGCTGGCAAAAGCTAGTATTATAAACGGGAATGTAACTCTGTCTGTTTGATATGTTTTTACGCCTAAACCGCTGTACCAATTTTGATTAATTTTGGTTTCGCAAAGATTGATGATTCTTGGAGAAGGAAAGGATGGATACTTTTATTCTGGGACTACATTTCCTCGGAATAAATTCAGACTTTCAAGTGGAATTTAGAAATGTATCAAAATTATTTTACCTGAAATTCAATCCTTCGCTAAGCTTTCCACCAACAACACTCAACAATAGAGCACCTGTTTTATCTCCTTCTTTACTTTTAACTGCAGAAGCAAATTTATTTAGGACCTAAAAATAGTTTAACATTATACAAAACAGTATAACAAAAATGGACTTTATTCAGCAACGCATAAGACACGAATTCCATCAACTTACCTGATCAACATCAGACGCAGATTTAGGCTCACGGAATATGGTTTTCTTCTTAGTGATAGCTTCAATGACCTTGTTGTTCTTCAAATGGTCATATACAGTTTGTTCGTACGAATATGAGGGTAGAAAGCATACGACTCCACCGGGTACTATGCTGCAGATATTTCTTAGAATTCGGCCCACTTCACTTAGCTGAAACAGGAGTTTAGTTTTCTGTATAATAGTTTGTAGACAGAAAGATATATACATATTTTACTATGTTAATGCAGACTCAAAGAGTCTGACATTATACCTCTCAAGACGGACTAATCGTGACTTTACAAATGAATTTATACCATAAATTACCAGACATAGTTTAAAGCAACAATGTTAGGGATCGCGCCTGTAGGGGGTGTGGATGTGCAGTAAAACACAAGACTTCGAAAGGGTGAAGGGTTGGGAGACGCAATGATCTACACGTCGTGCGCAATAACTTGTAAAATACTACTAAATACTGCCGCGCGCTCCCGCACCCTCTATTTATTTAAAAACATAAACAGACATGAAGGTAGCTAAAATAAAACATCACGCGTCGCCTACAGCGCCAATGCTACGTCTAGGTGCAGCTAGAGCAGCAGAGACAGCGAAAAACGAATTAAATAATGTCCGATTGGCGAGGCTTACTTATGTTTAACAGTGGACTGATGTAGAAGATATGACAGATATAGAAAGATCCTGATTAATTATATCTATAGTCAGAATTTTAATTCGATTCCAGATTTGACATTAGCTACTGTCATTTTGTGAAATAATGATACCACATATAATAGTGTAGTGATGAACACAAAAATCGATAAGCAATCAGTGTTTGTGCCATCAGTGTGCCAATTAAAGACTTAATTATTGATTTTTATTTAAATAAATACATAATTATTCATAATAATTATTTATTAATTAGTAATCGCTGCTCTATTTTATAAAAAGTTAATATTTTTGTTAATAAATTACGGCTACCGAATGGTCTAAATGCGTATCCCATGTTGTCAAAGAAGAGGAAAACATGAGTAGGCTAGATATGTTAATTGACAATATCACAGACACATTTATAATAAATGTTACAGAAAGTGACAGCGATAGCGATAGCGATGACGGCGACAATATATAAAATAAATTATTACCATAATACATCTATCTGTTTTATTTGTCATGTTCCTTCATGATCACATTTTTTTATTTATTTCACACACAATTATAAAAGAAAAGTCTCAGATCGTTAATTAATCGTCAAAACTAAATTATCGGTTCAGAAATATTTAATTTCCTGAAATACTTAGTTTACGAGAGTAAAATTATAAACGAGAAGAATCGATCCGGAAATATTCCATTTCCATATCGAATAATTTTGCAACGTCACTATTTAGTACTTGTCATAACGTTGCAACACTGAAATTGTCAAATCTGGAATCGAATTAAAATTCCGAGTATACATAATTATGCTACTACACAAGAACCGTTATTGTGTAGTACTGCCAAACAAAGATCATCATTGCCTTTTTTGAAACAAAGTTGAAAATAACCTTATATCCACTGGCGCATCGCAATGGAACATAGTAAGTTTCTTTATTGTCGACCTTACAAGGACCTATAGGATATCAACATTGGCCAAGTTGATATTTGTTTTATAGTAAAACTTCACCCTGCAGCGAAATACCAAAAACGAATCAACAAGTCAAGTCAATTAATACAAGTCGATTTGCATTCAAGCGGAAATTGCGGTTTTATTTTCAGCACAACTAAGAAGAGTCATCTCACTTTCTTCTTCTCTGTTACTTCATAAATATATATTTAATATAAGTATATATTATATTCAATATATATGTACGGTATTTTACCTATTTTAGTATTTTAATAACAACTTTTTTTCTTTTTAAATTCTTTAAATAATGCACCTGCCTTGTTATCTCTTCACCACCCTTGGTTGACTGGTAGAGAATGCCTAAGGCATTAAGTCCGCCTTTGTACCTTTTTGTGCATGAAGTCTAAATAAATAAATCAACTAAAACTGTTTATTTTTTTTTTTGCTCATTCCTACTTACAAATTTATTAGACATCTGATGTTTTTACGAGAAGTTCAGAACTAACACCGGTAGGTCCCCTCGACATAAAAATTAATAACAGTCAAAACATAACAAATTCTCTGAAAGTGCTTCTTATTCACATTTTACTACACTAACTTTGTCATTGTTGAGTTACTTGGTACATTCTTACTATATTTATTTACTAGTACTTGCAAGCCGTCACTGCTGAGACCGTCTATCGCTGTGTGACGGAAGCGAACACATAAAAAAAAACCAGTTACAGAAGTCACGTTTCGTTGTACCAAATAAGGTATCTGGATTATATCATCTGTGCTCACACTTACCAACTCATTAGACATCCGATGTTCATACGAGAAGTTCAGACTAACACTGGTAGGTCCCCTCGACATACACACCCCTAACACATTGTCTGAAGGTACCACATGTTCGCATCTCACTACATTTACAATGTCATTATTTGTTGAGTTGCTTGTTAATAGAGCTTGAAATTCTGCTATAGGTTCCATTGTTCCTCCTGCTACGATCACCTGGAATAAAAATAAATTGATTTTGTTGTGGACAAGTTAAACCAACCAAGCAATCAAGTTAATACTGGCTGGTCACTGTCCCACCGCAGGGTCAAGGCGAACATTGATCACCACGCTTGCTCAAGACGGGTTGCCGATCGCAAACTTAAGGAGCGTCCTCACTTGAGAGCATTCACGTGTAATGAGCATTCGACGTGGAATATTCGAGTGGTGTGGACGTTGAGCCGAGCGTTAAAAAGTTTACACGCAAGCGCGAACTTCGGCCGGTGTGGACGTCGCACGATTTTCGCGGAAACGGCTCGCATTCGAATGTTCATGCAAATTAAATGCTCGAAAGCCAGTACTCCGATAATGAAATAAATGAGTATGTATGTAAGAATATTACTGGCCACTTGTAAAGCAAGGAACAATTCCTTGATCTTAAGTGTTTGTGACCTGGGCAAAAAAAAAAATGTGCAGCCACGACCGCTCTATCCGACATTTTGAAATTAATTACATTTAACGAGATCGTAATCGAATGCTCCAAGCTCGCAAGCGAATGTTCGACTCGAACGTTCATAGCTTTGCTCGAAAGTGAATGCTGGGCTCGCTGGAAAGCATTTGTTGCTCGCCTGCGATTGCTTGTTTACAAATGCTCACGAAAGAAGTTCATCAAGTTCCAGTGAGGATGTTCCTTTATATTAACTACTAGCTGACCCCTGCGGTTTCGCTCCCGTCATCTGGCTACCTACCTATCCTCCCTACCAACCCTCCCTACCTACCCTAACTACCTACTCAATAGTTTTCTCAGCGCACGCCAAATAATGAATTATATAGGCAAAATTTTGCTACTTCGGGTTATATTATTGCAATTTTCATAAGGATAGCAATTTTTTTTGAATTTTTAAATTGAATACTCCGGAATAATACTAAATAATAACTAATTAGCTTTCTAAGGGCAAAAGAATTTTTGAAATCGGTCCAGTAGTTTTATGTTTATTCGTTACATACAAAAATACAAATCTTTCCTCTTTATAATATTATAGTGTAGACTAGCTGACCCGGCGAACTTCGTACCGCCTTAGAATTAGCAAATCAAATTTGGTGCCATACCCACAGCAGCGCCACCTACCGGGTCCAATTGTGTTTTCAAAGTATCCAGGAACCCATTCAATATACACGCATTCTTCCAAATCGGTCTAGCCGTTTAGGAGGAGTTATGTGACAAACACACGTACTGAAGAATTACATATGGTAGGTTTTTTTTTAAATGTGAAGTATACCATTTTAACAAACTAAAGTCACCGGCCGAATTTGTAAAACCATAACATGCTTCAAGACAGGCAATAAAAATATTGGTGACTAGCTGACCCTCGGGGCTTCGCTCCCATCATCTGGCTACCTACCCTGGCTACCATGGCTACCCTGGCTACCCTGCCTACCCTGCCTACACTGTCTACCCTGGCTACCCTGGCTGCCCTGCCTACCCTGGCTACTCTGCCCCTACCCTGCCTACCCTGCCTACCTGACCCTCGGGGCTTCGCTCTCGTCAACTGGCTACCTACATACCTACCCTGCCTACCCTGCCCCTAACCTGCCTGCCCTGGCTACCATGGCTACCCTGACTACCCTGGCTACCCTGCCTCTACTCTGCCTGCCATGGCTACTCTGACTACCCTACCTACCCTACCTACAAACCTACTAATTTTTATCTATCATCAATAATTTTCTCAGCGCACGCCAAATAATGTATTTTACAGGCAACATTTTGCTACCTTGGGTTACATTATTACAATTTTCATAAGGATCTCTAATTTTTTTGAAAATATTTTATAGCCTATGACACTCAGGAATAATGTAGCTTTCTACTGGTAAAAGAATTTTCTAAATCGGTTCTGTAGATCCAAGATTACCCCTTACAACGTCACAAACTCACAAACTTTACCTCTTTATAATATTAGTATAGATTAGTATAGATAAATCTGCGAGGCTAAAGTGGAACTGAGCGGTCACATTTACAGAATGCAAGTGGACACTGGAAATGTCCCAGGATCATCACACAGTGGGTTCCCGAACACGGGCGTCATAGCAAATGTGTTATTGACAGATTGGCCGGAGAAGGCAAAACACAAACAAGGAGGATGGAGAACATAACATACTCGTATATAGACTTGAGTCACGCATTTTATCTCGGTTTTTGTTCCCAAACTGTGATAAAAATGTGTGACACAAGCCTGTCACAGTAGGCCGTGCTCGCCCACCAGGAGTGGAACAAACCGGGTTAATAAAAAAAACTCACCGATCGACACTGCTTCACGACCTCACTAAAATGCTCAGCAGGGTTTAGTAACAAATACTTCAATAGACCAGTTTGGTCTCTCTGCGCTAATACCCGGCCATTTTCACTGCGATCGCAGAGCATTTCTAGAAAATCTAGTACCGCGTATAACCCACTGCCCGCTGATGTTTCTGTCGGTGTCTGAAATTATGAAGCCATAATGTTATTTAAAAATGATAGGCACTAAATAACACAGTTTACATATACGAGATAACCCAACTTTATCCTGTTAAGCTTGAGGGATTTTTCTTTTAAAACTCCATTTAAGTTTTGGTAAAAACTATAAACCTTTTTTTTGCAGCTTTGAGTAGGTTTACGAGAAACGTAGTGTCCGACCGAAACCGAATTTCGGCAACAGTCTCAGTTTCGGCCGAAACTGAAACTTCCTTACAAGGATCATATTTTGGGGGAAAAATAAAGAAAACGTTACGTCAACATTTTTTTGATGGATGGATGATACCTAATCTTATACTATATCACGTAATAAAACTTACCGAATCCAAAATAAATCACACGTCATCACAAAACTCACAACAAACAAAACGAACTGCAATCACAAGCCATCAATCACGACATTATTAGGCACGTGGACGCGGCAAAATGTCTTACTCGCTTACAGCGCGAGAACTCCCGAATGCAGTTTCGGTTTCGGTCGTAGATTCGGCAGGTTTGCCGCCGAAACCGAAACTCGTTTTTTTGCCGAAACTCAACCGAAACCGAACTTTCAGTCAGACACTAACGTAGAGTAATGTAGATAAACAATACTAAATAAAATATACCTACATTAACTTGAACAGGCACACTTTCCTTCACTTCAGGTTCAACCTCTTTCTCCCCACTCTTTTTCTTAGCAATATTACTCATAAACGTTACAAACGAACTCTTTTTGCTGACAGTACTTTTCTTCATCTCTTCTTCCAATGCTTGCTGACTGTACCTCATAGAGAAACCATGTAGTTTAGGAGCTAATCGTGTGTTCCTACAGAATTCTACTAAAGGCCTTAAGTTCATGTGATCAATTTCAGCCTTTATTACGAAGTCCTCAAGGGTGAATATTGTTGTTTCGTCTTGTTTCTTTTCGGTTACTTGTTTTGGTTTGATCATGCCTGAAATGTATGAAATATGGACTTTATATAGAGGATCACATGGTCCTCTATTTTCTCATAACATTGAATAACAAACCCTAGTTCAGGGATACAAAGTGCAAAGTTGCGCGGACATCATCGCAGACATCAATCAGCACATAATCAACCGCGCACTTGAGATCTTTGTTTAAGACGCTGATAATAAGGTTTATTATTCAATGACAATTATATCCTCCGATTTTAAAATTCGAATTTATGCGTCTGAGTGTGAGCTGACCCTAGGAATTTCTTAGTTAAATGGCACTGGAGCTGAGTGGCACATTAACGAGATATAAAAGACGATCGCATTCAGCCAGTCAAGGTCTTTTTTATTTCGATAGAAATGTGTATCTTAAGTCGTGGAGATAGGGTGCAAAATGTATTGAACATTTTTTAGAATGACGCTTCGACTCTGTGTCAACAATGTACCTTGAGCATTTCATATGTAAAATAGTGTTAAGATAGAAATACTAACCCAAAAGCTTCCCCACGACGAAACTAACCTGGTTCAGCGTCAACAAATTCTTACTGCTCAGTCTCGCTCTGTACTTATTGATATAGAACTGCAAGAATATCTTTACTGAACTCAATTGTTTGAATGTCACAGGGGCTGAGTGAGCATTTTCTAAGGCAGCAGTCAAACCGTGAGCTTCATCCAGTATTAGTATGTTGTTCTGTAGTTTGAGAGATATTCCAGAACGGGCTCCGGAACTTACTATGCCTGCATGACTTATTAGAACTACCTGGAAAGAGAAATGGTCATGAAAATCAGTTTTTTTATTTGTAGTCTACTATAGAAACTGCAAAATATTATAGTCAAAAACCCAGAAACACAAATATTAATGCTGCCTAGCTCGTAATTATGTTTCTATAATTTATGTAGAGATCCGTCGTGTCTTCTTTACTTAAGGGGCTGAATACTCAAAATAGGCTTTCTTTTAAACATTTTTTAGCCAAATCTATTGAAGATGTGGCAGCAGAAAAAAGATATGTTAATCTTGATCATATTTCCGAAAACTTTGTTGTGGCCGAAACACGTTTACGCACAAAAACCTCGATACAATTGAATGGCAAAGTAACCTCTTACCGTGATCTTCAAAAGATTTTTCCGGTAATACTGACCAGCGTACATTTGTACAATTAACAACAATAACGTATCATAAAAGGACGCAAAACTTCATTGTCTTATACACTTGGGAGCAAATAAATCGAGCCACTACCTTTTTTCACGTAAAATGGTAAATATTTTTGGTAATATGGAACGTATCAATTCGAACTATATATCGCCTAAAAGTTTAGTTAATAACCTTTACAATGAGGGTAAATTATTGAATAATAACCTTATTGAATGATAAATTATTGGCTCTGCAAGAAAAATGGTAATTTTGATAGAAAATTTAGTAGGGCTAAAACAGTCCATAAAAACAATAAAAAACAAAATTATTGCAAAAAAAATATTCTTAATAACTGGTATTACCCCCCCGGGCCCTGATACATTCTTGTAGCCTATTAGTCATCGATCTGATCAGCGTTACGATGACATATTGTGGTATGTTCTCCCACTCTTCAAGCACAGCGACTTTAAGCTCGGGAATGGATGAAACAGCGGGAACCCTGGCTCGGACTCTCCGTTTTAGCTCGTCCCATAGGTGTTCGATCGGGTTCAAATCGGGACTTCGTGCTGGCCATACCATTTGTTGAATCCCGATCGCAGACAAGTATTCCGTAACGATCTGCGCGGTATGAGGTCTCGCATTGTCATGCATAAACAAGAAATTTTCTCCGACAAAACCAGCATACGGCATTACGTGGTTTTCAAGAATGTCAGTTATGTATCGGTCAGCTGTTAATCCACGTCTACCATTGCCATCGTTGGCGGGGTCGACGAAGACAAGTTCCGTTTTTCCGTCTAGAGAAATTCCTCCCCACACCATACAAGAACCACCACCAAAACTCACCGTTTCTCGAATGCAACATTGGGCAAATCTTTCACCAGGACGTCTATACACTCGGTTTCTCCCGTCATTGCTAAAAAGACAGATTCTTGACTCGTCAGAAAACAAAACTGACCTCCAGTCTTCTAACGTCCAATTAATGTGTTCTCGAGCAAACTCCAAGCGAGATCGGCGATGAACTACAGTCAATTTTGGGCCAGTTGCTGGTTTGTGTGATGTTAAATTTCGTTCTTTTAGTCTTCGTCTCACTGTCCACCTACTGATTGCGACTCCTCGAACGTCACGTAACGCTTGCTGTAGCTGAACAGCATTAAGTCCACGGTCGCGCAACGAATTGGTTGCAATAAAGCGGTCGTCACGTTCTGTTGTTGCCCGTGGTCGGCCAGTTCCAGGTCGCCGAACAAAAGCACCAGTCTCCAGATACCTGCGGTATACCCGCTGTACCTTTGAACGACTCAAATGAAGTCTGCGTGCCACTTCACGTTGTCCGTGTCCAACCTCAAGTAAAGCTACAACTTGGGCAGCTTCCGTCGGTGTAGTATCCATTTTATCAGGTTATTTTGATTACACAGACACAGATAAAGACAACAATAACAAGTAATATGGGTATGATTAACAAAAACCTCAAATTTAATCTTTTCTTAACAGAGTACAATAAAAATGTCATAAGCAAATTAAATGCGATAATTTTATTCTACCCTTTAAACTTTAATAAAAATGAAATTTTGACAACTAACTACCCTCATTGTAAAGGTTATTAAATACCCTTTTAGGCGATATATGTTTCGAATCGATGCGTTCCTTAATACCAAAAATAATTACCATAATGCGTGAAAAAGGAAGTGGCTCGATTTATTTGCTCCCAAGTGTATATTGAAGTTTCATTCATTATTTTTAAGTAATTCATATTATTATGTTTTGTAAAAAAGTCTATACAAATTCCATCGTGCTTCTCTTTCCATCCAGTGCAATTCGACAGTGACCGCTTTGCGGTGTTGCTAGGTGGACGTATCGTCGCTTTTTTCCGCAAAAAGCAAAAATAATATTCAATTTATTTCTCGTCAATTCAATCTGTCAAAAAAATATCAGGTATAATGCAGCCAGATCATGTAGCCTGGTGGCTTTAATCGGAACTAACGAAATCACAAGTAATATTGTCAAAGTCTGTATTATTTTTATTTTTTGGCACTACCGCTGTCACTGGCATCTATATTTTTGTTGTTTTATAAACGACTCACGTCGTTTAGTTTACTTATTAAGTCCATAACTAAAAAGTATTTGAACCTCTTTGAAAATACAACAAATGTTATCTCAATTTGAATTAAACAATATTTAAAATATAGGTAAGGTCGAATACTATTTTAACCTTCTTCGTTCATGTGAAAACAATAGAAGCAAAAAACACAGAACATGGAATGGTCGTACCAACCACGCTGGCAGTGTCTCGAAATGACAGAACTAATAAAATTCTTCGTATCCATTTGTTTCAATCTTTGTTTCTTTCTAACATACGGCACCTAGAACTGACCTAAAATGTCAAATTCGTGAGAAATGATAATCTATTTCTCACGAATTAGACATTTTTCGTCGTTTCAACCAAAAATCGTCCACATGTGGACATAAAGCTCACCAAGAATCACCACATTGATCAGTCCTATTTCTCGCAATTAACTATCCCAATTGAAATAACGGGCTACAATAATAGTTTGTTAGTCTATTAATATTGTTAAGCTAATTATTAATTGATCTTATCATTTTGCCAAATCGGCACTGACAATTCTTATTTATTAACAAAAAATCCGCCGATCGCCCTGGAGAGTAAACTCAAAGACTTACACTTGGGTATTGCCAGAGATTTACGCAGCATTCTGGATGTAAAAAGAACAGACCGAATACGGAACACGCTGTGTTCTCAAACGGGCATAATAGACGTGGGTAAAAAGGCTGTTCGGCTCAAATGGGCCAATGCCATTACGGCTCACGTTAGTAGCATGCAAATTGAGCGCTGGGCAAGCCTCCACAATCTTGAAGATGGAACGCACCGTTGAGGCCGGTCCAGAAATAGGTGCCGAGATGATTTGGACGCGTACCGTGAGGGCTGGTTCTAGGCGGTGAAGGAAAATAATGTCTGGAATGACTTAGGTGTACTCTTATGAATTTAATTGGGGATGGATGAAGAGGGAGGGGGTGGCCAAAGAAAAGATAGATGGACTGTGTGAGGCGTGATATTAAAGAAAAGGGAGTCAATTATAGCGTGGTGCGGGACAGAACGATATGGAAGAAGAAAACGTGTTGCGCCGACCCCAAGTAACATGGGACAAGGGCAGGTAGAAGATGATGATGATGATGATTTCAGACTTTTACCGGTAAGACTTAGTAAATCTGATTTACCGATAAATAATAAGTTTCATCATAGTTTTTTTTTTAAACTGAAACAACAGTTCGGCTTTTACAGTAACATATACGTGGTTGTGAGGCTTACACTGTTTTTAGTATTTATGTTTTCCTTTTTAGGGTTCCCTAGCCAAAAGGCAAAAAACGGAACCCTTATGGATTCGTCATGACTGTCTGTCCGTCCGTATGTCACAGCCACTTTTTTCCGAAACTATAAGAACTATGCTGTTGAAACTTGGTAAGTAGGTGTATTCTGTGAACCGCATTAAGATTTTCAAACAAAAATAGAAAAAAACTGAAACTCAATTATTTTTTTCATCCTACCTGTACGTGTGGGGTATCTATGGATAGGTCTTCAAAAATGATATTGAGGTTTCTAATATATTTTTTTCTAAACAGAATAGTTTGCGTGAGAGACTCTCCCAAAGTGGTAAAATGTGTCCCCCCCCCCCTGAAACTTCTAAAATAAGAGAATAATAAAACTAAAAAAAATATATGATGTACATTACCATGTAAACTTCCACCGAAAATTGGTTTGAACGAGATTAAGTAAGTAGTTTTTTTTAAATACGTCATAAATCGTAAACCACAATTTAACAAGTACGGAACCCTTCGTGCGCGAGTCCGACTCGCACTTAACCGGTTTTTTTTATGGCATGCGTTGTGCCTGGCGAATATAAACATTTTCTTTCTTTCTAAATTATCTTTGAAAACCTACACTGTACCAATACTTATAGCAAATAAATGATTGATTGATTGATATATAACAAACAATAGCAACAAATAGTTTCAGCCGTTCTCTAATTAGACGCTTACAATCACATACATAATTTTTAGGGTTCCGTCTATCTCCCTGTCTGTCTGTCCGTCTGTCACGAGGCTGTATCTCATGAACCGTGATAGCAAGGCAATTTTTTTTTACATGTGGTTTATTTCAGTTGCCGCTATAACAACAAATACTAAAAACAGAACACTATAACACAATACTAAAATCAATATTTAAGTGGGGCTCCCATACAAAATACGTGTTCTTTTCCGTTTTTTTGCGATAATAGTACGGAACCTTTGTGCGCGAGTGCAACTCGCACTTGGCCGGTTTTTTTTATTTATATAGATAGATAAAGTTTACATGACCGTGTTTTTTGCGCCCTGTCTATTTGTTTTTTAACTCTAATATACAGAAAAGCGGCACCACGTGACCTCACCACAGAGGGCTGATGTATATCAAAACCCAGTAAGTGCTTTGTAATTATTATATTCCAGGAGAGCGGAAAGTCATTTTGTATTAGTAACTAAATGATATATTAAGATTTCAAGAGAATACCAAACAAGGAATATGAATCTACTAATTGTACAAATGATATTAATAGCGTCATACATTCTATTGCATATTTTAAACATGCCTAGAAAAGACAATTCCAAACCTAGTAAGTTTTGGATATTTGCTAATTTAAGGTGTCTCTACAATTTAATGTGACTTTCCTATTGTAAATAATGATAAAATTGATTACTGAAAGCACCAAATCTCAATTCAAATTTAAAGTTTCTAGTTTAATATTGCACAGTCCATTTCAGTATAGTAAAACTCATTAAAATAATATAAATAAAATTATCTAGCTATTAAACCAATATAAAAAAATGTAACGTACTGTGTTCTTATATGTGGCAGTCGAATAGAAGCAGACATAATTATAATATTTATTCAATTTGCACGGCAAAGACTTGTATGACACTAGCCAGATTACCTATTTTAGTGATCTTTATTTTCGTAGCGATAAGATTGCATTCATAGGCAAAATAACAGTGAACGATCTGATGTCAGATGCTAGCCAGTTTGAAATAAGAACTTGCGCGGTTATATTTTTGTAAAAAACCATCGGAAGAGTCCGTTTATGATATGGGCCTCTGTGTTCGGCCTTGTGTATTTAATTTTCAAATACTTTTCGCACCAATTTAAGTTTTCCCCTAAGCTATCGATGACAGTGGGCGTGGCTTAGAACCTCAGATGTCGATTGTCAACTGTTCGACTACAGCCCCTTAACAACAAAGTAACTTGCTAAAAGAAGGAACAAGTTAATTAAGATAAATGATAAATAAGGTAATGTAAGTAAAAAAAGATAAGTAAAGTAAAAAAGAAAGTGTTTGCAAAATGACCGCCATAAGTTAAATTCTCATCATCTGCTTGGCTGACATGGATCAGAATTTTCTAATTTTTATTATTTAGGTAGAGAATATTCTTTACTTTAAGTAAGAGTACACCAAGATAGTAACACAACTCTTTTACTGTTCTGATATTTGGGTCAGGACGAAATTTTTAACGTAATCGCACATCGGAAATCACAACGGAACGTGTCACACTGGAAAATAAATGTAGTATAGTGTGTGTGTGTGTCTGTAAATAAATGTGTGTGTGTGTAATGTGTCTATTGTGCTCCATTAATTTTCCAGTGTGACACATTCCGTTGTGATTTCCGTTGTGCGATTACGTCAAAAATTTGGTCCTGACCCATTTATACATACAGAAGAGATTTTTTTTTTTAAATATATTCAGATTAAATTACCTCAGCATCATCCATAGCCATTCTAGACGCGTAATAAGGACATGCCTTCAACTCCTTACCACACTTGACTAGGTCTTCCATATCCATGATGTCCACAAGCATCTGTTCCTTCAACCGAGTGATATTCGTCTGATTGTAGTAAGGACAAGCGGTACAAGACCTTGTTTTGGTCTTTTTAAGAACTTTGCCTTCTTCTCCTACAGAGGTTGATTTCGTTTTTGATTTTTGCATTTCCAGACATCTGTAAAAAACAATTGATTGAAGTTCTGGACAGAGAGATCTGGAAGTATAGTTAGAAAGCTTTTGGCCAAGAAAAGCCAGACATGCTATTATTAATGTTCTTTCTTCTTAGTCTGGCACTCTTGGCAGAGTGGTTGTGGTCATGGGGTGGGTCCTGATGCATGATGGCTCTTGTCATGCGTCTCCATTCGGTTCTATTGGCCGCAATGTGGGAACAGACGGTCATCGTAGGTTTAGTGATGTTTTTAATAAGGTCTGCCCATCTGGTCGGAGAGAGATCCCGGGATCTCTTGCCCTGTATTCTGCCTTGGACTACAAGTCGCTCCCACGAGTCTTCATTGCGAGTTATAAGCCAAAAGAACTTTAGTATTCGTGTTATAATATACGGACTTTTATATATTAATATGTAAAAGTCCTGTGACTTATTTGATCGTTTGTGGTCAATGAAATGACACCACTTATGGACAAATGTACCCTAACTATGTCAAGTATTGCTGGTTTGTTACAACATCAGAGATATTTGAGCAGTGGTTTTCAGAGTCATTCTATGGGCAGTTGTACACATCGATCAGCAAGCCCGTTGCGAGTCTAGCAAATGACCCAAGAGCTAGATTGACCCGACCTATACCGAAGATATCCCGGACGTCAGCCTGTACGAGATTAGGATGGCTCTGAAACAGCTCAAAAACAACAAGGCGCCGGGTGATGACGGAATTACAGCCGAACTCCTGAAGGCGAGTGGAAAACCGGTCCTTAAGGCCCTTCAGAAGCTGTTTGATTCCGTCATACTCGAAGGCAAAACGCCACCGGCATGGTGCAGGGGTGTGGTGGTACTCTTCTTCAAGAAGGGCGACAATGCCCGGTTGAAGAACTATAGGCCCATCTCACTTATTAGCCATGTCTACAAGTTGTTTTCAAGACTCATCACGAATCGTCTCGCGCGCAGATTTGACGATTTCCAGCCCCCCGAACAAGCCGGATTCCGAAAAGGCTTTAGCACCGTAGACCACATACATACGCTGCGGCAGGTTATACAGAAGACCGAAGAGTATAACCTGCCTCTCTGTTTAGCGTTTGTGGACTACGAGAAAGCCTTCGATTCGATAGAGACTTGGGCTGTACTGCAGTCTCTCCAACGGTGCCAGATCGACTACCGGTACATTGAGGTGTTGAAGTGTTTGTACAAAAACGCCACCATGTCAGTCCGTCTTCAGGATCAGACCTCGAAACCAATCCTTCTCCAGCACGGCGTGAGACAGGGAGACGTCATTTCTCCGAAACTGTTCACTGCTGCGCTGGAGGATGTCTTCAAGGTTCTGGAATGGAGGGGGCTGGGCATCAACTTTAATGGCGAGTCCATTACTCACCTTCGGTTTGCCGACGACATAGTGGTCATGGCTGAGACCATGGAGAGCCTCAGTAAAATGCTCGATGACCTCAGTAGAGCTTCCGAAAGGGTGGGTCTTAAAATGAACATGGACAAAACCAAGATCATGGTGAATACCCATGTAACACCCACACCTATCAAGGTCGGAGACTCGACTCTCGAAGTTGTAGACGGTTATGTCTACCTGGGACAAACGGTCCGGTTGGGTAGGCCCAATATCGAGAAAGAGGTCAACCGTCGAATCCGACTCGGCTGGGCGGCGTTCGGGAAGTTGCGTGGTATCTTCTCGTCCAATTTACCGCAGTGTCTCAAGACAAAAGTCTATGACCAGTGTGTGTTGCCAGTGATCACCTATGGGACCGAGACGTGGTCGCTCACAATGGGCCTTATCAGAAAGCTCAAAGTCACCCAAAGGGCAATGGAGAGGGCTATGCTCGGAATTTCCTTGCGTGATCACGTCAGAAATGATGATATCCGCAGGAGAACCAAAGTTACCGACATAGCCCGTAGAATTGCCAAACTTAAGTGGCAGTGGGCAGGGCACATTGCTCGCAGAACGGATGGCCGATGGGGCCGAAAAGTTCTGGAATGGCGACCGCGAACCGGAAGACGATACGTTGGAAGGCCTCCCACTAGGTGGACTGATGACCTGGTTAAGGTTGCGGGAAGGCGCTGGATGCGAGACGCACGGGATCGGTCAATGTAGCGACGCCTGGGGGAGGCCTATGTCCAGCAGAGGACGTCTTTCGGCTGAAATGATGATGATGAACGATGATGTTTAAGCAATGGACCACTTTTTAAGAATATCGTTACAAGATAAGGCAACACCATCTAATGACGAGAGGAAGAACTAATACTAGCTAGTAGCGCCATCTAGTATTGAATAGCGGAACTAATCTTCTCGAATTCTCGCTTGTAATTTTTCTCACAGTCGTAATCTTCGAGCTTTTAAATCAGTCCTCCAAATTCCTTCACACGGCACCGGTTTTATGTCCAAATCTCAACAATAAAGCTCTGGAACGCGCTACCCTTTGGCATTAAAAAGGCTGAAAGCAAATTCACTTTTAACACTTTTTTTTTAAAAGAAGTGTTTGTGACCACTATTTGAGTCAGACTAAATAGCTTCCATCTAGAGACAGAAGTCTAGTCATAATAATTATTATTAGGTTTTTCATTTTTTTATTGGTATTCAATAGTCTATTTTATTTGTAAATATGTATTATTAATATATATGTAAGTATATACATTTTCATATACAATTTGTTATTTTTAATATTATTTTGTACCCGTTCACAACATTGTCCTTTTTAACCCAAATGTTGACTGGTAGAGAATGCCTTGTGGCACTAAGTCTGCCCATGTACCACTATTGTACATGAAGTTTAAATAAATAAATAAATTGAGCTTTCTGGAATGTTGGAGTCGAACATTCTGGAAGTTTGTCGTCGCTTCGGGAACAATAGTTTCGAAAGTCAACCAACATTCTAGAAGTTTCTCGACTTATATGGAACAGTATGTGCCAGAAACATCTTTCGTGCTATATAAAGGACGCTCGGGTTCGTCGTGAGGCAGTTTCTATCGGGAAGTGATACAAAGCGATCAAAGCAAAAATAGTGCGAAGTAATAAAGTTCTTTAAGAAGTGTTTCAGTAATAAAAAATTATTAACTATAGTCTGCTGTTTAAATAATTATAAAAAAGCTAGTAACAATATTTATAAAAATAAAATCTTTCTCTTTACCTTTCATTAATAAGATTAACATTTTTCAGCCTGGTGACTTCAGAATTGATGCAGTAATGTTGTCTGGAAGCCAGTGTGACCACTCTTGTGTCTTCTTTGAAGATTGTCCTTTTTATTTCACCAATGAATTGAGACAATTGACTGTGAGTTCTACTGCTTATATAAATCTGAAAGAGATTTTCTTTTTTAATATTCAGGATACTTTGTATTGTGCACACTACAAAAAAAATGATACAGAAATACTGTATGGTTCCGAAAGAAGTGAAAGAAATAAATTCTGTCATCAAAAAACCCGACTGCTTAAAAAGCGAACTAAAAAGACGTAAACAAGGAGAAAATCATGGGGTGCAGTCGGAGGATACTTATTCGCAAGCTGGCTGACCAAAACCAGATGTATTCTCCAACTGCACAGCATGATTTTCTCCTTGTTTACGTCTTTTGAGATCGCTTTTAAAGCAGTTGGGTTTTTTATTTATTTTTTTATTTATAGCTTTTTAGTTTTTTTTTTCCGAATATGGTACATTTAAACATATAAGTGTTTTATATTTTTAAAATCACCTCTTAAAATCCTTTACTTTGATATCCCACATGATATGACGTACATTCGTGGTGGGGTGACCCGGACTGCCAGGCACTTCTTCTCATGCAACAGAGCGGGTGGGCGGTTGCGGATAGCCCGACCCCGGCTGCGGGACCGACCACTGGCTGCTGCATCACTGCCAGTGGGTGATCCTGCGGTCGGGGCATCTCCCAATGAGATCCCGGACAAGAGAAGTTCCCAAAAGCCAAAATCCCTGGCCTAGGGTAACCCGTATACCCTTATCCTATGTGCCCATCTCCTAACAAAGCCATCCTTCCCTATCCGCACAGATCCTGTCAATCCTTAAATCCCTAGGTCATCTCCCAAGCCTAGGGTGACCCCCAAGAAACCCACACCCACATCCACAAAATTCCTTCCCTCCTATCCCTCAGTCCCGTCGCTCCCAGAGGAAGGGTAACCTCGGTTCCAAAAAAAGCCCACCCCCCGACTACATGAAAAAGCAGACTGACCAACCAATTACCCAGGTGGGTCCCGGCCAAGCCGGGGAATCCCACACCGCTTCGGCGGTTAGCTCCCATCGTATTATGGGGGGAGCACCATTCTGCAACGTCATCGACTCATTAATGCCGCGCTTCTCTGCGCGGCTGGCAGCTGATTTAGCGCCCAATCCACAGGCTGCGAATAACGCGCCCATAAACCCGACCATGGCTGCGACTAACGCGCCTTTAAACCCGACTCCGGCTGCGACACACGCGCCAACACCCACTACACGGGGCATGCCCCCTGCGAACCTCTGGCAACAGAGCGTCATGCGGAGCAGCTCCACCCACGTATATAGTGACCCAGACAGACAAAACAAGCCTGACACAGGGAAGGACGACAGACCTGGCAGCTCTACCACTCTCTCGGCTGTAGTCGATGAAGTACGCCTGGAAAAGTGCGGAAAAATCCCAGCCCGAGAACAGGAAGTAGGCGACCGAAAGCGTAGTTCTCGCGAAGGCAACAGCCAGCGCGAAGCGCGATCGGACGCTGAAGGGTGGGTACGAGTCCAGCCACGAGTACGCGCAGAGCGCGGAAAGGGGTCGGACACGGGGCTACGCGACCAGCCGCAAGCACGCGAAGGGGAAACCCAGCGCGACAAGCGGTTGGACGCGGGGCCACACGACCAGCTGCAAGTACGCGCAGGGGAAACCCAACGCGAAAAGCGGCCGGACGCGGACCCAAGTGAGCGGGGGCAGGTACGCGAAAGGGCAACCCAACGCGAAGAGCCTCCGCAAGCGGTAGTACCTGCCGGGGCCGCCGCCCGACCCCAAGACACTGACACAACCTACACTCGACCGAGACACAAAAGGGGCAAGCGCTCCCATGCCTCACGCCGGGCGTTGCTGGCATCCAACGCCCTGCCAGGCACCTCAAACCCGAAGCCTGTACCGAGTGGGACGGGGCCGGGGAAGAGGACGCGCCCCGACGACACGGCCTCACCTAGCACGCTCCGAAGGACATTCCTGCGCGGCTAGCGGTAGCAATCTGCCTTCCCCACCCCAGTAGGGAGCTAACTAGAGATGAGGCCGAGCACGTTAAGACCGCCCTGGAGGACAGACTACTGGACTCAGACCCGTCGACGCCACTCCCGGCCTTCCGCGGATACCCACGGGTAGCGGAATCCACACATCAGACTCCAAGACAACGACCAGATACTGACGGTGCTCAGACAGACCGACGTACCCACCCGTGTCCGAGCCTCGCTCTTCGTCCCTCGCTACAGAGGTGACGTGATCAAGCTCCACGGTGTTCTGATCCGTCAGAACACCTGGTACGATGTAGCAAGGTGGTCGCTGTACAGGGCAACTACCATCGGTGGCGACCGTTACGGGACATACCTGACCCTGGGGTTGCCACCGGAGGAAGCTGAAAAGGTCTTGGGGCGGGAGCGACGGATATCGTACCTTTTAGGGTCGATATACGTGCGCTTCTGGCCCACGACCCGCTCCTCCGACACCCAGACCGAAAGCACACAGACGACAAAACCGACGACAACACTGACGAGCGACACGGACATTGTCCAACTCGAGATGGAGATGGCCCGAGCGGCAATGGCCGATGTCGACGACACCATACCGCCTGTATCACCCGGCTGGAACGACCAACTCCTTACCTCGGTGCCAGGAGATACAGACACACAAGACGAAGAGAAATACCGGGAGGTGGAGACGGAGAGACTATCAGATGGATCCGTCTCCGATTAACCCCACTCCACCTCCAACAACGCCCCTAAACATCATCCAAACTAACCTCCAGCATAGCCAAACTGCCACGGCTAGCTTACGCAGGGCACTGGAGGTTAAGCACCGAACCATCGCACTGATCCAAGAGCCGTGGATCAGGAACACCAGAATATGTGGCCTCGGTAACATCGGAGGTAAGATAATTCTCGACACACATGGCTCAGACAAGCCAAGAACCTGCATCTACATACCCAAAGAAATTCCCTTTACGTCACTGACCCAATTCTGTTCCAGAGACCTGACAGCTGTCAGGCTCCAAACCGAAGGTAGCGTTCCGGATGTTGTACTGGCCTCGGCATACATGCCAGACGAGGACACAGACTGCCCGCCAAAGGAGTTGGCCGACCTGGTGCAGCACTGTGAGCGCACCAGTTTGGACCTGATCATCTGCACCGACTCAAACGCCCACCACCCGCTCTGGGGCAGCGACACACCGAACTCCAGAGGAGAGGTACTATCCACCTTTTTATTCTCCACTAATCTTAACATTGTTAACCGCGGCTCGGAACCCACTTGGGTCACGGTCCGTGGACAAACGATTATAGACCTAACACTCGCTACAGAAAACGCGACAAACCTTATCACAAAATGGCACGTATCGGACGAGCCTTCTTGCTCAGACCACAGAAGAATCCGCTTTACACTAACTACAAACACTAAAAATCCCGCACCAAGGCGAAACCCAAGGCGTACTAATGTGCCCGGGTATAAAAACCTTCTGGCCTCGCTTTTAGCTGGGCATCTAGCACTGGTACCCACAAGGGACCAAGCACAATTAGAATACACTGTAACAAAATTATCCGAATATCTAACCGAAGCTTACCACGCATGCTGTAAATCAAGAGCGCCACAAAGCAGGAACGAGAGGAACCCCTGGTGGAACGCTGAACTTGGTAAACTCAGAGAAGCGGTGCGTAAGCAATTTAACAGAGCAAAAAACACAAGACTCCCAGAAGACTGGGAGACAAACAGCATACAAAGAGACACAATATGTATACAAAAAACAGATTAGAACCGCCAGGAGGACGGCATGGCGTAGATTCTGTGAATCCATTGAGACAAATAATGCCGCCAGGGTACGGAAAATACTATCAACCGATCAGGACCGAACCCTCGGCACGCTGAAAAAACCCGACAACTCATACACACAAACAGATCACGAGACCAGCAAGGTCCTCCTCGAAACTCACTTCCCGGACTGTAAAATCCTGGAGGACAGGACGTGGGAAGTGGATATCGAATGGACCCCAACGGAACAAGATTGGTCAAGAGCCCACAATATAGTAACAGTAGAACGGATAAAATGAGCGAACAACAAGCCTACAACACCTTCAACACCTTTCAACCTTTCAAGTCGGCGGGGCTGGATGGCATCTTCCCAGCCCTGCTGCAGTGGGGGGTAGAATATCTAACACCATGGCTGTTGGAGATCTATCGGGCCAGCATAGCACTAAGATACATACCTCTTGCATGGCGAGAGGTAAAAGTCATCTGCATACCCAAACCTGGAAAAACTGATTACACACAACCCAAGGCGTATAGACCTATAAGCCTCACATCATTCTTACTGAAAACCCTCGAAAGACTCTGTGATAGGCACATCCGTGATGGTGGCGACGTGGCCTCTCCGGGTAAAACCACTTCACAAACAACAGCATGCGTACTCCACAGGCAAATCAACAGAATCCGCGTTACACAACGTGGTTTCTAAAATTGAATGCGCAGTGGACCATAAATGTTCAGCACTGGCTGCCTTCATTGATATCGAGGGCGCTTTCGATAAGACCACGTTCAACAGCATAAACACGGCCCTCGACAGACACAGCATAGACCCGACCCTAGGAGGCTGGATCACCAACATGCTCAAACTGCGAGCGGTTCAAGTCACGGTTAACAACACCACAAGAGCCGTCGTCGCGAAGGGTTGTCCACAGGGGGGCGTCCTTTCACCACTCCTGTGGAACCTAGTAGCAGACAGCCTCATCAAAACACTCAACGACAAAGGTTATTTCACTGTTGGATACGCAGATGATATAACAATAATAATAAACGAGACCCACGAAAACACTCTATGCAATCTCATGCGTCAAGCCCTAAAACTAGTAGATAAATGGTGCAGCGAGCACCAACTCTCAGTGAACCCCACAAAAACGGAACTAATTCTCTTCACGAAAAAGAGGAAACCGATGACAATGCAACTACCAAGATTCTTTGGAACAACACTAAGCCTTTCAACCTAAACCAAGTACCTGGGTGTTAATTTGGACAAATAATTGAATTGGGCGAAACACATGAACTATATCACTACAAAAGCCAGCAAATCCCTGTTTCAGTGCAAGAGACTGCTGGGCAGGAATTGGGGGATCAGCCTCATGGTCACCCTCTGGCTATACACCACAGTCATCCGACCAATCATTACATACGGCTCGTTGGTCTGGTGGTCCAGGACAGACCTCAGCACAGCCCAAAAAGATCTCGAAAAACTGCAGCGGTTTGCTTGCATTGCAATAACTAGCAGTATGAGAACTACACCCACGGCCACCCTACAGGCAATGCTGGGACTGCCACCTCTGCATCTTATCGTGCGGGAGGAGGCAGCCCTGGCTGCTTTTAGACTCCACCTATCAGGTACCCTAAATAAAGACTCCAGAGTTAAGCACACACGCATAAAGGAGGACGCGATCAAACGAAAACCCTTGTTAGCGTCACCATGCGACAAAGCCCCAAAAACACACCACTTCCATAGACACTACAACATAATACTTACAGAAGAACGATGTGACTACTCGGGCCCGAAAGACATGAGGGTATACACCGACGGATCGAAGTCTCCGACCCCGACTCCGGTACCGGAGTCGGGGTCTTCTCACACGACCTAAATATAAATATATCCAGACCGCTAGGAGGGTTCAACACCGTCTATCAGGCGGAGTGTGTGGGCATCATACTGGCGGTCCACGCTCTAGAAGCCAGGAGGGTTACGGACACTCACATACGTATACTCTCCGACAGCGCCTCAGTCCTCCAATCCTTACGGAAAAAATATATTACATCAAAATTAATACTAGAATGCCACAACGCACTGGAACAAATAACCGTATCTAGTCGTAACACGGTGACACGGCAATGGATAAAGGGACACAGCGGATTGTTGGGTAACGACGCGGCTGACGAGCTCGCGAGGCGAGGATCCAGCACGACGGTCTATGGACCCGAACCTGTTGTACCCATCCCCTTCAACCAAATACGCAGGTGGCTAAAGGAATTCACCCAGGCACAAGCGGAAACCTGGTGGACTTCGGCACCAGGCTGCAGGCAGTCCAAAGAGGCTTTGCCATCTTTGGACAGTAAGCTTACCAGGCGTTTGCTACGCCTGGACAGGAATGGCCTGCGCCTGATGACGGGGACCGTCACGGGACACTGCTCACTAAATAAACACTTTCACACCATAGGCATAACGGACAGTCCTCTATGCAGGGCATGCATGGAGACTGAGGTAACCGTTGCGCATGTTCTCTTTGAATGCACAGAGGTCACCACGATAAGAACACAAACCCTCGGGTCGCCCAGATCATACACAGACGTTCTAAGTAAGCCAGGAGCCCTAATTAGCTTCTGGAGGGAGGTGGGCTGGTTGGAATAACCCACCCAACGGCCGCCATGGCCCACGCACAATGGTCCACCGAAGGACTAAGTGCGGAAACCAAACCCCATAACATAGAACATAGATATCCCACATGATGGCTTTGGAAGAAAAAAAAATTTGGTCCTCCACAATATGGCGCCCAAAATCCGCCATTATTCTATTTTCCAATTTTATTGTAGGCAGTGACACTCGCAGGGTTAAGATGAATCGATTGACGTAAGAAGTTTCGAAATCGGCCAACGCGTTTGGTCTCATTAAGTACGTAGTACATATTATTTCAATGTTAGGTCTCTAGACCGCCACATAGGAACAAACATACATAGACTGATAAACACATTATCCTCCTACGGTCGTCGGGTAAAATTAGAAGCTCATCATTGTTTTTGAGCTAACACTATATACCTCCAACTTATTGGGAAATAAGAAGGGCTATCTGGACGAGAGTTCAAACCCAGCTATGGACTCAACCTTTGGCAAAAACCTGATCTAACTCAAAGATAAATTAAATTTTCAGAAAGTCTTACTTTAATTCAGAAAGACTTACTTTAGTTATTGGATCATCATCATCTACCACAGTTTCTTCACAGTCAGAATCTCTATCTTCTTTATCCTCACACTCTTCTAGAATGAGATCCCTATCTTCTTCCATGCCCGTTTTGTCTTCTAGAACATTCTCTTTCTCATTTTCTACTTTCTCTGTTTTATCTTTTTTATTGAAATAGAATTGAATAGTCTTATTTGCTGCATTTGTTTTCTGTTTGGAAACACGAACTTTCATTTGATCAAATAGATCTTTCTGTTTTTTAATTTTATCTAGTTTTAGTTGTAATGTTACTAGAGTCTGTTTTTTCTTGATATTCTCATATTCTTCTGTGAGCCAGTCATCAGATGCTGGAATGAAGAATACCGTTTGGAGCTGGGACATGTGATTGTTAAAGAAAGTTTTTTTTTCATGAACTTTTATCTAGTTCTAGATTATGATAAAAAGTACCACTTCAGTAAATTAATAGTAACAATGGAATGGAAGGTTTGTGGTTAACAAATTAAATTATACTTTAAGAAATTAGAAATATTATCAGAGAAGTAGAAAGCCTTTTTACCTGTGCTATTAGATATTTCTGCTTTTAGCTGAGAAACTTCTTTTTCTAGCTCTTCAAATATTTTCTGATTACTGTCCCTTAACCATTTCAGAGCTCCACAACAGATGCTTAGGGATTTACCCTAAAAGTTACAAAATATTAATAAAATAATATGAAGTGTTCCAAGAATAATGTATTATTTTAATGTTTATCGTGTAAGGCTACTGCTGGCTCGGGCAGCCAGAGTGTGCTCTCTACACTATACACAAATCTGCATGACCCACACAGCATCTGTGTGTGAGTGTGCAGCGCAGTGGCGATGTAGCAGCACTTCAGCGAACTACTTGCTTCCACGGACTCCACCGGGACAGGTGACACCTCTGTATTTGTATTTCAAACATAACAGCATTAAAACCATTCGCCTAAAGTATACAGTCCACTTATTTCTCATCCAAGAGCTATTACAACCATTAATACACGTGATTTTAGATAGTGTTGTGTTTTTGTTATGGTGTAAGTTTAGGATAAGACATATTCTTAGAAATTTGGAAAATGGAAAGCCAACCAACCCAGTTGTCATGCTATTGCTTGGAGTAAGCCACACTTGATTTTCCACTGGCAAGGTAATGAGTGAGTATAGGTAAAACATGCTGATTAGTGCTAACTACTATTTATTTTCTAACTTAGCACCTTGGCTTGGCACCTTCTTGGCAGTAGGTTACCTGAACGTAAATTTGCTTTACCTCAGTTAATTCAAAGAAAACCATGTTTCTCAGTTAAAATCGAGAAATAAAATGTACAATAAAAAACTTACGGTTCCAGTTGGGCTCTCAAATATTCCAAGTTTCTGTTCTTCCAAAGTTAAATAGAGTTCTCTCATAAACTTTCCTTGAATGTCATATGGTTTGAAAGGAAAAGGAAATTTTGTCTCCATTTTAGTCTAATAGATTCTATAATCTGTTACAACCCCGTTTTTAACAACAACAAAGCCAAAAAACAAGATGAACAAGAATCACAATCCATCAAGAATACAATACAAAGCAATTTCGCGCCACCCGTTCCGTCACAAACTCAGAAGTTCAGAACAGGTGATTTTGACATTTATGCCACTTGACAGTTTCAATTTTTTTTTTTGGTCGTTCTACTGAGGCCTTCAAGTTTTCTGATATTATGATTCGAAGATACGATTTAAAGTTCTTGGACGGCTAAACGGTAGAGCAGCTGCTGGTCTAACTTAGCTAAGTTAGATCAGCAGTTGCCTCACGGTCCAATCTTCAAGAATAAGGAACGGTTGCGGAGTCCGTGAGTCTTCCGTGCCTTGGAAAGCACGGCCATTATTTAGGCTTAATACGCATTGGGAATTTTAATCGCGTGAATTTTATTCGCGCGTATTTTTGTAGTATTATTGCCGCGCGAAGCAATGCGTGCAGTTTCATACAAGTCCATAGAGCAGATTAGGCGAAAAAAGAACGCCTACCTAAGCTTACAGAGCTATATCCTTTACGGTGCCCTTCATCAAACTCTCAAACTACAATTTCAAAATATTGGTTTTAGACAAAAAAGCAACCCCGTTGACTACTGTCATCTCTACTGCTGTCAATGCAATGTCAGATTGGTGACGAAAACCATAGACCTAATAAATACTATGGACCCGAAATACCTACAAAAAAAACGTGCCTACCTAAACCTTAAAATGGCACTTAAAATGTCTGCCGATGCTATGGTTGTGTTAATCACGAAACACACACACATTAATAATACAAAAAGTAAACAACCATTTGACAGCAGGACTACCACGAACACAACCACAAATTTCGGCAAATAATATGGCGAATATGGCACGTACTGACAGCTGTCACTACGTAATAACAAAATGTTGCCATAATGAGCAACAACTGAAATATTGTTGTCTCTTTTGTTAAATACGATTACTACATTAGAAGAAATGAGACAAAATGATGTTTCACATTCTGTATCGTATTTCACTCATATTTGTATAAGCTAATGTATGTATAGAATAATAGGGCGCCTCCATGTTTTTCCTAGCTCAATGACGAAAACGAATGGAATGGAAATGTCTCAAATGTCATTGACTGATGTCATAGTCAATCGACAAATCGACAGAATTCCCAAAAAGCTCTAAATACTTACTGCTTATTATTTTAAATAAATTGTTATTCTAACGTGGGAAGTTTCGTAACTTTTGAAAATGTCTCATAAGTAAGTAGCATTTCGGATCCGAATACAGTATTTGCTTATAATCTACTTGTTTAGAAATAACTTTCAATGTACGATTCGTTTCAGCATTAAAATTCTTCCCGGTGCTACTGTTTGCGAGGATTGTACTTTAGAAGGAGACATAACAATTGGCGGAGGGACAGTTATTCACCCAAGAGTGACCATCATAGCCGAGGGTGGACCTATAATAATTGCCGAATACTGTATTATTGAAGAATACTCTACTATTATTCATAAGTAAGCAAGTTTTATGAGCTAATACTGCAGGTGTTTGAAGCCAAAAGCATTTCGAAACAGTTAATTTTTGTGAGTCTTTAAAAAAAGGTTATCACAAAAATATCTTGCACCAAATATTCAAATGTTTTAGTCTATATGGTAAATACCTAAAAAGAAATCCACAGTGTTAAATGATTACATTACTACTTTACAGAAAGAGTGAAAAACAAGAGAATCCCCCTAAACCCTTATTCATTGGAGCTCACAACGTGTTTGAGGTGGGCTGCAAGTTGGAATCACCGTGTGGCCATATTGGAGAAAGCAATGTGTTTGAGTGCCGGTCCTACGTAGGAGTAGACGTCAAGATAGGAAGTGGTTGTGTGATTGGTAACTTTTCATTCTTATTTATTACATTTCGGAATTTATTAAAACTTTATGCACATTTAAAATCACTTTATAGGCCGACAACAAGTATGCAAAAAATCCCTTTATATTTTTTTACTGTCACCTTAAGTATTGAACAGTGCTTTGCTAACCCCCAGTTTCCCAGCTCAAACTTATCGGAGAATTAATGTGACAAATTGCCAAGCAGTCATTAACATGTAATTCTTCGATAACTTTGAGTTGGAAAACTGAGGGTAAGATGACCATTTGAAAGTGGAATATTCTGTGTTTAATAAGTTGAGAGTTAAAGTTTTATACCTCACTTAGACTTTGCAGGGCCTTCTGCATAACTTATGAAACCTAAAAAAGGGAACTGTATAATTAAATCTTAATACAAACATCCACATTCAATAGCCACAGGTAAGGGAGGTAACCTTAATATATTTTCATTTTATTTCAGGTGCAGCTTGTCGTCTAACAGAACCACAAACTCTGCCTGATAACACTGTGATATGGGGATCTGATCATCATGTCAGAGAAGCACTAGAGAAGCAGCCGTCACAACTTTTGCAGCTAGACTTTTTGAGCAAAGTCATGCCTAATTATCACAGGCTAAGGAAACCAAATGTTCATAAAAGACAGCCTTCTACAAGACAATCTCAAGAATCTTCCCCAAAAACATAAGAATAACCAATATTAATTTGTTAATAACTGTTGTATTATATTATTCTAAATAATTTGTAGCTTGTAATGCACTATGTTAAGATTATATATTTATTTAATGCTTTCACTGAATAATCATGTATTTTGATAGTGAAAATATTAGTTTGATTTTTTCAGATCTACTAGTTGCTTTTTACTCCAAGATCCCGGAACCCCCAGATATTTCCCACCTTTTTCGTGCTGATGCTAATGGTAAACATACATATTACTCAGTTTTTTTACAGCACCAATTTGTATGCATGATTTACAAAATATTTATAAGTAACTAAATAATATTCTTAGTGTGTCAATTTAATATTGTGTTTGGCCCACAATTAAACAATATTTATCGCCTAATTAATAAATATAATAGTCTAAGAGCTGGTTGTCACCTCGAGAGAGAGGTCCTATTCACAAGGTTGATAATTGATCAAATTGTTTTATTAACGGGTTCTTCAGAAAGGCCAGATGCGCAGTACTCATGACTAGTGTGCGCATACAGTGTTTCTTTCAGATACTACTTGTAGTATCCTTACTGCCCCCCCGGGGCGTTTGGAATTTAATCAACAGTAATAGGTTGCCACTCTCTCACTTTCGCGCGTCTACAGCAGATTTACGTATATTCGCGACGAATAGCCCTACAATTTGGCAAATTATTTAAACCTGGTATCATTTTAGAGCTGGATTATTAAAGAAGCCAATTAGAAACCAGAATAGCGCCTAGAAAGAACGACACACTTTCGGGAATATCGCCATCCCTTTTCCTCTAACGCTATCCGATACGGTTCTCCCACTCTAAACAGCTGTATATAGTAAGTAATTTAGCGTTTGTAGAATGAAAATTATAGCTGTGTCCTTATCAAAGAGTACATTATATTATAGGGGTCCTTATCGTTATGTGTACGCAAGAAAAAAGCCACGAAGAATAAGATTTTTGTAAAGAATATTATTCTTCGTGGCTTTCTACAATGATATTTTGACAATTTTGGTTCAGCCTAAAGCATCTTTTATTCATTAAAATACTAATAATAATTGGAATTGATTTTAAATATTACTTTGTTTCCTATATTTACTCCGCCCCCCCAGATCTCTTAACCGCCCCCCCCCGGAGCAGGTGGCATTCTGTTATTTCTGCCTAAACCCAAGGGATGAAAGCGTGAATTTATGTGTATATGGGAGCTCTAGGATTTTGCTCTATTATGATTAGGTTTTATTCAGATTGTTACAAGCATGCTGCTCTGAAGATGTGGAGCTAAGAATTATTGTAAACCTAGCAACAAATAAACGAAAAAAGAAAGTCGAACATAGAACCCCCTTCTTTTTGGTAAGTCGGTTAATAAATAAAATCATCTTCATCGCATCTTGAAAATACTAAAGCTTGAGTATATTTTGTATTTACCGCCATGGTGCTAAATATTCACGAATAAGCCTTTGTACCTGTTTGTAAGTACACTATATTATCACATGTATGTAATGTTGTTCTTTTTTGGTGTACAATAAATAATTAAGAATACGAAATCCTACATAAAATCAGAATAGGTATATCTCTTCTTCTTTGCGTCGCGATTTGACTCAAATTGTGGCCACCTGGATAGATCTGTCGTTGGCCTCGTTCAAGTCTTGGAAAGTGCAGGTGGTTGTGCATGCTGGGCAGGAAAAGAAGTGGTTCATGTCCTGAGACGGGACTCCACACACTGGCACTGTGTTTGGGATGGGTCTAGGATATCCCATTATACCAGATAATCTCTGCAGCGACCAACCTGGGCCTGCAATTTGTTCAGAGCTTTCCAGATGGGCCACTGCAGTTCGTGCCCAGGTTCGTTCGATGCTATGCGGGAGTGGAGGAGTGAGATGTCTGTGCCTCCATAGTTCACACCTCTGGTCTGATGCGCTGTTCTTCGAAGAGATCGTAAATCTTAAACTTAAACTTTTACGACTCTTAAGCGTGCAGGTACAAGTTGGTATCCATATAGCGGGTGACGGTTGTCACGTTCCTGTTTCCTTTTTCAATACGGCAGGCTGTTGCGCAGCGAACGAGAAAATTAGCATTGAGGAGTTAGTTCGGTCTATAATTATACTTATAGCCACATTTGGAAATAGAGATGGGTAGCTGGCCGTAATTTCAATAACCTAGCTAGCTGGCTATTAGGCATGAAATAGCCGGCTAACTAGCCAGCTATTTGGCTATAGGATTTCAGAGTCAAGTAAAAAAAAAGCACCCACTGAATGAATAACTAGCGCTATCTGCATCGCATGATTTTATTAAATAAAGTATTCGATCACCCGAGATCAAGCGTAGTTAGTTCGGCTACCCCGCCAAGGGGCTTTCCTCAGCTACCCCGCTATCCCGGTTATCGGCTACGGCGGCTAAGGTGGCTATCGCGACCACGGCTACTTTGTGCGGTTATCCCGCTACGGCAGCTACTCGTTGTATCTTAAACCAAAAGGATATAGTTATGTGTCGTTACGTGATTTTTAAGTAACACAACAAAACGCGGTTTGCGTTTTGACAACGTTTTCCAAACGATCTATTTCACAACTATCTATTCACAGAATAAATTATAACATAATATTATTAAAACTATTTTACGACGCGATATTGACTCTGGATATTGCTAGCCAATAGCTAGCTATCGTATTCTCGAATACCGTAGCCGTGGCTATTTTTTGAATAGCCGATATTTAGCTAGTTATTAGAATAGCTACCCATCTCTATTTGGAAATATACTGGAAGTTCTGTAGTTAATTTTATCTGTACCATTAATGTTACAAGTGTTAAAAATAAATTTTTCGTGACTACGAAAATAAAATCTCACAAAATGAAAAATTATAGGATGTCGTCTCGGTTGGAGCGTCATCGATTTCTTTAATTTTGAAGAATTTGTTTATTTTACTACGCCTACCGTTGATTTTAATTTCAAAATCGTTTTAGTGTTTTTCGTTTTGTTTTTTTCTTTACACCTATCGCTGGGTTGTGTTGAAAAAGTTTGTAGGGCATTCAAAGGTTTACATACCTACCAACTTTGCTTGTTTTATTACCTATTGCTTTGCAGTGCATAGACTGATGGTATATCCACGGCTGTGAGTAGATGGTAGATAGCATTGGTTTAAAAGAGAAAGAGCAAGTGGTGTCTGTCTACATTTGTAGTATTCGTGACGGGCGCCATGTTGTTATTTACTTTGTGATTTTACTACGGGGAGGTAGTGCTATGGGTATATTATTGTGTTGTGCCGCTGCATCGCGTGTGTGATAATGTTAGAGGATGTACCCGTCCACGGAAGTCGGAGCGACGTCCGATCCCCCAGCAAAGCCACGACTCACCAGAGAAACCTTAGTCTGGATTTCAGGTATGTTAATTTCCAAGTTCCGTTCACTATTTGATAACAAGAGATGAATGTGTTTTGATGGATGTTTTTATCGTACCGTTAATATCCTCACGTTTCTTTGGCTCGGTTCATAGAGATTAGTAAACAGAAACTCAACAGTAAGGTAGGGTGTTGTTTACCTTTCATCATTAGTCATCTGATAAATCTGCCTGCCTTGACAAAGATAATTGAGCTCTTACAGGCTTAGGAATTACCTTTCACTACTATCTAAATCCACATTTGGATTCTGTATAATATCTTGATCCAGATAAAAGTCAAATATGATAAAACTCTTCTTTGATGTTTGATTTAAAAACCTGTTTTCTATATTAGAATATTTGCAACTTATCATAAGTTCAAGCTTTAAGGATAACAGCAATGTATTTCATCAAAAGAATTAATTCTGCTTGAGGTTACAAACCACATTATCTACAAACTTTCCTATTTATAATTATTTACAACAAATTATAATATTTACCTCTATTACCGAATTACTTGGCTTCTTTATTTAAACTAACGTCAATATTTAATCAACGCTTCTAATAATTTAAAATTTATTGTTCTACATAAAGATGGTCTATACCATAAATGTGAAACACATGGGGTGTACCTCGCATATTAAACTATAACTTCATAATTAAAGTCTTCTATCTATTATTTTATGGCCCATAAAAATATAGATTGCAATTTATTAGCCGATTTAATGGTCTGTGTACATGGTTTGGCTAATGAATGTAACAAAACATGTTTTTAATACTACACAATATGTTTTGAAACATGTATGGGGCACATGTGAATGAAATGGCTCATAAAATTATTGAGTCTAATAGAAACCAGCATTTTCATGGAGCTTTGCTTTTGTGAGCAGAAAACTGGCATAACTACCTATCTGTGTGAAGGGGGGGTCTTTTCTAACAAGCTAATATATTTTAAAACACTATTATTTGTGGGTTCAATCCTGGGGCCTATCTGACAATTGAATTTTTCTGGGATCTCTTGCGGTCGCATACATCTTGACATCAGTTGGATGACTGTGACTGCATTTCCTCTTACCTATGGTTCTTAGCGAAAATATAGCTTTTATTGTTACTTCCAGTTCAGACTTTTTTAATTACATTTTTTATGACAGCATAATATTGCTTACCGTGTAGCTTACATGCACTCCTGTTTTATTGTGTCTACTTCATAGAGATTTAATATTATTATCATCTATCAGCCTTGCACCAATATACTGAAGCATGTAAACATATGTTTTCAATTAAACTTAAAACAATATGTTACACTACTGAATTAAAAATGATATGAAAGAAAAGTTTGTCACATAAAAATGATAAAGATGGCTCTTATCTAAAGTTAATGAATTATATCTTATCAAAAAAATTCTGAGTCACATAATGCATTTAAATGTCCAGATGAAGATAACAAGGTATTGTAAAAATACTTTTTGAAAGAGCAAAGTGCCGAAAAGGGTGCTTCAAATACCAATTGGGGGCTTCAAAGGGTGCTTCAAAATGTTGTAATTAGTAATTTACTTTGAGAAACACTAAACAAATTAGCACTATGTGTCCATCTATTAGTTTAATCATTAAAGCAGCAGTCACTTGCTGAATTACCTAGGTAGATAAGGGACTCCATTCCGCACTTAGGCTTTCATTTGGTCTGTTTTATGTGGATTTACCTTTAGGTAGGTAGATAAGGGACTCTGGTCTCCAATCCGCACATAGACTTCCATTTGGTATGTTGTGTGTGGAATTACCTCTAGGTAAGTAGATAAGGGACTCTGATCTCCAATCCGCACTTAGACTTCATTTGGTCCGTTGTGTGTGGAATTACCTCTAGGTAGGTAGATAAGGGACTCTGATCTCCAATCCGCACTTAGACTTCATTTGGTCCGTTGTGTGTGGAATTACCTCTAGGTAGATAGATAAGGGACTCTGATCTCCAATCCGCACTTAGGCTTCCATTTGGTCTGTTGTGTGTGGAATTACCTCTAGGTAGGTAGATAAGGGACTCTGATCTCCAATCCGCACTTAGACTTCATTTGGTCCGTTGTGTGTGGAATTACCTCTAGGTAGATAGATAAGGGACTCTGATCTCCAATCCGCACTTAGACTTCCATTTGGTCTGTTGTGTGTGGAATTACCTCTAGGTAGGTAGATAAGGGACTCTGATCTCCAATCCGCACTTAGACTTCATTTGGTCCGTTGTGTGTGGAATTACCTCTAGGTAGGTAGATGAGGGACTCTGGACTCCAGTCCGCACTGGGCCTGCGTGGTGGATTATAGCCCATTCCCTTTCACAGTGAAGAGGCCTGTGTCCCAGCAGTGGGGACATTAAAAGGCTGATGATGATGATGAGATAAGGGAATCGGTTCCACACTTAAACTCTTATTTGTTCTGTTGTGTGGGTCCTGGTGGATAACCTGTTGTTATTGTTTATTAATTGCAATTGGTATGGTTATCACACTATTATTATAAAGGCGAAAGTTTGTGAGTGTGTGTGTTTGTTACTCTACCACGCAAAAACTAAGTAACGGATTTGAATGAAATTTGGCACAGAGATAGACTGTAGCCAGGAATAGCACAAAGGATACTTTTTAGCCTGAGAATATGCTCCCTCGGGATATTTTGACAATTACGCGGCCGAAACTGCTGGCAGAAACTAGTAGTTTGTAATTTTTTTTATTAAACTAATAATTAAACCAAAATGTTAGTAGCAGGTGTTTATTCAAATCATACAAATTATAACTTGCTCTAGGATATTTTTACTTCCAAACAAACTTTGGAATCAATTTGGTATCATCGATATGACAAGAAGAAGAATTGAACACATCAAATTTGTAATGAGAATGGATGTATGATTTGTCAACTGGAACCATATTTATTGTTTCAAAAGTGATTTATCACGATTTCTTTGAAACTTTCTTAATACATTCTCATCTGCATTCTAAATTCAAATGGCCAATAATACAGTGTTACCTTTATGGAAACATAATAATATCTCAAAGTATTAAGGTTTAATATGTTAATATTTAAAGCATTACATTACAAAATGAACCAGCCTTGGGATCTTGCTCATTGGTAATGTGTAGTGTTTCCTTTTTTACTGGCATTCCAGTGTATGCCGCTAGTTTTATTCACACATAAGGTATGTTCTGCTCTGCTAACTTGTTGAACACCTGTTACTGATTTTTAATAGTTGGTAGCTATGAATAAATAGTTGCCAGTGGAAATAATTGTTGGAATACACAACAAGCAATTAATGTTGCTTTATGAATGGTGTATGATGTATGCTTGATGACAGTGTCCTATCAAAACTTTTATTTCCTGTGGTAATTGCGGTTCCTGTTAAGCTTTTAAAACTGTACTAACAATGATCTAGAGTGGGATTTAAAAAAATCATAATATCAATTAAAGGTAGATATTGACTTATGTTAGGTCCTAATCTATTTACCCTTGATTAACTACGAAGATGTATGAACGTGAGTGAAGCAAAAGAAGTATGTAAGGATCGTAACAGGTGGCTTTCTGTAGTTTCTGTCTACCTCCTATGAGCCTATGAGAAAAAGGCCTGAGTTTATGTATGTATGTATTAGGTCCTATTTTATTTACCCTCGATTAACTACTTACAGGCTACAGCCCTTACTGGAACAAATAAAAAGGTCTTTGGCATGACCCTAAACTTTATACTGCATTCTTCTCACCCAAGATAACTCTTTGTTTGCAAAATCTGCCATAATATTCATAACCAGTTTTCTGGCATTTTGTTATGCTGATCCTCTGATATTTATTTACAGAACACAGTTTGATCAGACAATGTACTGAGGCCTTAGTGCGAGTTTTTACTCACGCTCACTCGTGATACGTAAACGATTTCTTATGTAACTCGCACTAAGGCCTCAGAGGCCTTAGTGCGAGTTTTTACTCACGCTCACTCGTGATACGTAAACATCATTTTGTATTGAAACTGGATAAGCGCCGTCTGGTGACGGTAAGGAGAAACCACTTTTTTTGTATACATTTTGACATAAGAGATCGTTTACGTATCACGAGTGAGCGTGAGTAAAAACTCGCACTAAGGCCTCTGATCATTATTAAAACTTTATTTAGTCACGCGTGAGACATTCGTTGAACACTTATTTGATTGTAATTAAGCTAATGCGTATTTCATTAAAGATTCTTACCAAGGTGTGATAAGTTAACCACAATACGTCGTTATAAGAACCTAGATTCCGGTACAATTAGCATTCCAAACCTACTAATAAATCAGATAAATCTTCACCCTTTATTCCGGGTCTTAATTAACGGGGCTTTACCCGATTCTGCGTTATAATTTCGCTATCGGAAGGGAAGCTGGCAAGGTTTTGGAGCAAGCTTATTCTAAATCTTACGACTTTTAAAAATAGTCCATATCGATGTTTTCAAAGTCGTTATAGATTTAGGGAAAGCCCACAATTTCGTCGTCAGATTTGCTTATTAATGTCATTTGACGTCAAGCCGGACCAAATCAAATGAATATGAATGGCCCCGCACATTAAGTATTCATTTTGGAAATCTGAATGTCGACCTTTGACTAAAGGTCTCCTATCTAAAACCTTTTAGATATATTCTCGGTGTTCTTTCACTCCAAGCCACTATACACAGGTATCAACTTTTCGCCCTGATGCGTGTTCTTAAACCCTTTTAGCTCCCCCTCTAATTAATCCAGTGTTGTTAAAGATACAGTAAACACAGAGCGGTATGTAGGGCGTCTTTGACCGCAGCTCTCGGCCCAGGTGAATGTACGGGGGCGAAAGTAAAAGTGGTCAGCGTCTCGAGTCTACGGAAAGCGGCTACCCACCTCGATTTCCTACGTTCTCACCTCAACACGCCATGTTTTTTCTCGGGTGTACTCAGAACCCTTGACATTAAGGTAAACACACCGACATTAAACCGTAAAACATACTCATAGGTTATCCTCTACCGAGAAACATTTTAATTCAAGAACATATCTGATTTCATACTTGAAATCTTCACGAAAAACATTCATGATTCTAAGATGAACTTATTAGTATTCGTTTCACAAAGTTCGGGGATCCAAAGAATACTTCCGTATCTCGGAAATTAATATTTTCTGGGCCAATTAGAGCTTTTAATTAATTTCTGTCAAAATTAATCTTTATTTATGTCTTAAGAATAGTAAGGGCTGATGTACAAAGCTGAATGAGTTTAGTACAAAAATAAATTATTATGAAACTAGTGAGAAATGCGTAGGAGTTGTAGTACTCATACTTTCATTGAATGTTGCTAATGATGTGCTAAAAATACCTACTTCACTTCAAAGAACCCATTTACTGTGTACTCAGTTGCTGCTAGGTTAATAAAAGAGATTCTTGGTGCGAAAAAGGATAACATTAACTTGTTAGTTGCCCTCATGACCGGTTCATTAAGTACACTGTACACCGTTTTCTATTGATTTCTCAATTTCACACGACATGCCAGAATAACTTTGAACATTTTGTATTCTCTATTTGCGTCGCAATACTTTTCGAATAATCCATACATAGGATACGATTGTATAGATGTACCCCTTTTTCCGCACTTAAGACGCCCATATTTGGTCCGTTGTGCGTGCAGGCCTTCCATACATTTGCTGTCAAATGTATATGGATTATTCGAAAAGTTTTGCAACGAATCGAGGATTGAAATATTAATAATATCTAATCACATCATACACATCATATCATCAGCCTATTAATGTTCCCACTGCTGGGACACAGGACTTCTCCTCTCTGTGAGAGGGGAGAAATATCTAGTCAGTCACTGAAAAATATACATCACTTAAAATGTTTTCGCAAGTAACGAGGCAACGCACCATGTAAGTAGGTATGAAGTACAGGCTATTTTCGTCATCTCGGTGACATTCGCAACCAATACAACACAAGGTTGGCAAATTGTCGTCAATCTTCACGAACCGTAATTTATAATGTAAATTCCTTTTGTGCAGCAATGAAGCCTTAACTTTTTGTCAAGCTTTAATGATTTCCTTGACTTTGTTTTTCCTCTCCGTAACCTCCTCAACTGCGCTGCTCATCCGTGCTACGGAATACGCTAGCAGAATTAAACAAGCCGTTTCATTGAACAATAGAAGTCCAGCGTCATGTTTCTCTCGGAGCGTAAATATTCACAAAGTGCTAAACTCAGTTAACGATTTTGAACGGATTCATCAACGGCCTGGTCCAATGATTAATTGCTTTTTGTTCATGTTACGCTTGAAACAAAAGCTTTTTGTTCTTCCGTAATCGATCAT
Organism: Orthosia cruda; assembly: GCA_964057195.1. Lineage (NCBI taxonomy): Eukaryota > Metazoa > Arthropoda > Insecta > Lepidoptera > Noctuidae > Orthosia > Orthosia cruda. The sequence continues at coordinate 38,931,316 of OZ059830.1, forward strand.
TTGATTTGGAACAATTGATAGTAATATAGAATGTGTTGAATGTAACCTTGTTTTTGTCGCTTCAAAGCCAACAACACAACAGTAGCACTGGTTTTGTGTGCTGAGTCAATTAGTAAGTGTAAGAAGACGGTCACGCGACCCGCCCGTAAAAGCATTACAAGGCTTTAGCCAGTGAAATTATCAACAGAAACCCGTGATAAGCAATTGAAAAGGGATCATAACTTCATCTCCAGCAGCCGACAGCGGAAATCGGAAGTTAACACATCGCTGGCCAAACTTTTTGCTAGCGCACTGAAGCTGGAGCAAAAAGTAGATAAAAGCAAAAGTTTGTTGCGCAAACAAACTATTCTATAGGAGAGCAAGTTTTTGCTCTACGCTACTATCTGCTCGCTGCATGCGAAAAAGTACTGTCTGGGTTGAAGTGATCAATATTATTATGGTCCGTGGTATCAACAACCTTCGTCCCGTCATTTGGCGCCCAGCGTTAGATTCGTTATCTAGAAGTGCCCCTTCAGAAAGCGAGTGTGGCACTGTTTAGCCAATTACCACGCTAATTATGTTGACCCTTCATTGTTGCCAATCAACGTCGGTACTCCAGGAATGCGGCACGCTACTGGCCAAGACGCCCGCGATTATTAAACGAGCTCGTTTATTGTTATCGTCCAAATTAACTAGACCCGTCTAGCATAACTTTATTGTATTGAAACACAATACTCTTCATATCACACTAAGACTTAATGTACCAAGACAGCGATGTCTTCCAGGAGCTCATATAAGTATGGTCCTGATTTATCATAAGAATTTTTTGTAGTCAATCCGTGACACGATTGCGTTCGTCGGTGTATGATATGAGTACTAATTATTAGAACAGTATGCTTCGTGCATTTTTCACCCGTATGTAATTGTACACGTCTTTGAATATCATTAAACTTGTGCAAATAGAGCTGGCGAAATGCAGAGATAAGATAGTGAAGCGAGTTTTATTTGAGTGACAATTAGTTTTAGCGACTTTTAAATAAGTGGCTTGAAATGTGTAAATTATTATACTGTTATCATTAAGACCACATTCCAGTAAGTTAAATTAAGTTGGTTCTAATGCGAAAAATGAGGTAATTTCTTGAAAAAACTGGTTTATCAATATATTGGTATTTGTTAGTAAGATATTGTAATAATAAACATTTTCAGCAAATTTCAAATTAATAGGTCAATGGACAGTTGTAAAAATAAGCTGACTTTGGTGGCTATTTAGTCCTTTGTTTTTCAATATTTTTTTTCACGCTGCTCTTTAGAAACATTTTATAATATTTTTTCACAATTTGTATGGCTTTGGGTCAACAAGATGCTTATACTGTGAAACTTTAATGACTGTAGCTCTAACCGTTTGTTTGGCTGTAAAACACGTGTGACAGACGCCGGACAGACAGACGGACACATGAGTGGCAACAATAGTGTTCCGTTTTGACACTTGGGGTACGGAACCCTAATAAAAATGAGAGGGTTCTTTTTACTCATTATTTGGTATCACCTTCAACTAGCATCTTATGTTATACAGGATACTATTACTATAGATTATAGAACGATCTTATTTTTTTATTTCACGTACCTTTTGGCGCTGAGTCAGAACTGTATCACCGCGTCATCGCTACAGCGAGTATCAACATAAAAAAAAATCTCGAAACATGTCTAATTTGGTCGTCTGATAAGTCATGTATTTGTACTGAGTCGGTACATGTGCACCGAAGAACGTCGCCGCCTCGCCGCAATCACGTGGCGACCCATGAGTTCCAATGTTGATACCTAATTATTATTTTATATTTTTTTGTTATGAACTTCGTGTCTCTCATAATAATTAACTTTATAAACATCCTAGGTATTTATGCTAATGAAGAATACACAGATTTAATTTGACTTGAAATTCCGTCTGTCAGAGGTTTTCCCTGTTGTTGAGTTGATAAGCTTGTTTAATTATTTTGCTATTGTCTTCAACTAGTTCTGGGAAAATTATGGCTATTTTTGTTTTTAAATCCCACTGTATCTGTAAAAACTGGGCAATTCAAGTGCTAATTATGCATCCATAATAAAATTTGTTAAATATTATAATCACATTTTAAAATCAATCGGATTCAGAAGCCATCGTCGCTTGTGTAATTCGTAAGTAACCCAATTGTTCCGTGAAATCAACCCGAAAGAAATTTAATACAACTGCACATTGAAATTGTATACTAAACCTCTTGTATTACGTTTCCCAGAGTTCGATATTTGAAAAAAAATGTTTGGTAATATGTCGTGGCGTCATTGAAAGTTAATATAACACTGGCTGCTTACAATCTTTTATTACACTGTTCTAAAGTCCAAGTTGAACGCGGTACCCAGTTCCGTACATGTTATGATTCATTTTATATTTTCTTTGTTACGCACTCTTGTTAATGGCTAGTGTTGTACTAATGAGTTCTTCGTTATCAAGCTGATTGGAGAACTACTGCTAAATATAGTTCTGTTACGCCATCTCACCGAAAATTCTGAGGCGTATTTTTGATTTGTGTCCGTTCCTGGAATAAAGGCTTATTAATTATGTACTTCGAGGAATTTATTCAACTTAATTTGAATAAAGCTGTATGTTTTTAATGTAGCAAGTTTTAAAAAGAGGATTTTTTTTTTAATTTTTTCCGCAATATTCGCCACAGATAGGTATGAAATAACTAGCATTGGACAGGTAACTAATACAATAACAAATTTATATTGAGAGGAAAAATCAAAGCAAAATTTATTTAACAATGTGCAGAGGAAAATCAAAACAATTAAACAAGCAAAAGGAAACCAGTAACCACTTCATAATGGTGTTGAATTTAATAATGAAGACATTCTTGCGGTTTTACTTGACCACTTGCGATCCAGAGCAAAACCAATACTGTATAACTAGCCAGAGCCAATCTCGGTAATCGTTGGAGTATTTGAAGCCAATCTCGAGGTATGAATAAGACAATCCATAACTAAGCTAAACAGACAGTACTTGTATATTGTCTAACATTATTTACTGGCAGCCGAATGAATGGATTTACTATCAACACAGGCAGTTATATCAAAAATCGGATGAAAAACATGTGGGCAAGCAATGGTAGGCAACGTAAAATTGTGTTTAAATATTCCCCGAAGGCTCAAACAACATAAAAAAGATATGGAAGGCCAAATAGTTAGATGGCTTCTGTTATGATGAAGGTCTACACCTTGTCTTATTTTAACTTGAAACAGTAACTTGAGCCAATCTCTCTTCACAGCTCAAGTGTTTATTGGAGGCAATCATAACGGATGGCGTCGCATTAGCAATCTCATGGGACGTGTAACGGACCCAATGTATAGAACACAGGCTCCATTGTGAGACAAGAGCGACTATAATGTGTCTTCCCACGGATTCGTATCGAGGTCGGACTAAGGCTGAAACACACGATCGATTCAATGTGTCCGTAGCTGTCAAGAATAGTGTCGTCGTCAAATAACCAGAACTGAAAGAGTTCACATAATGTTGAATTCAACGTGAATATGGGCGGTGCATGTAGGTTAGTCTCAGACCAACAATCCACGTCCAATCTTTCATTGTTTGCTGATTTGTCACCGAGAATCGCCGATTGTTTACAATTTTACCGTTACGTACAAAGCATCTATCTACTGCCACATAATGTTATCTACTGATGTTACATGTTTCGATATTGATTGTCCTACAGTGTGCTGTAATCCTAATACGCCCACGAACTTGATATAAAGACCAAGTAGCTTATAGCCGTGATGATTAAAAATACAGTCGTCTGATCTGCTTATAGTCAGATGACGCCATTCATAACACGAAATCTTAAAAGTTGAGGACTTGTGAATATGAATATCTGAGTGACATCATTCGTTGCAAAGATGTTATTATGTTCTTCCATATAGAAAGGGGGATAAAAGTTAATGGCACAGGGGCGACGACCTATTAAGAAAGTATTTGGAAAAGGAGACATCTCTATGCTGAATATATACAGCATTTATTTGACCTTTTCTAAGTTGAGGTCAGCTAGAGTATAGCAAAAAGCTTCGGAAGCAATCAAGTCAGCTTAATGTAGCCAGGCAGATTGTTTTATGTCGGGGAGAAAATAATTCATAGAACGACTGCTGTCGGCATTGCAGAGATGTCGGTCATATAGATTATAAATCTCTGCTCGGTACTGACTAAGATTTACCACGTACCCTCACCTTTTGTTTTTTGTTATTGTTTTGAGAAAATATATGGTTATGATGTAATTTTGTCAGCAATAGCATTCGCAACTCACCAATCTTTTGCAGCTTTTACGAATTTATTAACATCGTTTTTACCCAAATTCTGCGATTATCAGACCGATTTATCAAGGCATGAGTGGTTATGTCAACTAATCTACGCAAATATTAGATTTATAATTTCCTGTTAGTCGCTATCTTACGTCGCGTTTTATATTTTGCAAGTTGACTCACCGAAGCTCTTTGTCTGTGTCAGTTACTTTTTATTTCGTCTGCGATTGCTCAGTGTCCGGGGAAATGCTGATGCCATTTTATTACACAAAAGAGATTTTAATTTACAACATGACGTCATTTCCCTTTCCCCACAATGAAAGTCTACATCAAATTCCTTTGTTAGGATTATAGTAAACGATGCGAATGTTTAATATGATTTATGGGAAGAACTGTACGTTGACCCTGCAAAATGGGGACGCCCCAGAAACCCTGAAATAGGTTATTTATACACATGATATTTGAACACACCCCACATAATATCTAAGTCGATGCCACCACCACCAGTGTAGGTCGTAACACCATTTTGTATTGATTTGAATTTAATTATCCTTCCATGATGTAGCTGGTATACAATTAAGTTTAATTGATCATCGTCTAATACTGAAACCAATTACATTTATTTTTAACAGAAAACCAATTCTCCAAACGTTAACAAGACGTCAGATATTTATAGTAACAAGGAACTTACGTCAGTTGATGATAGTCTATTTCGATGACATTTGTTACGGTGAGCGTTGAACGAGCAGCGAGTATTATAGGCCTGTGGGGTGTATAAAAGGGAGTGACACAATGGACGGAAATGATCAATCAGGGGCCCTCACCCACGAGAGGGACACTGGCGTAATGGTCGCCCACAGTGCAATGCAACTCAGCAACTGCCCCCTCTAGTGTGTCTCAAGCATGATGATTTTAATCTACGTAATCTCACGGGTCAAGGGACTCAGACGGTATGTACATAAATTAGTCATCTTGTCTGCTGGATATAGATTAGGAAACCACGTACTCGAAGGTCGCACGAATACAAGTTTGTGTCTTTGGTTGACCATAAAGTGAAGGTTATTTTGGCAGTATTTCTTTATGGTTTCAGCTGCTACAGAAATCTATCTTGTCTTTGGATATCATCATATACACAAATAGCACACGCTCACTCTTTAATTCAGTGAAAAGCTGAAATCATTCGAATGCTTCATGCAAAAATTGGAAGATATCCCAGTGTTCAGTCTCAGTTGCAAATTGCAAGAAATTGGCAGACGATTTTCCATGCCACAGTTAGTCACGGTTGTTTTGGTAACCGACAACCAAAACATTGGCCGGGGAAATCCTTGGAAATAACTTTTTTAGCACTGAATAACCTGATAATGATATGTAGTAGGATGAATACTAATGACTGCAACTGTTTAGTGTCTCGCTGGTTTCAATTGGAGCATGTTCGGATAATTCGGCGGTCGGCCTCGTTCGCTCAATTCGGAAGTGGCAATTCATAGGTTCAACTCGCCTTGCACGCTACAAGGTCGATACTATCGTAAAAATTAAGCGGACCACTTGAGCGTGGGTTTTATTCGAAATATTACTGGCTATAATAACTATAATGAAGCGTGTTAAAAGTAAATCGATCTTCCTACTGAGAACTGAGCCTGATAATAGAACCGTCAACCGCATGAATGTTATACTTAGGACCTAAGTGTACGCATGTGGTTTCTTATGTGATAAATTTACCCAGTAACAGATCATAAATACTGACTATACGGTCCGTTATGCAATGAACTTCCACAACAATATTTAGAGTAGATTATTGATCTTTTGTTTGAAGTTCAGGCGTTAAAATAGAAACGAATATTGTGGTAATTGCTAATATTATCAGCACGACGGGAAGTGAGCGGAACGTATAAACAAAATTTATCCGTTGCTGAAATCACAATTCAACAAATAATCTATTGTTGTGATTAGGTAATGGAGTGCCAGGGTTTTTATCCACGATCAGAAGCAGCACGTAACAGTGTATTTTCTGTGATTACTTACATCGACCGGGTAAAAGACAGGCTTCTGTAGCCAATAAAATAACAATGAGGCCACTAAGAAACGAGTAGCTAGAATAATACATTACTGCTTGATGTGGGTGTCTGCGAGACGTCGAGCTCGTGAAACATCGTCCTAATGGATTATTGTATTCTAACTAGACCGGATTATATGCGGGTTTCTTTCGAACCATTCACGGAATTGCAAAGGTCTGATTAACTAAACTTTTCGACAAGAATCTTTAAAAGACTATTGTTTCTACTTGGAGGGCAGTATCTAAGCTAATCTAATCTGGGCGTGGATCTCATTCATTTTGTTACATAACAGACTGTACCTTGTCTGATAGAACTGGTGATGTAAAATATGGGCCTGCCCTTAGACAGAAATGGCCAATGTGCTTTATAGGCGCATTGGTGAGCGTAGTATGATGTCATCGCCAGATAGCTGATAGATCGTCTGTGCATGTATAGTACCTATCTATTTGTTGCTGTTGATAGAAATTCTTTGCCTGCCAACTTTGCATATGCATAAGAACCGTAGCGTTGGACTTGGACCAGGAGTTTTTCCTTCACCTCCTCGGTAAATTCTTCCTTTCGTTCATCACTGATTAATAAACTAACTGATTTTAAGGTTCCCCTAATCGACGACACAAACTATTTTGTGCGCGAGGTTCAAATGCATGCTATCTCATCCGACAACACTTGCGAAAATATAGATGCTGTGATGAGCATAGTGAGAAGCTATTTCGCGTAAGAATTAGCACTTTTGCATATCGAAATGAATGATGATTTAGAACGAAAACGACCGCGCGAAATTTTATAAACAGACCTTTGGGAGTCTAGATATAATGAAAAAAGGACTAAATGTATATTTTCAAAATAAAGTTATTTGCATTGTTGAATAACTTATCTATCCCTGTATGGAGGCCGTTTTGTAATTTTCCTTCTTCTTATGGTATTTATTTCCGCCCAAAGATGCGTTAAAATATGGAACTTTCGACGCTCATAACTTTCAATTTTTTTTTTATTACTTTTTTGTTTCCTTAAATGGCTAGATAATGATGAGACAAATTTATACCATTTTTTATTTTGAACGTACATCGTCAAACAGTGGAGTAATCGCCAGACTACTTTTGTATGGAAGAATGATCGACTAGTGTAACCTTAATTTTGTTTTATGTAATTCCTTTCTTTACATGCGCAATACTTGATTGCTATTTATTATATAATAAATCTTTTGCACTAAGAAATTATTATCTTCTGTTTGATAAACCACAGGTTTAAGTCTATGATAGATTTATGACTCGGATTTCGATTGCCAGTATCAATATTTTCTCAAGTGACGTTTTTACGATCCTTCTATCATTTGCTTTTACTTACGTTTAAAACAAAGCTTGTTACGTCACTATTGGAAAAAAAATCGCAAGCATTCCAAGGTTAAACGACGCGAGATTGCATCAGGTCTATTTGATTCAGGATTTCCTTCTTCGCTGTCATTAAGAATTTCGAACTAATCAAATAAAGATTAATTAATATTCAACAGTATCGGACTACATAATGTGCGCACGAATTGGCGTTTGTTTAAAAAAATAAAGTGCTAAATTGATAGTTAATATCAGAAATATTGCCATAAGAAAGAGAATCAGTGTTGAATGATGTATATCGTTTCAGAAAACAAACTCGTGAAAATTATTCAATAGATACCTGTTTTTAACAGACTTTCCAAAAAGGAGGAGGTCCTATGTTCGACTTTATGTTTATTTTATTAATATAAATGTGTTAACAGCTAAGGCCCACTTGCACGAAAAACTTAACTCAGAGTTAGTTGCTAACATGAGGTTAAATTCACAGGCATACAATATTCTAAATGTAACTTTTTAACCTCGTGTTAGCAATTAACTCTGAGTTAAGATTTTCGTGCAAGTGGGCCTTAGAGAGATACGGTCTTCTATAAAGCTACTCTTGGTTACGTGAAAACAGGCAGAGCTTCATTTTAAAGATTGCCGTCGAACTTAGATTTGGTCGTAGAACCCAGTTGTGTCACCCTCACTTAATAATTGTTGCTTCGTCACGCCAAGTGGCTTTTACATTCTATTGTATTTAGAGGAAGCGGTATAATTGCCCTTGCAATGGAAGGAAGCAAAACGTTTTTGAGTGTTTAGGAAACCACATTGTGTTCAGAGGAAAGCGATGACTCCCTTTGGCGTTGTACGTTTGAGGTTTACGAGATATTTGTGGGAATGGGAAATAATTGTGCAGCTGTATAAAAGCTGCATTTGTACTACGGCGATGTAATATTAGGAGAGTCAGTCACGTTTCTCACGTAGTGACAGGACGTATTCACGGTGGGGCACCCTGCCCCACCCTTGTCCCAGAATAACAAAAAATTTACTCTTCAAGAGAAAAAACTACTAAATGGGTGTAAAAATTTTCGAGCCCGCTTCGCTCGCTCATTCATTTGCCTTTCTTTTGCTTTTTTCGCACCGGTTCGAAGGACCGTGTTGGTTTTGCGGCCCTAGGATCCCGGACAAGTTAAGTCCTCCTCTGAAGTTTCTACTATTTTTTGAGTTTTCTTACTTTTGCCCCACCCCTAAGCAAATACTGGATACACCCACGCGTAGTGATGTTAGTAAGAACGACGTTTTGAAATGTATAAGTAAATCTTCAATATAATCTGCTAAGGGCTCGGCTTTCAATCTGACCAAAAAATATGAGATTGAATATACTTATTATAAAAAAACTTTTTGCAAAAAAATACTACCGACTTCCAAATACAGAACTACAAAGTGAAAAATAACTTAATTTTTTGAAGTCGGTGTCTTACCATTACCATTTTTTTGCGTTATGGACACCGACTTCAAAAAATTAAGTTATTTTTCACTTTGTAGTTCTGTATTTGGAAGTCGGTAGTATTATTTTGCAAAAAGTTTTTTTATTTTTCACTTTTTAGTTGTACGTACCTAATAGGCAAGTTAGTAAGGGAACTATTTCGCCAGAATAGATTTCATGAAACTTGAACATAACCGGTGAAATGAGAGGTCTGCTTACCCCTTAAGAGCGAACTGGCGTGATGTTATGTTATGAAATGTTATAAACAACAAACATACATGCGATTGCAGCAATTCCGAGAGATTTGCCGTTATTTATTGAAGAGTTCTGTTGTATATCTCCGAAGTTCTTCATCAGATCTTCACCAAACTAAAATGGGACCAATTTCGGAACATACTTTTTCAAACAAAAAAAGAATTTTCAAAATCGGTCCACAATTGACGGAGTAATCGGTGAACATACACAAAAAAAAAAAAAAAAAAAAAAAAAAAAAAAAAAAAAAAAAAAAAAAAAAAACTTGAAGTCGAACATAGAACCTCCTCCTTTTTGGGAAGTCGGTTAAAAACATATGACAGCTGTTGACAGACTCCCAGACATTTTAGGTCAAAGGTTAGAAAATGGCGATGAGTGATAGAGCGAAGTAACCTCCTTTCGTGTCAGTCTTTTGGTCTTTATAGATCACTGTGTCACTAACACAACACCTTTACCTTTTATTAGAAAACACACCATCAATTTTATGCGTTCATGGGAACGAATGGCAATCTTCGCATCTACCACGCAATAGCTAAATACTAGCAAATATCCATGAAGTATTTGTTAATAACTTTGCAATATACCGGCAGTAATTAAAACCTTACTATATATGATCTAACGCAGGAGTACTCGGCTTGTTTCCCGCTGGGCCTTTCTACTCGTCCTGAAAAGCCTTTACGGGAACACAACGCGTAAAGCAATTAAAACTTAGCTGTCTGGCTGAAGAAGTAAAGATATGGAATGAGACCTGGCGGGATGGGTACTCGGGTAATGCATTCGAGGTGGATGGAACTCTCCTCCCACAATTTAAAATTGTTGAAGAGATATGATGATTTTTTTGCAGCTTGGATTGGACAAGAAAATAATGGAATAAGATCAAATTCTTTCAAGCAGTTTGTATAATTCCTCCGTGCTAAGCAAAACTTACAGACTGGATACTTAATTGTCTTGAAGTCCACTATCAATTCAATCAGAAGATATAAAAGAAACTAATATATTGCATGCAGCGAAATTCTCATCAATACATGATTACAAGACTAGTATGTCTGCCATAGACGCCAGCGTTAATTGAGGAAATCAAGATTCTTCATAGACACGATAAATTTATCAATATTAATCATAATATCATGTTCGAAATGGTGTTATGAACTTATGAATGAATCAGAAAACCGTCAGTCCCTATGGCCCTGTTCAATGAACTCGGTAAACACTTGAACATTCATTGATGTATCAAATATGAATGTGGCAGACGGTATGAATGATGTACCAATGGAAATGATCAATTTGAATTGGGTCCAATATTTCTTATTGAATAGCCAGACTTTTTTAATGATGTTTGCGGTTTCGCTCATGCTGCAAGTGTAAACCAGCGTTAAATAAATAAGTTCGAAAATCATAAAACCACATGTACTATGGGCCAAAGCTATATCTGATCATTTTGAAAATAAAATCCCGTGCACAAGATGTCCACAGTTGTGTCCGCCCTTTTTGCAGAACATAGCCAAATGACTTATCTGATTTTTTGCCGTCTTTTTTTAATTACAAAAACAAGGGGCTGACAGATACTAGAGAAACAGTCACCCGATGCTGCGATGATATTGGTTGATGAGTATGTTGGCGTTAATTTAGCGGGCGAGCCCTGCAAGCTTAAATAGTCCTTACGGTGATCAGATATAGCTTTGGCCGATTGTACAATGGGATACTATGCTACTACTTTCTGTACACAGTGAAACTTAACTTGGCACCATACCCACAAACTTTTGAGCCGGTAACTAAAAGGTAAAAGAAATCGATATCGATACATTTTCTTTTTCATTGTACGTAGACATTTGGCACAACCTGCCAATTCTACGAACACCTGTTTCTACATGCAACAAACTCTACATATGTCTATATTGCGAATACGCACGCGGCTGTAGAATTATTGTTTGTTTTCCTAGTAGAACAACGTTTGTTTTCAAATATGAAGACTATATTGGTAAACTAGAAGTTGGAAATATACTCGGATTAGTCGTCAGGCGGGGAACAGAGCCAGCTTATTAGGTCGAAAGGAAGGACGTAGCCCGATGATAGATGCACGGTAGAAATAGTCTGATCCGATGGGGAATGGCCGGAAATTGCATCGGTCACTTTGTCTTGTCTGGCACTAAGGAGAATGTCTTGTTCGCTGTCTTTCTGCGATAAAAGCATAAAGAGAATAAAGCACTGGAGTGGCTGGTGTTCTGTTTTCATCCAGTCTTTTTGCTTTCCTGTATTTCATGCTTGTTTAATTTGTAGTGCGATCTTTGAAACTGCGGCAGATGATGGCAAGACGTATACGGCTCCTTTTTTATTGGGGGAGAAAATGTATCTGCACTTTTTGGGGAAAAGACCAGGGAGAACTCAACTCTTACCGTAAGGATTGACCCGCACTAGCAAAATACAGAATTATGTGGACAAGAGAGAGACACTGTAGGTCCCTGCTTTTAATCAATTATGCACGAAAACCTCCCGTTTAACTACTAAAAGGGATCTACTAAATGAAAACTGATGTTAACATGAGAAATTTCTCTTTATTAATTCAGTTATACGGGTGACGTCATGATAAATGTGGTTGTCAAGAGCTAACCCTTCGACAAACATCATACGGGTCGATTGGATCCCCGATTCAATTGATTGAATTTTACATCACAATAGGATCGACACGCCTACGGTCCTTTCTGACCTTGTTAACATTCAAGGTCTATTTACTCTGTTGAATATTTGATTCAATTTTTTCCCACAATACTTCTGTTGTTGACTGGATTCTCTGGGGGATCAATTTGTGAAGATCTTTATTCAGAAATTGGTACGTGCTTTAACTGTTTTATTTACTTAACGTAAACGGTCTGTTTCTCTCGTTAAAGTTTTGAGCTGTTGAATAAATGAATTATTATAGGAACAAGAGTCATTGCTCTGGTTATTATCTCGATTTCACAATTAATGGTACAAACCTTTTACCCACTTCGAACTTTCTACCCAAAACAATGATACCAGAAGGCCTTGAGAACATTAACAGCGAAAGTCTCATTAAAGTACGCCTACTGTTTTTAATTGATATGCACGTCAACATAAATACACTTGCTGTTGGCTCCACAAACTTCACTTACGTAATGGATGACACACTACTTTATTTGGTACATTCGTCTGGCTTTCAAAGCAAGAACCGTCAGCGGTTCGAACGCTTAGTACAAGAGCACTCGGCGAGGCCGCTCGTTGTACCAAAATCCAGTTTTAAGTACACTTTTTTACATAAATTTTTAACATACATAGATTGCATGGATCAGAATGTTAGGCTGCGAAAAGATAGATGAAAAGAGATTGCATGTAGCAGAGATGAGAATGTTGAGATGGATGTGCGGAGTTACGAGAATGTATAAAGTGAGAAATGTGTATATTAGAGGAAGATTGAAAGTGGTACCAGTGACAGAAAAGTTGAAAGGACACCGTTTGTCCTTGTATGGTCATGTGATGAGGATGGATGAAACGCATGCTAGTAAAAGAGTTATGAATATAAATGAGGATGGATGGAGAGGGAGGAGACGGCCAAAAAGAAGAAGGATGGACTGTGTGAGGAGTGATTTGAAAGAAAAGGGAGTCAATTATAGCGTGACGGGGGACAGGACGGTATGGAAGAGGAAAATGTGTTGCGCCGACTCCAAGTAACATGGGACAAGGGCAGGCAGATGATGTTTACCATACATAGATACATAAACTCAAGCCTTTTTCCCATGGCCTGGGGATAGGTAGAAACTACAGAACATCACCTGCTACGATTCTTACGTGCTCCTTTTGCTGTACTGATACGAGTACACACACGAAACACCTGGCCTATCTGTAGAACATCACCATCATAAAATCCGTGTTTGTCCTGTTAGGGCGTGTCCGGACGTTTCGAAATGTTTAAATACTACCATTATTTGTTTAATCAATTTCGTGTACTACTTAAACAACTTAAACAGTGATGTTACTTATCATGCACGTGTTCAGTTGTATTGCATGCGTTAATGCGTTTTGGTACCACAATGGCATTCCTTCCTCGGTTTACACATCAAACGCTTGATTTATTTCGTACAGTAGTGTGGTTATTCAACCAAATGGGAACATTTAGCTATCCGGGACAGTCTCTATTACTAACTTGTTTATAAATAGTAAGTTCAAAGTATAATTTCTTATCAATCGTCGAAGACTCTGTGAGTAAATCATTTATGTAAAGAATGTTTCTGTGCTTCTTGTCGGTCATAATCATGGGAGCTCTTTGGATTGTCGTTTTGTTTATTAATAATATATTTTATCTGTATACGTGAAATCTCAATGTGACTTTACAACCTGGCTGTATTTGTTTTGTTTCGAATATTTTTACATCTGTCGTTATCCACTTATATCGGTACGAAATCGAAGCGAGTGGCAGATGGTTTGCAAACGCCCGCCAATCCGGGACCGTTTAATTCGACAGATGTACACTACCCGCAGATGCAACCCTGCAAACATTTGCGATTGCGGGATGATGTCCGGCATCTTTTTTTTTATATTTGCCTCCCGAAATCCTAATTTAGCTCTTCATTTTTGCTTGGCAACATGTGTGCTGTTTAATTTGCCTTCATTATATATTGACGTCACTATACGTTTCTCTACATTTCAGTCATGTACACGCGAATCGACCTTCAGAACCAAAACTAATTGTATATTTCAATATTAACAACATGAAATGACTACTGCGCAAACAAACTTAATTACCTTAATTACTTCTCACGTATTTATAGTTTAGTGGTTTTTATTAGAATTGTGTTTGGTTAGCTGTCTGTAAAATGAGTAGACGATTCTTAATAGAGGCTTTCGAATATCAAAATTTTTCTTGCTGCCTTGTAACCACAACTGCGCACAAATGAGAGAAAACGTGAAATATAAAGTTTTATTAAATTCATTATAAATAGAACGAGAGAATATAACTTGTATATATAACTTGTTATGTTTCTAGGAATAGTCTGAATATCACTGCTTCTTCTCCAAGATGGAAATTCTTAGTACTCGTTCTAGTTAAAAAGTTTGCAGATCTAATAATAAATGTATCAATAACGTTACTGAAGTTGTGATCTAAAAAACTTCTCACTTCCAATTTTATCAATCCGTTTGTGAAGCGCCGGTATCCCCCAAGGACCGTCCTTACTCTGTTTACCGTTATAACGGTCTACCTACGCGGGAGCCTGTTGAGTTGTTTAGATTTGTATCTCGATACTTTTCCTCGCCTTCACATGATCGATCTTTGAATTTTGACTGTCACAAAATCTTTAAAAATTATTTTCTATACAGCTATCTCTTTTTCAATTCGCTGGCACGACAAAAATTCAGATTTTTTTGGTCCAAAACTTTATCTCTTCCACGGCTTCGTTGGGGGCAGCGCATAGGTAAAGCTTAAGCTATAAATAGTCTTTTTATAATGTTCCATTGACGTTCTATACATCAAATTATTTGATTTTCCATCTCCAACATTATATAGAACTAGAAAATTTAATAAAATCGCGTAAAACCAGTGTCAAGGAATCCTTACAAGTGATTCAAGTGTATTATAAGTTGGTTGGTTGGAGTCGTCTATTGGATTACTTGCTATCCTCGTAGGTACAAAGTTAATTGAGTATCACGTGGTAGCAGACATTCGCAGGGAACGTTAGAAGCTAATTTATTTATTGATTTTGTAAGGGACACACGTGGGTCTGCAGCGTGACTCTGTCTGGCCCTTTTTAACCTGTATTGTCCCACTGCTCGGCAAAGATATCCCCCATAGTTTTGCAACGTTCTTTGAATTATGCCTTTTTGGGCCATTCCGACCAGAGACCGAACCGTCCACCATGTTCTGCTTCGGTTACAACGTCTGCCATCAGGCACTCACGCGTGACGATACTGGCCCATTAATCCTCGGCTCTTATGAGACAAAAAAGAAGATATACACAACCAGATTGACTTTACCTCTTCTTTTTCAAAGTCACACGGGTTTAGAAATAAACTGGACAACAAACAATCGACGCTTCTGAGACGTGGTTGTTACGTTTTTATAGCACTTTGCGGTGTAGACTTGTGTCGAGAACTGATATTTGTACGGTTATTTGTCTGTATAACAGCAGCGGCACCAAGTGAAGTCCATATAGCTATATCTGGTGATATTATCCCATGACCTGAACAAAATTTGTTTATGCAATGAATCGTGTTGGTTCAATCTATAAATTAATAATCGGAATTCACAACCAAAGTCATTAGATCAGAATCATATTCCAATCTTGCGAACAAGGAAGACTGCGGTGATTGAATTTTATAAGAACACGATTATTAATGCAGAAATTATCTAACTCTTCACTTATTAGAATTTGTAGATAAAAAATTCGCAACACAGCGTTCACAGTAACTTGCATAACGTCAATATTACGGTCCAGGTGCCATTGAGAATACATTCAGTTGCCCAATCGCCTTTAGTTTACGACTTTTCGTTTCTGTATGGCATGCTTACAACAGTATCAACATTATGCAATTGGACCATGCATCTTTTTAAGCTAAGGAAGCATAGCAAGGATCTTGAATTCTAGAATGATATATACGCGACATTTCCGTCCGCAATTATTCCGTTTTATTGGCGCACTAGATTGGAAACAGTTTTTCTGTGAACTATTTTCCAATCTCACTGGGCTTCGAATCCATTATTTTCTTCTACTTTACATTTTATTCCTTAGACTGACGTTGAATCAGACTTTATTAAACCTTTGATTGGTTCAGCGTCCGCGCTGACGGAATATTTAGGTCAACCATGGCAAAGGATAGATGTATATTACATATATTATGTGCCAAATAGCAGTGGCAAATTCATAAACTAACATGTTTTCAGTTTACTAGATTATATTAATATTACCTTAAATTGTCCTTACTTTTATGCTGTCGTAATTGATTAATTTGTTTGCACATATTTTTTGGTAGTCTGGAACAAGACACATGTATGTGGGTCTGTAATAGCTATTAGCGTGGCTTAGAGACGAGAATACCAAGAGTACGTTGCCGTGTGTGTAATGGGAGGTATCCTCTGGGAGATTTAAGCGACCAGGGGATTAAATCCGGAGACCGGCGGGCAAACAGCAGTAAATGTTTGCTAATACCATTGTAATGTGGTGACTAATCCCTTCTGTGAAACCGGATGTGTATGGCAATATTATCTCAGGATTGTGCTTCTATTCAAACGAAACGAAACGACGAAACGTTTTTTTAAAAGAAAGAAAGAAGAGAAGAATAGTCCGATGTAAAACCGATCCCACTTCTGATGACGGGAGCCTACGGAAGCTCTTCTCTTATCTTGCTGCAATATATATTTCTTAATCATGCACATTTTTAAAGATAAAGCATTTTTGCTTATTCGTCATCGACTCTTCTATCTATATATCTTCGGGAGTTGAATGAATGCCTTATGGCTTGACTGATGAATAGTGAATACTAAGAAACTACTGCTACTGACAAATATTATAGTTATGATTATGATCAAGATACCAGACAGATTCCACATAATGTAAATACGTCCTACTTTGAAATTATAACTCATGAACAACAGACACAGTTGTTTGAATATAGCAGGGTACCGGTGTACAGCATGCATGAAATAACACAGTTTTTACCAGCAACTAGTTGTATATGAAAGGTACTACTTTGTTCTGTAGTAATGTAATATTTCAACATATTGTAATAATGTAGTTTATGAATAACTATTATATATATATATAAAAATGAATCCCTATTTCCCTTGGTCACGGCATCACGCGTGAACGGCTGGACCGATTTTGCTTATTCTTTTTTTGTTGTGGTTGTTATTGTTAGGAGAAGGTTCTAATGAAAAAAATAATTAAAAAAAACCTTACCTACATAGGTAGTGTAGGTAGGGTAGGGTAGGTAGAGTAGGGAAGGTAGGGTAGGGTAGGTTAGGGAGGGTAGGGTAGGTACGGAAGGGTAGGTAGGTAGGGTAGATGAATGTTTGGTGTTTTTATGGCAAAACAAAGTTTGCCGGGTCAGCTTGTGCTATTATAAAATTCTTAATTGACTTGCAGAAAAAAACAGTTTTGTTAATAGTACATCAATTTAAAATCTCATTGAAGAATAAAATACAAGCGAATCTAAAACAATGTTCAAAGGCCCAAAACCAACAAACACGTAGATTTTAATGTTTGAATACTTCCAAGGCATGTTGAAAATAAACGTCAAATGTTTAGTTTTCTACATTACATACGTTGTCTACAGCGCAGTTAACTTGAGTAGAACTAACTGTACTCGCTATAATGGTTATTTGAAATTATTTTCACAAAGACATCATGTTTACCAGAACGTCCAGAACATTTCTATTACTTTTAAAACAATGAATATTCCTTTGAGATAATTCTTTGTCCGTTTCTAAATAAGTATCTTGGTCCGGAAGTTTTACTCTGTTTTGTAGGACTGCTGTATCATAGGAGGATTTGTTGTATATAGAAACATATGACTGACAGTGTTAACACAAGGTCGAAGGAGGTGTTCACTTTCGCTACCTCGATTTACCAAGAGCGCATCGCACGATATTCATGTTCCGTAGCCAGTCGACACTTGGTGAGCATTGCTTATAAAAGCAATTATACTCTAACGACTCTAACAACTGTTGCTACGATCTTTATTTTCATGTCTTTTATTTTCGCTCAAATTGCAGCATTTCTACAAAACTTTCTCCATCTTCCAAACTTAATGATGATCCAAAGCAATGTTTATTAGAGATTGCCAACGGTCTATAAGAATAAGATATTAAGTCCGAATTAAACCGACACAGTGTTTTGAAATGGAATTTGAATCGAAACAGGTGCTTGCATCGATAGATTAAACACTCACAATGATCGATTGTGTACGAAATCATTTTGCAGAAGCCGACACGACTGGCTTTCACCAATATTCATACAATAACACCACGGTATGGTGCCGAGTCGAATCAATCCGATATTGTTTGATGTTGACGTCAATACGCGTCGTGAAATGTGTCCATAACGTGCACACCAATACTGAGGCCTTCAAGTTTCTCGCTCGCCAGTGCTTGGAAACATTCACTTGTTACTTGCAAAGATTGCGTGCCTCGTAGAAAAAATACGAGATCATCTAAGTAAGTAAGCGATGAAAAGCTTTTCCTAATGTGCCGTCATCTTCTGGCAGATGACGCGTCGCTTTTACTACTTTGCGAAAGCTTGTCAAGAAAGAACGTGCGTTTATTTCTTTTGGAATGCTGTAGACTTAATGCTAACTGGCGTCATTGGGAGCTGTAAATAGTCCTAATTGAAATCAATATAAGAGGAGTCGCCATAAGTGGTGTGGCAATTCATTTAGTATTTTTCATTGGCGCTATTGTCAGAGGTCTCACATCCAATAATTGTTTTGTTGACTTCGATGTTCATGTTTTTGCATTGTCACATTCGTTCGCAGATTATGTTTTATTGTTTCGGCGTGCTAATCAAATGCGTGGTATCGAGTTGTTAGTAATCGTATTGAATTTGTCGGCTCGTTTGTTACCTGTCCTGACGGGCACGCGAGGTCGGAGAGCGGTTATTTGTATAGTCCATCGGTCGTAGTGGGTTGACCTACTTGGGGTGATAACGTAAACAAGTTGTCGCATAACACCGGAAAAAGTTTTCGGTTAAGATTTGAACGACAACCAAGACACCGCACCTTATTGTTTGTCCGTTAGCTGATTTCGACATGCAGCATGTATGTTTTCACCTTGCTGAAGTCAGTGACGTTACCTGTACTGGTTTGAAGGACAACTCACCACAGACCACTACCGGATATTTTAGCATTTCCGAAAAAGGAAATACATATACTTTTTTATAACATGTTGACCTGTCAGGTTGAAGGATTTTTCATCAATTACACTTTACCGTGTATCTTTTTCTGGGATACTAACTTCAAACAAAAAGTCACCGGTATTTAGATATTTGTTAGTAGTATTCAAAATTTTATTGATCAAGTGAAATGTTGCGGCTATCCTTATGTGGGGTATTAGATTGGCTTTGTTCCATAAATTTGTAATGGCGTATGTGGACGATAATTGATCGTAAATATTTAATGTTATGATCGTTACTATAAATATAGCATTATGTTTACGAAGAAAACTAGTACCAAGTGGACCTACAGCGTTGATTTCTAGTGCATACTTCAGAAAAATTCTTATAACATTGAAAATAATCTGTACTCGAATGCACGTATTTGAAACTTCACTCATTAAAATGATAACGTAGATAATATTATCATTTCCTATATATAGATCAATCAAAGTATACATATTAATCTCTTGAACGACTGATATGTTAACGGCGGTTTCCGTACTCCACATTTTAGTGCTGCATACGTCACTAAAATAGGTTTGGATGAACGGGTCCTCTATTTCGATGCCTAACACTGTTGAACGGCACATCTGTTTGCAGGACGCACCACATGCACGGTTCCCGATAACGTTCCAAAAATAAACCAACGATAATTCGTTCACCACTCACGCTCCGCATGGAATGTTCACTCATTGAGTGGCCACTATACACGCTTCCACTTCCTCTACTTTCTTGTGTGAATACGCGGCCGCATTAAGAACGCCATCGCCACTTAAGACTGCACTGCGTTTTATGTATCTTCCGAGAATGATAGCTCAGTCGGATGAAGTCGGTGATAAACTTTTCGGGGTCATCGGCCGCTTTCTCCTACTTAGCGAGTTGGTATGCGTTCTTGAATCTCGGTTATGTCACTGTGTCTACTGGTTGTTGCAAAAAGAGTACAAATATGTGCTGAATACGAGAAGACGTCTGTCTGAAGTCCTAGATAATTTGTTTATGATTGTAACTGTAACCATGTCATTTATATTCCTTGCAACATTAGCAAATACGCCGTGCAGTCTCTTAAGGAGCTGGCTATAGTAATCGCACCTTGAATATAAAATTATGAGACTCTAATGTCACCCTTTTATAATGCAGCGTGAAATCGCTTGCCTTACTGAATAATAATTCATTGACCACTAAAATTTTCCAACTATCAGTTTTACTGGTATCTACTTTAGTATTGCTTGAAATACCCGACTACTGATTAAGTTACGTCAGTTTGCACAAGTGTCTCGTCAAGTCTGTGTAAAATTTAAGCATAACATAGAAATTGGTTCCACGTTTCTGTGAAAACGTAAACTTTACATCGTAAACTCGGTCGGCGAAATCTTTGGCCTGCCTAAGATCTTTGTTTATACTGTTTCGAAGTTGTTTAGTTGCGTTTCGGCTGCGTAATCGAGGTGATCCTTATTCGAATGGTATGCGGAGCGGCGCGTCTATTTGTTGCGTAAAACAGTTTGCCATACGGCGTCCGCGAGGTAGGACGTGTGCGCTGCGTTTGCACAATGTTCAGTGTTGTTTAATTACGCGCTATGATATATCGCAAGGCTGCTCGCATTGTTTTAACGCTACGCCAGTGCTTGAGCGCTACCACTATGTTTATGTGAGAAGGCTAATTGAATAATCGTGCTCTGTGTTCTAAATCAGTGTTGAGTTTCTGTGCGTTATAGTGTAAATCGAACAAATGGTTCGAAAGATTATTGTCATCGGCATACAGCATTACGAGGATCCGTTTTATAAGTACGTAACTAAAACTTTGTGTAGGGTTTTCTGACTTGTGATGTCCTCAAGGAAATTGTTATTCTGGAATCATGTTTTCCTTATATCTTTTTCCTTTGTTTTAGACATGTGACGGGTGCGACCGGGCCGCCAGCAGGATGCGGCCACCAAAGGAACAGATCCCTGGACTCTGTGCTTCAGAGGATACCAGAAGACATGACACCTACTTCGCCGGAGGGGGCGCCACTTCGAATCCCTATCGAAGTGTCCACTCCGAGATTAGCGCTTCCACCGGAGGTGCCCACGGGCTCCGACGACTCCGGCATTCACACACCTCCCGACGGCAACGACGAGGAGCGACCACAACCCCCTGCTGCTGCACGATCTCGCGAAAGCTTAGATTCCGGCAACCCAGAAGACACAGACAAACCGCCTGATCCTCCGGATACGTTAATTGACACAGCAGTGAAATCAGATATTTGTGCCGCTGAAACATCTAAAAACAAAGACTTTCTGCTCCGGTTATTCGAAAGTAAACTGTTCGACATGAGCATGGCGATTTCATATCTGTTCAACTCTAAAGAGCCGGGCGTGCAAACCTATCTGGCGAACAAACTATTCTCATTCCCATACGAAGACGTGGATTTCTATCTACCACAGTTAGCGACCATGTATATAGAAATGAGCGATGTGGCGGACGTGTTGAAACCGTATTTGGTGTGCAGGTGTAAACAAAGTGCTGAGTTTTCACTTAGGCTCGCGTGGTTATTGACTGCTTTCGGAGGTGACGTTAAGAGGTCGAGAGCGACTAAACTAAGGGACTCTATATTGGCTGAGGAGATCAGGCCGGCGGCGAGGAGAGGGCATCATAGATCGCAGTCTGACGCGTCTGCGTTAAGGCTAGCGACTCCCTCGGGGAGGCACCTAGGAGACCTAGCGTCTGGTCGGGCGTTCGACAATGGATGCCTTTGTGGAGAGCAGTGTTCGTGTGGAGCACCGAGATTAGCACCTCAAATACAGGTAATTACCATTACACACCATTTTTACTTTAAAAATATTCCGTAATCAACTCTTTCTCTTTATACAATCAGTTATCATTCATGACTCTGGTGTATTTGTATAATTTATAAGTGTCTTAACAGATTATGACGAAACATAATAATAAGGCGCCTGATAAAGATGATGTGCCTACCTTGATTGTTATGATAATGCAATGCTTTTCCGTGTCACGTAGTCTTTCTACTTTATTCCGGTCTTTTATAAAACTATGCTATGCTAAAAGCCAGTAAAAGCCTTCATTGATGATGATGGTAGGCTCTTTATGATTTGGCACCTTTGTTTTTTTTATTTGTTAGATGATCTCAAAGCGCTAGAACACCTTTGACGGTTTTCAAAATATTTCTACACCAAAGTAATTGAGACATTGCCATGTTTAACTTGTGATATGACGGACATTTCATAACTAAAGAGCTGTTTTGCCACGATACCAAGTAATTCTTCGACTAGTGTCGAAACGATTTGCAAAATAGTTAGGACTGGGTGTTCACGTTCACATTCTGTAACACGCGTGTATCCGTGTCGTGAGCCAGTCGCCAGCCTACGTAGAACCTTGGCTAAAGAGGCAAGAGACTACAATCATTAATATTATTGCGATATTTAGTCTTATTAACAAGTTAACAGAGGTTGAGGTAGCGATCTCTGTGCGTTACAACAAAAAAAAAGATTTTATGATAATATTCACACAGAAATGTGTAGGAATACACTAACTTTATGAACTCATGCTGAAAAGCTTTAGAATTAAAAGAACGAATGTTGAGAGCAAGTGAAATGAGCTCGATTTAAGCACCCTGCCTTGGATATGATTTTATTTTCTGTTTATACAAGAGAGCAAGAGCGAGCGAAGCGAGCTCAATAATTTAAGCACCCCACCCCGGACAGGCTAGGATATATTGGTTGTTTTTCCGTATGTTTTTGTACATTTAAGGGATGTGCAAGTAAGCTCATGCCCTTATTGATTGATGAACAAACATCCTGGCAGTCCAACTTTCGCATTTAATATTTAATGTTTCTCTCAGTAATTATAAAGTAAGTATCGCTCTGGGCTATTATGGAGGTCAAAAAAATAAGCGTGTATTATTTTTGTATTAACAGTCGTCCTCGTTCTAGATTAAAAATTGAATAAGGCTTTCAGAATTTTGTACTACCACCCTGAATCAATTTCATAGACCTTCGATCAACGAACCATCAAAGAAAAAATTTCTTAATATAATTTTCAAGTACTCTTTCCTAGAACTCATCGTAAATTCATGATCCGAAATAATTTTATTGGCATTGAATGAAAAGAAAATTTATTTCACGTCTATAAAGTTTGTTCTAGTTGATTTGATTACTATTACGCCTGGGATAAGTTCGCCAAAGATCAGTGTACAGCTGCTTTGCAAAGCTCAGCAAGGTCTTACAATAACCTTCAAATTATCATCGAGCAAAAAAATTGTGTGGGCATTGATCTTGAAATGTAACTGGCATTTAACATGACATTACGGATTAAACAGCCTCTATATTTTAAGTAGCACTATGATTACTAAAATAAAAACTAAATGTGAAATGCTTGTACAGTGTACAGGATACAAAAGATCAAAATAAAATGCTTTGTAGGTAAACAGTTTCTCGATATTTACCTTGTATAATATACGCAACACACGCACTGGTTTTCATAAAACAATAAAATATAATCAGTTATATATACCTTTTTGGCCATGCGAACTCATCTCTCATCTCCAAAATACTTCACATTCTTAAACAAACATTATTTATATTCTACGCACATGATTGAAAATCCCCCTGTCAGATAAAATTTCAATTCATTGTTTATTCAGCCGTGTGATTCCCTCTTTTTTGGGTGAAGACCTTCACGAAACTTCTATTATGTTTTAGACACATAATATTTATATAATAAATAGAAATATGGGGATAAAGTGAAATCTCTTGTTTTACTAGTGTCTATAAAACTTAATGGTATTTTACTGTGTGACCTAAAAGCAGACCTTTTGTTGCTGTTATTGTATTTTTATGTAGTTGAGGACATCCTTGTGGCTTAGAGATCCATAAAAGAAAATTTATTATTCCTTTTTTTGGTATTTTATTTTATTATCCATGACATTATCCAGGTTTATACCTTCGTAAATAAACTTTACCAATAGCAATACTCCATTAGATCTTAAAATTCAGTCAATACTAAACTCATAAGTGAAAATCTAAATACGTACGACCTTGGTGCTAGAATGACCGCTCACCAAATAATTTTATAGCTACTAACTCTAGCTATATCAATATTGCTAACGCCTTTTACACCTACAGCTCTAGTAGCATTTCTAATCACCTTCATATATCGTTAGCGGTCGTCGCAGCCACATTTGTTAAATGTCCACTATTAGCATTGTATGAATGTCTGCAGCCTCTGTAAATCGTCATGTCATTATTGTCGACTGCAAACTTCGACAATTCTCTATTAATTTTGCAGCTTCGTTGTATTCAGTTTGCTGTTGTTGTCCTATTCAGTTTGGCTACCCTTTGCAAAGCTATGTTGGGGGCGGCTTCCAGTCGAAACGTATGTTCCTGAATACCAGTATTTTACAAGGAGTGATTGCCTGTACTGACTTCCACAACCCAGTTCCTGTGTTAGGTTTGAAATGTATTTGTCTATTGCACAAAATTTTCTTCTATTCAGTATCCCAAACGGCAGTTCCCAGAAAGCCCAATACCCGGAAGGGCCATTTCCCAGAAAGTTAACGCTTCGTAGGCGTTTCAAAGTTTAGATGATCGATTTTGAAATGAATGCTCAATTTATGTGCCTCTGGTTGGAACAGGGTTTAATAAATGGTTAAAGGGTTGCTTAATTTGCCACAAAATCAACAGCAGTATTAGATTATGGTCCGTAATGTTCTGAAACTTTGGTGTCCCTCAAGGGTGACTGTTGTGTCCTATTCGGTACAGTTGCTCTATGGCCTTATTTCGCAGTAAGGCAATATGGAAGATGTTGATAAGATTATGGCAAAACCACTGTAGCCATCATTCGGTTAGTGATTAGCGTCTTTTAGCGAAAGATAGGTGATTTAACCCTTTCTATAAATAATTGTACCTGCAATTTTATTCATTTTCATTTCATAGTCGCTAATACTCATGGCATGGTTATTCTGTATGAAAAAGTATGCTATTTGTGGCACCTTTATTTACAAATAAAGTATTATAATTACTGTAAATAAAAATGGTTGTTTGATCAAACACAATGACAAGCAAGCAAGTAGTCAACGGCAGCTCTTTGTTGACAAAAATACGGTAGAAAGTTGCATAACACTTGTGTACTGTGTTGATTATTGTACACTGTTGTTGATATAATCATTATTAGATAACAAACGCATGCCGCTATCGATTTCCGATAGGTTACTGAGGATATATTATTCCTTGCTCGATATGTTGATGCTACCACTGATAAATAAACCGGTCAAGTGCGTGTCGGACTTCGCATATTTAAGTTTCCGTATCAAACCGCAAAAAGAAAAAATAATTTGGAAAATTAAATAAACACGCCTGCCTTGTCAAAAGGTGAATACAAAACTTGGACTAAAAATAAAAATCAAGCTTAATTACTGAAAATCAATATTTTCAGCGAAGTCCTGTAAAGAACTGTTTCAAGGAACCTTCCCCCAACTGCAATGACAAGTTTGGTTTTCAGTCATTCAGCTTGTTTTTCCCCCGTTCGTCCCCCTTCTGCTGTATCTCCTTTAAAATACCTAAAATATTTTTTTGACAATTTGTATGGCTTTTGGTCAACAAGATGCTTATACTGTGAATATTTTGAGACTGTCGCTCCAAAAGTTTGGCTGTCAAACTCGTGTGACAGACACGTGAGTGACAGGAATAAGGCTCCGTTTGGACCCTTGGTGTACGGAACCCTAAAAACAGTATATTTCGGTTGCCATACTGAGCTCATTCACTTGAACGCCTGGATTCATTCACAAGTTATATTCATCCCTTTTTTTTTTGTGTCATCCATCAACTAAGTGATTTTGGGTTCAGGTATATTTTTTTATGACACGTTAAGCCCAGCTTTTCTCTCTATTAATAACTATACTAGACACAAGTTAAATTAGTTATAGCGGAACTGTATAATAATTTGTGAAAACTTGATAAGTTACATAACTTGACCAACATTTACCTTTTTAGTCAAATATTAAAGGCAGGATTATTTAAATTTATATGACCATTTTTATTTAACACGTCACAAGAGTTGGAATGTGTAAAAGTTATTACAATCGTACAATATTGTGACGTTTACCACACCTGTTCACTCGTGTGTGATTATGATAAACATACAACATTGTAGCTATTATTATAACGCTTGGGCAACATTTATCAACAGTTAGGTAGTGCCTTTCCATATGGAGGGTTGTCTGTTGGTCGGTACGTCGTATCCGGTGCAGTGTATGGGTCAGTATGAAAGTTTTCACACGCATGAATTCTCGACCGAGTACCAGGAACATGACAGTTCCCTTGAGCGTGTGGAAAAGGCATTTAGTAGGAAGAGAAACATAAATACAGATCGGTTCTGGTCGTCCTTAAATCATGCAACCCACAAATGCGCGAAACCTGACGTCACACAGTTCCGGCTCTAGCACTCATGTTTTCTTTTAAATCTATGTACTTTCTACGTTGTGGTTTCTAATAAAGTTTCTAAGATGTATTATGTTTCTGTAGTGTACATCAAACTTTCAAAGTTGTGTACCCCACTTTGTGTGATATTTTCCTGTTCATCCCGTAGCTCGACAGATAAATGACGAGTAAACAAGGCAAAGCGCTCAACCCACGTCATAGTTGCTTTTAGTTCACAGACAGTCTAATATCCCGCTTTTAGTACAGTGTACTCGCTTGTATACAGCTGTTCGATCCAGGTTGACCTAGTTTAGGAGTCAGGGCCAGTCTGCAACAATACAAGCAATACAATTATACGAAACTGGTTAATGCCTAGGGCGAGAAAGGTCGTGGAAACCCTGCTTATCTAATGAAATTAGCTAGCCGTGTTCAGCTATATTTAGATTTAATTGACTGTACAGGGAAAAATGCTTCGTAAAGGACGTTCTCTGTTATATTTTTCGCCGGACTTTTCCTCGTAGGCTGAGTTCTAGTGTACTCACTGTTCTGATTTATTTTTATCCTGTGTTATGCCTAATGCCTACTGTAATAAGTAAATAATGTAATTATGAACCTGTTTTCTGTTTAGAATGTTGTAGTTGTGAAAGCTTGTGGGGAAAGTGCTATATTTTTCTTAGGTCATTACTCTGTACGTAATATGTAGTGTTTTATGATGTGCGTATTAGTATCCTGTATTTTCTTGTCTGTCAATAGAAGTGAAGGCTCTATCGATGTTGTTGGTGGCGAGACTTGATGAGTTTCCTGTATATCAACTTTGCTTTCACGTAGAACAACCTCATAACATACCTTGTGAATGAACCATCGACAACAGTCTAGCTAAAGCGTTCTGTCTATCCTTAAGGTGGGTTGAAGCATACGTAAATACCAAGGATGCCGATACAAATAGCTCAGGTTTAACCAGACACTTGGGTGTAATTATGGTGTCTAATAGACCCGGTCTTAAAGACAGCCTTAAAGTACGGCGTTCGACTCTGTAAATTTTTGATACAGAATCCATTTCAAAACAGTACACGTTAAGCATACATTTCGCTAAAACCCAGGAGCAAATACACCAGCTAATTAGACAACATCATTAGCGTTTAATACATGTCGAAGGCAACGTTTCACCGGCATAGTTTACCTACTGTAACCCTCTAAGCCCGTGTGACCTGCGTCAATACTCAAACACAATCGTCAATAATATTCAGTACATTATGCTCCACACGTTATGAAGCCACGTGCCGGTGCTGATTCACATTGCCATGCCATTGCTTAGAGGTCTACGGACGAGGAGAAAAACTTGTAAATGTATACAATATTGCTGTATCTAAATCATTGAGAATTACCGTATAAATCTTGAGTGTTATGTTTTGTGTTGGTAGACTGTTTCATTTTACCCGACTGCCGAAGGAGGGTAATGTGTTTATCAGTCTATGTATGTATGTATCTATGTATGTTTGTTCCTATGTGGCGTGCCAGAGATTTAACGCGTTGGCCGATTTTGATGATTCTTACGTCAATCGATTCGTCTTAACCTTGCGAGTGTCACTGGCTACATAAAAATTGTAAAAGAGAAAATGGCGGATTTTGGGCGCCATTTTGTGGGAACAAAAAAATTTTCTTCCAAACCCATCGTGTGGGGTATCAAAATAAAGGGTTTTTAAAGGCAATTTCAAAAATATATAACACTTATATGTTTAAATGTAAATAATTTAGAAAAAAAAAACTAAAAAGTTGTAAATAAAAAAAAATAATTAAAAATATCAAAAAACCCGACTGCTTATAAAGCGAACTAAAAAGACGTAAACAAGAAGAAAATCATGCTGTGCAGTCGGAGGATACATATTCGCGAGCTGGCTGACCAAAACCAGATGTATCCTCCGACTGCACAGCATGATTTTCTTCTTGTTAACGTCTTTTTAGTTCGCAGTCTGGTTTTTTGATATTTTTAATTAACTCTTTTTTTCGTAGATCTGAAGATCTAATGTTTTATTTTGGTAGTGTTTTAGTGGCTTATTCGTCTCATACTTTGACCTGAACTCTTTATTAATTTAGAATGGGTACCTACGACAAAATCATGAACACAGCTCAGGAATTGGGAAAACGTGAACAGTTCTTTGTTATCTTTGGTTATTATTAGAGACGGAATTTTCAGTCTGGGTCCATACCATACATTTCATAGCCTGTATTCCCTGAATGTTTAGGCTGAAGTGCATTTGTAGTACACCCTTTCAACAGTGCCGTGTGATAGGACCAATCCGTAGGATCAGGTCTGGTCGGGTTTCCTATGTTAGGATCCAATCGATACCGTAAAAATTCAATCACGTTAAAAACCTACTGTCACGTCAGCAGCGCTCTTTCACCACACAATACCGCGACGTCCTTCAAACATTTTCTATTACGTAAAATAAACACCACCATTCCGTATTTCAGTTTCTGACGTCATTGACGAATATCGGCCGACGTCTGGCGAGTGTGGCGGACAAGGAACGTCGTAATGGCCGTCTCAGGGCCGAGCTTGCGGCTCTAGACCTCAACCTGCCGGCGAGGGTGTGGTTACCTTTACATCAGAGGCCGCATTATGTGCTGAGGATACCGCCGCATGCAGCTGCTGTGCTTAATAGCAAGGATAAGGTGAGAATTTTGTATTTTTTTAACCTATATTGTCCAACTTCTAGGCAAACATCTCTCCCTCATAGGCCATAGCCTTCCATTCTTCTTCTTATGCGTATGTTGCGTTCTCTGGCCAAACTTAAGGCCCTAATTTTCTACTATATCGGTATTTGAAAATGCTGAGGTGACGATCAAATCTCGTTCCGGGAAGATTGGTCAGAGAAGACAAGACATAGCTGGAAAATTTTGGCGGAGTCCTTTACCCAGCGATGAGACAACAGTTTTGAAAACTGTTGAGCTGAAAAGAAAATGATTCAATAGCAGGCCTATTGAAAAAGTTTCTTTTTCAAGTCTGGCTGTCCTTCTAAAAGCTATTGATTTCAAGGCCCTAAATTGAGGAAGCTGACAGGGTTAGTTTATCAAGGCTCTGACCTTAATCCTGGACCTGGATCTGAGCCGGATTTTCTATTGAAGGCTGGTACTAAATCAAGTTTAGAGAGAAACCACAATGTTGTACAAATACACGATACTACTGTGAAAAGGTGTCTTGTGAAAATTGTTGTTTTCATAGTAACTTATTCATTTATTTAATACTTCATGCCACACAAGTACAGAGGCGGACTTAATGCCTTAGGCATTTTCTACCAGTCGAACTTTGGGTGATGGAGACATAAACAGTGTTAGGTGCAATATCAAGTAACTTAGTGATTCAAAAGACTTAGAACGAGCATCTTTTGAACGTCAAAGTTCTACATAAGGACAGTCCCCCAAAACGCCCGCCCGTCACCAATTGCTAGTGTTTTAGCTAGATTGATGATGTAAGGATTTCTATTTGTCGTCTACTATAGACATCACAACACCAAAGAGTTGACAGTATGATCTATACTTAGTAGACACCAGCCTTGGAAGCGAGTTCCTCAATTAAAATGAAAGATGATAGCGATTAAGCCATGCGCAAAATTTGTTAAGTGCCAGATCAGGATTTAAATTAAGCACCTTTACTTGTCCGGAAAAAGGCTTTGCGATAAGTGGTTAATCTTAGAGTCGGATCTTAAAAGTCACTGGTGATTTAAGTACGAAAAAAGTAAAACGTTGGAGAATTTAATTCGTTCATAGATTTTGATTAACTATTGTATTTAAAAACGAAGGTCGATTACCTTCGATTGTGTTGGATATGATGCACGAGACCCATTACAACGATTGAATTCTTTTATTAATGAGAAGGTTGCGCACTGCGCTTGGGTTGGCAATCTACAATCTATGTAATAGCGTTTAGCTTGAACTCTGCTAATATTGCTTTGAATACACAATTTCAACTTTTGAGAATCGATTGTTGGTCAATATTGGCTTTGCTGTTGAATAGACATTTTTATAATTCGGATAAGTTTCTTTTGTTTACGTGATTATTGAACTCTGTACCATGGGCTCACACTCAATCCTATTTCTACGCTTTTGTTGTTCGATCTATATTTTTTTAGAATCTTATTTAAATTGAAATGCCAATACTAAAAGTGACTCTTCTGTCAATAGTCTACGTACCTAATTGCGTTTAGTTTGAACTCTAATATTGCTTTGAATGCACAATTAATTGTTTTACTTTTATTCACTTTTGGGAATTTAGTGTTGGTCAATAATGGATGTAATGTCTTGAATCGTTATTTTTTGTAATTCGAGTTTATTTCTTTTGTCTACGTGACTAATGAAATCAGTAGCACCTTCTCCTATTTCAAGTCTACTGTTATTTCATCTAGCCTTTTTTTATTTTACATCTATTTGATATTGAAATTTCAATACCAGAAATGACTCTTCTATCAAATTACAAATTATTTAAATAATAGCGTTTAGTTTGAACTTTAATATTTCTTTGAATGCACAATTCATTGTTTTGCTTTTATAAACTTTGGAATTGATTGTTGGTCAATACTGCCATTATGAAGTGTTGATTCGTTATTTTTGTAATTCGGGTATATGTCTCTTGTGTACGTGACTATTGAATTCTGTAGCACCTTCTCCTATTTCAAGTCTATTGTTATTTCATCCAGCCTTTTTATATTTAGAATCTAATTTATATTGATATGCCAATATTAAAAGTGTCTCAATCTTAATTCCAATTCATTTATCAAGTTTCTAAGCCTGTAATTGAAGCCTCGCTTTAGTCTTTCTAAACGAATAAATTGATAATGATATTGAATGTCGTCTAAAGTCTAGTGTTTACGGCATATAATTTAATCAGATTTATCTTTACGACTCTTGTAATTTATAATATTCTCGTCACGTTACGGGGCATTGTATTTTCTCTCTTGTGATATAAAGAGATATAAGTAGGTAATAACAGTGCGGTCGTCATTCCGGTAATCCCCAAAGGAGATAACACAGGCAGACAGTATAGTTGTGCACTTAACCATTGTGTATTTGGTTATGAGGATAAAAAAATGTGACGTAGGTACTGACATTTATCAAGTTCAGGGGTTTTATTTGCTGTTGCTTGCCGATTTTTACTTGGCTGCAAGGAAAGGGTTATGTTTTTCGCGCATATCTTGTATGTATGTATGTAATATTCTTTATTACCTCGTATCTTTCAAACCACTTGACGGATTTTTATAATTATGACATCCTTAAATAGGTCTTGGCCGTCCAAGTGTTCTTAGATAAGTGCCGTTAAAAAAAAGGAACATGGCTGGGGGTTGCAATTAAGAGGTGATTACTAAAAAATATATATACCACTTATATGTTTAAAAGTCATTCGTAAAAAAGTATAACTAAAAAGTTGATAAAATCAAAAACCCAGCTGCAAAGAGATAAACAAGAAGAAAACCGTGCTGTGCAGTCGGAGGATAATATAGTTTTGGTGAGCCAGCTAGCGAATATGTATCCTCCGACTGCACTGCATGATTTTCATCTTGTTTACATCTTTGCATTTGGGTTTTTTATTTCAAAACCTTTTTTTTTGTTATAAAATACTAAGTCACGTATAAATAGGGTTCTCGTGTTTTCACAAGCTTGGAAAATTGAGTACTCACCTCTTTCCCGGTTATGGTAAACAACTTTTTAATTAACGTGCTGAGACTTATTTGCAAAGGAGTTGCCCACGGACTGCTATAATTGGTCAATGAGTGCGCCTAGGTCCTAATAAATAAATACGTAATTACTTCAGATGTTGAATCAGATATCATAATTATCACATTGTAGGAAGAGGATCGTGATCACACCTATTTAGTGACATATAAATTGTCAGATTATACTCGCAAAATTGGATAAGGGTAAGCTAGAGAAATAACTCCTTTTGACTTCTATACCGGTTATTTGTTACAGAGTAAATTACTATCTAATACTTTAAACTTACAGTACTATTTAATACTCTAAACTTAAAAGGAAAAAGTGCAGTTCCTAGGCTAGTATGCACTTCCTGTCCCTGGGAACAACCAATGATCCATATTGACACCATACTCCTAAACTACGCACAACGCTTAACAAAGGCGCTTGTGTCTCATTTTAAGTGCATACTTATGAAAAATCCGACACGGCCTTTGATAGAATAATAACTTGAAATAAACTAGTCGATATCTGTAGTTGTCAACCCTAAACTTTAGTCTATGACTTTGTGTATTGCCTATCATTGAGCTCTCTAATAAAATTCATAGCTCCGGACACTGAATTCTGAATGAATTGAATACGTTGTTTTATTTTCTATCAGGTAATGGCCCCAGTTATCTATACTAATATTATAAAGAGGAAAGATTTGTGTTTTTGAATGTAACGAATAAATTTAAAAACTACTGAACCGATTTCAAAAATTCTTTCACCGTTGGGAAGCTACACTGTCCCCGGGTGACATAGGCTACTTTTTGTCCCTGTATTCGCACGGGAACGGGAACTACACGGGTGAAACCGAGAGGCGGCCGCTAGTGTATACTAAAACGAGTAAATCACCTTGGCACGGAGTATCCCCACATAAAATCCACGGTTTACGCCCAAAAGGTGGCCTCATTACAACCAAGGCAAGCTTTAAGGCATTGCATGTAGATTTCCTCATAGGATTTCCCTTCACCGTCTAGTTAGTGTTACATTTAAACTCGAATTGCGTAATACTTTGCTCATAAAATGTTCTAACTTTAGTTTTTTATTACATTGAAGTATGTTACAAAAGGTAATTAACGAAAATTTCACTGTTATCGCATTTAATTACGTATTGTAATATTGGAGGCGTGTTTCTGCTATTATTCTGGTCACTGTTAATTTAACGCAAGGGGTTTCAAAAATTGTCCATTCGAACCAAAAATTGCATTCGCTCAGTTTCTTGTAAGAAATGTGCTAAGTGGGTACCTACGTGCTTTTTTTTTTATTATCAATAGGCTCGCGCTTGACCACTATCTCACCTGATGGAAAGCGATGATGTGGTCGACGGTGAAGCACGCTTGCCTAGAAAAAAACCCATTCACTCTTGACTTAAAGACCCCTAGATTGTAGCTATCGGGAAACACAGACTCCGACAGGGAATTCCACTCCTTAGCTGTACGCATAATAAAAGTGTCCCCAAAACGTTTTGTGCGTATGGGTGGGATGTCCACCATGTACCGATGACGCATCACCGTGCGTCTGGTTGTCCGATGATGGAACGGGCTGGGCGGAATTAAATCATGCAATTCCATCGCACACTCCCCGAAATGTAACCGTTAAAATACCGACAAGCTGGCAACTCGGCGACGATGTTCAAGGCTCTGGAGCTTTGATTTGACCAGTGCTTCATCGCCGATGAGTCTCTTGGCCCGCTTTGCGATCGACTCTAGTGCATCTAGCTGATATTTGGCAGATCCGTCCCAGAGATGAGAACAGTACTCCATGCACGATCGAACTTGCGCTTGATACAAGTTGAGCAGCTGTTCCGGCGTGAAGTACTTTCGCACCTTCGCAAGGATCCCCAACTTTTTGGCAGCCAGCTGAGCCTTTGCCTCAATGTATGGCCCAAAATTGAGAGTTGATGTCAGCGTAACGCCAAGAAGCTCAAGATGGTCCGTTATTTGCACGGTTACATCACGGAAAGTTGTGCTACGAACCTTTATAGCTGTTTGTCTGGAAGATAATACATGAATGCAAAACGACGTTTTTTATCTATACTTCTATATCTATACTAATATTATAAAGAGGAAAGATTTTTATTTTTGTATGTAACGAATAAACTTAAAAAACTTATGGACCGATTTTAAAATTCTTTCACCAATGAGAAGCTACTCTATCCCCGGGTGACATGGGCTACTTTTTATCCCTGTATTCCCACGGGAACGGGAACTACGCGGATGAAACCGTGAGGCGTTCGTTGGTAAACCATAAAGGGGCATTTGGCTAGGCATTATCCTGAAAGAATACTTAGTCTCAATAAACCTTTTATTAAAAGGAAAACACCGGTTTGTGGTTTATCTGAAAATTACGACTAAAACGAAACAGAATACGTGATAACTCTGTGAAACTATTACCATACAATATGCTTCAACAATGTTGATAAGGCCGTTCTGCCATTCAATCTAACAGATAAGTCCAGATAAAACGGTATATAAACTGTGTTTCAATATCAAATTGGTAAAAGGAGAATATTGAATGTGCCAGCTGTTTGTACCGGGGGACTCGTAATTGTCAATTAAGAACACCCTTTGTTAGGAAACCGTTCGCTCTAGAACAGTGGTTCCCAACCGGTGGTCCGCAAGAGCTACTACTATAGTCCGCGAAAGGTTTAAATTTTCAAACTTTTCTACACAAAATCACACTGATGCAAACTGATTTTAAGTTTCTATCTGAGGTTCATATGACGACGCTTGTTAATATTGATTTTCAAGAACAGATAGTATGATTCAAGATTAGAATTTTTGTTTACTTGGTTTTTCGATTACACACAGTAAATTTATTTCCAGATTAATTTCTGGTCTTTGCTAACAACAAAGAAATCAAACTGGTCCAAGCCAATAAAAATTGGGAACCACTGCTCTCGAAAGACAGCTACGGAACAAGATAATTGTTTACGTTTTGTTCGCAATGCAGTTGGCGCCAATTTAAAAGGGGTTTTCCCGTGTTGCAGAATTTTACTACTATTGCTATGTAAACCCAAATAATTGAAATTTATACGAAACATGGTAGCATTTTGAGGTAAACCGCATAGCAATTATGTATACTACAGTTATAGGTTAATTACTAATTGCATATTAGGAATTAGATAAGGTTATCAAGATCAATTAGTCAGAATATGATATCACGTATACCATACATGAGATACCTACTTTAGTTGACATTATAGCTTCATTGATCAGCTTCACAGACATAAATCTAACTATCTAACGCAAGTCCCTCCATCTGTATGAATACCAAGCGGGCCACGTTTTCACAAAAAATGGCGGATTTTGGGTGCCATTTTGTGGGGGGAATTTTTTTTTACCTTCCAAACCCATCGTGTGGGATATTAAAATAAAGGGTTTTAAGAGGTGATTTTAAAAATATATAACACTTATGTGTTTAAATATAAAAAAAAA
This sequence comes from Orthosia cruda, assembly GCA_964057195.1. Classification (NCBI taxonomy): domain Eukaryota; kingdom Metazoa; phylum Arthropoda; class Insecta; order Lepidoptera; family Noctuidae; genus Orthosia; species Orthosia cruda. Next base: position 38,967,163 of record OZ059830.1, read on the forward strand.
TATATATAAAAAAGTAGTTAAATAAAAAAAGGTTAATTAAAAAAATCAAAAACAATCACTATTTTTAGGGTTCCGTACCCAAAGGGTAAAAACGGGACCCTATTACTGAGACTCCGCGGTCCGTCTGTCTGTCACCAGGCTGTATCTCATGAAACGTGATAGCTAGACAGTTGAAATTTTAACAGATGATGTATGTCTGTTGCCGCTATAACAACAAATACTAAAAACAGGATAAAATTAATATTTAAGGAGGGCTCCCATACAAAAAACTTGATTTTTTTGCCGTTTTTTGCGATAATGGTACGGAACCCTACGTGCGCGAGTCCGACTCGCACTTGGTCGGTTGCTTTTTGGCACGCGAAGTACATACAATCGCGTCATCTAGTTAAGATTTATGTCTGTGGTCAGTCTAGTGGAAGTTGAAGCTCACTTTTTAGACAACAAGATGTTTCGTTTCACAGTACAATCAAAGAGAGCTACATTGATCTCATCGTCTCGCGAAAGTTGAAGCTGAATGTGGTATTGGTATCAAAGCAACGTTGACACCTCTCCCTATGAAATAACGATTGTGCAACCTTCTCTTCCATTCTAATGTATTGACTTTAGGTCAGCCCTCGTCGCCTTAAGGCTCAGCTTTTTGATCAGTAGTTAACTCAACTAATGGTTAAATACGCTACCCAATAACTACGCATCAAAAACTGTGTTTAAGTGTCCTTAAGCTTTAGCAGATGAGCAGTATGGTAGCCAAACAAAAAAGTTTATCATGCCCTTATTTATGGGCAATAAACCTACCTCCGTCATGTACACAGTCCGTCTGTCTGTCCGTCCATCTGTCACAAGGCTGTATCTCATAAACCGTGATAGCTAGACAGTTGAAATTTATACAGATGACGTATTTCTGTTGCCGCTATAACAACAAATAATAAAAACAGAATAAAATAAGTGTAAAGTGAGTAGTGAGTAAGTGTGTAGTGTGTGTGTAAGTGTGTGTGTGTTTGTGTAAGTGTGTGTGTGTTTGTGTAAGTGTGTGTGTGTTAATTATCTATCTATCATATAATATATCCCATACAAAAAACGATTTTTTTTGCCGATTTTTGCGATAATGGTACGGAACCCTTCGTGCGCAAGACCGACTCGCACTTTGCTGGTTTTTGTTATACATAATTTTTATTTATTCATTTTATTGATACAATTTCATGTTTGTCCACAGGCACCTTACATAATGTACGTGGAAGTCCTGGAAACGGACGGCCACGAGCCTCTTCCCCCGCGCCTCCTACCGCCCGCGCCACCAGCGCCTCACTCACCACCCATCAGACACACGAAGAGCGAAGAGAACCTCGTTCCTGAGTGGCCAGCATTGTCACTATATGCTGGACTGGATGATGGCGATGCAGGGGATTGCTGGAGTCATGATGATGAGGATCTCAGTACGCACTACTCGCATAGAGCGCCGGCGCCGGATAGTTTGTCACAGGTAATTAAGTTTTTGCTAAATAATAACAGCCGCACGGGTCGATCTTCAAGGTTAAGCAACGCTTGACGAGGTCGGTCCGTGGATGGGTGACCATTTCAACAAACCGAGTTTCCTCCGTGCCTCGGAAAGCACGTTAAGCCATTGGTCCCGGCTGTCATTTGAAGGTCTTTGACAGTCGTTACGAGTAGTCAGAAGCTTGAGATCTGACACCAGTATAATCAAGGGGTACCGTGTTACCCAGTTACTGGGTTGTGGAGGTCAGATATGCAGTCGCTTCATGTAAAACACTGGTACTCAGCTGAATCCGGTTAGACTGGAAGCCGACCCCAAAATATTTGGGAAAAGGCTAGGCAGATTGATTTAGTTTTTGGAGTTACTGTTCTGGGTTCTTACTCTAATGTGCCAAAACTTTTATGGTTCCTCTGTGAGAGAGGGCCGGAGCTGTACAGGACGTGGAGCACTAGCTTTTTTGCACAACAGAATCATGATGATGGCGTTCACACGTTTATCGATAGTACGACCCGGGTTCTGTTGAAACTTTTGAGGTTTTAATAAACGCCACTGTCGCTGGCTATTAACGTGGCCCCCTAATGGGGAGACATTATCTATAAACCTAACCATCGACTCGAAAAGAAGAAGATTTCACCATCGACGAGCGATAATGTGTATCTTTTACCATTAGGCCGGGTTCACATTCCAGGTCGGACCGACAATTTATCCGTTGGCCGACTATCGGGTTATGGTGTTCACACTATAAGCTGCCGGTCCGTAGTGAAACATGTGAACACCTCCGTCGTTAACCGCAGCCCGGCTTGCCACCAAGCAGTTGTGAGTTGGCTTCTATGTTCAATGGATGCCGACGACGTTCTCAAACTCCTGTCTTCTACAAGAGAAATCAAATCTTCTATATTAATTTCGTTCTCCATGTTTATAAACGTGTCCTCTCTGCGTACACGTCCGCAAACTTCTGGCGGGTGAGTGGCGGGCGGGTGGCTAACTGGCTTCGCGTCTACGAGCCGACAGGTGTGAATGGACCTATACAAAGCAGTATGCCAATATTATATATCCGAACCGGCAGAAATCGTAGTTGAGGGTCCAGGTAAATGTGTCCTAGACGACAGTTTTATCGGGTCGCCCTAATGTGAACAGCGCTATTGAAATACATAAATAAATCCTTTATTTCATTCTTCACAAAGGTTCATATCAGTATATACTTACATATTACATTTATATAAAACCAAAAAAAAAAAAAATGCCAATTTGTTTCCTGTCAACAAAAAACTAAAACTGTCGGTCCGACCTAATGTGAACCCGCTCTTAGGTGAGATAGTGGTCAAACACGAGTCTATTAAAAATAATAGAAATAATTGTAGGCTTTAAGGGTCATCCGTACTGCGTCAATTTCGCGAAAATTTCACCTGGAACATGTCGGTGCCATTTGTGTGATGCCGAAACCATGTTGCGGTACAAATGTGCCTCTGTACAAAATAAGTCATCTTTCACATCGTTCTGCTTATTGAACCGGAATGTTCCTATGAATAGTAGTGAATCACACACAACAGATTATTAATGATGAGGCTCTTTAGGTCTTTACATTATGTATGACACATTCACCTCGATCACAGCCCACATTATACTACTGATAAATGAATGTCTATAAAGTCGCGTTCCACATCGCCTACGCTTACGTGCAAACCAGTGGCGTAGCTAGTCCTTTAAGGGCCCTGTTTCGAAATTTGTTGGGGGCTCCTTTTACCCAACTGCAACAAATACCAAAAGGAAGATATAAATAAATAAAGATATAAACGAGCTTGAAAGTGCGAGAATCAAGACTGGGATAGAGTAAGTTTTCTTACTAAGATAATGTGAGAGCGACCGTTACAATTTATAAAAATCTCCACTTTACCCTTAACTCCACTCCACTTTATCCTTAACCGGATAAGATAAACTGACAACATAAAAAAATATTTATCTATATTTCCATTTATATATATAAAAGAGAAAGTTTGCATGTATGTTCCTTATAGACTCCGAAACGGCTGGACCGATTTTAAAAATTCTTTCACCGTTGGGAAGCTACACTATCCCCGGGTGACATAGGCTACTTTTTATCCCTGTATTCCCACGGGAACGGGAACTACGCGGGTGAAACCGCGAGGCGTCCGCTAGTTTAATTAAAGGAGGATAATTCCTGATGGACCAGAACATTATACGAACTATTCATACCATACATTGGGGTCCCTGTATTTCGGGGGCCCCGTATCGATGCGGCTGATACCGCGGTAGCTACGCCCCTAAAACTGAAACAAACTTCCATTTGTAATTTTTCATAAATCTTATGTTAATATTGAGATATATACCATTCTATATCCAAACCGGAACGACTCTGAAACCAGTCGGTGTTTCAAACATGCATATGATTGACATATTAGATACACGCTTTTTGCACTTTTTGTCTCTCACTGTTTGACGTGGGTTTACAAAGCCATTATTGTAAATTGGACACTTATACTTTGAACATTATCTGCTATTTAGAAGATTCTTTCGTTTAGCTGTGGAAAAGTAGTGTATTGTTACAAACAATCAAATATCCAAGAACAATGCTCAATAATAAATTGAGATTTATGCTTGGGCACGGTAATGATATATCTTTGGTGATGATTGACTATAAAGGAGGAGGATGAAGAAACCTTGATCCTCTAACCCCAAATAAATTGGTACAGGAGGAGATAGGCAATCGCTCCATGTAAAATACTGGTACTCAACTGCATCCAGATAGACTGAAAGCAGACCCCAATATAGTTAGGAAAGGGTTAAAGTACGAGCGCGAGACCGAGACACGCGACCAAGGCTGGAGACGCGCGATACCACTTGTCCTTAGGCTTTGTATGGGAGTGAGCTCGCGCGTGAGAGAGACCATAATGCGCGATTGCGACTCGCGACAAGACCGCTTGCCGGTCTCGCTCACGGATGATTGGGATTGGAGTCGCGCGTCGCGCTCGATATGCCCGAATATATTGTCATTTAACAAATAAATTACCATTTTTTGATTGACTTTCATATTTTAAACAATATTTTTTGCCACTCGTTGTATATAATTCGTTGATAGCCATTTATTTTTTATTTTTGTGATAATAATATAATATCATATTGCGATCGTCTATTCTTCTTCCTTTAATAGTTATTTGATAACTTGGCTTTCCATTGCAATTTGGAATAATGATTTTCAACAATATATCTGATTTTAATGAGTAAAATGGAGGAAAGTTCAGTAGAGTTTATGTGCGACACATGTCTCGTTATCGTGCGCGAACACACCCACCGAGACCACAACGCGCGGTGCCTCGGTCGCACGTCTCGGTCTCGCGTCGCGGTCGCGCGGTGGACTCGCACCTTCAAGGCAGATTGATTGAAGGACAGAAGGATGAAGAAGTTTGTACTTGGATATATAATAATAGAATACGTTTTAAATGTGTGTTACCAGTAACAATACCATTGAAGAATTTATTGACTTGCCGAAAACTGATTAGATTGCATAACTAAAGATATGATAATTACTTTTTATTACAAGATATCTAGTATCGTATGTTAACACATAAGCACTGTTAATTACAATGAATTTGCGTTTTAATTCGTCCTTATTATCGTGCAATTAACGGTTAATATTATCGTTTTGGCGGTGTTTTTAGTTTTAAGAGTTATGATGCCAATTCCAGTTTCCTGTCGTGCGAATATCATTGCCCTTGAATATGGCGAAATGAGCACTCATGTATGTATATATGTGTGTATGCAACTGAACAGTGTATTATCAATTCGCATAAAAAAGTTTTTTTTTCCTTATCAATATGTAATTCTAAGCTGCTCTCTGAAACTAGTTGATAACTTGATATCGGCAGAATCTGGCTCTGATTTACTTTTGAAGTAGGCACCTACTTTGCAGATGAATAGGTACTTAAAATAAACAATAGAGCTACCTACACGTGCCTGATCTGAAGTGCCCAGTGCTTCAGTTGCAAGTTATAAAGATTCAGAAACCTTTTGTTGTTTGTAGTTAAGTACCGTAACTAGATAAAAAAAATAGCCTGAATTGTTCCACTCCTAGACAATAGGGTAGTTGACAAAACATATATATTTAGTCCGCCAGTTAGAGAACCAAAAAATATTGAACACGTATTTGTTCTTTTGCCACAAAAATTACTTTTATAAACAAAAAAATACGTACGACGATACAGTGCGTTGAAATAGAAGAAAGAAAGAAAAATTGTTTAAATGTCACAAAACGACGTATAAATAAATGCTTATGCTAAAACCACGCTAAACCCTTAACAGTAGTATATCTTGTTACGTCACGGTGTGCTACACTTTATACTGACAAGTGACGTCACAAGTCCCCACTTCTGAACTTTGATGCGCTTTAACTTTGTCAATTTTTATTTTATTTGATTAAACAAGAAATACGAATCCAATATTATTTGATATTCTCACTGACGGACTAAATATAATTATCATTTTTTTACCCAGACCGGCGAGCACGGCCTACTGTGATAGGATTATTGACTCACACATTTTTATCACAGTTTGGGAACAAAAATGGTGACAAAATGCGTATCACAAGCCTATCACAGAGGCCGTGCTCGCCCCGCAGGAAACATCCCTATTGCCTCCCCCATTCCTTTCATTTCACCATATGTTGTGTTTCCTCTCAGCAATTCTCGAGGAATCCATCCAAGGCATCCCGCCATCTTCTCTTCGGTCTGCCGCATCCTCGTCTAAAATAGACCCAATGTTTCAATAAATTCATCATTGTCTTGTGACCGACTAATAATATATTTTCTATTGTGTCTTATTGTCTGGCAGTTAAGGTGTTATGAACAACCCAGTTTATTTGGGATTAGTACATCGTGGCTTCTTTTTCCATATTTATTTATTACTAGCTTCTTCTATAATCCATTACTGTGCCAAATGTCATCTAGATCCGTTTAGTAGTTTTTGTGTGAAAGAGTAATATACAAACACACTCACAAACTTTTGTCTTTATAATATTAGTGTTATTAAATTCTTTCACCCTAGGGAAGCTACACTACCCCTGGGTGACATAGTCTACTTTTTGTCCCTGTATTCACACAGGAACGCAAAATAAGCGGGTGAAACCGCGGGGCATCCGCTAGTCTACTCTTAAAGTATCCGCATTTATAGTCAAAACTTTCGTTACGATATTATCCTCATTCCTAATAGGTACTTCAATAAATTATACCTTAATAATTTATTACTAGGCCCTACTCGAGTGTAGGTTCAAACTACAAATCTAGTCTAGTACGGTTCTTTGTTCTAGTTTATCGGTAAATTATCGTTCTGAAGCCATTACACTCCTCGTGCGTGTTAAAAGGGCACGTGAGGTGAGGTGAATGCTTTCTTAGAACCTTAGCGAAGGCAACTGGATTAATATATTCTGATAGAATCGTTAGTTTCCGTTCCAGTTCCAGTACATTTATGATTAGGTTACTTCTAGGCAAGCGTGCTTCATCGTCGACCACATCACATACCATCGTGAGTTGCTGGTCAGACGTGACCCTTTCTACATTAATGAAATAAGTTAATTCAATAAACCCGACTGCTTATGAAGCGAACTAAAAAAAAGAAAACAAGAAGAAAATCATGCTGTGCAGTCGGAGGATATATATTCGCGAGCTGGCTAACCAAAACCAGATGTATCCTCCGACTGCACAGCAGTCGTGGCAGACAGTAAAAGTCGCCCTTTCTTGTGGTCACGTTCGGTACGATTTACCGATACGTTTACTTGCTTATAACAAGCTATTTTAACAATGACTTCAATAGTCAATACATAACACATTTTGAACCATCAAAAGACCATTTACTTCTAATAGTCCCCTTAGTAGATCTTTTACAATGATCACACTAGAACGAATAGCGCAACAAGTCTTAATGGCGTATTTAGCAGGTGGAACAACCTTGCCAAAAAATAACTATGTAGACAAAACAATTTCAACAACACAATAGTGGACAATGACCGCTATTTAGCTTTTTGTTTCTTTTTTGGGGTTTTTTTTAAAGTCATTAATTTGTATGACGTTAGTGCTTAGGACAAACTTTGGTTTTAATGTTTTCGAATTTTATTTTTGAAATGTTCTTGCATGGTGGGCGATAAGAATCTAAATAACTGGTTGACTGTGGAACTGGTGTTGGATAAACGGTCTTTTTCTTGACTTTGTTGCGGCAAGTAATTTTTGTAGGTAGTTTTTTAGGGTTCCGTACCCAAAGGGTAAAAACGGGACCCTATTACTAAGACTCCGCGGTCCGTCTGTCTGCCTGCCTGTCTGTCTGTCTGTCTGTCACCAGGCTGTCCAGATCAGGATCAGGAGGCCCATGATCCGTGAAGTTATATTGTTTGTCATTAACTTCTAAACCTGAAATGCTTAATAGCATAATTATATCATAAGTCCATATCAACACTATAAATGCGAAAGTAACTCTGTTAAGGTTACACTAGTCGATCATTTTTTAGGGTTGCGTACCCAAAGGGTGAAAACGGGACCCTATTACTAAGACTCCGCGGTCCGTCTGTCTGTCTGTCACCAGGCTGTATCTCATGAACCGTGATAGCTAGACAGTTGAAATTTTCACAGATGATGTATTTCTGTTGCCGCTATAACAACAAATACTAAAAACAGAATAAAATAAATATTTAAGTGGGGCTCCCATACAACAAACGTGATTTTTCTGCTGTAATGGTACGGAACCCTTCATGCGCGAGTCCGACTCGCACTTGGCCGGTTTTTTTAGGTTGCTTCATCATCAGCATTTTTAAAGTTCCCACTGTTGGGACACAGGCCTCCTCTCTGAGAGAGGTCATGGGCCGTCATCCACCACGTCACATGTCTTCGAATTTTTGGTTCTAGGACGTGCCGGTTGCATCACGATGTTTTCCTTCACCGTTTTGAGAGCAGTAGTGATGAAATTATTTACACCAAGTAAAGCGCCTGTCTGGGTTCGAACATACGACACGTAAGTCGCGGCCGTTACCACTGGTAGTACCACTAGCGCTAGCTAGAATAAACGCGTTTTACCGTCTTCTTCTTTTCGTGTGAGGATGTGGCCACATCTGGTGTCAAAGTTTATTAAGCCGCCTCTGGGAACCCCGCAGGCTTCTTACATGGCTATTTCAGACTTTCATTAACTATATAAGTCTAGGTTTCCTCACGATGTTTTCCTTAACCTTTACTTTAAACCATTGGCTAGCATATTTAACCATTGGTTGAGGTAAATACGGATAAAAAACTGGCCCTAACCGTGAAAAGTTAAGGTTCCCCTAGTCGACGGCACGCACGAACTATTTTGTGCGCGAGGTTAAAATGCATGCTATCTCATCCGACAACACGTGTGAAAGAGATAGATGTTGTGATGAGCAGTAAGAAGGTAGTTCGCGCACAAATAAGTACTTTTGCAAATTTGTATCGAAATGGATGATGATTTTGGACGAAAAGGAGCGCGCGAAAATTTATAAACAGACCTGGGAGTCTAGATACCATGAAAGAACGACTAAATGTATATTTCCAAAATAAAATTATTTGCATTGTTGAATTACTAATCTATCCCTGTATGGAGGCAGTTTTGCAATGTTCCTTCTTCTTATGCTATTTATTTCCGCCCAAAGATGCGTTAAAATTTGTGTTGAAATATGGAACTCGACGCTCATGACTTTCAATATTTTTTCCATACAGGGCTAGAAAATGATGAGACAAATTGATATAATTTTTTGTTTTTAACGTACATCGTCAAAGAGTGAAGTAATCGGCAGACTACGTTTGCATGGAAGAATGATCGACTAGTGTAACCTTAACAGACAGAGTTACTTTCTCATTTGTAGTATTGATATGGATTTATGATATAATTATGCTATTAAGCATTTCAGGTTTAGAAGTTAATGACAAACAATATAACTTATCACGGATCATGGGCCTCTCCCGTGGAAAGATATAACTGTATCAAATTTATATAAATAAGTTTTATGTAAATCTCCCACGTCTTCCAAATTAGATCTACAATCATCTCGCATTCAACTAAAGTACGTTTTCAACAGTAAATGGGGCTCTAATATTATATTATATTACTCTATTGAACTCCATTCACAGCTGATGTGGGAGTTAATGATACAATTTTGACATTGTAGGATCTCTGATTTCGTGGCATTCAACGTATTTCAAAATGATGTATTGTTCTATTTCTATCCTGTAATTGACCTTTAAAATTTTGCTAGTTATTCTGTACAAAAAATGTCTAGAGTAAAATTTATACCCCTTATGAATTTTACTACCGATATTCTGCTTTGCCTACTTGATAAGTTTTTATTATCCCAAAGGAATTACACAAAACTTTCCCATTTAAAGTATAAGGATGATAATAATAATATTCAATTTTCCGTTTAGGCTTTAATACATTTTTGACAGCTTTGCCGTAGAAAAGCTGCTAAAATGTAGCTAGTGGTTTTCCTGTACCAAATTAAATCAATAATAATAATCTAATTATTTATTAATTGTGCCAACATTACTTGTAAGTTCTCCCGCACTTAACACTCCAAACCTTAATCCCTGTTTACTCTATGGCTCTAATAAAGACGTTGTCTATTACCCAAGGAAAAGTCTCGTTCACTACGAGATAGTAATACATGGCAATGAATCGCTGTAATTACAAGTAGCATCAAACCTAATGGCGGCTCGGAAAGCCCGCAAGTCGCTGCGTACCGGTGGGGCACTGCACTGTGCAGCAAAAACGAACTGCACAGACGTCATTAAGCTTGAATCGACACATAGTTAACTAACTACTAGTAACTACTAATTGTTTGAGTATATTTGTGTATTTAGTTCATTCTCTGAGTATATATTTTGTTATTTATAGTTCAGATATATGAATTTAAATAAATGCGACTTGCTTAAATCTTAATATTGCACTTACCACTATTTGTTTCTGCATCACCCAAAAGTCGACTGGTAGAAAATCCCTAAGGCATTAAGTCCGCCTCTGTACGTTTGTGTGCATTAAGTATTGAATAAATAAATAAATAGTTAGTTCTCAGTTCATATCACCCTTTCACTTGACTACATGCTCATTACTAGAAGAAAACTGCTAAAGCTATTCATGTTGCCATGCTATAGTAAATACCACAGACATAAATCTAACTAGATAACGCAAGTTCCTTCATCTGTATAAAAACCAAGCGTGCCACTTTTTCACACACATTTAAAAACAAAACTTACCAATGAAAGAAAACATTTCCAATGCCTCGGCCAACTTTTTACGGTCTTTACAGCTCATTAGGGCAAAAAAAAACCGGCGAAGTGCATGTCGGACTCGCGCACGAAGGGTTCCGTACCATTATCGCAAAAACCTGCAAAAATATCACGTTTGTTGTATGGGAGCCCCACTTAAATATTAATTTTATTCTGTTTTTAGTATTTGTTGTTATAGCGGCAACAGAAATACTTCATCTGTGAAAATTTCAACTGTCTAAGCTTACACGGTTCATGAGATACCGCCTGGTGACAGAAAGACGGACCTCGGAGTCTTAGTAATAGGGTCCCGTTTTTACCTATTGGGTACGGAACCCTAAAAAGGCATTTTTCTTGATTGCGGTGGATTTCCGGTGAAGATAATGCTAAATGAAAAGCTCAAATTACGATCATTGGTCTTAATTTGATTCCGTTTTTTGACATGCGAAGTACATACCATCGCGTCATCTAGTTTGATTTATATTTGTGGTAAATACTGTATTGTATATGTATCATGTTTTATGGGGCAGTTTAGTTATTGCTCTTTGGCTTTTCAACGCTCACATTTTATTATATTTAGCACCGGAAATGGGCACCATAATATAATACACGTGTAATGGCTAATCTTAAATTAAAACAATTGCATGGTTAACCTTTGCAAATCGGTTTTCCCTATGCACTTACCTACTTCCGTGTTTTATTATTAAATCAGATGACTGTAGCGACTTGTTTAATCGAGTTGTATAAAAAACCCCGTAAACTGAAAGTATAATGAAGTCTTTTATCGATTAGCAAGTGGTCAAATATATTTGTTAACTTATCACTTTTTCCTTTCCTTATTAAAGGGTTCCCACAACCGATACCCTTTTTAGTGTTACACCTGGAAAAGGGAAGTGGCAGGTTGAAGTTCCCACAATTCATACCCTTTTTAGTGTTATACCTGGAAAAGGGAAGTGGCAGGTTGAAGTTCCAACAACTCATGCCCTTTTTAGTGTTACACCTGGAAAGGAGAAGTGACAGGCAACGTCATGAGAAGTGACATCCATTTGAATACCCTAGAGCCTAAGAATTAGGAAGAGAAAAGTGCGAATGCGCTACCACGTAACCACGCCACCAAGGCCCACTGCGTGAAATTGTTTCTGTCGCGTAACTCACCTTTTCATATTCCAATGCGGCAAATACAGAAGCCACCTGCTACGATCCTTAGAGCGGTTACGCACTACATCCGATCCGAATCCGAGAAAGGAAATCAACCAATTTGGTACCGCGTTGTTTGTACATTATTTTCACTATACATTATTTTTCATAACATTCCCCTTTCATAATCCTATAATATGTTCTGCAGTAAATCGTTCGCAATAAGTAACGAAATGCATTATTTTGTTTTGATATAAATTACAGAAGAGCCATTTTATATCAAAATTTGAATCTAGTTATCTAAATAATATCTGTTTATATTTTGCCATGTTACATATTTAATAAACAATAAAAAAAGACAATTTCAATAGTTATCAAAAAAAGGCAAGTTAATTCTGTGAGTATTCTTGTACGACATTAAGGTATATATTGAAATAAATTTTGTTGCTGTACAATGTCGGTGACAAAGCTCCAAAGAAAGCAGTTGTTCTCCTTTCGGTTCCGAAGTAGACGTAGTACTTGTAGGGGAGGTTACACACTACATCCAAACTTCATCCAAACATTTTCGTTCGAATGCAGAACATTTTCAATTCGGATAGAACTCGTTACTCAAATCACGGACTCGGATAGGATGTAGTGCGTAACCGTTACTTCATTTGCTTCGTTTACTTTCATAAATCTGGTCATATACACAAGCTGGTTATTTATATTCTAAACTTCTCATATTTGTCCCCAGGTGTCAGCAGTATCAGCACTATCCACATCTTCGTGCGGGTCTCGCGAGTCAGTAGCGGTGGGTGCGGGAGAAGTTAGAAGGAGGCTAGCTGACGCGACCGCCGCGCCTCCACCAAATGCCTTCCGACATGATCCCGCTGATCCTTCAGCTACGGCGCTTAAGGTATTTTTTTTTTGAGTATACTGGGTAATCGATACGGACCAGCATATCTTTCCCTAACTATTTAGGAAAAAAACATGCTGGTCCTACTACATAGATTTCTGATTAGCCTGGGCAATGGACCGTGGAATGCCGGTCGGCGTTATCGACGTTTTAGTTAGATGAGCAGACTAGCTTATGGGGCCTTTGCGGGTTGCTGGCCTACCTTTAGAAAAATACGGTTCTATTGTTCTTATATGGGACAGTCGCATAGAACCAGACATATTTTAATATTTACTCAATTCGCATAGCAAAGACTCGTATGACACTAGCCAGATTACTTATTTTAGTGATCTTTATTGTCGTAGCATTATGGTTACATTCATGAGCAAAATAACAGTTAATGGTCTGATGTCAGATGCTAGCCGCCAGTTTGAAATAAGAGCTTGCGCGGTAATGTTTTGTAAAAACCATCGGTTTATGATTTAATTTCCAAATACTTTTCGCTCCAATTTAAGTTTGCCCCTCAGCTATCGATGACAGTGGGCGTGGCTTAAAACCTCAGATGTCGTTTGTCAACTGTTTGTAGTCGCGGCCCTATTTTTGCTGTTGCCAATCAGGGCTACCGTTTTTATGCCCATCAGTTGGCGCGGTAGTAATAGTTTACATCCAGATATAAGAAAACATGATAGAAATTATTGTTGTTTCATGAAACCAACCTTTTAAATCGTTCCTTAACTGTTGAGGATCCTTACTCTCTTTCATCCTGTCAACTATCTGTCTCTATCGATTTCGGTCAGTCGCCTGGTGGAGCGTAATGCTCATTAGGTACCTCCAGTTGTTCAGAGATCTGGTCTGGTCTTCTTCTGGGATCTTGGCTCTTGGGTCTTTTTCTTATCATGGAACCGACTAGACTTAAAATAAAATTAAAGTTATAGCTAGTTGGTTTCATGATAACTTAATTCTTTAATGAAAAGAATCAATTGTTATAAATGTAATTTTTAATTCCAGGAATCATGGGAAAACAAATATGCCCGCATGCGGTCATCCTCCCCGTACGGTGCACTAAGTGGCTGGCGGCTTCTCGGCTGCATCGTCAAAGTGGGCGATGATCTGCGGCAAGAAATGTTAGCAGCGCAACTGTTGAGGCGGCTGCAGACCGCCTGGGTGGCTGAGAGAGTGCCCTTGAAGCTGCGGCCTTATGAGATACTTTGTCTGGATAAGGAGTGCGGGCTTATACAACCGGTGAGTTCAAACTGCAATGTGATGACATTTGGCAAGAGAAGTAAGAAACGCACATGTTGAGACGGCTACAAAGTTAAAAACAAATCTCATTTATTCAAGTTAGGCTAAGAGCCAGCAATTTTGGAACGTCAAAGTTCTGTATAAAGATAGTCCCCCAAATCGCCTGCCCGTCACCACTTTTTAGTATTTTAGCTGGTTAGCTAGGAGGTGTTGAGAAGGTTGCAGACCGCCTCGGTTGCTTATACAACCAATGAGTATATTCCTTATAGTGTAATGAACGTTCAGAGGAAATGCGGTTGCAGATATGCTGAAAAAGTAAAGTATCATCAAAAAGGAAAACATAGGGGCATGGTATATATCTTTCTTTTCCAGTTTATGGAATATCTTTTAAATTGGTCCAATATTGGAGGAGGAAATAGGCGAAAGCCAAACCTCGAATTATGAGTTTTACTAAGGAAATTCAGTCGCCGCTCTCTGCCCATATTGCCTCTTAACTTTGTTTGCGTATCGTATTAAACCCTCGTATGAACTGGAAAGATTTGATGTTCAGAAGTCCTTTTTAATCCTACTTCTTTTACGAGGGAACTGAAATATCTTCTCATTATATTAATACTCAGAGCGGTGTCCCAGTGGTATTGGCCGCGACTTACAAGTTGTAGGTCGTGGGTTCAAACCCAGGCAGACGCTTTGCATTGAGTAAATCATTTCATCACCACTTCTCTCAAAAATGGTGAAGGAAATCATCGTGAGAATCACCTAGAACCAAAAATTCGAAGACATGTGGCATCCGACAACCCGCACAGGGCCCGCGTGGTGGATTACGGCCCATTACCTTTCACAGAGAGGAGGCCTGTATGATATTAATACTGGTTGAACCTTACCTATCACTTTCAGTCAGTATCAGTGTCTTGTTTACTTACGGAACATTGCATTTGTTTTTAGGGTTCCGTACCCAAAGGGTAAAAACGGGACCCTATTACTGAGACTCCGCGGTCCGTCTGTCTGTCTGTCTGTCTGTCACCAGGCTGTATCTCATGAACCGTGACAAGTAGACAGTTGAAATTTACACAGATGATGTATTTCTATTGCCGCTATAACAACAAATACTAAAAACCGAATAAAATAAATATTTAAGTGTGGCTCCCATACAACAAACGTGATTTTTTGCCGTTTTTTTGCGATAATGGTGCGGAACCCTTCGTGCGCGAGTCCGACTCGCACTTGGCCGGTTTTATTTTTAATACGAAAGGAAATACCACATTTTATGCAACTGATTCACAGCGGGTGATTCACTTAAGTATTATGTCAGTTTTTTCGTAACAACAGTGATTCATTTATTACTTAATAATAATGTAGTGAGGTACTTGTCAATTTAGTTCTAATGTAATCTCTTTACCTTGATAACGTAAGATATAGATAAAACCTTGTAAGTACACCTATCTAACCTAAGATAATTAAAAACTAGAGCACTCAATCTTACTTCTTATTTATATTCAGGGCTACGGTTTAAGTCGAACTAGACCGTTTAGGGGTTGTAGTTTCTAGCCCAATCAACGGGGCATAAGTAACCCGAAAAATTCTCCTGCCTGTGAGAGTAGGTAGTGTGATAAAGTAAGAGCTACAGGTTACAGATATCAAATTATCCAACAGATTTTGATAAGAGAAGTTAGGTATTTTTACCTAAACTTGAAAATTGCTTATAACTCTCTGTGAAAAATTCCTCAGGCTGAAATACTTTCTGTATACGTACGAGTGTATTAGTTAGAATAGGCATGTATAGGCATCCAACATTTTTTCGATTTGGGAGACACTCCAAATTTAACTTTTAGCATTTTACGCTATAACTTCTACTGAAAAATTGGTCTGCTACTTTTTATTTTTTAATATGGTTTTATTACGTTAAATAAACAGATTTGATAAGTTATCCAAAAGATTTTCCTTTATTTGCCATTTTTTTAGATTTTTGCTTAATTACGTAATGTGAAAAATATCTCCGTGCATTTTCATACCTTTATTAGTCATATGATTTTATATTAAATAAGAATTATCAATTATCCAACAAATTTTCGAACGTTCATTATATTTGTTAGGATAGTTCACTGATTTATGCTAGAGCGTAAGGGTTGACCTTCACTTGACCGCTCGGAGCTGCTTTGCCGCGCATTACTTTTGGAGTATTGTAGGCGGGTTTTGTGGCCACCGTTATTATTGCAAATATTTTTTTATCTTAATATGCAAACTTATGTGAAGTCATCCAGTTACCACAAACTGTCAAACTTTCTCATTCGATTTTGAACTTAACCATCAAGATTTGAAGGTTTAAAATCATTTGGAGTGTAAAACGGCGTTTAGAAATTCACTTTATATTTCTAAAGAATATTTATTACTTATATGGATTTAAAATAAACGGTTGAGACCTCCTTAAGGACTATGTAAACTATGCAAAAAAATGGTCAAAAAGTATGTTTAGAAAGACACCTGTTGAGGCGATATCGAGTAAGATAAAAGAAGATTATTATTATGTCCCTTATTTAATGTTCTTTTCTTATCGTCTTCATTTATTTTTATTTATATAAAATAAATTAATAAAAAAACATATAAAATAGAGCCCACCGGTATCGGGAACAGGGTCTAAGCATGAAGTTCAAGTCTTGTATGCACTAGGTAAGTGCCCCCACGGACAATCCCCGGTTGGTGCAGGTCTATTGTTAAATATGAAGACAAATATATTGGGCTATGGGTTTTGGAAGGTTTATTGGATCGATTGTCTAAAACTATAGAATTACTATTAGCCCCCGCCTGACCACTGTTGAACTACACGACTAAAAAAGATAAAATGGCAGGGGTGACTTACACACTCAAATAATGGGCTATCATAGCGGATCTCCACTCAAGCCAGCCAATTAAGGCAAGAGATGATGGACTTTGCCCGCAACTTATGGATGTGTCAAACCTTACAAGACACGTGAAATGTCGAAAATCATATATAAATGATGCCATGATCAAGGCGTTTAAAAGGAAGAAGACATTATTCATGAACGCTACAGTGTCAGAAATACCGGCAGCGAGCATCCCGCCTCTCGAATTCGATTTCCAGTCAAAATGTCTAATAATAATATAACTGTATAAAAAACAAAAACTAATAAAAAACTATAATATTAACTTATACAACTCTACGCTTCCTAATTTCGTGTATGGGGCAATAGACCACGGTCCTTCGCTATCCAGGATGTCTAAATATCCAGAGGAATATGCATAACATGTAAGGATCGACGAGGTATATTCCAGGGTGCTAGTTTGAGTCCACTTTGGTTTTGCTTAGCCCTGAATCCTATAAGCATGCTGGAGAATTCAGGGCTGAAGAGAGGTGGTCAGGTTACATCTCACTTCCTTTACATGGATGACCTGAAGCTCTTTGCCCCCAGCAATCTTCAGCGGATATCTCCATCTCTACTGAAGGTAACTGAAACTTTTAGTATAGCCATCAGGATGTATTTTGGTGTGGATAAATGTGCGGTCATGCATGTAAAGCGAGGGGAAATTGTGGAGTCGCGGATTACGTAAAACAAAAGGTCCATGTCCCCAAACGAATCCTTTAATTATTTGGGTATGTCTGACATGAAGCAATCGTAGAAGGAACGCTTCTTTGGCCGCCTGAAGAAGGTATTGAAAAGCCTTTCGGGCGGAAACATGGTGCGCGCCTCAACGATTCTGAGAACGTGGCGTTCCTTCAACGATTGCTTCATGTCAGTAGTGTTGATACCTAACGCTTCCGACATACTCAAATACATATATTATGCATTGATGTACTCTTTCGGCATACTCAAATTAACTCAAACGGCACTTGACGCCCTGGATAGGCGGGTCCGTACACTGCTGACTGCATATCAAATGCACCACCCACGATCGTTGGTCATGAGATTGTATATCCCTCGGAAATGTGGAGGCCGAGGCTTTTTAAATACCAAAAACCTCCACAACCGCGAGATAAGCAAACTGAAAGAATATTTTCTACACGCTGACGTGGATATGTATGAAGTAGAAGTGGACAAGGGACTCAGCCCGCTCTCCTTGGCTAATGAGAACTGGCGCAAGCCTGTAGTGCTTGACAATAACGACCGCAGGGAGGTATGGCAAAGTAAGGAGCTTCACGGGCGCTTTTTCCGGGAACTACATGGGTTCGATGTAGACCAATCGGCGTCCGTAGCCCGGCTGCGTTTCGGTACCTACTACAGGTATATGCCCGACCCAGTGTTCGAAAATGGCAATGTCACGTATTGGGATCGGTCTATCATCACTGACAGGGCTATTGTTGCCAATAAGCCTGACATAGTGGTGATAGACCGACTAGATCGTCGCGCAATGATTGTTGACATAACGGTCCCTCAATTCGAGAACCTCTTGAAGGCTGAGGGAGATAAGAAAACTAAGTATCTTGATCTGGCTCGCGAGGTTGTCGACATGTGGGATGTGAATACAGCAGTAATTGTGCCGATAGTCGTGAGAGCCTATGGCATAATAGCCAAGAGCCTCGACGAACACCTGGGAGAAGTCTTGTTCCTCACCACTCTCTTGCCTTAATTGGCTGGCGTGAGTGGAGATTCACAAGAGCAAACGTGCTCGGAGGAAGAAAGTTAACCCAACAAGATGCTTGTAGGGATCTTGACTGTACTTCCGGGAATGTCCTGATGGACGTCTTTCGGTTGATATGATGATGATGATGAGTTCAGCAGTGGTCAGGCAGGGGCCATTAATCCTCCTATAGTTTTAGGCAATCCATCAACCAAACCTACCAATACATTTTTCTCCATATTTTGCAATAGTCCTGCACCAACAGGGGATGTAATTGCGTAGTGCATACAGGGATAATCATCGGTTGATTTCACATTTCCCGATACATGCCTAATAAGGCCTCTGCTAGTTGAATTCAGCTCCTTGCACGCCTTTCAAAGGATCGGGATCCCAGGGTCCCGAGATTGGCAAAGTAATGTAAAAATAATAATAATATGCCGCAGGGCAGCTTTGTGGCGAGCTGGTGGGCTGTGGCGACGATGTGTCTCTCATCTCCGGCTTGCCTTTATTGGCCGGTCGGAGCGAACACTGATAGGGCACAGAGCTCCCATCTCTCTCCTGCCTTAATTGGCTGGCTTGATTGGAGATCCGCTATCCGCTATGGTAGCCCATTAATTGAGTGTGCATGTCACCCCTGCCATTTTATAGTCGTGTAGTTCAACAGTGGTCAGGCAGGGGCTAATAGTAATTCTACAGTTTTGGGTAATCGATCCAATAAACCTTCCAAAACCCATAGCCCAATATATTTGTCTTCATATTTAACAATAGTCCTGCACCAACCGCGGAATTTTCCGTGGGGGCACTTACCTAGTGCATACAAGACTTGGACTTCATGCTTAGACTCTGTTCCCGATACCGGTGTCCAAAAAAAAAAACATTACATGAAAAGAAAAAACATTACATAAGGGACATAATAATAATCTTCGTTTATCTTACTCGATATCGCCTCAACAGGTGTCTTTCTAAACATATTTTTTGACCATTTTTTCGCATAGTTTACAAAGTCCTTAAGGAGGTATCAAACGTTTATTTTAAATCCGTATAAGTAATAAATATTCTTTAGAAATATAAAGCGAATTTCTAAACGCCTTTTTACAGTCAACAGCACATTAGGTTGTACAAAACTGAAAAATTTCTCCAAATGATTTTGAACCTTTAAATCTTTATGGTTAAGTTCAAAATCGAATGAGAAAGTTTGTTAGTTTGTGGTAACTAGATGACTTCACATAAGAAATGCATAATAAGATAAAAAAATATTTGTAATAATAACGGTGGCCACAAAACCCGCCTACAATACTCCAAAAGTAATGCGCGGCAAAGCAGCTCCGAGCGGTCAAGTGAAGGTCAACTACGCTCTAGCATAAATAAGAGAACTATCCTAACAAATATAGTAAACGTTCGAAAATTTGTTGGATAATTGATAATTCTTATTTAATATAAAATCATATGACTAATAAAGGTATGAAAATGCACGGAGATATTTTTCACATTACATAATTAAACAAAAATCTAAAAAAATGGTTAAAAAAGGAAAATCTTTTGGATAACTAAACAAAGCTATGTATTTAAGGAAATAAAAACATATTAAAAAATAACAATTAGCAGATCAATTTTTCAGTAGAAGTTATAGCGCAAAATGTTAAAAGTTAAATTTGGGGTATCACCAAAATCGAAAAAATGTTGGATACCTTTACATACTTATTCTAACTAGTGCATACATACGTATACAGAAAGTATTTCAGTCTGAGGAAATATTCACAGAGCCCTATAAGCAATTTTCATGTTTAGGTAAAAATACCTAACTTCTCGTAACATAATTTGTTGGATTATTTTACATCTGTAATCTGTATTACCTAATTTCATCACATGCCAAATTTCATAGGCGGGAGAATTTTTCGGAAGTCTCCATACAACAAATATCCTCGTTGACTGGACTATTTCCGTCATTCCTAACTGCTTTGAATATGAAACACTGTATCCCAAACTTAACCGTTTTCATGATATTGGACATTGTTTTTTTTTTATTGTTGATATTTTGTTTATTGGCCTGGCCTTTTTTTTTGGGTATTGTGCCTGCCTGTGATTTATTTATATTTGCGCTTTTTGTATATAAGGTACGGTAAGTCGTAAGTTGCTTTATTATTCTCAACACTAAAATTGTAGTTAATTGAAACAACTGGGTTGTAGTAGACGATTGATAGTTATAAATTGAAATAAATTCATTAAAAAAAAAAACTTTTTCGAAATATTTCAAAAAATATATGATAGTTATGCTGCAGATGTGCTCAAATATCTTCGTTTAATTAGCTATCCATCAAGGTATAAATAAGCTAGGATCTTATCAGAATTCATTGAACAAAATCTTTGATGTAAGGTTCCCAGGCAGTAGTAAAAATTATCACATGGGTCAGAAAACAAAATAAAACAATTTAAATAAATACAAAATGACGTTTATTACTAATTTTACAGAATGTCTACGATTACAATTCATTTTTCACGCGTATGCCTCTGTTTACAAACATACAGACAGTGTTACTTTCTCATTTATAATATTGGTATAGATATACACAAAAGATACACAACAGATGTACAAGTAACTTTTATAGTAAACTCATAAAACTAATTAAATACCATTAGACAGAATAACCTAACAATGTATTTTCCTACAGGTACTAAACTCGGTATCCCTGCACCAAATAAAGAAGCAGTCGGGCAAGACCCTCCGCGCCTGGCTGGAACTGGAGCACGGACCTTCTAACAGCGAGGGCTTCCTGCGCGCGCAGAACAACTTTGTGGAGTCGGCCGCCGCCTATGCGCTGACCAGCTACCTGCTGCAGCTTAAAGATAGGTCAGTATCAGTATTATAATAGTTTATTGATGGGACCATTATACAACAAATAAAGAAGCAATCGGGCAAGACCCTCCGCGCCTGGCTGGAACTGGAGCACGGACCTTCTAACAGCGAGGGCTTCCTGCGCGCGCAGAACAACTTTGTGGAGTCGGCCGCCGCCTATGCGCTGACCAGCTAGCTGCTGCAGCTTAAAGATAGGTCAGTATCAGTATTATAATAGTTTATTGATGGGACCATTATACAACAAATAAAGAAGCAATCGGGCAAGACCCTCCGCGCCTGGCTGGAACTGGAGCACGGACCTTCTAACAGCGAGGGCTTCCTGCGCGCGCAGAACAACTTTGTGGAGTCGGCCGCCGCCTATGCGCTGACCAGCTAGCTGCTGCAGCTTAAAGATAGGTCAGTATCAGTATTATAATAGTTTATTGATGGGACCATTATACAACAAATAAAGAAGCAATCGGGCAAGACCCTCCGCGCCTGGCTGGAACTGGAGCACGGACCTTCTAACAGCGAGGACTTCCTGCGCGCGCAGAACAACTTTGTGGAGTCGGCCGCCGCCTATGCGCTGACCAGCTACCTGCTGCAGCTTAAAGATAGGTCAGTATCAGTATTATAATAGTTTATTGATGGGACCATTATACAACAAATAAAGAAGCAATCGGGCAAGACCCTCCGCGCCTGGCTGGAACTGGAGCACGGACCTTCTAACAGCGAGGGCTTCCTGCGCGCGCAGAACAACTTTGTGGAGTCGGCCGCCGCCTATGCGCTGACCAGCTACCTGCTGCAGCTTAAAGATAGGTCAGTATCAGTATTATAATAGTTTATTGATGGGACCATTATACAACAAATAAAGAAGCAATCGGGCAAGACCCTCCGCGCCTGGCTGGAACTGGAGCACGGACCTTCTAACAGCGAGGGCTTCCTGCGCGCGCAGAACAACTTTGTGGAGTCGGCCGCCGCCTATGCGCTGACCAGCTACCTGCTGCAGCTTAAAGATAGGTCAGTATCAGTATTATAATAGTTTATTGATGGGACCATTATACAACAAATAAAGAAGCAATCGGGCAAGACCCTCCGCGCCTGGCTGGAACTGGAGCACGGACCTTCTAACAGCGAGGGCTTCCTGCGCGCGCAGAACAACTTTGTGGAGTCGGCCGCCGCCTATGCGCTGACCAGCTACCTGCTGCAGCTTAAAGATAGGTCAGTATCAGTATTATAATAGTTTATTGATGGGACCATTATACAACAAATAAAGAAGCAATCGGGCAAGACCCTCCGCGCCTGGCTGGAACTGGAGCACGGACCTTCTAACAGCGAGGGCTTCCTGCGCGCGCAGAACAACTTTGTGGAGTCGGCCGCCGCCTATGCGCTGACCAGCTACCTGCTGCAGCTTAAAGATAGGTCAGTATCAGTATTATAATAGTTTATTGATGGGACCATTATACAACAAATAAAGAAGCAATCGGGCAAGACCCTCCGCGCCTGGCTGGAACTGGAGCACGGACCTTCTAACAGCGAGGGCTTCCTGCGCGCGCAGAACAACTTTGTGGAGTCGGCCGCCGCCTATGCGCTGACCAGCTACCTGCTGCAGCTTAAAGATAGGTCAGTATCAGTATTATAATAGTTTATTGATGGGACCATTATACAACAAATAAAGAAGCAATCGGGCAAGACCCTCCGCGCCTGGCTGGAACTGGAGCACGGACCTTCTAACAGCGAGGGCTTCCTGCGCGCGCAGAACAACTTTGTGGAGTCGGCCGCCGCCTATGCGCTGACCAGCTACCTGCTGCAGCTTAAAGATAGGTCAGTATTGCTGCTCTAAAAGTAAAGGCTCTAGTCCTCAAGTCTACGTCCTTTTAATGGCAGGGTCGATAAAAATCATGATAAAAAAATTAAATAAGCAGTTTAATCTGTTCAAATCGGATTGATTTGCTTTAAATCAGTATTTTTTTTTAATTTTTACATATTCCACTATGTTCTTCACATGAAAGTCGATTAATCATCATCATATCAGCCGAAAGACGTCCACTGCTGGACATAGGCCTCCCCCAAGCGTCGCCACATTGACCGGTCCCGTGTGTCCCGCAACCAGCGCATCCCCGCAACCTTCACCAGGTCATCTGTCCACCTGGTGCGAGAACTTCCAACACAACGTCTTCCGGTTCGCGGTCGCCACTCCAGAACCCTTCTGCCCCATCGGCCACCCATTCTGCGAGCATTGTGCGCTGCCCACTGCCACTTAAGTTTGGCAATTCTTCGAGCTATTTCGGTAACTTTGGTTTACTTGCGGATCTCTACATTTCTGATTCAATCACCCAAGGAAACTCCTAGCATAGACCTCTCCATTGCCCTTTGAGTGACTGTAAGCTTTCTGATAAGGCCCATTGTAAGCGACCATATCTCAGAGCCATATGGTCATCAATGGCAACACACACTGGTCCTAGACTTTCGTCTTGAGACAATGTGGTAAGTTGTACAAGAAGATACCGCGCAACTTCCGAACGCTGCCCAGCCGAGTCAGATTCGACGGTTGACCTCTTTCTCGAAGTTGGCCCTACCCAATTGGATCGTTTGTCTCAGGATGATATAGTCGCGCACAACTTCGAGTGTAGGATCTCCGACCTAGATAGGAGTGGGTGTAACATGGGCATTCAACATCACTTTGGTTTATAGGTATAAATAAAATCTCTTTATTTATTTCAAATATATTTTAATCACAAAATGAAAAAAAAAGTAATTAACATTGCAGTTCTTATTCAGTTATATAGAAACATAAAATTATCATTAAAAAAAATTACAAATCGTCTCTAAATAACAGAACAGTCACTTATTTTGATTTTGATGGTCTTATTGTTTCCATTTAGGTTTTTTAGAAGAAATACTAAATTAGGGGCCTTCTCAGTGCCCAGCCTATTTCTTATTTTACCGTGAACTAAATTAAAAGCTGAAAATATTCTCTTCACCCCAGTGGAAGACGCAACTGCACTTAACAGCTGCGTTTTTATTTCTTAATTCTTCTTGGGTAATGCATTTTTGAAACTATTTGGTACATTTTGTTGCATTAAAAAGGTATTGATTTAAATCAAGCATTTTAAATTATATCAATCCTGCCTAATGGGTCTCTGAAGAACGAGCAGCTATAGTGGGAGGCACCACTATCTCAACTGAGTCAAAGTAAGACGGATCTGTATCCCACTGTTGGACACTTATCCAACTGACTTTATTCAAATGTAGCAGGCATACCCTGCATGACCTTCAATCGGTTCCAACTGACAATATCAAATAATTTTATCTCTTTAAAAGCTTGTACCGACAAATCTAGGGGATAATTTATCTGGTCAGCGACAGTTTTATCTGTGTCATTGTTGCAATTTTGTATAACATTTACTACAATAATGGTATAATTTTCTCACGTAATATCTTTTTGTTTCAGGCATAATGGGAATATTTTGTTGGACAGCACAGGTCACATCATCCATATAGATTTTGGATTCATATTTTCAATATCACCCAAAAATCTTGGATTTGAAAGCTCGCCTTTTAAGGTAAATCAAATTTACTATAGTTTTAACGGGTATAATCCTCTAATCTGTACTTGGAAACCCAAGTTTACACCTCCATATATATTGGCAAAAAATTAAAAATAGTCTTTATTATTCTGCATATATGAACACCTATTTGTCTCGGTAGTATTATATAATAAGGCACTCATATTCTTAAAATCATATCACACTAATATCATAAAGGAGAAAGTTTATAAATGTGTGTGTTTGTGTTTGTATGTTTGTTACTGCTTCACGCTCAAATGGCTAGATGAAATTTGGCACAGAGATAGATTATAGTCAGGAATAGCACATAGGATACTTTTTACCCCGCGATAGTTTCCCTCGGGATAATTTTCGATTTGCACGCGGGCGAAGCCGCTAGCAGAAGCTGGTCTATAATAAATGAAACAAAATCCATCAATTTCCAGTTAACCCACGAGTTCGTAGAAGTAATGGACGGCGAGAACTCGGACATGTTCCAGTACTTCAAGATCCTCATCCTGCGAGGACTCATCGCGGCGCGCAAGCACTGCGACCAGATCATACACCTCGTCGAACTTATGCGCATGGGTATGTACGCTTCTATACGTAAGGGCATGTTTTTAACCCCCGACGGAAAAAGAGGGGTGTTATAAGTTTGACGCGTGTTGCTGTGTATGTGTGTATGTCTGTCTGTAGCAACAAAGCTCCAAATCAGGTTAACCGATTTTGATTTAGTTTTTCTTGTTTGAAAGTTGACTTTGTCAAGAGTGTTCTAGCTATGTTTGAATAAAATCGGTTCAGCCGTTCAAAAGTTAACTGCATTTTACTAATTGAATAAGGGTTTTTTGCAAGATATCGTGTCATTATTACGTGTCTCGATAGATCGATGGAAGCGTGTCTACTACTAGGTATATGATATGCAGTTTAGAAAGCATGAAATAAAAGTAAAATTACAAATAAAATACCCCCGACACAAAAACGTCTAAAAAGCAAAAAATAAGCCTTGTATATATAATAAAATAAACCACTGTAAACCTTGGCGGATCCCCGACGCGAGTACAAGGTTAATTTTTTGATTTTTAAAGGTTTTTGTGTCGGGGGGTTTTTAAATTTGTAATTTAATCGAATATGAGGTCCACGCCACGGTCGGCTTGACCGCCTTATCTATACTAATATTATAAAGAGGTAAAGTTTGTGGGTTTGTTAGTTTGTGACGTTGTAAGGGGTAATCTCTGGATCTACTGAACCGATTTTGAAAATTCTTTCACCTATAGAAAGCTACATTATTCCTGAGTGTCATCATTGGCTATAAACATTTTCAAAAAAATTAGAGATCCTTATGAAAATTGCAATAATATATAACCCAAGGTAGCAAAATGTTGCCTGTAATAGTACATTGTGTATTAAGGGCGGTAAGTAAGGAATTACGATCGAAACTCTAGTAGAAGCCCGAAGTCGAAGACTGAGGGCTTTCTGAGTCGAGGTTCGTAATTCCCGTACCGCCCGTGATACATACAATGTTTTTCATCACATTTGCGAGTAATAATTATGAATTATAGCTTTAATACACAAGTCAGCACAGGTGTTATTACGAAATACGTGAACTTTTTTTTAAGCGGTTGGCGAATTTTTGCCCACACCACAGATTATACAGTGTTTCGTTCAGAAACTTTAAGGGCAAAACCTTACGTAGGTATACAGCCATGACGGAGTGTAAAAAGAATTAAATAATTTCGACGTTTTCATACTATAACTATTAAAAACGATTATTAAGAACATTAGTTGAGTATTTAAATAACATGTAGCAATATTGCAAAGAAATTCCTGTTTAGTTAACATTTTAAGACAATTTTTCAATTGCGTGTAAACTCCTTGCTTGAACTTGCATGACCTGTGTGCTGTGCCATAAATTAAAAAAATATTACATACCGCCCTAGGGTTTCATGACAAAAAGAAAGCCCGAGGGTTATATATGGGGCATTACGGCCAAGTTAACCTGTATGTATAGATACTTTTTACGTGCAAGTGTGATGAAAAATACATTATTTGGCGTGCGCTGAGAAAACTATTGATGATAGATAAAAAATGGTAGGTAGGGTAGGCAGAGTAGGCAGGATAGCCAGGGTAGTCAGAATAGGCAGGGTAGCCAGGGTAGGCAGAATAGGCAGGGTAGCCAGGGTAGACAGAATAGGCAGGGTAGCCAGGGTAGGCAGAATAGGCTGGGTAGCCAGGGTAGGCAGAATAGGCAGGGTAGACAGAATAGGCAGGGTAGCCAGGGTAGGCAGAATAGGCGGGGTAGCCAGGGTAGGTAGGTAGGTAGCCAGTTGACGGGAACGAAGCCCCGAGGGTCAGCTAGTTAACTATATTATGATTTTTAATTTCGTAGACTAAACTGACAGCTTCTGCCACTGACCTTTCTTTTTTTAATGTTGTAAGCGCGTAGCATAGTGTTGTAGGTAAGGCTCAATCATAAATGATTCATCGAATCGATGTGACATGACTCCTCAATTTAATTTTAATTATTGCTGTAAGTAAATGTTTTATGAATATAAAAGTAATATATTTTATTGTAATAAATAAGAAATCAACAATAAAATAAAATAATGCGATCGATAGATTGAAGTCTGACATAAATTAGTTGAAATTATATAAAGGCTGCTAGTTTCTTAAAAGTCTGACATAAATTAGTTGAAATTATATAAAGGCTGCTAGTTTCTTAAAAGTCTGACATAAATTAGTTGAAATTATATAAAGGCTGCTAGTTTCTTAACAAGTGTAATTTTTTTGCCGTGATATTGTTCCATTTTCGTTTTATTTCGATTTTCGATTACTCCAGACACGACACTTCTATACTAATATTATAAAGAGGAATGATTTGTATTTTCGAATAAACTTAAAATTACGGGACCGATTTTAAAAATTCTTTCACCGTTGGGAAGCTACACTATCCGCGGACTAACATAGGCTACTTTATATCCCTGTATTCCCACGGGAACGGGAACTACGCGGGTGAAACCGCTAGGCGTCCGCTAGTTTTTTTATGTAACGATAAGTTGGCAACCCCCGAAATGTCAGTTTAGTCTACGAAATAAAATAAAACTGAGATTAGCGACTTGTTTAGCATGGGGCCCTGTGTTCGATCCTCAGGTTGAACAGTGTTTTTAGGTTTTAGATTAGGAACTTTTCAAGAGCAGGCCGAACCCTTGGCAAGAGACTCGCCCCATTACAAGGGACATAGACATAACTTGCGGAATATGTGTGTTATGCACCTCTGTAGCACGACTGTAGTCCCCAAAGAGGCATGCTTTGGGTAATACTGTTATGTTGTTATGAATGATTAAGAGGGTAGGTTAATTTAGTATCCTTATTTATATTAAAATTATCCCCTGTATTTTTTTGGGGTGTAAGAGAATTTTAAGAAGCACAGAATGACTAACCATAGCTATTTTTACAAGCTTTTATTAATTTAACTTGCAATGTATGTATGTAAGTAAGTGTGTTTGGGTGTTTCTTTCTTCTTTCTAAGTGACGTCATTCTAATATGGCGGCGGTCCAAGATGGCGGACTAGTTATTTTTTGTGCACTGTCATGATAAGGGTATCAAATGAAAGGGTTTGGTGAGAAGAAATACGAAAAAAGGATGTTCTAAAAAAATAAAAACTAATTAATAATTTTTTTTATCTACAGGAGGGCAACTAGGCTGCCTCCGCAGCAGCAGTGCAGTATCTTCATTCCGCGGCCGCTTCCACCTGGGCCGCACGGAGCCGCAGCTGCAGGCGCTCGTGGACAAGCTGGTGCGCGACGCACTCAACTCGCTGTCCACGAGGCTGTACGACAACTACCAGTACTACACTAATGGTATACTGTAGTGTGACGTCATTCATTGACATGCTAGGGCCACAGACCCACAGTGTCGGGCGAATCTTGTGTCGGCCTTCAGTGAAGTATTACACGGTCAAAATAACTGTGCACCTCACTAGAATGCGACCACACCCGCCCAACGTCCCGTGTTCGTCTCGTGGGCCAATAGCGAGAGTCTAGTGACGTCACAAGCCAGGTGCACAATTATAGCAAACTTTATGGCGACTCAGAACATAAAGCCAGTCGCTGCGCAGTAACTAATTCACGTGACAGCAGTGCTGAGAGGCAGGTACTGTGCAGTAATTAGCGAACATTTACGCCATTAAGTTTGAGGCTTACTGTGTGGCGAATACTGTTGTCACATAAGCCCGACAGTGTCGCCCTAGAGTTAGCGTACTCAGTTATTCTTTAAATCCTCTGTCGTGCTTTTTGTGTAGTGTTTTATCTCTTGTTGACCCTTTGATGGACTTGTATGTTAAATGAGCCGACGAATGTGTGGGAATTAATGCTGAATCTCGTTCGTTGGTGTTCGTTGCCTGGACCGATCCAATGAAGTTATTGAAGTCATTCGTTGAGGTACGTTGGCTAACTGCACATATCCACTTCGCCACGACCTAGTCCAATTTAAGGAATTATTGTAATTTTTGGTACTGACCTTGTCATGTGGCGAATTAGATAATTGCATGTATTGACGTCAACTGTCGTTGAAGGGTACTTTATTCCTTAGTTTCGTTACTATAGCTTACAATATTGAGCACCTGCACTTTAGAAAATGACTAAAGTGAGAACTAGATAACAAAAAAATAAAAATCGTTAACACCTGCCTACCAATGTATTCCAATATTTCAAAACGATACGAAAAATATCTAAAGGCAGTGTCGCTGACACTATCAAACAAACGTATCGCGGTAAGGGGCGTCTTTGAACGTTTCACTTGGCATTCAGTAACGAGTTAATATCTCATAAACGCGTGGACCGATTTACATGATTTAAACGTATTAAAAGGTTCTAAGCCTGTACCTTTCATTTGAGACCAATATTATCAAAATATCTCCATAAACAAAGAATCATGTTTTCAAATTACACCTTTGGGTACAATTATTTTTTTGTTATCTGGTTCTCACTTTAGTTGAAAGACAAAGAGATTCTTTAGTAATATTTGAATTGAATGATTTATCGCTCTCTAACTGAAACTCATCCTTTCTCATTATACAGAGTGTAACTTGAGAGTAGACTTCAATCTTCAATACACATATTGGTTTAGAAAATTTGAGATTCGCAAACTATGTTAACTTATAAATCGTAGCTTACATCACGTAGATTTTGTAAATTTTAGTGCCATAATCCACTGACACACGCTGTACCTTTGAATCTTAGTCTTATTTGCTCAAACATTGTCTCTCGATCATTCACGAATATGTTTGACCCGTCCACTGTAGATCCCGATAGTGCTTTGTAATGATAAACAGATTGACAGATTAAATATTTTTCATGTATAAAGGTTACTGTGCAAATAGAATGTTAAAAAATTCTAAAAAAAAAATGTGTATATAATAAAATGAAATTATGATAATTTTCGCAATGAGAAGACTGATTGTTCAGGCATGAAGAGTGGTTTAGATTTAGGTTTCTTAGCCGATAAAATTTAAGTTTTATCCTGTATGTACATTGGAAGACATGAATGCGTAACGAATGATAAATAAAATTGCTGTTATTGACGTGAATGCGAACGTTATGCCAAAGGAACGTGTAAAAATGGCATTGTTTTAGATGTTAAATACTTTTAGAATAATATGGAAATCGAAAATCTTATTGTTAAATGTCCAACGCTAGATAGACTCGGAGACACCAAAATAAATTAGGTGGATCTTGTAACAAAATAGACGTTGTATGAATTATATCAATGTATGTATGATATATGGGGTTATTGTTAATCTGTGTTGTGGGCAGTGTTGCCAATAGTTAGGTAATGGAACCAATATTATTGTACTATTAAATGATGGAGTAAACATTGATTAGAATATTGTACCTCGTATCATTTACCTTTCGACATCTAAAAGGGTTTGTAAAGAGAGTGAGAATGTTGCCAAATTTTTATCTATAGCAATGATGAGATGTTTATATTTTTAAATATGTCCACTCTAATATTTCGATTTTCTCCTCAAATATAAATGACATACTCGTAACTAAAGACATGCAGTAAAGCCTTGATTAGCTGAAGTATTTGGGACCTAAGGGGGCAGGATGATATAGTTGATATTGAGAAAGTGGTCGACCAGTGGTTCTTGATCCGGTTATTCAAAGGCTACTGTAGTGATAGGAAAGTCTGTCACAGATATATAAAATGCTCTTTATATCAAAATATATTGCCTGATTTAAACGGCAAGAAACGTCTGTCGAGGCAAGGATGTGTTGTATACCGTGCATTTTATTTTATGACTTCATATATTTTATATTTCTTGTATAATATAATAATATAGAATACAGTGTCAAGTTTTAGTTGACACATACAGTTATATTAGGGCCAGTTTACCTCGTTGCTTTGATTTTCTGTATTGGAATGCTAGAAAACAGTGTGCCGGTAACTATTAAACTTAAACATTTGTTAAAAGTATACAAGTGTGGAATATATTCATGAAGTAGGTAGTAAGGTAATGGAGTGAGATGCCAACGGTGGTCCAGACTGATGACGTCCTCTCCCTTTGCACCAACATTATGGTGATTGGGATCGCATAGAATGCGTGTGTTATCCAATACCTAGCCTCCACTTACTCATACATGGATAGGGGATCTGTATATGAATCAAGCAATAATATGGCTTATCCTAGAATAATTTAAGATTATTTTGCGCTATTTATGTACTTGGCTCTTCCGCTAGACGTTCTAGAACGATCCTTCGATGTAAACTGGCCTTTTACGACGCTACTCATAGTTTTGTATAAAATGCCTCTCAGCTTAAAATCTAGCCTTAATAAAATCCATATTTATTACCATTATATTTGTGTGTGGGTGAACTATTGTAATGTCGCATTGGACAGATAAATAGTATATAATTGACGTACCTTTAAATATTATATTCATTATAGTCTCGTATTTGATTCAAGTTGAAATTTATAATTATATCTGTATATAAACGTTTTCGCTTACGGTCAATATTAAATTATTCTGTTAAGAAAATATTGCAAATGTCCGAAACTAAGATAAACTTTCTCCTCGAAATTAATTCGTTATTTATCATCATGTACAGATAATTTTAAGTAGGTACTCTAACATCTATCGTTTATCTTAATTTTTTAAATATACATAATCATGATTTTTTATGTGACTTTTATTTCCCCTCATACAACAATTGCTGTGATGTAAAAGTATTAACTGGCTGTTGATTCTTCCTTGTAACATCTTGTTCTGGTATACAAACATTACAAATATACAGTGCGATCATAGCTAATAAATCTTTGACAGCATCCTATTTGCAACCTTATGGTAACCAGAAGATCAATGTGATGCATAGTCAGAGGTAAAATAACAGCCGACTGATCGCTACCGACTCTCTAACGTTGTCATATTTGTAATTTCAACAAAAATCAATTGGCACTTCTATAAAAGATCATCGATAACGACGTCGAAAAGCTTGCTGGAAAACCAGCACCAGCTACCAGCTGCTGCTTTCTACGCGAATGAAGAGTGAATTCACATGCACCTGCACAATGCACATCTTTTGGTCGTCGTCTTTTGGCCATTCAAAAATAAATAGTCCGTCCTACAAAAGCGTACTGCGAAATGGCAGTACCGAATGCGGAAATGCTATCAAAATCGTGCTGAAACCGGTACTTGTCCATGGTCCCCCAGTCTAGTCCCACTTGGAGGGGGGTACCACGAACAAATATTTTTGCCCGTGGAACCCCCAAGGGGTACCATGGGCATTTTATTTGACCCGTGGTACCCCCGCTAGGGTAACTCAATAATTTTGTTCAGAGAACAATAATTACTTACTATTATTGACGTTATTCTCCATTATTACATAATGTGCATTATCAAGAAAAACGTTCATTTGTTTTATCCTCGCCGAAAAGGACCCATGCAATAATTGCTTTTCCTGACAATTTCACTGTTTTACAAATTATTTAAATTTGTCATTATTTCTTTTTAACTAATTAACAGAGGTAACTAAGTAAAATATATTAAAGTCCTATTTAAGTCAGATAAATTTATGAGAAACAATATACCACGGGTATTTAACGCGATGATTTCGATTCATTTGTTTACCTATTTCACCCGACGTTTCGGCCGTGTTGCAACGACTGTGGTCCCGGGTCCGTGGTATATTGTTTCTCAATTATGAAACGCGAAAGTTTTAAAGTTAAGATAAATTTATGTTTTGCAGATTCCTAAGTTTCAAATTAATCCGACGTTTTGAAGGGGGTAAAAATCACGTTCAAAGATTCTGTTACGTAGATACATACATACCAATCTAATAAAAGCGTGTTGAAAAGAAGCTATATTCTTAATTCTAGCAATGCAATTCTTTTGTACCAACATTTCTACCAACCAACACAACTCTATCAACAAGGAACCTATCAAACTCATGGTACGGCCATTAATCTCGAGCGACAGCTGCTTGCTTCCATCGCTAATGAAGTGAACGGGAACAAATCTATGATGCTGCGCCATCTCCCGAGCCTCTCGACTGATTCAAATGATACACTTATCAATTTGTAGGTTCAATGACAAGTGAGCTTGGGCTTCGATAATTTTGCAAGGAAGTGTAAGGGGAGAAGTGAGCTGGGACTGCTTGGCAGATTTGGAAGACATTTGAGGACAAATGTGACATCCACGAACCCATACGTGGACCCACCACGTTATTTAACAACCACACATCTGTATTCTACAGATTTGGGAATTTCGTAATATATTTCAGAAAATCTTATGCAAGCGTCTGGATTGAGGGCCCAACCAACTCTAGTATGTATATAATAGTAGTCTATGGGCCCAACTAATTTAATCATAACAGTTAAGAAATTCATGGCCCATTTTCTTTAAGTTTTACTATTTTCTCTGTAATTCTTATTTCGTTTCGCAAGAATTAAAAGAATAGGCCCTCGATCCAGATGCACATTCCATATTCTTCTTCAAATTATCTATATTCTTCCAGCGTCAACATTGGTTTTTATTCAAAAATTTCATGTGAAGTGGGTAAACAATTATTTATTTGTATTTCTTTATTTGTCAAGCAACAGTTCGTTTTTAAATGTTTTTTTTAACCTTTTGAACGCCAGAGCGTAAACACATCGGCGCCCCTTTTACGCCAAGCCACAAATTCAGTACAAAAACCTACAAAAAAAAATAGTGATTCCAACATCTTAACGAAAAGTTATCGATAACCAATGAATCCGTGCTTTTCGTTCTATATTTTTTAAATAAATATTATTCGTTGCATTGGTCTTTTATTTAACTTGACCCTATTTGGTATCATACTATCATTAAACAGCAGTTACTAAGTTCTAAGCAACCTAAAAGCAAACATTAGAACTACAAACGAATAAATCAATAATAAGGTACATCACTAATCTGGTTCGTGACGTCATCCGCCGACGTGAAGACACGTCTCTGGCGTGGCTGGCACGACTTTTGACAACTTTCTCGCATGCGAGTAGGGATGTGATCATGTGATATTGTGGTACATAAAAAATAATAATATTTTATTATTTAAAACAATTTAATCATTTTACATATAATTATTAGTCGGATTCTTCGAAACTTGGCAAACTTATGTCATCCTAGTCCTAGTCCAAGTCCAGTATACGAAGTGGGTTATGACTACTGCTTATGGACTGAGGTAGTGTATTGTGACTATGAAAATTTTCTATAATTTGGCGAATAAGAGACAGATGAAATTTTGCAAAATGTAAATTTGGCATGTTATTTATTTCCTTATAACAGAAAAAAGAATTTAATACGTGCATATCAATTATGTGGAGAAACAACTTTTTATACCATTTTATGGTTTTTCTTATGCACTGTATTGAAGACAGTAACATGTCAGCCGTATCAACGCTTCCCATATTTTTGGAATAGTCCAAAACTGCTTGTGGCTTCATAACTGGTAGCCCCGTCGCTCTATCCTCTTTCAACGATGGCGCCATGATATCACTATGAATTGTTGACAAAATAAATATATCTTTTTTGTCTCGCCATTTTAGAGCTGTCATTGGAGGACAATATTTAGCTTGGATTTCACCACGCTTAATAGTATTATTAAAGCGTGGCATACCGACTCTGTTTTTTTTTACAGTACCACACGCGTATATATTATTCCTGTGCAGGTAATCCAACAATACCGGGCTAGTGTACCAGTTGTCAACATATAAATGACGGTTTGAACCGAAAAAATCCCTAATTAAAGTTGAAATAACAGCGCCTCCGACACCTAAATTACAAGGATCTATTATTTCAGTAGCTGCGCCACAGTAAACAATAAAATCTATGATAATGCCGGTTTGTACATCACACATTACAAATAACTTTATTCCAAAACGATTCCTTTTCTTTGGCAAATATTGCCTTATTGATAATCGCCCCTTGAAGGGAACGATGCTCTCGTCTATGCACAGATTTTTATAGGGTGTCATAAGCTTTTTATACTTTTCCCTAGCGTGATTAATGCAAGTGTCGACTTTTGATAATACGTTAGTCTCTTCACTATGCCGAGAAAAATGTAGCATGCTTAGAATTGTGCAAAAGCGATTTCTAGGCATTAGTTTGGAAAAAATCGGCGATGATAACAACACATCCGTACTCCAGTGCTCTTCTAAAGTCAAATGTCGATTTCGAGTCATTAACATTAATAAAGCAAAAAATATGTACAATTCTGGAATGGATACATCGTGCCACCGTTGTAGGCGAGAATGCATACGAAGGTCTACGTTTAGTACAAAGCGTGAGTGAAATAAATTTGTCATATCTACAATGAACGACATAAAGTCTAAATCTAAAAATTTTTGAAATATATCGAATTCAGTAATATTTTCTGTTACTTCTAAATGGAGACCTGACGTAAACTCATCAAAGCTAGTTAATGCAGGCACGTGTGGTACTGAAGTCCACTGGTAGGACGGCTCCGTTTGTCTTCGACGGGGGTCACGGCGGGATGTTGATGCTGATGCAGATGTCGAGGCCCAATTGTTGTCAGGTGTTTCTTGAGTAGTGTGAGATGTTGAGGGCAAAACAGGTGAGTCATTGACTTGTTCTTGACGATCTGTGATAGACTGTAAACAAAAGCGAAGTGCTTATTACTATTTACGACGACAGAGGCACATAATATAATATTTTGGCTAAATTTATTTACAAATAGGTACTTATACTTGTTATAGTTATCGCTCATTACAAGCTCTCTAGTCCAACTCAATAAATAACTATTATAACATGATTAAAATAAAAATAATAAAACGTGTCAGCTGCCTCCCCACGGCTTAGGTAGCGGTTTCTGTGTTACAATAAACATATACCTACTAAAATGTACATACCTACCATATCAGATGTGTTTGAAACAAGCAATAGTTAAACTTAGTTTTTGTAATTTTTTTGAGTTGACAGTATTCATTGTTCTAAATGAAAAAAAAAATACATGCATATTCCCCTTTTTACTGTGCCTTAGGTGCCGGTTTCATATTTATTACTGTACCTACCTATAATACTTACTTTGTATAAGTATACCTACTTTTTTTAGCTAAATTCGAAATGGAATTAAAAGAGAAAATATACAAAATAAATGTAAGTAGGTATAATAATTTGTATCGTTAAAAGTAATAGACGGAACCATTTACCTTTTTAATATTTTATATTCGCTTTTGTTTTCCTAACGCATCATTTAATATTAAACAAAAACTACGTACCTATCTATATATGAAAAGTTTGATCATAAATAAAACTTACCTCTAAATCGTCCTCGTATAGAGATATTGCTTCGGAAAATTCGTCATCCTCTTCTACATTTCCTAACACACGAAGGAGTTCTTCAGTAGTCATTTGACTGTCAGCCATTTTTAATATAGCCTCGCACAATAATAATGCTTCAAATTTTAATATTACCACCGATCATAATAATAAATGTAGTAAAGCACTAGCAGACTCCCGTAGCGCTAATGACGTCACCGCTTGACGTCCATTCCCGTCTGTGGCGTACAGGTAACTGGTATATTAAAATGTACTCTGTGGGTAACTGTCTATGAGCTCTTACATAGGGATGCGCGAGAGTGGACAGTAAACTATCGATTTAAGGATATCAATTATAAGTTCTTTTCCACATTTTTTTAAATATTATACATTAGGAATATTCAGATACGAATATTTGTCAGTAAAAAGTAATTGTCAAAGTAATAGTAAGCTACTTTCAATAAAATATTTCATAAATTTGGAATATAAGTTACCTTACCTACCCATCACTAGCTGACGTGTCTTGACGTCTGTGGCGTGGGGAAATACACAATTTTACGGATTTCGATTAGCAATATTTGACGATTGTTTTTTCTTGTGAATTCAATTAATGAATATATCTTTGTGTCAATTTACAATATTTCACTAAAGTAGTTTGAAATAATAGGAAAAAGAAACACAGAAAACTTAATTTAGTATATTTATTTTGTATTTAAAAAATGTCGTTTTCTTGACGTCTATAGACGTCGGTGGCGTGTTTGGCACGATTTCTTTAGACGTCTATAAACGTCCGTGGCGTTCAAAAGGTTGAAATGTTTGAGATGGGTGGTTACATGGGCAATAAAAATATACTGGTTATGAAGGTTGTTATTCAAGGGGTTCCACTTCCACGGGCACATATATTTGCTCGTGGTACCCCAAGGGGAACTAAACTGGGGGACTATGGGCTGAAACTACTGTTTCTGGTAAAATTGTGTTATTGTTGTGTGTCGTTAGTGTTGCTGTATTCCGGGAATAATTAAATGGATCCGGCCTGTTGATTTACACGCTAGGCACCATGCGGGCATCTCCCAAATAAATATATCTTGCTCATCATAAAAATTAGAACAAGTATTTTTCGTTGAGTATTTCATGGGACATTCTTTGTGGTCGTTGGATATTTCCATTACATGGGATTTAAAAACATTATTGGCCAAATATGGGTGTAATATAGGTTTCCCTTAGTGTAATTTCTATGTGATAGTTTAATGTTATTTCAAGGATGTTTTAGACTAAGAAATAAGACAAATGAATAAAAAAAACTTATCATTTTATTTGCTATTTAAATTACGTATTTACAAACTTAATATAAGTTACTTAGACACACATTTGCTCTGTTGAATTGCTAATGATGACAATATAAATTAATCAGTCTTCAAAAATAATATTATAAAATTATTTGTTCAGGCAATGTAACTATAATGAATTTTCGCTTAATCGACTTCTTCCACTGTTGGACCTCGGTTCTGTTGGTATCCTCCGTAGCCACCGGGCATTCCTCGTGGCATGCCTCCAAAACCGCCTGGCATGCCTCCAAAACCGCCTGGCATGCCTCCAAAACCGCCAGGCATACCTCCAAAGCCACTAGGCATTCCTCCTGGCATGCCTCCTAAACCACCGGGCATTCCTCCAGGTATTCCGCCGGGAATTCCTCCTGGGATTCCTCCAGACATTCCGCCGGTCATGCCTCCAAAACCGCCAGGCATTCCTCCAAAGCCACTAGGCATTCCTCCTGGCATGCCTCCTAAACCGCCGGGCATTCCTCCAGGAATTCCGCCGGACATTCCTCCAGGCATTCCGCCGGGAATTCCTCCAGGCATTCCGCCGGGCATTCCGCCAGGCATTCCGCCGGGCATTCCGCCAGGCATTCCACCAGGTATGCCCCCGGGGCTACCAGCACCCGCACCCGCACCGTGCAGCTTGCTCATGACTGGCGAGCACACGCGCTGCACATCTTTCAGTTTGTGCTCGTACTCCTCCTGCTCAGCCAAGGTGTTGTTATCGAGCCACTGCAGCGCGTCGTCACACGCTCTCCTAGCACCGCTCTTGTCCTGGTCCGAGAGCTTGTCTTCAGTGTCGTCGAGCGCCTGCTTCACGCCGAACACGTACGCCTCAAGCTGGTTCCTCGACGATACGCGCTGTTTCTGCTTCTCATCCTCGTCTTTGTATCTCTCCGCTTCGGCTAGCATGCGCTCGATCTCTGCCTGTGACAGACGTCCCTTGTCGTTCTTGATGACAATGTTCTTGCTGCGGCCGGTGCTGCTCTCTTTGGCCGACACGTTGAGGATGCCGTTTGCGTCCAGGTCGAAGGTGACGTCGATCTTAGGAACGCCGCGCGGCGCTGGCGGGATGCCGGTCAAGTCGAACGTGCCCAGCAAGTTGTTGTCCTTTGTCATCGCCCGCTCGCCCTCGTATACTTGGATAGTGACTGCCGGCTGGTTGTCTGAGTATGTGCTGAACGTCTGCGACTGCTTGCACGGGATTTTAGAGTTGCGCTCGATGATCTTCGTCATCACACCGCCGGCAGTCTCGATGCCGAGGGACAGAGGGGCCACGTCCACTAGTAACACGTCCTGGATCTTTGAGTGTTGCTCGCCGCTAAGAATAGCTGCCTGGACGGCCGCGCCGTACGCCACAGCTTCGTCAGGGTTGATGGACAAGTTAAGCTTCTTGCCGCAGAAGAAGTTTTGAAGCAGAGTTTGCACTTTTGGGATTCTGGTGGAACCTCCGACGAGGACAACGTCGTGGATCTGACTCTTGTCCATCTTGGCATCTTTGAGCGCCTTCTCCACAGGCTCGAGGGTGCCTCTGAATAGAACTGCGCACAGCTCCTCGAAGCGCGCGCGGGATACGCGAGTGTAGAAGTCGATTCCCTCGTAGAGCGCGTCGATCTCGATGGTGGCTTCAGTGCTGGATGATAGCGTGCGCTTAGCGCGCTCAGCGGCTGTGCGCAGGCGGCGCAGTGCGCGCGGATTCATGCGCATGTCCTTCTTGTACTTGCGCTTGAACTCGTCCGCGAGATAGTTCACCAATCTGTTGTCAAAGTCCTCGCCGCCGAGATGTGTGTCTCCCGCCGTCGCCCTCACTTCGAACAAAGAGCCTTCATCAATGGTCAGGATCGACACATCGAACGTTCCACCGCCGAGATCGAAGATGAGGACGTTTCTCTCGCCCTTGAGATTCTTGTCAAGGCCGTACGCAAGCGCGGCGGCTGTGGGCTCGTTGATGATTCTGAGCACGTTGAGCCCGGCGATGGCTCCCGCGTCCTTGGTGGCCTGGCGCTGAGAGTCGTTGAAGTAGGCTGGCACTGTAATGACTGCATCGCGCACACTGCTTCCGAGGTACGCTTCCGCCGTCTCTTTCATCTTCGTCAATACCATGCTGCTGATCTCCTCAGGCGCAAAACGTTTAGCTTCGCCCTTGAACTCCACTTGAATCTTAGGTTTACCGTAGTCGTTGACCACTTTGAAGGGCCAGTGTTTCATGTCTTGCTGAATCTTGGGATCATCGAACTTCCTCCCGATGAGTCGCTTGGCGTCGAACACTGTGTTGCTGGGGTTGAGGGCGACCTGGTTCTTGGCTGCGTCTCCGATGAGGCGCTCCGTATCCGTGAAGGCCACATAGGATGGTGTTGTGCGGTTGCCCTGGTCGTTGGCGATGATCTCCACGTTCCCGTGCTGCCACACGCCGACACACGAGTATGTCGTACCGAGATCTATTCCTACAGCTGGCATTTTGTCTTCTTATTGCAGTACTTTTCACAATTCACAATAATAAAATGTTTGTAAAGTATTATAACGTCGCGTCGCTTTGAATATAACTTGCGAGTCTAGGAAACTTCTCTGGTTTTACACCGAACACTTCGTAGTTCGTCTGCTTTATATTGCGTTTCAAATAAAACTGAGTTCGCGCCGACCTGGTGCCGCTTATATAGTCAACAAATGAAATTCTAGAGATTTCTACCGCTTGCTCGACGTCACTGGATGCGGCCAACCAGAGAACAGAATCAAAGAAATATTCTAGAGGCTCAACGCGTTTCGACCAATCAGAGCGTTTGTGAGAAAGAGACGGCGAAACTATTGCTGTCTCAATAATGTTGTCACTTTAGAAATTTTACCATAAAATGGGGAGATTTTGAACAGAAGTTAGAATAATTAGTACGGATTGACTTAGTAATTTTTTTTATTTTATTGTTAGTATTTATTATGTTCCTTGATTTATATTAATCTTAAACAATTTACTAAAAAAGAAAATAATCATTATAAAGTTTTTAAATATTAAGATGTCATAAAACAACTAATTAATTTTTTGACCAATATTTAAGATTGCATCTTTTTCGATATAATTCTTTTTATATTCAATTATAAAAAAATAAGTGTGTTCTTATATTCAAGAAATTCCTCCCTGCTTGTAAAATGTACTTTTGTTTCAGAAAAATCAGAATTTATACGTGTAGCAAAAAGTATTTCTTTTTAATCAACATATTTTTTATAAAATTACTTAAAAGCACATTCAAATATGTTTTAAATAAAATTGTTACTTTTAATTTAAGGACACTAGTCGATCATTCTTCCATACAAACGTAGACTAGCGAATACTCCACTGAAAGTTAAAGTTCCATATTTCAACACTAATTTTAACGCATCTTTAGGCGGAAATAAATACCATAACAAGACGGTTAATGTAGAAAGGAAAATTGCAAAATTTTATTTTGGACAAATTTATATTAAGTGGTTTTTTCATGATATCTAGACTCCCAAAGATCTGTTTAAAAATTTTGGAGCGCTCGTTTTCGTCCTAAATCATCATCCATTTCGATACAAATTTGCAAAAGTGCTAATTCGTACGCGAACTAGCTTCATACTGCTAATTACAGCATCTATATCATTCGCACGTGTTGTCGGATGAGATGGCATGCATTTTAACCCTGCGCACAAAATAGACCGTGCCGTTGACTAGTTGAACCTTAAGATTAATAAATAAAAAAAATATTTGGGAGATCAATCTTTGCTCGCTGGCAACAATGGGAGGAAACGTCCAGACCATTCTGGAAAGACAAGACGCGGCGTGTGCGTTACCCCAGCTTGAAAATGTCGAAAATCTTCATCTGAGTGCATTAGATAATTAGATACCTATACAGCTTCTGTAATTGGTAATCTGATAGTTTTTAATTATTTGATAAAAACAGTTCCGGCTTTTGTTTTCTCACGGGTATGTTGAATGAAATGTTACCTAAATATTTTTTTCTAGTTAATATTATAATTTATAATCGGTTATGAAAGTGAATAAGATAGTTAATTATTATTATGAGATTAAATGTGGTTGGTTTTTTCAGGGTTCCGTAAACAAAGAGTAAAAACGGGGCCATATTATTAGGGTTCCGTACCCAAAGGGTAAAAACGGGATCCTTACTAAGACTCCGTGGTCCGTCTGTATGTCCGTCTTTCACCAGGCTGTATCTCATGAACCGTGATAGTTAGGCAGTTGAAAAAAAAACACAGTTGATGTATTTCTGTTGCTGCTATAACAACAAATGCTAAAAACAGAATAAAATAAATTTTTGAGTGGGGCTCCCATACCCGTTTTTTGCGATAATGGTACGGAACCCTTTGTGCGCGAGTCTGACTCGCACTTGGCCGGTTTTTTATATTTGTGGGCCTAGTAGCATCACTGTCTTGTTAAATAACAAATAAATAATAAAATAACCTCTTCCGTGTGTAATTTTTTTTTTGAGCCGTTTGGGGTTGAGCGTCTTAGTCCTTGGGGTCCGAGTGCTCAGGCTTTGTTTAAAGATCTTTCCAAACGCCTAGTTGACATTTTGCGTGACCCAAGGGCTGGCTTTTTCCTTGGTCAGAGAATAAGCATTGCCATACACCGTACCAATGCTGCCAGTATTTTGGGCACATTACCAGTGGACAACGATGTCGAGGAGTTTTTCGACGCCATATTTTAGTTGAGTTTAATTTTAGGTTTATTTAGTGAGTAGTTTTTGGTTTAAGTGTATATGTTTGTAGTCTTAGTTAATTAAGTATTCTAAATAATTTGATATCAATTTGAAATAAATGTTTAAACTTAATTTGTATTTATATTTGCTATAGTTGCGAAGATATTTAAAATCCTGCTGCGGTAACGTTTGCACGATTGTTACATCTCGGCATTGGCTATGGATGATTATAACTTTTGTACATGACATCGGGCTAATCTTCTATATATTAATAAAATAATAATATATGTATATATATTTTTTTTTTCATTTTTTTTTAATACGTTGTCCCACACTAGGAATTTCTTCCTGTATCGTGGGTGCGTTTACAAACATATAAACTCACATACACAAACACCCAGAGCCGAAACAACTATCTGTAGTTCATACAAATATTTGTTCCGTGCGGGAATCGAACCCGCGACACGCAGCGCAGCAGTCAATCGCTCAACCACTGCGCCAACCGTGCGCCCAAAAGACCATTATATTATATTATAAAAGGCAAAAGTGATTGATTGATTTATCAACGCACAGGGCAAGGCTAAGGGCCTTAGGCTAGAAAATTTAAATTTTGCACACGTATTCTTCATATGACGAAGGCATCCACTAAGGAAGGATTTTGAATATGTCATTATTATTTTGTTATACAATGTAGAAAATGTAGATATTTTTGAATAAAGTACCTATGAAGAAAGGTTACAGAAGTTCTAAAGTAAACATGCGCGAGCGA
The DNA here is from genome assembly GCA_964057195.1 of Orthosia cruda. Taxonomy (NCBI): domain Eukaryota; kingdom Metazoa; phylum Arthropoda; class Insecta; order Lepidoptera; family Noctuidae; genus Orthosia; species Orthosia cruda. The sequence goes on from OZ059830.1 coordinate 39,010,678, forward strand.
AGCCGCAGTCTTTTAAAGTTGTTTTTGAGAATTTTTCTTAAATACTGAATGCAGGCGTATTTAAAAGTTTATTTTGGTTTTATATAGTTTATTTTCTATTTACAGTTTAGACATATTTTTACGGTTTGTATAATATGTTAGTACTTACTGCACTGAGATTATTACATTTTATTAATCTATACCAATATTATAAAGAGGAAAGATTTTTTTGTTTGTTTGTTTGTTTGTACCGAATAGGCTCCAAAACTACTGGACCGATTTCAAAAATTTTTCACCGTTGGGAAGCTACTCTATCCTCGGGTGGGACATGGGCTACTTTTTATCCCTGTATTCCCACGGGAACGGGAACTACGCGGGTGAAACCGCGAAGCGTCCTCTAGTTTTAAATATGGCTACAACTATTTTACTTTAATTTATTCGGAACGCTAAGCACAATACAGTGAAAATAGTAAAGGTGTATACAATTCTTAATTTCATAGGAGCAAGCAAAGTTGCATATTAGTACATTAAAAATATCTGTGATAAATTTTGAACTTTTTTATATACTTACTTACCTTAATTAATATCTGCATATGATTATCATCATCTACATAGGTAGATACTCCATATTTTTTATTACCTACGCATTATTATTTTTGAAATGAATATTCTAACTGAAGATACAAACATATTTAATTATAACTATGTTTTTTTTTACCACTTGAGTACCCGTCTGTACGAAACACATATTATTCAAACATATTATTCTGTAAGTTTTAGAAGGTTGATAAAATGTATTGCGCGGTCGATTTTTTATAACATTCTAGATTTGGTCGGGTAACCAAGCATATTTTTTTTTTCGATTATCTCGTTAATTAATTAGTGGACACGTCTGAAATTTCACAGGTATATAATTTAACTATATATGTAATTATTGATATAAGATTCAGTTACCACTACTACAGAAAACTCGGTTACTCGTCAAATAACTCACCTGCGCGCCGTGACCGGAACAAATTGCAGAATGGGCGAAAAAAAAATCACGCGAATAAAAAGATTTAGAGTCTTAATGAGGCTTTTCGACATTTTCTGGCTGGGGTAACGCACACCGACGGGCCTATTTGACGTTATGTTACGCACGTGTGAAAGAGATAGCTTTCAGTTTGAGGCGTAGTTTATTATTATCGCGGTCGTTATTATCAGCATGAAACGTAATGATTTTGATTACGTCCCGTACTAGTCCGGTCAAAATAGCCATAGAATTAGGGGTAAGTTTGCATTAATTCGCATAGAGCTCAAAATTGAAATGCCTGACATCCCCATAAAACCCACGTCTACTAGACAGCTTAATAAAAACCAGTTAGGCACGATTATGTAAAATGATTTTATTTCTGTAAGCTATTAGTTTCATATTAAAAAAAGTCCTCTGTGGCTGTTAGTTGGTTTGTAGCAAAGACCTTATACGTATTTTGTAGTAAGAAGTTTATGGTCTGGTTTGTAGGTACTTGACAAATACTTTTACATAGGCTTGTCGAAAAAATATCGATACATCGATATATCGATATTTTTGTTTCGATATATCGATATTTTAGCCGATATATTTTCATCCGATACATCGATATATCGATACAAAATATTCAATATCGAAAAACGTATCAAAAACAATATATTTTTTTTTTTTTTTTTTTTGCAGAATTCAAAGCCATAAAAGATAGAAACGAACGGAAAATTACTATATTGTATATGACTATAATGTTTTGAAGTGTTCCGTGTGTGTGTATGCGGAGGCAGTCATCATCAGTCACTCGTTAACCTTTTTTTTTTTGTTTTTCATTATAGGCTCGCGTTTGACCACTATCTCGCCTGATGTTAAGTGATGATATGGTCACTTATATACTCTATTCTATTCTATTCTATATTTTTTATGGCAAGCAAAGCCGATGTCGACTATTCTGCCAGTGTCCAAAGTGAATTGGAAAACAAGTGTGTCTGAGATTTGTAATTTAATTATAAGAGGGGAAACTGAAGACGAAAACTAAGTTCTTTTACTCACTTTCAAATGTGAGTTCTTTTGCGTTGTGTGTGTGTGGTGCGTGTCATCTTCTAATATTTTTAGAAGATTGCTGTTTAGTTTTTGTTATTTTCAATTTTTGCCTATTAAAAAGGAATAACGATTAAAATATCTTCGTTTATGTTAAGATTCACATACATTAAAATAATGTACATTTTGTATAAAAATTTCTACATCAAACAAAAAAAAAAAGAACAAAAAACTCTGAAAATCGGCCGATATATCGATATTTTTTCCTCGATATATCGAGGTCGATATTGATATTTTAATAAATATCGATACATCGATATATCGATATATTTTTTCACTTTCGACATCCCTACTTTTACATGTCAATCTATGTCAATCATATTTTTTTTAAATATCTCACTACTCAAAGAAAGGGCAAAACAAATTCAGAGGTCACAGTCTCTTTTAAAGTCCAGACATAATCTTGGTTAGATCATGTGAAGACCATGTAGATTGGAGTCTGAAATGGTCTTTTGAGAAAAGAACCAGACAGATTGAGTGGACCTGTCCAGTGAGTGCACGCATTTGTCAGTAATCGGTTAATGCAGTGCAGCTAAACGCTCAACGATACGACGAACAATACCAAAGACAGTAGACAGGACATTTGGGTAGGCCGCATAAATTACTCAAACTACCAGACCATGATTAAATTAACTGAGAAAAAATATAATAAAAACAAAAAAAGGAATGACCTAGGTACATCTCAGATTAGAGACCTATATAGTCTTCACATTCACATTAGAAATGATATAACACTTAGGTCAAGTAAATATTCATGTCAGGGTAACTATTTACATTTACACATCATTAATGTCAATGATAATATAGATTTACATTAATTATTCTAAAACCCAGAAATTATCTTGGTCAGATTATTTATTTGAGGACCGTGTAGATTTGTGTCTGTAATGGTCTTTTGAGGCAAGAACCATACAGATTTAAGTACATCTGTATGGTCTAGTCCAGTCAGTACAAGCATTTGTCAGTAGGTATAATCGTGTAGCTCATCTCAGAACTTCAGAAGCTCAACGACTTGACGAACAATGCCAAAAAAAACACCCAAGTGCGAGCCGTACTCGCGCACGAAGGGTTCCGTACCATTATCGCAAAAAAACGACAAAAAAAAGTCCCACTTAAATATTTATTTTATTCTGTTTTTTTAGTGTAAGTTGTTAATCGTCAGGACTTCAGGTGTTTTTGGCGGGATTTTATCGGGTGAAGTTCAGAGGCTGTTAATAATAATTGTAGATTGATTCCTAGTGGTTATTGTGATAAAATTGGTGTAGTTTTGCGTCTCAACTGTCTATGCAAATGGACAAAGCAAAATCATTGACAGAAGTGATCTCGGGATAGTGGAGCGGAGAATTTTATTATAGTATTGACTATCTCCGCAAAGCTTGTTGGGAAGGCGGGCTCGATACAATTTTCTGCCAAATACTCCAAAAAACATTAGAATCTGTTACATCCGCATTCTAATGCATACTTAAGAATTCAAGAAGGATATTATGCACTGGAGACGAGACGGTATGGTCCAAGACCTTAGCCTGCCCGAGTAGAGCGAAGGAAAAAAAAAAATTCAAATGTCAATGTTATGTCATTGTTGAATTGAAATTTTGACAACATTGTCAAAATAAATACACGCACTCGGCTAAATGTTCATGTGCGTTTACACTAAAAGATTTAATAAGTGATGAAACAAAAATCTATATAATTAAAAGTAGAGAAAATGTCGAAAACTAAAGATCTGGAAGATCATCTTCCGGGTTTTGATGCCCCTGATGAAGAAGACACGCAAGATGATTCTCAAAGTAATAAGAAGAAAAAGAAGAATTCTGGTGGGTTCCAGTCCATGGGACTGAGTTTTCCAATACTTAAAGGTATTACGAAACGAGGATATAAGCAACCCACACCTATACAGCGTAAGGTAAGCGAAATAAAGACTTATTACTGAACTAACCTCAAAAATCTTCAGCACTATGCACTATGCCCAAATTATTGCACAAAGTTAATTAAAGCTGACTTTGAATGATAATAATAGAAGTCAGTAAATACTTTAGCTAAAACTAAAGCTTCCTTTTCTAATAAACCTAACAATATTTGTTTTATTTTTTTCAGACGATTCCTCTAGCATTAACAGGCAAAGATGTGGTCGCTATGGCTCGTACCGGTTCGGGTAAGACAGCATGTTTCGTTCTCCCTATACTGGAGAAACTGCTCGCTCCGAACAGTAAACCAATGCCTGGCAAGAACTTCAGGGCTCTGATACTGTCACCTACTAGGGAGTTGGCTCTACAGGTAAATTGAATTTATATTTGTGTTTAGAACTTTTACTAAGAAAAGGTGTCCTCATCTTGGCCTGTCTGCTTATTGCTACTGACTATGAGAAGAGGCCTTTGTCCAGTAGTAGTATCATACAATACATTCATAATACCCTGTATTTGTTGTATGCCTTTAGTTACCAAAAAAAATTTTTTTCTTAAGTTTCTTGTAACTGAAGTGTCTTATTTATAAAAATCTTGTCATTGTTTAGCGATTACTTATTACCATAAAATTTCAATTATCAAAATATTTTTTTAATTAAACATCTGGCAAGCAGTTGCTAAACAGTGTCAAGATCTTTATATTATAAGGCCCCTTGTCTTCTTCTGCTGCAGCCTATCAGCCTACTGCATAAAGCAGTAGGTCAATGTTGATGAAACTTATCATCAGTGATCAGAATTAGGTGCCTATAAGTTTATACCTGTAGTTCAAAGAACAGAGACAAAAAAAGTGGAGACTTCTTTAGGATATTTTTTTTCAGGATATTTGTTCTGGGTTTGCAGGAGTTAGCTTAAGTACATTTAATATTAATGTTATTAATACAGTAAACTAATTGTATTAATTTTCCTTTTTAACTAACTTAAAAAAAAGCTATTGAGGATGATTTCTGTTTACGTTTAGTTCCAATAATTGTACAAAATTAACAAATGGTATGAAAAGCTATAAAATTGTTTTTTACATTGACCTTGTTAGTTATAATTATTAAAGCTGGTAAGTATGTAAATTACATTAGCTTTCATGCTTACTTACATCGTTCAAATGAAGTCAATGTGATTTCTGGAATCATTGTTCAAACAAAATCAAAATTAATTCGATAGTTGTTTTACTGTATTAATTTTAGTTGTACTTAAATAATCATAATAATGATCGCTTTTAGCGATAAGGCCACCCATTATGTCACCCAGTGTAATTTTTTTCTTCAGCTATACTTTCTGTAACTTATATGGTGTACATAATAAAGAGTATTCTATTCTATAATGCCTTGAAACCCAGTACATTAGTCCCGAAACAGTATTTTGTCGTAAGGCGTATCCACTTTATCTCTGTTCTTCTCTGAAGGTTTTTTTAAGCTATTGCATAGCTTCTATCGCGGGCCTGAGCATGGAGACCGAATCCAGAAATTCCGTAAGGAAACGTGACAATGGTGATCAATGTGGACCTTATGCTAATGAGAATAAGGGTCTCTTTTGCTTGTCAAAGAAAAGCGACCTTATTTCAATGTAAATAAGGGTCACTTTATATTTATTTGCGGAGGGAGGTAAATGGTTAAGGGGGGGGGGGGTAAATCCTATCTTGTTCTCCTGGATGAAGTAGCATGAGTGCAGGGGGGCAATTTTTTTGTCAGACTTGCGCTAACTGCAACCGTTTCTGAGATATGAGGGTTTTAAAATTTTTGTTGGTCGTAAAAAAATTTGCTTTTATCGGTCTCTGAGCTGTTTCTGTGACAATGGTGGTCAATGTGGACCTTATGCCAATGAGAATAAGGGTCACTTTTGCTTGTCAAAGAAAAGCGACCTTATTTCAATGGAAATAAGGATCACTTTATATTTTTGTTTTGTTTTTTTAGAGTTTTATTAATCGGAAATAAATGGGGGTTTGGCTTGCTACGTTTTCGAGTTTTAACGTTTTTATTAATTTAAAGGCTCCAATTCGCTTGGCAATGACAAGTTAAAATAAGAATTTTTATTATGACAGATGTAGGATTTTTTTTTTAAGTTCTATTGAAGTTGAGGTTCTTTATTTGTATCCTATTTTAAATTCCATCGCGTTCAATGTAGACTTTATGTATGTGGGAATAAGGGTCACTTTGAAAAGCGACCTTATTGTGGTATGAATAGGGGTCACTATTTAAATTTATTATTTGGGGAAAACGTAAAAATATGATTATAAGGGGGTTGTTAGAGGGTGATGTTAAGGGTTTATTATTGTGAGTGGACCGTGATCTGCATTTACTATTTGGGAAAAGAAAGTAGATTTTAAGAACTATAGGTGAAAGAAAATTACTTAAATTCTCAAAAATTAAATGCTATGCAATAGCATTACCTTTTTTATTTACCGCGGCAGTCCCCGAGTCCCACACGTCTTTTTTTACTTGTTCTTGTCTTTAGGTATTTTAGGTCTTCTTATTCCGATAACTGCATAACATGAAGGGTTACAAATCAAGTTTGGCATGGAATAGAACTGCATGAAGTAATAATTCTATTTATTTGACTAATTCAACTACATAAAACATCCTTTGTCACATGGCAATATTATATCTTTCTGTTAGTAAAAGAACCTTTTAGATTTTGCAACCAAAAATACTATTTGAAATTTTTACGTATGTCATGTATACAAAATCATTCCAGACATTAAGATTTGCCCGAGAACTGGGCAAGTTTACCGGCCTGACCTCAGCAGCTATCCTGGGTGGAGAGTCAATAGATCAGCAGTTCAGTGTGATGTCAGGGACAGCACCTGATATTGTAGTGGCCACTCCTGGGCGGTTCCTGCACATATGTATTGAAATGAGCTTGAAACTGGATAATATAAGTAAGTCTTTAATTTTTTTTTGTTCCAGTTATATAATTTTCTGTTTTGGGCTTTTATAGGTTGGTATCTGTATTAAACTGGTACTTGCCAGGTATTAAAATACTTCGGATTTTTTTTTTGTAGTCTGTAGGCTCGCTCTTGACCACTATCTCACCTGATGGAAAGCGATGATGTGGTCGATGGTGAAGCACGCTTGCCTAGAAAAAAATCATTCACACTTTGAATTAAAGATCCCTAGATTGTAGCTATCTGAAAACACAGACTCCGGCAGGAAATTCCACTCCTTAGCTGTACGCATGATAAAAGTGTCCGCAAAACGTTTTGAAAATGCAAAAGACCTAAAACACTTTTGCTGCAATTCCTGATCAAAATTTTGAAAAAATGTTGATCTTAGTATTGTATGCTTACGTAAAGCTCAATAAGTTCTTTGAGAAACAGCATTTCCAATGAAATCTTGACTTATACAAAGTGCTCAACTTCTTTCTTCATCTTTACAGAACTAATAGTATTTGACGAAGCCGATCGCCTCTTTGAACTCGGTTTTGGCGAACAGCTCCGAGAAATCGTCGCCCGTCTACCATCAACCCGTCAAACACTGCTTTTCTCTGCCACACTACCAAAAATGCTGGTAGAATTCGCTAGAGCAGGTCTCACAGACCCCACTTTAGTAAGATTGGATGTTGATTGGAAGTTGCCTTCAACATTGTGGCTGGGATGGATCTCAGTGAGAGCAGAATTGAAGACTGCAGCCTTATTAATATTGTTGGATCGTATTTTGTCTTCAAAAACTCCGCAAGCTGTTGTGTTTGCGGCTACTAAGCATCATGTAGAGTATTTGAACTTGGTAAGTTAATTCTTTTGGACATAAATTGGACTTTTGTGGTCACATTTTTTTTTGTTTTCTTGTATAATCAGATTAGAGATGACTATAGTATTGCACAATATTGAAAAAGTACACACAGCATAATTTTTTGGTGTGCAGTCAACTTAACTTTCTTTTTAGGGTTCTGTACCCAATGGGTAAAAAAGGGACCCTATTACTAAGACTCCGCGGTCCGTCTGTCTATCTGTCCGTCACAAGGCTGTACCTCATTAACCGTGATAACTAGACTTAAAATTTTCACTGATTATGTATTTCTGTTGCCGCTATAACAACAAATATTAAAAACAGAATAAAATTAATATTTAATTTTTATTTATTCCCATACAACAGACGTGATTTTTTTCCCGTTTTTTGCGATAATGGTACGGAACCCTTTGTGCGCGAGTCCAACTCGCACTTGGCCGGTTTTTCTCGTAATAATCTTTTATCTAATGTTCTTATTACGTTTATTTATACCATGTCACATGAACCACCCTCTGAAAAATAAAATCATACATAGGTAAAATGTTGATAAATTTATCTAATTGAATTAGCCTGTACAACAGAGCCCAGATATTGGGTAAAGTACAAATCAGTACAGCTTTTATTCTTTTTTATTGATTTCATATTAAGATTTAGTCATTTTATTTTTACTAATTTAAAATTTTATTCTTTTTATTGATTTCGTATTAAGATTTAGTCATTTTATAAAAATAAAAAAAACTTTTTTTATTGATTTTGTATTAATTCCGAATTTTAATTAGTAATAACTAAGTTTATTGCGTCAATGTTTCTGAGGGTGGAGCCGGCATGCCGAAATACAGGCTCTCACTTAGTTCGGCTGCAGAGGAACCCTCTGACAATTGTATTGTCAAGTACTTACTTTTTGAGTCACTTATCCAAATTGTGACTCTTTGCCTAAGACAATAAACTTTTTTTTAATTCACTTTTCAGTATTACTGATTTAATTTATTTCTTTTGTTCTATAGGTGTTAAAACAAGCAGGCATTTCATCAACATACGCGTACTCGGGTCTAGACGCCTCTGCCCGTAAGATCGCGCTCGGTCGCTTCACCAACAAGAAGTGTTCCGTGCTCATAGTTACCGACGTCGCCGCCAGAGGGCTGGATCTGCCGGCTTTGGATACCGTTATCAACTACAACTTCCCAGCCAAACCGAAGCTTTTTGTGCATAGAGTTGGTAAGTTCTAATGATTTGAATACTTATACTTAAAAAAACAGGCACTCACATATTATTATCACATAATTATGTATAGTTTATTTTCTACACTTCGATGAAGAATTCACTAGATACAGGATCCCATACAAAACTTATCTTTAAAACTGACGCCAATTGTGTTTAGGTAATTCTAAGAATTCTACTTGAAATAAATATTCATGAATGCAAATTCAACCTTAAATGCAATGTTTAAAGTTACATTCACAAAACTGTACAAAAAGCAATAAAAAATGTTTGCACTCAATACAAATTTAGTCTTACTCGCAAGTATTAAAGTCTGAATTACAATGTGACAAAAAAAGGAATTTGAAATTCGAATTTTTAAAATTTTCGTTCCGGCTCGCTGCTTGGACAAGGATTGAGTGGAGTGGAAACGTTCAATATTTTTTTTATATCATCGATCTTTAAAAATACTATATTAAGAACCAGGAACGAATATAAGTCGCTCAAATGGCCACACACACTTATCTATCTATCTTTCTATATTATAAAAATCAATTGCTGTTTGTTGGTCTCGCTAAAACTCAAAAACGGCTGGATCGATTTGAATTAGTACATTGTGATACAAGGGTGGAAAGTAGGTTATTGCAAACGAGCTGTCATTTTCAATACAGTTGTGGGAAATATTATAAACAAATCAAAGAATTAGATTTGTTTATTCACAAAAATAAAATTTTCAGAAAATGGCGCGTTTTTGCAATTGGACATTTTTTTTTACAGCGAAAACAGCCTATACAGCCTATTCGATTTTTGACAAATGTTGATGTGAAAATAATTAAATTGAAACTGGTAATTAAATATATTAAACTACCATTTAAAAGACTTTTGAGAATTCAATGCTAAAACGTATGGAATCATTCATTTTTCCTCGTATAAAATCCATCCCATTTTATTCTATGTATGAAAGTTGTTAAAGATGGCGTACTTTCAGAGTCTATAGTTATGATTCGAAAATTGAATCTTTTGCATAGGCATTATTTTCAACACACTTGCTCATAAAGTGGCTCTTATTTCACCGCACTTGAGCACATAATGACACCTGTTATCAAACTGTGACTTTTTCATTACTATTATTCACAAGTGAGATAAAGAGTCCTTTTTTAATTTATTGGTTGAGTTGCTTTGTTCTTAAAAAAGTTTCGGTACTAAAAAGATCGTGCTCAATAGTACAAATGCAACACATTTCATGCAACTTCGTATTTAAATAGATAAATTCAACTTGTACGTGTTTAATAAATAAAACTTTCACTTAAATATAACTTTTGTTTTTGTCTGTAATAAAGAAAACTTGAAATTCCCCATTTTGTACGTGGCTAAAACGCTATCCGCGAAAAGCCAAAAAAAAGATATCTCATTATTTTTAGTCTATGGCCGATCGCCATTGTTAGATGCGCGCGTATAGGAAAACTGATTAATTTTGCCCGCCATTGCGAAAAAAAATTCACAACTCGTTTTCACTGTTGGAAATGATTTTTTGGTATTATTTTCTTCATAAGTGTGTTGAAAAACGTCGTATGATACACGTGTGTCTTGATGATTACCGTCCTCGGCTCTCTTAAGACCCTCACCTAACGGCTCGGGTCTCAATGGCGCCTCAGCGGTAATCACCAACATTACACACTTGTACCATAATGTACTATTACGCTATTACGCGGTCGTGACTTTTGTTTACGAGCTCGATCATTAGTGCAGTTGAGTTTTAAATTTATAAATCAATTTAAAAAAGTTTAGTAGCAAGGAGTTTTCATACATAGAATAAAATGGGATGGATTTTATACGAGGAAAAATGAATGATTCCGTTCGTTTTAGCATTGAATTCTCAAAAGTATTTAGAGATGGTCGTTTACCGTGGTCAACGTTGTGATAGGTATTGCAATTTAAACCTTATGTCGAGAAACTTAGAGATGATTTTGTTTATTGTAATTATCACGGTGATAGGTATTGCAATTTAAACCTTAAGTTTAGCACGTTAAAGATGAAAGTTGATAGTAGTTATATATGGACATAGAGTCTACGTTACGTTATTAGCGTTTGTGTTATTTACCGCTCTCATAGCTCAAGTAAACTAAAGTATTTTCAAATCTATCAGGGATTTCTTACACGCTTAGTTGAATGGAATATGTCGGACTTGTTCATTTTCGGTGTTTCTTCTATCCTATTATTATACTGTAAAGCTGACCTCACAGATAATATTATACTAGCATACAGATGCCTCATCCCATACAAAAAAAACGTGCCGACGTGACTAGCGTTTTTTGTCTAATTAAACTGATATTTTTTCTAAGAATATCGATCGCGTTCGGTTCCGTTCTACGGATATAGATGGTGTTATCTGTTGGAGACTTGAAAGTAAAAGAGTTTACTTTACTAGATAGTAGTGCAATTTATTTGAACCAAATTTTCTTTTTTCGCTTTGGGTGCCCGTGCCATGGTAGATGTTGTCTATTCTGTATGGTATTGTCATTTGAAGAAACCTATGTCCTCAATAGATTATTTTAGGGTCACACTTTGGACAGTCTGGCCTTGATTAACCCTTTGACCCCTGATCCTCCGAAAACATAGTAGTGACAAATATTATTTTCAATACAGTTGTTAAACATGGCGTACTTCCAGAGGCTATCACTATCTTTCGAAAATTAAATCTTTTGCATAGAAATCTTTCTGTTACGCGGTCGTGACTTTTGTTTACGAGCTCGATCATTAGTTTTGCAGTTGAGTTTTAAATTTATAAGTCAATTTAAAAAAGTTTAGTAGCAAGGAGTTTTCATACATAGAATAAAATGGGATGGATTTTATACGAGGATAAATGAATGATTCCGTACGTTTTAGTTTAATTAAAAAAAAAAAGCTTTACAAACTACTCCATGCATTCTCTGTTCCAGAACAGTCAATGTTTGTTACAATAGTTGGTGCGTTCGCTTTTTCGACGCAAATGTTGGTCAAACAATCATAATATTTGGTAATTGATTCATATTTACTATTTAATTCGGTTTTTACTTTATGAAAAACACTTAATGATATAAACTTACCCAAAAAAAGATATTCCTTCCAAATTCAAGGTGTTACGGTGGTTATTTGCACAGTTTTTGAACGCACATCGCGGCATTTTTTACGTATTAATGTTGGCTATGATTGGACCATACTAATTTAAAAATAGTGACACAACCGTATTTGTGGCCATATTTTTCGACCCGTTTTTGAAGCGCTGACCGGGAATCTAGTGTATTCTTCATCGAAGTTTCTACATCTGAATTGTATGATACATACATACATTCATTCAATGTCATCAGACAAGATGACCATGGCACGGGCGCCCAACGCGAAGAAAGAAAATTTGGTTCAAATAAATTGCACTAGATGGCGTGATAAGCCTCGATTTGTTATTTAATTTTGTGAAATATTAAGATTTTCTAGAGACGATCATAAAAAAATGTATGTTCTTTTTAATTAACCCCCCTAACCACAAAATTAAGGCATATTGGGCTCTTAATTCATATTTGCATTTTTTTTTTTTTTCAATTGTCTCGCGCTTGACCACTATCTCACCTAATGGAAAGCGATGATGTGGTCGACGGTGAAGCACGCTTGCCTAGAAAAAACCCATTCACTCTTGACTTAAAGACCCCTAGATTGTACCTATCGGGAAACACAGACTCCGGCAGGGAATTCCACTCCTTAGCTGTACGCATAATAAAAGTGTCCCCAAAACGTTTTGTGCGTATGGGTGGGATGTCCACCATGTACCGATGACGCATCACCGTGCGTCTGGTTGTCCGATGATGGCCCACTCCCCGAAATGTAACCGATAAAATACCGACAAGCTGGCAACTCGGCGACGATATTCAAGGCTCTGGAGCTTTGATTTGACCAGTGCTTCATCGCCGATGAGTCTCTTGGCCCGCTTTTCGATCGACTCTAGTGCATCTAGCTGATATTTGGCAGATCCGTCCCAGAGATGAGAACAGTACTATGATTATTTGAATGGATCATTTAAAATTGATTCCAATGGATGGCGCGGTTTTAAATTTTTTAGGCATCCACTTGATTTCTTTAATTTGTTTTGTAACACATTTTGGTACAATGAAAGTAAAAACGTGCAAAAAATACTATGAAACCAATCGTCGCTGTATTAAGAAAAAATAGTATTCACGAACCGAATAAACCCTTTTACTTATAAGCCGCTGCTAACACCATCTATATCCATGGAACAGAACCGAACGCTATCGATGTTCTTAGAAAAATAATCAGTTTAATCAGACCAAAAACGCGAATTACTTTGGCACGGTTTCTTTGTATCGAATGAGGCGGCTGTATGCTAGTATTATAATTATCTGTGACGATGGTGATAAATTATACTAGCTAAGAAAAATATTTTTTTTCCGTCAAGTTTTTGGTTTAGAGCATATCATCAAACACAATATTTGATATGGAATATGTCCATATGAGTCCAGTAGGAATAATTTTGTGAGGTCCCTGAATTTGAACTGAACTGATGTAGGCATTTTCCATACAATTCTATCCCAAACAAATGGCGACGATACGAAGGGTTTGTTCAAATTCCTGGCCCACGTTTTGTGAAAGTAATTGTTTAGGTTACGATGGGATTGACATACGCTATGCGTAAAAGTCCGTATAAATAAAAAAAGGAAAAAAATATGATATACTAACACATATTTTTAACCCCCGACGGAAAAAGAGGGGTTTTATAAGTTTGACGTGTGTATCTGTGTGTCTGTCTGTGGCATCATAGGTCCTAAACGGATGAACCGATTTTATTTAAATTTTTTTGTTTGATAGGCGATTTTGTCGAGAGTGTTTTTAGCTATGTTTGAATAAAATCGGTTCAGCCGTTCAAAAGTTATGGGTGTTTTACTGTTTGAAATTGAATCGGGGTGTTTTCGCAAGATATCGTGTCATAATTACGTGTTCAATAGATTGCCGATCGAAGCGTATCTACTATGTACTAGATAAATTATGTAGCATGAAATAAAAACGCATCGCGGGCTTTTTAAATTTTACTTGTTTTATGACATGTTAGATAGATCCAAAACAGATTGTGCGAGAGAAAGATCTAGTTATACTCCAAACGAAACTACTATGCATGATCCCTTTTTTACACTGAAAATCACGGTTATCTTATACTAGGAACAAACACAAATTTGTAGTACCTACAACAAGGCTCAAGAAAATAGGTGGCTCGTTTAGATGTCAATGTTCAGACGCTTTTATAATAAGCTTCCAAGCCACGTACAAGATCTAAGTCTTAATAAATTCAAGTCTTTCATTAAACGTAAGTTGTGCCAGAAAGCGTTTTATACAACAAAAGATTACATTGAGGACAAAAAGGCTTGGGATTGAGCTGCTCCAATTAATTTTGTTTTTTTATTACATTTTGTTATTACAAAAATTTTTTTTTTTTTTTTTTTGGTTTTCTTGCAATGACAAGAATATTTACTTTTTAAAGTATTATATTATTTTATTTTAATTATTGTGAATGTGAAGACTATGTGGTTTTTTTTTTTTTTTTTTTATTTAAATTTATCTTAGTTTTTAATCATGGTCTGGCAGTTTGAGTAGTTTATGCGGCCTACCCGAATGTCCTTTCTTTGGTATTGTTCGTCGAATCGTTGAGCTCCTTAAATTCTGAGTTGAGCTGCTCGGTTATTGACAAATGCGTGCACTGACTGGACAGGTCCACTCAATCTGGCTGGTTCTTTCCTCAAAAGACCATTTCAGACATAGTCTACATGGTCTTCACATGATCTAATCAAGATTTTGTCAGGACTTTAAAAGAGACTGTGACCTCTGAGTTTGTTTCGGCCTTTCTTCTCAGAGTAGTCAGATAGGAAACGCCGACCTCATCTAGTTTTAAAAATATGTTCGACATGTAAAAGTGTTTGTACAAACCAACTTACAGAAATAAAATCATTTATCATTTAGCAGCCCTCATTCAAAAAAAGTTATAAAAATATTAGTTAGACAAGAAACATTATGGTATCGTAGACCACAACTGCATACATCCACAAATTGCGATTTTAATAAAAAAAATTGTCTTCCAGGTCGTAGTGCCCGAGCCGGACGTGCCGGTCGTGCATTCTCCCTCATAGCTCCCGAGGATGTCGCCCATCTACTGGACCTTCAACTGTTCCTCGGCGCCGAGATGATATCCCCAGCTCAAGTGAAGGAGAGGGGCCTGGAATGTCCCAGTGGAGTGTGGGGAGCTATACCTACCTCGCAGTTGGAACTGAGGCACCAGGATGTCAGAGCTTGGGAGAAGAATTATTCGGAGATTGTGAGTATTTGTTTTTTGTTAATTATAATAATGGACAGTGTATCTAGGAGTTGACATTGTATCACCAGCTCAAGTAAAGGATAGGGGCCTTGTATGCCCCAGTGGTGTTTGGGGGACTCTCAGTTGGAACTTAGGCACCAGGATGTCAGAGCTTTGGCGAAGAATTATTCCAAGATTGTTCATTATAATGGTCAGTCTACTCCTTCGAAGTTGTGATGATATCCCCTGCTCAAGTGAAACGGTGGTGTTTTTGTATGAGATTTACTATTGCGTAGCCATTGTAGCCAACTCCAAGGGGGCCCAGAAGTTTGGCGAGCACTATATCAGGATGTCAGAGCTTGGGTGAAGAATATTATTCAGAGATTTCCCTATTTAATAGCGACTACATAAAGTTGACTTGACGTTTTCAGGTAGATTTAACGATGGGACAATAATTTTACTACTGCTTTTAAAGACCGTTTTTAGGGACTTTAAGACTCCACGATCCGTGTGTATGTCTCTCTGTCTGTCCGTCTGTCACCAGACTGTATCTCATGTACCGTGATAGCTAGGCAGTTGAAAATTTCACAGATGATGTATTTATGTTGCCGCTATAACAACAAATACTAAAAACAGAATAAAATTAATATTTAAGTGGGGCTCACGTACAACAAACATGATTATGTTGCCGTTTTTTGCCATAATGGAACGGAACCCTTCGTGCGCGAGTCCGACTCGCACTTGGCCAGTTTTTTAAAAAAGGTGTTTTAATTAGAATAGGTATTAATACGTACATATCCTGGGATAATAGCGTCACTACCATCTTGTTAATAGATAAGGTAAGATAAAATATATTTATTTTGTAAAACAAGAGTACAGTATGTAGGTCTTATATAAATATGAGGTGGCTACATGTTTTGCCATTTATGGCGTACAAGTAAATTTGTTGCACTAGACAAACAATACAAAAAAATACAATTGCAAAATTTAAATTAAATTGAAATTACAAAGTCAAAATTTAAATTCAATAAAAAATCACTATGCCAAATTTAAATTCAATAAAAAATCACTATGCCAAATTTAAATTAAATTGAATTTACAATGTCAAAACCTAAATTGAATAAAAATCACTATGTCACAATTTAAATTCAATTAGAAATCACTATGTCACAATTTAAATTCAATAAAAAATCACTATGTCAAAATTTAAATTTAATTGCAATTACAATGTCAAAACCTAAATTGAATATAAAATCACTATGTCACAATTTAAATTCAATAAAAAATCACTATGTCAAAATTTTAATTTAATTGAAATTACAATGTCAAAACCTAAATTGAATAAAATATCACTGTCACAATTTAAATTCAATTAAAAATTACTATGTCACAATTTGAATTCAATAAAAAATCACTATGTCAAAATTTTTATTTAATTGAAATTACAATGTCAAAACCTGAATTGAATAAAAAATCACTGTCACAATTTAAATTCAATATAAAATTACTATGAATCAATTTGAATTCAATAAAAAATCACTATGTCAAATTTTTCATTTCATTTGAGTAAGACAAACAGAAAAAAAATCACATTTAGAATTCTATACAAGCGAAATATCGTTTAAAAATTCATCTACACTGTAATAGCACTTCTCTAGTAATACCCCCGGAAGGGACTTTTTAAATTTGTGTAATAACATAACTTATCCTTGTTATAGCTGTTGACATTGGCATAGATGATTAAAAGCAGTCTGCATAAAAAAAAATTGATGTGAGCAAAGCAGTTAGTAACAATATTTCATTCCTTCTTCTACAGGAAGACGCAGCCCGAGTCTGCGGTCGCGGTTGGATGCAGTACATAAAATGGCGCGAGCCAGCTTCAGCGGAGGCCAACAAACGCGCGAAAAGCACCACCTTCCCCGTACTCACGCATCCCTTCCTAGTGGACGAGAACGATAGCGCGGCTGTTGACATGATAGAGCAGATCAAGAACTACACGCCGAAAGGAGTAAGTATTTTTATAATGCATGTCCTCGAAAAGAGCGTTTTCCAAGCAGCCAAACTGTGCGGAAAGTGTCACTTTTTAGGGTATCCAAAGGGAAAAACCGGACCCTATTATTGAGACTCCGCGGTCCGTCTGTTTGTCACCAGGCTGTATCTCATGAACCGTGATAGCTAGACAGTTGAAATTTTCACAGATTATGTATTTCTATTGCCGCTATAACAACAAATACTAAAAACAGAATAAAATTAATATTTAAGTGGGACTCCCATACAACGAACGTGATTTTTTGCCGTTTTTTGCGATAATGGTACGGAACCCTACGTGCGCGAGTCCGACTCGCACTTGGCCGGTTTTTTTATATACTTTTTAGGGTTCCGTACCCGGGACCAAACGGGGGCTCGTATTGCTGTCACTCAAGTGTCTGTCTGTCTGTCCGTCGTCTGTCAAACGGGTTTTACAGCTGAACTGTTGGAGCTACAGTCAAATCTTCACGGTATAAGCATCTTATTGACTCAAAGCCAGTCAAAAGTATTGTTGTTTAGAACTCGTTGATTAGATAAATACTGTATTTTTTGTTTTAAAAGTTAATAGGAAAACAAAGGAATGACAAGCCACCAAAGTCAGCTTTTTTACCTAATTTTGTACCGAAGAATTTTGTAATTTACCATTGACCTTGAAATTTGGTAATAATGTTTATTATTAAAAATGCTTTACTAATAAATACAATTAAAATTAAACAAATTTAATGAAATACAGTTTTATACCAGTATATTGATAAATCTGATTGTTTCTTTGAAATTCCCTCATTTTTCCTAATTTTGCGATTTGGTACGGAACCCTGAATGTGCGAAGTCCGATACCTAACCGTTTTTTTGTGACCTATTCGAGTTTTCACAATGCGCACGCTCATAACATATCTGTTTATTTGAATATCATTGGATTGGCTGTTGAAAATTCATTCAACCAATCACAGCAGATAATTTTGAGCTGGGAAACCAGGGGTTAGTTTTAATTTCCGCGCATTATTTGAGAAAAGTACTATACAAGCCTTGGCCACAACTAGGCATTAATTGAATTACGTATTTACACGTTCGTCCATCAATGCCTCTTTTGCTAGCCGCTGCAGTAATGTAATATATCTCAACTCATCAGTGGCTTAGCTCATAGGGCAATATTTTAACGTGTTTCTTATTGTTTCAGACGATTCTAGAGCTCTCCGCTAAGAACGACTCGCCAATGTATTTAGCTATGAAGAGGAAGAAACAAGTACATGGCAAGACTGTTCAGAAAGTGCGGGACATCAAGAAACTGGCGGTAAGAATATTCACCTAATCAGTCTGATATTAAACGCGTTAGTTTAGCTTAGAGTTGCCACCCGTCCGGGTTTTCCCGGATTTGTCCTAGTTTAGAAGGCGTCCGGGGAGCGTCCGGGCGGGGTTTTATTTGGAGTCAAGGCCGTTGCCAATGGGGGGCAGGTAGGGGCAGTTGCCTCCCCCCCTAACAAATCTAGCCTTTTGTTGATGTCCTAAAAGTGTACTAAAAGCGTTGAAACTTTTGGTCGGACTTAGAAAATCAATTGTTAAGCAGCCTCAGGAGACTAAAAACCTGGTTAAGAAGTACTATTGGGTAAAATCGCCTCAATTGTCTGGCCATGATGAATGTGCACAGAAAACTTATGAGATATACATAATTAAGTGTTCGAGAAGTTTACTCAAAACACCTTGTGGAACTGGACTTTATACAGTTCTTATAACAATCGCCGTAGGGATAAGACCCGTACTTAAAGCTTCAATAGTACATTGTTTATTAAGGGCGGTATGTAAGGAATTACGATCGAGGCTCTAGTAGAAGCCCGAAGTCGAAGACTGAGGGTTTTCTGAGTCGAGGTTCGTAATTACCGTACCGCCCGTGATACACACAATGTTTTTCATCACATTTGCGAGTAATAATTATGAATTATAGCTTTAATACACAAGTCAGCACAGCTGTTATTACAATATTTGTTAACTTTTTTCTAAGTGGTTGGCGAATTTTTGCCCACACCACAGATTATACAGTGTTTCGTTCAGAAACTTTAAGGGCAAATACTTACGTAGGTATACAGCCATGACGGAGTGTAAAAGAATTAAATAATTTCGACGTTTTCATACTATAACTATTAAAATCGATTATTAAGAACATTAGTTGAGTATTTAAGTAACATGTAGCGAGATTGCAAAGAAATTCCTGTTTAGATAACATTTTAAGACAATTTTTCAATTGCGTGTAAACTCCTTGCTTGAACTTGCATGCTGTGCCATAAATAAATAAAAAATTACTTACCGCCCTAGGGTTTCATGACAAAAAGAAAGCCCGAGGGTTTTATATGGGGCATTACGGCCAAGTTAACCTGTATGTTTGGATACTTTTTACTTGCAAGTGTGATGAAAATGCTTTTTACTGTACCATATTTCAAAATTCATAATTTTATAATTACTACTCCCATCCTCCATATATCAACTTGCCCCCCCCTGGTCCATCGGCTGGTGACGCCCTTTTTTGGAGTCCGGGTTTTACAGTTTATAAATCACCAGGGTCGTCATGCCGTCGCTCCAGACGCGTTAAAAGAGTAAAATTTTGTTTTATTTAAAAATATAAGACTGCTAATAGTTCCTTAAAACTTTATGAAGATCCTTTTTTTTTTCTTTTTAAGTAAAAATTTATTTTAAAATTGTAGGAAAATAAATAAAAATTTAATTTAACCATTACAAATATATTTTATTCTACTAAGTAACTTAGAAGAATACTCTGTTCAAATGTCCTGGATGTAAGCTCCAAAAACCGGGGTTTTCACGCTTCTTGTCCTGGTTGGCCGATTTTAGTGATGGCGACCCTAGTTCACTGCAAACACAGCGAATTATTAATTTTTCAACTTGTGTTTTTAGGCTGAAGGAATTGTTGTAGAAGACACTAGCAACATAAAACCAAGCCGACCTCCGAACCAGCCGCCCAAGAAGAAGAAGAAGGAAGTCGTTCGAGATGAGAACTACATCTCACACTACGCTAATGATCAGCATACTGAGATGGGGTAAGTCTAGATTTAAGACCTATCCTTTTGTTTCCATCTTTCTAAATAGCTTAACTTAGATTAGAAAAGTAGCCTTAGTATATGCCTTACAGCAACCCGACCAGTAACCGGAGATAATCTGCCAAATCCGAGGTAAAATAACTAAACTAACCAATTGTAGTTCAGGATGTTGACTTTCGAAGTTGTTATGTAGCCTTGGCTAGGCAAGTCACCAATTTAAGTGGCCAAAAGATCCATATTGGCCTACGCACACTAGCGGACGGGACCGCAGAGGATTTTAAATTGATTAATTTAATTTAATAGTTATCCAATGTGGTTTGAAAGATATGATGTATTAGCGCGGGTTATTTGACTAGTGAAAGGACGTGTCGTTGGTAGTTATAAATTAAGATTTAATCTCCTTTTGTCGTAGATACTAGTTTTAACGAAATGTGTTGAATAATAAAGTCATAAAAAAATATTACACATACAAGAAACACGCGAAAACATAATCCTTTCCTTGCAGCTGGGTAATTATGAATTGCGCTCTTCAATGTCATCTGCTGTTCACATACATAATATGGCCTATATTCCCCGAAAGCTTTCGCTACTGTTCAGTGTGCATAAAATTGTCGATATTAATGTTATTATGCTGTATTTTTGATTGTAGTATGGCAGTGAACTTCGCAGCCGGCGCGGAACAAGCTCAGCTGGACATGCACGCTGACAGCGGCGACGCCGCGCGCGCCGGCCACGCCCTGCAGCGCTGGGACCGCAAGCGGAAGAAGATGGTGCACGTTGATCCGGTATGTGGGCTTTGACATGTAGAACTAAAGTGTTTATTGGCAGGCGATATTGTAATTTGAAGCTTATGCTGGGCGTGTTAAAGATGAAAGTTGATTGTAGTTATCGCGGTGAATGGTGTTGCAATTTAAACCTTCGTCGGGTAATTTAGAGATGGTCGTTTACCGTGGTCAACGTTGTGATAGGTATTGCAATTTAAACCTTATGTCGAGAAACTTAGAGATGATTTCGTTTATTGTAATTATCACGGTGATAGGTATTGCAATTTAAACCTTATGGCGAGAAACTTAGAGATGATTTCGTTTATTGTAATTATCACGGTGATAGGTATTGCAATTTAAACCTTATGGCGAGAAACTTAGAGATGATTTCGTTTATTGTAATTATCACGGTGATAGGTATTGCAATTTAAACCTTATGGCGAGAAACTTAGAGATGATTTCGTTTATTGTAATTATCACGGTGATAGGTATTGCAATTTAAACCTTATGGCGAGAAACTTAGAGATGATTTCGTTTATTGTAATTATCACGGTGATAGGTATTGCAATTTAAACCTTATGGCGAGAAACTTAGAGATGATTTCGTTTATTGTAATTATCACGGTGATAGGTATTGCAATTTAAACCTTATGGCGAGAAACTTAGAGATGATTTCGTTTATTGTAATTATCACGGTGATAGGTATTGCAATTTAAACCTTAAGTTGAGCACGTTAAAGATGAAAGTTGATAGTAGTTATATATGGACATAGAGTCTACGTTACGTTATTAGCGTTTGTGTTATTTACCGCTCTCATAGCTCAAGTAAACTAAAGTATTTTCAAATCTATCAAGGATTTCTTACACCCTTGGTTGATGGAATATGTCGGACTTGTTAATTTTCAGTGTTTCTTCTATCTATCGTATATTCGTCTGATTAAACTGATATTTTTTCTAAGAATATCGATCGCGTTCGGTTCCGTTCCACGGATATAGATGGTGTTAGCAGTGACTTGAAAGTATAGTACATTACTGCAGCGGCCAGCAAAAGAGGCATTGATGGACGAACGTGTAAATGTGGGCCGAGGCGAAGCCGAGGCACACATACGTAAGTCCATCAATGCCTAGTTGTGGCCAAGGCTTGTATAGTGCTTTTCTCAAATAATGCGCGAAAATTAAAACTAAGTAGTACCTAGAACTCATTTGGTCAAGAACAATTACTTTTCAAAATCAATGACGACCAACGAACAGCAATAATTATTCCCGCGTTAGGTTTAGCACGCACTGTGACTATTATTCGCGCGATTTTTTTCCGCCCATTCTGCGGCCTATGGCATTGTATGAAGCTGCACGCATTGCGGTAAAAAAATCACGCGGGAATAATACTACAAAAATCCGAGCAAATTAAAATCGCAGTGCGAAGTGTTCATTTGTTTATTAAATAAAACCTTTGATAAGGTACCTCCTTGGTTGCCATGATTTGGAGTAAAAGATCGTTCCATTTTTAAATTACAAGACAGATATGAGTTTACTATGTAATTTATTTGGCCGCTACACACGACAGATATGGAACCGCTGCTCGCATGTATTTGGCCAGTACTGCAATTTCGATTTATCTCGTAGAAGGTTGTCAAAATAATAATCAAATTTCCAAGCATGTTTGAGAAAAAAGAGTTTACTCGGTTCGCGAATACTTTTTTTTTAAATAAAGCTACTATTTGTTTTATAGCTTTTTTTTGCAAGTTTTTACAGTTTCATTGTACCAAAATGAATTGCAAAAAAAATATAAAAAATCGATTGGGTGCCTCAGATATTTAAAACCACACCATCTTTTGCCATCTGTTGAGGATTATGGACTACAGAGTACAATGCAGTGGAAAGGAAATAAAGTATAGAGTCTATAGAGCTAATAGTACATTTTGATTCAAGGGTGGAAAACGAGCTGTCATTAACAAGCCCGAGCCGAAGGCGAGGGTTTTTAATGACACGAGTTTGCAATAACCTACACACCCGTGTATCACACGACGTTTTTCAATACAGTTGTGGGAAATAGTAAAAACAAGTCAAAGAATTAAATTTTGTCTTTCCATAAAATAAAATTAACGTAAGTCGCCATATATCTTTCTCGAGATTTTGGAGGCAAAATTTCATCTTGCGCAGTGTTGGCCTCAGATAAAATATCGGGTGGAACGCATATTAAAAAAAACACAAAAAAAAAAAAATACAGAAAATGGCGCGTTTTGCAACTAGACATATTTTTTTTACAACGGAAACAGCCTATTCGATTTTTGACAAATGTTGATGTGAAAATAATTAAATTAAAACTGGTAATTCAATTTATTAAACAACTATTTAAAAACTTTTGAGAATTCTATGCTAAGACGTACGGACTCATTCATTTTGGCCTCGAATAAAATCCCATTTTATTCTATGTATGAAAACTCCTTGCTACTAAACTTTTTTAAATTGACTAATACATTTAAAACTCAACTGCAAAACTAATGATCGAGCTCTTAAACAAAAGTCACGACCGCGTAATAGAAACAACAGTTTGGCATTGAAACAGTTTACTTTTTCATTGACACAAGTGCTTTTGAAGACGGGAGCCCAATCGATATCATCAGCGTCACGACTCAATGCCACCAGATCAATTATGATACGAAAACTATAACTATGATTATATACATATAGACTATAATTATGATTCGAAAATTAAATCTTTTGCATAGGCATCTTTCTATTACGCGTCGGTGACTTTTGTTTACGAGCTCGATCATTACTTTTGCAGTTGAGTTTTAAATTTATAAGTCAATTTAAAAAAGTTTAGTAGCAAGGAGTTTTCATACATAAAATAAAATGGGATGGATTTTATACGAGGAAAAATGAATGATTCCGTACGTTTTAGCATTGAATTCTCAAAAGTCTTATAAATGGTTGTTTAATATATTTAATTAACAGATTTAATTTGATTATCTGCCCATCAAAATTTGTCAAAAATTGAATAGGCTGTATAGACTGTTTTCGTTGTAAATAAAATATGTTCAGTTGCAAAACGCGCCATTTTCCGAATTTTTTTTTTTTTCATCACACTGGCACGTAAAAAGTATCTAAACATACAGGTTAACTTTATACTTATTTTAATAGTTATAGTATGAAAACGTCGAAATAATTAAATATTTTTAGACTTCGTCATGGCTGTATACCTACGTAAGTATTTGCCCTTAAAGTTTCTGAACGAAACACTGTATAATCTGTGGTGTGGGCAAAAATTCGCCAACCGCTTAAAAAAAACGTTCACATATATCATAATAACAGCTGTGCTGACTTGTGTATTAAAGCATAATTATTACTCGCAAATGTGATGAAAAACATTGTATGTATCACGGGCGGTACGGGAATTACGAACCTCGACTCAGAAAGCCCTCAGTCTTCAACTTCGGGCTTCTACTAGAGCCTCGATCGTAATTCCTTACTTACCGCCCTTAATACACAATGTACTATTGTGAATAAACAAATCTTATTCTTTGATTTGTTTCTGTATTGAAAAACGTCGTGTGATACACGGGTGTGTACAATTTACTATTGTTTCCTCAGGACGGCGGCCGTAAAATGATTCGCACGGAGAGCGGTGGACGTGTACCAGCGTCGTACCGCAGCGGACGATACGACGAATGGAGGAAGAGGAACGCGGCTGATGCAGGCTCTGATGATGAACAGGCACACGATAGCAATAGGAAGAAATCTGGTAAGTCACCTCAAGAAAATTGTTATAAAATCGGTTTTTAGCTGTAATAATTACTTTTCTGAAGTTTTATTTACTAACTAATTATTTTTAGTTGACTTCATAAGTTATTTTTTCCAAGTTTTAGAGTTTATACAGACGGGCGGCATTTAAACTGCATGTTAGCTGCAAAATTGCAGTTTCTGTGTAGTTGACATACATAATACATCTGATTTCTGAACGACTGTCCACTGGGCAATCACAAACCAAATGCAGACCGTCTGTTTAGAGCCTTCAACTTCTCGCCAAACTAGTGCCAACTGATTAATTTAAGATTTTGGAAGGTTGAGCTCGTGGCTATACAGGATGAGTTCTTTAAGGTTGCACTAGTCAAAAATTCTTCCATACAAACGTAGTCTGGCGATTACTCCAATGTTTGACGGTTTACTTTCAAAATAAAAAATGATATCAATTTGTCTCATCATTATCCAGCCCTGTATGGAAACAGAAAAGTAAAAAAATACAATATTTGAAAGTTATGAGCGTCGAAAGTTCCATATTTCAACACTAATTTTAACGCATGTTTGGGCGGAAATAAATACCATAAGAAGAAGGAAAATTGCAAAACGGCCTCCATACAGGGATAGATTAGTAATTCAACAATGCAAATAATTTTATTTTGAAAATATACATTTAGTAGTTTTTTCATGATATCTAGTCTCCCAAAGGTCTGTTCTTTTCGTCCTAAATCATCATCCATTTCACTACAAATATGCAAAAGTGCTAAGTCGTACGAGAACTAGCTTCTTACTGCTCATCACAGCATCAATCTCTTTCACACGTGTTATCGGATGAGACAGCATGCATTTTAACCCCGCGCACAAAATAGATCGTGCCGTTGACTAGGAGCACCTTAAGTGGGCGTGGATGGTCAAATCCGAAACTATAATATATTGTTAAAATATTATATTTAGTTTTCATCAAAATTGGCTTCGTGGCTCTTTTTTTATTTTTATTGATACGCTCGCGTTCTTTTGAGTGTTTTCCGCTATTCCTCATAGCTTGGAAAATGCTAGGCAAATTTATTGAAATGGACAATAATTAATTTTTACCTTACTACAGCGAAGGTAAAAGGAGGGTTATAGTTCCCGGCTTGGATTACAAGAGACTTTTGACTGACATAATGTGGGCGCACTATTTGATATTGCCAACCTCTTTAGAAAATAAAAGCGTGATATATTTTTAGGGTTCCTTTCCCAAAGGGTAAAAACGTGACACTATTATTAAGACTCCACTGTCCGTCTGTCTGTCACCAGGCTGTATCTCATGAACCATGATAGCTAGACAGTTGAAATTTTCACAGATGATGTATTTCTGTTGCCGCTATAACAAAAAAAATATACTAAAAATATTTAAGTGGGGCTCCCATACAATAAACGTGATTTTTATGCCGTTTTTTGCGATAATGGTACGGAACCCTTAGTGCGCGAGTCCGCCTCGCACTTGGCTGGTATTTTTTTATTACAGTATTATTAATTTCGTTTTCCCCCCACAGCATCAGAGTTCCGTCCCCACTGGGTGAAACACAACGAACGTATCGCCAAGAAGTCAACAGAAGCGAAGTCTAAGGAGTTCAAGAACAAACAACAGATCGTGAAGGAAAGGATACGCAAGGAGAAGATTAAGCAGAAACTTAAGTTTAAGGGTAACAAGAATAAGAAAAAGAAGAAGAAATAAGTGTTAAATACATTGTTTTTAACCAATAATGAAATTGTTTTATTTTCCAAACTACTTACTTGTGTACACAGACATAAATATAACTAGATAAGGCAAGTCCCTTCATCTGTATGAAAACCAAGTGTGGCACTTTAACACACAATTTACTTATCGATGAAAGAAAATCTTTGAATTGTATCAGCCAACATTTTGTTTTGTAAAGTTTTTACAGCTTAATAAGACAAACCTTTGTATTTTTCTAAATTGCGGTTAATGTCCGGTGCCGTTATCGCTAAATGAAACAGCTCAAAGCAAGGGCGGATCCAGGATTTTCTACTGGGAGGGGCACAACGAGCGGACGGTCAAAAAAATCAACAATAACTGTCAGAAATAAACTTGAAGTATCATACTTCATGTTTATTTCTACAAGTTCAAGTATGTGTAGAAAGGTTTATGAAAGACAAGATTTTCACTCATGTTCTTTCTGTTCATCATCATCATCATATCAGCCGAAAGACGTCCACTGCTGGTCATAAGCCTCCCCCAAGCGTCGCCACATTGATCGGTCCCGTGCGTCCCGTATCCAGCGGATCCCCGCAACCTTCACCAGGTCATTGGTCCACCTGGTGGGAGGCCTTCCAACGCAACGTCTTCCAGTTCGCGGTCGCCCCTCAAAAACTTTTCTGCCCCATCGGCCATCTGTTCTGCGAGCAATGTGCCCTGCCCACTGCCACTTAAGTTTGGCAATTCTTCGGGCTATGTCAGTAATTCGACTCGATAATCCGGTAAACTGCTCTATTTCCGAGAGGGTGACCAGCAGTCCCAAGGTGGTGTAGGGTTTATCGTCCACAAGTCCCTTGTGAACAACGTGGTGAAGATCGAGAGTGTGTCGACCAGGGTGGCGTACCTTATACTCAGAATATCCTCGAGATATTCGCTAAAGGTAAAACAGGTCTACGCCCCGACCTCGGCACACCCCGACGACGAGGTAGAGACGATGTATGTGGATATCTCTATAGCCATGCATGGTTTCAAAACTCACTTCAACGTTGTGATGGGGGACTTCAACGCAAAACTAGGCAAACGAGACCAGGATGAGCTGCAAGTGGGGCAATTTGGAGTTGGACGTCGGAACCACCGGGGTCACCTACTGGCCAGTTTTATGGAGAAGGAGGGCCTCTATATGATGAACTCCTTGAGAAAGCGTGAGTACAGGAAGTGGACCGGACAAAGCCCCGATGGTGCAACTAAAAACGAGATCGACTTCATCATGTCGATCAATGATGTCTCTGTGATCAATTCGGTAGAAACCGGGAGCTATCACCGCATGGTAAGAGGCACATTGAACATTAATAACGCTCCGTCCAGCACAGATCCAGGTCCAAAACCCCGAGAGCTTTCAGGTCGAACTCCAGAATCGTTCCGAGTGCCTAGGGAGCTCCGTGGATGAATACAGCAACGGGTTCGTGGAAGCTGTCCATAGGGTCGGGTCTAAGTTTTTCAAGACCCGTCGTACATATAGAAACAAAAAGCTCTCTGATCCTACCCTCAAGCTAATGAAGGAGTGAGATGATCCTGCAGTCTTCAGATGTGGTGTGCAAATACCGGCAGCTCAATAGACAGATCTCTAAATCCTTGAAAAGATACCTCCGCCGCTTTAATACCGAGTATTAAAGACGCGTTCGAGCGAAATAAAGGCTCCAAGGTCTTTACAAGAGATCTGACTATTGTGCAGAGCCAGTTCACGAAACTAAACACCGACAATGGCAGGATCGTATCTGCCAAACCGGAGCTTCTGAGGGAGATCGAGAGATTCTATAGGCAGTTGTACACTTCAACCAGTACACCCGTCGCGAATCTAGTAAAAGACTCTTGAGCTAGATTGACCCGTCACTATACCGAAGACATTCCGGACGTCAGCCTGTACGAGATTAGGATGGCTCTTAAACAGCTTAAGAACAACAACGCACCAGGTGATGACGGAATTACGGCCGAACTCCTGAAGGCGAGTGGAAAACCAATACTTAAGGCCCTTCAGATGCTGTTTGGTTCTGTCATACTCGAAGGGAAAACGCCGCAGGCATGGTGTGGGGGTGTGGTGGTGCTCTTCTTCAAGAAGGCTGACAATGCCCTATTGAAGACCCATCTCACTTCTTAGCCATGTCTACAAGCGGTTTTCAAGACTCATCACGAATCGTATCGCGCGCAGGTTTGTCGATTTTCAGCCTCCTGAACAAGTCTGATTCCGCAGAGGCTTTAACACCGTGGACCACATACATAGAAGACCGAAACCTGCCTCTCAGCTTAGCGTTTGTGGACTAGGAGAAAGCCTTCGATTCAGTCGAGACTTGGGCTGAACTGCAGTCTCTCCAACGGCGCCAAATCGACTACCGGTACATCGAGGTGTTGAAGTATTTGTACAAAAACGCCACCATGTCAGTTCGACTTCAGGATCAGACCTCGAAACCTATCCTTCTGCAGCGAGGTGTGAGACACCGAGATGTCATATCTCCGAAACTGTTCACCGCTGCACTGGAGTATGTCTTCAGGGTTCTGGACTGGAGAGGGCTCGGCATCAACGTCAATGGCGAGTACATCACTCACCTTCGGTTTGCTGACGATATAGTGGTCATGGCTGAGACCATGGAGGACCACAGTATAATGCTCGATGACCTCAGAAGAGCTTCCGAAAGAGTGGGTCTTAGGATGAATATTGACAAAACCAAGGTGATGATGAATGCCTATGTTACACCCACTCTTATCAAGGTTGGAGACACTACGTCTCTAGTCTACTCACGTCGAATCCGACTCGGCTGGGCAGCGTTCAGGAAGTTGCGCGGTTTCTTCTCGTCAAACTTACCACAGTGTCTCGAGACGAAAGTCTATGACCAGTGTAACACACACTGGTCTTTCTGTTATTTCATTCACATATTTTAACCACTCTAATAATTGGATTTGCTTCTAAGTATGTACTGTGATGGAATCTCCACAGTACACAAAATACCGTCTGGGGGGGGCACGTGCGCCCCCCCTAAATCCGCCCTTGGCTCAAAGTAAGAGCATTGCTCTCACTTTTACTTCCTTTTTTTATATGTGAATTACATACATTTGCATCATCTAGTTAAGATTTATATCTGTGTTCGTGTCAGACACGTTTCTCTGCAGTATGTAATATTTATAGTGCTAACACACGTCCGGATTTGGTACGGGCGGACTAACTCCGCCCTCAAATCCGTTCTCGCTTACACTCGATCGTCGGATATGGTACGAGTGGACCACCTCCGCCTACAAATCCTATTGTTGCTGTATTTAGAACATATTTTTAATTTTTATTTATGACTAAGTTGAATGTAAAAATATCGGGAGACGATTACCAAAATCAGTAGATCTCCCAAAAATCGGTGAAAACGCTGGTCGTAGTTGGTACGGCCGAACTAACCGACAACCGTCAACACGTCTGGATTTGGTACGGAGACCATATCCGATGTGTAAACAAGCGGACCGAGGCGTACTCAATAATAATGTCCGGCAGACCACTCTACACACGCACGGATATGGCACGGGCGGACTAACCGACTAACTCCGGCCACAAATCCGTGGTCTGCCCGTACTAAATCTGGACGTGTTTTAGCATTATTACATCTCACTATCGTACCAGATAAGACAAAATAACGCAACCCCATTGGTTTCTTACAAAAAGTGCGCGCGCGCGTAAATGTAAAAACGGCTACTCTCATTGGACGAACACACGTGATGACGTGAGTCATCGTACTTCAGAGAGTTTTACAAACTCTCTGTTGTATTTCGCTTCAACCCAACGACTGACCCAAAAGTCCTCCAGACGTGGTTGCATTCGAAATATTCAAATCAAAACAAACTTTCAAATATTACGATATAGTAGATTTTACAATGAGTGCACAATACGAACCATTTTTATCCGAGACTATTAGCAGCCCGAACCGAAGGCGAGGGCAGATAGTAATGTCGAGGATAAAATGGTTTTGGGGACGATTATAAACTCTGCTTTTCATTTCGATTGCGAGGAAATAAAACAGTAGAATAACATAACATTTCTTTAATTAATATTCAAAGTAAAATGAATACAGTTTTGGATACTGAAGGAAATTGTTTCATATTAACGGTATTTTTCAGAATTTGTGAAGATGACATATTTTTTTAATCTTACGACATTTATATTAGGCTTGGGATGCAGACCTATACAGCCTACAATTAAATTAATTTTGTAATATATATATATTTTAAATTAATTAAATAACCTACCGTATTTTAATTTAAATTTTAATATCTTTTATGTCTTGAAAAACACACAAAAGGCAAATAAATTAAAGTAAATATTATAAAATAACAAATTCTATCTGTGAACTTTTTATTGTCGTATGGCGTTTGGCTGTATGGCTCATTTTCTTTGCCTTAATATATATACATTTATAAGTAGATACGTTAATGCACTTGTGCACAATAATCGATTTTGTGCAGCCTATATCCTGCACAAATAAGCAATTTCAGAGCATGAGAAGTGAAAATATTTTTTTAATACAGTTGCTCAAAAAGTCGCGTATTGCAGGGACGTATAGCGTTCGGGATGTGGGTTATTACTAAGGCTATTACATACTCGAGCTTTTTCTTTACCTTTTCCAGCCTTTTCCGAACTCGTGCGTTCTCTTTCCCAACTGTCAAAATAATGTCTATTAAAAAGAAAATACCAACGACGGAGTTTTTACTAAAAAAAAATCATAGAAGTTTTTATGATTCATGCAAATATTTCTAAAAAGAAGCTACTAATTTGTTTCAATATCAGATTAACTGCCGTACTCAGAGACATATAACGGTTACTTAAGGCATACTAAGGAGAGATTTAAGTAATCATTAACGTCTCTGAGTGTGGCAGTTAATGATTTGATTCAATGAGTTAGGTTAGGCATTTCATCTCATTAAATTTCATTTTCATTTCATATCATTAAAAAATTCTACTGAAGACTTGGCTGTATGGGCATAGTTCCCCTTGCCTACCCAGAATGGGTGAAGAAAACAAAAAAATCTCTGCTTATTTTTTTTACGGTTGGCGCCATTTTCCAAAAATGTTCTTTGCGAGTTTAGTTGTTTGTTGCACAAAATGAGTAATTTCGACGATATTTTATTTGAATTAACACCACCGGAACTCAGTATAATTGCACAAAATGCTTCGGAGAACATTTTACCGGAAAAGTCAAAAAGTCGCTACATATCTACATACGACGAATTTATTGCGTGGAGAGAAGAGAAAAAGCAACTAGTTTTTCAGAAAATGTTATGTCCTACGTTATGGTCGAGGTTTTCGATGATAAAAAGTATCCTGAAAATTAGGAACAACGTGGATATAAGTGAATACACAAAACTAAATGCTTTCTTAAAACGACAATCAGACGGTTTTACAACTAAAAAGTCGAAAATATTAACTTCGAATGAAGTGGAAAGGCTTTTGAACGAAGCTCCCGATGATCGTTATTTAGCCACAAAGGTAATTTATTAATAAATACTTATATTTTTCCTTCGTATTCAGTTTACGAAATCGCAAAATACAGTCAATATATCATTTTAAAAAATATTAACCAAATCCCTTTTTTTGTAGGTTGCGCTGATTTTTGGCGTTGTTGGAGCTTGCCGCAGAGAGGAGTTAGTCAATATTACTTTAAAAGATATTGAAGCACATGGAAAAATGCTACTAATCAAGATTCCGAATACAAAAAATAAGATACCGAGAAGCTTTGTTGTTGAAGGAGATTTTCTTAGAATAGTGCAAAAATATATGAATCAGCGGTCCCAAAAAGCAAAAACCGACCGTTTGTTTCCAAAATTATCAAAAAGGGAAGCAATCGGGATAAACAAATTTGGTAATATGCCAAAAGAAATAGCTACGTTTCTTGGTCTGCCGGATGCTGAGTATTATACTGGGTACAGCTTCAGGAGGACCTCTGCTACATTATTGGCAGATTCAGGAGCCAATTTGACGTCCTTAAAGCGACTAGGGGTTGGAAGTCAGACAAAGTTGCAGGAGGCTATATTGTTGATTAATTAAACAACAAACTAGAAACTGGGAAAAAAATCACACAATCCATTAATTTAAAGTCCAGTCCGTCTCCTTCACATGACAATACCGAAGAGAACGTTCGTCCATCTACCTTCGTTGATAATGATAATTCATCAGATCCAATTCCATCAACTAGCAAACGCCATTGTATAACACCTTTGACAAATATACATGAACAATCATACGAAATTAATAATAGTTTGTCTCAAACAGTAAATATGCAACCTAAAACTTCCCCATTTAGTTTAAAAAACTGTACCAATTTCAATGTTTATGTGAATTATAACTTTTATAAGAAATAAATGATTAGTTAGTTGAGTTCACTGTGTTTTTATTATTTTATTAAATTGCTTCATTTTTTCGCAACTGTATTAAAAATAGTTGTTCAGTACACGTGCTGAACCGTCATTGCAACTTGTTCCGACTGTCAACCCTCACCTTCGGCTGCGCCTCGGCTCGGGTAGACATTTGTCGGAACTATAGATTTAGAATTTTTTTTGCTAGTCGGAACTCTTTGCAATGACAGGCTATCCGCACTCGTAATAAAATATACTATATGAGGACCCGTTTTGTTTGTGAATCAATGTTGTCGTCATATCGATAGTTGTACCTCAAAAATAAACGAATTAATTCATCAATTTGATACGATTTGATCATAAAAAAATTGATAGTTGACACTTGACACAGCATTTTTCACCAACCAATTGAAATATCAACGTCCAAAGAATATACATTCAGCCTAGTCACCATGTATGACTGCTTGACTAAAAATACAATTTTGGCTCAGTAAGAGCCAAAGACCTTATACTTCTTACTACCTACTAGACTGTGCACTATGGCGCAAAAGCCGGTCCACCCGACAGTGCTCCCGTTGGTAGAGTGTCTCTTTCTAATGAGGTGACCATGACCAAACAGAACAAGGGAAAAATTGATTGTAAAAACGATAGCGTAAGTATCCCGATATATTTATGCTACCTTACTATGCTAGAATATCAACATCCCTTGTTTTCCCGTGGGTGTCGTAAGGGACAAACCAGATAATGGGCAGCAGCGTTCTCTGTGCATTTGTAACAACCATACCGCGTAACCATATCACCAACCCGCCTGCAAAACACTCCCCATGAATAGCACAAATAAAACATAGCCCCTAGTGTCCGGCAGCCTGCCTACCCTCGACTACGGTAGCGGTCGAAGTTAAGGTATGGCAAGGGATGCAAAGAATCCTGGACGAGAGCCGGCTACCCCAACAAATACCGACGACTGGACCTGGCAACGTACAACACACGCACACTCCGGAACGACGAAAAGATCACCGAACTCGAAGAGGAATTGAGCAGTTTTCGATGGAGTATTATAGGGTTATCTGAGGTTCGAAGAGAGGGGGAGGACTCGATAATCCTCAAATCCCAAGTCTCGTTCTTCAAGACCCATCGTAAAGATAGGAACAAAAAGCTCTCTGATCCTACTCTCAAGCTCATGAAGTAGAGGCGTGAGATGATCCTACAGTCTTCAGACGATGCTTTGAAATACCGACAGCTAGCTAAATATACCCCAAAGGAACTTAATGATTTAACATATTATCCAGTTGCGTATATACTTGAGAATCAAAACTACACCAATTTTATTCCACTAGGAATCAATTTGCAAATAATATTAATAGCCGCTGAATTTCACTAGAACAAAACCCGCAAACCACCATCTTACATTTAGTATTACCAGGCCCAAACATTTAAAAGTACTACTCTTACTCAGTATTAATTAATTATTTTTTAAATACAACGAATTGATTATTCGTAGAAATATTTAAATACGTTTCAAAGCCTATGAACCGTTCGTTTTGGTATAACATAAAAAATAAAAATATATAATTTTCTCCCATTTCTACCAAACCCAATGCTTAGTTGAGCTGGCAGGATGTCAGACAAGGACACACTACCAGCGGAATCCCTCTCGCCAGGACCGCTTTTGGTTAGCTCCCGCTTATAAGTAAATAGCTAAACTAGGTGTATGACAAAAGATTTCATTTTAGTTAAACAATTTTTTTTGGTACACAGTCTAGTAATAAAAATACGTATAAGGTCTTTGGTAAGAGCACAAAATAGAAAGTTTGTAGAAGGGCCACTCCCACCGTTTCAAACATTTACAGCTTAACTTGACAGATTCGCTAGGGTTGCTACTATATTGATTCCGAATTGTAAAAAAGAGTACATAATATCATGCTTACATGCATTTGAGTACAGGGTAGATAAAACATTAAATATCCATTAAAGATCACGACTCCACATACGACGATGATTGGATGGTAACAAGACGTAACAATGATGTAATAATGATCCCATTAAAACCATTAAAATGTGAAAAGCACCAAGCTCGACAAAAATATAAATGTGAAAAATACTTAATAAAATAAAAAATCCCAACCCGAAGCATATTAAAAAGATGTACTTAAACAAGAAGAAAATTATTCTGTGCAGTCGGAGAAAAGATATTTGTGAGCTGGATTAATAAGACAAGTTTTACAGCCGAAATTGCAATTTAGTCTATGGACTTAAAATAATTTATTATTTTCCTAGATATTGAAATTCTAACTTGTCATCTTGAAAAATTTAATGACCTTTATAACTTAAAAAACGAATTTAAAGTATTCGGTCTGTAACAATTAAAAAAGGGAACCCAGCCAATGCAACCTCGTTACAGTACTTTATGTATGGATGACGTGACAAACGCCCGCACAAAGCACTCGTGACAGCCGCGACTGAGCTCGGTCCAATATTGCACAATATTCACTGTAAAATCGCAAGGTCAACGTGTGTGTGCAAAATGACGGTTTGTTGGTAGTGGCCTCTCTGTCCGCGGCGCACCGCCACTTACGTACTTTGTGGTAAGAGCTACCTACTCTAACAGCATGGCTCTAACCCATTGACAGGTATTAACGTTGTTTTGAAGTTCAAGAAAAGTAGATCTACAAGCCAAACCTAATAGTTGATTAGTTTGGAAACTAGCTAATAGCTCTCGATGGAACCGCTCCAAAATAATATAGTTTGTCGAAACGAAGTCTTGTAAAAGCTGTTGTCTCTGCAGAGTAAAAGATTTTTCTTCTAACTTCTAAACGAGAGAAGATTTTCACATGGATTCTAAAATATCTATCAATCTGCTAAACTGGATGTAACAATAATCTCCTACAAAATTTCCTATCGTCGGATGAAGCTCAAGTAATACCTAGTATTAAATTGTAATATTATTTAGCATCCGTGATTAGCATATTGTTATGCTGTACCCAGACAGACCCACTCAGCAATCACTTAATTTACATCCTAATGTTACCTAGTATAGTTGTCAGCACGTAACTTGGCAAGAGTCTTTAGGTCTCTTTGGTTAACAAGCGTGACGCGGGGAACGTTTAGCACCATTCCGATCACGCGATTGGTTGGTCAGTTGACACAAGGATCGACTGACCAGGGGGGTGACCACAAGCTCTTAGAGTAAGATTATTTTGAGATCGTTTAAGTGACAGATATATATATACAAGTCATATACATCTGTCCCTTACACACACTCAAAATAACCTTACTCTAAGAGCTTGTGGTAACCCCCCAGGCGCGAAATTACTCTCACTACGCCAAAACCTTGCCAAGTTAAATGCCGAGGACTAAGTATATATCTACATTTTTATTTGTGTCACACTGCTGACTATAGACACCAGTGAATGATCCTGTCTACCATATTGCATTTGAACAAAGTTTTCTATGAAATGCTAACGGTTGCTGCGGCGTTCGTCTTAGGAGTTAGGTACCGTTAAATCCAGTCGGATGATCGGATATCCTCACGTGACAGTTGTCTGATATCTTGGTCGTACAGCTGTATAAGAACTAGTTGCTGCCCGCGGCGTCGCCCACGTGAAAATGTTACAAATAAACGGCCAGATAGAGTTACTTGCGTATTAAATTTATAATAAGTATTAATATGATGGGATTTTGGTTTTACAAATCAGTAAAGTTCCTCACTCTAACCGGTAGAATCATCTCTTTTAACGATTGCGTGCTAACTGATTAGACGAATCCTTACACGATATTACACCATTTTCGTTTGCAGAATCTCATTTCTTTCCTGTCGGCTTATTATGACCGCTAATATTTGGAAAATGACTGTAATTTGTTTTGGTCGTTCATCATGCAAGTTTGTTTTTTTAGCACCTAAAAATTAAATCAATTAATATGATTTATTTAGGTAAATTAAGCTTGGAATTAACAGCCGTACGGGTCGATCTTAAGGTTAAGCAACGCTTGACGAGGTCGGGCCGTGGACCATTTCAACATACCGGGTTTCCTCCGTGCCTCGGAAAGCACGTTAAGCCGTTGGTCCCGGCTGTCATTTGATGATCTGTGACAGTCGTAACGAGTAGTCAGAAGCTTGAAATCTGACACCAGTCTAGCCAAGGGGTACCGTATTACTCAGTTACTGGGTTGTGGAGGTCAGATAGGCAGTCGCTCCATGTAAAACACTGGTACTCAGCTGAATCCGGGGAGACTGGAAGCCGACCCCAACATAGTTGGGAAAAGGCTAGGCAGATGATGATGAAGCTTGGAATTAACACTTTTTGGAGGTTAAAGAGACAAAAGGTGATACCTATGATGGCGATACGGTGACACGCATCGTCATTATTGATTCCTATTATCTTTGGCTTAATTTTAGAGCAGGCGGGACTCCTGCAGCCGAATTACGCAAGTGAATTCGGCAAGGCAAAGGGTTTGACCGCTATCACATCGACCAATCACATGCGAGATGAATGACGCGATGTGGATTTCCGTTTGTGTGATTGATCGATTGATAGCGGTCAAACCCTTTGCGTTGCCGTATTCACTTACGCAATAAGGCTGCGGGCTTACAGGCGCTCAAAATGAGGAATTAGTCCGCCCACTGGGTGACTCTACTAAAGACTTGGCACAGAGGTCACGGACCCCTTCTATTTACTGATGGTGACCACCAGGATGTTTTTAGTGAGGCTTGGATGGATTCTGTGTGTTATAATAGTTTTAGATATAATTTAAATTTAATCACCAAGTTTGCTCAAGACGGGTTGGCGATTTCAAACTTATATTAACGTTACCTAAGGTCCAGGTTTCCTTACGATGTTTTCATTCACCGTTGTCAGTGGTTATTACATTTTAAGTTGAACTTGATAAACATTATTTTTGATGTTGGTAGGCCGTAGGTAATGTAGTTTGCCTTGTCAATCGTATTACGAGGTACGGTTAGGAAATAAAAAAAAAATTTCGATCGCATTGGTAAGTAATATTATTATTATTTTACTACTTCCGTCCGTAACTTGCACACGAAGCTGGTAAGTGTCAAGATCATTGCCGAATCTCAAGAGAAAAAACAGATCATGAATTAAATTGTAAGCATGAAAGGTCAAGTTCAAAACGATATTTTAATTAGACATTCCTTGTTTCTGGTGTTTTTTTACTCCACAGATTTTTAAGAATACTAGGCCAGTAAGCGATCAATGATCGTTCCTTTTCAGTATCAATGATTTCCTCTGAAGGAAAATTAGAAGATTTCGCACGGCCCGAAACGAACCAATTATCAATCGCTAATCAGCAATAGCGCTAACAACGGCTAGGCTTACACGGTAGCCAAAGCCATAAGCATCTAAACTGAGACAGTTTTCTTCTTTTTTTAACACTCTTTTAGCTTCGTATGTATGTACTCGTATCTATGAATCTATGTAATGGAATCTCTGAACGTGATTTCCACCCCTTTCAAAATGTCGGATTAGTTTAAAACTTTGCACAATTATCAAGGACCGAAGACAATGCAATGATATAAACACTTTGTCCCATTATCCATCAAAAATATAATTTTAATGTAAAAAAGCGTAGGGTGCTTACTAAGATGTTTTAAAAATGACTCTATTTTTACAAATATCTGTCAATAAAACTGTTATAACAATTGATATCAAGCACTCCACGCTTTTTTACAGAAAAAATCATTTTTTGTTAATTACACTATTCTAAATTTAAATTAATTTAAATTCTATTTTAATTTAATTCTAATTAATTGAGAATAGAATTCTATTAAAGCGTGTTTTTTAAACTATTATTAATTATGTCGCTGGTACGTCTAAGAGCCCCCGCAAACTAAATACAGATTTTTTATCGGCCGATAGTTTGGTCGGGCCTTTAATCATGTGAGGAAGTATGCAAGTGCACTCAGCACCACATCCATATCGTGCCAGCGTTCCTTCAAGGTAGCCCTTCTTTGTGAGTTTGGAGTTATATCTTTATTTATGTTATATCTTCCTACTTAGTCCTGAGTTCGTTCAGAGATTTCCAAGAGAACCACAGAAGGTTAGACCTTGCGTGATGGTGCCCTGACTGTTACATTTATTTTTAACAGTTATTATTAACAATATAACTAATCACCTTGAAGACCTAAAATATGTACATTTTATGATAATTATATCACGTGTTTAGTCTTCTTCTTGTTGCACACACTTTTTTTAAATTGTATATTTGCATTTGGAAACGTGTTCGCCCACGACACGTGTAATATAAATGAAATAAGATAAAACTTACTTACATAAGCACTACTGGAATAGATGGCTATTGTTTTATTTAAATTTATTAAATAATCTTAGATGAGTAAAAAAACGGCAAAGCTAATAAGTAATCGCAGATAATATGTGACATCTGGGGTATAAGACTTGTATACATCTGTCCCTTACGCATACTCAAAATAACCTTACTCTAAGAGCTTATGGTCACCCCTCTGATCTACCATTCTGCACTGGGCCCGCGTGGTTGATTACAGCCTATTATCAATCACATAAAAGAGGCTTGAATCCCAGCAATGGGAGACAGGCCTATAAATGGATATAGACCTATTTCAAATTAACAATGTACCTTAAATGCAATTGTACAGCTTAAATTTCAATTGGTTACGCGCTACAGTAATAACACTATCATCATATATAATTTTATCGCACAATGATTGACCTAGATTCTAGATTGCCTACCTATCTACCCTACCTTACTTCCTAGTCCCTACTTAATATTATAAATGCGAAAGTAACTCTGTCTGTCTGTCTTTCTGTCTGTCTGTCTATCTGTCTGTCTTTGCTTCACGCCTAAACTACTGAACCGATTTGTGTGAAATTTGGTACAGACATAGTTTGGAACTTGAGAATGGACATAGGATAGTTTTTATTACAAAAAATAAAATATAAAATAAAATTTATTCCGGACATACAGCGCCATCTATTGGTCAAGAGTCGGCATCAGAAGTCACTATTCCACGCGAACGAAGTCGCGGGCAAAAGCTAGTAATATTATAAATGTGAAAGATTCTTAGTATATGGATGGATTTTTGTGACTCTTTCACGCAAAAACTTATGAACGCCTTTTTTTTTTTTTAACCTCGCGCTTCACCACTATCTCACCAGATGGTAAACGAAGATGTGGTCGACGGTGAAACACGTTTACCTAGAAATAACATATTCACTCCTGACTTAAAGACCCCTAGATTGGAGCTATCGGGAAACACAGACTCTGGCAGGGAATTCCACTCCCTACTGTACGCAGAATAAAAGTGTACCCAAAACGATTTGTGCGGAACGGATTTGGCACATAGATAGTTTAAGCCTTACCTGGATTAACAGATAGCATATACGTAATTTAGGTTCCTTTGGGATAATTTCGACATTATTAATTTGGGCAGGCGGCAACTAGTCATGAAATAACAGACGGAGACCCGAGAAGGTAGTTTCGTAAAAAAAGTTATAATTAGGTTTGTTTTCTCAAAATTGATTTAATTTTAAATTAATTACTGTCACTGTAGGCTTCCTTATTACCGAAAATGGATCAAATCTATCAAAATCAAGGTATTTTCCTGTGATTTAGATAAATAAGTACGTACTAACTACCAAGAGGTAAAATGCTGAAAAAAATTAACATAGATATCTATCCGACAAAGTTGTTTTTATTACTATGCAAACCAAATTCAAATGCGCCAGACTTCCTCTTGAGTACAAAAATAGTCTACTGGCTATTAATAGTTTATGTCATGCTAATGTATTAAAATATATTTATTGTAATATTGAATTGTATTAATAAATTAGTTGGTTGGTACAATATTATTTTGAAAATATTGGTACGCGGCCTACGCCGTAGCAGGTCTACGGGCCATGCTTTGCTACGGCGTAGCCCAAATCGCACAACATAAAATTACCTACTTAGTTATCATTCAACCAGGAATAAGTCTGATCACGATCACCCATTAAATTATATATAAATCTATCTACATAGCTACTTATTTATACATATTCCTATAATTTTATCTCGTTTGCAGCGTGTGACCTCGTGTGCCCACACAAGCGTGAGATTTTCCTCCTTTGCACATGATTCAGTGAATTAATTCTCCAAAACAATATTTTGCTTTGGTAATAAGTTCATATTATCACTTCCTAAACATTGGAGTAGTTTTAAATTAAATATAATTTTATAGCTTATAGATTTTGCTGAACATTGATCAGTTAACAATTATTCTTTGACTGAATAGGTAACGGGGCGTCGTCGGTGTGTGTTCAGGTTTTAATTCATCTCATCAAGATACATTCTTTAGTTCCTCTTAGGTACCTATAGAGTTTTATTAAGTTAGGTTATTTAATGATATATTGTATTGATGTCACCATGATCATTGCAAACACTGTTGGTTTATAATAAAACGCGTGAGATACCTACATTGTAAACTATCGAGTTTGTATGGGATTTAATTTACGAGTATTTGAAATAATCTGTTCACAATATTATATCGAGATATCATCTCACAAGATTTATACAAACTTTTAGGTGTTTGCAATTATCCGGTGACATGGACACAAATGTGTCCATGTAAAAACAGAGTCTATTTCAGCGCTAAAATATAAAAAGCCAGCGCTTCGCGCAAAAATAACCAACATGGCACAGTTTAAAAATCATGTATAAAATATTCCTTCTCATGTGATTTATTCATTACCTTTTCCGTCTTCAATAAACCAACAAAATATAATTCGTCTAACAAGACTTACTTCGGCAAAAATATCAAATACAACTTTCCATTTCATTTTCAACCTTGACTCTTGCAAGTTTAGGTTGAAAGTAGTTTGCAGTACTTTGACGTGACACATACGACTGGTGTTGCCAGCTTCCTGTTTTCCGGTGTCAGTACACTTTACGGATACCGTGTTGTTTATCAATGAGATCAAGGATGAACGTGTTTAGAGTGTCAAGAAAAAATCAGCATAGGTAATGCTCGGTTCATATTATTCCAGTTCAGTAATCCATTGAATCAATGGACTGGATAGTATCGTCTACATTATTCCAGTCATTTAGAAGTCGATGAAGTGGAAACGGGAACACGATTTCATGAAGAAAGCAGTAAAGAAAATCACTGGAATGTCAATGATTGGCCGTTGTGCTGGAATGTGTGGATTGGAGAAAGCTAGCTGCCTAGAGCCTGAATGAAGAATTGTAGGTCTTGGGTTCAAATCCCAGGCAGGTACTTTACTTTGTTTTATTTATTTATCATCACTTCTTTCAAAATGGTGAACGGAAACATCGTGAGGAAACTGGCATGTCCTAGAACCAAAAATTCGAAGACATATGACGTCTAACGATTACAGGCCATTCCCTCTCATAGAGAGGAGGCCTGTGTCCCAGCGCTGGGAAGATTTTAGGCTGATTATCTGTGTGCTGGATTGAAAAGAAAATCACCACTTCAAGTAAAGTATTGTTACGGGCCGGGGCTCAGGGATAAATTATTTGAACAGCAGACTTCAGTTAAACAATTCTATTACTTCGCACTATTTTCCTTTTCCGATCGCTCTGTGTCGCTTCCAAATCGAAACTGACTCACGAAGATTTTTTTTTTTTAATAAGTTGCGTCTCGCAGTTCGACCAAAGTAGTCGTCCACTGCTTAACCGGACTAACCTGTGGAGGCTACCCCAGTTGGGGTCGGACCTCGGCTCAGGGCGTCGCTGGGGGGATGGCTAAGGCCGGATCTGATAAAGTGATTCTACCATCCGTTCGGAAAAGCCTACGTGGAGAAGAACGGACACTCACGAAGAACCCAACCGCTCTTTATATAGCACGGAAGATGTTTCTAGAACGTTCCATATTGATCTAGATAATTCGTGAATCTTCCAGAACAATCGATATTCGAAGTCATTGATCCCGAACGGTCTAGAAATTGCCAGAATATTCGGTTCGAACATTCTGTAAAATTCCATTCGACACGAGCTTTCGAGAATATTAGTTCCGCTATTCGATACTAGATGGCGCCACTAGTAACTACTTAGTTCTTCCTCTCGTCACTATATGGCGTTGCCTTATCTTGTAACAGTATTTCCAAGTATATTGCATTGTAATGAAGTAGCTTGTAAACTGTATTTTAATTTTTTTATTCCATTGTGTGATCATCCATTGTCAACATAATTGAGAAGACCTGATGATTAATTACCTCTTGGTAATTATTCATCGTGAATGCAATATCGTATTTTATTTCGCAAATCTAATTAAAAGAAACATTCATTATTCATTCGATTAATCCACATACAAAGAAACGGAGTCAGATTTCGAACAAAAAATAATAATTAAAAGTACATTTAACATGGATGATGTGATCACAAAGGATAAGTACCTATATATTTAACAAGGTCCTCAGTTCTCACATGAAACCTTCCTTCGTTCCTTCGTTGAAGGTATGACAAGCTTTTTCCCGAGACTTCACTTGGCACATCACGCAGAAAACTATCATTCTACAGGATAAAGAGTAGCCTATGACTCTAGTTTCCATATTAGACCAAAGCAGGCGGACCAAAGTTGCCGATAAAAAATGCCAAACTTAAGTGGCAGTTCTAGTAGGCAGGGCACATTGCTCGTAAAATGCTTGTTTGATGAGGGCGAAAAGTTCTGGAGTGGCGATTGCGTACCGCAAGACGAAGCTTTGGAAGGTCACCACTAGGTGGACCGATGACTTGGTTAGGGCTGCGGGAATCTGCTGGATGCGAGACGCACGGGACACGGGATGTGGTGCCACGTCGGAGATGCCTTTTTTCAACTGTGGATCTCTTTCGGCTGACAAGCGATAGTGTAGCATATTTTCAGTGAAAGGATTTTCGTATTTGAATCACACGCTTTACAAAAATATCAACGTACCTACAATTTTACCTCTTTCAAATATTAGTTAGATAATTTGATGACAAAGGGAAATTGCCTATCTAGATTCTAGGTATTTAATGACGACCTCAGTGTTCTCACATAAAACACTCCTTCGTTGTAAATATGTATAATTATGTAAATGTCTTTATTTAATAAGAACAAAGTCCGGAACAACTTCAAGTCTCCACTTATATCTGAGAAAATTGTATGGAAAAATATTTTATTATACACATTTACTGGCGTTTATTCTAAGAAGTTC
This sequence comes from Orthosia cruda, assembly GCA_964057195.1. NCBI lineage: Eukaryota > Metazoa > Arthropoda > Insecta > Lepidoptera > Noctuidae > Orthosia > Orthosia cruda. The sequence continues at coordinate 39,054,777 of OZ059830.1, forward strand.
CCCTATAGGAAGAATACTGCGATAATGCTTAGGTTTTTATTTACTTCAGTAAATAATTTTTAAATAAATTATGAAAGATTAAGTTAAGAAAGGAGCTTCCTAATTTGGACTCTTCTGAACGTTTTAACTAACAATTGCCAAGCGAGAAAACACCTTAATGAATCTTAACTTGACTTAATTAATAAAGAGGTAAAATTAATTCTTTGTTGACAGTTTATAAAAGTTATTTCACTGATAGACCGCTACACTATCGCGGAGTACCCTAGGGTTGACATTTTATACCAGAAAAAAAATGAAAGAAATGCAAGGTACCTGCAACAATAGTCACGGGGAGTCAAGCCGCGAGACAAAGCATGTGCCTAAATGAAAGCACCGAGTTGGTTAATCTACCAGCTTAATAATAGGTGTTGATACATTCGTTACTTACCGAGGCTCAGTGTTGGTAAAACTGGGTATACAATTGGCATACAGTGGTATACAGTGGGCGTCAAAAGGGTCCAGTTCTCGCCATTTAGTTGCCGAGTTCCGCAGTTCTGTAAAGTTGGCCTCATACAAACACAAGTACAGATTCAACTTAAAACTTCTAATAAAAATAATGTGCCAGTTTATGAATATTTTTAAATCCTTATTATCTAGAATAATAGATACCGAATCTAGTCTTAACTCAATACCCCACTACTAGACCCTTTTTGCTTGGACGCCTTCAATTTTCCTTTAAGTTTATTATTAACAGAGATCGTGTTTCGTTTCTGTCTGCTCTAATTTAGCAGGCAAGCATACCTACCTGATGCCTTGAAAGCGCCAAAAAACAAGAATTTTCACTTTATTAAGACAATAATTCTCACTGTTTGGCGCAACGGCAAACGTCGAAAGTCACGTTAGTCTGACCTAACATGACTTTAAAACGCAGCATGTAGGTACCTGAGTACATATATCCTGCGTTTTAAAATATAATTTGAAAAATACATAAGATTTTGTATTCTTATCTGCTTCATGCAATTATATCTACACAAAACTGCGAATTAAAATATTATACAATTTTAAGTGCCAAACAACATAATGAACGACCTTGTAGAGTTAAGCTGAAACAAAAATTCATACGCGAACACGCACTTATATAATAGGTACAGATAACAATAATAATTAACAACTGCAAAAAAACCTTAGAAACACCGGTCGTTTACACTTTAAACCTGTAACTCTAGAACATTGCATTTAATCCTAACACAATCATATTAAAATTAATTTATCGGGTCTCTTATGCCCCGCCAAGTAGGTATGTTGGGTTTAGTTCGACTTCCAGTCTAACAAGATGTAGCAGAATACCAGTATTAAACGTGAACGATTGCCTATTGGACCTTCACAACCCGTTTATTGGGTAACACGAATAACTAATCTATTAGCAAGACTGGCTGTTAGAATTTTAGCTTCTGATTTCCCACCGACCAAACTGTGGCAGGATATTTCCCCACCACCGATCATTGTACACGAAGCGAGATTTATGCCACACGGTGTCCTCCCTTGGCCCACTGGGAAGTCCCTGATCCGAAGCTAAACCCAATTGGGAAGGTGTTACTCCAAACTCTCAAAATTGAGCTATTGCGACGGAACGGCAACAGGGTGTAGATGTGGAGTTAAGTGTAGGGGGCACAGAGGGCAGGATAGGAGGTGGAACTAACTTAGCGACTAAGTTCCACCTCCTATCCTGCCCTCTGTGTCCCAAAACTTGCAGCAAAGTAACAACTGCGCTGACACCGATGAGAATCAATTTATCTGGCTACCTTGTTCCCAACTACATAAGGTCCGGCTTCCAGTCTAAATGGTTGCATCGGGATACCAGTATTTTTTCATGGAGTGACTGTCTATCTGACCTCAACAACCCAGTAACTGAGTATTAAGATACAAATTTCGAATCTCTGTCGAGCTAAAGACACTAAGATTTTTTTTTGAGATTTTTCTTCAAGAGGAAAATTTAAGAGCATTTCCTTTTAACGCAATGTTAGTAGATATATATATTATATATATTTGTATTTATGTATGTATGTATATATTTATGATTATAACTTTGTTATTTTAAAATTGTACACTGGATCCTACCCTCTTTTGTCATCATTCTCTGTCACTATAGGGTTTGCTGTAAGAGAACTCAACATTGAGTTAAGCTCGCCTTTGTACATGTACTTTATTATCACATTGTATTAAATATTGTTTTTGGTGTACAATAAAGAATTAAGAAAAAGACTAAGTAATGACACTATACTCATAAAGTTGAAGAATCATTTAAAAACAATGTTATGTTTGTGTGTTAAGTTATTATGCAAAGGTGTGCGTCAACACTATTCGCGCTAGAGTGCCAATGATCTTGAAAATCTTCCATTAACTTCTATGTACAACAACAAAACGTGGGGAAACCCGCGCTTGTCTACGGTCGTGCTTTTTTATGCACAATTAACCTTCTATACTGCCAAGTTGCGGTTGGCTTCACATACTAGGTAGGTACCTACCTCTTTAGTCTCTACCAGCTTCTGCCAGCGGCTTCGCCCGCGTGGAAGTCTAAAATTATTCCGAATGAACATATTCCCGGGATAAAAAACCCGGTTACCCTATGTGCTATTCCTAACTATAATCTATCTCAGAGCCAAATTTCATCCAGATCCGTTCAGCTGTTCTGGGCGTAATTGAGTAACAAACATACCGCCGGAGTCTGTGTTTCCCGATAGCTACAATCTAGGGGTCTTTAAGTCAAGAGTGAATGGGTTTTTTCTAGGTAAGCGTGCTTCACCGTCGAGCACATCATCGCTTTCCATCAGGTGAGATAGTGGTCAAGCGCGAGCCTATTGATAATAATAATATAAAAAAAAAACATACACACATCCAAACTTTCGCATTTATAATATCAGTAAGATTAGTAACATAGGTGCGGTACATATACGGATAAAACTATGTCTCTATGTCACGCTTCAATTCCCAAGTTTTTGTTTGGCACACAGTAAGTAGACTACGTTTTTGGAACAGTAAGTAGATTACGTTATTTTACAATTACCTATATTTATAATGTTAAATAGATGATAATTTTGAGTGTTATTGGAATAGAGGCAGATTACTTTATTTTACAATTACCTATACTTATAATGTTAAATAGATGGTCATTTTGAGTGTTATTGGAACAGTAAGTAGATTACGTTATTTTACAATTACCTATACTTATAATGTTAAATAGATGGTCATTTTGAGTGTTATTGGAACAGTAAGTAGATTACGTTATTTTACAATTACCTATACTTATAATGTTAAATAGATGGTCATTTTGAGTGTTATTGGAACAGTAAGTAGATTACGTTATTTTACAATTACCTATACTTATAATGTTAAATAGATGATCATTTTGAGTGTTATTGGAACAGTAAGTAGATAACGTTATTTTACAAATACCTATACTTATAATGTTAAATAGATGATCATTTTGAGTGTTATTGGAACAGTAAGTAGATTACGTTATTTTACAATTACCTATACTTATAATGTTAAATAGATGGTCATTTTGAGTGTTATTGGAATAGAGGCAGATTACTTTATTTTACAATTACCTATACTTATAATGTTAAATAGATGGTCATTTTGAGTGTTATTGGAACAGTAAGTAGATTACGTTATTTTACAATTACCTATACTTATAATGTTAAATAGATGGTCATTTTGAGTGTTATTGGAACAGTAAGTAGATTACGTTATTTTACAATTACCTATACCTATAATGTTAAATAGATGGTCATTTTGAGTGTTATTGGAACAGTAAGTAGATTACGTTATTTTACAATTACCTATACTTATAATGTTAAATAGATGGTCATTTTGAGTGTTATTGGAACAGTAAGTAGATTACGTTATTTTACAATTACCTATATTTATAATGTTAAATAGATGATAATTTTGAGTGTTATTGGAATAGAGGCAGATTACTTTATTTTACAATTACCTATACTTATAATGTTAAATAGATGGTCATTTTGAGTGTTATTGGAACAGTAAGTAGATTACGTTATTTTACAATTACCTATACTTATAATGTTAAATAGATGGTCATTTTGAGTGTTATTGGAACAGTAAGTAGATTACGTTATTTTACAATTACCTATACCTATAATGTTAAATAGATGGTCATTTTGAGTGTTATTGGAACAGTAAGTAGATTACGTTATTTTACAATTACCTATACTTATAATGTTAAATAGATGGTCATTTTGAGTGTTATTGGAACAGTAAGTAGATTACGTTATTTTACAATTACCTATACTTATAATGTTAAATAGATGATCATTTTGAGTGTTATTGGAACAGTAAGTAGATTACGTTATTTTACAATTACCTATACCTATAATGTTAAATAGATGGTCATTTTGAGTGTTATTGGAATAGAGGCAGATTACTTTATTTTACAATTACCTATACTTATAATGTTAAATAGATGGTCATTTTGAGTGTTATTGGAATAGAGGCAGATTACTTTATTTTACAATTACCTATACTTATAATGTTAAATAGATGGTCATTTTGAGTGTTATTGGAACAGTAAGTAGATTACGTTATTTTACAATTACCTATACTTATAATGTTAAATAGATGGTCATTTTGAGTGTTATTGGAACAGTAAGTAGATTACGTTATTTTACAATTACCTATACTTATAATGTTAAATAGATGGTCATTTTGAGTGTTATTGGAACAGTAAGTAGATTACGTTATTTTACAATTACCTATATTTATAATGTTAAATAGATGATCATTTTGAGTGTTATTGGAACAGTAAGTAGATAACGTTATTTTACAATTACCTATACTTATAATGTTAAATAGATGATCATTTTGAGTGTTATTGGAACAGTAAGTAGATTACGTTATTTTACAATTACCTATACTTATAATGTTAAATAGATGGTCATTTTGAGTGTTATTGGAATAGAGGCAGATTACTTTATTTTACAATTACCTATACTTATAATGTTAAATAGATGGTCATTTTGAGTGTTATTGGAACAGTAAGTAGATTACGTTATTTTACAATTACCTATATTTATAATGTTAAATAGATGATAATTTTGAGTGTTATTGGAATAGAGGCAGATTACTTTATTTTACAATTACCTATACTTATAATGTTAAATAGATGGTCATTTTGAGTGTTATTGGAACAGTAAGTAGATAACGTTATTTTACAATTACCTATACTTATAATGTTAAATAGATGATCATTTTGAGTGTTATTGGAACAGTAAGTAGATAACGTTATTTTACAATTACCTATACTTATAATGTTAAATAGATGATCATTTTGAGTGTTATTGGAACAGTAAGTAGATAACGTTATTTTACAATTACCTATACTTATAATGTTAAATAGATGGTCATTTTGAGTGTTATTGGAACAGTAAGTAGATTACGTTATTTTACAATTACCTATACTTATAATGTTAAATAGATGGTCATTTTGAGTGTTATTGGAATAGAGGCAGATTACTTTATTTTACAATTACCTATACTTATAATGTTAAATAGATGGTCATTTTGAGTGTTATTGGAACAGTAAGTAGATAACGTTATTTTACAATTACCTATACTTATAATGTTAAATAGATGATCATTTTGAGTGTTATTGGAACAGTAAGTAGATAACGTTATTTTACAATTACCTATACTTATAATGTTAAATAGATGATCATTTTGAGTGTTATTGGAACAGTAAGTAGATTACGTTATTTTACAATTACCTATACTTATAATGTTAAATAGATGGTCATTTTGAGTGTTATTGGAATAGAGGCAGATTACTTTATTTTACAATTACCTATACTTATAATGTTAAATAGATGGTCATTTTGAGTGTTATTGGAACAGTAAGTAGATAACGTTATTTTACAATTACCTATACTTATAATGTTAAATAGATGATCATTTTGAGTGTTATTGGAACAGTAAGTAGATTACGTTATTTTACAATTACCTATACTTATAATGTTAAATAGATGATCATTTTGAGTGTTATTGGAACAGTAAGTAGATTACGTTATTTTACAATTACCTATACTTATAATGTTAAATAGATGGTCATTTTGAGTGTTATTGGAATAGAGGCAGATTACTTTATTTTACAATTACCTATACTTATAATGTTAAATAGATGGTCATTTTGAGTGTTATTGGAACAGTAAGTAGATTACGTTATTTTACAATTACCTATACCTATAATGTTAAATAGATGGTCATTTTGAGTGTTATTGGAACAGTAAGTAGATTACGTTATTTTACAATTACCTATACTTATAATGTTAAATAGATGGTCATTTTGAGTGTTATTGGAACAGTAAGTAGATTACGTTATTTTACAATTACCTATACCTATAATGTTAAATAGATGGTCATTTTGAGTGTTATTGGAACAGTAAGTAGATTACGTTATTTTACAATTACCTATACCTATAATGTTAAATAGATGGTCATTTTGAGTGTTATTGGAACAGTAAGTAGATTACGTTATTTTACAATTACCTATACTTATAATGTTAAATAGATGGTCATTTTGAGTGTTATTGGAACAGTAAGTAGATTACGTTATTTTACAATTACCTATACTTATAATGTTAAATAGATGGTCATTTTGAGTGTTATTGGAATAGAGGCAGATTACTTTATTTTACAATTACCTATACTTATAATGTTAAATAGATGATCATTTTGAGTGTTATTGGAACAGTAAGTAGATTACGTTATTTTACAATTACCTATACTTATAATGTTAAATAGATGGTCATTTTGAGTGTTATTGGAATAGAGGCAGATTACTTTATTTTACAATTACCTATACTTATAATGTTAAATAGATGGTCATTTTGAGTGTTATTGGAACAGTAAGTAGATAACGTTATTTTACAATTACCTATACTTATAATGTTAAATAGATGATCATTTTGAGTGTTATTGGAACAGTAAGTAGATTACGTTATTTTACAATTACCTATACTTATAATGTTAAATAGATGGTCATTTTGAGTGTTATTGGAATAGAGGCAGATTACTTTATTTTACAATTACCTATACTTATAATGTTAAATAGATGGTCATTTTGAGTGTTATTGGAACAGTAAGTAGATTACGTTATTTTACAATTACCTATACCTATAATGTTAAATAGATGGTCATTTTGAGTGTTATTGGAACAGTAAGTAGATTACGTTATTTTACAATTACCTATACTTATAATGTTAAATAGATGGTCATTTTGAGTGTTATTGGAACAGTAAGTAGATTACGTTATTTTACAATTACCTATACCTATAATGTTAAATAGATGGTCATTTAGAGTGTTATTGGAACAGTAAGTAGATTACGTTATTTTACAATTACCTATATTTATAATGTTAAATAGATGATCATTTTGAGTGTTATTGGAATAGAGGCAGATTACTTTATTTTACAATTACCTATACTTATAATGTTAAATAGATGATCATTTTGAGTGTTATTGGAACAGTAAGTAGATAACGTTATTTTACAATTACCTATACTTATAATGTTAAATAGATGATCATTTTGAGTGTTATTGGAACAGTAAGTAGATAACGTTATTTTACAATTACCTATACTTATAATGTTAAATAGATGATCATTTTGAGTGTTATTGGAACAGTAAGTAGATTACGTTTTGTTTACAATGATCTATATTTATGATGATACATAGATGGCCATTTTGAGTGTTATTGGGTTTTGCCATCTGGAATTTCTCAATAGCAACTTAAAGTATGTACTTGTGCCAAGTTGGTGGCAATATATAAGCCCGGTCTCAAGTAAAGGGACAAGTAAAATGACATTAAGAATTAATTGACTCAAAATATAATATGGACATCATTATTTGATATTAAGTATTAATTTTATTAAAATGAATATAATTGGTAATTCGATAAGTAAAATAACATTAATGATTAATTGACTTAAAATGTTACATGGATATATTGAGTATTAATTTTATTAAATATAAACTATAAATAAACTAATTGGAATCCAAAAAAATCTATTAAATAAACTAACTGTAATACAAAAATTTAAGTAAATAAATTTATAAGCAATAATTATTCATAATTTAACATGAACATTAAAAGTCACACACATAATTATTAGTTCATTAAACCAAATAAAAGCAGATAGGATATTTTTTTTTTTTTCGCTTCTTTTCACTTACTGTATGTCCATAATTGTTACTGTAACTTATATTTACCACCTGTATGCACATTATGGATGTAATAAATTTAATTTAATTTGAATTTGCTTAAAAATAACGGCTGAATTTGGGTGTACCCACTGAAAGTGTACCTCAACCTGCCTAACCTTTCGGGGAATATTAGCGTGATGTTATGTGTAGTCTAACCTATATTTATAAATTTAATTAAATGGGCATTATGCAAGCATATAAATGTTATTATTATTTTGGGGAACTCGTTTACAATTCCTAGAAGAGCAAAGCAGTTGATATTTATTATATTTGCATAAAATACACATTAATACTAGACAATTATTAATGGTTAGTATTGGTAAGATAAAGCGAGAATAAATGACAATTCATAAAAATTTATGAGATTTACTTTTTTTAACACGATTTGAAAAAGCCGTTAATTTAATTTTAAAAATATGAGTCATCGCGTCATTTTTTTTGTGTGTATTGCTTATTCATTTTTGGGAATGCATTGAAGAATTTGGAGATCCGGGTGCTAGTAAGCATGGTCTGGAGTGCGATCTAGGGCTGTTTTCTGACTTGATTGATTGATTTTAGGGTTGGTTAAAAACTTGCAAACTCAACTTTAATGACAAATATACATCTCCAGATTCTTAATTCAGAAATCGGGGGTAATTTACATTGCAGTAAGTATCACCACTGCAATAATGGTATATTGAATCACCACTGCTCAGAAAACGGTGAAGGAAAACATCGTAAGGAAGCCGGCATCTCCTAGACCAAAAAATCGAAGACGTGACATCCACCAAACCGCACTGCAAGGTATATCAAGATAAGTAGGTACGAAATTATATTCCTTAATACCTAAACCAACATAGCTATTACGAATCATCTTATTCGATAGTTTTATACTTGCTTATACTATACCTGTTAAACATCTATAATAAACTGAATCTTAGGTGTCAAATATAGCCATTTTCAAATACATCAATTTCATTGTTAAGATACCACATAAGGGAATGTGACAGCTCCGATGCAAGTACTATTGTAACTTACTGGGGCTGTATCAGTTTATGTATGAAACAATGGTAAAGAGCGAAAAAAAATTTTTTTTTTAAATATTTTTTAGGTTACACTAGTCGACTATTATTCCATACAAACGTAGTCTGGCGATTACTCCACTGTTTGACGGTGTACGTTCAAAATAAAAATGATTTCAATTTGTCTCATCATTACAGGGCATAGAAACAAAAAAGTGAAAATAGTACATTACTGCAGAATCCAGTAAGTAAGCCTTCCTGGCCAAGTATGTGTTAAACGGACCGAACCGCAGGTGAGGTCCGGTTATATACGAGGCCAGGATGGCTTTCTTACTGGTTGAGGCTTGTATAATGCTTTTCTCAAAAATTAAAGAAAGTTTAACAACAAATTCGTTTAATTAATATTTTATCTACTTATGAAGTAGATAAGTCAGTGTGTGTGTCAAGTTTCTATTAAAAATACTTATTTGTCTATATCTTTGTTTTATTCCTTCCTTCGTAGATAAAATCTTGTATGCAACAGTAGGTTATTGGTTTTTTAATAACTCGCGTCCACCTATTTCGGTACGCGCTACGCTTGTACCGAAAAATGGCAGTCGTATTAAAAGACTGACCATAACGTAACAGTTGCATAAATAGCTATTAGTTTAGATTCATATTAGGGCAATTGCTGATAGATATTGTGCTCGATTTACCGGGGGCATTTATTTATATTTGTTTACTGTACATCTTGATTAATGGACTCGAAATAGTACATTACTGCAGAATCCAGTAAGTAAGCCTTCCTGGCCAAGTATGAGTTAAACGGACCGAACCGCAGGTGAGGTCCGGTTATATATGAGGCCAGGATGGCTGTCTTACTGCTTGAGGCTTGTAGAATGCTTTTCTCAAAAATGAAAGAAAGTTTAACAACAAATTCGTTTAATTAATATTTTATCTACTTCGGTTTCGTTATATTCGAATTACAAAATTAACAGCGGTTTAATTATGATACCCATAACGACATCGGATTGCATTATGCGAATCGTCATAAATTCTAAAACACAAGCAAAGACATTCTGAACATACAGCCAGGTACCTATAATATTACTTCGAAATCGAGACAGTGTAAATGATGTTTTTAAAAATGGAACAAGTTTAGATCAAAAGTATCACAATTTGGATGTTGCGGTTACAAGATCTTTGCCTTATACCTAATAATGACAAAAAAAAAAAAGTGTACGCGGGATAAACAATAGTCAGTGTGTAGTTAAGTTTCTATTAAAAATACTTATTTGTCTATATCTGTGTTTTATTCCTTCCTTCGTAGATAAAATCTTGTATGCAACTGTACGTTATTGGTTTTTTAATAACTCGTGTCAACCTATTTCGGTACGCGCTACGCTTGTACCGAAAAATGAAATGAATTAAAAGATTGTCCATAACGTAACAGTTGCATAAATAGCTATATTAGGTTGCATTCATATTAGGGCAATTGCTGATAGATATTGTGATCAATTTACCGGAGGCATTTATTTATATTTGTTTACTGTACCTACATCTTGATTAATGGACTCGAAAATATATCTATCTCATAAAATGTCATACCAAAAAGGGAGGTAGATATATATTTGGAGACTCCCTCCTATTAACATGTAATAATGGCTAAACTCTAATCTGTGTCTGGTACTATTTTATGTAACCGATATAAAGTTTCATATCGATATCGAAAACGGTTTTCAGATATCGATATCAGTAGTACAGTTTGCAAAAGTTAACATGTTATTTAGATGAGCATACTAACAACGAACGTGAAATAATACTTAGAAAGAGAGGTAGCGCATATGGTTCCTATAGTTTGTATAGTTTGCGTTTTGTTCGTAGTTTTTACGTTTTTGCATTGTTAGGGTTTTAATTTTTTACTAATTCGTTCTTGCACGCTAGTAAGTTTTTTATTACATACAGTTTTTGTAATATCGTTTATTCTGATATAGATATCGATATGCTATGATATCTTAAACATATCCGATATAAGTTACGTTTTGATATATCCGACCTATCCCTACTACTGTCCAGTAAGTAAATTACATACTTACTTACTGGACAGTAGGAGATTCCAAATTTTAAATCTCGCTTCTTCCTGGACAGTTGTGAATAAGTCTCCGGTAGAATTCACTTTCTGGATACTTTTTAGAGATGTTATGGCAACATTACATACCATTTTTGAGAAAAATATATATTTGAAATTTGTGAGCGTCGAAAGTTCCATATTTAAACACCAATTTTAACGCATCTTTGGGCCAAAATTAAATACCATAAGTGGAAGGAAAATTGCAAAAAGGCCACTATACAGGGATAGATTTACTAATCTTGTTCAACAATGCAAATAATTTTATTTTGTAAATATACATTTAGTCGTTTTTTCATGATATCTAGACTCCCAAAGGACTGCTTATAAAATTGCGCGCTCTCGTTTTCGTCCTAAATGATCATCAATATCGCTACAAACTTGCAAAAGTGTTAATTCGTACGCGAACTAGCTTCTTACTGCTCATCACAGCATCTATCTCTTTAGCACGTGTTGTCGGATGAGACAGCATGCATTTTAAACCCGTGCACAAAATAGTTCGTACCGTCGACTAGGGCAACCTTCATCATCTGCCTAGCCTTTTCCCAATTATGTTGGGGTCGGCTTCCAGTCTTACCGGATTCAGCTGAGTACCTGTGTTTTACACGGAGCGACTGCCTATCTGACCTCCACAACCCAGTAACACGATACTCCTTAGCAAGACTGGTGTCAGATCTCAAGCTTCTGACTACCCGTAACGACTGTCAAAGATCTTTAAATGACAGCCGGGACAGTATGTTGAAATGGTCACCCATCCACGGACTGACCTCGTCAAGCGTTGCTTAACTTGAAGATTGACTTGTGTGGCTGTTATTATTTAGCCACGAGCTCCTACCAAATGTCTAGGGCAACATTAAAGCTTCTAAATCAATCCCTAAACTCACAATATTCTAATAAGCATCAAAGTATTTTAATCTATCGAAAACACAGCCATAGGATTTAGCGCTTCTGGAAAGTAGGTACCCGGCTAAAGGCTTTCTAAATGCAAGGTAAAAAAACAGTGTGTCTACTACGTCAGTACTGACCCAATGAACTGTACCTGTGACCCAAAGAATTGTCGGAAAAAAAAACTATTGACGTTGGTATTTACTGTTAGTAAACACATCAGACACAATAACATTCTTCAGTAAATAGTTTTTTATGAAATTACTATCTTTTGCCAGCGGTTTCGTCCGTGTGAAAAGTGTTTTATCATCCCGGGGGAACATTATACTTGGATGAAAACTAGCCTATGTGCTATGCCAGACTGTAATCTATCTCTGTGCCAAATTGATGATGATCCACACACACATCCATCCAAACTTTCACATTTATAATACTCGTATTAGTAAGATTGTGACCTGAATTGATTTCTGAAAGTCTTATTCGGATTTTGAAAAAGCTGAGGAGTTGACCTACTCTTCTCTCTTGCTTCCATCATTACCATCCTTTTTAAACGGCTTTCCAAAAAGGAGGAGGTTCTATGTTCGACTGTATGTTTTTTTTATGTTATATAATATCTACATTAATCGTGAATTTTTGATTGTTATAATATGTTCCAAGGAAAGGGATCAAATCAAAAACTATATTTAAAATGTTGATGTTATTCGGGTAATCAGTATGCACTACAACTAAAAAGTAAAAAATTAAAAATGACTATACAAAATGAAAATTTTTATTTCGGAAGTCGATGTTCCTGTTTTCGTTTCTTCCTTTTATAACACCGACTACCAAAATTGAAGTTATTTTTCATTTTGTAGTATTATTTGGAAATCGATTATATTTTTTTGTAAAAAAGGTTTTCCTTGGCTTTATCCTTCCGACATCCCTTTTAGAACGAAATTCACTAACGAGGCTTGCGGTAGGAGTTGCCTGGTAGAAATCTGTAGCTATAAGGAAAAAAGTGTTATACCTCAAAAAGATTACAAACAAATAGGTACCTAAGTATAAAAAATACGTATTTGTTTCAACATAGTTCCGCTACCCTGGTAGAACCCTTCTTTATTAACTACGACAAATTAATGCAAAGGGAAAGCATCCATTATTTAAAGATTATGCTTCCATTTCCTATGGGAAATCATGGTTTTTGCGGAACCCTGTCTGTGATATAGTATTTATCATGTTGCTGCTGAAATTGGTTTCATCCGTTTAATTATTTATTTACTAAATAGTTACATGGATGAAACCAATTTCATTTTACTAAATTTTAGTAGACACTTTCGCCTGACTGCAACAAAAGAATGTTTCGAGACATTAGTAAACGGTTAGTCGAATGTTCGCGTGACCAGAGGGCCGGCCTTTTCTTTAGCCAGAGAATCAGCATTGCCATTCAAAGTGGCAATGCTGCCAGAGTTCTGGGCACGTCTCCCATTGACATCGATGTGTAGGATTTTTTTGATGCTCAATGAGCCCTTTTCCCTGTCACCTTTGTATATAAGTTTCTTTTGTTATTAGTCATAAGATTAGAAATATTCAATTGTATATATTAATTGTAAATAAATCATCAAAAGTCTATTTCTATGAGAAACCTCTAGACGAAAAATTTCATTCTACCCATTGAGATAATACTACCGGCGTTTGTTGAAATGCCAAAATGTTTGGGTATGTGTGTTTAACCACATGACATTTTGACAGCTCATGTCAATCTTATACATTTTTGTCTTTGCGATATTCTATTGCTGACAAAATGTCACTATGTTTGTCTATAGACTCATAAAGAAACTTCGGACCTGAAAAGGGAAACCTGAACCCTGCAAATTCATTCACTACACTTTATTAGGATTAATTCTAATATAAATACTAACATGATTAACATTTAGGTACTATTGAATACTATCGAAATGTTAATCAGTAAATAAACATCTCGTTACTGAAATAGCAGGTTCTAAATTCAAATTGCATGCCTATATAATTTTTTTATTAAGAATCTCCAATCAGTTGCAAAACAGTGTCAAGACTTTTAAAAATAAGGCCTCTCTTAAATTCCTTGGTAAATCTGCTTAGATTTAAATAAAATGCATATTAACATTAGATTTTTATACGCAGTTAGTTTATCTTAAAGCCATTCATCTAAGACTAATAAAAATACTTGTCCGCGGTTGGAAATACCCAAAGACTTATAAATTACGCGTATTAAGGTTGTTTTCTATGTTTTATACCTCTATTCTTAGAATCTTATAGGTGTAGTCAATAATTAATCGATCTTAGAAATCCTTATTTTAATATTGTGTTTGCATTGATCTATTTATTTTACCGTGTTTATGGACTTTGTAATATTAGCCTTATATAATAGTAGTTTTCAACACACTTACTCATAAAGTCGATCTAATTTCACCGCAATTAGGCAGATAATGACAACTGTTATCAAACTGTGACTTTTTCATTACTATTATTCACAAGTGAGTTATAGAGTTTTTTTTTTAATTTATTGGTTGAGTTGCTTTGTTCTTAAAAAGTTTCGATACAAAAAAGATCGTGCTCAATAGTACAAATGCAACACATTTCATGCAACTTCGTATTTAAATAGATAATTTCAACTTGTATGTGTTTAATAAATAAAACTATCACTCAAATATAACTTTTGTTTTTGTCTGTAATAAAGAAAACTTGAAATTCCACATTTTATACGTGGCTAAAACGCTATCCGGGAAAAACCAAAAAAAAGAAAACTCATTCTTTTTAGTCTATGGCCGATCGCCATTGTTAGATGAGCGCGCATAGAAAAACTGATTAATTTTGCCCGCCCTTGCGAAAACTTTTCACAACTCGTTTTCACTGTTGGAAATGATTTTTTAGTATTATTTTCTTCACAAGTGTGTTGAAAAACGTCGTATGATACACGTGTGTATTGATGATTATCGTCCTCGGATCTCTTAAGGCCCTCACCTAACGGCTCGGGTCTCAATGGCGCCTCACGGTAATCACCAACATTACACACTTGTACCATAATGTACTATTATGCAATGATCATATAATAGGGGTTATTAAAACACGAGCAAAATGTGATAATAATAACACGCGAGTGTTTTAATACCTAATCATATGCCGTTGCATATTCTAGTTTATCTTCACTCATACAGTTGAAATAAAATAAAAGTGGAAACGGAAAAAATATGCTTTATGGCAGGCAATTTAGATTCTCGTTGCACCATTACTGAGCAGCGCGCCCATCCATGGACAATAACACTACTTACTTTTCTACATTAAGTCAATGAGCTCATAAGTGCCAATAAATTAAAAAGTATAAGTGTGCTATAAAAATGAGAAAGTTATTTTATGATGCAGTTGTTTGTAAATCGAAGGAAAACCGTTATGTTTTTTTTTTTTTATTTTTCCTATCCACGAATATAAAGCACGTGTTTATACAATATTTTTTGAATTCATATTTGGATCATTACGTTGTGAGTGTAGATAAAAATATCTAAACTGTTTAGCAAATGATTAACAGATTCTAAATTCATATTCGCAATAGGAAAAGTGTATAGATATATATAGGTATGTATAAGTGTATATATTCTATTAAGTCCATCACTGAGATTATCAAATAATATTACACCCCTATTTTTGCTTCATCAAATAAATAAAAACTGACAAAGATAAAGCGCATCAAAGTTCAGGAGTGGAGGCTTTTGACGTCACTTTGTCAGTATAAAGTAAAGAAAACCGGTATCACACGATATTTCAACGCACTGTATCGTCGCAATTTTTTGTTTAGGTGGCAAAAGATAAAAAAATGTATCCAATATTGTCAGCTTATCTAACTGACGGACGAAATAGATATTTTTTGTCAACTACCCAATTAAACATTTGTTAATCAGTCGCTAAACGGCTTCGAGATTTTTATAAAAAAGATGTTTATTTATTTGGGATTCATGCATTACAAAAAGTCCAAATGCGAACATTGACATTCTCTATTAGTCAACCAAAAGTTGTGGAGATATTATAATTTATTTATTTATTTAATACTTCATGCACACAAATGTACAGAGGCGGACTTAATGCCTTAGGCATTTTCTACCAGTCGACCTTTGGGTGATGCAGAGACAATTAGTGGTAGGTGCAATATTTAAAGTAAATCATGATACATAATATTCAAATACAAAGCTATACATACATACTATAAATACATACAATAGTTACTCAAACATATAAACTAAATACACTAATACTTAAACAGTTAGTGGTAGCAGTTATCTGGAATACATTAACGCTGTGACGATACTACTGCCATCTTCATACGAACATGCTCGCGAGCTTTTACTTTGAATGCCAATCGGTTGGTTGCCATCCTGATTTCTTGAGGGAGCGCATTCCACAGAGAAATAGACTGAACGAAGAAAGAACAGTGAAATAAGTCAGTGCGGTGAGTGGGACATTGAAGAAGACGGTTATGTGAAGAGCGAAGATTTTTGTTGTGGTTGGCGCAAATGTATTGAAAGTGAGCGGCCAGATAACTAGGGGAGTTGGAAGAATCAAGAAATGAAAACAAGGTAGTCAGTGCCCTTAGCTCTCTGCGTTGGCGTATGGGCAACCACTTTAGAAGTGACCGATGAGCAGAGACATGATCATATTTACGCAAATTGAAAACAAATCGAATGCAGTAATTTAGAAGACGGTCAAGTTCAATCAATTAAAAAAAAATTATCAATTTTTCGGTCAATTCTCTCATCTCTCTTTTTGTAGCCGGTTCTCCTCATCCTTCTTCGTCAGACGTGTGTCATAAAAAATTCTAAGTGTACTGCCTTCAGCCCCTTAATATGACTTATCATTGATTGTTAGGTCTGTTAATGTTCCCATAGCTGGGATACAGACATCTTCTCTGTGAGTGGGAGTGGGCCGAAATCAACCACGCGGGTTAGTGGATATCACATGTATTCGATTTTTTTGTTCTAGGACATGCCGATTTCCTCACGATGTTTTCTTTCACCTATTTTGGGAGCAATGGTGATGAAATAATTTAGGTACATAAAATAAAGCGCTCGACTGGGTTCGAACCCACGACCTACAACTTGTAAATTGATCTTTACCACTGGGCCACCACTGCCAGGTCTCCTCATTAAACCTGATATAAACAGAATGTGGAAATTAACATTTACGTCACAATAAGTAAAACCACTTACAAAGTCACGTAGGGTACAAAGTGACATTGTAATTGTAACCTATTAATTTCGGTATTACCCCGTAACTAGGTTGTAGTGATTAACACTTTTTAGGTACCTATTTATTAGCAACCGCAAAACTACGTAGCAGCTCTAGTCATTTACTACGACATCTCAGGTAATATTTTGCAACATATTTATTAGATTATTGCAAAAAAAGTGAATTTAGAAATCAAAAACCTGACTGCTTAAGAAGCGAACTAAAAATATGTAAACAAGAAGAAAATCATGCTGTGCAGTCGGAGGATACATATACGCGAGCTGGCTGACCAAAACCTTTTGTATCTTTCGTATGTAACACCGACTGTATAGCATAATTTTCTTCTTGTTTACATCTTGCAGTCAAGAATTGGTCTGATATAATTGGGATGTCTGTAAACCCCTCAAAATCTCAGGCCATTGTGATCGGGAGCTCGCGCATGATGGGTCGTGTGGAGATTAGCTCTCTTCCTCCTATTATTTTTAATGGTACCGTTATCCCCATCAGCCCTAGTGTAATAGATCTCGGTCTACATCTTGACTTGACGCTTGGCAATGTCAGGTTTCTAGTATCAGTCAAAGAGTCTACGGGACCTTGCGATGCCTGTACCATCTGAGAAACTTTCTGTCTGCAAAAACGAAGGCTATGCTTGTGCAGACTTTAATAGTCCCTATAATAGACTATGGTGACGTGTGCTACTTTGACCTAAACGCGGTATTTCTGGACAATCTTGATAGGCTCCTAAACAACTGCATCCGGTTCATATTCAACCTGAGGAAATATGACCATGTGTCGAGCTGCAGATCTGAACTCAAATGGATGCCTGATGGGCAGAGTCGAAATTTGCGCGCTTTGACCACGCTTTTCTCTCTACTCAACTCTCCCACTCCTCCTTCTTATCTCACACATCACTTTCAATATCTATGTACTTCTCACTCTAGGAATCTGCATTCCTCTAACAATCTTGCTTTGCCCTTCTCATACTTCTGATTTTATTGATTCTTCCTTTCATTTTCAGTCCATTATTCTCTGGATTGCGCTACCTCTCGATATCAGGACGGACACCAGTCAATATGCATTTATGCGGAAGTTACGGCATTACTTTCTACACCAATAGAAGAGTCGTCTCAATCACCTTTCTATTACTTTATATACATATATGTATTTAGTATAGGAAATATATATGTATGTTTATTTTACTTACTTATTTATCTTCAATTTTACTTTAATAATTATTTCTATTTTGTATGCACCTGTCATGTTATCTCTCCACCATCCTTGGTTGACTGGCCTCACGAATTAAGTCCGCCTAAGTACTGTGGTATTCACTATACAAACCATACCTTTTTTATGTTTTGATATTGTATCAACTCATTTTTATGTATTCTTTGATACTGTTTAACAACTGAAAAGCATATTTTTAGTAATCTCTGATTGATTTACCCACACAAAATGGGGCCCAAAAATCGCCATGTTTGTTTTTTTTTCCCACTTATTGAAGAATACCTAGGCGGTCTCTAACGATGTCTTAATTATATAAATCCGTCTAGTGGTTTGAAAGATATGAGGTCTCCTTCTTTTTCTTGTGAGGATGTGGCCACCTCTGGTGTCAGAATGGTTGTTAACCAACTTTGAATCGTTATATAATATGTACCGTTATATAAATGAAAAATGTTGAAAGGAACCTGAAGATGATTTTTAAGCAACTATTCAACGATACCCCACTTGACATAGTACGCCGATTTTTTAATAATTTATACAATATGGCTTCTGGTAGTCACTGTATTGAACTTTGATTACTCTCGCAAGGTTAAGACATATCGATTGACGTAAGAATTACCCTCGTTCGGCAGTCAGGTAAACATACATTTTATATATTCTACTAATTTGTGCCCCAGACATCACCCGCGTGATATGATGATAATAAAACTATCTAATCTACTTCACCAGGTTATAGGCACATTAGTGATACATAAGCGGACTTAATGTAAAAAGGTATTCTCTAACAGTCAACCTTTGGGTTAAAAAGATACTCATACAATAGTATGGATGAAACCAGACCTGGGATAATTCCTTTCATAATATAATCAAAAGAAAATCAGCAAAGTTGTGTAATGAATGCACATGCAATACCATGTGTAAAATTTAAGTGTCTTCATGACTAAGCACTTCAACAGTGAACTCAGGAAGTCCCGCGAGATACATAATTTGCTAAACGAAGCAATTATGTTACTAGAGTGTACATTCAAGAAAAGAGATTAGTATGCAGAAACTAAGTACATACAACCTATCTTTTAATACACTACTATGTAAGTATTTACAGAGTAGGATCCTACTCTCTAGCCAGTCTAAAGATTACCCTTGCGATTGTTTCATTTTTTTTTAATAAGTAAAGGCAATATTCTACAATATTGCCTGCATTTTTGCATTGCGACTTTTGTATGCCATGTACGCAACGTCAACGTCGCAAAGCAACGTCTGATTTGGTTACCTAATAAGTTGTATACCAATTTGTTATGCTGTGTGTATTTCCGTAAAGGTCAAGAACGGCAACAGTATTACTGGTAATTGACCAGATAATTACAGCTCTGTGTGATGTGTTATCTAGTTACACTACCGGATAACTCAGGTTTTCACCGGGGACATTAGCTTAGGAGAAGCTTTTGTTATGGTCGCAGGTGTATAATTGTATGTTATTAAGATATTTTCCGATTACATAATAATTATTCATGTTTTATCTGCATATGTTTTGCCGCATGTCAGATAAGAAATGGGCCAAAAGAACCGCTGAATGGGTCCCATATATATTTATTTTTGTCTCGAATTAAAATAAAAAATAAAATTTAACTCTAGACGATATCGTGGCAGACCAAGACGAAGTGGCGGGCCAAGCTCGAGTCTTACCGAAAGGACTAGCAGAAGACAGAATTAAATAGATAAATAGGGTATATATAGATAGATATTTAACTAGAGAAATTTTGAAAGTGGGGCCGGTGACTGAAAATATGTGAGGAAATCACATATAATGCAGAAGAATAAAAAAGATATAGATGATAGAGTATGAATGCGGACGGTTATAAGCGTTGAGAGAAACCTAAGGAACGATGAGTGGATTGTGTGAAAAGTAATTGTCTAGAAAGGGGTTGACTTCTGATATAACGACTAAGTAAAGGTGAAAATATACTTACGAGTCGTGGCGTGGCGTGGCGTGGCGCCTTATAGCGCAATTGATTGGCTACAAGACTCGTTGTGATATGAGGTAGGCTTGAACAGATTCGTATGATTAGTGTATCCCGTGCCACGCCACAACACAGTAAGTAATGTGTAGGTAGCTTTATATAGGGCTACAGGTAAAGTCGACCTAGATCCTTTAAGAGGTTGTAGTTTCCATCATTTCTGACTGATTTGGCTATGAAACACCGTACCCCAAACTTTACCGTTTTCAAGATATTGGACATTGAAGTTTTAGTTTTTTAAATTGCCGAATTTTTCTATTGGTCTATTTTTTATTGGTTCTTTTGCCTCTGTTTTTTTGTGTTTGCAATTTTTGAGTAGTAGATAACTTGTTTGATTATTCTGAACACTAAAATTTTAGTTAACTGAACCAGCTGGGTCGTAGACTCGTAGTAGACTATTGATATTTAAAAAAATAAATAAATACGTAAAAATATGTTTTATATCTTTTATATTTGACCCTTTAACAATATAGTAATTATCGCCCAAGCTATATTTAACTACCAAGGTTACAAACACAAATGTACCGAAAATCAACCAAAAATACGTCAATTGAATGATTTCGAGAAATTAAATTTAAATTGTTCACACTATTTACGACTCTAAACAAATACACTGGACATTCGACCTTGTGCCTCCGGTAGTAACAATGTTAATCGCTAGACCGTTTATGACGGTTATAACATTGATCTTTGGACAGGTGGATTTCCCATATATTGCAATTGACGTAGGTAAGGTTTGTTTGTTTACGTATTTTAACATTGATTGTAAAGGAAACATAATGAAGTCGTCTCATGCTACGGGGTATACAATTTATGGGTATGTCAATATTGAATTCGTGATGTAACTGTGAAGACATACAAGTCTGTATTCCTCTAAGGCCCAGTTTTTTATCAGTAGTTAACTTAACCAATGGTTAAATATAAAATAAAATAAATAAATAACTCACGCCTTTTTCCCATGGCAGAAACAACAGAACGAAGAAGAAGGTGGCTACGATCCTTACATACTTCTTCTGCTTCACTCACATTCATACTTCTATTCATGCACTGCGCTGCGTTATGAGTACTGCGCACCCGGCCTTTATAATAAAATAAATATAAAATGGTTAAATATGGTTTCAAAATTTGGTTAAACTCTCTCAATTGTTAGTATAACAAACTGTCAATTAACTCTTCAACTTGTTTGACCATTTGTGAGGCAAATATAAAACAAATGGTGTTTCACTGAAATTTGCAACCATTGGTTAGCATATTTAACCATTGGTATGGCCCAATAATTAACTGTCCAACTTGTTTGACCATTTCTGAGGCTAACAACTGAAAAAAATCTGCCAAGTGCGAGTCGGACTCGCATCTTCCATACCATTATCGAAAAAAACGGCAAAAAATCACGTGTGTTGTTTGGGAGCCCCACTCAAATATTTATTTTAATCTGTTTTTAGTATTTGTTGTTATAGCGGCAACAGAAATACATCATCTGTATAAATTTAACCTGTCTAGCTATCACGGTTCATAAGATACAGCCTGGTGACAGACGAACGGACCGCGGAGTCTTAGTAATAGAATCCCGTTTTTATATGCCCCTTTGGGTTCCATCCTAAAAATGGTGGTTTACCGAAATTTGCAAACATTGGTTAGCATATATTAAATCATTGGTTAAGTTAACTACCAATAAAAAAAAACTGAGCCTAAGGGTAAGTCCGAAGTTTACCCGAACACCCACATTTCGCCAGTTATTATTAAGTCCTATGTAACAGGAGCTTGGTCGGAAGCCAAGTAAACAAGCAAGTCTGATTATCTAAACCTAAAACCTGGACTTATAGTGAGTTCATTATAAGATTGTCCTTCAATGGTGTAATTGTTTCAAGGCGATTCAGTGCGAGGAGAACTTTAAAAAAATATATATATTTGCCCCACACTAGGAATTTCTTCCTGTATCGCGTTTACAACAAAATGAATCTGTAGCAAGAAAGGAGGAAAGAATAAAGTTCATTTCTTTAAAGTGTACAGCACTCTCTCGCTTATCCGTCACTCGGTAATCCGACAATGAGAGAAAGATAGAAAAGTAGTTTATTTGGCATACACAGATACACACAATGTAGGTACAAATAAAAGGGAAAATATTTTAAAACAATTACATACATAGTGTGCCCCGCGGCTGCGCCAAAAAGGTCCAGTTCAGCAAAATGCCAGACAATTAGGCATTGCCTGACGCTGGTTTTCAACTGAACCTTACATTGAGGTGTATGCGAATCTAGAATAATAAAGATTAAGCTACTCGTATATTTTTATGAAAAATGCTCTAGTAAATGCGACATGTTATCAAGTTACCAAGAACATATATTCTAGCAAAATACATGCCAAAAATTCATGCCTACATGCAAGAATTTTCGAAATCCGTTTAATTGAAGTAACACATTTGTTAACTTTTACATAAATTCCAAATAAAATCAAACAATTTTATTTCACATAGGCCTACATGGGCACTTATAAAACATCGACAACAAAAGGTGCACGGTTCGGGTTGGTCGTTTCCTATGGAGAAGAACCGGCAAGAAAACCCAGGGTTACTCTTTTAAAAATGGTTTGGTTTTAAAATATTTCCATGTTGCAGCATTAGTACTTAGATATGGGGGAACAACGTAGGCCAAAAAAACGATAAGTCGAAACTAAAAAAGAAGATTATATATTAAATAAAAAAATAAAATAAGTAAAACGAGATAAAAGGTTAACAAATGTTAACAAGCATCTAGAAATCTAGAAGGCCTACAATGTTCACAAAGTCACAAAACAATCGATAAAAGAATTTATACAAAGGAAAAAAAAAAGGTATAACAAGACTAAATTTAACATGTGGCACAAATGTTGTGTCAGTGCTGTAACTATTACTTACATTGAACTCTTGTTATTTAATTCAATATGGTTTTTCATATACACTAATCCGCCGTTTTAAGTTTGATGATATTTTGTAGTGGTGAATTGGACATGGGAATGGCGAGAGAGTTTTATTTTTTGTTAGGCTCACGTTTGACCACTATCTCATCTGATGGTAAATGATGATGTCGTAAAAATAATAAACTAATTAATTGAGAAAAATTTTGGCAGGCATTGGAACTGTCGACAGAAGACCGTCGTACTGTTTTTTATTAGCGGCCAGTTATTTCAAAGTTTAAGTTTTCTCTGGCGCAACACGTCACATATATGTTTTGGCCCCACCAAAACTCGCTCAATGCGGCTAATTCTTTATTTCACTTCAAAAATATGATCTTTTTATCTTACCAAACGTTGTTAAGATTTCAAATATTCAAACATATTTTATTTATTTATTATATACTTTATTGTACACCAAGGTAAAAATAAATCAAAAAGACATCTTATAACAAAACAAACATACAAAAGGCGGCCTTATCGCGAACTGCTATCTCTTCCAGGCAACCTAGAATGGAAAGAGACAGCCTGGACACAATATGGGGTTGCTCTTGGTGCAAATTTTTCAACAATTAATTATTTATATTATTAAAATACAAAAAAAAAAACAATAGATACATAAATACATACATACAACTAATATACAGACAAGAAAACAATTCAGCTTATACAAGCACGCTTATATTTTAGCACGTGATTGTACGTTCACGGAACTATCTAGATAGAAGTAGGTACCTGCCTAATGAAAAAATCCATTTAATTAGCATCAATTAAAAAAAAAACCAACAGGATTGAATGTCACTACTTTTTGCAAACTCAATACATAAAAGCTTTAGACGGAGTAGACTCTTTACAAGAAATTCTTCTGTCTATTTTTTTATTTGCATATTGTTTAATGCATAATATTATTAATAGATATCTTATAACATAATAAAAGCTATTCTTAGCTCTTCTGTTAATAACACTCCGTTTTATTTGTTTATTATTATCACACCTACGCAGTAATGTATTTGCGTATCTAGAGTATAAATAGTAAATTAGCAAATACTTAATAAACATTATAATTTAAATACATATTTACAATGTTTCATAATACCTGTTTAGATTCGCGTTAACATGTATCGCTCACCTAAAAAAAATTAATTGTGAAAAAATGTTAGAATTTTTTTTTCGGTTTTTTCTAAGAGTTAAGGATATAAGTGCCAATTTTGCCAATGAAACTGAACGCGATCAGCATATCTAATCTGCATTCTAGGGTTACTAATTATTACTGTGGCATATTCATAAAATTTGCCCAGAAGCTTTGTTGGTTGATCGCAACGCTCAACGCAGCGGTATGCGGTGCGTTGCGCGTACATGACCCTCTTCACCGCTGACGCATACAGTGACTGAATAACATACCGTTCTAGACATAGATATACTATGTACAGCAAAAAAAAACTAAATCTATGGTTTTAGACGTTTTTACCTGACTGCAAGGAAAGGGTTCTGTTTTTCGCGCGTATCTTGTATATATATATATAATATTCTTAATTACCTCATATCTTGCAAACCAATATACGGATTTACATAATTAAGACATCGTTAGATATGTCTTGACTACCCAAGTGTTCTTAGATAAGTGACGTTAAAAAAAACAAACATGGCTGAATTTGGGCGCCATATTGTGGGGGACTATTTTTTTTTAACGTCAACGAAACCCATCGAGTGGGGTATCAGTATAACTATAAATAAAGGGTTTTTAGAGGTGATTACAAAAATGAATACTACTTATATGTTTAAGAGTAATTCGTAAAAAAATACAACTAAAAAGTTCTAAATAAAAAAAAGTTAATAAAATAAAAAAAAACCCGATTGCTTGAGAAGCGAACTAAAAAGATGTAAACGAGAAGAAAATCATGCTGTGCAGTCGGAGGATATATATGGTTTTGATCAGCCAGCTTGTAAAAAATATGCACCCTCCGATTGCTTAACTATGATTTTCTTTTTGTTTACATCTTTTTAGTTCGCTTCTTAAGCAGTCGGGTTTTTTGGTTTTTCATATTTTATCCGGCATCGCTTACCGAAACGTTGTGTGTTCCGATCAAGAGACCAATCCTTAAGTTTTCCTACACCTTCTTCATTCACTTACATGTAAAAAAATACATGAAACTGATGCGCTTTTTATTTCTTTTCATCGGTATTGGCAGTTTTGCGTAGACACGTAGGTATGCTACGCAAAACTGCCAACCCCAAACAAATGATATAAAATTTCATCAGAAAATAAAGCTTGCTTGAAACTGACCTTATGTGATAAACAAATGGTGTTTCACTGAAATTTGCAACCATTGGTTAGCATATTTAACCATTTGTTTGGGCAAATAATTAACTTTCCATCTTGTTTGACCATTTGTGAGGCTAACAACTGAAAAAAAATCGGCCAAGTGCGAGTCGGACACGCGCACGAAGGGTTCCGTACCATTATCGCAAAAAACAGCAAAAAGTCACGTTTGTTGTATGGGAGCCCCACTCAAATATTTATTTTATTCTGTTTTTAGTATTTGTTGTTATAGCGGCAACAGAAATACATCATCTGAATAAATTTAACCTGTCTAGCTATCACGGTTCATGAGATACAGCCTGGTGACAGACGGACGGACCGCGGGGTCTTAGTAATATAGTCCCGTTTTTATACGCCCCTTCGGGTATGGAACCCTAAAAATTGTGGTTTACCGAAATTTGCAAACATTGGTTAGCATATATTTAATCATTGGTTAGGTTAACTACCAATAAAAAAACTGGGCCTAAGGGTAAGTCCGAAGTTTACTCGAACACCCACATTTCGCCAGTTATTTTTAAGTCCTATGTAACAGGAGCTCGGTCGGAAGCCAAGTAAACAAGCAAGTCTGATTATCTAAACCTAAAACCTGTGCTTATAGTGAGTTTATTATAAGATTGTCCTTCATTGGTGTAATTGCTTCAAGGCTTTCCAGTGCCAGGAGAAATTTATTTTTAAATATACCTTTGCCCCACATTAGGAATTTCTTCCTAGTAGCAAGAAAGGAGGAAAGAATAAAGTTTATTTCTTTAAAGTGTATAGCACTCTCTCGCTTATCCGTCACTCGGTAATCCGACAAAGAAAGAAAGAAAGAAAACTAGTTTATTTGGCACACACAGATACACACAATGTAAAAAATAATTCACAAAAATAATTACATACATAGTGTGCACCGCGGCTGTGCCAAAAAGGTCCAGTTCAGCAAAATGCCAGACAACTGGGCGTTGTCTGACGCTGGATTTTCAACTGAACCTTACAAGTGTACGGATGTGAATCAGTTTTTACAACAAGTACTTATAATCCGCTGTTTTATGCGAATCTAGAATAATCTAGATTAAGCTACTCGTATATTTTTATGAAAAGGGCTCTAGTAAATGCGACATGTTATCAAGTTACCAAAAATATATATTCTAGCAAAGTACATGCCAAAAATTCATGCCTACATGCAAGAATTTTCGAAATCCGTTTAATTGAAGTAACACTTTTGTTAACTTTTACATAAATTCCAAATAAAATCAAACAATTTTATTTCATATAGGCCTACATGGGCACTTATAAAACATCGACAACAAAAGGTGCACGGTTCGGACTGGTCGTTTCCTATGGAGAAGAACCGGCAAGAAAACCCAGGGTTACTCTTTTAAAAATGGTTTGGTTTTACAATATTTCCATGTTGCAGCATTAGTACTTAGATATGGGGGAACAACGTAGGTCAAAAAAACGATAAGTCGAAACTAAAAAAGAAGATTAAAAAAAAAAAAAAAAAATAAGTAAAACGAGATAAAAAGTTAACAAATGTTAACAAGCATCTAGAAATCTAGAAGGCCTACAATGTTCACACAGTCACAAAACAATCGGTAAAAGAATTTATACAAAGGAAAAAAAAAGGTATAATAAGACTAAATTTAACATGTGGCACAAATGTTGTTATCAGTGCTGTAACTATTACTTACATTGAACTCTTGTTATTTAATTCAATATGGTTTTTCATATACACTCATCCGCCGTTTTAAGTTTGATGATATTTTGTAGTGGTGAATTGGACATGGAAATGGCGAGAGTTTTTTTTTTTGTTAGGCTCGCGTTTGACCACTATCTCACCTGATGGTAAATGATGATGTCGTAAAAATAATAAACTAATTAATTGAGAAAAATTTTGGCAGGCATTGGAACTGTCGACAGAAGACCGTCGTACTGTTTTTTATTAGCGGCCAGTTACTCCAAAGTTTAAGTTTTCTCTGGCGCAACACGTCACATATGTTTTGGCTCCACCAAAACTCGCTTAAAGCGACTAATTCTTTATTTCACTTCAAAAATATGATCTTTATATATTACCAAACGTTGTTAAGATTTCGCATATTCAAACATGATTTAGCACGTGATTGTACGTTCACGGAACTATCTAGATAGAAGTAGGTAGCTACCTAATGAAAAATTCCATTTAATTAGCATCAATTGAAAAAAAAACCAACAGGATTGAATGTCACTACTTTATGCAAACTCAATACATAAAAACTTTAGACGGAGTAGACTCTTTACAAAAAATTCTTCTATCTATTTTTTCATTTGCATATTGTTTAATGCATAATAGTATTAATAGATATCTTATAACATAATAAAAGCTATTCTTAGCTCTTCTGTAAATAACACTCCGTTTTATTTGTTTATTATTATCACACCTACGCAGTAATGTATTTGCGTATCTAGAGTATAAATAGTAAATTAGCAAATACTTAATAAACATTATAATTTAAATACATATTTACAATGTTTCATAATACCTGTTTAGATTCGCGTTAACATGTATCGCTCACCTGAAAAAATATAATTGTGAAAAAATGTTTGCAACCCTGTAAATTACTGACACAGTTAGATTTTTTTTTCGGTTTTTTCTAAGAGTTATGGATATAAGGGCCAATTTCGCCAATGAAACATCAGCATATCTAATCTGCATTCCAGGGTTACTAATTATTACTGTGGCATATTCATAAAATTTGCCCAGAAGCTTTGTTGGTTGATCGCAACGCTCAACGCAGAGGTATGCGGTGCGTTGCGCGTACATAACCCTCTTCACCGCTGACGCATACAGTGACTGAATAAAATACCGTTCTAGACATAGATATAGTATGTACAGCAAAAAAAAATCTAAATCTATGGTTCTAGACGTTTTTACCTGACTGCAAGGAAAGGGTTCTGTTTTTCGCGCGTATCTTGTATCTATGTATATAATATTCTTTATTACCTCATATCTTGAAAACCAATAGACGGATTTACATAATTAAGACATCGTTAGATATGTCTTTGTGTTCTTAGATAAGTGACGTTAAAAAAAACAAACATGGCTGAATTTGGGCGCCATATTCCCACAATATGGCGCCCAAATTCAGCCATGTCTCTAACTGGACTAATTTTTTTTAACGTCAACGAAACCCATCGAGTGGGGTATCAGTATAAATAATGGGGTTTTAGAGGTGATTACAAAAATGTATACTACTAGAGTAATTCGTAAAAAAATACAACAAAAAGTTCTAAATAAAAAAAAGTTAATAAAATAAAATAAAAACCCGATTGCTTGAGAAGCGAACTAAAAAGAATGTAAACAAGAAGAAAATCATGCTGTGAAGTCGGAGAATACATATGGTTTTGGTCAGCCAGCTTGTAAAAATTATGCACACTCCGATTGCTTAACTATGATTTTCTTTTTGTTTACATCTTTTTAGTTCGCTTCTTAAGCAGTCGGGTTTTTTGGTTTTTCATAATTTATCCGGCATCGCATACCGAAACGTTGTGTGTTCCGATCAAGAGACCAATCCTTAAGTGTTTCTTCACCTTCTTCATTCACTTACATGTAAAAAAATACATGAAACTGCTGCGCTTTTTATTTCTTTTCATCGGTATTGGCAGTTTTGCGTAGACACGTATGCTACGCAAAACTGCCAACCCCAAACAAATGATATAAAATTTCTTCAAAAAATAAAGTTTGCTCGAAACTTGCCTTTATGTGATGAACTCTTCTCTTGGCATGTGCTCCTGGTAGCTCAGACTACATGAACCTGTGTATGAAGAAGAGGATCCTCTTCTTCATACACTGATCCACATAGCCTATCATCCTACTTTTTCAATGATTCTTCTTCATCATGATTGTGCAATTTCATCAACTTATAATGTTCCCACTGCTGGCCTCCTCTCTGTGTAATGGGCCTTAATCAACCACGCGGGCCTATTGCGGGTAGGTGGATGTCACATGTCTTCGAATTTTTGGTTTCAAGACGTTTTCTCACGATTTTTTCCTTCTCCGTTTTGAGACCAGTGGTGCTGAAACAATTTGCACAAAGTAAAGTGCCCTGCCTGGGTTTGAAACCAAGACCTACTACACTTATGTTAGGGTTTTTACCAGTGCACCAACACTGCTAACTTTTCATTCATTCTTCTTCACCATCGACTATTCAGCCAGAAACAAGTGGCATTGTATCAACGAAAGCGATTGGCAAACTGCCAAAAATGTATGAGAATCTTATTGAAATATCACATGGCCAAACGTGTACTTTTAGTATTTTGGCCATCGCCTTCACAAATAGAATATAACTTTGAGCTAGAGCAACACAATACAAAATACTGTCCTTTAGACAACGACGCCACTAAAAGTAGTCGCGTCAATCTTTAGTCGTGTCAGTAAAACAGAAGGACCAAACAAAATACAGTACCCGTTTCCACAATCTCGGGTGATTAACTGAATTTTGTTGCGAGTGTGGTTGCGAAATATCTAACGTTGTGTGTTTAGAGGATGAACAGAATAGTCTCCATTTTTATTCAAGTGTCACTCTGCAACTCACAATCATGCAAGTTAAATTTAACCCACTTTCCCAGCACAGTATAAATATGGACAAACACTACGTAAACTACCTACAAACTCTTGACACGGCACAGTCAAACAAACATGCGCATCGACGAGACCTCTAAGCGGGTCGCACTACTGACAGGACTTCGAATGCTTCTTAGGGGTCTCGTCGGTGCACATGTTTGTGTGAGTATGCCGTTTCGAGCATTTGTAGGTAGTTTCCATACTGTATGTATGTTTATACTGCGTCCCCAGTGTCCGATTGAGCTGAAATTTTAAACTTTTCTCAATTTTGAAGACTAAGCAAGAATGATATTTCTATGTCATTCGTCGCACTCACAACACCAGGAGATTATGTAAGGGTTTTACATGACCTCCTGATCTCTAGACTGGACTAATTATTTATTTAATTCGGGAAAACAAACAGTTTCATTATGTAAGTAATGTAAAATTAAAAGTAACTTATGTTTAGCCCACGAGTCCACGACTTTATCCACGTCTCAGTTGAACAATTTTACTAATTGCCCACGATAGAAGCTGAGAGTAACTAACTCGTATATTAACAAAATAAAAATAAAAAACAGGAAAAAACAGGTAAATTTCAAAAGTAATTAAAATTTAAAATCATTAGAAAAAGGAATAGCAGTTAGAAAATTTAAAAATAAATACTAGAACTTCCCAATGATGTCATGCCGTGGATTTAAGAAGTAAAAGACTTCTTAAATCCTTCTAAAACAGTCACTGGTATTAAAAAGAACTTGTCAATTCTCTTAGAGTGTTGTATGATGTCGCTGTTCTTTATAATCTTGACGAGTAGGGAAGTATGGTATTTCTATGTCATCCGTCACACTAGCCCCTACACGACTCAATGGTATTAAGAGTGGGCTGGTTCCATTCTGGACACCATTAGGTCGTGCTGAGACTAGTACTGCCTAAATATGTCATGCGTTTGCTTCATGATTCTTTCTTCTCTCCTTGAAACAGGGTGATTGGTGTTTGGAAGAACGTGACAATCTTCCAAGAGTGTTATAACATGTGAGAATTTTCACAAGTTATAACCCAGTTAGATGATTGTCGAGACCCGTTTAAGAAATATCCGGAAAAAAAAACAATTTTGTTTGAAAACGGAGTTATGAGTGCATCTTCTTCTGATTATCACCATATTTTTTTTTGTTTCAGGGCAAAAACTGAACTAGAAACATATTAGTTCAGTTGTTACTCTGAGAAACTCATTTAAGTCGTTTAGGGGCTACCTTTAACGACTTAATGGTATTAAGAGTGGGCTAGTGCCATTCTAGACACCATTAGGTCGTGCTGAGACTAGTACTGCCTAAATATGTCATGCGTTTGCTTCATGATTCTTTCTTCTCTCCTTGAAACAGGGTGATTGGTGTTTGGAAGAACGTGACAATCTTCCAAGAGTGTTATAACATGTGAGAATTTTCACAAGTTATAACCCAGTTAGATGATTGCCGAGACCAGTTTAAGAAATATCCAAAAAAAACACAATTTTGTTTAAAAACGGAGTTATGAGTGCATCTTCTTCTGATTATCACTATGAGTTTTTGTTTCAGGGTAAAAACTGAACTAGAAACGTACTGGTTCAGTTTTTACTCTGAGAAAACCATTGAAGTCGTTTAGGGGCTACCTTACACGACTGAATGGTATTATGAGTGGCCTGGTTCCATTCTAGACACCATTAGGTCGTGGTGAGACTAGTACAGACAAACATGTCGTGCCGTGGAAATTGCAGCATGGTTTTTTCTTCTCTTCTTGAAACAGAGTGGCTGGAGTTTGGAACGTGACAATCTTCCAAGAGTGTTATAACATATGAGATTTTTCACAAGCTATAACCCGGATAGATGATTGCCGAGACCAGTTTAAGAAATATCCAGAAAAAATCTCAATTTTGTTTAAAAACGGAGTTATGAGTGCATCTTCTTCTGATTATCACCATGAGTTTTTGTTTCAGGGTAAAAGCTGAACTAGAAACATACTAGTTCAGTTGTTACCCTGAGAAACCCATTTAAGTCGTTTAGGGGCTACCTTTAACGACTTAATGGTATTAAGAGTGGGCTAGTGCCATTGTAGACACCATTAGGTCGTGCTAAGACTAGTACTGCCCAAACATGTCGTGCCGTGGAAATTGCAGCATGGTTCTTTCTTTTTGAAACAGAGTAACAGGTCTTTGGAAGAATGTGACAATCTTCCAAGAGTGTGAGAATTTTCACAAGTTATAACCCAGTTCGATGATTGTCGAGACCCGTTTAAGAGATGTAAAAAATAAAACACTATCAATGAGTGCATCTTCTTCTGATTGTTATCATTAGTTTTTTGTTTCTGGGTAACACTGAACTAGAAACGGACTCGTTCAGTTTTTACCCTGAGACAAAAAAAGTAATTAGGTGATATTGATTAATGTCTGTCCATTGTTGAAAAATGTCTTCTCCTTGACTTTAAGTTATGGCGTGCAACATAGTCTGTTTAGAGTTGAGACACTAAAGGGCCTTCCAATACTTTAGTGCCGTAAAACGGTTACTTTCTAAAGCATACTCTTTAGAAACGGCTAGATTATAGGATTTGATAGAAAAAAAATGTTGATTCTTGTACATTATTTGTGAAATATGTTTTTTTCTTGAAACTAATAGATTTGGTTTAAAAAAAAATAACAATTTTTTTTTGCTACTTTTGGATACTCCTCCAAAACGACTTGGATGTTTGAAACTATTTTTATACAGAAAAATTGATGGCTAGTATTTATTCATAACTGAATTAGTGATGTAAATCAAAGAATATTTTCCACACAAAACTGCCCAAAAGGAGGTTCAATATTGAAATTCTGGCTTCGAGCGGGCGCACGACCAGTACTGCATTAACATTGGGGAATATATAAGCCTTAAGAACAAATCATTTGTATTTTCACATGGTGCTTTTACAGTATAATTTAATGACAAAAAAACTTACAGAACCCGTTTAAAACACATGGAACATATCACTAGTCGAACAAAAGCTGAGCACACTCAGAATAAGGCTCAACAAGACAACTATTTTCTCAATCCTCCACTCACAGTGAAGGATCAGATACAACTGCATCGCTTAAGATTGAGCATAAATATACCTCAGTGTCTTGTTGATTGTTTGGATTTAAGAAAACGATTTCTTCGGAAAATTGAATACTTGAGTCTATTGCGTAAACTCTGAAGTATTCACAAACAATTAGTGGTAAGAATGTTTAGCCTTTTCATCATTTAAGATATTGATGCCATGCTTTTTTATTGTTCATCATCCGGTAGACTAACAATTGTGTGTATTGGAAATATCGGTGTTCTAAGTAGAACTTGTGCGTACAGCTAAGGAGGGGAATGCCCTGCCAGAGTCTGTGTGATCCTACAACCTAGGGGTCTTTAAGTCAAGAGTGAATTGGTTACTTCTATGCAAGACTTATCGTCGACCAAATTATCGCTTATTGATACAGGTAAGATGTAGTCAAAAGCGAGCCTATATCAATAATAATAATAAGTAAAAACACACACTCCTGCCATTGTATAGCCATGTAGTTCAACAGTGCTTGGGCAGAGGCCGGTAGTCCTCCTATAGTTTTGGGCAATCGATCCACTAAACCTACTAAATCCATATCCATATTTTTCTTCATATTTTGCAATAGTCCTGCACCAACCGGGGATTGTCCTTGGGTACAGTTGCGTAGTGCATACAAGGATAATCGTCGGTTGGTGTCACATTGCCTGATACATGCCTAACGGGGCCTCTGCGAGTTGGCTTCGGCTCCTCGCACGCCTTTCAAAGAAACGGGATCCTAGAGTCCCGAGATTGTCAAAGAAATATAAATCATAATAAAACTTAAGACTTGTTCCCAAATATTTTAAGAGGGGCCAAATTTTAGGTACATTTTGGCTCTCGCACAGCTTATGTCCTCCAATGCGAAAAAATTGCGGATTTCTTCCTTTAAATTAAACGTATAGGATGAAGCCAGAACTCTTTATGTTTGAATCAATATTATTATATCGAATAATTTTGGATGTAGTTATTTGAATTTAGGATGAATATTCCAAAAAGTCGTTGAATGTAATTATTTTGTTGTTTATTTTCGATACCTTGTACAGGCTGTTTTAAATAATTATCTTAATTTTATACAGCCTTTTAAAGCGGTGTATTTATACCATACATAGATTAATGGTTATGGGCACCATAGAACCCGGTTGACAACATACCTACGCGAAGGTCATTTGAGGGTTAAAATGTTGTTCTTGTAAGGTTTAGGCAATTAAAATTATTTTTAAACGCAAGTTGATAATAAAGTCGCAGTCGCTGAGTCGCAGTTTTAATGTAATTAAAATAAATTATTATGTCGACTTGTTTTAAATAAGGGCATCTACTGGTTAGTAGGTATCGGCAAGTAGTCACCGCGAAAAGTCGATAGTATCATAGTCAAATACATTTTTCAAAATTCCTTGTTGTTATTTACACCCAGTAGGGGTGTCGTTCTGCCGTCCTTACAAAAAGTGCAATCACTCGAGTTTTTGGACTCACAAAGTTACATACATATCCGTAATCAGCAAAACGAATAGAACATTTTCTTCTTAAACACTTTTTATTTGTTTATCACCAATACGGTTTTTAAATCAATCTGGCCCATGGTTTGTGATTCACTTAACAATATGGACACAAGTTTAAGGTTTGTTAAAGTACTTAGTAATATTACTAACAAAAACCACAATAAGTATTGCATATTATATATTTATAACATTACAATATTTTTCATCGCACTTGCACGTAAAAAGTATCTAAACATACTGGTTAACTTGGCCGTAATGCCCCATATAAATCCCTTGAACTTTCTTTTTGTCATGAAACCCAACACACACAGGTCATGCAAGTTCAAGCAAGGAGTTTATTTAGTTATCTTTAAACAGGAATTTCTTTGCAATTTCGCTACATGTTACTTAAATACTCACCTAATGTTCTTAATAATCGATTTTAATAGTTATTTGTATCAAAACGTAGATTTTTTTTTGCACTCCATCTTGGCTGACTATCTACGTAAGTATTTGCCCTTAACGTTTCTGAACGAAACATTTGTATAATCTGTGGTGTGGGCAAAAACTCGCAATCCGCTTAACAAAAAAATCGCGTATTTCGTAATAATAGCTGTGCTGATTTATATATTAAAGCTATAATTCATAATTATTACTCGCAAATATGATGAAAAACATTGTATGTTTCACGGGCGGTACGGGAATTACGAACCTCGACTCAAAAAGCCCTCGGTCTTCGACTTCGGGCTTCTACTAGAGCCTCGATCGTAATTCCTTACTTACCGCCCTTAATACACAATGTTAAATACCTCATTACTTGGCATCAACTTCCTGCCCTTGTCCCATGTTACTTTTAAATGTACATGTAACTTCATTACTAATAATAAGCGCAATAAGTTTGAATTATTGCATTATGTTATGTCATAACATTAACAATTTTGAAACAAGTAACAGAAGAGATATTTGTCAAAACTAGAATGTCTTACTAATAAACACCGTAAAAATAAAATGATTATTGCACTTATTAATTATTGCTGGTAAAAAGTGAAATAATTAATGCAGGTATTACTAATAAACATTATATCTATGTTATAAATGGTCCTAAACATAGGTAAAATATTGTGTTTTTCATCCTTACAGCCAAAGACGTCCACCGCTGGACATAGGCCTCCCCCAAGTATCGCTATATTGACCGGTTGAAAGAAGAAACATTAATATGTCCGGTTTAGTCAATAGTACGGACGTCAAAACAAATCGCAAGCACGCCATCTGGCGGCAAAGCAAGAACAACTACGCATTGGCGCGCTTTTACTAAGCGCTTGCGCGGTGGGGACAGTGGAATAGGGCAGTTAAGTCTTGACAGCCTTAGAGACAAGACGTCGTAGAATCAGTGTCGATCCGTAATATTAGTAAGCAAGATTGTAACTCTGAATATTTGAATAAACCCAGTGTATCGAATAATTTCTGTGATTTCATTTGCGCGATTGTACCCAACGACCTGCCCACACACGATGTCTTAACCTAAGGGAATACATCCTGACTTCCCGATGGTTTGCATCTATCGGCCAGCCTTGATGCGACAAATATAATATATTTAGAACATCAGAGAGCTGTGTTTGTCCAGTGGTAACGGCCGAGACCTACAAGTTGTAGGTCGTGGATTTAAATCCAGGCAGGCGCTTTACTTTTTGTAAATTATTTCATCACCACTGCTCTCAAAACGGTGAAGAAAAACATCGTGAAAAACCCGACATTTCCTAACACCAAAAGTTCGAAGAAATATGACATCAGGCATCCAACAACCCGCACTGGGCCCTCTCACAGAGAGGAGGCCTGTGTCCCAGCAGTGGGAACATTAAAAGGCTGGTGATGATGAAGATGATTTAAAATATTAGCTACTAAGTAATAATTTGTTTAATTTTATTTATAATCCAGTAAAAGTTTCATGTCGATAGCAAGTCTAATGATGGAGATATAAACAAAACAAAAAGTAAATCTTTTACCGCGTTTTCGCGAAAGTTGCTCAAACCTAGTTATTGCACAAAGACGGCAGCGTTAGTGGTCGGTGCCACAAAACTTAAGGCGGTTGCAGACGGGTGAGTCGTCGTTTCAGAGTTGCTGACCATAGAGTGATCTAGGAATTGTTTTATTAAATTTCAAACTGCGCTGAAGCCTCTGAAATTCGATTATAAAAACCAAGGTCAACTGGTAATCCACCAGCCACCAACAAACTTTACCAGTAAGCCACAAAACCACTGTACGTCAATCATGACCTTACAAAGTTTAATGGAATTGCATTTGGGACCAGGTTTTAATCTGTAAACCACTCACCTTACCGTGAAAAGTTAGATAAAGTGAGGTGAAAATGGAGTTGCGGAGAGGCCTATGAAATGTTGGTCGTCGCGCGGCGAGATGGGCAAACGGCATTGTTGCCATTGCGGGCAGAATTTGGATGAGGTTGCCGCAGGAGCGTGGGAGAAGTGGGCCATGCTGGATGGGTCTTGAATGTCATGCGTAGCAGTTCTCGCGGCCCACCCATCAAGTAGGTGCACAGGCGGTGTTTTTAGTGGGTGCGTGGTATGCTTCAGGCATTTTCTACGCTGAATAAAAAAACAAAAGAAAATAGAGGCTAATTGTTTAGGGGCACAAAGTACGTAAGCGGCGGCGCGCCGCATACAGAGAGGCCATTCTGAACAAATCGTCATTTTGCTCACACACATCGACATTGCGATTTTACAGGGAATAATGGGCAATATTGGACCTAGCTAAGTAGCGGCTGTCATGCGTTTTGTGCGGGCATTGTCACTTCATTCATACTATAACGAGGTTGCGTTAGCTGGATTACCTTTATTAATTGTTACAGACCGAATATACTTTTTTTTAATTTTAATTAATTATTTTTTAAGGTTTGAACGTTCAACATTTTAAGTCCATAGACGAAATTGGAAAGGAGATAATAATATGGTTTAAGTCATCCAGCTCACAAATATGTTTCCTCCGATTGCACAGCATAATTTTCTTCTAGTTTTTGTACATCTTTTTAGTTCGCTTCTTAAGCAGTCGGGTTTTTGATTTTATAACCTTTTTTTCACATTTTTTTTTGTCAAGCTTGGTGCTTTTCACAATTTAATGTTTTTAGTGAGATCATTATTACACAATTTTTACGTCTTGTTACCTTCCAATCTTCGTCATATGTGGCGTCTTGATATTTAATGGATATTTGATGCTCTGTCTACCGTATAAGGCATGTAAGCATGATTTTTTAAAAATATAAAAAGGAATCTCATGTTTAGACGAATCGATGAATTTATGTTTGAAACTTATACAACCTACTCTTTTTGTAATTCGGAATCGATATAGTACCAACCCTAGTGAATGTGTCAAGTTTAGCTGTCAAATTTCTAAACGGCGGGAGTGGCCCTTCTGTATACTATCTATTTTGTGTTAGGGGGTAGGTACTTAAATAGTAGTTTATCTACTCTCATATCGTAATATTCGAATTATAAAATTCAAAACGAGTTTATATTGGCATACTTTATAAACACAATACCGAAATTTAAAAATAGAATCTTATTATAACACTTTTTCTCTAACAAAATAATGCTATAAAACAATTTTTTTTTCTATTACGATACAGGACAAATCCAAGAAGTTAATCACTAAGAAGTTTCCATCAATATTTTTTTTGTAATGCCATTTTACAGTACCTATTATAAAAAGATTTGATTCCAATTTTAAATTATCTATGATAATGCCCGCTTTAGACTTAGCACGCACTGCGATTTTTATTCGCGCGAATTTTGTTTCCTTCTACCTGTACATAGAGCTTGAAATAATCGGCCGAATAAAATTCACGCCGTGGTGCGGTGGATTCTATGGCAAAACACGGATTTCTTGCGGTATTATTTCCGCACGATTTCTTTACCGCAACGCGAACAACTTCATACAATTCCATAGGTCGCAGAATGGGCGGCAATAAAATCGCGCGAATAAAGATCGCAGTGCGTGCTACGCCTTAGCGCATGCGCGGTTAATGCGGTGATGTGCTGGGTTTTGGCGCCATTCATACGCTTTGCAGTTTTTGATGTACTGAATTTCATGAGATATTTAAATTATTGTTTGAAAATGTCTGATATCAGTGAATGTGAAGAAAATTTGACTCCGCCCGATATTTTAGATGCGGCGAAGGAAATTACTCTTAACTTATTACCAGCAAAGTCGAGAAAAGTATATGACAAATGCTATCACGATTTTATGGCATGGGAAATGCAAAAAGAGGTATTTAGTAGGTTTAATCCCAATTTAAGAGTGTAGATAAAGTAGTGTATAAAACTGCACATAACTAGGTATTAAAACATTCGTGTGGAAACTATTAAAAACCTCGCCTACGGCTCGGTTTTTATACACACACTCATGTTTTAATACCCCTCATTATGCAACAGTTTCATAAACTACTATTACAAAATATGTATATTATAATTTTTATGGCCAATTATAGGTTCCCTGTGTAACGATGATATTTATGTTTAAAAATGCGAACTAACTAATGCCACAAATTTAAATCAAAATCAAATTTAATCAATACAATCCAAATTTACATAAGGTTAAGTTTAAAACAGAAAAGGCTGAATAACAGAAGACAGGAGAAGATAGAAGATCGTTTGACTGTCACTCGTCTCCATCTATAGCCTTCACTATTCGTTTTTTGAATGCTCAGCAATGTGCGAAGTCGGGCTGCGGATGATGATGACGATGAAATTTTGACGGCAAGATGTTTACAGAATAGGACTCCCATTTGTATTTTCTTCTCCAATATACATTTTATTCTTGTCCCTTGTTGATGGATTTAATTTCACAGAAAATGTAAGCCTAATTTATTAGAGTTGAGAGACGAGTATCGGATTCTTATTTCCAAGAATTTCATAACGTTAACGGAATTAAATACTTAATGAAAACTGAGTACTTAAGTGTTTAATCGTTTATTCTGATTAAATTGCTCTTAATATAAGGAATTCAGCAAATCGGTGATAATCAAGGCTATTTTGATTTCAAATTGGTTAATTAATGATTTCGAAATAAAAACTTGCGTGACAAGTTATAAAACTAGTCACCGAGGTATGCCATCTACTATTATAGAAGATACTAGCTTTTCCTCGCGGCTTCGTTACCGTGGCGCACCCCATAGGACCCATTTTCGGAACAAAAATTGCTTATACTCAGGAATAATGTAGCTTTCTGGTGAATGAATTTTTAAAATAGGTTGAGTAATTTTTGAGTTTATCCATTACAAACAAACTTACAAACAATTTTTTCGTCTTTATAATATTACTATCTGACCCCCGCGGCTTCGCTCCCGTCTACCTTACCTACCTACCGGCTACCTATCTACCCCTACCTACCCACCTACCTTACCTACCTACCAACCTACTCACCTGCCCTACTATCAACCTACCTATCCTACCCTACATACTCTACCCACCTAACCTTTCTATCCTATCCTACCTACCTACCAATTTGTTCACTATTTATTTGAATAAGAATACGAATGTAACCAACTTTTATTTCTACCGGGCGGCGGCGATCTAATTAAATTTTAGAACACAAAAGCTACTATTGTGACTTATCTATGATAGTTAGATATATTCTTTCGTAGACTTTTTGTACGCAGTAATGAGTACTTTAATCATGTACTACATAATTTTTATGTATCATCAATAGTTTTCTCAGCGCACGCCAAATAATTAATATTATAAGCAAAACTTTGCTACTTTGGGTTGCATTTTTCATAAGGATCTCTAATTTTTTGAAAATAATTTATGGCCTATGTTACTTAATGTAGCTTTACATAGGTGAAAGAATGTTTTAAATCGGTTCAGTAGTTTCGGAGCCTATTCTGTACAAATAAACAAACAAACCAAAAATCTTTCCTCTTTATAATATTGGTATAGATATTATTTTATTATTATTAAGTGTAGATTATTGTTGACTACCCAAAATACTGAAAATAAATCGAGTAACTGGTGGCTAAGTAATAACAGACACGTGGGTTAAGGCCATGGTTAAGTAAAACTTGCTGAAGTCATTCCTTGAATGGACGACCATCCATTACATACCGAGACTCCTTCGTGCCTTGGCAAGCACGTAAAGCCATTGATCTCGGTTGTTATTCCTCAGAAAGCACGTGAATCCATTGGTCCCGGCTGTTATTCCTCAGAAAGCACGTGAATCCATTGGTCCCGGCTGTTATTCCTCAGAAAGCACGTGAATCCATTGGTCCCGGCTGTTATTCCTCAGAAAGCACGCAAAGTCATTGGTCCCGGCTGTTATTCCTCAGAAAGCACGTAAAGTCATTGGTCCCGGCTGTAATTCCTCATAAAGCACGTACAGCCATTGGTCCCGGCTGTTATTCCTCGGAAAGCACGTACAGCCATTGGACCCGGCTGTTACTCCTCGGAAAGCACGCAAAGCTATTGGACCCGGCTGTTATTCCTCAGAAAGCACGTAAAGCCATAGGACCCGGCTGTTATTCCTCGGAAAGCACGTAAAGCTATTGGTCCCGGCTGTTATTCCTCAGAAAACACGTATAGCCATTTGTCGTGGCTGTTATTGCTCAGAAAGCACGTACAGCCATTGGTCCGGGCTGTTATGCCTCAGAAAGCACGTAAAGCCATAGGTCCCGGCTGTTACTCCTCGGAAAGCACGTAAAGCCATTGATCCCGGCTGTTATTCCTCGGAAAGCACGTAAAGCCTTTGGTCCCGGCTGTTATTCCTCGGAAAGCACGTAAAGCCATTAATCTCGGCTGTTATTCCTCAGAAAGCACGTGAATCCATTGGTCCCGGCTGTTACTCCTCGGAAAGCACGTAAAGCCATTGATCCCGGCTGTTATTCCTCGGAAAGCACATAAAGCCTTTGGTCCCGGCTGTTATGCCTCAAAAAACACGTATAGCCATTTGTCGCGGCTGTTTTGCCTCAGAAAGCACGTAAAGCCATAGGTCCCGGCTGTTACTCCTCGGAAAGCACGTAAAGCCTTTGGTCCCGGCTGTTATTCCTCAGAAAGCACGTAAAGCCATTGGTCCCAGCTGTTATTCCTCGGAAAGCATGTAAAGCCATTGGTCCCGGCTGTTATTTGTCGGAAAGCACGTGAATCTATTGGTCCCAGTTGTTATTCCTCAGAAAGCACGTGCATCCATAGGTTCCAGCTGTTATTCCACAGAAAGCAAGTGAATCCATAGGTCCCGGCTGTTATTCCTCAGAAAGCACGTAAAGCCATAGGTCCCGGCTGTTATTCCTTAGAAAGCATGTGAATCCATTAGGCCCGGCTGTTATTCCTCAGAAAGCACGTAAAGCCATTGGTCCCGGCTGTTATTCCTCAGAAAACACGTATAGCCATTTGTCGCGGCTGTTATTGCTCAGAAAGCACGTACAGCCATTGGTCCGGGCTGTTATGCCTCAGAAAGCACGTAAAGCCATAGGTCCCGGCTGTTACTCCTCGGAAAGCACGTAAAGCCTTTGGTCCCGGCTGTTATTCCTCAGAAAGCACGTAAAGCCATAGGTCCCAGCTGTTATTCCTCGGAAAGCATGTAAAGCCATTAGTCCCGGCTGTCATTCCTCAGAAAGCACGTAAAGTCATTGGTCCCGGCTGTTATTCCTCAGAAAGCACGTGAATCCATTAGTCCCGGCTGTTATTCCTCAGAAAGCATGTGAATCCATAGGTCCCGGCTGTTATTCCTCAGAAAGCACGTAAAGCCATAGGTCCCGGCTGTTATTCCTTAGAAAGCATGTGAATCCATTAGTCCCGGCTGTTATTCCTCAGAAAGCACGTAAAGCCATTGGTCCCGGCTGTTATTCCTCAGGAAGCACGTAAAGTCATTGGTCCCGGCTGTTATTCCTCAGAAAGCACGTGAATCCATTAGTCCCGGCTGTTATTCCTCAGAAAGCATGTGAATCCATAGGTCCCGGCTGTTATTCCTCGGAAAGCACGTACAGCCATTGGACCCGGCTGTTACTCCTCGGAAAGCACGTAAAGCTATTGGTCCCGGCTGTTATTCCTCAGAAAACACGTATAGCCATTTGTCGCGGCTGTTATTGCTCAGAAAGCACGTACAGCTTTTGGTCCGGGCTGTTATGCCTCAGAGAGCACGTAAAGCCATAGGTCCCGGCTGTTACTCCTCGGAAAGCACGTAAAGCCATTGATCCCGGCTGTTATTCCTCGGAAAGCACGTAAAGCCTTTGGTCCCGGCTGTTATTCCTCGGAAAGCACGTAAAGCCATTAATCTCGGCTGTTATTCCTCAGAAAGCACGTGAATCCATTGGTCCCAGCTGTTATTCCACAGAAAGCACGTGAATCCATTGGTCTCGGCTGTTATTCCTCAGAAAGCACGTAAAGCTATTGGTCGCGGCTGTTATTCCTCAGAAAGCACGTAAAGCCATTGGTCCCAGCTGTTATTCCTCGGAAAGCATGTAAAGCCATTGGTCCCGGCTGTTATTTCTCGGCAAGCACGTGAATCTATTGGTCCACGTGAATCCTTTGGTCCCGGCTGTTATTTCTCGGCAAGCACGTGAATCTATTGGCACAGAAAGCACGTGAATCCTTTGGTCCCGGCTGTTATTCCTCAGAAAGCACGTAAAGCTATTGGTCCCGGCTGTTATTCCTCGGAAAGCACGTAAAGCCATTGGTCACGGCTGTTATTCCTCATAAAGCACGTACAGCCATTGGGCCCGGCTGTAATTCCTCATAAAGCACGTAAAGCCATTGGTCCCGGCTGTAATTCCTCATAAAGCACGTACAGCCATTGGTCCCGGCTGTTATTCCTCAGAATGCACGTAAAGCCATTGGTCCCGGCTGTAATTCCTCAGAAAGCACGTGAATCCATTGGTCCCGGCTGTTATTCCTCGGAAAGCACGTAAAGCTATTGGTCCCGGCTGTTATTCCTCAGAAAACACGTATAGCCATTTGTCGCGGCTGTTATTGCTCAGAAAGCACGTACAGCTTTTGGTCCGGGCTGTTATGCCTCAG
This sequence comes from Orthosia cruda, assembly GCA_964057195.1. Classification (NCBI taxonomy): domain Eukaryota; kingdom Metazoa; phylum Arthropoda; class Insecta; order Lepidoptera; family Noctuidae; genus Orthosia; species Orthosia cruda. Next base: position 39,098,871 of record OZ059830.1, read on the forward strand.
AGAGCACGTAAAGCCATAGGTCCCGGCTGTTACTCCTCGGAAAGCACGTAAAGCCATTGATCCCGGCTGTTATTCCTCGGAAAGCACGTAAAGCCTTTGGTCCCGGCTGTTATTCCTCGGAAAGCACGTAAAGCCATTAATCTCGGCTGTTATTCCTCAGAAAGCACGTGAATCCATTGGTCCCAGCTGTTATTCCTCAGAAAGCACGTAAAGCCATTGGTCCCAGCTGTTATTCCTCGGAAAGCATGTAAAGCCATTGGTTCCGGCTGTTATTTCTCGGCAAGCACGTGAATCTATTGGTCCCAGTTGTTATTCCTCAGAAAGCACGTGCATCCATGGGTTCCAGCTGTTATTCCACAGAAAGCACGTGAATCCTTTGGTCCCGGCTGTTATTCCTCAGAAAGCACGTAAAGCTATTGGTCCCGGCTGTTATTCCTCGGAAAGCACGTAAAGCCATTGGTCACGGCTGTTATTCCTCATAAAGCACGTACAGCCATTGGGCCCGGCTGTAATTCCTCATAAAGCACGTAAAGCCATTGGTCCCGGCTGTAGTTCCTCATAAAGCACGTACAGCCATTGGTCCCGGCTGTTATTCCTCAGAATGCACGTAAAGCCATTGGTCCCGGCTGTAATTCCTCAGAAAGCACGTGAATCCATTGGTCCCGGCTGTTATTCCTCAGAAAGCACGTAAAGCTATTGGTCCCGGCTGTTATTCCTCAGAAAGCACGTAAATCTATTGGTCCCGGCTGTTATTCCTCAGAAAGCACGTGCATCCATTGGTTCCAGCTGTTATTCCACAGAAAACACGTGAATCCTTTGGTCCCGGCTGTTATTCCTCAGAAAGCACGTAAAGCTATTGGTCCCGGCTGTTATTCCTCAGAAAGCACGTAAAGCCATTGGTCGCGGCTGTTATTGCTCAGAAAGCACGTACAGCCATTGGTCCCGGCTGTTATTCCTCAGAAAGCACGTAAAGCCATTGGTCCCGGCTGTAATTCCTCATAAAGCACGTAAAGACATCGGTCCCGGCTGTTACTTGCAGATTTTTAATTAACAGTCGTTTCAGGTAGTAAGAAGACACACCATTAGTGCCAGGATGTATCTTGTTATCCAGGTACAGAGTTTTGAGGGTTAGATATAGGCAGTAACTCCTTGCTGGGATGCAGCTGCATCTGCTTAGACTGGAAATCGACCCCAACATAGAAAGAAGAAAGAATAGAATAGCAATATATTTATTCGACACAGGCAACAAACATTGAAACATGGATAAAAGACAAAAAAGAAGAGCAAAGTGTCACGTAGGCTCTCTAAATAAGGCTATATAATAAAGAGCGCCCCGCGAGTGCGGCGTGGGAGCGAGGCAAAACATGGAGCGTGCCGTTTTTGCGGGTTTTACTTTTTTTTGTTTTGGTCAGGAATTCAAGTTGCTCGTGCTTTTGGTTTTTAACTTTTTAGTCACATCAAAATTTTGGGTAGTTTATTTTTGGTTTATTTTTATCTTACTGTATCCGTATTTATTTTATGTTCTTTGTATCTGTTTTAACATACACAACAGATTTAGTTTCCGTACGTCACGTCCTAGGCGACACTCAGTGCCGTGCTGTGGGCCCCCCACGGCCCAGCATTATGCTGAGTGGAAGCCTTCTTGCCACAATCACGACTTGCAACTGCCTGGCATCTTTTTCACCCTAAATAGGGTATTATATGTTTATTCATTTAAAGATTACCTACATTTACAAAAGAAAATAAATATTTTCTGTTGTAAATGTAGGTATTATATGTTATTATTATTTGATTTATTTCTCGTCTTTACTAACTTAATTTAAGTAATACTAATACTATTGTTTATTCATTTATTTAACCATTAATGTACACACACATAGACAAGAAGATGAAGGAACAGAAAATAGGTACAAAGGTACGCTTATTTCAAAGAAATTTCTTCCAGCATACGCATAACATAAGCATAGCATAAGCATGTTATTATAATGTATGTTGTTTGTGACAAATAAACACTTTTTCTTTCTTTCTTCTTTCTTTCAAAGACAAATTGCGCTGAACGTGCCCATAACGAAAGGGTTACCAACTCAGCATTTGCTGGGCATTAGACACTCAGCGCTGGTTTTCAGTTGGCACCTTGCAGCGACACACGGACGTGGGTAACAAAATAAAAATATAATAAAATCTATACATAATTTGATATGAGTGATACGATATAAGGATGTGTAAATAAATAATGTACATAGTTGTTTTTTTTTTAAACTTTCTTTTTTCGTATTATTCTCAGCAAACCCTTTCATTTGATACCCATATCATGGCATTGCACAAAAATAACAAATCTACCATCTTGGGCCGTCCGCCATATTGGATTTAGAATGACGTCACTTAGCTAACCATGCATTGTCATCCAAACTAAACGTGTATGCAAAATTTCATCTTAATCGGTGGCGGATAGCTGCTTTAAAATTCAGTTGCAAGATTTAACCCGAACAAACTTACATACATACATTGCACAAAAGCTTGTACAAAGGCTGGGTAGATTGATTGACCTAAAAAGAAATACTAAAACAAATACCACAAATAGCATGTTCATTAATAAATTGAAAATTGGTAATTGAAATAGAGAGATACTGACCAAATATGAAACCAACTAAACCGAACTTATTAACTGCAAACCAATGGTATAGGAAATCATACTAAAATCATAAATGTGAAAGTCTGTTTGTTTATTTATTTATTATTAAAACTTCATGCAACATACAGGTACATAGGCGGACTTAATGCCTGAGGCATTCTCTACCAGTCAATCAAGGGTGGTGGAGAGATAATCTGGCAGGTGCATAAAAATAGAAATAATGATTGAAGTAAAATTGAAGAATATATTTAGTAACTAATAAACATACATATATATTTCCTATAATAAATATATGTTTGTTAATCAAAAACGCCTCAACAGCTGAAAGGAGTTCGATGAAATTTAGCAAAAGGACAGCGTGACCCGCAGGCGTAACATTATGTCATAAAAGTCGGCATTACCTGCAGTGTAGGTATGGTAAGTCCTACACAATTGTTTGCTAATCGCTCGCTGTTTGTCAAATGCATTTATTTAGAAAAAACCGCCAACAAGTCTAAAAGTTCTGTATTGAAAATAGACCGATAGCGCTAGGTTTTGAGGTTTCAAAAATATTAAAGTTGTTTGTTTTTCGCATATAGTTGCCGGACCATTTGCCCAACCTAATACCTTAGTTTGTGTCATCCTAGGTATTTGCATAGGTAGAAATTTAGCTGTTTGTCTTTTCGACCAGTATCGGACGAAAAGAAAATTAGAGATGAAAATTTTACTTTCATGATAATAACGAAGTAGTAACTGATGTACATAGGCATTTTGTGTCATCTCTGTCCACGGGAATCCTAATACTTAACCAGTACCTAACACGTAGTCAACTAGCTCTAAAAGAATATTAAAGTAGGTTAAATAGGTATTACGCGTTTTAGAGTACTGATATCTGTTGTTTAAAATATTTTGTGTCAAATTCATCCACGACTTTTAAAGATATTTTATTTTTTTACTACAACACCCTGTAAAATCCACAAAAGAAAATACAAGTTATTAGAGTTTATGTGTTTTTCATTATTATGGTGTGACAAAACACTATTCATAATTTGTGTCGTTTTTATCCACGAAATCGTATTATTCTAAAAAAAAATCTAGACTTCTTCGCACGAAGGGCGAGCGCGGGGATAAGCGCAGGCACAAGCGGCGCGGGTGCCGGCAAGCCATACGCGCGGCGCGTTTATTTGTTTACATTCGGTCTTTGCATGTTGCAACAAAAAAGTGCGTGCGTTATTTATGATGTATTTGATTGATTAAGGCCCATTGCACGAAAAACTTAACTCAGAATTAGTTGCTAACACGAGATGAAATTGACAAAGGTCAAAGACAAAGGTTAAATTGACAATATTGTATAACAAACTGTCAATTTAACCTAGTCTTAGCAACTGAGTTAAGTTTTTTGCGCAAGTGGGCCTTAAAAGTTAGTTATGTATGAAGCTGTGAAAGACTAAAATGGAGATTGAATTTAATAAATGTGTTATGTCGACACCCAATATGAATAACATAGTAACTCAACATTGCATAGTTTTCAACACAGCTATTTTCTTTTTTTGTAAAGTTTATTTGCTTTATTTTAGGTTTCATGTTACTAATTTTAATTGCTCTTTCAGTTTTGATAAAACCACTGCAAGTATGATTTTCGCAATTTTACAATTTACAGATATTTAGCATTTTTAATATGAAAAACATTGTAACTACGGTTACAATAGAGTCTTGAAAACATTTGAAATATTTTTTCTGTGAATATTATTGTACGATTACGAATTATACCGACAAAAAAAAAACTTTGTTAAATATTATTGTAAGCAACAATTACAATGTGTCAATGTTAGATTAAAAGACATGTAAAGTACTATGGAAGAGCTAATAAACTCGTTTTTTAATAATTATTATAATTCAATTAATATTCACAACGCTTTGGGCTCTGGTGGACACAGGTCTGGATAAAATTATCTATGCCCGTGTCTACCGTTCGCACAGCGGCGATCAGGAGACAAGCAGGCTCACAGATTATCTCAGTTAAGCGGCTGATGCGGCACAGTAGCCTTCCACCCAATTAATGATCCAGGGGGACTTTAATGCTCACCATCAGCAGTAACGTGGTTCTTCCCATACCAGTGCAGTAATCATGCTGGATGGGAAATGCATAAGCTTTCGTTAGCGGTAATCCGCCAGCTGGTTCGGGAGGCAACAGCAACGGGGGATGTTGATTCGCACACGGCCAATTGCTTGGACCTTCTGCTGACAATAGATCCAGGCCAATACTCTGTGCCGGCCGAGTGACGTATGTCAGAAAAAAGGCCTTCAACAGTGCTGCCAAGTCCTGCAAGAAGGTGTTGCAAAGGGCTCGGTTCGACCACATTGGCCGAATAGGGACATAACTTGCTTCTTACCCAGAAGATAGTAAAGCGTTTTGGTCCCTGGGTAAGTCGGTTCAGTCGATCTTCTGCCATCCCTCACTACCACCACTGCTGAAACCCGACAGATCGCTGGCCCGCTTCGTTAAGGAGAAGGCAAACTTTTTTGCCTCTTTTTGCATAATCTTCGCGTCAGCATTCTGGTGATGCGCGGATGTATTCTTTCTCCTGGTGGATGTGAGACATATATGTCGGACATTCACATCCATCAAAAGGATGTTCGTAGCAACCTCGACTTGAACAAAGCTAGTGATCCCGACGGGATGGGACGGGATACTTACACTTGTCCTTAAAACTTGTGCGCCCGAACTGTCTCCGATTTTGACAAGTCTATTTTGCCTTTCGTGTGAAACTGTGAAAGAGTCGAATGCTTGGAAGTAAGCTAACGTACAGCCCGTGTCCAAGAAGGAAAGTTGAGCTGACCCTGCCAATTATATACCCATCTCTTCGTGTGCTTAATATTAAGCTCCTGGTATACCTAGAAGCTAATGACATCCTGAAGTGATTGCCAATACGGTTCTACAGGGTTTCTAGCTTATGCCGTTCACATCTGCAGTAAGGCCATCGAGAGGCGCGGGGAGGTGCTTGCCATCTCCTTCGATAACTCGAATGGTTTCTATAGGGTCTGGCACGGAAGCCTTATTAGTAAGCTTCCTTCATTCGGTCTGCCTGGTGATGGTATGTGTGATTGGATTGCAGATTTCTTGTGGGATCGGTCCATTCCAGTCGTTATCGATGGGTTCTCGTCTGACCAATTGGATATTTATACCGGGGTCCCTCAAGGGTTGGTAAAGTAAGTAAAGTGCTTGAAACTTGGGTATGCAGACGACAGCACTGTTGCTGAGAGGTACTGTTCCATCCTTGTCCTTTGTGAGGCTGTGGTGGAGCGTTTGAGCTTATCCTTGAAGCCAGTCTCCAAATGGGGCGATGCCAATTTGGTCTGGTTCTTTGCTGCTAAAACTCAGGCGTGTTTTTCTCTGTTAAAATGCGCCAATTCTACTCGGCTCTTTCCTTCCGAGGTGTAAACGTGCCGATAATGGACCATCTTGTGCTTCTTGGCGTTACTTTTAACACGATCCTCAATTTTGATCCATACATTGAGGCAAAGGTTCAACTGGCTGCCATCAAATTGGGGATCCCCACAAAAGTGAGACGGTTCTTCACGCCAGAACAATTGCTCAAGTTGTGTCAAGCTCGTCAAGCGCTAGTTAGATGATGTATGGAGTACTATTATCATTTCTGGGCCGCATCTGCCAAAAACCAGCTTCATGCACTTAAGTTGATCAAAAAACGAACCAAGAAGATCGGCAATGAGACACTGGTCGAATCGTAGCTCCAGAGCCTTAAACAACGTCGCCGAGTTGTGAGCTTGTCGCTTTTAATCGGTTAAATTTCGGGAAGTGTGCGATATATAATCGGACTATAAGACGTACGGCGATGTGCCATTGGTACATGGTGGACATCCCACCCATACACACTAAACATTTTGGGAATACGTAGATTGTACGTACAGCTAAAGAGTGGCATTCCCTGCTGGAGTTTGTGTTGCTCGATAGCTACAACTTAGGAGTGTTTAAGTCAAGAGTGAATAGGTAACTTTTAGGCAAGCGTGTTTAATCGTCGACCACGACATCGCTTACCATCTGGTGAGGAAGTAGTCTAGCGCAAGCCTACCAAATATAAATGAAATGCATTCCCCCTATTGCAAAGCTTACCACGCAGTGGATAGTAGATCCTAGAGCAGTGATGGCCCAGTGGTAACGGACACAATTTACAAGTATGGTCGTGGATTCAAACCCAGGCAAGTGCTTTAATTTGTGTAAATTATTTCATCTCTATTGTTCTCAAAACACTGAAGTAAAAATGCATTGCATTGCAATGCAAATCTAAGACATGTACGAGTAACCACATTGGTCCCACGTGGTGGATTTCGGCCCATTACCTCTTACAGAGAGGAGGCCTAAACGCACAATAGACCAAATGGGAGTTTAAGTTCAGAAAAGGGGGTCCATCTATCCTGTCCTATCCTAATGCTTACGACGCCTATCGTTTGCAATTACTTCTACACATTTTTTTGTATTATTCTTCTTACCCACATATCTGTAATATTGAATGAGTCTAAAAAAATGTTTATTTCATTCCTACTCTTAGTTTTTCTCCAAGACCATTTATGCTGATACTACTATATTCAATTGATGTACTAAAAACCTATTCTCGATGTCAACACTGCATCTTTCTTTACAATGATAACATTTAAATTAACTGTTTAGATTTAAGAAGAAAAGCATTGTAACTTAAAATTACAATATCATCATCATCATCAGCCTATTAATGTTCCCACTGCTGGGACACAGGCCTCCTCTCTGTGAGAGGGGATGGGCCGTAATCCACCACGCGGGCCCAGTGCGGGTTGGTGGATGTCACATGTCTTCGAATTTTTGGTTCTAGGACATGCCGGTTTCCTCACGATGTTTTCCTTCACCGTTTTGAGAGCAGTGGTGATGAAATAATTTACACAAAGTAAAGCGCCTGCTTTGGCTCGAACCCACGACCTACAACTTGTAAGTCGCAGCCGTTACCACTGGGCCACCACTGCTCTCAAATTAAATTACAATATAGTAAAATATAAATAGAGCAAAATTTAAAATGTATTACATTGTATGTCAATTTAAATTACTTTAAAACAAAGAAACCCTTGTTACCAAAACTTTTGTTTAGGTATTGGAACTTGATCGACAAGTATACTTCAGTAGAAACATTGTTCATTTTTAATTACAATAAAATTATTCCATTTTACAAATCAAATAAAATTATTAAATTTCACATTTTCTTATCCTTTATTTCTGCCTCTTAAATACGGTTAAGAGGCAGAAATAAAGGTCTATCCTTGCTGATTTCATATGACATAAAGTTGTACCAATGTGTAACTAAAGTTATAATGTTATTCAAATTGGGTGTTGATATGTGGATACTGGACGTTACATACAGTGATTGTCCTTTGTGAAAGGGGATTGTTAAAGTTCATAGAATCAAGCATTGTAAGGAATGACGGAAACGCAGACTGTTTTAAGGACCGTGCTGAACTAAAACTACACCAATAATCACTATCACCACACAACAAAAATATCTAGTATTTTTTTACTTCGTGTATTATTTATCTTACTGACTGTAGGTACAATCGGCCAAATCTATATCTGATCACCGTAAGGACTATTTTAGCTTGCAGGGCTCGCCCGCTAAATTAACGCCGACATACTCAACAACCAATATTATCGCAGCATCGGGTGACTGTTTCTCTAGTACCTGTCAGCCCCTTGTTTTTGTAATTAAAAAAAGACGGCAAAAAATCAAACAAGTCATTTGGCTATGGTCGACGCAAAAAGGGCGGTACCTAGCACTACCTAACCGAAGCGGGGCGCGGGATATCGAGATGCAGTATAATGAAATAGCGGTAGGTAGGTAGGTGTCGGCATACCTACCAACCTACCGCTTTCAGGTTTAAATTCGAAGCGAATCGAAGCGTCAATCTAAAATAATATTGACCACATTGACCGTCTTCTAAGCATTGACCATTGACATTCGTAGGTAATGAGATTGCAGACGCGCTGTGTACAAAATTAGCACTTCATTATTTTTATCTCTATGGGTTACACATTTGTTCATTACGTAGCGAAGATAAGAGTCAATCAATACACAATATTATAGGTATGTTATTTTTTTATGAACGCTTCGCATCTAAGAAGAAATTGTACCGAACGAACGAGTTTGCGTGCGTTTGCCGCCGCCGCGTCCGCCCGCTTCGACCGCAACCATTGTTTTTGTATTTTATTCAGTTTAATACTTACCGTGAATGAAAATGACACAAATTTACAATGTCGATTTTTCATGCATTTATGATATTAAATAAGTGAACTCTAATGATTGTAATATTTTTTTGAAGCGTTTGTAGCTTAGAAAAACAAAATAATTAAAAATCTTAAAATTGCGTGCCCTAATTTGGCACAAATTTATTTAATAGGCATATGTAAGTGATCTGATAAAGGAAATAGTTATTTCATAAACTGTAATTTTTTTTTTGCACTATATTTTACATATTGACCCTATGTCAGTTTGCATTGGGCGATTATGACACAAATTGGGTTTGCACACTCCGCAAACTATCCTAGATATAATACCATAAATATTTTAAACTTTAAATATTTTTTGCCCGTTTTGATTTGAATAAAAATTATCAACCACAAATCAGCGAATTACTGAAAATGCAAGTATCAGATCTGACACAAAACGCAATAATAACCTTCATAGGTACGACTGTATCCACAGGCAAGAAATAAACAACTTTAGAATTTTTTAAACTTATGACATCAAAATAGCCTAGCGCTATCGGTCTAAAAGCAATTATTGCGCATATATCGCTATCGTTTTGCTCTTGCAAAAGATACGTAATACGCCTGCCGGATTAGAACACAGGATACTTTTTATTCTCTCCTCTCTTTTTCCATTTACTTTTTGCCCTAGTTTCATACTACTAATATTATCGATAAGTTTGTGAGCACTTGAATATCGTAAAAGAATGAAAGAATAAATATTTATTTGTGACCCGCACAGGAGACACGAGAAATAAGCAAAAACAAAAAAAAATACAATAACAAAAACGCCGTGCGAGACTAAAAAGGCTCCAATCTCAGCATGTGCAGCGATATCCAAAAAGGAAATAACGCTGCGCTGATATTCTGATAAGACCCACTGTTGATGCCACGGACACACTCACGGAAACGGAAAATACTTAGAAAATAAAAATAATAACTAATAATTTAATTGTGATTTTGTGTGTCGTGCTATATCTTTTGCGTGCACTAAATAAATGTTTTATCTATCTAAATTAAATAGAATATATAACCGACCGTTGTTAGGGAGACCGTAAGGATAGTTTTACGTTTCTTGAATAGATCATAATTATATGTAATAATAGATAATAATAATACTAGGCTGTAACTGTCCCACTGCAGGGCAAAGACCTCTTCTCATACAGATAAGGCACGAGCAGTGATCACAGCTAGCTCAATGCGGGTTGGTGATTTCAAACTTACATTAAGAATAAGTCCAGGTTTCCTCACGATGTTTTCCTTCACCGTGCTCAGTGATGTTCAAGATAACTTGGACAGTACATATTATGAATTAGAGAAAGTCACATTGGTACTTGCCCGGATTCTAACCATTGACCAAGCACAATAGATATATAGCCAATAAAAATAAAATAAATAATTTATATACATAAATGTAAGTTTATTACAATGAATACTTTTTAACCGACTTCAAAAAAAGGAGGAGGTTCTCAATTCGTCGGAATCTTTTTTATTTTTATTTTTTATTTGTTCCCCGATTACTCAAAGACGCCTGGACCGATTTGAAAAATTATTATTTTGTTTGAAAGGGTATACTTCACAGGTCCCATGGTCATCAGGTCAGGATCTGATGATGGGATCCTAGAGAAATCGAGGGAATGCCTCAAATATTGTAGGATACTAGCGATTTTGGTATTTTCGTCAACAATGCAATCATTTGCACTCAGAAAGTAACATTTAGTGAAGTGGAACTGATGAAGAAGACCACAGATGGCCACTGGAACTCCTTAATGCTATTTATGTCACGGGTATAATAAGATATCTGGAATAGTTAACAGACTATTATGAAGCAAATACTTACAAATGAAAAATACTTTACTGATGAAAATGGTACCATCAAACTGATCTGATGAAGCCGGAAGTTAGGCTCTGGAACTCCGAAATAAAACAATGTATCCTAGTCACGACTACAAACACGTTTAGGCTTATTTGAATCGTCATGAGATGTACTTTGCCTATAAATGATTTTCATGTTAATTGGAGATACCTACCAAACTAAAAAGGACAAAATAAAAACTTTTTAACAAAAAATTAAACCTTCTTCCAAAACACTACAAAACGAAAAATAACTATCTTTTTCCGAAGTCGGTGTCGAATAACGGTAAACAATTGGTACGAAAGACACCGAATTCGGAAAAGAAAGTTTCGTTTTGTAGTGTTTTGTTCATTACTTTATTTCAAGCTTTCAGTAGTACGTTGCCTTGGAATTAAATACTTTTCTCGCGAACGATGCCGCGGGCAGAAGCTAGTTATCATTTTATGTTCGAGGTTTGTATGTCTAATCGTTGAATATGTGTTTATATTCTAGTTTAATTTTAATGTTGCAATCTTGTGACAATACAATCAATTTAGAAAAATAAACTAATTAATAAAATTATTTTAATGAAATCATCACTATGAATAAGGTTCAATATTTATACCAATTATGATAAAATAAGAACAGGTAATTAAAAAACCAGAACTATTAAGGTTTTGTCCATTCAAAAGCAATTTATTTGATTGATTTTTCCACAATATTCTGTCTAATATTAAGGAAATCTGTTCTTCTGTCGGTATTCCAAAATTCTTATACGAGGACATAAAAGGCAGTGAATCTTTCTGAAGTGAAAATACGTCTTGCATGGCTTATCACCCGTTTGGCTGAAATTGCAGCCTCAGAAAACATTACCAACTTAAACAAAAAGAAGAAAGATTATGCAAATATAAACATAACTTGAATCAAAAGTAGATACATAAGAAAAATCATTGGCACTGCTGAAAACTTTTGGCGAAGGATATTAACACTTTTCATTAGGTAGCACGGGCCACTTGTCACACATTTATCACTGACAATGGGAGACAATGGAGTTCAATTCATGAGTTCTTTTCGAAAATGCTTAAAAAAACGAGCAGACCCCAGGACCAAACCTAGCAACCACACTACAAACATCAAAGTAACATCACCAAAACGATGTTTATGAAGAAATAATAGATTCTAATGTACTTTATATGTGTTTTAAATATGTTTGTACATTACCTTAGTTAATTTTGATATTATCTAATTAAGTGTTTAGGTATTTTCCACATATTTGACGTCAAACTAATAAAACCTCAATTATATTGTTTGTGAAGTTTTGTATGACCTTGATGATAATATAATTGAATGTACGTTTTCAAAGTAAATATTGTGGAAATCTCAGGTATAATATTTGTGTGCACTGTTAGCCATCTTGCCTGATGTTTCAACGCGTTTCGATTTGTATCTCTTGAGAGGCGATTTAAAGGATTATTCCCAACCTAACCCTCACGCTTATTACGTATCTTTTGCAAGAGCAAAGCGATAACAAGATCAAACGCTTTATGTCATAAAAGTCGGAATTACCTGAATTGTAGGTATAGTAGGTCCTACACAATCGTTTGCTAATCGCTCGCTGTTTGTCAAATGCACTTATTAAAAAAAACTGCCAACTTCTCTAAAACTTCTGTATTGAAAACCAATTATTGCGCAAAAATCGCTATCGTTTTGCTCTTGCAAAAGATACGTAATAAGCCTGCCGGTCGGATACGGATAGGTTAGGTTCGAAGGGGATGACGGGAGCCTAAGTGAGCGAACACAGCGCCCGTCATCTCCTTCATTTTAGGTTACTTTGACCCTGCAGACAAAAATAGCTGCGGTTCCGCAGCAGTCTCGCAACAAACGTCTAAACTGAAAGAACCCAAATTGCAAATACGTTCATATGGAGGCAATACGATGCAATTCAACCGATTTGCACTTGTTTTTGTTCAGAAAACATGTGTACCTACTGGCTATCCTACCGGTATCGCCTATCGACGCAACTTAAATTGCAACGCGCCTTCAGAAGGGTCCCTTGTTCTTAGGTGAGGGTAACATAGAGTTTGTAATTATCCAGTGCGATTTTTCAGAAATTGGATAACGTTTCACAAGCAATAAAAGGGCTCTTTTGGCAACTGAATTAAACACGTCCAGTTTTCCTATTAGGTATCCTTTGCGATGCGTTTCCTATTAGTATCCTGCTTTATTTTTTTATGCTGGATCAATTTAGATGCGAGATGATTAAGAAAACTGCGCACCAATTCGGATAACAGATGACCACTAGGTTTACAATCTCTTGCGTTTAAGGCGCCGATACCACTAAGTAGCTGATTTTAAAAAGAGAATTCCGTCTAAACGGCAAGAACTAATTTATAAAAAATACATGTTACATAAGACCATTTTCTTAATAATAAGATCTATGCACATTTTGAGTTTTATACGTATAACATAGTGTAATTAAATTAATAAACACGGACGAAAAAAACGAAAATCGCACCAAAACCACCGGGCGTATTATATATAGTATTTCAATGAAATGTTTACCATCTCAAAGACAATTTAATTATCTACATTTTGATCGAAGACTTTTAAAATAAAAGTTTTAGTATATATAATAAGGAAAGTGCAAAAAACTACAGAATTTTAGGTCGCGCGGGTGTGAAACGAGTACGCGTTTTGTTCCCTCAAGGTCGTTGGCGAATGTCATCATCTTAATAGACGGCTATGGTTTCCAAGACCATACTTTGCCACGGCTAGCTGTACCACTAAATTGGTGCTAAATATAATAGTGCGGGTTGATCTTCAAGGTTTAGCAACGCTTGCCGCGGTCGGTCCATGGATGGATGACCATCCACTACGTACCGAGATTCCTTCTTGCCTCGGAAATTGCGTGATCCTGGCTGTCATTTGAAGACAGCTGTTGCAGCTGGTTGCAGTAATCATATGCCATTTGACATCAATCTTGTCAAGGAGTAGATACTGCGTTACCTAGTTAGAAAAAAAAACACTGCCCACGCACTCAGATGTATCCGGTCAGACCAGAAATCGACCCAGATATAATCGGGCAAAAGATAGTTGGCAGATTGTTGTAAATTACATATTGCTGCGAAACAAACAGCGGTTACAGACGAAAACGAGCGCGCGAAATTTTATGAACAGACCTTTGGGAGTCTAGGTATCATTAAAAACCGGCCAAGTGCAAGTCGGACTTGCGCACGAAGGATTCCGTACCATTATTGCAAAAAAAACACGTTTTTTGTATGGCAGCCCGCCTTAAATATTAATTTTATCCTGTTTTTAGTATTTGTTGTTATAGCGGCAACAGACATACATCATCTGTGAAAATTTCAACTGTCTAGCTATCACGGTTCATGAGATACAACCCGGTGACAGACAGACAGACAGACAGACGGACCGCGGAGTCTCAGTAATAGGGTCCCGTTTTTACCCTTTGGGTACGGAACCCTAAAAACTATTAAATGTAAATTTTCAAAATATAAATTATTTGAATCGTTGAATTACTAATCTATCCCTGTATGGAGGCCGTTTTGCAATTTTCCTTCTTCTTATGGTATTTATTTCCGCCCAAACATGCGTTAAAATTAGTGTTGAAATATGGAACTTTAGACACTCATAACTTTCAACTATTGTATTATTTTACTTTTCTGTTTCCATACAGGGCAAGATAATGATGAGACAAATTGATATCATTTTTATTTTGAACGTACATCGTCAAACATTGGAGTAATCGCCAGACTACGTTTGTATGGAAGAATTTCCGACTAGGCTAACCTTAAGTGTCGCCAATTGAGTACGTTAATTAAGTGCATTCTACTATCCTCATTATCATGTTTTTTCAGTAGTCGAATTATTACTATCGTGTCACTTTCATCTACTATTACTTGAACTTAATAGTCGTTCAACAATTGCATGTATGTGTCAAGATAGTTGCCAAGGCAATCAATGTGTCAATTTCACACTTGTGTACCTAGTTAAGAATACTTGACATCCATATAGAAGTTAAGTTTAGCACCTGATTCACTGTCCAATATTGACAATAAATATTGAATATATATTTAGCATAGCTATGACTAATCGAAAACATGCATGAGGTTGTAAATTTGTAGGTACTTGATCTTGAGTGACACTTAACACAAAACGTGAGGGGTTCGGAAAAGTGGATAAGCTTTTAAGTTTCAAGTTAGTTAAACTTTTTAGATCAAATAGATGAAGAAGAATTTCCTTTCTCTGTAACTATTCTTCTCCTCTCTCTGTTCTATATTTGATATTTATTAGTATATTATTTTATTTGTATGTATGTATTTTATGTTATATCTAAGTTATATTAATTAGTATAGTTTTTGTACACTGACAGCCCTGTGTATATCTTCTCTCGTTCAGTCCATCCAAAGGTTGTCTGTAAGAGATTGCCCTGTGCGATAAGACCGCCCATTGTACACTTATCTTTATAAATGTTTTGTCCTGTAATTATTTAAGTGGTGTACAATAAAGTATGTAATAAATAAATAGATAGGCATGAAGTTAGATGATCAATGCTTTTTATTTGCTCGTTCTCTGCAGTATTTATAATGGGTTAAGGGGAGTTAGAGAGCAGTGGTGGCCCAGTATGTTACGTGCCGTAGGTCGTGATTTCGAACCCAGGCAGGTGCTTTCAACACCATCATCATATCATCCGAAAGACGTCCACTGCTAGACAAAGACCTCACCCAAGCGTCGCCACATTGACCGGTCCCGTGCGTCCCGCAACCAGCTGATCCCCGTAACATACACCAGGTCATCGGTCCACTTGGTGGGAGGCCTTCCAACGCAACGTCTTCCGCAGGCGCTTACTTTGTATAAATTATTTCATTACCACTGCTCTTAAAACGGTGAAGAAAAACATCGTGAGGAAACCGGCATGTCCAAAAACCAAAAATTCGAAGAGATGTGACATCCACCAACCCGCACTGGGCCCGCGTGATGGACTAAGGCACATTCCCTCTCTCACTGAGAGGAGGCCTGTGCCCAGCAGTGGCAGCATTATAAAGCGGATGATGAAGGGAGTAATATGAAGATTAGAAAGGCATTATTGTGACATACAAGAATAGGTTTTGGATACCGTTACGTTAGTACATACTATATTATTAAATATTTCTTGAGGACAAGAAAGTATCAATGCATCAAAATGGGGACAACACAGAATCCGTAAAAATATCATAAGAATCACATACAACACAAAAGTTAAACATATTTTTCTACAAAAATGCGTTAAGGTTGCACTAGTCGATCATTCTTCCATAAAACGTAGTCTGGCGATTCCTCTACTGTTTAACGATGTAAGTTCAAAATACAAAATGATATCAATTTGTCTTATCATTATCGAGCCCGTAGAAAGGAAAAAAAAAAGTTATGAGCGTCGAAAGTTCCATATTTCAACACTAATTATTTTGAAAATATACATCTAGTCTTTTTTTCATGATATCCATGTTCCCAAAGGTCTATTTATAAAATTTCGGTCGCTCGTTTTCATCCTAAATCATCATCCATTTCGCTACAAATTTGAAAAAGTGCTAATTTGTACGTGAACTAGCTTCTTACTGCTCATCACAGCATCTATCTCTTTCGCACGTGTTGTCAGATGAGATAGCATGCATTTTTACCCCGCGCACAAAATAGTTCATGCCATCGACTAGGACAACCTTAAGGCACGTAATTTTTCACAGATATTATATTTATCCGTTGAAAAATTTATATGAAAGTGTGTCATCCCATTGCACATGTCACAACGTAGTCAGGCCCGTCTATGTAAGCCTTCACTCATTACTACCGCAATATGCCTACTCTTAACATGTTATTAATAATTTAAATCATACAAACATTGCATCGTGACGTTAATGAGACAGCCGTACCGAAGCGCAGGGCTAGTCGTCTGCGCTACCGTTCTATAGCCAGACTGCCACTAAGTGATATTTGGCCGATTTTGAATTTTTAAGGCGCAGATACCCCTAAGTAGCTGATTTTAAAATGGGCATCACGTCTAAATGGCTCGTCTTAATTTTGTAGAAAAGATATATGTTACATAAGACCATTTTTTTAATAAGAAAATCTAAGAAAATTTATGTCTAAAACAGACAAAAACAGGACAATCGCACCAAAACCGCTGGGCATATTTTAAATCATAATTTGAAATCGACACCATCTCAAAGACAATTTAATTATCTACATTTTGAACCTAGACTTTTTTTTAAGTCATAGAATAATAAGGAAAGTACAAAAAACTACAAAATTTTGGGTTTTTAAAATTACTACCGCTTGAATGGTGAAAGATTTGTCAAAAAAGGAAATGGAATGCATACGAATATTTAATTTAAGATTTTCCGATGACCTCAAGGACCTAGAATGGGTGTCACAGAGGAACTGAAAGCGTTCTTTGAGATAAAAAGGAGTAAAAGGATTAAATAGCACGTTATAAAGCAAAGAAAGTATGTGGGCATTCCGGCGAAGGCGAATAGGAAGCCATTTGAGCTTAGTACGAAATTCAGAAACGTGATCATACTTGCGCAAGCCAAATATGAATCTGATACAGAGATTTTGAAGTCGCTCAAGCTTGTCCAATTGGTCTTGGGTTAGATCAAGATAGCTGGCATCAGCATAGTCCAGGATAGGGAGAAGAAGAGATTGTGCTATCGCAATTTTAGTGGCGATGGTAAGAAAATTACGTAGACGTCTCAGGGAGCCTGCAAAAGCAAACAGTTTACGACTGACTTCCTGCAGTTGTTTGGTCCAGGCAAGAGTGCTGTCGATATAAATCCCCAAGTTCTTCACAGTGTTAGCTATAGGAATAATAGTGTTGTTGAAAGAAACCTGGAGAAGCGTCGACCAATATTGATTGGTCGCCGCTTCCAAGTTCCCGGACTAGGGACAGTCCGGGAACTACCAACAACAGTCACCTGAGTCTTCGTTGGATTAATCTTCAACCCAAACTCAGCACTCCTGTCACCTATTCGAGCCAGGTCCATATTAATCGTCTCAATGGCTTCTCGTAACTCTCCAAGAGCGGCTTGGGTATAAATCTGGAGATCATCAGCATACAGGTGGTAGAAAGAAGAAAGTCGTTGAGTGATAGCATTAATAAAGAGCGCGAAGAGGAGAGGAGATAAAACACCACCCTGCGGCACACCGGCAGAGGTGTGACACCAAGATGAGAAATATTCATCAGTGCAAATACGCTGCTGGCGGCCAAACAGGTAACTACGAAACCAGTCAATTACCGGAGGAGATATGTTAAAAGAGCTTAGGACGCCAAACATAATGTCGTAATCAACGGTATTGAAGGCATTGCTAAAATCAAGCAGAGCAAGTACCGTTAACTTTCCCATTTCCATGCCTGACCTAATATCGTCCGTAATGTGTACAAGTGCTGAGGTAGTGCTGTGTCCGCGCCGAAAACCAGATTGGAAAGGATTTAGCAGATTGTGTTTGGTAAGGAACGTGCTGAGTTGATGGTGGACAAGTTTTTCAAGGACTTTGGATAGGAAAGGAAGAATAGAAATGGGACGATAGTCAGAAAAAGATGTAGGATGAGATTTTTTGGGTAAAGGAATAATTTGGGCATCTTTCCAGGATTGTGGGTTATATAGATATGTCTAAAGCATTATTATCCTACTATCAATAGAATCCGGAAAAAGAAACACTCCAAATTGCTTTGTTTACAAACCTATTTTTGATAAGATTACTAAAAGTAACTGATTTAAACTAACAATTCAAAAGTGCGCAATTAGGTACTTAGTTCATTTTTTTACACCCCATTTTTGATTTACAGTTGATACCAGCATCGATTTTAATTATATCGCGATATTTGTTTATGATTTTGTCAGCTAGTGACATTTTAGTTATAGGACAGCAGTACGAACGAATATATTATCTCTTCCAAAACTCACAGATTACGAAAGTTTACTTTCATTCAAGCTAATTAATATTAGCTAACAGAGAAAGGCTGTTTGATATGAGTTAGCACGTCTTGTCAAGTTGAGATGCTAAACAATTTGTTTACAATTCTCTTGTATTGGGATAAGTTTGTAGGATTGGGCAATTAATATATGTTATGCGGAAAGATTAGCTATTTTTAACCGACTTTAACAAAAAGGAGGTTCTCAGTTTGAGCTGTATGTTTGCGTGTATGTATGTTTGCCCGCGATTTTCGCGCTTTTGGCTGAACCGATTTTGATGCGGTTTTCAGATAAGTATTAGTGAATTCTGGAGAAGGTTTTGTTATACAACAAATGGATACCCCGTGACGTCGTCCGCATGTATCCACTAAAAAGTGATAGTGAACTAAAACTTAAAAGAGATAAACCTTTTTCACAAGAATAAATGAACCGAAATCAAAAGCAAAACACTAAAAAGTGCAAAATATCTTTCGTTTCCAAAATCGGTGTAGAAAAATTATAAAAACAGAAGTAGATACAAAAGACACCGGCTTCCGAAACGAAAGATATTTCACACATTTTTTTTTGTGAAAATGTTTTTTGTAATAATTATGTTGATACACCGTGAGATTCGTATATCCATTGAGACACTGCAACCAAAATAATTTGACGCAACAGTATCTCATATGTTTTACTACCACCGATCATATTTGACTTCGCTTTATGCGTTTTTTGATAAAGACAAAATGGACATATGAAATTGCAATTCGGCATACTACTCTTTATATGGCAAACATACGATATATATGAGCTTGCTGTTTGTTTAGAACTAGTGAGTTTTGAGGGATCCTAAATTCCATTCAATTAAATATAAGATGGCAGTACTAGTATGTCTATAAACAAAATAAGGTATGAATAAATCAGAATAACTTTGTAACCACAAACATTATTTTACTAAAATATATACGAAGATCGGCAGTTTAAACACAGCCGCGCCAGCTCATAACTCTAGAGTCGTTGCCCTTAGCTCTGATAACAGTGAATAAACATCCATCTTGGCACAATTAATTTATAAATAAATAACCTTCTACTTAGTTCATTTTCTTTGCCCAGATGCCTCTATAATAATTTATATTTTGCTATAATAAATGTTTTTCTTGTGCAGTGCTTCGATCACTAATAAAGAACGTGTATATGTTACTTTTGTTTAAGATTATTAAATTTACTTCATTGTTTTCAAGATTGTACAAAACAGTCGGGCGAGCACGGCTTCTGTTATAGGTTTGGTTTTGGTGACGCATTTTATCAAATGTGACTCAAACCTGTCACAGTAGCCCGTGCCCGCCCGGCTGCAGGTATCAGGAATGAAATTATAGAAATAAAAACATTAATTTGTCGCAGATCATCAGGTACACACATAAATTAAATAAAAACCGGCCAAGTGCGTGTCGGACTTCGCACATTTAGGGTTCCGTACCGAACCGCAAAATCAAGTTGTAATAGAAAAGATGAGGGAAGTTACAAAAAAAAAACTATATTAAACTAGTGATAATCACTAAATTTCAAGTTCATAGGGTCAATGGGAAGAAAAAAAAATCTTCGGAACAAGATTTTGTAAAAAAAGCTGACTTTGGTGTCTTCTCTTTCCTTTGTTTTACGATATATAAAAAAATACAGTATTTATCTACTCAACGGGCTCTAAACAACGACACCCAATCGATTTCGTATGGCTTTGGGTCTGTTTATAGTATGAAAAATTGAAGACTGTAGCTCCAACCGTATGGCTGTAAAATCCGTGTGACAGACGACAGACAGACAGACGGACAGAGAGACACTTGAGTGACAGCAATAGGGCAGCAATTTGGCCAGACAGATGCTCACTGATGCTGGTCTTATATCAGCTGCAGTCTTTTTAGGGTTCCGTCCTGGCCCTATTACTAAGACTCCGCGGTCCGTCTGTCTGTCTGTCTGTCACCAGGCTGTATCTCAAGAACCGTGATAGCTAGACAGTTAAAATTTTCACAGATGATGTATTTCTGTTGCTGCTATAACAACAAATACTAAAAACAGAACAAAATAAATATTTACGTGGGGCTCCCATACAACAAAATTTCTATGCCATTTTTTGCTTTAATGGTACGGAACCCTTAGTGCGCGAGTCCGACTCGCCTTGGCCGGTTTTTTTCTACTTTAAGCCACTAGTTATAAAATCTGCCGATGTCCACTAACTAATTAATACTAATTTACTCGGCTAAATTGGCTACGGCGCTTGGCCAGTCTTTCAATAGAAGTGTTTCGGCTGAAATTAAAAATTTTGACGATGGTGATGAAGTTAAGGTTCTAAATAGGTATAATGTATTATTTATAATAATACTAGCTACCGAATAATCGAAAAAAATATTAAATATACCTACTGCTTTGCAACTAACAAAAACTAGACATGTCTCTTGACGTACATACATTGATTTTTTTATAACTTTATCTGAGTGTCTAGAGTTAATCTGACAGCACAGTTTTTGTGGGTATTGTAGCGTTTGTATGTATGAATGTCTTATTTAGTAAAGTAATTTTAGGTGACAGTTAAGATTTTAGATTGAAAAGAGCAAGTATTTTTCAGACTGATCAGTAATAATGAAACTTTTTTATTTCATATAGTCCAACAACAAAGGAGAACTTTATAAATCATTTTCATTCGATTTAACATTAGGTTAGATTGATTACTGAAAGGCCCACTAGTATGAGACATAGATAATCAGACCACAATCAAAATGTGCTTCAAAATATGTACTTATGAGTTTTAATAGTGATAGACGGGCCAAAAGGATTATTGGCAACGATGCACTGGTCGCCTCAAAGCTCCAGAGCCTCGAACATCGTCGTCGAGTTGCCAGCCTGTCGGTTTTTTATCGGTTTCATTTCGGGGAGTGTGCTACGGAACTGCACAATTTGATTCCGCCTAGTCCTTTCCATCATCGGACTACAAGACGTACGGCAATGTGCCATCGGTACATGGTGGATATCCCATCCATACGCACAAAGCGTTTTGAAAATACTTTCATTGTGCGTACAGCTAAGGAGTGGAATTCCCTGCCGGCGTCCTTATTTCCTGATAGCTTCAACCTAGGGGTCTTGAAGTCAAGAGTGAATAGGTTACTTCTAGGCAAGCGTGCTCCACCTTCGACCATATCATCACTTAACATCAGGCGAGATAGTGGTCAAACGCGAGCCTATAACGAATAAAAAAATATACCAATCTCTAATGTGCTATTTTGTTAATCTAAACTATCTAATAAAATGCTAAGAATATTATACACATAACGTAAAAAATTGAATTTTTGAATATGCATTACTTGGTTGCCATCTTAATCCTCTCCACCTCGAGGCCCACAAAAACAAGTTCTTCTTAATCTCAAATAAACTGTTGCGTTGATCTATTAGGAATATATAAAAAACCTGTATACAAACGTATCCATATTAATAATGTTATAAATGCAAAAGTAACTATGTTGGTTTGTTACATTTTTACGACTAAACGCCTCAGTCGATTTAGATAAAATTTGCTATGGGGAAGGACATAGAATAGATTTGATTCCGGAAATCATCCTAAAGGCGGTGGAAGTTGGGTAGAAGTTTGTTTGGTGCACCAAATAATTTCTTAAGTAAGGCGGCCCGTGGAAAAAATAAGCTATTCGAAGTACAAATGTTAAGCAGACATAGCCAACGTGCAAAAGTAAGTTAGAAATATATAAAAAAAAACCTGTATACAAATGAATTTATTATAATTTCTTATTAAAGGACAGTCAAAACTGGTTGGAAACTTGTTTTGTGGCGAGTTATTCGGTGATCGTGGCGTGATACCAAATATATTATTTACTACGTCGCGCGTTGAATATATTCACATTCTTTTAATATTACCATTAAAACTTTTTGATGATGACATATTTGCAAGTTTTTCTGCATGAAAGTGCTGTAACGGAAACACCGCTGAAAAATTTCTTCAGCGTGCGTTTTCTTAGTCTATAAAGTTGTTAACTACAAGTGTTGTATTGTATAGGTCTATTCAAACTTAATTAATAGGCAGATTGATTTCAGTAGAATCCATTCGTGCCTCCGTGTAGGTTCACGGTCATAATATGCAACTGCTCTATCGTTTTCCTCATAAAGATTTGATAACAATTTTATATGTTGCGGAAGTCTTTTGTTAGTGTATCGTTTATTGACCCATTATTATGATGAGAATCGGAACTGGAGCCCTATTTAAAACCCACGAGTCTGATATAAAAGTGTGTCAGCAGTTGATTCAAGGTACTAGACAATACAGATAGATAAAGCTTTGTTCCGCCTTTCCAAACGAAGCATTTACAGTTCTTTTTTGAAATTCAGCGCATTCTATTGTTTCTTTACTTTTTAAGACTACTCTTACTCCTTTATCTAACTTTTGCTTATCACACTGGTAGCTCTGAGTTATTTGTAATTAGTGTGGTGTAGTGTTTTAATAGATAAGTTTAGGTATATTTCATGTTTTTTGCCATGGCTATGTTATTATAGTAGGTGCCTAATTGTGTGTTCCTTAAAGATAATAAGGTATATTGGTCAATCAGATTGATTCACATCTTCCCGTTTCATAATAATATCCATATCAGACTAGTTGTTTGATTTTTTTACACTTTGTCTGTAAATACCTCTCTATGTATATTGCAGGCTATCCCCCGATTTTTGACATAAGAGTTTGAAGTTGAGTATTTGTAGAACTTTACTTTAGCTTGAAAACCTGTCACACTTTTGCTTTAAGGTAGGATTTAACTCCAACTACTCAATTCAGTAACCATATGTCATAGGAAATACATAGATTTTTTTTTCAAATAAAACAATAAAATAGAAAATAAGAATAACGTATATTTATTCAATCATTTTGTTGGGTAAATTCCCTTGTCCACTGGTCCTCGTGCTGCTGACGTCTCAACCGGTCTCGAACACACTCGACCTGGGGACAACAGAAAAACACTTTTAGACTTTCTATTCAACCAAATTTGTTTGGGTATTCCCGTTATCCGTGTTTGTTTCTTCCGAGATGGTCTTGTTAAGAACAGATTAACTATTAAGAGCAATATTGATTTGTATAATTATGTAGAAACGAGCTGGGCAGTTAATGATGATAAAGATATTAGAGTAATGACTAATGAGTGAGTTTTTAGATTGTAACTTTCGAATGATACTTTCTTGTTTGTGGATGTAAATATTTTGGGTATTCCCAACCATCTGTTATGATTGGAACTCTTTATATAAGCACTTGTAAGATGGAAGTGGAGAATACCGTAATTTAGCATGTGGGTATTGATAAACATCCACAAACATAATTGTCTATTAGAAATATTAAAGAATGTTAGGAACTTTGATTGTCAGATATTTAAAGCAAATCTTTGACATAATAATTAAAATACTCGATTAAGAACAAAGATTTAACAAAACTGATATCATAAATTAGTATCCTATTTATATTATAGTTAAAATGAATATGATTGATCTTCTCCTTTAAGCCTAGAAATAGAAAATTTATGGAATAATCGGACACGATATCGCCTTTTATTCTTATTTTTCATTTCAAGGCTAAGAAACGCGGGAATGTACGTTCTTGCAAAAACTGTATTTATAATTTGCTATTAAGTGGCCGTTTTAATAACTTTGGCCAGACTGGGTTTTCCAACTAGTTCCACAACAGCGCAAATGTCACGAAACATACCCACTAGTTCTATCACATGCTGACTAGTTCAAATATAATTTAGTTTAAACCGCTCCTTTATTACTGTCGACCTGTTCTACTTCTTCTTCCTAGCTCTTACCCCGTTTAAGTGAGGACGGGTCTCCTAAATTCTGGCGCCAAGACTATCTGCCTTACAATCAACCTTTTATTATTGATTTTTTTCAAGACTTTTAAAATTACTAATATTATGTTGTCTATAACTTTAAAACATTCGTGTTAAATTCAGATAATTTGAGTAAATGTTTGATATTTCTATGTTTTTGGATCTGCTATGGTTGACACTGTTCCCGTTACATTAACATTCGACAATATTTGTGTTTTGATCGCAAATTTTGTTGGCAGCCACGCAGTTCTTCATTCGCTTCATGCTCCATTATATTCCACCCCGATTCGTTTGTGTTTCAATTACACAAATTCAAAGGATTGTCAATAAACGTTTACCAATTATTACGAGAAGGATGGGCAGTTTTTGAACTCGTCCAATTAATTTAATTGATAAAGTTGAGTGGTTCTCAATTGTTTAACATGAATTTAATCTGAAGTTATTGAAACTCGTCCGAGTTGAATACAATTACTCCGATTTGGTCGATTGGTAATATTGAGAATGAGCTTTGCAATTTCAAATGAATCGGTCTGAATTGGTCTTAGTCTTGGGTACCGATTTAATTCAGCCAATAAAGGACAAAAACTGAAAAACAACGCAAAATGTAAGGGGACAGGGCACATCTAACACGGAATGAGACTTGTTATTAGGTCCGTCCACACTGATTAACGGCTTAGCAGGAGGTTTTGATGAGAGAGACGATGATGAGTTCTAAACTAACAATAAAAATCACAAATACCAACCTTTTTCATGAGTGGAACTGGCAAAATTATTTCACTATCACAACACATTTGCACTGTCTCTTCACCTCTTCCCATTAAACTTAGGTTTGTAGTCCATTGTCGACGAAGCCATCGACGAAGTACTGCTGCTTGAAGACTTGGATAAATCCGTCTTCTTTCTGAAGCTCAGCCGGGTCTCGCCTTTGATGAAGCGGTCAAGGGCTTGCCTCAACGATGAGTGTTTCCTCTCAAAGGGGTTTGTATACATTTTTATTGATAAGAGTTGTTTGAGTTAATTTGAATACGTCTGTTCACTATGAGCGTTCAATCCGTTGTGAGGCCTTGTCCCTTCCACTCTTTTTATATAAAGCGTGCGCGTGCGGTTAGGTCAGCCGGAGTTCAAACATTCGACGGTCGCAGACGTCATAGCGGCTTTTTGTTTTGATGCTCAGTAATTGGACGGTTCTTTCTGATGAACGGGCGTGTCACTGACGTCCGCCTTTTTTTCTTTGTAAACGTTTTACTAGAGCGAGCAGTTTGGTTTGGTTTCGTACGCCGCATTCTGGAGCGTCAATTATTTTCAAATTAAGGAAGTTTACATCCTTTTTGACGTATTCTGTTATGTCAATAGTTATCAGATCATGCAGTTATGTTTCTGTGAATGGAATATGGATATTTTCTCACTTTGTGTTTGAATCGGAAAAACCTGACATTAACATGTTTACATTTCTACGGCATCCATTGATGAGATCATTTTGTACCTGTATTGAATCGGTAAACATTCTTGGGGATTTTTAATGTATTAATAGACCTTAACGATATATCAAGGGATATTTTGGGTATTATTAGTGTATATTTAACTTACTTTTAGTCGGATAATCGTAAATACAATTTCAAAAGATTCAAACATATATATTTATTAAAAGATAAACGTTATCTATGTAGGTCAGTTTATTAAGAAATAGGAATAGACAAGTATCAATACTGGAAACACATCAACTCAATTCTATTTTAAAGATGTAATTAGACCAATATGTAGAGTTATCTTTCCACATCCTGGTATTATCGTTATTTTGTGTTTATTTTTTATCCTCGTCAACAGGTGTTCATCTATCTGACAAGCTAGGTATATACCAACATCCTTCAAATTATTATCTATCTATGTAGTTATCTAATAAGTAGGTAATATCAGCGGAACGGTTCGATGTTCAAGGTTAAGCAAGCGTTACCTAAGGTTGTCCGTGGATAGGTGATATATTACATACAAAGCATCCTGCGTGCTTCGGAAAGCACGTTAAGCCCTTGGTCCAGGCTGTTATTTGAAGACCTTTGACTTTGCGAAATCATTCGCGGTATACCCCATTGATTCATCACCATCATTGTTTCAGCCGTTTGATTTATTGCTTTTTTACCATCATCGTCCTTAGACTTCAAAAATACCAGCAGATTTACCTATTCTCCGTCGCCTTTGATGTACCAAATAAACATGTTTTTCTTTCATTCTTTATTTTTTTGCTCTTAAATGTATAATAATTTGCTACAATGCAACTAATTATGGTAAAAATCCACAACCAGGTATAAAGGACGACCATATTTACCGAGTAATGATTACCGACATTTCGATAATATTGTGATGGATTTTTCAAGCTCTGTAGCTGTACTATCTGATTTGTGAGAAATCTGGGCTTAGGGGTTTTTAGAACATGTCAAACGACCCATAGGCAAAAGGTACCACAATGTCATCGTATCCGTGTAAGACGTCCACTGCTGGAGATAGGCCTCCCCCAAGCGTCACCGCATTGACCGGTCCCATGCGTCCTGCATTCAGCGGATCCCAGCAACCTTCACCAGGTCGTCGGTCCACCTGGAAGGAAGCCTTCCAACGCAACGTCTTCCGGTTCGCGGTCCACCCCAGAACTTTTCTGCCCCATCGGCCATTCGTTCTGCAAGCAATGTGCCCTGCCCACTGCTACTTAAGTTTGGCAATTCTTTGGGCTGTGTCGGTAACACTGGTTTTCTTGCGGATCTCTGATACGATAGCGCAAGGATAGCATAGCTTTAAAGAAATTCAATATGATTTGGTATCAATTGAATTGCCTTAAAGTAGAATTGAAAAGTGAAATCTCTCAAGTTTGAACTTTCGTCAGAAAATTTAAGAACATGTTCACATTTCTGTGGGAAAACACAAAAGCCGTTGCGAACCCATTATGAGTTAATTTATTAATGTATGCTTCTTGATAACGACGACAAATACCTACTTGATGAAAGCCATTTTAATCGATAGACATCATAGATGATTTTCGCAGCTGTATTCTGCGGTTTTGTGTTTAAATATAGAAATTACTCAAATGTATGGTGTTTATCTTTGGAAACGTTAGTTCCTCTACTTGTATTATTATATCGATGATCTCCGTGAACTTGTTAAGGGCGTCTTGATCACTATGAAACATTTTTATGTGAAGCTTAAGATACCTACACTTTTCCTTTGACCAACGCTACTGCTATTTTTTGGTCTATTAGCATATTCATTTATGCTTACTCATTCTTTATATGCTATAGTAAAGAAGATGTCCAATGGCTGATATGAAGTTTTACACAGTTAAGCCAAAATGTAAGGGATTGATGACGTGACATTTTACCAATCACTATCGCGACGCTTTCGTTAAGCAACGCTTGACGAGTTCGGTCCGTGGATGGGTGACCATTTCAACATACCGAGATTCCTCCGTGCCTCGGAAAGCACGTTAAGCCGTTGGTCCCGGCTGTCATTTAAAGATCTTTGACAGTCGTTACGGATAGTCAGAAGCTTGAGATCTGACAGCAGTCTTGCCAAGGGCTATCGTGTTACCCAGTTACTGGGTTGTGAAGGTCAGATAGGCAGTCGCTCTATGTAAAACATTGGTACTCAGCTGAATACGGTAAGACTGGAAGCCGACCCCAACATAATTGGGAAAAGGCTAGGCAGATTGATTTTTATAGCGACGCTTTCGTTGTTAGAATGTAACTTGTCCATTTATTTATTTTATTGGTTCACCAACAAATGTTTACACTAGTTTTATGTCTAATTGTGGAAAGCAAAAGTATATGCAACAGTGCAAAAATCACTTACAGGTAAACTCCGCATGCATTGCTTGAGGAGTTTACCTGTCTACCTGTACCTAACTCCACATGAGTTGTACAAAAAGTTATAAAACTAATCTAGTTTTATAGTAGTTTATGCGATAGTCATAATAATAGGGGTTATTAAAACACGAGCGTAGGTTTACCATACGAGGTGAAGCCGAGTATGAGCATAATATTACGCGAGTGTCTCTCCTCAAACAATATATGCCGTTGCATACACTATTTTATCTTCAATCATACAGTTGAAATAAAAAAAAGTGGAAACGGAAAAAAATGTGGTATCACGGACAATTTAGATTCTCATTGTGCATACGGGCATCCATAGACAATGACACTATTTTTCTACATTAAGTCAATGAGCCCATATGCGATAATAAATTAAAAAGTAAAAGTGTGCTATAAAAATTAAAAAGTTATTTTATGATCAGGCAGTTGTTTGAAAATCGAAGGAAAATGTTGCACTGTATTGTTTTTTTGAATATTACCTATCCACGAATATAAAGTACGTATTTATACAATATGTTTTTGAATTCACATTTGGAACATTACGCTGTGAGTGTAGATAAAAATAATAATTATATATCAAAAATTCTAAATAATTAATACCTATAGCAACGTAATATAATAATTAAGGTATTTATTATCTCTATTTCGGAAGATACTAATGAAAATTGGCTTTTAGTTTGCCCAAACTTTAAAAGTGCAAATCAATTTGATCACTTTCTATAGCCTTAGGTATGTTTTAATATAAAACAACAACGTTGTAAATTTACTAAAAACTTCAGCTAGCGGCATCGCTCCTGCGAATCTCGAAAATTATCCCAAAGAAACAAACTCTAGGAATAAAAAGTTAGCTATGTACAAATCTAGAAGACGGTCTACCCTTGTAACAAATTTCATTCATCTCCATTCAACTGTTAAGAAGTGAAAAGGTTACAAATGGACAGACGTCTACAGACCGACCGTCAGAGTAATTTTCGCAGTATGGATAGGCGGTATAGGTACGGCTAGCCTGCCTTGTAAATGATCTAAAATTCCCAGCCATCAAAAATATTATCCCAGTCTACCCGCCCGAAGAATTGCCAAAATTTAGTGTAAGTGGCAGTAGCTCGCAGAATGGATGGTCGATGGGGCCGAAAATTTCTGGAGTGACGTTGAAAGGCTTCCCTCTAGGTGGAGCGACGACCTGGTGAAGGCTGCGGGAATCTGCTGGATAAGAGACACACAGGACTGATCGATGTGGTGACACTTAGGGGAGGCCTATGTGCAGCAGTGGACGTCTTGCGGCTGAAATTGTGATGTCTAAACCACGTTGTTTTTACACATATCCAGAAAACAGACGACTTTATAACCAAAAATAAACATGTTTATGACAAAGATTTTGCGTTTAGCGTACTTAAAGAAAACATTGACGAATGAAACAATGGAGGTCGATAGGTTATCTCCAAATAGGTACATATTATTATAATAATAGCTCAGTTTAACATATGTTTAACGCATGAAGAGGTATCTTTTTTAGGTGTTTGTTAGGTGTCACATTGCTGAGGTCAGCAATGAGATGTTACCACTGATTTAATAAGTACCTATTATTAACACAGTAATTAATTTGCTAGGAGTTTTTCTCGGTAATTAACAGGTGCTTCAATCGTAACATCTGCATCTGTATTCTGTTTAGAATAGAATTAAAAAGAATACATTTATTCGACACAGACACAAAACAACAGCAACAATAACAAAGTAACAGAGAAGAACAGTAAAAAAAGTTAATTCAAATATCAAAAACCCGACTGCTTAAGAAGCGAACTAAAAAGCTGTAAAAAAGAAAAAACATGGTGTGCAGTCGGAAGATACGTATTCGCGAGCTGGCTGACCCACCGACGCGATCCTCCGACTGCACAGCATGATTTTTTTGCCTTGATCGCGGGTAAGAATTCCACGCGGGCGAAGTCGCAGCCAACCGGTTAGTAAAACAATAGTTCAAATAGTGTTTATATGTATTATAAGTAACATATTTTATTACAACTGCAAGATAAACGGAAAATATTTTTGGTAGCGCGATGTTATCTAGAGCCTCAGGCGTGAACCACTTGGCAAGATTGGCATCAGATGTTATGGCAGACCTTTGACAGTTATTACGGTAGTCAAAATACCGTAATGAATGTCAAAGATCTTCATATGTCAGTCGATTCCGACGGGTTAACGTGCTTGCCGAGCCACGGACAATTCTCGATATGTTAAGATGGTGATCCACGGACCAACCTCGGCAATGCTTGCTTAACCTTCATGTTCGACCCGTGTTACTTAGTCACTAGCTCCACCTTGATATGAATATAGGAAACAATTGACCTAAATGTTTAAAATGTCCTGTGACGCACCTAAAGTCACTGCGCAGCGATTTATTAAATTGATTGTCATTCAAATTCGGGCGTGTAGAGGGCGTGTCTCAATACCTACTTAATTTTAACAACTGCGCATCAGGACCATCACACTAACATTTAATTATTGCTAGTTGGTGCGCAATTGATTTGACATTGACAGACACTATAGTTAATAAAGCCGTTCATATGACGAAGTACATAAACGTTGCTTTTTAGCAAGAACATTAACGAAATGATGATCTGACCAAGAATCTGTTTCTAGAAGTAAATCATAAAATATTGGTCTGAAATGGTCTTTTGATGAAAGAACCACACCGATTTTAATAAGTTTCATATCCCTCTTCACCATCCCATTTTCTTCCAATAACCATAGTCCCAATCATCTCTAAAGTCCTTGAGAGTCTTCAGAAGTTAGTGGTCCTCTAACAGCCTGATGCGCACTTACCAATCTGGTTTTAGATCTAGTCATAGTACTGTTACAACTCTAGTCAAAATTTCTGACGAGGTAAGACTGGTTATGGATAATAAATGTCTAGCTACTATCGGTTCTACTGGACTTTAGCAGTGCTTTTAACTGAGTTGACTATGACATTATCTTAGGAATCCTTTCCTCCTTTAATGTCTCTGCTCTGGCTATTGAGCGGTTAAATTCTTA
The DNA here is from genome assembly GCA_964057195.1 of Orthosia cruda. NCBI lineage: Eukaryota > Metazoa > Arthropoda > Insecta > Lepidoptera > Noctuidae > Orthosia > Orthosia cruda. Next base: position 39,130,287 of record OZ059830.1, read on the forward strand.
TCTTCGGGGTCGCTCAGAGTCTGTGCAATCCGATGAGAATTGCTTTGAATGGTGTGACTTGGTTGCGGGTGTTTCGCAGGGTGGTGTCCTCCCTCCTCCTCTTTTTTAAATTTTTATAAATTCAATCTTTAAGGTTGTAACTTCTAATTTTCTCTCTAAGCACATGACCTGCAGTTGTATCACCATTTTAAAGTTAGTGAATTCGCTGAGGCTGTGGCTGCCAACAATGATGACCTTGAAAGTATCTACAAGTGGGCTCAGTCCTTTAGAATCTTCCTGAACCCAAATAAATCTGAAGCGCTCATTATTATCATTATAAGCCTATGTTGTTCCACTGCTGGGCAAAGGTCTATTGCAATCGTGGGCCAATCTTTTAAAAAGGAGTCCAGCTCATCCTGCTATCTCGCTCATCATCGGTGGCAAAAACAAGCTCAATCTGTTAGATCCCCAGACTCTCCGGCCAGTATTGTATAATTCAGTGCCCATATATTAATTCAAAAGCGCGAAAACGATGGATAGATTGTGCCGAAGTAGAATCTGTGACCGTGGGTGTAAGCGCACTCATCAGTGGGAGCTTCTATTTGGTAGCCCAGGGGTTAGCAACTTTACACTTGGGATTCTGCCTGAACCTCTAGCAAAAGTGGTATGCTATCTAGAGGGTGAGCTGGCAGGGTTTTTGGCCAAGCTCTAAAGAAGTTGATAGCAAAAGTTTCAGATAGGAGCCCTTGGCTTACCAATGGCCTATTTTATTTTAGGGGTTTATTTTTAGATGTACAAAAAAGACATTTAACGTGCATTGCCGTTAATTTTTTTTTATCGGGTTCAGCTTGACAGAAACTGAAACAAATAAACAGATCTGACGAAGAAAAAGGGGGCATTCACTAAAGCCGACAACTTTGAAAATTTTGATATTGAATTTTTTGCTTTCTTTTTACCCTTATTAAGCTTGCTCAAAAACTCTGGCCGGCTCCCCAAGTAAATCAGCGACAAAGATTGTCGACAAGTGCTTTTGAGATGACACAGGATCTATTCAAAATAGATAGATAGGCGATAATGATCTCTATCGCCGATAGAATTTTCATTTTTGTAATCTTTGTCTCATTTTTACCAATTGCTTCATAATTAAATAGGGCACTTTATTTAATTTTGTTTCTGATATTATCCGTATCTACACGTTAGAGCAATTATCTGAGAACTTATTTTTTTACTGCAATTAAATAATATTTTCTTGAGAATAATCATTCGACCTCAGATGAACTTGTAAAATAGGTACAAATTACAATGCATCAGAATGATTCAGCAAGAAAAGTTTAACACGTTATCTATAGTTTTCTATTGGTAGAATTTATCGCAAAATATCAGGAGTGCCATGTTTTACTTGTCTGCCGTCGCCTGCAGTCGCCAACATGTATTTTTTTGAAACAATTATAAACACATCAACACGGTCTAGGGATATTTTTAAAAAAGCGAATTACTATCAATGTGTTAATTATTTATATGACATGTATATATTTAAAAGATACGTTATTTAATATTCTACCATTTTTTAATAATGGTTAAGGTACTTTGATTAAAATTTCAGGATTTAATGGAAAAAAAATGAAGCATAGACGGAAACCGTATATGAATTAACTTTTAATTTATGAGTAAAAATTGAAAAAAATTGAAAAATCATTTAATTTGTGTTTATAAACTTGAAGTTAGTAGTCTGAGAAAACGCCCATGATGTTCATAACACATCGGCAACGATTCGGCATGCTCAGAACAAGGTTCAATGTCTTGCTGCGGAATATTGTCCCATGTCCTTCTGAGGTGCGCAAAAAGTTGATCTTCTGTAGCCAGATTTTCAGGCATTTCCTTTAGAGCTCTTCTTTGCAGCATATACCACGCATGCTCAATGGGATTTAGATCTGGCGATTGAGCTGGCCAGTCTAAGGCCCTAACATTGTGTGTATGTAACCAAGCTGCTACCGTTCTCGCCGTGTGTGCCCGGGCATTGTCGTGCATGAGCAGGAAATCTTGCCCCATTTGTATTCTGTGGGGCAAGATTACGGGCCCCAGCACCTGTTGGACGTATCGTTCTGCCGTCATATTGCCCCGCACCCAAACGAGATCCGTCCGTCCTCCAAGACGAATTCCTGCCCAAACCATAATTGTTCCTCCTTGGTATGGGTGAACTTCCTGAGGGTTCTGAAGACGGCTCCATCGTCCAGGAACTCGCCAGTCACGCGTCCTTCGTGAATCTGGATGGAAGCCGAACCTGGATTCATCCGTGAACAGCACATTGGACCATTGCTCACGGCCCCAGTCCACGTGGTTCCGAACCAATTCTCATCGTCGTCCACGATTGCCTCTCCGTAAAGGTGGGACCCGGAGTGGTCTACGAGAGCGTTGATTGCTTTCATGCAGTCGCCTTCTTACAGTTTGGTCACTCACAAGCACTTGGTGTTCCACTCGCAGCCTTTGGACCAATTGAGTCGCCGTTGCATTTGGTTGAGCTCGCGCAGTAATTTGCAAAAATCGGTCTTGTCTGGGGGTAGTGATGCGACTTGGCCCCCGGTGCCTCTCCGCTACTTCACCTGTGGCACGATAGCGTGTCCACAATCTTGAAATTACATTTTGGGGGGTCTCTATGGCCTCAGCAACATTACGCTGAACAGACCCAGCTTCCAGCATTCCCACAGCTCGTAACATCTCCGCCCTCGTCAAATGTTGGCGTTGCATGGCTACAATACCTCAATTTTAACTTTATCTTTCGTTTAAAAATGAAAAAAAACTGTAACTAAACGTAATTCGTATTGTTTTCTAAATTTCGCACAAATGAAAATTCCCTCTCCTACACATCAAGACATTTTTATGCCACCGAAACAAAAGAATTTTCAAAAATTTGAATTTGGAATTAGTCTGTATTTCAATGTTCCACAGAGATCAGTAAGATTTAATCCACCTATCTCCATTCCCTCCTCTTCATCTAACTACAGGCGTAATTCATACTTAGTGCGAGCGAGTAAGGATCTTAACTTATTGTGTAAGGAGTTCTCGTTTGATGTGTTTACCACTAAAAGCTTGTCAGTGCGTAAGCAGCTTAACCTTGACTTTTTCAAAGGTGGATAGTGTGCAATATTGTCCTTTAGCGTTAGTGATTAAATTTTTCTGATTGTTGTGCCTGCTGCTAGTGATCCCTAAGATCTCTTTAAAATTAATATATCTCTAGCCGTGAGAACCTGTAATTGGCTTAATGTAACATACTCAACTTGTGTCTTCATTTTATGTATAGCTGTTGGTTTTCCATCTAATAAATAAATAAATAAATAAATAAATAAATAAATAAATAAATAAATAAATAAATAAATAAATAAATAAATAAATAAATAAATAAATAAATAAATAAATAAATAAATAAATAAATAAATAAATAAATAAATAAATAAATAAATAAATAAATAAATAAATAAATAAATAAATAAATAAATAAATAAATAAATAAATAAATAAATAAATAAATAAATAAATAAATAAATAAATTACAAACAAATCGGTGTATAAAAGATTCCAATGCGGCCAGTACTTTTCAAGTTATTTAATTGAGTATGAAATATCCCTAGACCGTGTTGATGTGTGTACATATAATACAATTTATTGATACTACAGCAAAGAAATAAACATAAACACACTCGAAAATCATTAGGTACCCTCTTTTTGGAGCAGTCGGGTACTAAAAATCAAAAGTCCAGATGACTTCATTCCGTTTAATTTTAACGTCATGAAATAATTCCTTACTTCAAACGGCGGCGCGGCGGCGTCACGTTCATTTCAAGACACAAGCGAGGGTTAGAATATTTTTTACATATCAATGGACCTCGGCTTTCCAAAGTAGATTGGTTACTTGATAACCGAGGGCGGTTGGAGATTTAGTACCTTACAATGTTCATTCAAGGCTATAAGTAAGAAACGCCTAGAATTCAAATCAATTTCGTTTAATTTTAACGTCACTTGCACCTAAATAATTACTTAACACAAAGTTATAGATGAAACGAAGTGCTAGAATAATAGCTGTGACGGCTGTCAACAATGCCGCAAGTAATGTCAGGACTAGTTCCAGTTCCAGGTACTCCGCCCACGTGATGTTGGCGCTGGGTGAGCGCAGGTGCTTGGCGCCGCCGTGGCGCAGCACATACTCCGTCCACCACACGGCACGCTCCAGCGGGCTCTGTGGCGCGTCCTGTATCACACTGCGGAAACGCTCCATGTTGCGACGGTAGCTGCAAGTGAGAAGGGGCATTTATAAAGACGTGTTTATATTTATTATTGCTGTCGCGTGTTGTTCATAAATTTATTTATTTAAGCTACACTAACCCCGGGTGACATAGGCTACTTTTTATCCCTGTATTCCCACGGGAACGGGAACTATGCGGGTGAAATCGCAAGGCATCCGCTAGTCTATATATCTATCGGAGAATATAAACAAAAAAAAATCGAACATAGAACCGCCTCCTTTTTGGAAAGGATTATCGGTTAAAAATATGATCAGAGCTTTCGGTTACAACCTGTATATATGTATGGATATTAGGTACATCTAACCTGTCATCTCCTATTGTCCTGTTAATTGCATTTAGTAACTTTTCCTCTGTTAGTGTTTCCATGTCGACTCTTACTCCAATACTAAGGCACTCGTATCTCTCTACATTGAAATACTGGTCTGTTATCATCGGCATGCCGATGAGTGGTACTCCTGCGGTGATAGCTTCGTCTGTTGATTGCAGTCCTCCTTGTGTTATGAACAGCTTGATTTTTGGATGCTCTATAAAACATTACACGCATTATTAATACGATCGTTTAAATTTTCCAACTATATTACGAAAGAGTCCTTTAAGTAACGCGGTTAAAGTTACGAGAAAAAATGCTTACTCAGTAAATCTGACTGTGGCAGCCATTTGGATATGCGGATATTGTTAGTTTGTCCAGGCAGCTCATCTTTGTTCCACTTCCACAGGACATCGTAAGGCAATTGAGAGAACACCCGAATTAGTGTCTGTATTTTCTCCGCCGGTAAAAGTGAGGGATCTATATTCGTACCGAAGCTAATGTATATCACACCATGTTGAGACGAGTCTAAGTATGACTGCAGATCCTGAAATTTAATTGTTTGTTGATTTTAGGAACACTTGTTATAATTGTTATTACTTGCTCTCTTATTAGGGCTTTTTTAACTATTACTTTACGTACCTTCGGTAGTTCTTTTGTAGGTTTTTGGTGTAAGCCACCCATGTATATCACAGATGGAGGAACTGGTCGGATGCCTTCAAACACGGGATGTATGTTCAGGAACAACATGTCAATGTTATTTAACAATTCCGAAACCTGAGGTGTGTCCGGTCCAAAATGTTCTCTTATTATGCTATTGCCTAAGGTATTCCAACTGTCCCATGTTATTTCGTTGATCTTGTAGTTATAATACAATTCGGTCACTTTCTCCCACATTGTTGGCTTGTTCAATTTTCGTCGATTATATGTTGGGTATAACATAGGATGCGAGGGAACACCTACTGATTCATAATTTGGATGAACGGCGCCAAAAGAACTTACTTGAATCACTGGAGCTTTATAAATATGAGAAAATGCCAGGGTTGGTAGAAAAAAGGCTTCTAGCAGTAGCAAATCAAATTGTATTTGCTTTTCATTAATTAAAGCCTTCACGTTTTCTTCTTTCAGCTGGTTGTCAAACACTTTGTTAAGAGCTTGCAGCATTGTGATCATCGGTGCTAAAATGTCATCATCTTTTATGCCTCTTTGCTCTTTCAATACTTCTGCGGTCCATATTTCATATGATATATCGTGGACGTCTATTTCTGTCAAGTTAGGCGGATTTCCTCCTTTCGAGAAGGCAGGATCTGTGGTGATGACTGTGACTTCGTGTCCTCGACTGACGAGCTCCTCCGTCAGAGGACGGAACACTGCTTGATGGCTGAAGGACGGGCATGGGAAATAAGCCAGGATCCTAGCTGCTTCAACTCGACTAAGAACTAAAATATAAACCACCAATAAGTACCACAAAACCGACATGTTACTGCAAGTGCAATTCAAGGTGACTACTGACTCCTCGAATGTAGGGCGTTCTTGTAGACAAATTTAGACCGATAATTATAGTTTCAAGAGTAGGGTAAGCGCTGCAATCGCTGCGTAAACTAGTAAGATGTGTAATTATATTTTAATGAAATATTGACCCCAAGTGATTGATGCCTTTAAAACTCATCAAAATAGAAATCGTAAAAAACTGTGTGTTTTTGTGAATTATGATTCATTTTTCAATTACTAACTGTTGTAAACAATAAAGTGGCTTGATGACAAATCTCTTAAAACTTCATCAAAGACCATTTACGAACTAAGAACTTTGCAAACAGTCCAAATACCTTTTAAACAGTGTTTATACAAAAAAACGCCTATACATCTGCGGTTATAGCCTCATCATTTGATTGCAGTCGTTGATTGTTGATTAATAATTATTAATGTTTTAATAATAATAAATATTTTTGTTTACCAAAATATAAATTGATCAATTCAATGTTCTTTGATAAAATTAAAATTCACTCAATAGATCTGACTGCGGCACTCACTTGGGAATCCAGATGTTATCAGCTCGTTCAGGAATCTCATCTTTGTACCACTTCCAAAGAACATCGTAAGGCAATAGAGAGAACACCCGATCTAGTGTCTGTATTTTCTCCGGTGGAAAAAGTGAAGGATCTACATTCGTACCGAAGCTTATGTATATCACACCATATTTAGACGAGTCTAAATGAGATTTGAAATCCTAAAAAATAAATGTTTGTGAATTTTAGGAACACTTGATATTATTACTTGCTGCCTTAACAGGGAAAACATTTTCGTTTGCCGTAAATACCATCGGTAGTTCTTTTGTAGGTTTTTGGTGTTAGCCACCCGTGTAGATGACAGATGGTGGAACTGGTCGGATGCCTTCAAATATAAGATGTATGTTTAGGAACAACATCTCAATCTTGTTGGTCAATTCCGCAATTGTAGGTCCAAAGTGTTTCTTCAGTATGGAATTTCCTAAAGTCTTGAAATAGACAACTATTATTTCTTCTGCTCTGTAGTTAAAATACAATTCCTTAATTTTCTCCCACAGTGTGTTCAATTGCCGACGAACATTAAGAGGATACAACATTGGATGCTTAGAAGCGGCCACTGATTCGTAAGTTCCAAAAAAAAGCGGCTATCTCACTTATACGAATCACTGGTACCTTATGAATATAAACTATAAAAACTTCTAACAGAAACAAATCAAACTTTTGGTGTTTGTCATTAATTCAAGTCTGTATCTTTTCATCGCCCAATTGGTTGTCAAACACTTTTAACAATGCTTGTACTTACCATAATAATTATTTACTGAAACTAAAGTATCGCTTGCGTCGGCGTCTCTTTGCTCTTTCATTACTTCTACTACGCATATTCCGTATGATATGTCATCTATTTCTGTCAAATAAGGAGGCGTTCCTCCTTTCGGGAAGGCAGGATCTGTAGTAACCACGACCATTTCGTGACCTTGACTGGCGAGTACCTCCGTCAGAGGACGGAACAGTATTTGATGACTAATTGATGGTGTTGGGCAGTATGCGAGAACCCTTGCCGCTTCAATTTGATTTATTTCTAAAATATAAGCCACAACTACGTGCCAGAACGGAACTGACATGTTACTAAATTATAGCAAAACTAATTAATAAGAACTGTTGGTATTTACATGAAATTGCAAATATCACCATGAACACGCAAATTTCAATCATAATATATAGATAGATTATTTGAAATTCGCCATTTTTCTTATTTCTAATTGATTATATATGTATAAGTACATACATTTTAGTGCGTTAGTTTCGCAGAAATTCGAAAATCATTCGACCAATTTGGCTGATTTTTATTTTGTTGCATTCTTATTTGTCAGGCATTTAAACCCAAGTGGGTTGCTAGTATTCAATTTTATAGCAATCAGTTTTTTTAAGACAACAGATGACGTAACTCTCATACTTGATAAATTAAATCTGTTGACGATTTTGCCAATATGGGAGCATGGCCTTGACCCTGTCAAAGTCAAAGCTGACAAATTGGAAACCATGTGGCATAGTTTTGTAGTGTGCTGATAACGAAAATGAGGTCAAAACAAGATGGCAGCCAAAAAAAAAAAAAATTTTTCTTGTTCTGATTTAGTATCAGAACCCAATAAAGAGGTTTGTGACAAAAGCATCATTGTAATGAGGTGGTTTTCTGGGCACGAACACCTACGCTCACCCAGCGCCAACATCTTCTGGTCTGAGTACCTGGAACTGAAACTAGTCCTGACATTATTCACGGCATTCTATTTTTTTTTTAACTAGGCACACTGATGACTCATTTACAATTTCATACCGGAAAATAACATTTAGAAAAATCCTGTGTAAGCATTGTTGAAAGCCGTCCCACTCATCTTTTTAGCACTTCATTCAGACTACTCTTAATAAGATTGTGAGAGAGAAATTACTTAGGTGAGAACTACGTTAAAATTAAATTAAATTGATCTTGATTTTAGCCGTTTCTTAAATTATGAATTTACTTTATTTAAGAAAATAATGCCATTAGATCATTCATGCAAATAATATTTAAATGTTCGCCATCATCTAATACAGAATGTGATTGTTTTCAATAAATAAAATGCAAATCATGGTTTTGTCAAAGATTTTTATTTGGTTTGCGCCTTGTTTTGACCTCATTTCCGGCATCAGCATGCAACAAAACAAATTTTTCCAATTTGTCAGCTTGGACTTTTTAATGTCAAGGCCCTTTTTCCAGATTAGCAAAATCGTCAACAGATTTTATTTATCAAGTATTAGAATTACATCATGGACTATTAATAAAAAAATAAATTGATATCGAACGGTTTATCACGCATAAAATTACCATTTTATCTGCAGCTATCTATTTTCATCCAAATTATCTTCAATATAGCTTGGTCAGGGTGATTAATTAAAATCATAATGTATTTAAGACAGTCCAACAGTTGTTATTTATTAGTTTTGCTATAATCATCATCAAGTAAAATGTCCGTTCCGTTCTGGCACTTAGTTGTGGTGTTATATTTTAGTTATAAGTCAAACTGAAGCAGCAAGGATCCTGGCTTACTTCCCAACTCCGTCCATAAGTCATCAAGTTGTGTTCCGACCTCTAACGGAGGCGCTCGCCAGTCGAGGACACGACGTGGTCGTAGTTACTACAGATCCTGCCTTTCCAAAAGGAGGAACGCCTCCTAACTTGACAGAAATAGACGTCCATGACATATCATATGGAATATGGACAGCAGAAGTAATGAGAGAACAAAGAGGCGCCGACGCAGACGACGTTTTAGCACCACTGAAAACAATGGTACAAGCAATGTAAAAGTGTTTGACAACCAACTGAGAGATGAAAAGATACAGACTTTAATTAATGACAAACACCAAAAGTTTGATTTGCTTCTGTAAGAAGCTTTTTTGGCGCCTATCCTGGCATTTTCTCATATTTATAAGGTACCAGTGATTCAAGTAAGTTCGTTTGGCGCCATTTTAGGAAATTACGAATCAGTGGGCGCTCCTACGCATCCACTGTTGTATCCTCTTAGTAATCGTAGGAAATTGAACAATCTCACAATGTGGGATAAAATGAAGGAATTGTATTATAACTACAAATCAGAAGAAATAATAACGGATAGTTACAGGACCGTAGGAGATTCCATATTAAAACAACACTTTGGGCCAGACGTGCCTACGATTGCTGAATTGATGAATAACATTGACATGTTGTTCATGAACGTATATCCCATGTTTGAAGGCATCCGGCCAGTTCCTCCATCTGTGATCTACATGAGTGGCTTACACCAGAAGCCCACAAAAGAGCTACCAAAGGTACGTATGAGAAAAATCTCTAACAAAGCAATAAAAAAATAAAAATTATGCTTGAAATAATCCTGACTGTAGGCAGGTAGAATTAGTCCACATTAGCTCTAAACAGAAGAAGATTGAAAAGGAGAAAAATACCAGTTCGTAAAGCCAACTAACATTTATTTTTCAGGATCTCAAGTCATACTCGGACTCAGGACTCGTCTAAACATGGTGTGATATACATAAGCTTCGGTACGAATGTGGATCCCTCACTTTTACCGCCGGAGAAAATACAGACACTAATTCGGGTATTCTCTCAACTGCCTTACGATGATCTGTGGAAGTGGAACAAAGATGAGCTGCCTGGACGAACTCACAACATACGGATATCCAAGTGGCTGCCGCAGTCAGGTCTACTGAATGAGGTTTTTTTTAATAATTTGAACAAAGGTCATTTAACTTAATTGGCCTAGTCTCTTACGTCATTTCGATTGTTCTCTAAAGTGGCAGCGCACAATCACGGTGCCATGTATGCGTAGAACACATATAATTACAAAAAAATTGAACATGGTACCCGAATGAGTCGCATTGCCGAGATATTTGAAGGATCGATCGCTATATGAAAACATCACATTCAAATATCCCGGTAACGTGCCACTTTAGGCCATTTAATGTTTTCTCTTCTGAAGTATCCTCAACTCATATAACAGTTTCATGGTGCGCTACAACTTCACGATGCCTAAGCCAGCTTCCATAGAAAAAGTACAAATCATACTGTGACTGGTTTTCACTTGCAACGTAAAAGGAACGTTTTTACATTAACACGTTTGTTACCGTAATTTAAAAGCCATTGTGCCTCACGCGAAGCGAGTCCTTGGCAACAAACGTCTGCTAAGAGAAAGAAAATGAAGAACATTTTAACTGAAAGTGACGGACGGGTGTCATCTGGAAAACACTTCACTGCGTTATCTGGAAAAAAATAATAATAATTTGTAATGTTTTATAGAACATCTAAAAATCAAGCTATTCATAACACAAGGAGGACTGCAATCTACAGACGAGGCTATCACCGCAGGAGTACCACTCATAGGCATGCCGATGTTAGGAGACCAGTATTTCAATGTAGAGAGATATGAGTTTCACAAAATTGGAGTCAGACTCGACATGGAAACGCTGACAGAGGGAAAATTACTAAATGCAATTAACAGGACAATAGGAGACGACAGGTTAGATGTTATTTACATATCTATTTCAGACACAACGACAAAAACAAATCTAGGACAGATTGCAACAAAAGATGATACTACAAATTTCTAGATAACAATAATGCTTCATTATCATCGCATCAGCAAGACGGTCCTGATTTATTAATAACATGCGACAGCAATATAAGAAAATAGAAACGTAATTATAAATGCCCCTTCTCACTTGCAGGTACCGTCGCAACATGGAGCGTTTCCGCAGTTTGATACAGGACGCGCCACAGAGCCCGCTGGAGCGCGCCGTGTGGTGGACGGAGTATGTGCTGCGTCACGGCGGCGCCAAGCACCTGCGCTCACCCAGCGCCAACATCACGTGGGCGGAGTACCTGGAACTGGAACTAGTCCTCATATTACTCGCGGCTTTGTTGACAGCTGTAACACTCACTATACTAGCACTTCGTTTAGTTTATAAGTTTGTGTTAAGGAATTATTTAGGCGCAAGTGACAAAAAATTAAACTAAATTGATCCGGATAGGTGTTGCTAAATCTCTTACCACCCTCGGGTATTAAGTTCCACTATTTTTGAATAGTCAAGGATCAGTGATATGTAAAAAATATTAAACAATGTTTTGTCAATTTATTGTTTAGCTTTTCAATAAATAATTAAGAATATTTTTTTTATTGGTTTGTGTCACTCGTTCGTATTTTGTAATGTTGGATGTAATGGATTATTTTAATGTATATGACGTTAAAATTAAACAAAATTGATCTGGATTTTGTATTCAAGTCCACCCCGCACTTTGATGGTGGCAGGAACGCTTAACTATATTGTATGACTAGCTGACCCTCGGGGCTTCGCTCCCGTCAACTGGCTACCTATCTACCTACCCTGCCTACCCTGCCCCTACCCTACCTACCCTGGCTGCCCTGGCTGCCCTGGCTACCCTGGCTACCCTGACTACCCTGACTACCCTGCCTACCCTGCATACCCTGCATACCCTGCCTACCCTGCCTAACCTGCCTACCCTGCCTACCCTGCCTACCCTGGCTACCCTGCCTACCCTGACTACCCTGCCTACCCTTCCTACCCTGCCTACCCTGGCTGCCCTGCATACCCTGCCTACCCTGCATACCCTGCCTAACCTGCCTACCCTGTCTACCCTGCCCCTACCCTGCTTACCCTGGCTACCCTGCCTACCCTGGCTGCCCTGGCTACCCTGCCTACCCTGCCTACCCTGCCTACCCTGGCTACCCTGGCTACCCTGGCTACCCTGCCTACCCTGGCTACCCTGGCTACACTGGCTAACCTGGCTACACTGGCTAACCTGGCTACCCTGGCTACCTTGCCTATCCTGCCTACCCTGCCTATCCTGCCTATCCTGCCTACCCTTACTACCCTGACTACCCTGCCTACTCTGCCTACCCTGCATACCCTGACTACACTGATTACCCTGCCTACCCAGCCTACCCTGGCTACACCGGCTAACCCAGCTACCCTGGCTACACTGCCTGCCCTGCCTACCCTGCCTACCCTACCTACCCTGCCTACCCTGCCTACCCTGCCTAACCTGCCTACCCTGCCTACCCTGCCTACCCTGCCTACCCTGCCTACCCTGCCTACCATGCCTACCCTGCCTACTCTGCCTACCCTGCCTACCCTGCCTACCCTGCCTACCCTGCCTATCCTGCCTACCCTGCCTACCATACCTACAAATTTTTATCTATCATCAATAGTTTTCTCAGCGCACGCCAAATAATGTATTTTACAGGCAACATTTTGCTACCTTGGGTTACATTATTGCAATTTTCATAAGGATCTCTATTTTTTTGGATTTATATTATAGCCCATGACACTCAGGAAAAAAATAGCTTTGTACTGGTGAAAGAATTTTCAAAATCGGTTCTGTAGATCCAGAGATTACTCCTTACAACGTCACAAACCCACAAACTTTACCTCTTTATAATATTACTAGCTGACCCTCGGGGCTTCGCTCCCGTCAATTGCCTACCTATCCTGGCTACCCTGCCTACCTTGCCTATCCTGCCTACCATGCCTACCTTGCCTACCATACCTGCCCTGCCCCTACCCTGCCTACCCTGGCTACCCTGCCAACCCTGCCTGCCCTGCCTACCCTGCCTACCCTGCCTAACCTGCCTACCCTGCCTATCCTTCCTACCCTGTCTATCCTGCCTACCCCTGGCTACCCTGCCTACCCTGCCTACCCAGCCTACCCTGCCTACCCTACCTACCCTGCCTACCCTGCCCCTACCCTGGCTACCCTGCCTACCCTGACTTTCCTGCCTACCCTGCCTACCCTGCCTACCCTGCCTACCCTGCCTAACCTGCCTACCCTGCCTACTCTGCTTACCATGCCTACCCTGCCTACCCAGCCTACCCTGCCTACCCTACCTATCCTGCCTACCCTGCCTTTCCTGCCTACCCTGCCTATCCTGCCTACCCTGCCTATCTTGCCTACCCTGCCTACCCTGCCTACTATGCTTACCCCGCCTACCCTGCCTACCCTGCCTTTCCTGCCTATCCTGCCTATCCTGCCTATCCTGCCTACCCTGCCTACCCTGCCTACCCTGCCTACCCTGCCTACCCTGCCTACCCTGCCTACCCTGCCTTTCCTGCCTACCCTGCCTTTCCTGCCTACCCTGCCTTTCCTGCCTACCCTGCCTATCTTGCCTACCCTGCCTACTCTGCTTACCCTGCCTAACCTGCCTACCCTGCCTACCCTGACTACTCTGCTTACCCTGCCTACCCAGCCTACCCTGCCTACCCAGCCTACCCTGCCTACCCAGCCTATCCTGCCTACCCTACCTATCCTGCCTACCCTGTCTTTCCTGCCTACCCTGCCTACCCTGCCTACCCTGCCTACTCTGCTTACCCTGCCTACCCAGCCTACCCTACCTATCCTGCCTACCCTGCCTTTCCTGCCTTTCCTGCCTTTCCTGCCTACCCTGCCTATCCTGCCTACACTGCCTATCCTGCCTACCCTGCCTACCCTGCCTACCCTGCCTTTCCTGCCTTTCCTGCCTTTCCTGCCTACCCTGGCTATCTTGCCTACCCTGCCTGCCCTGCCTACTCTGCTTACCCGGCCTACCCTGCCTTTCCTGCCTACCCTGCCTTTCCTGCCTACCCTGCCTATCCTGCCTACCCTGCCTACCCTGCCTATCTTGCCTACCCTGCCTACCCTGCCTACCCTGCCTTTCCTGCCTATCCTGCCTACCCTGCCTACCCTGCCTACCCTGCCTTTCCTGCCTACCCTGCCTTTCCTGCCTACCCTGCCTATCTTGCCTACCCTGCCTACTCTGCTTACCCTGCCTAACCTGCCTACCCTGCCTACCCTGACTACTCTGCTTACCCTGCCTACCCAGCCTACCCTGCCTACCCAGCCTATCCTGCCTACCCTACCTATCCTGCCTACCCTGTCTTTCCTGCCTATCCTGCCTACCCTGCCTACCCTGCCTAACCTGCCTTTCCTGCCTACACTGCCTTTCCTGCCTACCCTGCCTATCCTGCCTACACTGCCTATCCTGCCTACCCTGCCTACCCTGCCTTTCCTGCCTTTCCTGCCTACCCTGGCTATCTTGCCTACCCTGCCTGCCCTGCCTACTCTGCTTACCCGGCCTACCCTGTCTTTCCTGCCTACCCTGCCTTTCCTGCCTACCCTGCCTATCTTGCCTACCCTGCCTACCCTGCCTTTCCTGCCTTTCCTGCCTACCCTGCCTATCCTGCCTACTCTGCTTACCATGCCTTGCCTATCCTGCCTACTCTGCTTACCATGCCTACCCTGCCTACCCTGCCTACTCTGCTTACCCTGCCTACCCTGCCTACTCTGCCTACTCTGCCTAACCTGCCTATCCTACCTACCCTACCTACTAATTTGTATCTATCATCAATAGTTTTCTCAGCGCACGCCAAATAATGTATTTTACTGACAACATTTTGCTACCTTGGGTTACATTTTTGCGATTTTCATAAGGATCTCTATTTTTTTTGAAAATATTTTATAGCCTATGACACTCAGGAATAATGTAGCTTTCTACCGGTGCAAGAATTTTCAAAATCGGTTCAGTAGATCCAGAGATTACCCCTTACAACGTCACAAACTCACAAACTCACAAACTCACAAACTCACAAACTTTACCTCTTTATAATATTAGTATAGATTAGTATAGATTAATTTTTTTGACATTATTTGCTAAAGTGTAAAGGTTTTTATTGTACCGAATCTGCTCAACTTATATGTTATGTTACAAAAAAGGATTTTTGTACTGTTGTATTTGTATATTTTTAGGGTTCCGTACCCAAAGGGTAAAAACGGTACCCTATTACTAAGACTCCACGATCCGTCTGTCTGTCTGTCCGTCTGTCACCAGGCTGTATTTCATGAACCGTGATAGCTAGACAGTTGAAATTTTCACAGACGATGTTTTTCTGTTGCCGCTATAACAACAAATAACAACTAAAAACAGAATAAAATAAATATTTAAGTGGCGCTCCCATACAACAAACGTGATTTTTTTGCCGTTTTTTTGCGATAATGGTACGGAACCCTTCGAGCGCGAGTCCGACTCGCACTTGGCCAGTTTTTTTTTTGTTTAGAATAAAGAATAAGAAAAGAATGAGAATGAGTGATGATCATTCTGATCGAGGAATAGCAATATCCCCGCCAGAACCCCCTCAATACGCGCAGCCCTCAGTAAATAGATTCGAAGTATCTATGTCTACGATATGCTAGGCTTGGTGTTACTGAATTACACAGTCACACATGTACCAGTGTGAACCAGTTTTATAAAAAAAAAATGCAAAGCAGCACGTTGGCCAAATATATAGCACGACACTTAGGCGAATAATGTCATGGCATCATTGAAATGATATGCAGTCTTTATGAAACATTCTGTTGTTAGAGAATATCATGATATTAAAAAAAACGTCCTTGAAGCCTATCGACTATCAGCAACCACGCATCGCACAATATAGTATAGGCACAGAAGGTTGACTCAATACAACGAACGAAAAGATCGCAGACAGACACGTTTTAGGCGCGGATAGACCAAGATTTCAGAACGTACTAGCCTACGTATATGTTCGCTTGTTCTTATTTACACATTTTGTGCATACATCTGGAGTCTTTGGTAAGCTGGCCCGCTCGGCGCTCGCTACTGGAACCGCGAGTCCACTTGTACACATAGTTTATTTTCTGTATTTTTATTGGTTATCTGGACCCACATTTAAACTTAAAAAAAATATCTATTGTGTAAAACTACCTGCGATGGAAAGTTCGTATTGTAAAGTGTCTGAAATAATAGAATAGAAAACATTTATTCGACACAGATACAATACAACAGAAGCAATGATCTGTCATTGCTTCTGTTGTATTGTAAGTGATGGTAGAAAAGTTCAATAAAAAATTGCGCTGAGCATCCCATACCGAAAGGGTTACCAATCCAGCATTTGTTCGACTTGATTTGCTTCTTTACTTTAACGGGGTCATGGTCGTGCCCCCAGATAATACAATCGTAAATGATTTAGTTATAATAACTTGCCTTGACAAATTATATCTGAAAAATTAAGCTTATTTAGATAGGCAAATGCTAAACAGTATCAACATGCATGAATTACTGTTTCATTTGAAACTATAATTATCTATTAGCAGGGTATACAAGAATGACCTTCGAATATTAGTTGTCATCATGAATTGCGTTTTCTTAATTATGTAACATAAGCCATATCTATTCAAGAACTCGTGTATTACACTTATATAAAGTCAGATGAAGATTTGTTATTTATTAGTTTCCATACAGTTCAAGTAACATGTCGGTTTCTTGGTGCTTATTTGTGATTTATATTTTAGTTCTAAGTCAAGTTGAAACGGCGAGGATTCTGGCGTACTTCCCAACTCCGTCCATCAGTCATCAAGTAGTGTTCCGTCCTCTGACGGAGGCGCTCGCAAGTCGAGGTCATGAAGTCACCGTCGTTACCGCAGATCCTGCTTTCCCGAAAGAAAGAACTCCGCCTAACTTGACAGAAATAGACGTCCATGACATATCCTACGGAGTATGGATAGCAGAAGTAATGAAAGAACAAAGAGGCGTAAAAGAAGACGACATTTTAGCACCGATGATTGGAATGGTGCAAGCACTGTTAAAAGTGTTTGACAACCAACTGAAAGAAGAAAAAGTGCAGACATTAATTAATGACAAGCAAATACAATTTGATTTGCTACTGCTAGAAGCATTTTTTGAACCAGCTCTGGCATTTTCTCATATTTATAAAGCACCAGTGATTCAAGTTAGTTCGTTTGGCGCCGTTCATCCAAATTATGAATCAGTGGGCGCTCCCACGCATCCGTTGTTGTATCCAACTAATACTCGACGTAAACTGAACAATCTCACATTGAGGGCGAAAGTTACAGAATTGTATTATAACTACAAGATCAACACATTAATGTGGGACAGTTGGAACACCTTAGGCAATAGCATAATAAGAGAACATTTTGGACCGGACACACCTCAGGTTTCGGAATTGTTAAATAACATTGACATGTTGTTCCTGAACATACATCCCCTGTTTGAGGGCGTCCGACCAGTTCCACCATCTGTGATCTACATGAGCGGCTTACACCAAAAACCTACAAAAGAACTACCGAAGGTACGTTTAGAAAACATTTTTTTTCCCTTTAAGGCAGCAAGTAATAATATAAAGTATTCCTAAAACCACCAACATTTATTTTCAGGATCTCAAGTCATACTTAGACTCGTCTAAACATGGTGTGATATACATAAGCTTCGGTACAAATGTGGATCCCTCACTTTTACCGCCGGAGAAAATACAGACACTAATTCGGGTGTTCTCTCAACTGCCTTACGATGTTCTGTGGAAGTGGAACAAAGATGAGCTGCCTGGACGGACTCACAACATACGGATATCCAAATGGCTACCGCAGTCAGATCTGTTGAGTGAGTTTTATTTTTACAAAGGAAATTAAACTAAATTGGCCTATTTGTATGGTAAAAATATGTTAATAATTTGTAATGTTTTATAGAGCATCCAAAAATCAAGCTGTTTATAACACAAGGAGGACTGCAGTCAACAGACGAGGCTATCACTGCCGGAGTTCCACTTATCGGTATGCCGATGTTAGGAGACCAGTGGTTTAATGTGGAGAGATACGAGTTCCACAAGATTGGAGTCAGAGTCGACATGGAAACGCTGACAGAAGAAAATTTAAAAGATGCTATTGCTATGACAGTAGGAAATGACAGGTTTGTACTCGAAAAAGTCTCATTTTATTTAAACAAGGCGATAACAAACGGTGTAAACTGTAAACCTTGTAGGAACAAATCAGACACGCGCTTCACACTCGCACTACCCAAAATTTTGTTGAAATTAAAACTACAACTAGACTTTAAAATAAGTAGTCGCATATTGGTAATTCGCACGATGATTTTGAAATATTTATCGCTTTTTTGTTCGCCTTAGAGACACAACTTTACAAATAAATTACACTATGTATTACAAATTTAATTCTAAATATTTATATCAAATTATTAAAACATTATAACTAACTGTTTAGACGTGATGCTCAATTTAAAATGAGTGATATTTTATGTAAAAACTCTTTCTCACCTGCAGCTACCGTCGCAACATGGAGCGTTTCCGCAGTGTGATACAGGACGCGCCACAGAGCCCGCTGGAGCGCGCCGTGTGGTGGACGGAGTATGTGCTGCGCCACGGCGGCGCCAAGCACCTGCGCTCACCCAGCGCCAACATCACGTGGGCGGAGTACCTGGAACTGGAACTAGTCCTGACATTACTTGCGGTATTGTTGACAGCCGTCGCACTCGTCATTCTAGCACTTCGTTTAGTTTATAAGTTGGTCTTAAAGAATTATTTAGGTGTAATTGATGTAAAAATTAAAAGATATTGATCTGGACAGATTTCTACTCTCTCTTCTTTAGCTTATACCTATTCAATACCTTTGCCCACTGTGTATAAAAATGATATATCTATTAGTAAGACAAAATTTCTGCCTGTTTCGACTACTTCTGCTATCGCGCCTCTCTGAAAACCCTATATTTTACTATCTTACAACAAATCTGATAACAACGAAACGACTTATAAAGACGTAATTTTTTTAGTTTATCAATTTATCTGATGATGAATACTATTTCATGATTAATTAGTATCATTTCGGGTTAATATTTAAAATTATATAGTTTTAAATATCTTTATTCTCATTAAAACAAAAGTCACTTACTTGAGAAAATAAATAAGAAATATTACCCCAGTGAGGGTAACATACGAATATCTAAGTGGCTGCCGCAGTAAGATTGACTGACTGAGTCTTTAAATGTTTTTAGCTTTTTATAGCATTTTGAAGTACGAACAAATAAAAATCCTGCGTTATATTGTTGGAAAATTTAAACGATCGTATTAATCATGATTGTAATGTTTTATAGAGCATCCGAAAATCAATTTGTTCTTAACACAAAGAAGCCTGCAATCATTAGATAAGGCTATCACCGCAAGAGTACCATTCATCGGCATGCCGATGATAGGTGACCAGTGGTTAAATGTAGAAAGATATGAGTTCTAAAAAATTGAGGCCATACTTAAAATTTACTCGCTAACAGAAGAAACATTTAAGAATGTCATTAATAAAACAATTGAAGACGACGAGTATTTTTTTATCAATTTGATTAAAATTATGGTGTCAATTTTAAATTTTTTACCTCAATAAATCCACTATTTCATACTTAATAAGCCTCTTTCAAGTCAATAAGTCTACATATGTGCTTGTTTTCGCTCATTATATAGAGTCTAATGTTTGTAGTTATTTACATATTTTGTGCACACATCTTGTCGATGGAAAGTCGTGAAGTATCTACTCGACTTTGATGTGATCATGGTCGTGCCCCTAGATAATCCTATCATAAATAGTCATGATTGAGATACGATAACTATAGTTAATAGTTACTATGGACAATAGTACAATATAGAAATAAATAACATTGAAGTGTCTGTTTATAATATATCTTAATATATATAAATCTCGTGTCACAATGTTTGTCCTCAATGGACTCCTAAACCAATTAACCGATTATAATAAAATTCGCACACCATGTGCAGTTCGATCCAACTTGAGAGATAGGATAGTTTAAATCTCAAATTATAGTCGCAATTTTAATTTATTGCTAATTATTTGTCTGTTATTATTTGACAGTCACAATTATCTGTTAACTCCAAATGTAGGTAGGGTAGGGTAGGTAGGGTAGGTAGGGTAGGTAGGGTAGGTAGGGTAGGTAGGGTAGGTAGGGTAGGTAGGGTAGGTAGGGTAGGTAGGGTAGGTAGGGTAGGTAGGGTAGGGTAGGGTAGGTAGGGTAGGGTAGGTAGGGTAGGGTAGGTAGGGTAGGGTAGGTAGGGTAGGGTAGGTAGGGTAGGGTAGGTAGGGTAGGGTAGGTAGGGTACTTTAGGTAGGGTAGGGTAGGTAGGGTAGGGTAGGTAGAGTTGGGTAGATAGTGTTAGGTAGGGTAGATGAAGTTTGGTGTTTTTATGGCAAAACAAAGTTTGCCGGGTCAGCTAGTATATATATATAATGAGGTACCCACTATTAACAAAAATACCATTATTTTAAATATGTATTTCTGTCTGTCTGTTTCGGGTAATCTCCATAACGGCTGGACCGAATTTAACAGGACTTTTAATGGCAGATGGTGTAGGAGGACCTAGGTGTACTTTTATTTTAGAAAAAAAAGTTAGGGATCCATGAAAAAAAAAAACTTATTTTTTTAGTTTTTACAATCTCGAAGCAGACGAAATCATGGGAAACAGCTGGTCTTAAAATAAACGGCATTATCATGCATGAATTGCTTCTTCAGTTGAAACATTATAATCTTTGAAAATTGTCTACATGAACGACATAGAGTGATACTAGTCAGTTGTCTTAATTATGTAACTAAAGCTATAATATCAGTGTTAAACTACTTTGTATATGACACTACTTATATAAAGTCAGATGAACATTTGTTAATTATTAGTTTCCACACAGTTCAAGTAACATGTCGGTTTTGTGGAACTTATTTGTGGCTTATATTTTAGTTCTTAATCAAGTTGAAACGGCGAGGATCCTGGCTTACTTCCCATGTCCGTCCATCAGTCATCAAGCAGTGTTCCGTCCTCTGACGGAGGCGCTCGCCAGTCGAGGACACGAAGTCACAGTCGTCACCACAGATCCTGCCTTCCCGAAAGGAGGAACTCCGTCTAACCTGACAGAAATAGATGTCCACGATTTATCATAAGGAATATGGAGAGCAGAAGTAATGAAAGAGCAAAGAGGAAAAAAAGGAGACGACATTTTAGCACCGATAATTAGAATGCTGCAGACACTGTTAAAAGTGTTTGACAACCAACTGAAAGAAGAAAAAGTGCGGACTTTAATTAATGACAAGCAAATACAATTTGATTTGCTACTGCTAGAAGCATTTTTTGTATCAGCCCTGGTATTTTCTCATATTTATAGGGCACCAGTGATTCAAGTTAGTTCGTTTGGCGCCGTTCATCCAAATTATGAATCGGTAGGCGTTCCGACGCATCCGTTGTTATACCCAACATATAATCGACGAAAACTGAACAATCCAACAATGTGGGAGAAGTTGACCGAATTGTATTATAACTACAAGATCAACGAATTAACTTGGGATAGTTGGGACACCTTAGGCAATAGCATATTAAGAGAACATTTTGGACCGGACACACCTCAGGTTTCGGAATTGTTTGTGTGTGTTTGAAGGCATACGACCAGTTCCTCCATCTGTGATCTACATGAGCGGCTTACACCAAAAACCTACAAAAGAACTACCGAAGGTACGCATGTAAGATAAAAATATTTTCCCTATGAACGCCAGCAAGTAATATTATCAAGTATAATATCAACCAACATTTATTTTTCAGGATCTGAAGTCATACTTAGACTCGTCTAAACATGGTGTGATATACATAAGCTTCGGTACAAATGTCGATCCCTCACTTTTACCGCCGGAGAAAATACAGACACTAATTCGGTCGTTCTCTCAATTGCCTTATGATATTCTGTGGAAGTGGAACAAAGATGAGCTGCCTGGACGAACTGACAACATCCGGATATCCAAATTGTTGCCGCAGTCAGATCTACTGAGTGAGCTTTTTATATTTTTAGTTTTATCAGTTTGTAGCAAGTGCAAATAAAAATCCTTGTATTGTTGGAAAATTTAACGATCGTATTAATAATGTTTTCAATGTTTTATAGAGCATCCAAAAATCAAGCTGTTCATAACACAAGGAGGACTGCAATCAACAGACGAAGCTATCACCGCAGGTGTACCACTCATCAGCATGCCGATGATAACAGACCAGTATTTCAATGTAGAGAGATATGAGTACCTTAGTATTGGAGTAAGAGTGGACATGGAAACGCTAACAGAGGAAAAATTACTAAATGCAATTAACAGGACAGTAGGAGATGGCAGGTAAGATGTGATTTACATATACTGCATATCTGCTAAACTGATTCCGGGTGTAACGACAAAATATAATGTAGGACAGATTGCAACAAAAGATAACACTACAGATTCCTTGACAATGATAATGCTTCCTTATCACCACATCAGCTAGACGGCTCGGATTTATAAACAGCACGCGACAGCTATAATAATAAATGCCCCTTCTCACTTGCAGCTACCGTCTCAACATGGAGCGTTTCCGAAGTGTGATACAGGACGCGCCACAGAGCCCGCTGGAGCGCGCCGTGTGGTGGACGGAGTATGAGCTGCGTCACGGCGGCGCCAAGCACCTGCGCTCACCCAGCGCCAACATCACATGGGCGGAGTACCTGGAACTGGAACTAGTCCTGACATTACTTGCGGCATTGTTGACAGCCGTCGCAGTTATTATTCTAGCACTTCTTTTCATCTATAAATTTGTGTTAAGGAATTATTTAGGTATAAGTGACTTTAAAATTAAACGAAATTGATCTGAATTTTAGGCGTTTCTCAGTTATGGTCATGAATGAACATTGTAAGATGCTAGATCTCAAACCACCCTCGGGTATCAAGTAACCATTCTTTGGATAGCCAAGGTCCATTGATGTGTAAAAAAATAATAAAAATGTATTGTTTTGATGTTCAATAAAGAATTAAGAAACGCCTAAAATTTAGGTCAATTTGGTCTGAATTTTAGGCGATTCTTAGTTGTGGCCTTGAATGAAAATTGTTGGAGGCTAAATCTCCAACCGCCCTCGGGTATCAAGTAACTAAACTACTTTGGACAGCCGAAGTCCATTGATACGTAAAAAAACAATTTTGTGTTTTTATCGCACGCGTCTTGGCAAGAAAGTAAACCGTTGAAAAAATAAATGATCTGGTTTTCCTTTTTATTTGATTCAAGTATTCGCATATTTGTTATACGCAAGAAAGGTTTTCTTATTATTATGAAATTATTTACCCCACGATATGATTAGAAAAAGTTAGTGAGTAATAAAAAAAACGTTTCGGGTAAAGTTGTTAGAATCAGTTTTCTAATTTCCTAAATTTCCAGAGATTTGAGATTTTCCGCTGTATCTATTGTCTGAGTTATCGGCTATTGTAAACACATCATCTTTCTCAGATTTACGCTCTGATCTCATGTAAGTCAATAAACTATTGCCACATCTGTAGTAAGTCTCGCTCAATACATAATGAGTCGTGTAAATATCCCGAAAATGATTCATGTTTCCGTCGTATTTTCGAGTGGCCTGCTTAAGGCTCACTTCCGAGCAGAATGGCTCCTGCAACACTAACGCAGCGTCATTGAAATTCGCAGAAAGTAGATCCTTAGCGCCGTGAAATATGAGTCGCGTTCGAAAGTCAAATCACTCTGCAATTTCCAGCGTCGTCGTGGCGTCAGTTTTGTCGGGTCTGCTTGGAAGTGAAGCTTTACGTATGTCCTATTAATTATCTTCTTAATTGTTTTACATCAGTTACCGATTTTACGAGCTGAATATATATATATATATGTATTTATTTCTAACATTTATTTTTATTACGTCGCCGTCTGATGATGATGGCTGTAGCATTTGTCTCATCGAATTTTGCTTTGTTTCGCTAAAGGCCGGTTTTATAACTTGAGTATTTCGACTTAAGTACGTTGCAAACTCTAATTTTATGTCAAAAAACGCGATATGTAGATTTTGACAAAAACAGAACTTCATATTATTCCAAATTCAGAAATCAGGAGCAGTAATTCTAAGTAGGTTCTCCTTGAAATAATAGGTTTGAAACACTATTCGCCGTTCAAGGGCCGATGACTTTTGTTTTATCGATTTGATTTCTTGATACTGGCAAATAAAATACTTCTAGAACTGCACTCCCAAGTAAATAGTATTGTAGGTTTAATAAAATATTGTAGGTTTTGGGTTCGAACCCAGGCATGAGCTTTACTTTCCGTAAATTATTTCATTACCACTGCTCCCAAAACGCTGAATGAAAACACCGTGAGGAAACGAATGAAACCGGCATGTATTAGAACCAAACATTTGAAGATATGTGACATCCTCCAACCCGCACTGGGCCCGCGTGGCATATTACGGCCCATTCCCTCTCACAGAGAGGATGCCTGCAGGTATAAAGGACCAAATGGGAGTCCACTCTATCCTATCCTACACTGTATTGTAATATTACTTTGGAAAACAGTTACTGCAATTTATAATCTTTATGGTTCCCCGTGGCTGCTGATTACAGTTACACGCGTTTTTCTTATCATTTGCGGTTAGTAACCAATTTAAATCTTATACTATCACAATACATTTAGTTTTATTTTGATTGTACATAATATATCTATGATTACCACACTAATATTATAAAGGCGAAAGTTTGTGAGTGTGTTTGTATGTTTGTTACTCTTTCACGCAAAAACTACTGAACGGATCTTAATGAAATTGGGCACATGGATAGATTATAGTCTGGAATAACACATAGGATACTTTTTAACCCTAGAATATGTTCCCTTCGGATAATTTTCTCAACTTCGATATTCACGCGGGCAAAGCCGCTGGCATAAGCTAGTAAGAAATATTGTAGTTCAGATAAGCAAATCAGATGGATTTTAGATTTAACAGATGTGATGATGCAGTTTGATCATATTTAGGCATCTATAACCAATTTCTTAGGACGCTATTACATTTTTCTACAAATAACAGTGCTTTTCAGGTACAATTTTAATGTATATGCAATCACAGATGTGAAGATATCATGGTATTAATTTAAAGATAATATATTCAGCTCCAGATTGGCATCAGAAAAATTGCATGACATCATACAAAATTTTCGCACAAATACGTTTTGCCCATCACAATAATCGCAAAAATATTAAAAAAGTAGGGTCCGAATAGGTCCCAGTTTAGTTAATTTTACAGCATTTTTTATCTTCAAAGTTATAAAAAAATTGCGGTATATATAGTCCTTTACAGGTTCAGATAATTAATTTTTACCCAAATCAATATATATTTTAATTATTAGCTAAAATAAAAACACTTGCCGACTTCTTCATACATTTTGCACTAGAAGCTTATCATTCCGCGCTCAGAAGCGCTCGTGGAAGGACGAGCGTATCGCTTTTTTGCAAAAAATAAATACGATAAAAGTAATAGAAAAGATTGTAGTGTGCATGCGTGAGTCGTATGTCGTGATCGAAAGGAGTTGATATTTTACCGGACCGAAATTAAAGTATGTTTGAGTTTCCTTTTATTATTAGAATGTGATTTAAAAATTATGTTGGGTATGATCGGAATTTGGATAGGTATTGTTAAGCAGTTGTTGACAAGGTTGAGAAATGGATGGGTGGGTTTAAGCAGCTCTTAGTAAGGTTAGGATTTGGATGGGTAAGGTTAAGCTGGCGGCGGTGAAGGTTAGAAGTGGATGGGTGGGAGGAGATTTATGATTTGAACCGGTTTGTATGTATGACGAATACGGTCAAACCAAAATACAAGATGACGGCGACGAAAATTTGCCATCTTTTCGTCACAGGTGTCATTGTCATGTTTTTTGGCGTCGCTTATATCTAATATGGGGTCAAAACCAAAATACAAGATGGCGCCGACAAAAATCTGACATTTTTGCGTCATGGGTGTCATTGTCATGGATTTTGGGGTCGCTCATATCGAATACGGGGTCAAAACCAAAATACAAGATGGCGCCGACGAAAATTTTACCGCTTTTCGATATGGGTGTCATTTTCATGGTTTTTGGCGTCGCTTATATCTAATATGGGGTCAAAACCAAAATACAAGATGGCGCCGACGAAAATTTGACCGCTTTTCGATATGGGTGTCATTTTCATGGTTTTTGGCGTCGCTTATATCTAATATGGGGTCAAAACCAAAATACAAGATGGCGCCGACGAAAATTTGACATCTTTTCGTCATGGGTGACATTTTCATAGTTTTTGGGTAGTGTGTCATTAGCTGATGCTCATTATGTAATACTCCAAAAATTTTTGATGGTAATATTTTATATAATATGTAATGCAAAATGTTCAAGTCATTTTTAGGGTTGCCCCTATTACTAAGACTCTGCGGTCCGTCTGTCTGTCTGTCTGTCACCAGGCTGTATCTCATGAACCGTGATAGCTAGGCAGTTGAAATTTTCACAGATGATGTATTTCTGTTGACGCTATAACAACAAATACTAAAACAGAATAAAATAAATATTGGGGCTCCCATACAAAAAACGTGTTTTTTTTGCCGGTTTTTTGCAATAATGGTACAAAACCCGTCGTGCGCGAGTCCGACTCGCACTTGGCCGGTTTTTTAATCCTTGTGACCGGAAATTATTTCGTTTTAGGTATCTACTTATTTTACGTTGCATTTTTGTAAAAATACCTACTTACTACAACAAAGTGAAAGCTAATTCTTTTTTCGAAAGTCGGTGTCGGTATCTATTGTTTTTCGTTTTTTGACACGGAAAAGTTATTATTTTTCTCTTTTTAGTTTTTGTTGGTACCCCATATTGGGTAGGTATACTAAATAAATCTGTTAACCCCCTAAAAACGCACAAGCGTGATTTTATATTATGGTATAGTGAAAACAAAACATAACTATACTATCACACTAATCGCAGGTCATTTACTATTTGTTATTGAAGAGTTCCATTGTCGATCTCCGAAGATCTTTATCATATCCTAATATATTATACAATAAAACCTTCCCTGAAAACACACACATTAATCGACGTAAACCCGATAGTATCGGATAAGTAGTTTTAAAGAAAATCGCGGATACATACGGGTCGAATAGATAGAGCACCTCCTTTTTTTGAAGTCGGTTGAAAATAATAACCTACTTTTTACGACGACGGTTTGTAACAGTTACCAAATGCATTTTCAAAGTGCCAACTAACCTTCCTGAATCAACTTCAATAAAATTAAAAAATAATATCAAGGACCAATATTATTTGAGTGGTGTATAAAATCGAGCGCTCAGTAGTTTCAATGAGTGCGTGCGCGTAATGTTGTTGTGTGCTACTAGATACCTAAATTTGAGTTCGTCGAAAATGTAACAGCGTCCTTAATGGTAGCGTTTTAGGTTTACCAGTGTTTTTTACGATTACAGATGATAAAAAAAAACAATTCTTCTTTTTTTTGGGTGAGGATGTGGCCACCTCTGGTGTCAGAGTTAATTAAGCCGCCTCTAAGAACCCCACATGTCTCTGACTTGGATATTTCAGACTTACATTAACTATTGAGAAAAAATCAGAAACTAATTTATTTCAAACTAATACATTATTGATATCAGAAACAACTAAATATTTAAGTATGTACTAAGCTGCCGCCCGCGGCTCCACCTGCGTGGTATTAGTACTTCCCCCAATATCTTTATAAATTGTAGCCTATATGTTATTCTGATGTATTTATTTATTTATTTAGACTTCATGCACAAAAGGTACAAAGGCGGACTTAATGCCTTAGGCATTCTCTACCAGTCAACCAAGGGTGGTGAAGATATAACATGGCAGGTGCATTGTTTAATAATAAAAATAGAACCAATTATTATATAAAATACTAAAACAGGTAAAATACACATACATATATATAGAAAATAATATATACTTACTTATGTATAAGCTATATTTCTGTAAAGTTTCATCAAAATCAACTATTCCGTAGTTTTTGCTTGGCAGAAGAGTAACAAACATCCATCCATTCATCCTCACAAACTTTCAAGTTTATAATAGTAAGTAAGATTATCAAGGTTAAGAAATGAATAACAGCGTTCCACAAGGAGGCATAATTGGTCCCACGAGCTAATTATATTTTTCTTACTGCTATGGAATACTGAGATTCTACCTACTAATCTTAATATATATAAATCTCGTGTCACAATGTTTGTCCTCAATGGACTCCTAAACCACTTAACCGATTATAATAAAATTCGCACACAATGTGCAGTTCGATCCAACTTGAGAGATAGGATAGTTTAAATCTCAAATTATAGTCGCAATTTTAATTTATTGCTAATTATTTGTCTGTTATTATTTGACAGTCACAATAACCTGACGCTATAACTCCAGAACGCACGAACCGATTTCCACGGTTTTGCATTCGTTGGAAAGGTCTCGGGCTCCGTGAGGTTTATAGGGTAAGTAGGGTAGGGTAGGTAGGGTAGGGTAGGTAGGGTAGGTAGGGTAGGGTAGGTAGGGTAGGGTAGGTAGGGTAGGGTAGGTAGGGTAGGGTAGGTAGGGTAGGTAGGGTAGGGTAGGAAGGGTAGGGCAGGTAGGGTAGGGTAGGTAGGGTAGGGTAGGTAGGGTAGGTAGGGTAGGGTAGGAAGGGTAGGGCAGGTAGGGTAGGGTAGGTAGGGTAGGGTAGGTAGGGTAGGGTAGGTAGGGTAGGATAGGGTAGGTAGGGTAGGTAGGGTAGGTAGGGTAGGTAGGGTAGGTAGGGTAGGTAGGTTAGGTAGGGTAGGTAGGGTAGGTAGGGTAGGTAGGTTAGGTAGGGTAGGTAGGGTAGGTAGGGTAGGTTAGGGTAGGTAGGGTAGGGTAGGTAGGGTAGGGTAAGTAGGGTAGGGTAGGTAGGGTAGGGTAGGTAAGTTAGGGTAGGTAGGGTAGGGTAGGTAGAGTAGGGTAGGTAGGGTAGGGTAGGTAGAGTTGGGTAGATAGTGTTAGGTAGGGTAGATGAATGTTTGGTGTTTTTATGGCAAAACAAAGTTTGCCGGGTCAGCTAGTATAATATAAAAATTGTCAAAACGATGACCAGGAAAACTAGGATGACCGATGAAGAAAGTAAACAAAAACTGGTAATCCGGTGTGGTTTTCTTTGAAAAAGTCGCTTAGTAATGTTTGTGTAGTATCAACAACGTCTAACTACTTTTCATGACGTCAATAATAATTGTAGGGTTTTCACGTCTTCAGGTGTAAATTCTTCGTCATTACTTGTTACCTAAGCATTTACACAGTTATTGACTAGTAACTATTAAAAAACAACAATACATTTAATTAATTTATTGGCCTTTGTTTGTTTGTATATGAATGACGCTGAAGTTTGACTCATCAAGTCTTCACATAAATTGTCGCAGAACATGAATTATTTTAATAAGGGTATAACAATAATATAATAATATTAAATTGTTTTATTTGAGCCAACATAGGCACCATTTTTGTTAGTACAAACCTTAGATACTACAACTTACACACTAGGATTAGTAACAAATTTAAGAATAGTATACAACTTAGTGAGTCATGTACTTACGAGGTAATAATTTATGCGGACAATGATTCCGCATGAGATGCCTCAGCACAGGAGCTCTCGGGTCCTCAGCCACGACTTTCAGGATGCTATTGCCACTCTCCCGAATCCTCCTCACAATAATATAGCGATACACACAAACTTTACTCTGTACCTGTCATTTCTCTGTGCGTGTTTGCTGAAAAAATAGGTAAAGGTCATAGCAGGTGGCTTTCTGTAGTTTTTAAATAGACTTTCCAAAAAGGAGGAGGTTCTATGTTCGGCTGTATGTATGTTTTTTTTGTGTTTGTTCACCGATTACTTCGTAAATTATGGAACGATTTTGAAAATATATATTTTTGTTTGAAAGGGTTTACTTTCGAAGTGGTCCCATTGTCAAGTCAGAATGGTATGAGGGTATCCCATGGAAATCGAGGGAACTCCTCGAATTTTGTAGGCATAGCGATTTTGGAATTTTCATCTTAATGGCAAACATTTGCATTCAAAAAGTATAATTTGGTGAAGTGGAACTGATGAAGAAGACAACAGATGGTCTATGTTTTGGATATAACGTATCCCGAATAGTTAAATGAGTATGATGAAGCAAATTTAAATAAATGGTTCTAATGAAAATGGTACCATCGAACTGCTCTGGTGAACTGCTCTGGTGAGCCGGAAGGTAGGTACCGGAACTCCATAATCAAACAATGTATCCCAGTCGTGTCTAGGCTTGTTGGATTTGTTATGTAAAGCCCCTATGAGGATATAAATGATTTTCATGGTAATATAAGGTACTTAAATTAAAAATATAAAATAACACTACAGAGCGAAAAATAAATTCCTTTTCGGCAGTCTTTGGTACCTATTTTGTTCGTTTTTGACACAGACTGCCGAAAAGAAAGTTATTTTTCGCATTGCAATTTTTTGTATGTTTACTCTATATAATTATTTTTGTGTTGCCCCACACTAGGAACATCTCCTGGATCGTGGGTGCGTTTAAAAAGATGAAACTCACATGCATAAAAGACCGGTATTTGATTTGTGCATTAGGTGTTTTAGTTCTGGGCTGGTTACGGCGTGCGATGTGTTTTGGTGCGCTGGTGATGGGGGTACAAACCAGAAGAGGGTCCGGGGACGGGCAGCCGCGGCGGATACGTGGTGAGTGCTAACACTTGCCCGCGTGCCTGCCATAAGCGGCACAGGAGATCACCGTGAAGTTTTAGTGGTTGGAGTCCCACATAACTGCGCTATCTCCTCGTTGTAGTGCAGTAGGCTTGCGCATATCTACAAGCTAAAAAAAAATGTTCTAGTAGCCACGTCTTCTTCTTCCATGCATCGCTACTTGCTGTTATAAGCTCTATAGTCACCAAATAGCGATGTACCGCCGTTCAAGATATTTCACTGTCACACAATCCATCCAACGATTAAAAAAATCGTACACATAATTAACTACATAATTATCAGTTAATTTGGCCTCTAAGATAACCCAATACAAATTTAGGTAAAATAAATAGGAAGATATATAATTTCGATATAGTATTTTATCTTTTTATACCTCCGTGATAGCGATGTGACGAAGTTACGTTATTTTTAGCGATAGCATGTCAAAGTTTAAATATATTTATATTATGAAATGATGAAAAGTAAAACGAACTTCAGTCATATAGTAATCTACTATTTGTGATTTAAAAAGTGTATCGCTGTCAGTGTGAGAATGTGTATTAAACTTCATAAAAGATAGCTTGATCTCTGTGACAACTGGCAGTATCAATACAGTAACAATCAAAGACCTTATACGTATTTCTTACTACTAGACTGTGTACCAAAAGATGTTATTTTGCTAAAATGAAATCTATTGTCATACACCTAGGTTAGCTATTTCCTTATAAGCGGGAGCTAACTAAAATCGGTCCTGGCGAAAGGGATTCCGCTCAATTAATCATTGGGTTTTGCAGAAATGGTAGAAAATTTTATATCAAAACGATCGATTCATAGACTTTGAAACGTATTTAAATATTTCTACAGTTCCTAGAATAGTTAAACAAATATCAAAAAGCATTTTGTCTCTTTTTAACTAACCAAGAGCTGCATATGAAAAGAGAGACATCTAAATGTTTGTCAAGGACTAAACTTAGCAACACTTTAAATAATCAATTCTTTGTATAAAAAAAAAATACTGAGTAAGACTAGTACTTTTAAATGTTTGGGCCTGGTAATACTAAATGTTTGCGGAGTTTTTGGCGGGTTTTGTTCTAGTGAAATTCAGCGGCTATTAAAATTATTTGCAAATTGATTCCTAGTGGAATAAGATTGGTATATTTTTGTTTCTCAACTGTATACGCAACTGGACATTATATGAAATCATTGAGATCCTTTGGGGTATATTTAGCTATCTGCCGGTATTACAAAGCATCGTCTGACTGCAGGATCATCCCACGCCTCTCCTTCATGAGATTGAGAGTAGGATCAGAGAGCTTATTGTTCCTATCTAAACGATAGGTCTTGAAGAACGAGACTTGAGGAGATTTGGAATTTGAGGATTTTCGAGTCCTCCCCCTCTCTTTGAACTTCCGATAACCCTATAATACTCCATCGTAAACTGCTCAATTCCTCTTCCAGTTCGGTGATCTTTTCGTCGGTCCGGAGTGTGCGCGTGTTGTACCTGGTGACACACGGGACAGACGGACAAGAGAGTGATCTTATAAGGGTTCCTTTTTTTTCCTTTTGAGGTACGGAACGCTAAAAACGCATAACATGAACGTAAGGTTATTGTAATTCGAGATGGAAAAGTGTAAGAAGTGATTCGAGATGGGAAACATTTGATATAAAATAAATCCTGATAACAAATTGTCGAAGTTGCATCCGTCGAAGTGCCGTACTGTATACGATTCATCGATATTCGACTTGTACGTTAAACCGTTGGCCCCAGCTGTCATTTGTAAATCTTTAACAGAAACGTAAAATCTGACATTAGTCTTGCTAAGAGTTATCGTGTTACCCATATACTGAGTTGTGGAGGTCAGATAGGCTGTCGCTCCATGTTAAATACTGGGACTCAGCTGAATCCGGTTAGACTGGAAGCCGATCCTAGCATATTTGGGCAAAGGCTAGGCAGATTGATAATATTTTGAATATCGAAGTTCCGTGATACAGTCATGGCCATATTGTGTCATGGAACTTCGATATTCAAAATTGAATTTTCCAATTGACTGTATAATGTCATTCCGTCTGCAGCAGCATAGTTATCTTAATTAGCCTTTTTTATTATTACTGTATCCGTTACCAATATACTTACTAATATTATAAAGAGGAAAGATTTGTATTTTTGTATGTAACGAATAAACTTAAAAACTACTGGACCGATTTCAAAAAAATATTTCACCGGCGGAAAGCTACACTATCCCCGGGTGACATCGGCTACTTTTTTTCCCCTTATTTCTCACATTTACACGGGAACGGGAACTACGCGGGTGAAACCGCGAGGCGTCCGCTAGTTCAATAATATAAAGGCGAAAGCTTGTGAGTGTGTAAATGTTTTTGTATGATTGTTACTCTTGCACGCAGAAACTACTGAACGGATCTGGATGGGCACATATATAGAATATAGTCTGAAATAGTACATAGGATACTTTATCCCGGTAATAGGTTCCCTTGGGATACATTTTCGACATTCACGCGGGCGAAGCCGCTGGCAGAAGCAAGTAGTTCATAAATATGCAGATTGACTTCGATTCAAAGATCCAGTGGCTTTATCAGGTAAAACATGTTTTTAAGACCAGACTTTTGTTGTTATGTATTTTAGTCACCTGACTGAGAATCTAGAAATACAAAAAACTAAAAAAAAAACTGTGTGAATCAGATGAACTTTATTCATCTTTTTTTAAGTGTCGCATACTACTGTGTAGGTTTATAAATAACTGCTGTAAATGTCAACCGAACTATCTTGTGGGTGATCGCTGAAGTTTTAGGCTTGACAATTTATTAAGGGTTCGCTTAAGGTTCAATAAATTAAAGAAAGTCGAAAAAAAAAATCGTTTTGTAATTATTAGACATCAGAACAAGGAATATGTGTTATCGTATTGTGTCCGTCCCTAATCTCAGTAAGATACACAATGGCATTTTTGGCCTCCCCTGCATCTCAAACATATATCAGTGACCTTGCATTAGGAATTATTATAATGCATGTTTCTTCTTCTTGCAAGTTCAGCCTTTGCCATAGATAAGTATTTTACTACAATTAGAAAGATATCTCTCTAAACCATGATGATAAAACTGTCAAATGATATCTAGCCAAGCGCAAGGGTTACAAATAAAAACAAATGAGCGTCAAATAGCTTACGTGACTTCAAGCATGTTGTTAGACTCATTACCAATAAATAAATATTAAATTAGAATACAACCAAAGTTATCTATGGTTTGTTTATGTTCCATTAAGTTATTACACAAGAGGCATTACTACATAAGGTAATACCACAAGTAATTACTCATTTGTTTTATTTGTGGAGTTACTGATTCATTTGAAAGTAGGTATGTTTAATGTGTTCATTCATGAAAACATTACGTGGAAATTAGGATCGCTTTTCATGTGTCACTGGCCATATGTCATGTGTCCAGTGACACATGACGTTTTGGTAAAAATTGTGCTGACATTTATTTTATTTATTAAAACGTTAAATCACACAATTACAATTCACTATCAGCATGTATTATAGAGTTCCGTACCAAACCACAAAATTAAGTTGTAATAGAAAAAATTAGAGCATTTCAAAGAAAAATCTGATTTATAAATATATTGCTATTTGTTAGTAAAATATACGTACATTATAACCATATTTCAAGTTCATAGATCAATGGGAAGTAAAAAATATTTGGAGCAAAATTTTGAAAAAAAAAGCTGATTTTGGCTTCTCTTCCCTGTTTATTAAAACAAAAATACAGTATTTGTCTACTCAAAGAGTTCTAAACAACGAGACTACTCGATGGTGAGGTTAAAAACATTTTAAAGCCCCCCCTTTAGCCGTATCGGAGCTCTACTTAAAAATATAAAATGATTTGCATGACTTTGGGTCACCAAGATGCTTATACTGTGAAAATTTGAAGACTGTAGCTCCAACCGTTTAGCCGTAAAACCCGCGTGACAGACGACGGACCGACGGACCGACGGACAGGCGGACATACAGACAGACGGACACGTGAGTGACAGAAATAGGGTTCTGTTTGGAAAACGGTTGTTTCTAAAAACGGAAATGTTATGCGCCGACCTGGGACAAGGCTATGAAGATATTGATGAAGTATAACTGATAGATACCCCCATAATAATTATTATGGTATCGTACAATATTTTCCCCACGTTCGCCAACTACATCACACAATCTATAAAGGTTAATTAAAATAAATATTTTTTGCAGCCTAACCCTAAAAGAGCTGTGACGATATGGAATGCAAAATGATAAACGGCAATTGAACCACAATTGAACATGATTCACAGCTGATGGCTGAATACGATCATTTGTAAAATCGAATTGGCCTTACAGCTGCTGTAGCGATGCATTCAACGGACTTCATTAAAGCGCTGACATTTTCAGGTCCTTCGAGCCGGATTCGGTTTGTTTTGTTAACTGTCGAGTAGCTTGATTGCTAGTCAAATTTTGCAAGATCCTTCAAGATGATTCTCAACTGGAACAACAAGGATGACGACTATGTATTAGAGTGAATTCACTCTAATACATAGTCCACATCCTTGTTCCACGTGAGGAAAATATTGTACGATACCATAATAATTATTATGGTTGGTATCTATCAGTTATACTTCATCAATATCTTCATAGCCTTGTCCCAGGTCGGCGCATAACATTTCCGTTTTTAGAAAGAACCGTTTTCCAAACAGAACCCTATTTCTGTCACTCACGTGTCCGTCTGTCTGTATGTCCGCCTGTCCATCGGTCCGTCGTCTGTCACGCGGGTTTTTACGGCTAAACGGTTGGAGCTACAGTCTTCAAATTTTCACAGTATAAGCATCTTGGTGACCCAAAGCCATGCAAATCATTTTATATTTTTAAGTGGAGCTCCGATACGGCTAAAGGGGGACCTAAAAATGTTTTTAACCTCACCATCGCGTAGGCTCGTTGTTTAGAACTCGTTGAGTAGACAAATACTGTATTTTTGCTTTAAAAATTGGAAAACAGGGAAGAGTAGCCAAAATCTGATTTTTTTCAAAATTTTTCTTCAAATATGTTTTTTACTTCCCATTGATCTATGAACTTGAAATATGTTGATAATGTACGTATATTTTACTAACAAATAGCAATATATTTATAAATCAGATTTTCTTTGAATTGCTTTATTTTTTTCTATTACAACTTAATTTTGTGGTTTGGTACGGAACCCTAGATGTGATAAGTCCGATACGCACTTGGGCGGTTTCTTTATTCAGTGCTCACATTTTCCTTTGTCAACCGTCTTGCTGTCATACGCTCCCTTTTCATTCATGTAATTCCTGACATATTTTTTCCATTTTTGGCCTTCCTGTCTCTATCCAGTCCGGTGTCCTTCTTACTGGAAAAGTTGCAAAGGCTCTAACATGATTTTCAAATTTAGTGGCACTTGAACTGTATGTAGTGAATCACAACAACGTCTACAAATAACACAAGTTGGCAAATGTTGACAAAAATGCAAGCTTCATTATCAAGTACGTATAGCGAAACCTCACTTTGGATTGATAAAATTTGTGCGAGAGTTCTTTTAGCTGTTTTTATAGACAGTAGGAGTGTACTGCAGATATTTTAATGCTCAAGTCATAACATAAACAACCCTGAGATATTGTTATTAACGGATTGGCAATCAAGAGAATCAATGTCACATAAAAAAAAAACATTCTTATCAATTCAGTCTGTCTGCGTCTTTTGATAATTACCTGTTTCGTCCAGTCAAAGAATGGTCATTGGACAGTTCGATAAATCATAAACAATATCAATTGAAAGCTAATACCCAATATTGAACGCTTCATTGAACTTAATTCAGAACTACAGACAGTGTTTCTGAACTCAACGAAATGTGAATGATACATATGTATAGCTCATTCAGAACAATTAATAATTTCGTTTAAATATGGCTACAATTGAACTTATAAATTGATCTTGACAATGATTGAAATTGAATAGGATTTTAGTATATAAGGGCAGTAGCCAAGGTTACCGACATAGCTCGATGAATTGACAAGCTTATGTCGTAGGTCATGCACATTACTTGCAGAAGGAGGGTTCTGGAGTGGCGACACTGGATTGATGACTTGGCGAAGACAAGTATAAGGCCGGTCGGTGTTACGATTTCAGGTTTATCTTGGTGATGACTTGGGTATTCTAGATATATATAACCCAGCACCATCTGCCAATTAGTTACTTTACCCCATGTATGCCACCTGCTTGTTATCCAAAACCGGCCAAATGCGAGTCTGACTCACGCACAGAGGGTTCTGTATAAACAGCTAACTTCACCAAAATAAATAGGTAATATTACTAACGTTCATAAACAATGAAAGCACCGAACATGGTTCTAACGAAGGGATACAATTAACTTTGCAGTTCGACAACTATTGTCTCCATACATCAACATACAAATATTTAACTTTTTCAAGTACATTTTATCCCATCAAAA
Source organism: Orthosia cruda (assembly GCA_964057195.1). Lineage (NCBI taxonomy): Eukaryota > Metazoa > Arthropoda > Insecta > Lepidoptera > Noctuidae > Orthosia > Orthosia cruda. The sequence continues at coordinate 39,167,786 of OZ059830.1, forward strand.
ACATAACATGTAAAAAACACAAGTCTCGCGGCGCAGTTCTTCTACCGCAAAAAGTAGTGAGATCAAATGTAAAACCAAGACGAATAATTTATGCAGTAGGTACTTTATTAATTAGGTTACAAACAAACACATTAACCGACTTGGTTTTACTTTTTAGATAACTACTTTGGATCTCATTTTTTTTTGCTCGCAGTCCTCTTTTATTTCTCTTCGGGTACTATTACCAGTGTGTCAGCTACGGTCCATGTTCTATTAGATAGGTACCTAGCCCACCTGCACTGTAAATGTAGGTAATTCAGGTGAAACACACAACAACAGCAATAACTGTTTGTTTATGAAATTCAAATTCTAACCTAATTTAACAAAATGTCTGCTATAAGATTGTTATGAACACTATCTCATCACTTTACTGCGCCGACTCACAATTATGGTTTAGGTATTAGGTATGTTAAAGGAGACATCGTGTATCGTGTATAACTTTACGTACCTATAATAACTATTTACCTACCTACCTAGATAAGCATTGTAGGTGTCAAACATTTTATGAACTGTAAAAGTAACTTTGTAATCCCATGTATTGGAATATAGGATTAAAAAGTTACTTATGCAGTTTACGTATCTAGGATATTGAAATAAAGAAAGAAAAAAATATTTATTTGTGACCCGCACAGGAGACACGAGAAATATGCATAAAATTAAACAATAATATAAAATAAAAATAAATATATATATATTGCTGGTTGTTTTAGTTTTTCCTTGCTACACCGGCTTGTGAGTCTACTAGAAGTACCTGAGAATTTTGATGATCGGTGAGTGAGTCAGTTAGTGAAGAAATTAAGGAATGTTGACTTGCAATAATTCCTAAACTACAAGTTCATATTGAATGTAATTCAGGATTATGCCATGTTCTCTTAGTCACTGAACATTCAGAATTCTGGCTTTATCCACAACGAAGTTACAGGGGGTTTGAAATGTCCTGAATGGTTTCGAGAAAAGGATGGTACGGCTGTGGCTATATTTGCACGACTTGTTGGGGGCACTGCCGTGCCCCAGATAAGTTGGTCGACTATTACTCGTAAACTTTTAAAGCCTATTTAGCTGTGATAGTTTTGCTTTTAATTTCGTTATATATACTACTGCCGTGAATTAATACATTAATTACATATACAAAAGCAACAATTTATCTGGGGGGCCATTTATAGCTTAATTTTAAGAAAACGGATCCAGAATCGAAAAATGGATATAACAGATCCATAATGGAATATCAACCGATACACTACAGTGTAGTGACTACACCATGGGACAGACGAGAAAAAACACCATCACTTTTTTCATTGTTTTATTTTCCCACTTTGTCGGCGTGATTAATATGAATAGCCATGCCAAATTATAGCTTTCTAGTACTCAGAGTCTCTGAGCTAAGCTACGGACGGAGGGACGGGCAGATGGACATGGCGAAACTATTAGGGTGCCTTGTTGACTACGGAACTCTAAAAAGGCTTTTATTCACACAACTTGAAATCGACTCTTTATCCTGTCAAGACAAAATGAATCAATACATTGCACGTTTATTTGAAATCTCAAGGCTTCTTTGGTTTACGAACCGTTTGCAACAATAGATATAAATTTTCAGTTATATAAATACACTTTGAAGTAGCACTAGCTACAATATACATCTGCTCTTGAAACCTGCTTATCAAATATACAGACGTCAGAAAAAGTTATTTGAATTCAATTTAATAAATAGTACTTAATTTCTAGATTTATTATTTCGGTTTTATTTGTTTTTACTAATAGCTAAATAATGGCAGCCGCAGGTGTCGATCTTCAAGGATTAGCAACGCATGCCAAGGTCGGTCCGTAGATGGATTATCTTAACATACCGTGATTTCTTCTGGCATCAAGAAGCACTTTAAATCACAGTGCATGGTAACTTTAAAAGTAAATTATTTTCCTTCAAGCTCGTTGCCTTGCCTTTATGTCAGTGTTCTACATCTGACTGCGAATATGTACAATCTGGACATCCTATCTGCGGAGTGTATTCTTTGGCAGAATGAATGCAATATTTGTTTGCTATACGGACCTTGTGGAAACTAGAGTAAATTTCCGTGCGTTCATGCGGTTTTGCCATACCTATTATTGGAATCAAATATAACAGCTCACAATGTTAGGACCCATTAATATTAATGCTAATTTTTATCCGTGGTGCTAGGCAACTGGGCTTACCCCAGTTGTAAACAACCCTTTGTGACTATTGGCCTTTTTTGTTCTGTCTCCTGTTTGATATGAGGGAAGTGATTTTTTTTTTCTCTCTCCTCCGTTATTCTTTTCTTATTAATTTCGTTGCGGGATCCAAGACAGTTAAATTCATTCGCCGGGACTCGGCGCTTTTCTGGTGGTTGCCACTGTTGATTCTGGCTTTCAGGAGTTGTAGTGGTTTAGGAATAGTGCGGTGGGATTGTCCCAAACTTAAGCACGTTAAACCGTTGGTCTTGGCTATTGTTTGCGGATATTTGATGGTCGTTAAGGATAGTCAGAAGCCAGAAAACCTAAGACCGGTCTTGCCAAGGAATACCGGGTTACCCAGTTACTGGATGGTGAAGGTCAGATAGGCAGTCGCTCCATGTAAAATACTGGACACAGCTGCTTTTACTTATGATGGAAGCCGGCCGCAACATAGTTGGGAAAACGCCAGGCAGTTTGATTGTTTATATTTTATTAAGACTACGAAACCTGGTTAGTACAGTAGTCACAGCGAATCTTTGTGTGTCTGAATTTGGCTCTGCGAACCATTGCGCAAGAAACAGTTTGTCATCAAGTATAATGCATAGATTAAGCGAGATAGGACTATGCGCCAAACTTAAGCGGGTGAAACAGGCTGTTATCAAAAAACAAAATTTATTCATCAACTTATGTAAACAATGTTAAATTTGACGTCATTTTTTAAGCAAATATTGCATTTGGTGTCTTCGCTCTTCCAGTTTACATTAACTATACAGATGTGTCAGGAAAAATAACAAAAATAGCTGTTAATTTTGATAAAATTTCAGAAGACTCTAACAATACAAAAATGCTAAAACTATGTATGTAAGTAAGGAATAAGGAGTGCGCGCGGTGTTATGTGTGTGTTAGGAGCAGTGTCTGTGTAGGGGTGTGAATGTTGGTGTGGAAGGTTTGATTTGTGTACTTTATTAATTAGGTTACAAACAAACACATTAACCGACTTGGTTTTACTTTTTAGATAACTACTTTGGATCTCATTTTTTTTTGCTCGCAGTCCTCTTTTATTTCTCTTCGGGTACTATTACCAGTGTGTCAGCTACGGTCCATGTTCTATTAGATAGGTACCTAGCCCACCTGCACTGTAAATGTAGGTAATTCAGGTGAAACACACAACAACAGCAATAACTGTTTGTTTATGAAATTCAAATTCTAACCTAATTTAACAAAATGTCTGCTATAAGATTGTTATGAACACTATCTCATCACTTTACTGCGCCGACTCACAATTATGGTTTAGGTATTAGGTATGTTAAAGGAGACATCGTGTATCGTGTATAACTTTACGTACCTATAATAACTATTTACCTACCTACCTAGATAAGCATTGTAGGTGTCAAACATTTTATGAACTGTAAAAGTAACTTTGTAATCCCATGTATTGGAATATAGGATTAAAAAGTTACTTATGCAGTTTACGTATCTAGGATATTGAAATAAAGAAAGAAAAAAATATTTATTTGTGACCCGCACAGGAGACACGAGAAATATGCATAAAATTAAACAATAATATAAAATAAAAATAAATATATATATATTGCTGGTTGTTTTAGTTTTTCCTTGCTACACCGGCTTGTGAGTCTACTAGAAGTACCTGAGAATTTTGATGATCGGTGAGTGAGTCAGTTAGTGAAGAAATTAAGGAATGTTGACTTGCAATAATTCCTAAACTACAAGTTCATATTGAATGTAATTCAGGATTATGCCATGTTCTCTTAGTCACTGAACATTCAGAATTCTGGCTTTATCCACAACGAAGTTACAGGGGGTTTGAAATGTCCTGAATGGTTTCGAGAAAAGGATGGTACGGCTGTGGCTATATTTGCACGACTTGTTGGGGGCACTGCCGTGCCCCAGATAAGTTGGTCGACTATTACTCGTAAACTTTTAAAGCCTATTTAGCTGTGATAGTTTTGCTTTTAATTTCGTTATATATACTACTGCCGTGAATTAATACATTAATTACATATACAAAAGCAACAATTTATCTGGGGGGCCATTTATAGCTTAATTTTAAGAAAACGGATCCAGAATCGAAAAATGGATATAACAGATCCATAATGGAATATCAACCGATACACTACAGTGTAGTGACTACACCATGGGACAGACGAGAAAAAACACCATCACTTTTTTCATTGTTTTATTTTCCCACTTTGTCGGCGTGATTAATATGAATAGCCATGCCAAATTATAGCTTTCTAGTACTCAGAGTCTCTGAGCTAAGCTACGGACGGAGGGACGGGCAGATGGACATGGCGAAACTATTAGGGTGCCTTGTTGACTACGGAACTCTAAAAAGGCTTTTATTCACACAACTTGAAATCGACTCTTTATCCTGTCAAGACAAAATGAATCAATACATTGCACGTTTATTTGAAATCTCAAGGCTTCTTTGGTTTACGAACCGTTTGCAACAATAGATATAAATTTTCAGTTATATAAATACACTTTGAAGTAGCACTAGCTACAATATACATCTGCTCTTGAAACCTGCTTATCAAATATACAGACGTCAGAAAAAGTTATTTGAATTCAATTTAATAAATAGTACTTAATTTCTAGATTTATTATTTCGGTTTTATTTGTTTTTACTAATAGCTAAATAATGGCAGCCGCAGGTGTCGATCTTCAAGGATTAGCAACGCATGCCAAGGTCGGTCCGTAGATGGATTATCTTAACATACCGTGATTTCTTCTGGCATCAAGAAGCACTTTAAATCACAGTGCATGGTAACTTTAAAAGTAAATTATTTTCCTTCAAGCTCGTTGCCTTGCCTTTATGTCAGTGTTCTACATCTGACTGCGAATATGTACAATCTGGACATCCTATCTGCGGAGTGTATTCTTTGGCAGAATGAATGCAATATTTGTTTGCTATACGGACCTTGTGGAAACTAGAGTAAATTTCCGTGCGTTCATGCGGTTTTGCCATACCTATTATTGGAATCAAATATAACAGCTCACAATGTTAGGACCCATTAATATTAATGCTAATTTTTATCCGTGGTGCTAGGCAACTGGGCTTACCCCAGTTGTAAACAACCCTTTGTGACTATTGGCCTTTTTTGTTCTGTCTCCTGTTTGATATGAGGGAAGTGATTTTTTTTTTCTCTCTCCTCCGTTATTCTTTTCTTATTAATTTCGTTGCGGGATCCAAGACAGTTAAATTCATTCGCCGGGACTCGGCGCTTTTCTGGTGGTTGCCACTGTTGATTCTGGCTTTCAGGAGTTGTAGTGGTTTAGGAATAGTGCGGTGGGATTGTCCCAAACTTAAGCACGTTAAACCGTTGGTCTTGGCTATTGTTTGCGGATATTTGATGGTCGTTAAGGATAGTCAGAAGCCAGAAAACCTAAGACCGGTCTTGCCAAGGAATACCGGGTTACCCAGTTACTGGATGGTGAAGGTCAGATAGGCAGTCGCTCCATGTAAAATACTGGACACAGCTGCTTTTACTTATGATGGAAGCCGGCCGCAACATAGTTGGGAAAACGCCAGGCAGTTTGATTGTTTATATTTTATTAAGACTACGAAACCTGGTTAGTACAGTAGTCACAGCGAATCTTTGTGTGTCTGAATTTGGCTCTGCGAACCATTGCGCAAGAAACAGTTTGTCATCAAGTATAATGCATAGATTAAGCGAGATAGGACTATGCGCCAAACTTAAGCGGGTGAAACAGGCTGTTATCAAAAAACAAAATTTATTCATCAACTTATGTAAACAATGTTAAATTTGACGTCATTTTTTAAGCAAATATTGCATTTGGTGTCTTCGCTCTTCCAGTTTACATTAACTATACAGATGTGTCAGGAAAAATAACAAAAATAGCTGTTAATTTTGATAAAATTTCAGAAGACTCTAACAATACAAAAATGCTAAAACTATGTATGTAAGTAAGGAATAAGGAGTGCGCGCGGTGTTATGTGTGTGTTAGGAGCAGTGTCTGTGTAGGGGTGTGAATGTTGGTGTGGAAGGTTTGATTTGTGTACTTTTTGTTTAGTCTGTATGGGTCGGGTGTCAGATATAATAAAACATCCCAAAATGTGGTGTAAGACTGCCTTTATTATGTTGATACTATGACTTATATATTGGTTACACACATTGAAATAGAGGTTGCATACGTACTACATCACACCTCCCAAGACAATAAAAAAAAAAAAAATATTCCTTTGCATGGATACTTTTTTTTTTTTATATATATAAAACTACGTAATGTGGTTACAAATTTAATGTAAAATTACTGTTTATTATCTATGAGTAATGGTTATGCGTTTGAGTTACTCGCAGGTTTTTTTTTTTTTTATAATTTTTTTTTTTTTATATAAGTATATTAATAAACAACTTATAACTAAGATTACAGTTGTTGTATCGCTTGTGTTTACAAACAAGCGAATTGCTTTTTTTTTTTTTTTTTTTTTTTTCCAAACTTATACCTAAGATTACAGTTGAGTTCTGTGTTTACAAATAAAACATGTAAGTACTTTTTGTTGGCACCATTCATTCAGGGCATCACGAGTGCATATCATTTTACAGCCACGATCGCAACGAAGGTCAGTAACCTAGGTATTGTTGCTAAGTATACAATATATTATGACTTTATGAGTAATACAACTTCGTTCTGTTTTTATGAATAACATCAATTTTTCCATTAATGTTTACCTCTACATTTGGCGACAAATCTCTAATAACAGTGTAGGGACCAGTATAAAGGTTTGAGAGCTTATTACCAGTTTCATTTTTAATCAATATTTTATCATTTGGTTTATATTCTACAGGTCTTACATATTTATCATATCTGTTTTTCCTTTCTAATTTCGAGTTAATCAAGTTTTCCCGTGCTTCTGTTTGTGAAATCTGTAATCTATATTTAAGCTCAAGGGGATAACTGTCATAATTGTATAGTGGTTCTACTGTTCTTAAAAGGTTACTTGGTAAGTTACATTTCTTTCCATACACAAGTTCGAAGGGAGTAAATTTTGTCGATGAATGTACTGTGGTGTTGTATGCAAAGGCCCAAAAAGGTAACCATGAACTCCATGAGTCTGGTCTTTGATTGATGTGCATTCTTAAAAAGGCCCCTAGGGTTTTGTGAGAATTCTCCAGTGCACCAATGCTCTGGTGATGATAGGCTGTTGAGTTCAGTTTGGAAATATTAAGAATTGTACATACCGCTTTGAATGTCTCTGACATAAACTCCGTTCCTCTGTCAGTAGCGATTTCCCGAGGCACACCGTGCACGAGGATGAAGTTGTTGACGAACACACGAGCGACTTCAGCTGCTGTTCTATTCACTAGTGGAAAAGCGCATACATATTTTGATAGTTCACATTGAAGTGTTAAAATATACGTGTAGTTATAGTAATCTCTATCAAGAGGCCCTACTATGTCTAAAAATATCTTCTCAAATGATGATTGTGCCGTTGTGGTTATTACCATGGGTTCTTTTACCATAACCGTATACTTTTGTTTTTGACATATAGGGCATTTTTTAACATAGTTATTTATATCCTTTTCGAGACCCGGCCAGAAATTATATTTTTTAATGTTGTTAAACATTCTTTTTGTGCCTGCGTGGCCACTTGTGGGTAATAAGTGAAAGTCATTTAAAATGACTCTCCGATCTTCTAAGTTATCTACTTTTTCTATATTATTTAAAATACACAATCGCGGTCCTTCCCATTTAGTATATCTTTTAACCTCATTAGTTATTTTTCCTAAGAATAAGTTATGGGATTTATTTTTCACGAAACATATTTCATGTATATCATTAACTTTACAGAAATCGCACATCGCTCTCACAAATGCGGCTGGCGTCAGTTGTGATCGAGCAGATGGATTTATATACAACATCATTTTTGCTTGATCATATGAAAATATATTATTTCCCTTATATATTCTATTCGTTTTTTGTAGCCTGTTTAGACTTGTTTTATCAATGAATTGCAGCTCTACTGCATTACTAGGCTTGTTAATTGTTCCCACAATCCTTGCTTGATCTTCTTGATCCGGGACACAGTTGTCTGCGGTATCTTCCGGAATATGAGAAGTTTGTTCTAATCGTTTTATCTGTGCTCGTGTCATTACAAATAAACTTTCGTGCATGTTCTTTAAATCTTTCGATGATATTGGAATTCGAGATAAAGCATCGGCGGCTGCATTTTGTTGACCTTTGACATATTCTATTAAATAGTCATATTCTTCTAAACATAATCTAAATTTGAGCAGTCTACTTGATGGCTCCTTTAAACTAAATAAATATACCAGTGGTTTGTGGTCAGTTACTATTTTGAATGGACGACCATACAAATAGGGTCTATAATGTTTTACGGCCCATACTATAGCCAGGAGTTCTTTTTCAATAGTCGGGTAATTACGTTCAGCTTTGTTTAAACTCCTACTGGCGTAAGCGACTGGCCGACCATTGCCGTTGGATAAAACCGCTCCTATCGCGTACCCTGACGCATCAGTTTGTACAATAAACTGATTTTTATCTGATAAATCCGGATATTGGAGAACTGGTGGTGTAGACATACATTCTTTAAGTGTCTGAAATGCCTTTTGTGCGTCGCTATTCCAAATGAATTCTACATTTTTTCTACACAAAATATTTAAACTGTTTGCAATTTCAGCAAAATTTGGAATAAATTTGCGATAATAATTCGCTAAGGCTACAAAACGCTTTACTTCATTTGTGTTTTGGGGAATTGGATAGTTTTGTATAGCACTAATCTTTTCTGGATCGGGTAGTACACCGTTATCTGTTACGACGTGGCCTAAATAGAGCATTTCCTTTTTAAGAAAGTCGCATTTCATCGGATTTAATTTTAAATTGACACTGCGTAATCTTTCTAGTACTTCGATTAAATTTTTGTTATGATTTGATAAGTCCCGTCCCATTATAATTAAATCGTCCTGATAACATAAACATTTTTCATAATTAAGGCCCGCCATTGCCATTGTCATCATTCGGGCAAATGAGTTCGGGCTTGTCTTAAGACCCATTGGCATTCTAGTCATTTGATATTGACCTGAATGAAAAGCTGTAAATTTCCTACTATCTGGTTCAAGTTCCACGTTATAAAACCCTTGGCTTAAGTCTAAGTGCGTAAAATAAATGCAACCAGATAGCGAGTCTAATATCTCATGAATATTTGGCAGTGGGAATTTATCATTTTGAACACAGTTATTTAACTTTCGGTAATCAATGACTAGACGCCATTTCTTCTCTCCATTTGATTTCTTTGGTACTAATAGAACGGGACTAGACCATTCGCTATTACAGGGTTCTATTATACCTTGTTCGAGCATGCGGTTAATTTGATTCTGTATTTCCCCTTTTTGTGAATGTGGGAGCCTGTAAGGTTTGCTGTAACTTGGTCTAGTACCGGGTTGTATTGTTATTGAATGTTCATATATAGTTGTCGTAGTGAGTTGGTCTCCTTCGAGATAAAAGATATCGTTATACTTTGCGCATATGTTCCTAATGCTGATTTTTTCCTCCTTATTTAGATGATCTAATTTTAATAAGGGAAGCAGTTTTTTGACTCGTTCTGCATGTTTCTTTGGCTTGTCAAATATACAGATATTATAATCTCTTGCTTTATGTATTTTAGGATTAATGCTATGTACATAAAAATGGCATGTAATTAAATCGATATCTGTATATTCCCTTTTTTCGAACAAAATATTTCAAAGTTAAACCAAAAATACTGACTTGCACACAAATTAAGCATACTAAAAAAAACAAATTAAATATACAGTTTAATGGTATTTGCAGAACTATTTTACTGAACGAATAACTATTATCAAAATAGTATATCTAACAATTCCTTAGTTCAACAAACATATTCAAATTTTTAAAGAAAAACAATAACCTAATTTACTTTTAGGAGCATCGTTTATCTTAAATGAAACTCAATTTAACCAGACATCTTTACATAATTAAGTACACAAAAAAATAATCAAGTGCTTACTTAATATGCACTAAACACTAGCACACTGAGTGGTAACCCCACTGTACCATCCCCACCCCACGGAACCCCATGGTTATGGAGATATCCATGGTTATAGTTTTTACGATTACTATTGAAGCAACAAAGTCGACGGAGCCCCGCTGCGCGGGGCTCCTTTTTCTGTCTGCAGGGACTAAAGTAACCTAACATGAAGGAGATGACGGAGGCTGAGTTCGCTCGCTTTGCTCGCTCACTTCAGCTCCCGTCATCACCTTCAAACCTAACCTATCCGTGTCGGGGTGACCTAAACTCCCGAGCTCGCTTCGCTCGCTCTTGGACTAATTAAATTTTTTTGTTATGTAATTATAGAAAATAATTTTGGAAATTCCGTTGTAATATTGAATAATTTGTGTGCAAATCAGTATTTTTGTTTTACGTAAATAATTTGTAGTACAGTCATTTATTTGATATGCAGTAGGTTATTAGTGGAGAAATTTTGTTTGCTTAAATTTCTAAATAGAGGTGCAGTTAAAAATTCCCCCATAAAAATCGTTTTCTGTTGTGTTCAAAATTCTTATTGGTAGCTTTCCGTCCGCGGGGCTTGCTATTGTACTTGCTAAAAATATTCCGTTTCCTATCTGCTCTGCGCAAACTACACAATCTTCTGTTATATCGGTCGTAATGTAATGTGTGCTTTCGGACCTAGCGGGTATAGTTAGCGTCTCGTTATGTTTGGTAATAGGCACACAAATTTCTTTATTGTTATTATACATAACTAAGGAGTAATTTTTGAAGTTAATAATCGAATGATATTTGCTCAAAAAGTCTTGGCCTAAAATGCCACTTGCCTTACAGGGTAAGGATTCAAATACGTAGAATTTATGGCTTAGAATTTGTTCACCTGCTCTTAATTCAAGATAAACAAAACCGATCGCTTCAATTTTTCCCCCAATACCATTTACAACAAGTTTTCCTTTTTGGATGGGTTCATTCAACTCAGCAATGTGTTTATATTTTATGGCCGATATGGATGCACCGGTGTCGATTAGCCACGTATATGTAAGATTGTTATGTTTAGAGTGTAATGAAATATGATATATGCTACTACATGACATCATAACGCTTTTATTCACGAAAAAACTCTTCTGAATTATTATTATCATTGTTATTTTCAGATTGATTTTCTCGCGGATTTGAATCTGTCAAAATATGCGTATTTTGTTGCTGTTCCTGGTGAATAGTAGCTTGGTTAAAAAAAATCCTACCTTTAGCTCCACGGTTAAATGTGCCGCGGCCACGAGATCTCCATCCACCGCGACCTGTTTGCGATATTCGATCATCCCTCCGTTCCGCCGGTGGCGTTGATTGTCCTCGTCCTCGTGACATCCCCTGGCCTCTGGAATTCCTATATTGGTAGTAATTGTTATTACGACGCATAAATAAAATGTCACCTGACGTGGACGGTGTTGAAACTTCCTCATCGATGGCTGCTTGTATGGCATCACTTAAAGATGTAAACTGTCGTGCTGCTATTATTGTGCTTAGTCGACGATTTCTTAATCCGTCGGCAAAACTTTTAATGGCTGATTTTTCGTTAATAGGCTTCAATATATCGAAGCTAGACTCATTGCCTTCAGATTGGGAAATCGTCAAGTCAACAAACAAATCAGTTATTTTCTTACCGTAGTCATCTATAGTAAGATCATTTTGTTTCAAATTGTACAATTTGTGTTGTAGAGCTGTTGCTGATTTTTTTGGTAACAGACATGTTTTCATAGCCTTTACTAACTCATTAACACTGTCATACTTTGCATTAAGTTTAAGTTTAGCAGACTGCGAAAGTCGACTTTTTAAAACAAAATTTATCAATTTAATTTGTCCGTCTACGTCAAGTTCCGTTTCATAGTATTCTACGCCATCAATGAGCTGTTTCGTATTTGTGCCGTCGTCATTTAGAACTGGTAATAAGCTCAAGGCGATTTTTAAATCGAATTGCGCCATATTTTGTTCAATAATTGACTCTTCAGTCGATGAATTATTACACAAATCTAAAATATTGTCATACAGGTTAACAAAATCTTTGTTTAATTTATTAAATTTACATAATTCCTCGTCTTTTAATCCGGTTTTAAGTAGCCTTAAATGGTCTAAGCTCTCATTGAAATTACTCAGCAATTTATCGGCCTCTTTTAGTTTTTCAAAACAATTTCACCCTTTCGTCTACTTGGTCCTATTTTTATTAAATATATTCTTATCTTACCAAGGTCATTGTATATCTGTAACAATTCGTCATACATAACTGTCCATAATTTTATAGTTCATATACCAAATGCAAGTTCATATCGCGACTATGATTCCACTGTTGCACGCATACACTGCCCATGTTAGAATTACCACACTTTCACATTCATTAGAACACGGAACTCACAAGAACACTAGCCGAATTGTATGATTTGTTACACGCCTCTGTGTTGTCAGGGATTCTTGTTGGAAGCGTGGACCCGACGTTCCTCGCCTGCAGACACGTTACAAGCACCGTCGCGACACCTTCTGGATCGATCCACAGAACGCCTTAAGATGTGTCTCGTTATCTGCTCTCGCGCCCAGGACTCATGACATCTTTTGTAAATTTTAAAGATGGAGTATAGTGCACCGATGAATAATATCGTGCAAATTATTGTTAACACGATACTTATGGCCGATAAATGAAATTTAAATTCCTCTACCGTCGCTGTGTTTTTAGCGGCGTTATTTTGATTGAGAAAAACCTCCTCATTAGTTACTTTTGAGTTGCACATTTTTCAAAGTCACTTTTAATATATTTTTCACTTAAACAGTTGCCACACTGAGCAAAACCGATACTAATCGCGTACATGATTCAAGCCCTGTTTAGTGGCAGGGTCGCCATGTATGGGTCGGGTGTCAGATATAATAAAACATCCCAAAATGTGGTGTAAGACTGCCTTTATTATGTTGATACTATGACTTATATATTGGTTACACACATTGAAATAGAGGTTGCATACGTACTACATCACAAGTCTAGCGACTGTTTGTATCTGTAAATTATGATTATGTATTTAGCATAGCCTCGATTTCTCCGTAAGTTTTTCTCTTCAACCATTCTGTGAGTGCAGCAGTCGCGGAATGTTATTGGGTATATGGTGAGAGTTTGGTTGAGGAAATTGTATAAGCGAGAAGATTGCTTTGTGTATTGTCTTGAAGCAAATGTAGTTTTGACTGGGGTTTCTGGAGCTACTTTATTATTCCTCCTAGTTTGTATCCTGGGAGTGACAAAAGGAAGGGATTTATGCTTTTTCAAAGTTATCTGGAGGACATGGAGGTTTCTAACTGACAAGAATTACTCTTCCATCCCTTTATATATTTGATATGTGCAAGTTTGTAAGGAACAACCACTCACTATTCGAAAAAGACGAAAAGGCGTTACTCAAAAGAAAAGTTGTTCAAAAACCACTTGTAGTTCCAAGAAACAAGCTCAAAATTTGTGATAAAAATTGTTTTAATACGTCAGTACGAATTTATAACAAATTACCTAAAGAACTCAGAGAACACACAAAATATTTTAATTCCAAACTTTATAACTGGCTCTGTGATAAATGTTTTTACTCCATCAGTGATTATTTTAAATGACGTTGTATTTTGACATTCGTTTTGATTAGTTTTATATGGATCTGACATAAATTATTATTTTCTATTTTTATTTTGACATTTGATTGAATTTTTTTACAGATTTGACATACATTATTTTTATTATTGTGACATTTGATTAATTGGACGTACCTACATAATTGCTATTTGACAATTGATTGATATATTCTTTCTTGTTATTTTTCTACATGGATTGATTAGACATACATTATTGTTAATTGACGCTAATTGATATTTTTTACTTATATTTGGCACAAATTATTGCTCTTTGACATTTGCTTATTATTATGTTTTTTTTTAATTGATATTTAGTACATTTTACATTTTTAGCATTTAGTTTTCATTGTTTCACTTATAAATAACAATAATAACAATAGTTCACGAACCTTTCTTTTAAAAGTGAATTTGCTTTCAGCCTTTTTAATGCCAAAGGGTAGCGTGTTCCAGAACTTTATTGTTGAGACAGCGAATGAAATGGACATAAAACCGGTGCGGTGTGAAGGAATTTGGAGAAGTAGATTTTTGAAAGCTCGAAGGTTACGACTGTGAGAACTGCCCAACACTTTGAAATAAGTTTTTAAATAATCGGGAGCACAAGGATCGTTCATAATAGTGAAGAGCAAGCAGAGAGATCTGAGGGACCTCCTGAGGCGGATAGGCAGCCATTTAAGCTGAGAACGGTAGGAAGAAATGTGATCATATTTACGTAGGCCAAAAACAAAGCGAATACAATTGTTGAGAAGTCGATCCAATTTATTTAGAAGTTCTTGGGATAGATCAGGATAAAAAACATCAGCATAGTCGATAATGGGAAGCACAAGTGACTGGACCAAAGTGATTTTGGTGCTGGATGGGAGGAAATGCTTGAATCTATAGAGATACCGCAGCGAGAACGCGACTTTCTGGCTCACCTGAGCCACGTGCTTATTCCAACTTAAACTGTCGTCAATGTACAGACCTAAATCTTTTACATGAGGTGAAAGAGAAATGACGGAGTTCTCGTACATCAGTGGCATAAGTTGGCCAGTGTTCACACTTCTCAAATAGTACGAACTACCAATGAGTATGGCCTGACATTTCCCGACGTTAACAGAAACCCCAAATTTGCCAGACCACTCACTGATAGCTCGAAGATCAGCATTGAGTAATGAAATGCAATTGTCAAGGTTGGCAATGTCTGATTGAGCGTAAAGTTGCAAGTCATCAGCGTACAGATGGTAAGAACATTTAAGGATGACAGTAATGGAGTTTATAAATAAAGAGAATAAAAGAGGAGAGAGTATACCGCCTTGTGGAACACCAGTTACCAAGTCGCACCAGTCAGAGCAATCCTGATCAGCACGCACAGCCTGCTGGCGACCACGAAGATATGATGAAAACCAATCACGTGATAACGAAGAGACCCCAATTTGAGACAGTATGGCCAGAAGAATGTCGTGATCGACGGTGTTAAAAGCATTTGAAAAATCTATTAAAACCAGCACCGTTAACTTCGAACTCTCCAAACCGTCCCTAATGTCTTCAGTAACTTTAAGCAGAGCTGTGGCTGTGCTGTGGCCAGGCCGAAAACCGGATTGGCAATTGGACAACAAGTTATTCTTGAAGACGTAGGAGGATATTTGTTTAAGAGCAACTGCTTCTAGGATCTTAGAAAGGAAAGGGAGAATGGAGATAGGTCTGAAGTGAATAGCCAAACTGGGGTTGGGAATTTTAGGAAGAGGGATAGATTAATTTCATTTATTATTTGTATTCATCATTTATTATTTCTATTATATTAATTAATTCATTCAAGATTTGCACGCCATAGTATGTGGCAAACATGTTTGAGCCATTTCTGTTATTGTTATCCTGCATGCACTTATTATTATTTGTTGTATGTATACACATGTTTATGAAAATAAATATATCTGAATCTGAAGAGGTTTGAAGTTGAGTATAAGGTTAACAATACAATGCCAAGCAATACAATATTAATGTTATACAATGCTATCTTCACCTTCAACATTGACACAAAAATAGCTATTTCGTAGGGTCTTGCAACTTTAGAGACACAAAGATCCACTGTGAGTATTATACTTGTTTTCTAATGAGTACTTTAATTTTTTTATTGAATCCCGGGATTCAATTAAAATCACGCATCTCCCGTCTCCTCGACTCGACCGTCGAGTCATGGTAGCGGTAGGAACTGTGGGGTTTTAGTCGGTTGGGGTACGTCATAACCCTTCGTTTCCCCAGACGTTGGACATCCCACAATAAAAAAAAACAAAGGCGAGTGTCCACGAGGATTATTAACTTGATTACATAAAACATAGAAAAACCTGTAATAGCTGAGTGCGGAAGGACAGCGTGTTGATTGTGATAACGATCAATGCTCGCTCGTACCTTCTCTGTCATATAAGACATTGAAAATACCCCCTGAGAGCGCGTCGCCATTTAAATTGCATCAATAGGCAATATCGAGCACGTCTTTTTTATAAACATTTCAAGTGGACTTTGGTCGAATTGCGTCCATCTGAACAAAAAAAAACACTTTGTAAAAATCGCTTTCGGTGTGATATTCATATATAGACTTGCACCGAGTCATCAGCGCTTACAGTCTACAGGTTAAGTTTTGAGCAGATCTTGACATTGGCGAACATACCAACATCTGATTCGATAAGAAAGGTCATTTTCGTCAGTTCAACGAATACTTTTGGCGCATTTCCACATGCATTACTGTCAGACTACTAAATATTTTCGACGAATGTTTTGAATACTTAAAAATCGGTGGGTGAAAAAAATATAGTCTTAATAAATAGCTTTTAATCATTGTGCGTGAAAAAATAGTCCTATGGTGATAGCTGATTAGATTATGGTTGATGGCAGGTAGAATGCCAGATAGTGGGAATCCCTATAATATCTCCTGCGCCTAATTTCAACGTAGATTAGATGAGAAATTTGGTCATCAGGATTATAATTATTGTTCTATAAGCAGAGGGAACGACCACGGCCCATTCCCTCTCACAGAGACCGGGTCACCCAGATCTTACACGGATGTTTTGAGGAAACCAGGAGCTCTAATTGACTTCTGGAGGGATGAACACCCAACGGCCGCCATGGCCCAAGTACAAAGGTCCATTAAGGCACTAAGTGCAGAAACCAAACCCCCCTAACATAGAACATAAAGACCTGTGTCCCAGCAGTTGTGACATTAAAAAGACTGTTGAAGAATGATGATGAAGCAAGGGGAACTCTGAAGTTAAATTGTTATTTCCCTATTAACATCGATGATCGCTGTTTCTAATACCTATCATTTTGTCTCTTACTTTTTTAATTGTAGGTTGAGAGTCTGACCTCTTTTTAATTCCTAGAAAGATTTAAAATCTTTATCCTCATGCAGTTTTGAAGCGTGACATCATAATTATTTCTACGTAATATTTATCTTATTTATGAGCATTGTAGGTAAATGCTGGATGGATGTAGGTTTTTAAAAGCCACGTCTGTGGCAGTGATTTATCTACTAATTCAAATTATTAATGTTATTTTTCTATGATATAATTCAATCGCTAACAACATTGACCTTTATCTTTAAATATTTAGTATATATTTTATTATTGCTTTAAGTTTATTTATCAAAACTGTTCTGATGATTTCTATTCTACACGCTAGTTTGAAAACACTGAAAAGCCAATAAGCGACTTAATCTAAAACGGCTGCATTCTTCGGCGGCTAGGCTAAGCTGCAGGACAAAAAACATACCTAGGTTGTCGATGTCGAATATTATTGTTTTACAACTTTAGGTATTTCTTAGGTAGAAAGTTACTTAGTGGCATTTCAGGAGACCTATGATAAAAACTAAGCTTTATGGCTTCCAATAGCGAAATCAACTCTGTGTATTTAAATAATATAATATTATCTGTCAAAGGTTATGCTCTCGTACCTAGGAGGGACCCTCACCTGACACACGCAACGTAACGGGCGAGGCAAACTAATAAACCATGGCAACACGAAGGATTGTCGGTCAGCTCATCCGATCCATCATCATTAGTACAAAACCGCATATTTAACAAAAGGAGAAGCCAGTCTGGCTCTTTCTAGTAGGTATATAATAATAATAAAGCCTTTTATTCGGACAAAAGATATTTCTTACACTACTGCACTGTTAAAAATATATATTATACATAATTAAAATTATTCGCGTATTTGGTGCTTCTTTACTTTCTGTAAGTCCGTTTGCCAGTTGGCAAAGGCCTCCTCCAACCTACTCCATTCTAATGTCTCTCTGGCCACTATACTCCATGTTATGCTTGCATCCTGCCTGATATCATCATCCCATCTTTTTTGTTGTCTTCCTTTTCCTTTTATCTTCCCTTGGGTAGATAAAAGGAAAAGATCTATTGGGTATAATAGCAACCAATTAAAAAAATCTTTTATATGCATACGTGTCTTTATCTTATCTATATTACATTATCATAATAGACTATATAGCTACGTATATCTAAACAAGTAGATAGGATACTATTAGGACTTGTACGAGGCACCTAACAGGGACTTCAATAAAATGAAGACATAATTACTTCTTTCGCACGTAAAGCAAATGTATCAATGGATTCATTGGTTTGAAACTGATTCTAAATTCAAATCTAATAAACGAGCAATTCTTGTATATATATATAATCTGAATCTCGGAAACGGCTTAAACGATTTTCATGAATTTTGTATGCAGGGGCTTTCGGGGGCGATAAATCGATCTAGCTAGGTTTAATTTTTAGAAAACTTCGTTTTATCTATTTTCACCCGAGTAGAGCTCGGTCGCCCAGGTTCGCCCAATACTCATAAAATTCCAAATTATTTGCTATCTATTTTTTAAATAAATCATACTTCAGAAACGGATTCTGGTGAAAGGACGGGGGTAACACAGATCAAATATTATCTAGTATGAATTAGACATATTTAGAAACCTCTGAACCCGAATATTATTTCTGTACTCCAACGGAGTCCCTTGATCTAGTTCTCTAATCAGTTTCGTAATAGAATAGAATAGAGGCAGACAGACAGTTTATCAGAATCATCCGCCTCGTGTGTGGACATCACGGGGACAGTAATAGATATTATAATATTTAGGTCATCACTAGACGTAGGACTTTCGTGGATTTGAGAAACTGGTGCTATAGTATACGGGTCAGTGACCAGGTTGGTCTGTAAATGGGACCATCCATTATCTGCATATTCAGTGCTCCCGCCGTTCCTCGGAACTACGGATCTTTGACAGTAGCTACGGTAGTCATAAAATCTGACGCCAATCTTACCAAAAGGTGTCATGTATCCTAGTAAAATAAATAAATAAAAATGTCATTAAAACGACTTGGAATATTATTAATAGTGAAACGGGGAGATCTGGTAACCGAAATATTGAATACAGCAGATATTCCCATTTCAACAACTAAATCTCTAAACTCATCACCTTCTGTTGCTAAGTCTTTGCTAAAAGAAAATGTTAACGTTTGCGATTCGGAATTTCTTTTTGAACATATTATTTGCAGAGACATAATTAAAATCTTTCACACTTTAAATGTTAGAAAGACTGCAGATCTGTGGGGTCATTCTGTAGAAGTTACTAAGTCTGTTATTAACATTATCGCACCTAGTTTAGCTATTATCTTTAATAATTGTATCGACTGTGCAAAAGCCTTATATTTCTTACTTAAAATAATTATAAATACTAGAATGTTTATGAACACTTGACTATAAATATGTTAAACTATCTAAAACAAAACAAATATTAATTTGACTGCGCTCGTAAGAACCCCTCGTTCTCGAAGGCGAAGGCTTCCTCTAGATACTTCTATGTTTCCCTATTTTTCGCTGTCTCGATCCATTTCACGCCAGCCACATTTATAATGTCGTTAGCTCACCGGGCAGCTGGTCTACCTCTCTTCCTAATGCCAGGTGGTTCTTACCAGGCTGTTATCATGTAAGTCCAACGATTGTCTGTCAATCTGGCTATGTGACCAGCCCAGCGCCATTTGAGTTCTTTACAGTGATATAGGGCATCAGTAACCTTTGTTCTTTTACTTATATTTTTACGTGCGATTTTTTGAATTCTTCTTATGTACCTTCCCTGGTACTGGATTTTAAAGATCATATCACATCATCGCTTACTATCGGGCAGGATAGTGGTCAAACGCGAGCGATTCCATAAGGCAACTTACTTGTATGCAAGTTGCAAATTGCATGCAACTTGAACAAACCTGCTACAAACTACAAGTTGCATGTAGATAGTTTGAACTTGTAATTTTTTATTCAATTGAACGCGCAAACGTTAGTTGCACGTCTTCCATCCAACTGTCAACTTACTCAATTGAGAACATCTCCACTTGTACGCAAGCAAAACCTACATGCAATTTGCATACTCTCGAAAACATGTTTCCAATGAAAGCAACTTGTAAGCAAATGTGACGTCATACTTCATGCAAGACTTTCCTAATGGAATCGCGCCTTTATACAAAAAAATACCGGCCAAGTGCGAGTCGGACTCGCGCACGAAGGGTTCCGTACCATTATAGCAAAAAACGGCAGAAATATCACGTTTGTTGTATGGGAGCCCCACTTAAATATTTATTTTATTCTGTTTTTAGTACTTGCTGTTATAGCGGCAACAGAAATACATCATCAGTGAACATTTAAACTGTCTAGCTATCACGGTTCATGAGATACAGCCTGACAGACAGACAGACGGACAGTGGAGTCTTAGTAATAGGGTTCCGGTTTTACCCTTTGGGTACGAAACCCTAAAAAAGATATAAAGTTGCTCTATGTATAATAATGGTAGTCAGTGCATTCGGTTATACGTGTAGTCGATCTCAACAAAGTTAGGCATGGCTTGGCAGATTATAAGATTCGACTAGATATCACGGTATAAAGGAGTTCCCCGTTTCTAGAAGCTATTCAAATAATATTTCAGATGTTGTTATGATTACTTGTTTATGTTATTTTTCTCAAATGACATCAGCTAGCATAAGATTAGTCGTAGCACAAGATACGTGTTGATCAGGATTTATGAAACCAGTATAAGTGACGGTAGCCGGACCATTTGTGCAATAATACTGACGCAAAAAAAAAACATACATATCTTGCTAATATTATAAATGCGAAAGTTTGGATGGATGTATGTTTGTTACTCAATCACGCCAGAACGGTTGATCGGATCTGGATGAAATTTGGCACAGATGGATTATAGTTTGGAATAGCACAAAGGCTTTTCAACCCGGTATAATGTTCCTCTGGGATAAAGAAAAACACTTTTCACGTGGGCTTCTTCTTTTACTTCTTCATCGTGTCGATGATTCCATTTGTAGTTTTTAATTTAGATGTTGTGCTTCGAGCAGAACTCAGCCACGTCGACAGTAGTTAATAAGCTAGTTGTACTATAGTCTATGCTTTATATCCGAATCGTAAGACTAGTGGTCGTACCTTGTGGTTAAGCCTGTGAACCTGGGTTTTTCATTTGAGTTTTCACAATGGTAACTTGGAGTCTGGATTAATGGTCTGTTCAAGTGAATAGGTTCGCCCCCTGGACCTAAGGCGTATATATGCCCCAATGTTAGCGCAGTACTGGTCGTGCTCCCGCTCGGAGCCAGAATATCGATGTTGTTGGGTACTTGTGTTAGCAAAATATTCTTTGATTTGCTTGAGTTATTTCAGTTATGAAGAAATTCTAACCTTCAATTTTGCAGTGTAAACATATTTTTAAACATCCAAGTCGTTTTGCAAGTAGCGAAAAAATATCCTGTTGTTAATTTTTTTTTTCAAAGCAAAACTATTACTTACATGAAAAACCATTCTTTACAAATAATGTATATGAATCAATAATACTTTTTTTTTCAAATCTTTTAACCTAGCCGTTACTAAGGAGTATACTTAAGAAAGTAACCGTTTTACGGCACTAAAGCGATGAAAGGCCCTTAAATATAGCAAACAAAACGTGAATGAACCGACTAAGTTTTATTAGAAAAATACAAGTATTGATCGTTTAAAGGTTTAAGGATAGATTTCTTAGTTTACCTTTAAAATTGTTAATCGAAATCAACTAAGAATAAGTAGCATAAACATTGAAGCTTATAAGCGGATAATAAAGATAGTTCGGGAGAGTGGACTGATTGGTCACACCTTTAACCGTAAAGACGAGAGATGCTTCAGAGTGGTAATCCGAAACCTCCACCCGACTACACCAATATCCGCGATCAAGACAGATATTGAGGCTACAGGCAACAGAGTCTCTGGAGAGATTATAAATGCAAAATTTGGGCCGGATAAAAAACCGACATCCACATTTTTTGTTAATCTTGCACCAGGACCGAATAATAAGGCAGTTAAAGAACTTAAATACATATATCACCAATCGGTTACCATTGAAGATCCGAGGAAACGAACTTCTATAGTGCAATGCCAAAGATGCCAACAATATGGGCACTCGAAGAACTATTGTATGCGCCCCTATCGCTGCGTGAAGTGTGGCCAGTCACATAAGACATCAGAATGCCAAAAACGTGACCGCACTACTCCTGCCCAATGTGCGCTATGCAATGGGCCACACCCCGCAAACTATAAAGGGTGCGAAGTTTATAGAGAAATTCTACAGAGACGCTCTAAGCCTAAACGCCTACGGGAGGAATCAATCAAGCAAATATTTTCAACTGAAAAAGCGAGTGATAGGCCAGTTTCAAACATTGCTGTTGAAAATAAAGAACACAATGAACCTAAAACCAAAATGTACTCAGATGCCACACGGAACAAAATAAAATCAAGCCAAGAAGCTATAATCCCTCAGCCTCCATTAGACATGGTACAGATTCTTACGAAGAAGACTGAAAAATTTGACATCATCTTACAACAGATGAGCACCCTGATGATGCTTATGACACAAATCGTTGACAAACTGACAAAATGACTGTAGTTCGCATGGCAACATGGAACATAAACGGACTGACTCCTAACAGACACGAAGCGGAAACGTTTATGATTCAACATAATTTGGATTTGCTATTGGTGACCGAAGCTCACGGTACTGCAACCACAAACATTAAGTATAAGAATTATGAATGCTATCTCACTGCACACCCGGATGGGACCGGACATGCTGGTACTGCGATCATCATCAAAAAATCAATAAAACACCATTTGAAGCCAGAATATAGAACCAGTCACATCCAGGCTACCACAGTAGCAGTCGAGGATAGAAATGGTTACTTCAATGTCTCCTCTGTGTATTGTCCACCTAAACACAAAGTGTCTCAGGAAATATTTACAGAATTTTTTCGGACACTTGGAAATCGATTCCTTGCGGGTGGAGACTGGAAAACCAATAACACACACTGGGGATCTAGGTTAACCAATACCAGGGGCAGACAGTTAAAACTCAGTATAGATTCCAACAATGTAATTACTGCTTCCTCATGTGAGCCCACACATTGGCCGTCGGACGTCTCTAAGGTTCCAGATCTAATTGACTTCTTCGTTATTAAAGGATTTTCTTCGCACTATACCAAATGTGAGTCTCCACTCCGAAGTAACAATGGTTGGACCCGCACGCCGCAAGAAAAGGTGGACCTATTCGCAGAACATTTATCAAATGTTTTCACTCCAAATCGCGTTAGTGATACAGATTCTGAAGCAGATGTAGAATCTGTTCTTGCTCAGCCCCTCCAAATGTCGCTGCCACCAGTTCCGGTCACGTTACAAGAGGTCTGGAAGACAATTAATGATCTCAAAGACAAAAAGGCACCGGGATATGACCTCATCACAAAAGAAATCTTGAGGGAATTACCAAGAAAAGCGCTGGTCTTCCTGACAATGCTCTATAATGGTATCTTAAGGGTCCAAAGCTTCCCAGATCTTTGGAAGGTGTCACAAATACTGATGATACACAAGGCAGGAAAACCAGTAACCCAAACCACCTCATACAGGCCCGTCAGTCTACTGCCCATACTGTCGAAGGTCTGTGAAAAATTAATTCTTCGCCGCATCATGCCAATGCTGGAAAATAATAACATCGTTTCTGACCATCAATTCGGCTTCCGGCAGCGACACTCTACCATAGAGCAGGTACACCGAGTTGTAGAAAAGATAAGGAAATCCTTGGAAGAAAAAGAATACTGTTCGTCTGCATTCTTAGACATCCAGCAGGCTTTCGACAAAGTCTGGCATGATGGTCTTCTCTGTAAGATACGGACATGCCTTCCCCACAGCTACTTCATCTTGCTGAAATCTTACCTGACAGAGAGAATCTTCCAAGTCAAGGAATGTGATACGACCTCGAAATTCTACCAGGTTAGGGCGGGGGTACCTCAGGGTTCAGTGTTGGGACCGATATTGTACACCCTGTATACTTCAGATCTGCCTCAGGTGGAGGGAGTAACGATTGCTACTTATGCCGACGACACTGCAATAATGGCTAGCAACCGACACCCTGATGTGGCTGCAGAGCAACTTCAACAGGGACTCGACGCTATCTTGTGGGTGATCGCTGAAGTTTTAGGCTTGACAATTTATTAAGGGTTCGCTTAAGTTTCAATAAATTAAAGAACATTGAAAAAAAAAAATCGTTTTGTAATTATTAGACATCAGAACAAGGAAATAATATGTGTTATCGTATTGTGTCCGTCCCTAATCTCAGTAAGATACACAATGGCATTTTTGGCCTCCCCTGCATCTCAAACATATATCAGTGACCTTGCATTAGGAATGATTATAATGCATGTTTCTTCTTCTTGCAAGTTCAGCCTTTGCCATAGATAAGTATTCTACTACAATTAGGAAGATATTTCTCTAAACCATGATGATAAAACTGCTAAATGATATCTAGCCCTTATCGCAAGGGTTACAAATAAAAACAAGTGAGAGTCGCAAATGCTTACGTGACTTCAGGCATGTTGTTAGACTCATTACCAATAAATAAATATTAAATTAGAATACAACCAAAGTTATATATGGTTTGTTTATGTTCCATTAAGTTATTACACAAGAGGCATTACTACATAAGGTAAAACCATAAGTAATTGCTCATTTGTTTTATTTGTGGAGTTACTGATTCATTTGAAAGTAGGTATGTTTAATGTGTTCATTCATGAAAACATTACGTGGGAATAAGGATCGCTTTTTATAGCATTTCATGTGTCACTGGCCATATGTCATGTGTCCAGTGACACATGACGTTTTGGTAAAAATTGTGCTGACATTTATTTATTTATTAAAACGTTATGCACAAGTACAAAGATGGACTTAATGCCTTAGGCATTTTCTACCAGTCAACCTTAGGATGGTGCATAGATAAAATAAGGCAGGTGCAACTAAATGAAAGGATAACTAGAAAAAGAAATATAAACAAGAATATTTATATAAATATATACTTTTATACATACATACATAAACAATGTTATTGAGAAACGAATCAATTATGTGATGATCCATTTGAAGGAGAACCGACTGGTTGCCATCCTGATATTCTAAGGAAGCGCATTCCAAAGGGAGATCGCCTGGACAAAGAAGGACGAGTGGATAAACCCAGAGCGGTGAGAGGGGCATTGTAGAAGACGATTACTGGTGAAGCGAAGATTTTTATTGTAGGCATTGCAAAGGAATTGAACACGATAAATTAGATAATAAGGAGCAGTGGGTTTATCAATAAAAGAAAAAAGACATTGCCATGCGAGTCAACCTGACTCAGGCAAAGCATTATGTTTCTTCATCAAAATTTTCCCAGAAGCAGCTCGGGGTCTAGACCAGTGCCTGGTTGTAGGCAATAGGCTCACCCCCTAGTACTTGGGGGTTAAGCATAACTGGTAAAATGTGGGTGTACTATAGAAGCGCCTCTGCCTAATGCTTCGAAGAATACAGGCGAGATGTTATGATTTTATGACCTCTCTGATGTTAAGGCCACTCGGGTCTACCACTCTTTTTTACCAAATCACACAATTACAATTCACTATCAGAATGTATTATATCCAGCAGAATTCACTCTAATACATAGTCCACATCCTTGTTGTTCCAGTTGAGAATCATCTTGAAGGATCTTGCAAAATTTGACTAGCAATCAAGCTACTCGACAGTTAACAAAACAAACCGAATCCGGCTCGAAGGACCCGAAAATGTCAGCGGTTTAATGAAGTCCGTTGAATGCATCGCTACAGCAGCTGTAAGGCCAATTAGATTTTACAAATGATCGTATTTAGCCATCAGCTGTGAATCATGTTCAATTGTGGTTCAATTGCCGTTTATCATTTTGCATTCCATATCGTCACAGCTCTTTTAGGGTTAGGCTGCAAAATGAATATTTATTTTAATTAACCTTTATAGATTGTGCGATGTGGTTGGCGAACGTGGGGAAAATATTGTACGGTACCATAATAATTATTATAGTTGGTATCTATCAGTTATACTTCATCAATATCTTCCTAGCCTTGTCCCAGGTCGGCGCATAACATTTCCGTTTATAGAAACAACCGTTTTTCAAATAGAACCCTATTGCTGTCACTCACGTGTCCGTCTGTATGTCCGTCTGTCCGTATGTCCGCCTGTTCGTCGGTCCGTCATCTATCACACGGGTTTTACGGCCAAACAGTTGGAGCTACAGTTTTCAAATTTTCCTTGTATAAGCATCTTGTTGGCCCAAAGCCATGCAAATTGTAAAAAAAATAACATTTTATATTTTTAAGCGGAGCTTAAAGGAGGGCCTAAAATGTTTAAACCTCACCATCGAGTGGGCTTGTTGTTTAGAATTCGTTGTTTAGAACTCGTTGAGCAGATAAATACTGTATTTTTGTTTTAAAAATTAGAAAACAGGGAAGAGAAGCCAACAAAATCAGCTGTTTTTTTCAAAAATTTACTCCAAATAATTTTTTAACTTACCATTGACCTATGAACTTGAAATATGGTGATAATGTACGTATATTTTACTAACAAATACCAATATATTTATAAATCGGATTTTTCTTTGAAATGCTCTAATTTTTTCTATTACAACTTAATTTTGTGGTTTGGTACGGAACCCTAGGCGTGATTTGGTTTGGTACGGAACACTTGGGCGGTTTCTTTTTTCAGTGGTCACATTTTCCTTTGTCAACCGTCTTGCTGTCATACGCTCCCTTTTCATTCATGTCATTCCTGACATAATTTTTCCATTTTTGGCCTTCCTGTCTCTATCCAGTCCGGTGTCTTTCTTACTGGAAAAGTTGCATAGGCTTTTACATGATTTTCAAATTTAGTGGCACTTGAACTGTATGTAGTGAATCACAACAACGTCTACAAATAACACAAGTTGGCAAGTCTTGACAAAAAAAATGCAAGCTTCATTATCAAGTAGGTATAGTGAACCCTCACTTTGGATTGATACACTTTGTGCGATAGTTCTTTTAGCATTTTTTATAGACAGTATTTACATTAAAATATCTGCAGTACACTCCGTACTGCAGATATTTTAATGCTCAAGTCATAACATAAACAACCCTGAGATATTGTTATTAACAGATTGGCAATCAAGAGAATCAATGTCACATTTAAAAAAAACATTCTTATCAATTCAGTCTGTCTGCGTCTTTTGATAATACCCTGTTTCGTCCAGTCAAAGAATGGTCATTGGACAGTTCGATAAATCATAAACAATATCAATTGAAAGCTAATACCCAGTATTGAACGCTTCATTGAACTTAATTCAGAACTACAGACAGTGTTTCTGAACTCAATGAAATGTGAATGATACATATGTATAGCTCATTCAGAACAATTAATAATTTCGTTTAAATATGGCTACAATTGAACTTATAAATTGATCTTGACAATAATTGAAATGTGATGAAATTGAATAGGATTTTAGTATATAAGGGTAGCCAAGGTTACCTACATAGCTCGATGAATTGACAAGCTTATGTCGTGGGTCATGCACATTACTTGCAGAAGGAGGATTTTGGAGTGGCGACACTGGATTGATGACTTGGCGAAGACAAGTACAAGGCCGGTCGGTGTTACGATTTCAGGTTTATCTTGGTGATGTATATCTGGCTACGAGTATTCTAGATATATATAACCCAGCACCATCTGCCAATTAGTTACTTTTCCCCATGTATTCCACCTGCTTGTTATCCAAAACCGGCCAAATGCGAGTCTGACTCACGCACAGAGGGTTCTGTATAAACAGCTAAATTCACCAAAATAAATAGGCAATATTACTAACGTTCATAAACAATGAAAGCACCGAACATTGTTCTAACGAAGGGATAAAATTAACTTTGCAGTTCGACAACTATTGTCCCCATACATCAACATACAAATATTTAACTTTTTCAAGTACATTTTATCCCATCAAAAACATAACATGTAAAAAACACAAGTCTCGCGGCGCAGTTCTTCTACAGCAAAAAGTAGTGAGATCAAATGTAAAACCAAGACGGATAATTTATGCAGTAGTTACTTTATTAATTAGGTTACAGACAAACACATTAACCGACTTGGTTTTACTTTTTAGATCACTACTTTGGCTCAAATTTTTTTTGCACGCGGTCCTCTTTTATTTTTCTTCGGGTACTATTTCCAGTGTGTCAGCTACGGTCCATGTTCCATTGGATAGGTACCTAGCCCACCTACACTGAAAATGTAGGTAATGCAGGTGAAACACACAACAACAGCAATAACTGTTTGTTTATGAAATTCAAATTCTAACCTAACAAAATGTTGTCTGCTATAAGATTGTTATGATCACTATCTCATCACTTTACTGCGCCGACTCACAATTATGATTTATGTATTAGGTATGTTAAAGGAGACATCATGTATCGTGTATAACTTTACGTACCTATAATAACTATTTACCTACCTACCTAGATAAGCATTGTAGGTGTCAAACATTTTATGAACTGTAAAAGTAACTTTGTAATCCCATGTATTGGATGACTATTTATATAGGATTACAAAGTTACTTATGCAGTTTACGTACCTAGGATATTGAAAGAAAGAAAGAAAGAAAAAATATTTATAACAATAATATTAAAAAAAAAAAAACTGGTTGTTTTAGTTTTTCCTTGCTACACCGGCTTGTGAGTCTACTAGAAGTACCTGAGAATTTTGATGATCGGTGAGTGAGTCAGTTAGTGAAGAAATTAAGGAATGTTGACTTGCAATAATTCCTAAACTACAAGTTCATATTGAATGTAATTCAGGATTATGCCATGTTCTCTTAGTCACTGAACATTCAGAATTCTGGCTTTATCCACAACGAAGTTACAGGGAGATTGAAATGTCCTGAATGGTTTCGAGAAAAGGAGGCTGTGGCTATATTTGCACGACTTGTTGGGGGCACTGCCGTGCCCCAGATAAACACATCAACACGGTCTAGGGATATTTTTAAAAAAGCGAATTACTATCAATGTGTTAATTATTTATATGACATGTATATATTTAAAAGATACGTTATTTAATATTCTACCATTTTTTAATAATGGTTAAGGTACTTCGATTAAAATTTCAGGATTTTATGGAAAAAAAATGAAGCATAGACGGAAACCGTATATGAATTAACTTTTAATTTATGAGTAAAAACTGAAAAAAATAGAAAAATCATTTAATTTGTGTTTATAAACTTGAAGTTAGTAGTCTGAGAAAGCGCCCATGATGTTCATAACACATCGGCAACGATTCGGCATGCTCAGAACAAGGTTGTCAATGTCTTGCTGCGGAATATTGTCCCATGTCCTTCTGAGGCATGTCCTAGAACCAAAAATTCAAAGACATGTGACATCTACCAATCCGCACTGGGCCCGCATGGTGGATTATATATAGCCCACTCCCTCTATGAGAGGAGGCCTGTGTCCCAGCAGTGGGAACTTTAAAAGGCTGATGATGTGATGTGTGTGTGTGTGTCCTTCTGAGGTGCGCAAAAAGTTGATCTTCTGTAGCCAGATTTTCAGGAACTTCCTTCAGAGCTCTTCTTTGCAGCATATCCCACGCATGCTCAATGGGATTTAGATCTGGCGATTGAGCAGGCCAGTCTAAGGCCCTAACATTGTGTGTATGTAACCAAGCTGCTACCTTTCTCGCCGTGTGTGCCCGGGCATTGTCGTGCATGAGCAGGAAATCTTGCCCCATTTGTGTTCTGTGGGGCAAGATTAGGGGCCCCAGCACCTGTTGGACGTATCGTTCTGCCGTCATATTGCCCCGCACCCAAACGAGATCCGTCCGTCCTCCAAGACGAATTCCTGCCCAAACCATAATTGTTCCTTCTATGTATGGGTGAACTTCCTGAGGGTTCTGAAGACGGCTCCATCGTCCAGGAACTCGCCAAACACGCGTCCTTCGTGAATCTGGATGGAAGCCGAACCTGGATTCATCCGTGAACAGCACATTGGACCATTGCTCACGGCCCCAGTCCACGTGGTTCCGAACCCATTCTAATCGTCGTCCACGATTGCCTCTCCGTAAAGGTGGAACCCGGAGTGGTCTACGAGAGCGTAGATTGCTTTCATGCAGTCGCTTTCTTACAGTTTGGTCACTCACAAGCACTTGGTGTTCCACTCGCAGCCTTTGGACCAATTGAGTCGCCGTTGCATTTGGTTGAGCTCGCGCAGTAATTTGCAAAAATCGGTCTTGTCTGGGGGTAGTGATGCGACTTGGCCCCTGGTGCCTCTCCGCTACTTCACCTGTGGCACGATAGCGTGTCCACAATCTTGAAATTACATTTTGGTGAGTCCCTATGGCCTCAGCAACATTACGCTGAACAGACCCAGCTTTCAGCATTCCCACAGCTCGTAACATCTCCGCCCTCGTCAAATGTTGGCATAGCATGGCTACAATACCTCAATTTTAACTTTATCTTTCGTTTAAAATGAAAAAAAACTGTAACTAAACGTAATTCGTATTGTTTTCTAAATTTCGCACAAATGAAATTTCCCTCTCCTACACATCAAGACATTTTTATGCCACCGAAACAAAAGAATTTTCAAGAATTTGTATTTGGAATTAGTCTGAGATAAATTACAAACAAATCGGTGTATAAAAGATTCCAATGCGGCCAGTACTTTTCGAGTTATTTAATTGAGTATGAAATATCCCTAGACCGTGTTGATGTGTGTAAGTTGGTCGACTATTACTCGTAAACTTGTAAAGCCTATTTAGCTGTGATAGTTTTGCTTCTAATTTCATTATATATACTACTGCCGTGAATTAATACATTAATTACATATACAAAAGCAACAATTTATCTGGGGGGGCATTTATAGCTTAATTTTAAGTAAACGGATCCAGAATCGAAAAATGGATATAACAGACCCATAACCTTTTTAATGGAATATCCACCGATACACTACAGTGTAGTGACTACACCATGGGACAGACGAGAAAAAACACCATCACTTTTTTCATTGTTTTATTTTCCCACTTTGTCGGCGTGATTAATATGAATAGCCATGCCAAATTATAGCTTTCTAGTACTCAGAGTCTCTGAGCTAAGCTACGGACGGAGGGACGGACGACGGAGGGACGGGCAGATGGACCTGGCGAAACTATTAAGGTGCCTTGTTGACTACGGAACTCTAAAAAGGCTTTTATTCACACAACTTGAAATCGACTCTTTATCCTGTCAAGACAAAATGAATCAATACATTGCACGTTTATTTGAAATCTCAAGGCTTCTTTGGTTTACGAACCTTTTGCAACAATAGATATAAACTTCTATTCGTAGTAACGATTTGACAGTTATATAAATACACTTTGAAGTAGCACTAGCTACAATATACATCTGCATTTGAAACCTGCTTATTAAATATACAGACGTCAGAAAAAGTTATTTAAATTAAATTTAATAAATAGTACTTAATTTCTAGATTTATTATTTCGGTTTTATTCGTTTTTACTAATAGCTAAATAATGGCAGCCGCAGGTGTCGATCTTCAAGGATTAGCAACGCATGCCAAGGTCGGTCCGTAGATGGATTATCTTAACATACCGTGATTTCTTCTGGCATCAAGAAGCACGTTAAATCACAGTGCATGGTAACTTTAAAAGTAAATTATTTTCCTTCAAGCTCGTTGCCTTGCCTTTATGTCAGTGTTCTACATCTGACTGCGAATATGTACAATCTGGACATCCTATCTGCGGAGTGTATTCTTTGGCAGAATGAATGCAATATTATGTTGGATAATGTACAGGCTGCATCTAGTGTTGTTTACTATACGTACCTTGTGGAAACTAGAGTAAATTTCCGTGCGTTCATGCGGTTTTGCCATACCTATAATTGGAATCAAATATAACAGCTCACAATGTTAGGACCCATTAATATTAATGCTAATATTTATCCGTTGTGCTAGGCAACTGGGCTTACCCCAGTTGTAAACAACCCTTTGTGCCTATTGGCCCTGTTTGTTCTGTCTCCTGCTTGATATGAGGGAAGAGGAAATTTTTATTTTTTCTCTCTCCTCCGTTATTCTTTTCTTATTAATTTCGTTGCGGGATCCAAGACAGTTAAATTCATTCGCCGGGACTTCGTCGAGCTTCATTGCCTCGACGCTTTTCTGGTGGTTGCCACTGTTGATTCTGGCTTTCAGGAGTTGTAGTGGTTTGGGAATAGTGCGGTGGGATTGTCCCAAACTTAAGCACGTTAAACCGTTGGTCTTGGCTATTGTTTGTGGATCTTTGATAGTCGTTAAGGATAGTCAGAAGCTAGAAAACCTAAGACCGGTCTTGCTAAGGAATACCGGGTTACCCAGTTACTGGATGGTGAAGGTCAGATAGGCAGTCGCTCCATGTAAAATACTGGACACAGCTGCATTTACTTATACTGGAAGCCGGCCACAACATAGTTGGGAAAACGCCAGGCAGTTTGATTGTTTATATTTTAGTAGTCACAGCGGATCTTTGTGTGTCTGAAGTTGTCTCTGCGAACCATTGCGCAAGATACAGTTTGTCATCAAGTATAATGCATAGATTAAGCGAGATAGGACTATGCGCCAAACTTAAGCGGGTGAAACAAACAGATATCAAAAAAAAAATTGTCATCAATTTATGTAAACAATGTTAAATTTGACGTCATTTTTTAAGCAAAAATTGCATTTGGTGTCTTCGCTCTTCCAGTTTACATTAACTATACAGATGTGTCAGAAAAAATAACAAAAATAGCAGTTAATTTTGATAAAATTTCAGAAGACTCTAACAATACAAAAATGCTAAAACTATATATGTAAGTAAGGAATAAGGAGAGCGCGCGGTGTTATGTGCGTGTTAGGAGCAGTGTGTGTGATGTAGGCGTGTGAATGTTGGTGTGGAAGGTTTGATTTGTGTACTTTTTGTTTAGTCTAGCGACAGTTTGTATCTGTAAATTATGATTATGTATTTAGCATAGCCTCGATTTCTCCGTAAGTTTTTCTCTTCAACCATTCTGTGAGTGCAGCAGTCGCGGTATGTCTGGTATTGGGTATATGGTGAGAGTTTTGTTGAAGAAATTGTATAAGCAAGAGGATTGCTTTGTGTATTGTCTTGTAGCAAATGTAGTTTTGCCTGGGGTTGCTGGAGCTACTTTATTATTCCTCCTAGTTTGTATCCTGGGAGTGACAAATTGAAGGGATTTATGCTTTTCAAAGTTATCTGGAGGACATGGAGCTTTCTAACTGACAAGATGTTCGAAGTTGAGTATAGGGTTAACAATACAATGCCAAGCAATACAATATTAATGTTTTACAATGCTATCTTCACCTACAAAATTGACACAAAAATTGTTAATGCGTAGGGTCTTGCAGCCACTTACTTGTTTTTCAAATAAGTAATTTCTAGGCTGGCGTCCACGGGGTATGCGTGATTTTAATTGAATCCCAGGCCCTTGACTCATGGTAGCGGTAGGAACTGTGGGGTTTTAGTCGGTTGCAGTACGACATAGCCCTTCGTTTCCCCAGATGTTGAGTGTCCATGGGGATATCCCCACAATGAAAAAAAACAAAGGCGAGTGTCCACGAGGATTATTAACTTGATTACATAAAACATAGAAAAACCTGTAATAGCAGAGTGCGGAAGGCCAGCGTGTTGATTGTAAAATTGAAAAGACCTGTAACCTGTGTGTTATGTAAGACCTTAAAAATAACTTCCTGAAGTCGCGATGCCATTTAAATTGCTTCAATAGGCAATATCGTGCACGTGTTTCTTTATAAAAAATTCAAGTGCACTTTGGTCGAATTGCGTCCATCTGAACAAAAAAAAAAACACTTTGTAAAAATGTCTTTCGGTATGATATTCATATATCGCGTCGACTCATCTGCGCTTACAGTCTACAGGATAAATTTTAAGCAGATCTTGACATTCAATTGGCCAACATGGAAGGAGGAGGTTTTCAATTCGGCTGTTTTTTTTTTTATGTGTGTCTCCTCAGAACTTGTTACTGGGTGAACCAATTTTGATGATTCTTTTTTTAATTGAAAGCTGGTGCTTGTCATGTGGTCTCATTTAAATTTAATCAAGATCTGATGAAGAACTTCGGAGATATACATCAGAACTCTTCAATAAATGACGGCAATTCACTCGAGATAGCTGCAATCGGATGTCTGTTTATTGTTTACATCATTTGATAACATAACATCACACTAGCACGCTCTAAAGGGGTACGTACGCAGGAGTGAAAAGTTCACCCTGTTATACTCTAATTCCACCGTTTTTGTTTAATTTTCATGTTTCTGGGTTAATCTATTCTGGCTTCACTTTGGAGAATTGCCCCATTATGTACCACAACTAAAAAGTGAAAAATAAAAAACTTTTATTTGGAAGTCGGTTGTATTTTTTGTTAAAAGTTTTTTTTGTGGCGCCAGTACAACGACTACTTTTGGCGCATTTCCACATGCATAGTAATGCATGTGGAAATGCGACAATGTGACAGTATGTCAGACTACTAAATATTTTCGAGGAATGTTTTGAATACTTTAAAAACGGTGGGTGAAAAAAATATAGTCTTAATAAATAGCGTTTTAATCATTGTGCGTGAAACAAATTGTCCTATGGTGATACCTGATTAGATTAAGGTTTATGGCAGGTACTATACCAGATAGAGGGAACACCTATAATATCTCCTGTGTCTAATTTCAACGGAGATTAGATGAGAAATTTGGTCATCAGGATTATAATTATTGTTCTATAAGCAGAGGGAACGCCCACGGCCCATTCCCTCTCACAGAGACCGGGTCACCCAGATCTTACACGGATGTTTTGAGGAAACCACGAGCTCTTATTGACTTCTGGAGGGAGGTGGGCTGATTGGAACGACCACCCAACGGCCGCCATGGCCCACGTACAAAGGTCCATTAAGGGACTAAGTGCGGAAACCAAACCCCCCTAACATAGAACATAGAGACCTGTGTCCCAGCAGTTGTGACATTAAAAAGACTGTTGAAGAATGATGATGAAGCAAGGGGAACTCTGAAGTTAAATTATTATTTCCCTATTAACATCGATGATCGCTGTTTCTAATACCTATCATTTTGTCTCTTACTTTTTTAATTGTAGGTCGAGAGTCTGGCCTCTTTTTAATTCCTAGAAAGATTTAAAATCTTTATCCTCATGCAGTTTTGAAGCCTGACATCATAATTATTTCTACGTAATATTTATCTTATTTGTGAGCATTGTAGGTAAATGCTGGATGGTTGTAGGTTTTTAAAAGCCACGTCTGTGGCAGTGATTTATCTACTTGTTCAAATTATTAATGTTATTTTTCTATGATATAATTCAATCGCTAACAATATTGACCTTTATCTTAAAATATTTAGTATATATTTTATTATTGCTTTAAGTTTATTTTTCTTTATCAAAACTGTTCTGATGATTTCTATTCTACACGCTAGTTTGAAAACACTGAAAAGCCAATAAGCGACTCAATCTAAAACGGCTGCATTCTTCGGCGGCTAGGCTAAGCTGCAGGACAAAAAACATACCTAGGTACAGGGAGGGACCCTGACCTGACACAAGCAACGTAACTACTACTAAATCATGGCAACACGAAGGATTGTCGGTCAGCTCATCCGATCCATCATCATTAGTACAAAACCGCATATTTAACAAAAGGAGAAGCCAGTCTGGCTCTTTCTAGTAGGTATATAATAATAATAATAAAGCCTTTTATTCGGACAAAAGATGTTTCTTACACTACTGCACTGTTATAAATATATATTTTACATAATTAAAATTATTCGTGTATTTGGTGTTTCTTTACTTTCTGTTAGTCCGTTTGCCAGTTGGCAAAGGCCTCCTCCAACCTACTCCATTCTGATGTCTCTCTAGCTACTCTACTCCATGTTATGCTTGCATCCTGCCTGATATCATCATCCCATCTTTTTTGTTGACTACCTACCCAAGGGAAGATAAAAGGAAAAGATCTATTGGGTATAATATCAACCAATTAAAAAACTATTAAAAAAATCTTTTATGCGCATACGTGTCTTTATCTTATCTATATTACATTATCATAATAGACTATATAGCTACGTATATCTAAACAAGTAGATAGGATACTATTAGGACTTGTACGAGGCACCTAACAGGGACTTCAATAAAATGAAGACATAATGAATTCTTTCGCACGTAAAACAAATGTATCAATAGCTTCATTGGTTTGAAACTGATTCTAATTTCAAATCGAATCTAATTTAATACCTTTAAACGAGCAATTTTTGTATATATATATATAATCTGAATCTCGAAAATGGCTTAAACGATTTTCATGAATTTTGTATGCAGGGGCTTTCGGGGGCGATAAATCGATCTAGCTAGGTTTAATTTTTAGAAAACTTCGTTTTATCTATTTTCACCCGAGTAGAGCTCGGTCGCCCAGGTTCGCCCAATACTCATAAAATTCCAAATTATTTGCTATCTATTTTTGAAATAAATCATACTTCAGAAACGGATTCTGGTGAAAGGACGGGGGTAACACAGATCAAATATTATCTAGTATGAATAATTATTATCTATAAACTTATCACACATTTAGAAACCTCTGAACCCGAATATTATTTCTGTACTCCAACGGAGTCCCTTGATCTAATTCTCTAATCAGTTTCGTAATAGAATAGAATAGAGGCAGACAGACAGTTTATCAGAATCATCCGCCTCGTGTGTGGACATCACGGGGACAGTAATAGATATTATAATATTTAGGTCATCACTAGACGTAGGACTTTCGTGGATTTGAGAAACTGGTGCTATAGTATACGGGTCAGTGACCAGGTTGGTCTGTAAATACCATCCATTATCTGCATATTCAGTGCTCCCGCCGTTCCTCGGAACTACGGATCTTTGACAGTAGCTACGGTAGTCATAAAATCTGACGCCAGTCTTACCAAAAGGTGTCATGTATCCTAGTAAAATAAATAAATAAAAATGTCATTAAAACGACTTGGAATATTATTAATAGAGAAACGGGGAGATCTGGTAACCGAAATATTGAATACAGCCTGTCTATTAATGACAACATCATAAAATCTGATTCTCAAGTCGTAGTGGCCTTTGAAAATATTTTCAGATATTCCCATTTCAACAACTAAATCTCTAAACTCATCACCTTCTGTTGTGTGTAGTCTTTGCTAAATGAAAATGTTAACGTTTGCGATTCGGAATTTCTTTTTGAACATATTATTTGTAGAGACATAATTAAAACCTTTCACACTTTAAATGTTAGAAAGATTGCAGATCTGTGGGGTCATTCTGTAGAAGTTGCTAAGTCTATTATTGATATTATCGCACCTAGTTTAGCTATTATCTTTAATAATTGTATCGACTGTGCAAAAGCCTTATATTTCTTACTAAAAATAATTATAAATACTAGAATGTTTATGAAAACTTGACTACTAATATGTTAAACTATCTAAAATAAATAAAATATTAATTTGACTGCGCTAGTAAGAACCCCTCGTTCTCGAAGGCGAAGGCTTCCTCTAGAGACTTCTATGTTTCCCTATTTTTCGCTGTCTCGATCCATTTCACGCCAGCCGGTGAGCTAACGACATTATAAATGTGTATAATGTCGTTAGCTCACCGGGCAGCTGGTCTACCTCTCTTCCTAATGCCAGGTGGTTCTTTCGAGGCTGTTATTATGTAAGTCCAACGATAGTCTGTCAATCTGGCTATGTGACCAGCCCAGCGCCATTTGAGTTCTTTACAGTGATATAGGGCATCAGTAACCTTTGTTTTTTTACTTATATTTTTATGTGCGATTTTTGAATTCTTCTTATGTACTCTGGTACAGAATTTTAAAGATCATATCACATCATCGCTTACTATCGGGCAAGATAGTGGTCAAACGCGAGCGATTCCATAAGGCAACTTACTTGTCTGCAAGTTGCAAATTGCATGCAACTTGAACAAACCTGCTACAAACTACAAGTTGCATGTAGGTAGTTTGAACTTGTAACTTTTTATTCAATTGAACGCGCAAACGTTAGTTGCACGTCTTCCATCCAACCGTCAACATACTCAATTGAGAACATATCCACTTGTATGCAAGCAAAACCTACATGAAATTTGCACACTCTCGAAAACATGTTTCCAATGAAAGCAACTTGTAAGCAAATGTGACGTCATACTTCATGCAAGACTTTCCTAATGGAATCGCGCCTTTATACAAAAAAAAAACCGGCCAAGTGCGAGTCGGACTCGCGCACGAAGGGTTCCGTACCATTATCGCAAAAAACGGCAGAAATATCACGTTTGTTGTATGGGAGCCCCACTTAAATATTTAATTTATTCTGTTTTTAGTACTTGCTGTTATAGCGGCAACAGAAATACATGATCTGTGAACATTTCAACTGTCTAGCTATCACGGTTCATGAGATACAGCCTGTTGACAGACAGACAGACGGACATTGGTCTTAGTAATAGGGTTCCGGTTTTACCCTTTGGGTACGAAACCCTAAAAAATATATATAGTTGCTCTATGTATAAAAATGGTAGTCAGTGCATTCGGTTATACGTGTAGTCGATCTCAACAAAGTAAGGCATGGCTTGGCAGATTATAAGATTCGACTAGATATCACGGTATAAAGGAGTTCCCCGTTTCTAGAAGCTATTCAAATAATATTTCAGATGTTGTTATGATTACTTGTTTATGTTATTTTTCTCAAATGACATCAGCTAGCATAAGATTAGTCGTAGCACAAGATACGTGTTGATCAGGATTTATGAAACCAGTATAAGTGACGGTAGCCGGACCATTTGTGCAATAATACTGACGCAAAAAAAAACATACATATCTTGCTAATATTATAAATGCGAAAGTTTGGATGGATATATGTTTGTTACTCAATCACGCCAGAACGGTTGATCGGATCTGGATGAAATTTGGCACAGATAGATTATAGTTTGGAATAGCACAAAGGCTTTTCAACCCGGTATAATGTTCCTCTGGGATAAAGAAAAACACTTTTCACGTGGGCTTCTTCTTTTACTTCTTCATCGTGACGTCATCGTCCATTTGTAGTTTTTAATTTAGATGTTGTGCTTCGAGCAGAACTCAGCCACGTCGACAGTAGTTAATAAGCTAGTTGTACTATAGTCAATGCTTTATATCCGAATCGTAAGACTAGTGGTCGTACCTTGTGGTTAAGCTTGTAAACCTGGGTTTTTTATTTGAGTTTTCACAATGGTAACTTGGAGTCTGGATTAATGGTCTGTTCAAGTGAATAGATTCGTCCCCTGGACCTAAGGCGTATATATGCCCCAATGTTAACGCAGAACTGGTCGTGCTCCCGCTCGGAGCCGGAATATCAATATTGTTGAGCAGTTTTGTTAGCAAAATATTCTTTGATTTACATAAGTTATTTCAGTTATGAAGAAATTGTAGCAGACAATTTCGCTGTGTAAAAATATTTTTAAACATCCAAGTCGTTTTGGAGGAGTATCCGAAAGTAGCGAAAAAATATCGTGTTATAAATTATTTTTTAAAGAAAAGCTATTAATTACACGAAAAAAAACATGCTTTACAAATAATGTATATGAATCAATAATACTTTTTTTTCAAATCTTTTAACCTAGCCGTTACTAAGGAGTATGCTTAAGAAAGTAACTATTTTACGGCACTAAAGCGATGAAAGGCCCTTAAACATAGCAAACAAAACGTGGATGTACCGACAAAGTTATATTAGAAAAATACAAGTATTGATCGTTTAAAGGTTTAAGAATAGATTTTTGAATGCCAAGAGAAAGGGTCGCGGACTCCCCACACCGCGCTCCTACTTTTCTTTGATCGTGTTAGCCTTAAATATTTTCTTATCTTTTAAATATTTGAATACATTGGTAGACAACAGCTTTATTGCGTAATGAATTCGGAAAAGGCAAAGGGCAAAGTGTATGAAAAATCGACCAATCTCATGCGATATGAAAGACACGAAGTGGCTTTCCGTCTATGTGATTGGTCGATTTTTCATACTCTTTGCCCTTTGCTAATTCATTACGCAATAAGGCAGCAGGTGATAACGACTTATTTTTTTGTTATCTGGCGGTGACTTTAGCAGAAAAGCTCATAAAATTTGCATTCACTGTGTATAATATCAAAATACGCGCTTGGTCGTGGAGTTGTAACCTAGTAAAGACTAGTGTCTAACTATTAATTGTCTTTATCAAAACAATAGCAGTATGATTAATTACCTTAATAATTCCTAACACGTGATGTTACGCTTGACCTGCATTTTATTCCTAGGTCACCGAGACAAATAGCTCTATAATAGTGTGAAGAATTGTATCACGAGGCGGGCTGATTTCTTGGGTACCTACTAGATTTATTTATGTTTGTCCCGCTCCAGTATATCATCATAATTTCAACCAAAAGACGTCCACTGCTGGACATAGGCCTCCCCTAAGCGTCACCACACTGATCAGTCCTGTGCGTCTTGAATCCACCGAATTCCCGCAGTATTGACCAGGTCGTTGCTCCACCTAGTGGGAGGCCTTCCAACGCAACGTCTTCCGGATCGAAGACGTCACTCCAGAACTATCGGACCCCAACGGCCATCCGTTCTGCGAGCAATGCCCTGCCCACTGCCACTTAAGTTTGGCAATTCTTCAGGCTATGTAGGTAACCTTGGTTCTCTTGAGGAGGTCATCATTTCTGATTCGATCACACAAGGAAATGCCGAGCATAGCTCTCTCCATTGCCCCCTGGGTGATTTAATACCAAGCTGCAAGCCTTCTGTTGACTTAATACCTACCGGTATCGTATGTCGGTTGGGTGGATTTGTGACTTTATTGATCGTTATAAAATTCTAGTCGGATCTTTCCCTGGTATCTATACTAATATTAAATGTTTTCTTTTTGTTCTCTGAAGGTTCAAAACTCACCCAAAGCGCAATGGAGAGGACTATGCTTGAAGTTTCCTTCCGTGGTCGAATCAACAGAAATGATAAAAAATTATGTATGTTACTATGTTGTTGTATGTGTATGTTTAAACTCTGAGCATACTCATCTCCGTTGCACTTTGGATAACATATAAACATTCTTATATGAAAACAAAAAATAACATTAGTTTAGATATTTTGGCAAGATCCGTTTCATAAAGGTTTGCTAAAGGTAGTGGTGTAACTAACACGACTTTGTTTTATATATAAAGAAAATAAAACAACCAGCTACTTAATTGTAAGTGCACTGAAGTTCGCCAACTCTCAAATAGTCGGCATATTGGAGAAGCAATAAGGCTTTCGATATAAAGAAATAGACTGAAAGTCAATCGAAACAAAACCCAATCCCGCTACTTTACATAGTTTGTTCCATACCTATAGATATACACTATTCAATCAGTGTCCAAGGGAACTAATCACAAGTTGGTAAGTAGATAGCCTTATCTGGGTATCATCGTATCGATCAGATTATGAAGTGCGGTCAAGGTGGGATTGGTCATAGAAATAAATGACCTGACCTGGTTATTTAATTAATACCTTTATGTAGGAGGTGTTTACTGACAATAATTCATTTACTACGTATGTCTTATTTGTTTCTAAGGTTCCTTAGAATTCCAATACAGTAATAGGCGAGGGGGAGTTCAGTAGCCGTGACTTGGCCACCCACGGTGAAGTGAAGAGGAATCCGAGGAGGGACCGCTCGTACAAGTAGGATGCGGTGCCGCTTAGGCGACATCGCAACAGAGGCGGTTCGCGATTTTGTATTGGGCCTCCCATACCCATACAATATCGCGGCTGAGGATTGGAGGCCGCGGCGACAGACGAGTGCCGGTATTGCGGTGCGCCGCTCTCCCTACTTTCCGCGGCCTGGACGGGGTCACCACTGTCTGATAGTGGATTCGGTGGGGCCGCAAGTGTGGTCCCTATCTCCTGCGGCCGAAAAGTGATAGGTGGTGGGCCACTGGCTTGACCCGTCACAGTGGGACCAAGGGTGCCATAAACGGGTCGCCTGGCGCCCATGTGCTGGTTTCGTCCCTGGGGTGGTCACGGCGCGCAATGTGTTCTGGTGCGCTGGAGGTTTACTCCCCAGAGGAGGGTCCGGTGACGGACAGCCGCGGCGGGTATGCAGTGAGTGCTTACACGTGCCCGTGATGCCTCCATAACCGGCATAGGAGGACACCGTGGTGTTTTAGTGGATCAGAGTCCCACATAACTGCGCTTCAGGCTAAAGCAGAGTTTTGAAACACTTAACTTTTCAACTTGTCAATTATTAATTCAATATTAGAAGTCGCTGCCAGCTGTAATAGAGTCGATGGTCAGCAGACCATCGACTCTATTACAGTTGGCAGCGACTTTACAGCGAGGAGTCCTGGGACCCGGTGGTATCCTTCTGCGAAACAGTCGTCTCACAGAAGGAGGCTGTGGCATGGAAGAGGGAGATATTGGCGTCGGCGGGCCAGTCTTCCAGCCCTCTAAATTGGTCCAGGGGCGACGGACTCGGGGTAGTCCGTCTCCCCCTCACGCATCTGGTCCCGAGGAGGCGGCACATAGTGTCCCACGCGTGCCCCTCTAAGACGTGGCGGGGAGTCGAAAACCTCACTCCCCCTCCCGACCCGAGATACCGCGCAGGCGGGCTGGCATCAGCCCGAGGTTGCGAAAGATCATACGTTC
This sequence comes from Orthosia cruda, assembly GCA_964057195.1. Classification (NCBI taxonomy): domain Eukaryota; kingdom Metazoa; phylum Arthropoda; class Insecta; order Lepidoptera; family Noctuidae; genus Orthosia; species Orthosia cruda. The sequence goes on from OZ059830.1 coordinate 39,210,734, forward strand.
ACGTGACCCGTGGCGTAGGTGTTAGATGTAACACCGGGATGGTTTTTAGTCAGTAGGAGTCTGACAGACCACTCCAATAAGGATTGGATTCCAGAAGAAAAAATTGGGATTTAGAGCTCATGATAATAAACACCGAGCCATAAGCAGATTCTGAAAGGAAAGGTGTCAAAAAATACTTTTTTTTTTTCTACTCAAAAACCTCTGGAATGCATACCTATCTACTTTTTTAAACATGCTTCATGAATGGTTTCTTGAGGAAGCTGAAATAAATGTTAACTTTCTACAACAGAACGTTAACGTTATTATTACGTTGTTAACGTCATACCTACTTGGAAACAAACCCCTCATAAAGACCCGTCCTGTGCTGCACGTCGTCGGGCCACCTTGTAGGGGGCCAATGTATAGTGCGTAACAATATTATTGTTATTTGTGCAAAACATAACCAGTTTTACAACATACCCTAGGTAATCTGATTTACATGTTTTTTCGTGGCGAATTGTTAATGACAATTGTCACTTAACCGGTGCCTACGAAATAAGTCTACTGATATATAGAACCAGTTATTAATGATTTACCTAATATTCGAATATTATTATATTTTTATTGATGCTCTTTGCGATGATGCAATCCAATAAGTATCCGTCACATGATCATGGTATTTAAAATATGAGAAATGCTAAATAGTTTTTTATCCGTGTTTTTACCAAAGTCATAATGGTAGGTGTCTATGTATCATGGACTTTGTTTTTGTAGCGAAACTCCGGTTTGCCAGAACTTTGGTCCAAAGTCTGATCTGAAAGGCCCAAAATGCCAAATACTTGGAGTGTTTTATAAGAATAAGAATAATTTATTAAAAAGTAAGTATGTTCATAAAAAAGTACATTAGGTGCAGTAGTATTATTTCTAAAACAATGGTTTAAATAAAAATAAAATAAAAATAGCCTTTATTTCCCTATAATTTACAATTCTATATATATTTTTTAATTTAACCTATTAAGGGGTCACCCATTTCTGGACGAAGGCCTCCTTCATCTGTTTCCATCTAAGTCTACTCTGGGCCGTTCTGGTCCACTCTATCCCCGCCAGTGCTACGATCTCATCTCGCCATCGTTGCAATGGTCTGCCGCAGCGTCTGTTTCCGTTTCGTGGGTACCAGTGCAGGACGCGCTCGCTCCACCACGATCGCTTATTTACAAGCCAAGCATGCTTCTTTCTACAGCTCGTTGAAATGATCTTAATTTCTGTTTCATTACATCTGTTGTAGTCCAAGTTTGGCACCCGTATAAAAGAGTTGGCAGTATATTTGAGTCAAATAGTTTCTGCTTGATGTTGTTTGAGAAATTTCCTTTTAATATTTCTTTAAGTGACCAGTATTTTTTCCATGCAATAGTTATCCTTCGTTTTATTTCTTTTACAGTCCTATTGGTAAAATATATATTTTGTCCCAAATAGATATAGTTATCAACGTATTCGACGTGTTGGTTATCAATAATTAGTGGTATTTCTTCTCGATTGGTCATTGCTTTCGTTTTTTCGTAGTTCATTTTCAGTCCACATTTCATACTCTCTATATTTAGGTCTATTATCATTTCTTGTAATTTTAAATGGCTTTCTGAAAGTATGATTATATCGTCTTCAAATCGTGTGACAGATATTCGTCATTCATGTTGATACCACTTTTGTCCCACGTTAGTTTTTTAAATATGTGTTCCAGTAGAGCTATGAATATTTTGGGCGATATAGTTTCACCTTGTCTTACACCTTTCTCAATATAGAATACCTCGCCTTCTTTTTCCAATTTAACTCGAGCATTGCATTCCTTGTAGATTTTATATATTATAGTTATATAGTTTTGGTTGATTCCTTGTTCAGCTAGAGCAGTCCAGAGGGATTCATGTTTTATGGAGTCGAAGGCTTTACTATAATCGATGAATGCTATATATATTGTTTTCCCGTATTCCACGTATTTTTCCATTATTTGAGTTAGTGTGAATATATGGTCAATAGTTGAATAATTCTTCTTGAAGCCCGCTTGTTCTCTAGATTGGTTTTCATCTATTTGCTTTGATATTCTGTTTAAGAGTACTGTTGTAAATGTTTTGCATGAGCTTGAGAGAAGGCTTATAGGTCCATATTTATTTATATTCTTTGGTTCTCTTTTTTTGTATATAAGAGAGATTTTACATGTTTTCCATGGCGTAGGTATATGTTGTTGTATCATAATTTGGTTAAAGAGATTTGTAAGAATGGTTACTATTGCATCATCAAAAGCTTTAATAATATCGTTTGTGACATGGTCTTCTCCTGGGCTCTTGTTTGTCTTCATTTTATTTAAGGCAGTTCTTACTTCTGACTGTATGAAGGGTGGTATAGGGTCTTTGTCATACGCCAAGTCAGGAGGTTCGGGGGTAGATTTTGTTTCAATATTTTTGTAAAGCTCCCTAAAAAATCCTTTAAAATGTGGCTACTTCCAGTATTTCTTGTCTTGATGTTACTGATTTATTGTTTGTTTGTTTCAAATCCATAATCCATTTATTTAACAATGGTATAAATAGTGCATACATGTAAACTATAACTAAAATATTTTATTAACTGTTAGATTTTATACAAGAATTTCTTTTTTTGGTAGGGACCTGATCGATTTAGGTTCTTTGAAACCTTTTGTTATGGTTGTAACCAGATTTTAGTACCAGACTTAACTAACTTTAAAATTTCCCTTCGTAGTTCCTTATTCGTGATGCATCTAGATTTATTTTTAAAGCTTTACGTTTGTCTATAGGAAGCTCAAGAGCTCGAGTCAAAGTGAAATTCTTTAGAGATAAGAATTGTCATAAAGACCATGGTATAATAACATACTCCGTATACTTCACCTGGTATTCTCTTCCCAGAATGGCCTAAGACTACGTCACGATAAGTGTTACCATTGATTGCCCTTTCCAGAAAATTTTGGTACTTTCTCACGTAGGTAATAAAAATAAAATAAATTACAAACTAGCTGAACTATTTAGTAACTCATGTGATTCATCTATTTAGTGTTAAATTAATTTATATATTGAATTATTAGTTCATAATTGCTTTTTTATGTTAAAAAATGCATTTTTCTTGGGTAATTCAATCACACTCAGTGGCAACACATCAAATTGACAAATATCATACTGACAACTCGCCATTTCATCGCTATTGTCGTGTCGCTCACACCTATAGCGTTGTTTCACTCGGTCAGCAAAATACTGTGGCTCCCAAACATTTATGGTGAACCCGTGAACTGTGAAAGATAGCCAAGAAAAATTGTTCTCTACCAAACTGTAAAAACAGAAGTATAAAAGGCGGTATAATAAGGTTTTTTTCATTTTCCAACGAAGAGACGCTATCATATGCGTGGCTTCAATATTGTAACTAACTTCAACTAAAAGAACTAGTACGTTCCTTTCTATATATTATTTAATTTATCTATGCGTTGGAAATTCCATAATTTAAGGCATAGTTGTGTCAATACGGCTGTACGCCCGAACTTATCCTAACCTAATAAGTTATTGACATATTTTAGTCAAGTTATGTGGATTTTCGTCCCGAACTAAATTAAGTTGGTCCATTTTATCACTGTCGTACAGACACTTACTGTGACTTTTACAACATTTATTTTGTCAGAAACATTGTGTACCTAGAGATCAGATACCTCTCCCTACCTTCCGCGGCCTCTACGGGGTCACCACCGTCTCATTGCGGACGCGTCGGGGCCGCAGGGGAGGTTCCTATCCCCTGCGGCCGAAAAGTGGTAGGTGGCGGGGCCACGGACCTGTCCCGTCACAGAGGGAACAAGGGTGCACGGGGTCTTCAGGCGCCCATGTGCTGGTTTGATCCCTGGGGTGGTCACGGCGTGCAATGTGTTCTGGTGCGCCGGTGATGGGAGGATCCGGTGACGGTCAGCCGCGGCGGGTTTGCGGTGAGTGCTAACGCGTGCCCGTAAGGGGCACAGGACGAAACCGTGGAGTTTTAGTGGGTTGGAGTTCCACATAATTGCGCCATCCCCCGTGATAGCATAGCTTGCATGAGCATTTACCAGGCTAAAAAAAAATGTAGCGGTGCCTATGATTGGTTTTTGTATCGAGGGGAAAACTGATTTACCCTTGCAAAGAATTGATCAGGGTTGCTGATATAATGTAGTAAGAATGTAATCAATACCATGATCAAACGTTGCATAATGAAAAATTCATTTTCACAAATTTTACTCGGGTTGTTCATGTAATTGTATCCTCAAATTCATTATGTGGTAGTACTCTGTTTAGTTCAAACGACAACCTATCTAAGAGTCATCATCATCTTCCTGTCGTTGCCCCATGTCAATTGGGGTCGGTGCAACTCGTTTTCTTCTTCCATAGCTCCCTGTCCTCCGTCACGCCGCGCCATCACTGACTCCTTTTTCTTTCATATCACTCCTCACACAGTCCATCCATCTTTTCTTTGGCCGTCCCCTCCCTCTCCATCCATCCACGGTAATATTCATAACTCTTTTAGTAACATGCGTTTCATCCCTCATCATCACATGACCATACCAGGACAGAAAAGTTGAAAGGAAACCGTCCTTTCAACTTCTGTCACTGGCACCACTTTCAAACTTCCATTCTTGTCACTTCGCACATCCATCTCAACATTCTCATGTCATTCTATCTACGCGTGAGGAAACTAAATAAAACCATACTATGCAATCAATCCGTGCTGCTCAAAAGTCAAATCCGTGCTGCTCTACGGGTGCGAAACGTGGAAGGTAACAAAGGACATCCCACGCCAAATCCAGGTCTTCGTCAACCGATGTCTTCGTCGTATCTTCGGACTGGCCCGAGATCATCTCTACTGTAGAGCTGTTGGAGAGATGCCACGAGACCCCGATCGACCGCCAGATTAAGCGGCGTAAATGGTGTTGGATTGGTCACACTCTCCGGAGGGATTCTGATCACATTCCTAAACAGGCCTTGGATTGGAATCCTCAAGGAAAAAGGAAGCGAGGCCGTGCCCGTCAAATCTGGCGACGCACCGTATTGGCTGAAGCGACGAGTATCGGAATGGCGTGGAGCGAGGTGAAGCGCGAAGCTCAAGACCGGTCTCGATGGAGGATTACTGTGGAAGCCCTCTGCCCCAGCTAGGGGCCATAGGATCTTAAGTTAAGTAAGTCATGCAATCAATTAAAACGAAGCAAAGTAAAAATATACAAAAAGTATCAAATATGTCGATTTATTAAATATGGTAAAAATTCAGTACCTATTGTATTATTTTTAACTTTTTCCCCACTAAAAAAGTTTAAGAACCGCAACGCAATTAATGACGTAGTCTTAGGCCAATCACGTGACCCAGCTGTCACGGGAAGAGACTACCATGTCTTATTATACCATGATAAAGACAAAGAGTTCTTTCAATTAATAGTCTATTAAAATAACTGCAATAAGAGGCCAATCTGCGACAAAAAGATTTATGTTCATTATGGTAGCAATAACGTTGCCTAAAAAGTTTATAAACATCGAAAAGAATCAAAAAGAAATGTGTAGTCACAGGGTTCAAAAATCTAATTTTCATAAATATTGAAAGAACGTCTAAATTGAAAGAGCTCAAAATGTATGGGATTGACCATAAGCAAGTATCATTCAATCAAACAGAAATATCAGAAACAAAGACATTACAGTCCTACCAACTTATCTGTGAACTGAAAGAGGACGGCACCATCGATTCAGTGTTGCTAATTAATATAAGGTGCCCAAAATTGTGTAAGTTTTCAAGAAGGAAATTTCACATTGGACATAATCGTTTAATAAGAATTACAGTTTTTACAAATTAAAAACAATGATACCTAGGTATATAAAATAATAAAAATAATTTTATAATTTACAGTTACGTAGGTACGCTAACAGTTTGGTCTCTCAGCAATAAACAATGGCTTTATCTAAAAAGTAATCCAATGAAGTGGAAATTCAGTAGATAAAATGTTCCACGGGGGATACAACTTTCACTTAATGCGAAGTTAAGTAGGTACCTATCTTGCAAGAGGTACCTGGATATATAGCATTTAGTTATAACCGTACCTAACTCGTAACACCAGATTTGACTAATAATAATTAGAAGTGGTACCTAGTGGTAGTGTAGTGTAATAAAACAAAAACTAATTACTTTACAATGATTTATTGAAAACCAGGTTTACAGTAATTGTGATCTTTAGATGAACCTGCGTACACAACTTCATCCTGGTTGTGAGGCCTTACACCGCTTATTTCCGTACCACTATCATCATTATCACTATCGCTTTCGGTTTCAGTGTCACTTACCACTTCTATAATAAAAGGTTTATCTAAATACAAATCATGTTTCAAGTATTCTCTTTCTAAGTTGCGAACGTGTTCACAATGCTGTGCCCACTCATGAACTGTAATGGCGTCAAAAGCTTCTCTAACTAGGCGGGGAATTTCAGCATTTTTGTGCTCAATATTTACATCAGCAACTTTTCTTTTCATTGTGCTCCATATGAGTTCAATGGGACTGAGATCACAGTGATAAGGTGGTAAATATAAGCATTTGTGTCTATTGTCTTCTAAATTTTTTTCAATCTCATATACAGTTTCAGGCTTGTTTCTCTTAATTATTTCTTAAAGCTGAGGTTTAGTCAAATTCTCTCCGTAGTCAATTTTATTTTGGGTCAACCATAATTGCATATCTTTTTTTAAGGAATTCGTATTTGGGACTTTATTCACACAAATAAGGTGATAAGGGGCATTATCCATCACTATTATGGATGGCTCTCGTAAATTAGACAAAAGTTTTCAATAACCCACTTTTTAAAGTTGGTACTATTCATCTCGTCATGATAATCACCACTTTTTGTGTTTGATTTAAACAAAAATAGTGCATTTGTAACAAATCCAGTATCTTCTCCCGCATGAACAATAATATATCTTTGCCCTTTCAATATAGGCTCCAATACTCTGTCTTCACTCTCTCCTTGCCAACATTTACCCGATGTATGCGAAGAGTGAATATACTATACAATTACAAAAATTATTGTTTAGCTAAAATGAAATTTTTGGTACACAGTGTAGTAGTAAGAAATGCGTATAAGGACTTATAGGTAGAAATGCTCAATACATTTGAGAGATGCATCACAAATCAATTTCTGTAGCGTTTAGCGATCCCATACGTTCTTGTCACATTTCGCTATAGTCCATTTGCGTTAAGAAAAAGAGGCATCGTTGTCAGCCGGTCTCTCGACCAATCGCGTCGAATTTTTTTTTTAATTTTGTTTTCCTCGTCCGTGTTAACTTTTTTTTCTTTTAAATTAAAAGCTTGCGTCCCGATTGGTCGAGGGGCCGAATGGACATGAACATGTTTTGTATTTGGACTTTTTGATAATTGCTATCACTCTAGCCTCTCAAAGGATATTGATTGCTCTTTAATACTTTTAATTTTCAGTCAATAGAATACTTACCTGCTTAATTAACGAGAGCGGAAAGTTTAAATAATTTCAGAGAACAATTCAATTGGATCGGTCACGTTGCATAATTGAAATGAACCGACACAATGCAATTATATACATTAAGTATATAATTATGCAGTTATACCATGATGGGGATTAAAGGTACCGTGGATTGGCTGTGATTACGCCTTCTAACGCTAGATAGGATCAGTCAGTCAATTAGTGTTCCAGTGACCATTCTTCCAAAAAGGAGGAGGTTCTACGTTCAACTGTAAGTATTATTTTTTTGTGTATTTTCACCGTTTCCTCCATCAATTGTGGACTGCTTTAAAAATTATTTTATCTTATTTCGATGTGTTGTCATAACAATGGTAAACTATTAATCCTGGTTTTCGGTCATAGTTCTCCTGTTCTAGTTAAAAAGTGTGCGCAAACACTTGTGAATGCTCTTTTTCTCTTTCCCTTAATTTCATAAATGATAAAATGATAAATGATTTTATTTCTGTAAGTTGGTTTATACAAACACTTTTACATGTCGAACATATTTTTTAAAACTAGATGAGGTCGGCGTTTCCTATCTGACTACTCTGAGAAGAAAGGCCGAAACAAACTCAGAGGTCACAGTCTCTTTTAAAGTCCAGACAAAATATTGGTTAGATCATGTGAATAGTCCGTACACACACGTGTAGCCCGACTTTATAGTATGTACACATAGGTGTAGCCAGACTTTATAGTCTGTACACATACGTGCAGCCAGACTTTATAGTCTGTACACATACGTGCAGCCAGATTTATGGAGGTCTGACAATAGCAACAAACAACTTATTTGTATACCACACTTGTAATAAATATATTTTATTTCATTATTCAATAATACTCAAAGAGGAACTCGTATGTAGAGTTTAAGCAAATTATTAAGAAAAAGAAAGCTAAACCCAGTAGCATTTCTGCATCAAATGCAAGCTTGCAAGCCATTTGATGCAGAAATTCTACTGATGTTAATGATACGATGCGTCGCGTCTTATCGTTTCATGCAGAAGAAGCGGGCTTGAGAAAATAGAAAATACAACGTCTTCCATTTCGCTTCATTATTTTGTAGGAAAACGTTTGTTTGTTTGTGTAGAAATGTTTTCCTGTTCGCGTAGCTGGGTTCTGTAGCAAGATAATGCTTTCGTTGGACTCCTTTCTTGAGGAAAATTCTAACTCTGTAGAACATCTAAATCTGAATGGATTTATGCAGATTATAAAAATGCGTTGATTATAAACTTTGAATTGTGTGGTTCGGTGAAAGAAGTTTCAAATAAGATCTGAACAATTATATACCAAAAACTAAGTACAGAATTTTCAATCAGTAATAATCGCTTCCAACGCTGCGTGTTTCATAGCCTAAGATGTCGGCTCCAAATCCAACTGCAGAAATCTGCAGGAATCATTGTACTTGTTAGTGGAATAGATTGCTGAAGGGTTGCCTGGAAATATCTAGCTGCAATTACCTTAATGATATAAATTGAAATTTATATTTGATATCTAACCCTAATTATAAAAGTTTTTCAAGTGAATCCGACGTCATTGGAAAGACCCCAACGTAGAAAATAGGAAAAAATAAGTTTGCCAGCTCTAAGTTAGCCGCAGGTTTAGTAGTTTAGTTTATCTGCAAAACCTGGCAACTCATAAAGGGTTGCTAACTGAGAACTAATTGATGTGGCATACTCACCCACGATACTGGAGAAGTTCTTAGTGTAGAGCAGAGAAAATAATAATAATAAGAAAGTGTAGTTGCGGCAAGATGCAACCAGGCATCCCTGCAGTAAACTTTTCTACCGTCAAAAATCATTAAAAAAATCAAGTTTTATCAATAACATACACACAAAATACTTGCAGATTTTTGCAGTGGGATCTGTATATCGTTACGCGGAATGGCCAATTCCAAAACTGTTGGAAGGTAAACATATGACCAGCCGGGCGAGCACGGCCTATGTATGATAGGCTTGAACCACGCATTTTATCACGGTTTTTGCTCCCAAACTGTGATAAAAATGTATGACTCAAACCTGTCACAGTATGCCGAGCTCGCCCGGCAGGGGCCTAACTACAATGTGTCAACAACGCCATCATGATTCCGTTGTGAAAGCAAAAAAACCCGACTACTTAAGAAGCGAACTAAAAAGTCGGAGGATACGTATGGTTTTGGTCAGCCAGCTCGCTATTATGTATTCTCCGACTGCACAGCATGATTTTCTTTTTGTTTTGTTTACGGCTTTTTAGTTCGCTTCTTAAGCAGTCAAGAATTTTTGATTTTTAAGTTAACTTTTTTTATTTATAACTTTTCAGTTATGATAATTTTTTTGAATTACTTAATTAAGTAATCATCCCTTAAAACCCTTCATTTTGATACCCCACATGATGAGCTTGGAATAAATAAAATTAGGACCCCCACAATATGGCGCCCAAAAGCCGCCATTTTTCTTTTTTTCAATTTTAATCTAGGCAGTGGCATTCACAAGATTTTTTCTTATGTGGCATTTTAGAAAACAAACGCGTACGCCGATTTTAATTATTGTTACGTCAATCGATTCGCCTTAATCTTAAGACGAACGACGAATCGGTTGACGTAAGAATCATTATAATCGGCCTATGCGTTTGGTCTCTAAAATGCCACATAAGAACAAACATACCTACATATATAGACTGATAAACACAATACCTTCCTTTGCCTCCCGCAGTCGGATAAAAAGGATAGTGCTCTTCACCCTGTATAACTCCACTTCTGTCACAGTGGAACCATGATAGTTAGGCACGTCAGAGAAGGCCCTGGTGAAGGAAAGAAAGAAAGAAAACGAGTTTATTTGGTACACACGGATACACACAATGTAGATACAAATAAAAGGGAACTGCAGGCAAGGGAGGCTGCGAGTTTGCTGAATGCGAGAAGTACAGGGAACGATGGATGTGGTCTATGTAGGCCTCAGGGAAGGCCTACAAAGGCCTTCCCTGAGGCCTACATAGGCCGCCTAGCAGCGGCAGTCTGATAAAATGCTAAAGGTGATGTAATTTGAGCGCCCACAAATAAGCATGTGCTTGCACGCGATATCACAACACACGTGTCACCCCAAGCCCATCATTACTACATTAGACAGAAGCAAATTCTTTAAATAACGTGTTTCTTTATGGGTGCTAATTAAGGCAGCTTCTTTAAAATGTCATTCTCGTCTGCAAATATATTTAGTTGTCTAATTAATTAATAGGTCAGCGACAAACTTTTAGCGTCTAATAAATGGTTTATAAGCGACCATATATTGTAAAACAAGCTACTGTTAATATGACGCAACATGGTGATAATTCTTAAGCAACTAAATTTGTGATATGTCTACTCATTGCTAGCTTCTAATAAGTGTATCAACTTCATCTATAAAATAATATCAACGTACTCTAATTTCATAGAGTCACCTTTATTTTTATACTTTAGCATAAGTAATTGATGAGTGAATCTACTATATTTGAACATAAAATTTCCTTATTATTGTCATCAAATAATGGTCAATAAAAGCTATAATTTCATGTATTCGCCTATCTATTTATAATGTTACCATAAGTAATTGACTATTATACCTACCCAAATGAACAAACAAAGTCGACGGAGCCCCGCTGCGCAGGGCTCCTATTTCTGTCTGCAGGGTCTAAAGTAACCTAACATGAAGGAGATGACGGGAGCTGAGTTCGCTCGCTTTGCTCGCTCACTTCAGCTCCCGTCATCTCCTTCGAACCTAACCTATCCGTGTCGGGGTGCCCTAAGCTCCCGAGCTCGCTTCGCTCGCTCTTGGACTAATTCACATTTATTTTATATTTAATTGAATACGAGCACTCCTTAATCGTATCATTAATGTAAACAAATACACGTGAACTCGTTGCTGCACGCACCGAATAGAGCTCGCTCATTGGTGCAAATGGCCGGTCGCGCCCCTCTGATTCCCAACGAGCGTCAGGTACCTACACTCCCGCGCTTGTGTTGCAAACTTTCACGAAAAAAGAATATGATTTATTAATTTAGTTGTTGAATGAAAAACTTTGATTGCTAATTTTGAGGCTGGAATTTGATTTTATTAGCAGACAGATGTTGAATCTCTAAAATATATAAAGTAGCTCACTTACAACATTAGTCGCTGAGTTATCAAATCAGAAGTAAATATATTTATCGGTAGCTCGGAGTCATATTAATTTACGCTCGTAAATTGACGCTGGTTTTTTGATATTCTGTTGGAGTAGTAAAGATGATGAATTAATATAATTGAAGCTGTTCTATTAACTCGTCGCCCACATATAAAAAAAGACGCTAGGTTGCAGGTGCTAAAGAAAACTTTTGTTGCCGCACATATAATTTCCCTTTCTTTATTAGGGTCGTTAAATATGTTACGGATTTTATCTATTGCGTCATTGTGCTAATCAATAACTTACTTAATAGCTCACATGAGGGCGAAAGTTAATGAGAGTTTGTGGGTTTAAGTACTGCTCGTTGTAAAATTTATGTAAGTTTAGGTACCCCTTTTTTGGCGTTGGAAATCTTGATGGATGTTCTCCGTCATTCGGCGGGTGGAAGGACCGGCCAGACCCTTACTTACTTAAACCACACGGTTGTTCTGCTACTGGCCGAGTTGCTGGAATGCTTGTTTATTTCGCCACCGTCCCCCAGCTTGTATGAATTCATATATATGAATCCCGTCACCCTATGCGGTCGACGTAATGAAGAGTAACAGAAATTGATACATGTAAATATATTATACATGTTTTTAAACATTTTGGTTAGTGTTTGATCGGACTTTTTCATTATTGAACACTAGCTTTCTTCTACGACTTCACTCACGTAGCTTTTCACACTATAGCCTCAAATTTTTCTAGGATAAAAATAGCCAAAGATACACAGAGATTGTGTAGATTTATATCTATGAAAGAGTTTTCGTAATCAGATTAAACGTCCAGAATTTACTTTTACATTAATATATCTTTGTCTTTTACAAAATATATATTAAAAAACATTTTACCTCTTTTATCAATAATTTCTTTTAGATATATTTTTTAATTATAGTTTGTTAATTAACCGAAACTTAAACAAAGACGGATAGTTATAATCATTAAATCCTTCAAATTCATCAATTAACTTTCGTTTCTTCTGTTAATTAAGACTTATATCTTAAAGATTCGTTTCTAAATGAGCGTATCAATAATTTGTAAACAAATTGATTGATTGGGTTCAATGATGGAGATGGAGGCAATTTGATTTAATTTTTGTGTTTTTTTTTTAATAGGCTTTCGTTTGTCCACTAATTCATCGTGATTTCACATTTATTTGAAAAGCGAAAAGGCCTTTCCCCTGAACGTGTTTATTACATTAATATAAAAGATACCTATCGTCCTTTGATACTAATATGACCCGTATTCCTATGACTTCATTAAAGCAAGAAATTACAAAAGTTACCAAATAGAATTGTCTTAACCGTTCTAACTTAATGGAAATTATGTTTACGTAACAAATCACGCTTCGAGATAAAATAACGCTTTGCGGTGGGGAAACTAAATGACTGTTCTAATAAATTAATTCAATAAATAAATTAATATAATATTATTTGAAAACGGGGAATAACAATAAAATACGTTTAGGGTATATTGGGTGTCACTTGGAGTTCAATATTACCTAAGAGGATACTTTTGTTTTAAAAAATAAAAATATCTTTAGGATGTCTTAGTTATTTACTCGTGGGGAAATAATAAACGCCACACGGGTCGATCTTCGAGGTTAAGCAACACTTGCTGAGGTCGTTCCATGAATGAGGTATGATTCCATTACATACTGACACTCCCCCGTGTCTAGGAAATCACGTTGGTTCCACCATTGGTACCGGCTATTATTTGTCGATCTTAGATAGTCTTAACGGGAAAATCTGACATCAAACTTGCCAAGGAATGTCATGTTGTCAGATTCTGACATCAAACTTGCCAAGGAATGTCATGTTGTCAGATTCTGACATCAAACTTGCCAAAGAATGTCATGTTGTCAGTTTCTGGCATCAAACTTGCCAAGGATTGTCATGTTGTCTGTTTCTGGTTTGTGGAAGTCAGTCAGACAGTCGCTCCATGTGAAATATGGTACTCAGCTGCATCCAATTAAACAGGAAGCTTAACCCAACATAGTTGAGTAAAAAATCAAATTATAACAATATATATTGATAAAACAGTTTTTTTTGTTTGGTACAGTACAATATGTGCGAAGTCCGACACTTGGTCAGTTTTTTTAATAATCATTGTGTAAATAGCACAAGTTTAAACAATGGTGAATGAATTTAGTAATTAATGGTTTGTTAATCGTCGGATGTACATAAGATATCACTTGTTAGACCACATTTAGGGCTGTATCAACATGAGTTCTTTTGGTATTTTTTGTTGAACTATGTTTTTCTTCAAATCTACAGATTTGACATTTTTTTAAATTAAATTTTGCAGCAAAACGTAGTCAAGACTGACCAATTATTATGAAATTGTCGATTTAGAAAAGTTGGGTGCCCCTGCTCAAAACCGAGAGAAATGGAAACAAGAAAGACAGGCCTGTGCCCTGCAGTGGGACAATTCTGACTTAAAATAAAATAAATGAAAGATCATATCAATTTGAAGCCTAAGAACGTAAAAGATATAAAAAATCAAGTTTCCCACTACTCCAGACTATGTTTAAACTAAAAATATTACAACTAGGCGCTGATGACATTTTATAATGCTAAAAAATGCCCAGCAAAAGATCGCCTTCTACCTTATACATATCTATATGTGTACCTAATTAGGTACTTTTCTGCCTATCCCTTCGAGGAATAAAAGCATGATGTTATATTATGCTATCTTGACGATTAAAATGAAGCTAATCAAAAACTTTGCAATTCAGTATGAATATATTTCCAATGTGCCAATATTTTTTCACGGGTCGAGCAAATTCATTGTCAGTTTAATTTTCAAGGTTTTTGTATAGGATCCTTTCACTATTTAAAAATTCCTGCTATCCCATCGCGTCCTTAATAAACATTGTATGTAAAACAATAGAAAGTAAATAAATTTTTGTTAATTGTTTTTACATAGTTGTGTAACTATTTATCATCATATTCCTGTCCTTATCCCATTTTACTTGGGATCAGTGCAACAGGTTTTCTTCTCCCATACCGTCCTGTCCCCTGTCACGCTATCACTGACTCCCCTTTCATTCATATCACTCCTCACACATTCCATTCATCTTTTCATTGGCCTTCCCCTCCCTCTACATACATCCACATTTATATTCATAACTCATTTAGCAACACTGTAACCAGCCACACAACCACCAACCACTGCAACTACTATAAGCCAGAATTAACAGTGGCGACCACCAGAAAATCAACAGAAACGTATGTATGTCAACTTAATGATTTACCTTAAATAACTATTCGTTTAATAAATAGAGATGCAATCATATCCTACGACATAATCTAATAGGTTATCTATTGAGTAGATGTTTGGCCACACAGGCGTGTGCCTTATAATTATGTGCTTAAGACAAGTACAGTCGCAGTTAACATAGGTTCGTCACCTTATCTATTTTTGTTTGCTCCATGCAATTTTATTTTATTTTTACTAGCTTTTATTTAACTGTCGTCGTTAGTCAGTTAAGTACATAAATAGTACTAGTTAATGTATGGGTCAAATCTTGCAACAGAAAGCTGAAATTTCGCATACAAGTGGTTTTGATGACAATGTTCGATTAGTGGCATCATTCTAAATCTAATAAGCCGAAATTCCAAAGATCGGGCCAGAAATTTTTATGCACACCCATGATATGAGTATCAAATGAAGGGGTTTTTAGAGAAACTCTAAAAATGTTGTACTCATAGCCGTAGCTTCAAAAAGTATTATGTGTCCTTACTTGTGTATGAAAGAATAATTCAAAAACTGTCGAAGGTATAAGCGACTAGACTGTACCTACAATATAATAGAGATTTCAATTGTTTGCTAAAAATCGAGTAATAATGCACGCAATTATTACTTGTTATGATACCCTGTGTTTATTTTCCTGTTTATGTACAATTCAAATTAATTGTTTTGAAATTTTCTTCATCCTACGCTGATAAACAGTTCTATTGTTTTTCAAAATTAAAAGTTTCTATAACAAAATATTTTTTGTTATTATTTAATATCTGAGGCAATTAAAGGTTTGTTTACGTTCCATCAAACGGTGGTTTATTTTTATACTGAGAATTGAAATGATAATTTATCTTACTCAAATATTTGGTTGTAAAGGTCAGATAAAATCAAAATCAATTTTTAGTTTTTATTTCACATAGGCCTACATGGGCACTTATAAAACGTCGACAAAAGGTGCACGGTTCGGGTTGGTCGTTTCCTATGGAGAAGAACCGGCAAGAAACTCCATGGTTACTCTTTTAAAAATGGTTTGATTTTACAATATTTCCATGTTACAGCATTAGTACTTAGATATGGTGGGACAACGTAGGCCCGACTTGTGACAATAAGTCGTAAGAAACTAAAAAAATAAAATAAAAAGATTATATATTATATAAAAAAGTTAACAAATGTTAACTAGCGTCTAGAAGGCCTACAATGTTCACACATTCACAAAACAATCGGTAAAAGAATCTATACAAAGGTAAAAAATAAATAAAATAAGTATAACAAGACTAAATTTAACATGTGGCACAAATTTTGTTATCAGTGCTGTAACTGTTCTTAGCAAAGGGCTATAAAGATGATTGAAAACCATTGCAAAAAGTCTAATTAAAAGAAGGAAAGAAAAAATTAGATTGAGAATAGTTAGAGACATCCACATATTTGTGCCGTTTACAAGTTACCAGGGAAGCTGCATGCGCAGAAGGAGCTAAGGCCAAATGTTTTTATCTTCAACGTAGTCCTTAAGCGTATACTGTTTATAAGAAAAGACTTGCTAGTTTTCGTTAATCTGAATTTGGGTATTACAATTTCGTGCTTACTGCGTGTATTTAAATTATGGAAGTCGCTTCTAGTTTTGAAAAGCCCTCGATTTTTACGGACATACAAAATACATTCCAAAATATAAAGTGAAGGTAGAGTCAGTATATCGATCTCTTTAAATTTTTCTCTGAGGGACTCGCGAGGACCCATTTTATAGATTGCGCGGATTGCCCTCTTTTCTAGAATGAAAATTGAGTCAACGTCTGCTGCTGATCCCCACAGCAGAATGCCATAAGACATAATACTGTGGAAATAAGCATAGTATACTAACCTAGCTGTAGCTATATCGGTTAGCTGCCTTATTTTCCTTACTGCATATGCAGCCGAACTTAACCTACCCGAAAGAGTTCTAATGTGCGCGCCCCACTGCAATTTTGAATCGATAGTAATCCCTAAGAATACAGTTTCCGTTATAACTTCAAGATTTTTGCCGTCAAGATTTAGGTTTAGGTCATGTTGTGGTACATTTGGTAAAGAGAACTTTACACATTTTGTTTTTTTCGCATTCAGTAAAAGATTGTTAGCTGCGAACCATTTAGAGAGAACAATTAGACTTTCGTTGAAATTTAAGACATCCGTATCTTGCCTATCTATTTTAAAAAATAGCGAAGTATCATCAGCAAATAGAATTATATCCGATAATTTGGCCATCATAAAAGGGAGATCATTAATGTAAACAAGAAAAAGGAAAGGGCCGAGAATTGAACCTTGGGGCACGCCCATCTTGACTAGAGACCCGGAGGACGTCGCCCCCTTAACATTTACTTTTTGCTGTCTGTTTGATAAATAGGAAAGCACGAGATCAGCAGATTTTCCACGAATTCCGTAGTGGTGTAATTTACAGATCAGTGTGTTGTGGTCGACACAGTCGAAAGCTTTTGAGAGGTCACAGAAAATGCCAATGGCATCCTGGGACTTCTCCCAAGCCTCCAAGATGTGGCTGATGAGTTTTACTCCCGCGTCCGTTGTCGACCTACCTTTCGTGAAACCAAACTGTTGACTATGCAGGATCCCATTTGAATTGAAGTGAGACAATATCTGTTCCAGCATGACTTTTTCATAAATTTTACTCAATGCTGGAAGCACGGATATAGGCCTGATTTGAAAATTGGTACTACTTTACTGTGTTTCATTAAGTCAGGAAAAGTGCCGCTGTCCAAACATTGATTGAATATGCCTGTTAGGACAGGAGCAATTGAGTCAATAATATCTCCAAGAAACCTAACGGATATCCCCCACAAGTCTTCAGTATTTTTAGATAGGCGATCGCTCCATGTAAAAATGTAAATCTTTCCAGTCTTGAATTGCAGTCTACCATTGCTGAATATTGATAGTATTCAGCTGCATCTGCATCCAACCACCATCCACCATCTGCACTCAACCTGCTATCGACCTCTGGTCTCCTAGTGGCACCAACGCCACCACTTACAAAGTAATGACATGACGTCACACAAATCCTGCATCGCGCAAGCAAAGATTTCGGCGCGATTTGAACACATACAACAACCCGGCAATAAACTTTGGGCAGTTGCCCGGGCCAGACACAACATCCGTCTGTTCGGAGGATCCTCCCTTTTCTATGGAGGTTTGAGGGACTTTACACCAAGTTCCGCATATCTGGAACGAATAAAGACTATAATTAATAGAGACTGCTCTAAAAGTAACAATAATCTCTTGATTAACCACACGTGTATTCCAAAAAAATATTCCACTGTTGGCTTTCAAGATATTCTGGCACGAGCTTGCTAATATAATAACAAAATGCCCCGAATTGTCTCAGGTGGTGAAAATACATCTCAATCATAATATTGCAATCAATCAATCTTTTATCAGGTATCTTATTATGAAGTATAAAATCTTTATAAAAGAAGTGCATTCGCATAAAACGTTTTGGTAACACTTTTATTGTGCGTACAGGAGGACTACTAAGGAGTGCAATTCCATGCCGGAGTCTGTGTTTCCCGACAGCTACAATCTAAGGGTCTTTAAGTCAAGAGTGAATAGGTTTTTTCTAGGCAAGCGTGATTCACCGTCGACCACATTATTGCTTACCATCAGGTGAGATAGTGGTCAAGCGCAAGACCATAGAGTATAAAAAAAAATGTGACTAAATTAAAAAGGTAATTGTACGTCCCCTCTTCCATAATCGATATTTTTCCTTCTAACTAACTCATAACTGCATTTCATCATTCTTATCTGTAAGCAATATGCACCTACTTTATATCTACCTATTTAAAGAACAATGTTTTCATCTATAGTTCTATACTAATATTATAAAGAGGAAAGATTTGTATTTTTGTATGTAACGAATAAACTTAAAAACTACTTGACCGATTTCAATTCTTTCACCGTTGGGAAGCTACAACAACCCCGGGTAACATAGGCTACTTTTACTTTTATCCCTGTATTCCTACGAGAACGGGAACGCGGGTGAAACCACGAGGCGTCCGCTAGTTCGATATAAAGATAGAACATGTTATTTGTTTGTTTTGTAAGTTTGAACAAATGTAAAAGATCGTAAAAAATTGACAATAGTTACGAATGTTTTACTGTGCAGTTGGCCTCGTGGTCGCAATCACGACTGCTACGCGTGGGGTTCTAGGTTTGATACCCAGTTGTGTGTCTCAGTGAGGGTGTCCTATTAGATTTACCCGTTAGGCATTTCTTAATATCAGCCCAGAGTTTTGAAGTTGGTGGTTCCCTCCCTTTCTTGCCTCGATAAGCAAGTAAAGCCGTTTGCCCAGAGGGTAGACTCTCAAACTCCGTCAACGATGATACGGGTCCGTCCAAAAGCACTCCGGAACTTAGGAGTGAACCCTCTCCGTAATGATTAAATTTTATAGACGGGTAAAAACACATTGGGAGTAGGTACACCTGTCAAATTGTGTTGTCATTCATAAGTAGTTCGGGTCCCGAACGAATCATGCGTCCGTATGTGATATGGAGTAGGAAATGCTCATAACGAACGGTGCAGGGGGTCTACTTCCTAAGCAACAACGCTACGGAGTTCGTGCTTAGGGAGTTGTCCCCCTGCACCAGATTACATCCCGGCCGTGTTTGATTGCCGTCTCATAGACAAAGACAGTGCACCTTTATATAATATCTCCTGCGTACCTAGCTAATCTCCGTTGAGATGGGCCACCGCAACCGAAATTCGATCAAGAAGTTTTTTTATGTGTTGCATCCTTTGCAGTTATCCTCACAATTGTTCTAACTGATTACCTTATCTATTTACACAACGTGACCTATTCACGCACAGCTCATGTCGACACGAGACTGATAAAGTCACATGTTTTTATTAGTTTCCGATCTATTCATTTTACACAAACTCTTATCAATGCAACATGGAGGAAACACAACTGTAGGGAATAACTGAATTTATCCTCAGAAAAGTCTGTGTTTTCCCAACGATAAAGGTTATTACCCGCCAATTGATTTTTACTAATATAAACAGCTGTAGAACTAATTATTATGCATTCAAATCCCCGATCTAAGTGAGAACGTTTACGAATTTGTACCTTCGTATTTTAGTAATAAAAGTGTTTTTGTTTCAGTATAATGAGAGTAATTCTGTTCTTAACGTTAGTTGTCAAGTTAACTGTGGAGGCAAAAGGTAAGTTTCTGAATAGCTAATTAATTTGCTTGATGGTTTCTGCTTAAAGATTTTTCGTGAGAAAGGAATTGTTCGTTAGAGGAAAATTTCCTGTTAACTTGGGACTGGCATTTTCAGCAATCTGTGATTTTAAGGTCTAACCTCTCGAATGAAAACGTGTAGAAATTATATCATTAGTAAATATCAACAATTATTTAATGGCAGTACATAATTGACTAGTGTTAATTTTCATTTATAGCTTAGTTATTCTCTAACCACTGATTACTGGTACCTTATCCTCTGCTTATTGAGATTTGATTTCTCTACCAGCTTTTGTTTTCTGTACATACCTATCTGAAACACATCATCCTTCAAAGCAAGAGTGAAAAAGCTTCCACTAAGCTCAGTCCAACATAGATTTCATCTATAGAAATCGACGTCAAGAGCTGGCTCTTGAGAATAAATCTTTACTTTTCCAATAAAGTTAATGCCTTTATTTTCTTTCAGATGGTAATTGCGGAGTAATTCCTATTTCTGAATGGGGAAATTCTCCCCTTCTGAGGCAGGAAACTCTTGCGAATCCAGTGAACATAGCCGTGATACAACATACTGTGATACCTGAGTGCAACAGTGATGAAGAGTGTTTGAACGCGGTCAATGGCATCAGGAAACATCACATGCAAGATCGGGGATTTACTGATATTGGACTATCGTATGTATTTGAAGTTCTTGGAGATGTTTTTGCGTGTGATACGAACGAAACAGTGACGTGACAGCGTCAAGTGCACAGTAATTTTGACCAAGTATTATTAAAGTGAGCCGAAACTCGTTACTTTTCCGTATGTGGATAATAAACACGCCATGGTTTATCAATTACATTTTAAATAAACTTTTTGTGGGCTGTGACCAAAAGACCCGCAAGGGCTCCCCCATACCCGCTCTTAAGCGCTAAAAGGGACATATGGCAACTGAAACAATATTTTTTCTGTTGTGTCTGCTAATAAGCACTCAAGTGGCTATAGGCGCGATGCAGATTAATAGACTGATGTTATATAAAGAAAAAAAATGTGTTAATATGTTTGTAAAAGGAAATCTCTGAAAATACTGATCCGATTTCAATAATTCCTTTACTAATTGAAAGCTTCACTGTTACTGAGTGGCATGGGATACTTCTTAACCATAAACCAGATCTGCACAGTTTATGTGGGTTAGGCCACGGCAGCGAAGCTGCGGGCAAAAAAACCTAGTAATATATGTTTATTGAACAAACTATGAAAATTGGTCTTCAACTGAAGTGAATTCATCGATTTCACACTACCACGTTGTCGTTGTTGTCTGGGTGGCTTGCCTTTAATATTATATTAACCTTTTTATTGCTCACGTAGCTAAAAAAGTAAATAATAGAACAGTTAGTTACGTGCGTAAAGGAATGAAAGCAGCTTGTAAAATATTTTTCTCTTCAATGTATTAAAAGTATTGACGGACAGATTTATGACCTAAGCTCACATAAATCAAAAGATTCCATTACTGTGTGATATTCTTAGAATCTTCAATAACTGTAAAAAAACTCTGATAGCTCCAGGAATGTTCATCGTGAGGAGAATATTAATCACAAGAGTCACCCGTCGGAAATAGAAAAATTACATCCATATTCTAAGTCTTTTTGATGTAAACTTTTAATCTTCACTGCCACTTGACTCCACTCTATTTAGCATCCATGACAACGAAAGGAACTGTTGTTAATGTTAATCTCAATAAATGTCAAGTTATAACACATTTAAACGATTTATTAAACTGATTGATCAATTTGATTGACTGACTGAGTTGTGAGGTAGCCATTTTGAGGTGAAGTTATAAAAAAAACTTTTTGCAAAAAAATACTACCGACTTCCAATACAAAACTACAAAGTGAAAAATAACTTAATTTTTTGAAGTCGGTGTCTTTCGTAGGTACCATTTTTTTGCGTTATGGACACCGACTTCAAAAAATTAAGTTATTTTTCACTTTGTAGTTTTGTATTGGAAGTCGGTAGTATTTTTTTGCAAAAAGTTTTTTTATTTTTCACTTTTTAGTTGTACGTACCTAATAGGCAAGTTAGTAAGGGAACTATTTCGCCAGAATAGATTTCATGAAACTTGAACATAACCGGTGAATGAGAGATCTGCTTACCCCTTAAGAGCGAACTGGCGTGATGTTATGTTAAGAAATGTTATAAACAACAAACAGATATGCGATTGCAACAATCCCGAGAGATTTGCCGTTATTTATTGAAGAGTTCTGTTGTATATCTCCGAAGTTCTTCATCAGATCTTCACCAAATTAAAATGGGACCAATTTCGGAACATACTTATTCAAACAAAAAAAGAATTTTCAAAATCGGTCCACAATTGACGGAGTAATCGGTGAACATACACAAAAAAAAAAAAAAAAAAAAAACAAACTTGAAGTCGAACATAGAACCTCCTCCTTTTTGGAAAGTCGGTTAAAAATGTTCACAAAATAAAGTATTGTTCACGCCGACTGTGCGCAGAAGATTGGTATCTATGCAATACATTATGACGACTTGTCCCGTTTTGGCCAAAGGAATGTAATTTCTTTTCGTGCCTAATTTACTGACGCGGTCGACATGTACGGAGGGCGGATTCTACTTAGGAAAAATGATACAACGAGTGCTATTACAATACTGGTTTTTATTTAATAGATCATTGGTTTATATATGTAACTAGCTGTTGCCCGTGATTTCGTCTGCTTATCATTTTAGTACTTCGAATAGCCTATTTTTATATCGTGCAATAATATTGTAGGTGTGTGGGCCGGCTTATTTTGGTTTACCATGCAAACTTCTACCCCTTTTTCTATCCCCCTTAAGGAAAACTGCCGTGCTAAAAACTATCCTATGTCCTTCCTAAGGTCTCACTCCTACCAAATAACGTCATAATCGGTTCAGCGGTTAAAGCGTGAAAGGTAACAGACAGACAAACTAATAGACAGTCAGACAGAGTTACTTTCGCATTTATAATATTAAGTATGGATTACGGCTACTACCTCACAGTGTCAAGATTGAGTCGAGTGAAAGAAATTACTTAGAATGTGGGTGTAAGACGTCAGAGAACATTAAAAGGGCCAACAATCTTAGGATATAGTTTCGCCAACTGATTTGTAGTCTGCAAAGATAACAAATTGGTCAAATTAGTTCCCCGTATTGTGTCAATTTCAAGATTTCCCCGAAGGCTTTCTCTTTGAGTTCAACGAATGTTTTTGATGAATCCCTCAGGTTCCTAATCGGAGGTAATGGCAGGGTGTATGAGGGAGCTGGATGGCATACCGTTGGGGCACACACGTTGGGCTATAACCGGAGGGCCGTTGGGATTGCCTTCATTGGCGATTTTAGAAGTAAGTAGTTTTGTTTGTTGTTCTGTCGTATTAATTACGTTGGTTGTGACTGCCGCGTTGATCTAGTAAGTGCAAGGTTCTAGGTTGAATTCCTAGGACCTGAGGAAGTGTTATTAGGTTTTTCGATAGTAGATTACTGCCTAGATCTCTGCTTAACTCTCCGGGGACCACGAGCGTGATGTAACTGTGCTGGAAATGTATAGAAACAGAATGATGCTCAGTCTTATATTATCTCGATTTAAAACTAAGAGATATCGTTCCAATTTTGACACAAAAGTAGTTACAAATCGAGACTCATAAATGAACAAAATTGAAAACTGAACTGAAAAATATTTCAGTCTCCGACGGATCTTCATATTTTAAACGAAACGCGATCGCGAGGGTCTCAAGTTTTATTAAAAAGTCGAAGAGCGTTTCTTAATAAGAAACGTTCCTAAATTATTTGTAATAAATAGGTGTTTAAATAAAAGCCCACCTAAACCATAAATATGAAACAAAACCAAGTTCTTGGAAATTACTTCGCTGATAAAAGAAGTATTGTACCCTGGGTCCTGCCCTCTATTGTAATCTCTCTCTGCCACCCGCGGGTTATTTTTGTTCTTTACTTCCTGCCCCTAGAGGGCACCATATTCAATTTGATGTGACTTCTTATAGCGTATAGCCAGCGGACAAACAAGACGCCTCCAACGACACTTGATTTGTTAAATTATGATAAGTAGTTCAGAAGTTATAGGGGAACAGATGAACTTAGATACATATTGGTCAAAAACATAACCGTCCCTTTTGCTTCGCCGTAGTCGGGTAAAAAAATAGGTATTCTACATCCACTTAAACAGAAAGTTGACCCCAACATTGTTTGGTTAAAAGAACCAGGTTAATTATCCTCTAACAAATTATTTTCTTTTATAGCAAAGATACCATCCCCGCTAGCTCTGAAGGCCCTGAAAAGTCTTCTTGCCTGTGGAGTCTCCAACAAATATCTCGCTGAAGACTACTACCTGGTGGGTCATAGGCAGTTATCCCACACTGAAAGTCCTGGGGAGATGCTGCAGAAGCACGTGGAAATGTGGCCTCATTGGCTGGACCATGCTAAGGAGGTCTTGAACTAAGGCAATTGGAGGAAGAGAAAATGATCTTCTTTTGTATTCTAGTTTTGTTAATGGGTTCCTATGTGACTGTCCTCCGATTTCTGAATTAAGAATTTGAAGTTGAGCATTGGTCAAACTCTAGGCTGTAAACCTGTCAACGTGATATTCGAGACGTTATTAACTCCAAATACTCAATTCAGAAACCAGTTCTGTGATGCAATCTCTATTTTTTCTAGAATAAGTTAAATCATGTTATTAAAACTTTTGTAAAGTGTTGAAAAAGATGAAAAGCGAAATAATTCAAGTATACAGGGCTACAGGTTAAATCGACTTAGATTCTATATGAGATTGTATTTCCTATTATTCCTGACTGATTTCACTATGAAACACCGTACTTTCGGTACACCGTACCGTAGTTTAGGAACTTAACCGTTTTCAAGACTTTGAAGTTATTTTATATAAATTTTCGAATTTTTGTATATTTGCCTATTTTAATTTATTTGTGTTTGCGATTTTTGTCAAATAAGTTGCCAATATCATGAAAACGGTTATGTTAGGGATTCGGTGTTTCAAATCCAAATCAATCTATGTCAACCTGCAGCCGTGTATATAGATGTGGTCAGAATGCTAAAAATATCTGATTGTCGAGTCTTCAATATCTATCAAGCTTCAGTATTTACGGCTATGTCAACGCGGATAGTTATGCAACTTATGAAACCAAATAAAAGTATTATATATTTATTGTGTGTGTTTATTTTAATTATGTTAAGCAGTTTTGTGGTTGTAGAATACTCCGTTGATACAATTATGTAAGTAGAGACAAATATTAGATAAATAAATAAAAGTTATAAATACATATTGTTTTATTTTATTTTAATTGTTATTGAGGCCTATCTTCAGCAGTTGGAAGTCTCTAGGCTGAAATGTAGATGATGATGATTATTATTTTAAATATCACAAGTTTTGCAAGAAACTTAAAACATCACAAGTTTTGAAAGTACCATAGAAGCCGTTATTTTTTTCGGAATACAATTACTCAGTTGCCCTCAAGGATACATTATCCTTGAGGGCAACTGGGCTTGAGGTATCTTTAAACCAATGTGAAAATTGTCGTAACTGAATTAATACTTTGAGAGATAGCCTCCAACATACAATCCTTTTTTCTTTATACCTATAATTACATTAGAAGTTTACCATACATTCACTGCTGAAACCAGACGGGACACTGGCCCACTCCACTGAGGTGAAAGCAAACTTGTTTTCCTCTATTTTTGCGGAATCTTCACGACTGGATTCTGGATGTCAGATTTTTGGATCCATCAAAGGAACGACCCTTTGATGGATCCGAAAATCCGACATACATAGGGTGCTGAGCAACCTTGATGTGAACAAAGCTGGTGGTCTTGACTGGATTCCGGTAATTGTTCTGAGAACATGTGCGCCTGAAATGTCTCCGATCCTGACACGCCTATTTCGCCTTTCGTATGAGACGGGAAACGTGACGAATGCTTAGGAGAACGGTAAAGTTGAGCCTGTGCCCAAGAAGGGCAGTCCCAGAAGGGCTGACCCGGACAACAGCAGACACATTTCGATAACGTCCATCCTCTGAAAGAGTATGGAACTAGTGCTCAACTTGAAGCTCTAGAAGGTCTGGTATATCTAGAAGCTAACGACATCTTCAATAACCGCTAATATGGCGTCCACCAAAATCGGTCAACTGGGGATCTTCTAGCATTTGCCATTCACATCTGGAGAGAGGCCATCGAGGCAAGGGGAAGCGCTTGCTGTTTCCCTTAACATCTCGAAGGCTTTTGACAGTGTCTGGCATGAAAATCTTATTGGTAGGCTTCCTTTATTCAATCTGCCCAGTGGTCTGTACGATTGGAGTGCAGACTTCCTGAGGGACCGGTCCGAGTGGTTATTGATGGCCACTCGTCTGACCAACTGGATATTAATGCCGTGGTCCCCCAGGGGTAGCAAGTACAATGTTACTCTCAGCAATATTGTTCTTGCTGCATATAAACGTTCTGCTAAAACCCTTGGGTATGCGAACGACAGCACTGTTACTGAGAGATACGTGATCGACGCGCGCGCTTCTGGGCCTCAGATCCGGTCCCTCCAGGAGGCCATGGTTGGGCGCTTAAATTTGTCCTTGAAGGCAGTCTCCGAATGGAGCGATATCAATATGGTCACGTTGAATGCTGCTAAGATCCAGGCATGTCTTTTTGCTGCTAAAAGGAGCCAATTCCATCCGGGTCCTTCTTTCCGAGTTGTGACCGTGCCGTTAACGGACCATCTTGAGCTTCTTGGCGTTACGTTGACATCGACACTCAATTTTGGTCCATTCATTGAGACCAAAAGCCTCAGCTGGCTGCTAAAAAGTTGGGGATCCTTGCGAAGGTGAGACGGTACTTCACGCCATAACAGTTGCTCAACTTGTGTCAAGCGCAAGTTCGATCATGCAATGGAGTACTGCTCTCATCTCTGGGACGGATTTGCCAAGCACCAGCTGGATGCACTTGATTCGAACTTTCGATTGAAAAACGCGCCAAGAGGCTCATCGGTATTGAGGTACTGCTCGGGACTGTGTTCCAGAACTTTGAACATCGGCGCCGAGTTGCCAGCCTGTCGGATTTTTATCGGTTATATTTCGAGGAGTGTGCTTTGGAATTGCAAATGATCACTTAACATCAGATGAGATAATGGACAAAAAATGGTTTCTGCAGAATAGAGATTAAGTCAAATCATCTTTTTTCAGGTAAGGACCATGGGCACTTTTGTATGAACACAGTATGTAGGCCCACTTTTCAAAATTGTGCAAAAATACGAAAGCTATTGGTACGTACTTTATTTCATTCTATGACAGGTACGTTCAAATCCAGCACGAAAATGGCGTTTTGGTACGTTCAAAAAAATATTGTAGATGAAAAATGCGCATGACGTATTAGGTAGGGTAGGAAGAGTAGGTAAGGTAGGCAGGCACGGTAGGTTGGGCAGGACAGGTAGGGTAGGTACGGAAGATAGGTAGGTAGGGTAGGCAGAATAGGTAGTGTAGGTAGAGTAGGAAGGGTAGGCAGGGTAGCTAGGTATGGTTGGCAAAAGTTTTTCTATGACAAAGTAATATGGTAACTGGTCGCAATGTATTTCAAACCATGAGCTCTTTCAAGAGAAACACAAGCTACTACGACATATCTTCTGATTGTTTTGATAATAATATACTCTTGGTAAGTTTTGCATCAGGGTGTTTTGCATCAGGGTGTTTTCCGAACCGCCCTGCACCTGTACCCTATTCATTCACCCTTAGTTACTTGCTTACAACAATCAATTGTGATTTTAAAGTTCTAATTTATAAGTAACTAGCGACCCGCCCTGGCTTCGCCCGTGACAATTTATATACAAAAACCTTCCTTTCTATTGGTGAAAACTGCATGAAAATCGGTTCAGTAGTTTTTGCCTTCATCGCGTACAGACGCGGCGGGGGACTTTATTTTATCGGGTCGTGGGGCTTTCGGGACCGGGATAGATAAAGATAGACACATCAACACGGTCTAGGGATATTTCATACTCAATTAAATAACTCGAAAAGTACTGGCCGCATTGGAATCTTTTATACACCGATTTGTTAGTAATTTATCTCAGACTAATTCCAAATTCAAATTTTTGAAAATTCTTTTGTTTCGGTGGCATAAAAATGTCTTGATGTGTAGGAGAGGGAATTTTCATTTGTGCGAAATTTAGAAAACAATACGAATTACGTTTAGTTACAGTTTTTTTTCATTTTTAAACGAAAGATAAAGTTAAAATTGAGGTATTGTAGCCATGCAACGCCAACATTTGACGAGGGCGGAGATGTTACGAGCTGTGGGAATGCTGGAAGCTGGGTCTGTTCAGCGTAATGTTGCTGAGGCCATAGGGACCCACCAAAATGTAAATTCAAGATTGTGGACACGCTATCGTGCCACAGGTGAAGTAGCGGAGAGGCACCGGGGGCCAAGTCGTATCACTACCCCCAGACAAGACCGATTTTTGCAAATTAGTGCGCGAGCTCAACCAAATGCAACGGCGACTCAATTGGTCCAAAGACTGCGAGTGGAACACCAAGTGCTTGTGAGTGACCAAACTGTAAGAAGGCGACTGCATGAAAACAATCTACGCTCTCGTAGACCACTCCGGGTCCCACCTTTACGGAGAGGAAATCGTGGCCGACGATTAGAATGGGTTCGGAACCACGTGGACTGGGGCCGTGAGCAATGGTCCAATGTGCTGTTCACGGATGAATCCAGGTTCGGCTTCCATCCAGATTCACGAAGGACGCGTGTTTGGCGAGTTCCTGGACGATGGAGCCGTCTTCAGAACCCTCAGGAAGTTCACCCATACCAAGGAGGAACAATTATGGTTTGGGCAGGAATTCGTCTTGGAGGACGGACGGATCTCATTTGGGTGCGGGGCAATATGACGGCAGAACGATACATCCAACAGGTGCTGGGGCCCGTAATCTTGCCCCACGGAACACAAATGGGGCAAGATTTCCTGCTCATGCACGACAATGCCCGGGCACACACGGCGAGAACGGTAGGAGCTTGGTTACATACACACAATGTTAGGGCCTTAGACTAGCCTGCTCAATCGCCAGATCTAAATCCCATTGAGCATGCGTGGGATATCCTGCAAAGAAGAGCTCTGAAGGAAGTTCCTGAAAATCTGGCTACAGAAGATCAACTTTTTGCGCACCTCAGAAGGACATGGGACAATATTCCGCAGCAAGACATTGACAAACCTTGTTCTGAACATGCCGAATCGTTGCCGATGTGTTATGAACATCATGGGCGCTTTCTCAGACTACTAACTTCAAGTTTATAAACACAAATTAAATGATTTTTCTATTTTTTTCAGTTTTTACTCATAAATTAAAAGTTAATTCATATACGGTTTCCGTCTATGCTTCATTTTTTTTCCATAAAATCCTGAAATTTTAATCGAAGTACCTTAACCATTATTAAAAAATGGTAGAATATTAAATAACGTATCTTTTAAATATATACATGTCATATAAATAATTAACACATTGATAGTAATTCGCTTTTTTAAAAATATCCCTAGACCGTGTTGATGTGTTTATATAGGTAAAGTAATATTATAAAGGCGAAAGTTTGTAAGTATGTGTGTGTTTGTATGTTTGTTACTTCTTCACGCTCAAACGGCCGGAAGAAGCTAGTAATATTATATACTAGCAGTTGCCCGCGACTTTGTACGCATTTAGTGTAATAATATTAGTTTAGGTGTTAAGTAAAATGGACAAAAGTTATCTATTATAATTATATATTAATAAGTATAAAAAGCAACTAATAAATACGTTTTTTTAAATCGTCTTTTATTTTATTACAGAAATTATTTATTTATTACGAAAAATTTCCCGAGAGAATAAGTTCCTGGGATAAAAGGCTATTCTTGACTATAATCTATTTCGGTGCCAAATTTCATCCAGATCCGTCCAGCCATTTAAGCGTAAAGAAGTAATAAACACATTCACAAACTTTCACCTTTTTAATATTAGTGTGATACGAGTATACGTATATTGTAGCGTTACGTGTAGCTCCGGTGAGCTTAACGTAGGCCACGTTAAAAATAAATATAAGAATAAAGGTTATTAAAATTAAAAATAGAAAAAGGATATAAGGTATAAATCTAAGAGGCCGGCTTCACTCGACGAGGGTTGCTACAGGTAGGCAGCTAACCGGGCACCACGGGTAGATGGTGAAGGCTGATGGCGCGCTATCAGCGAGCGCACCCGGGCAGCAGGACGGGCAGGATGACGTCGTTTGCCCGAGGTAGGCAAATGAGCAGGCAATCAGGCAGGTAGGTAGATGAGTAGGTAGCAGGACGGATAGACAGGCAAACGGATTAGTATGTTGGCACCAAGGTGAGTGGAGGCTAGGCCAAGAGATGACCGTTGAGGGTAAGGTTCCAAGAAATAATTCTCTCTTTAGGAAACCACACACAATATATTTATAAATTGCACTTCAAAGATTATTTTACATTCACAGGCCGTATATATATATTAGTTTAAAGACTTCTCAGATACGATCATACACTTAGTGGTATTAAGAAAATCAACAGTCTTTCGGCGTTAAGTGCCGATCCCAAAAAAAAAAAAATTGACGCCCGTTTTTCATCGTTCTGTGTCATATATCTACATTTCAAATTCAAATTTCAATTAAGAAATAAAGACCAGAACGAATAAAAACGGTTCACAAAGGGTGACCCCTTTGTGAACCGTAGGGTAGCTTAGACTGACGTCTAAGCTACCCTTATAATAGTGTACACCTAGCTTAAAGGAGGTCTAGTCCATGGTACCTATGTTACGGTCTATGGTTTAAGAAAAATAAAATAGACAGACAGATGTCATGTCAGATGAAAATGTCACAGTAGAAAAATATTGCAAGAATTACAAATTATCAATATAATTTAAGTTTCAGATATTAAAACAATCAGATATAACTAAAAGTATGCTTTTCAGATGATAACAATAGAAAGAAAACATAAAAAATAATTACAAAAGTTGATAAAATATCAAAAGATATGAAGGTATTGTTTGTATAGTGTTATAATTTGTAAAAAGAGTTAAAAATGTGGATCTGTAAATCAGAATACCACAATATGTAGTGACTAACTTTTTTCGTCGAACTGCCTTGTTGGTTAATGATATCGATTGCCGGATCGGGAAAGGCGTTGTTGGGCTGAAATATCTAAATAGAAACCCGCAGTCTGGATTTGTGCCCGAATGATGGCAATAGGCTTGTCCTGTGACATAGGACTTTAATATAACTTTCGAAATATGGGTGTAGGTACTGTAGAAATAAAGAAAGAGAGTGAGAGCGAAAGAAAGAAAAATATTTATTTGTGACCCGCACAGGAGACACATAGCACCCGCGTAGGTACAATCTGCCCACAGTATGTACACTTACACGCTGCTTTGGGGAATACAACCGTGATTTCTAGTTATTTAATGATATTATAAAAAAACTACCTTTTTTCTTGCGGGTTCGCTCAAGTGGCCTATTCCATAGGAACCGTGAATTTTTCAGGTAAACATGAAAAAAAAACCCTGACATAAATACCTATTTAAACTATATAATTTATCTAGTAGTACGACACGATACGATATCTTGCGAAAATACCCCGATCTACAGATTAAAATGCACATAACTTTTAAACAACTTAACCGATTTTCATCAAACATAGCTAAGAACGCAAAACTAAACTAAATCAAAATCGTTTCATCCGTTTATGATGCCAAGACTGATACACAAACACACAGATACACACGCCAAACTTATAACACCCCTCTTTTTCGGTAGGGGGTTAAAAATTAACTCACGGCATTCCATGATAGTGTATCTTTATTTTTCTTATTTTCTTTAAATAAATGTAAAACCTTTATAAAATTGAAAGAAAACATTTTTAGAAAATTTAAAAAAAATGACCTTTTTAGCATACCGTGCATTGTCATCCAAACGATACGTGTATGAAAAATTTCAGCTCAATCAATAGGAAATAACTGTTTTAAATTTCAGTTACAAGATTTGATCCACACAAACTAATTGACAAGGCAAGTTAAATATTATATAAACGCTTTTAAAAACATAGTTTTCTAACAATAAAAACATGGGCGTCACATTTAACGCAATGCAAAAACAAAATTATGAAAATATGGTTATAGGTCAGGAGTCCTAAGTGTTTATTACGTCTGCACAATGATTGTTCAACAAACACATTTATATTAATACAGAACACATACGTCATAATTAAAGTAATAACTATGTATGTCATTATTTTGTTTCATAGTGTTGCATAGTACTATGTTATTAGACGTAATAAAATTGATAATTGTGCGTAGAGACTATATAGCGAACAATAATATTATGTTATCATAAATAGGTACATCAATTACGTCTAACTTTTTCATATTGTGCGCAGATAGTTTGAGGTTTTGTTTTTATGACGTCTGGTTGGCAAGTCATTTTTTGCTGGTCAATAATCTTCCTCATAGCCTGCCATTCTTCTCGTTGTATTGCGTTCTCCAACCAATCTCTTGGAAACAACTCTAAGCCCGGTATTTCAGATGCTCATGCTGATGCTTAACTCAACTCAAACTGGCAATGGACAGTTGCGATTGGTTGACTTGTTTTTTTAATATTAACTTGCTCAGTTCTAAGATCCTAGACGCCCCAAACGTTACCGAACTCTTTTAACATAAAATCAGTGGAATTGAGTAGTGTTAGCATGTTCTTAAAACGTACTCGTACTTGCTAACTTGGCTTTTCATTTTCATTCAATACCTGCCACCCATTTTATGTTAAAAGAGTTCGGTAACATCGGGGTGTCTGCATGGACTCTTGCTCGATTGAATACACATTATGTCAAACTGAAGAATCATATGCCAAACTCGAGAGTTGTGATTGGTTGGCAGTTGATTGGTAGGTATTGCCAATGTTGAGTTTGAGTCGAGTATGAGCATCCCGAATAAGGGCCTAACTCATCACATCAGCGATAATGCTTTGACGATAATGCCCGTGCCTTCTAACTCCCACTGCGTAACGTTGCCTGTTCACATCTATCCTGA
Organism: Orthosia cruda; assembly: GCA_964057195.1. Taxonomy (NCBI): domain Eukaryota; kingdom Metazoa; phylum Arthropoda; class Insecta; order Lepidoptera; family Noctuidae; genus Orthosia; species Orthosia cruda. The sequence goes on from OZ059830.1 coordinate 39,243,896, forward strand.
TGCATTTATATGACCCGCAGGTTTATAACGTATCTTGCAAGAGCAAAACGATAGCGATTTTTGCGCAATAATTGCTCTTCAATACAGAAGTTTTAGGGATTTTGGCGGTTGTCTTTTTTAAATAAGTGGATTTGACAAACAGCGAGAGATTATCAAACGATTGTATAGGACCTATAATTCATTTATGACATCAAGTGTTTGATCGCGCGAGTACGTAGGTAAGTAGGTACGTTCTTCTATTTGGAGAATAAGGGATGATGGTCGACAAGGCAGAATGGAATACGATAAAGTGTAGCGCCTACCACAAATAACATAGTATTTACAAGGCCAAAAATGAATGGAGAAATTATGTTTTTTTTCGGTATATTACAAGTGTTGTGTGTGAAGTGTTTTTTTTATTATTTTGTTGCAAAAGTAAACAAGTTTAAATTTATAACAGAATCTTTAACCTTACATTGATGATAATAACATTTTATTTATCGCATTTCAACCTTTCTGTATAAGTGTATAAGAGGGTGATGACTGTCTGTAGTATTTAATTTGATTTGGTGTTCCGCGTTGAAACTGGTTTTCCTAAAATTAACGATGCTCGAAACGGAACATTTGACGAATTGAGTATTATTACTTTCAATTAAGGCAAGGAGAGGCCTTCGGTGTGGGATGCATCATGTGTAACCCTTGCGCTATCCAATCTTCTTAGCATCTGCCCCAGCGGGCAGCTTTCACGTTGAAAGCGATGTGTACGAACTTTTGGACGCCAAATGACCCCTGCCCTTTATAAACGCGTTCGTAGTTTTTTTATTAAGTGTATATATATTTTTGTTTTTTATTAAGTATTTTATACTATGTAAATTTATATTTATGTAAATAAAGTACCAATTATTAAGGCAAGAGGCATCATATGTGTGTGTGTGCTACTATAGCCTATTGTCATACGGTAGACGTGTCCTGCCCAGTTCCGTTTAAGTTGGCAAGCCTTTTGAGGCACATCAGCTGCCTTAGGTTTAGATATTTTCTTAACTCGAGAGAAAAAAATACATTTCTTTAAATATTTTTACATTTTGTTTATGGTTGTACTCTGTTGCTTTGCTCTCAGTTTACAGGACCAACGAAGTACGGAACACAATTGTGCGAGTACAACTAACACTTGGTCAGTTTTAATTAATTAACGAGATAGGGCACATCAGGCGAGTGTCGTCTCGTGCAATAAATTGGATAAACACTTCCATTAAAAACTCCTTGATAAGATAAGTTCTATTTGTAGTGTAACAGTTCATTCACTTGTTGAGGTTTGTCTGTTTTACGCAGTTTATTGTCTTCCCACAAATCCGTCGTACTTTTTCCAACCTCCGGAACAACATGGCGACTATGAAAACACGTTTTTTCACAAAAATATAAAACCGGCTTTGAAATAAAAACACTACAAAGTAAAAAACAACTTCAATTTTGGAAACCGGTGTTCCTGTTTTTGTTTCTTCGTTTTTTGACACTGACACTGTATTGAAGTTTTTATTTGGAACTCGGTTGTATTTTTTGTAAAAAAGTTTTGATTATTTTTCACTTTTTATTTGTGGTACATAATGAGCAAAGCCTTTAATGCACAAAGTTATGCCTATATAGGTTACCTGAATAATATAAAACTAACATGACCGGTGAAATGAAAATGTGCCAGGGAGCACTGGACATATCCGCGTACCCCTTTAGAGCTTACCGGCGAGATATTATGTTATGAAATGGAGAAAACAATAAACAGACATGCAATTGCAGCAAGCCTGAGAGGTTTGCCGTTGTTTATTGAAGAGTTCTGTTGTATATATTTACGCTGATCTTAATCAACATTTAAATGAGACCACACGAGAAGCACCAGCTCTCAAATAAAAAAGAATCATCAAAATCGGTTCACACAGTAAAAAAAAAATACTTACTAGATCTCGTTCAAATCAATTTTCGGTGGAAGTTTACATGGTAATGTACATCATATATTTTTTTTAGTTATATCATTCTCTTATTTTAGAAGTTACAGGGGACACTCATTTTAACATTTTGGAAGTGTCTCTCGCGCAAATTATTCAGTTTAGAAAAAAATAATATTAGAAACCTCAATATCATTTTTGAAGACCTATCCATAGATACCCCACAAGTATGGGTAAGATGAAAAAAAAAAATTATAACCCCCAATTTTTTTTTTAATTCTATTTTTGTGTGAAAATCTTAATGCGGTTCACAGAATACATCTACTTACCAAGTTTCAACAGCATAGTTCTTATAGTTGTGGAAAAAAGTGGCTGTGACATACGGACGGACAGACAGACATGACGTATCCATAAGGGTTCCTTTTTTTGCCATTTGACTACGGAACCCTAAAAAGCCGTAGAATTAAGAACCTCCTCCTTTTTAAAGTCGGTTAGTTTTATTGCAGATTGCCGGAGAAAGTATTCAAACCCGTAACGAAATTAATCAGAAATGAACTGAAGTCAGTTTTAGCTACTGTAATATATGTGAAATTATCCATACAGGGCATAGTTTAAGCAAAGCAGTGTTAATATCGCAAAGACGCCGCGTGCACGCTGCGTAGCTTTTGCGTAACTGCTTACGCTGGAAGATTTACAAGGTGCAACGGTAAAGCCACGCATTCATTGAAGTATGGACTTGGCCGTGGTTGAACCTGCTGGTCGTGTCCATCGGGCCTCGTTACTATTCATCTGTTTCTATGTCATCGACGGTCACATTCTGAACAGACTTAAGACTGACCCAAGACAAGGTAAATTAGGTTTTTTAACACCATAAAATAAATTAAATCCTGTTTTGACATGAAGTGTTTATTAAGTGTTAGATTGTTTTTTCAATTAATAAAACTAGAATAACATGTTTTTTTACAAGTTATGCAATATCTTTTTTCATCAGACGTTACCTACTTTTAACGATTTTTCTCCAATACTTTACCTACATTCGAACATCAACAATATTTTGTTTGTAAATATTACGAAATCAAAAACAATTGAACACAAACAACACAAATCAAACAACACGTCATAATTTTATGGCGATGATTTATTAAATGCTACGTCGTTGTATACAGTATGTAAAGGAAAGGTGTGAACATATTTTAAAACCGGCCAAGTGCGAGTCGGACTCGCGCACCGAGGTTTCCGTACAAACAGCTGCATTCACTAATATAATTAGGTAAAAATACTGTAGTTCATAAACAATGAAAGAACAAAATATTTTTTTTTACTTTTTCGAGTCTATTTTATAAGTTGGCCGACTATTACTAGTAAACTTTTAAAGGCTAATTGGCTGTTATAGTCTTCCTTTTAATTTTGTTATATATACTACTACTATTTTTTTTATTAAACTTTGCTAATATAAATCTGCCACCAGACACCCTGAACCCTAAAAACTGCTTCTGCCCATGTAAATGAACAACTTTCTCCAAGGAAGTCTTAGGCTATCTTTTCCCAAAAAAAAAACTTGGATTTCCCATACAAAATTGTCGTCTGCTGACCAAAATTTGTTTGGAAGAGAGAATTGATTATTACTTGAGAAGAAAACTGTTCAGATACAAGGGCAGAAGCAATTAAAAAAAAATCAACACGGCTTTCCTTTACACTCTGTATAACAGGAAATTCTGTGTGTTTATTCACTGTTCATCTGCCCGTATTTTGTTTAAACGAGGTGTGGAGCGGTTGGAACGTGTTTTAACAATCATCATTTTATTTGAATTAATCTTAATTAATAACATTACAAAGAGGTAACATTGTATGGTGTTTTTGCACAAAACATAGGAAGACTTCTGTCTATGTTATATGTTCTCTGTTTGTTTGTAAGCGGTATCTGATCTGATTAAGACAAAAATATTTTACTGATATAAAGCTATACTATTGCTAAGTGTCATAGGCATCTTTTCATCCCGAAAAAAATACATGCCCCGGATACGAAGCCGAGGAAAAACATAGTAATTTATAGTGCAAATTAATATTATAAAATGTCAATTGATTGATATAAGGGCCATTCAAAAACTATATCACTCTCCCGCATGTCCAGACTCTCTTAGGTTTGACGAGAGTCTCGCCATGCGGGAGATAAAGCAATCATGTGCCTTGACTTTACTCACGAGGTTGTCGACTTGTGGGAAGTGGAATCAGCGGTCACTGAACCGATAGTTGTTACAGACAAGCTTCTTAGAAGTCAAAGTCATTAAATATTTGAAGGTCCTCTCGGCAGTGCAATTAAGTAGAATTAAGTTTTAGCTCTAAACAAACTGAAATTCTAGCAGCAATACCGATCTACAGAAATCCAAAATGACCACGCAATATCTAAGTAGCGCATGTTGATCACGATATTCATGACTATACATCGGATAATATGCTCTATCAAAAAAGTTAACTCAAAAAACCCGACTGCTTCAGAAACGAACTAAAAAGACGTAAACAAGAAGAAAATCATGTTGTGCAGTCGGAGGATACGTATTCACGAGCTGGCTGACCAAAACCAGATCTATATAATTAACATTTTTTATTTATAACTCTTTAGTTAACATTTTTTTTCGAATTATTTTCATTTAAGAATATATAAGTGTTGTACATTTATGAAATCACCTCTTAAACCCCTTAAATTTGATATCCCACACAATGTGTTTGGAAGAATAAAAAATAGGGCTTCCACAATATGGCGCCTAAAATTGGGCATTTTACTATTTTCCAATTTTAATGTAGCCGGTGACACTTGCAAAGTTAAGACGAATCGATTGACGTAAGAATCATCAAAATCGGCCAACACGTTTGGTCTCTAGAACACCACATAGGAACAAACATACATACATACGAGTATATAGTTTTTTTTTTTGAAACTTTTACCCCGCACTAGTAATTCCTTCCTGTATCGAGGGTGCGTTTATAAACACATAAACTCACATACACAACACCCAGATCCGGAACAACTATTTGTAGGTCATACAAATATTTGTTCCGTGCGGGAATCGAACCCGCGACACGCAGTCGCTCAACCACTGCGCCAACCGTGCGCCCAAACTGATAACCCAGCCTGATAAACACACTACCCTTTGGCAGTCGGGTAAAAAGTGCGAAATATGCACTATTTAAAATGTACGTTTACTGTCTCAATATATTTAAAAATCCGTTTTTCCTATAGCAAACTTGTGACCTTTGTTACTTTATATTTATTTTTAGGCTGAAAACGACCTCTACGTCCACGTGACGTAGTTAGATAGAACTTCAAATTTGGCGCCATTTTTGCAGAAATATTTTTAGGCCCGACCCTCGTTTTTATATAGAACATAATTGGGCTTAGCGTGAGTTTTTGCTCATGTTCGATCTCGTTAGCGTAAACGCCAATTTGAATAGAAATTGGATAAGCGCCGTCTGGTGGCATTATTGTCACAGAGAACGAACAGAGACGTAATGGAGCACGAGTAAAAACTCGGCATAGGCCCACTGCATTTAATCAATAATACAACACCGCTAACACATTTAATTATAAAAATAAGCACTATCAATGAAAAAGTTTTAAAATAGCGCAATAACGCTATAAAATTAGGGTTTTATGTGTTTTCATATGCAAACATGCAAATGCATTTAGTCCGTTAAGGTTACACTAGTCGATCATTCTTCCATACAAACGTAGTCTAGCGATTACTCCACTGTTTCACGATGTATGTTCAAAATAAATATTATATCAATTTTTCTCATCATTATCTAGCCCTATATGGAAACAAAAAAGTTTAAAAATAAAATATTTGAAACTACGGAGCGTCGGCAGTTCCATATTTTAACACTAATTTTAACGCATCTTTGGGCGGAAATAAATACCACAAGCAAAAGGAAAATTGCAAAACGGCCTCCATACAGGGATAGATTAGTAATTCAACAATGCAAATTATTTTATTTTGAAAATATACATTTAGTATATTTTTCATGATATACAGAATCCCAAAGGTCTGTTTATAAAATTTCGCGCGCTCGTTTTCGTCCTGAATCATCATCCATATCGATACAAATTTGCAAAAGTGCAAATTCTTACTCGAATTAGCTTCTTACTGCTCATCACAGCATCTTTATCATTCGCACGTGTTGTCGGATGAGATGCATGCCATTTTAACCTCGCGCACAAAATAGTTTATGCCGTCGACTAGTTGAACCTTAATGTCTATCCATGACGTTTAGTTTTATTTAACTAGTCTTGTTATATTAGCACATTTTGGGGGTTTCAGCGAGTTTTCATAACTCATAGTTGTTACAAACTATACATTCCTGTCAGCTAACTTCACAGTCTCCCAGTTCCATTCCAGAATTGGCCAAATAGAGATAGCGATAAATATTATCGAAACGGCAAATTGTCTTGTCAATGTGGGCTACCGCGTTTGAATTTGCCGCTAGGGGCGCTGGTGTGGAGTGAGGTCTTCAAAATGTCAAATTTCATAGTTTTTTGGCTTTTAGCGCGATTTTATTTACTACTTTTTTATTGTTGTGAATATTTGCCTATTAAGGCAGATTCAGATAGGTTAGGGTTTTACTAACCACTCTTTTAATAAAGTTTCATTACTCTAGCCTTTTTTTCGAAAAAAAATCTCTAGCTTTTATATTTGATCGCACTTCTACTTCTACTCTCTTAACTTTGCTTCTGTGCGCATAAGAAAAACGATTAACAGCTATGTTTATGGACCTTACTCAACAGTGGCGCCAACTGGTGAACAATAAAACGTTAGTCCCCATTCCAACCATTTTGATCTTTTGACAATCGTTATTTCTGATAGAATTTGTTACATTGTCTAGAGCCAAACCTCTGCCCAGATTGTTTTTATTTTTCTTTGAATTTACTATAATATAATCAGTTATAGATAACAAAAAGCTATTATAACCTCAGAGGTTAGCGAGTCAAAATTATTATCGTCAAGATTGGCTTCTGACGCAGTTTTAAACATAAGTACGTATTATACGTTACCTTTGACAGATGTATAATTAACTCATCCATCTATCTAAATACTAAAGCATCATTGTATAGGTCATAATGTCAGAACGTTTGTGTTGCATACCTAATAATTTAATTGATTTTCATAAGATGATTGCATGCCTGTCTCAATGACTTTGCAATGATTGCAAAGTCATTTTACCTACTTTACTTTTCCTATTTAGAGCCAACGACTTCACCCGTGTGGAAGTCGAATCTACTCTCGCGAGTACCTATGACGGATGTCTGCACCTCCCTAGATGTGTTGTCGACCTTTTGTTGTAGTGGGCGAGACGGGAGGCTTTGGCGGCGATACGCTCGAAGATGTCGTTTACGAACGAGTTCGATGATAGGCGTGGCCTTGCTGGAGATACTGGTGTTGGGGTGCACCTGTTTCAACACTTTGTAGATGTAGATGGCGTAATTCTTCTTCCTCTTGTGCTTCTTCTTCTTCTTATCGGTCATGGAGATATTCTTCTGGGCTTTGCCAGACTTCTTGGCGGCTTTACCACTTGGCGGCTTTACTACTGGGATAAAATGTACCAATGCTATGTCCTAGTACAGAACGTAACGTGCTACATTTCAACCATATCCTTACAGCTGTACAGGCGTTGTAAGGTAACTTCCCTTACTCACCAGCCAGCTCAGGGGTAGATGTTCAGGATGAGACAATTGCAGGGATAATTTCGCATGAAGGTCGATAGAAGTAAAAGTCTTTCTATTTGGTCAACTAATTTAATAACACACAGGCATCACTGCAGCATCACAATTTAAAGGTATTACACTTACTTGTGTATGGGATATAAACTACCCTTTAAACTTAGCACCAGATGTATGATATCACAATCAGCATCGTTCCTCTGTGCAGATGGCATCCAGTATCTCACCGGCCGAAATATCATGGGTGTTCGGAGCCTGTTTTTGAATGCTGTATAGCTGTTAATATTTCACATCGTTGACCATGTTTTATTATATTGTCTATCTATATTTAAAATTAATCCTAAGAAGCCCTGTCGATGGGAAAATGCAGTATTAGCATCATACAAGCACATATCTCACAAGCATGAAAATATAGTTTAATTCCACTAATACTCACAGCGCTTGCTGGCACATAATAGTTTATATTTAGGGCTGTTTCCCTGTCGTCTCCAAGTCATTTTAATTGTGGTTTATTTTCTTTTCTCAATAGGATTTTATTTCTGGACCTTCCGTATCCATTAGCAATGGAAATGAAATGTCACTCTTGTCGGCCATAGACACTGAGCATTTAATTAACCTATCGAGACGTCATGTCTATATTTTCTTTAAGTAATTATGTTTACCAGAAATTAATAACCTAGATATGTAGGAAAGTGTGTGCTTGTTGAACTATATTAATACACACAATATCTAATAGGTTTTGTAAAGAATTTTAATAATTCCGCCCCGACCTCAACGCCATCTAGTACCAAAGTCGTGAATCTCTTACTAGCTTTCTCTCATAATTGTAAGTGCTTCTAGTGCAACTCTGTCAGATGTCGCTGAAAGCCGTTACGGAAATTTATTTGTTACAGCGTGAATGATTAATTTACATTCAAATTTTCGACCATCCAAATATCAATTTTTTGCTGATATGTTTATTATTATTATGATAGTATAGCTGACAATTAAATTTTGGATGTTTCTTATTTTAATGATGTAGTCTAATGCCAATGAATGACATTTTATTTTAATTATTTTCTTTTATTTCCGATGGATCAATTTTTATGTAATGCTTATGAATGTAATATTATAGACTAACGTTTTTGAAAATAAATTAATTATTATTATTATTTTTAAACAATTCTCACATTCATAATATTATTAGGACGTAGGATTAGCTAGTATCAGTTTTCTTATTTGTCCCTATGCCGTAGGAAAACCTGTATTGATGGCAACACAAAGTTTTTATTATTTTTAGTTTTATCGATGTTAATTTGTGATCTGTTGTAAAGAACTGTCATACGTTCTTCCTTTTCCTGTGACCTAAAACCACCACGCGATCATGTAAGTTATAGTAAATAATTAATAAAACAAGCAAATTTTATCAATTAACCTATACAAACTACAGACCACGTCCAAATGGTCCGCAAGATATTAGAAAACTAAAATCAAATTAAGCTTTGAACATTGGTCCTTCGAGCCGGATATAATTTGCTGCTACATAATCAGCAAGTCATTCTGCATATTCTTGCAAACAAAATAAAAATAGCAGCGAGGAATATTGGTCTATTCGGTCTATTCAAGGCTTGTGGCGAAATTATTAAAAACGAAGCGGTCCGTAAGATAGTAGAAAGCTAAAACCAAATTAAGGTTCTAACATCCTGCTGGTTTAAAATACCGATGTCGGGGACCAGAAGCTGTAATCCCATCAATGGGTCAGAATTTAATTTTCACTAAGCGAGTAATCTGCACTGATGCAAGTTTGCGACAGAGTGAGTTTACGTTATGTAGGACTTCAGCAAAAAATAACAAAAACCTTAGAGGGAATGTTTAAAATTATGATAACTTGCGTATGACACGATGTTCGTGCTTTTAAGTGACCTACATATTTGTATCGTGTTTAGGCATTTCCTGATTGTCGCAGCTCTACCAGTGTGACTACTGATTATTCATATATATTCGTTCAAGGTGATTCCGAATCGTGCACGTGATTTAAACAAATATGACAACCTATCAGCGAAAAAGATTGTCAGTAAAATTAATCTTTTTTTTTTTTTTTAAAGCAAGCTTTTACGTTTTATTCTCAGCAAATTCTTTCATTTGATACCCATATAAAATATATATAAAATATACCCATATAAAAATTAACTAGTCCGCCATCTTGGGCCGTCCGTCATATTGGATTTAGAATAAAGTCACTTAACTAACCACATACATTGCAAGTTAAATAAAAGCTTGTAAAAAGTACACAATTAACGAAGAGATTGACATATTACGCTATTAGCACTGATTACCCCCCAAGTTAGGTAATCTGTAGCTATTAGCTATCTATCAACATTTTGTCATCTTTGATAAAATGTCACAAGGGCAAGATAAAGATCATGAAGATGAGATGTGCGGGTTACATTCATCAGTGAAATAATAATTTTGAATTACACATTCTAAAATTAAATATATAGAAATTATACACATACTCATTTATATTTCAATCTCTATCCGGAAATAGGGCCATACATTCAAATGCATAATTTCAATGCCACGACACTGGCCTTGTGATTCAGACGGGTTATAAGGGCACAGTAATGTATGCTAATAATACGGATAATTTGATATTCAATTTAAACACGTGCTGAAGATGTGTATCTACCTTCTCATCTTGAGGTACGTCTACACTGCAAGCATTAGTTTGTAAACATTTTCAATTTGTTTGAGATCGAAATCATCATCATTAGTTCAGCCGGTCATGTCCGGAAATAGGTCATCCCCAAGTCCCATCGAACGGTCTTGTGTTTTTTACATCCAGCGGACTCTCGTGGATCTTACCAGCAGCCTTATTGCGTAAGTGAATTCGGCAAGGCAAAGGGTTTGAGCCCATGAAAGAGAATGATTAATACTCTTTAAATAATTAGGTATAGCCAAAAATGATTGGACTCTTTCGAAATCGAATATCTTTATAAATGAAACTGTCCAATAACTTTTGGCAATACCTAATAATTTAAAGATATTTTTTTTATACTCTTTCATAAGGTCAAACCCTTTGCCTTGCCGAATTCACTTACGGAATTAGGATGCAGTTCATCGATTAACCTCGTGGGGCTGCACTGCGTCTTCCGGTACGTAGTTGTCACCTCAGAATCTTTTCAATACCAATGAGGCCAGATTTTTGTTTTTTTTTTTGGTTTTGCAGTTTTGTAATGTTTTCAAAATTCAAATTTGACATTACAAGTTGCGGCCTACCTAACTAAAGTTATTCGATCTCTTTTTATTAGATAGCTAACAATATCTTTTTCTAAAATCCGATGTTAGCTTTCGAATATTCCGACAAGCAAGTAACTTGTACACACATTTATAAATCATACCATGATTGCTACACGAGCCTCTCCAAATTGAAGCACATTAATTGACTAATTGATAGGCGCCCAGCACTAACTAATTAATCCCAAGACAGTGCTCCACGCAAACCGCACAAACCCCTTTAATCTAGCCACAAATCAACACACACGAAACAATGACTTGGGTTTCTACTTGACACAGTAGTTCAAACCGCAGAAGTTCCTCATTTGGCCAATTTCACCAAAGAAAGTGAACATTGTTGTAATTGACTCTCAGCTTTTTGTGGAATACATACAGACATTCTTATAAAAACATGAATAAAGCGCACTTCTAAAGCCGCTTCCACACGCTAGGTGTTTGGCACAAACATGGCAAACACCAAACACGTGTTAAACACTGATCACAATCGTCCAACACAAACACGGCATCCACAGGCTTGGCGAACGTGCTAGTATATTCCGGATTGGCAAACATGGCAGACGACGAACTTATTGTGCTAGCGATTACTTTCGGGTTAACCTCCTCAGACCAATCAGGCATTTTTCCTTACAATTTAGCTAAGGATACACAAAATGTCACGATTCTTATATTTGACCACTACTATTAACTCCGTCCGCCGCCCTCAAGCTCGCGCGTACTTCTGAACTGAACAAGCATCTGGATACATCGCAAACACGTTTGACAAACATCATTTGATTAGTGCAAAAAAAACCGACACCGATGCCGAACACAAACAAAAACAGGCAAACACAAACACCCATCCACATGTTCGTGTTTGTTGTTTTGTGTTTGCTGATTACTATTGTTCACCAAGCGTGTGGAGCCGGCTTAAGTCATCCATTATTTCTGTCACCTTTATCTCCACATTGATAACGGCTTCTTTTCTAATAGTGAAGATTGATATCCACGCTTTCTTACAGTGAGGTTTCACACCAAGGGAGACCGAGCATAATTCTCTGGCGAATATTTTTTCAAGCGTGAAAGAGCGATTCGAATAGAATATGAAAGATCCAGTGTAAAGGACAGCTAGATTCAACTTACCTTCTACGTCTAATTATATATTGTCAACTGGGTAAGTCTAAGCGGTTTCAAATTGAATCTGACTACCCTCGAAACATTTCTGTCTCTATTACTTCAATCGACTTCTGTTTGCAAATGTTTCACCCATTGAATGGTCATGATCTTCTGTATCCTAACTTATCTGTGCCTCTAATCTGTAGACACTCAATTAGCCTCAGTGAAAGCCTGTGTAATTATTCCAAACCGATCGTTGGACTAACAGCTTTATGAGCTAAAATGTTCCTATTTTAAAAAGGGGTCGCAATACTACCCACGTTGCGTACTACTTACAAATACTGGCAGTTTTTTTATGTGATTTTTTTCTATTGCTTATATTCATGGGCACAATTGGTTAAGGTTGCGGGAAGGCGTTGGATGCAAGACACACGGGAGCGGGCTATGTCCAGCAGTGGACGTCTTTTGGCTGAAATGATGTTGGGCACAATAGGTGTTATGGTTCTAGTTAGTTTCTGACGTTCTATAGGTACCGGTCGCCAAATCAGTTTTAAAGTTATTGAAAAGTTGATTCGTCATGCAATTATTCAATCGTTGATTATCACATACCTACGTTTTTTTGGATTGATTAGTTGATCAGTGTTAGGTACCATCTTTTTGTCATTGTTTAACCTCCCGAAGAATTTGAAAACTTGAGTGGAGATAAAATGAGAATCCCTTTAAAACTCATTTTTTGCACTTTTCTCAAAATATACAAAAGTGAAAAGGTTTCTTGGGATATTTACATGTTATTATACAGGGTGTTTGGAAGGGAGCTGTACATACGCCTAGGGTAGAAACTAGGGATAGTCTGCTACCTACCCCCGCCCATTATATTGACCTTGGCCTCAAGGTTTTTTTTTAATTTATTTTTATTTTTTATTTGACTTTTTTGTGATTTTTTGACTAAAACTACCTGTAGCTCAAAATCTATCCATGGGACCGGTCGGCTAATGGTCTTGTTTTAATCGTTAGAGTCTTAGGGTCCTGCAAAAAATTATTTTACACCAGAAAATTGTGGAGAAGAAAAGTTATGGGGCCTGAAGTACCATAGTAAGGTAAAGAAATAATTTTAAGGGCAACTTTCTATGGGGTTTAAAAAAAACTAACAGGGTTGGAGTTCTTCTGATTTTTTTAAAACATCCTCAGTCCATGCCCTTTCTAACGATATGCTAAAAGTGTATTTATCACTTTTAGTTTTAAAGTTATTAATTAATTTCCGCAACTAGGGCACTTTTACCACCACGAGTCGACATTTGTAAGACAAATGTAATTTCCAGAATTTAAACCAGTTTGGCCTACAGTTGGCAAATTTGTTGTCTCACTCTTACACGAGAGCAACATGTAAGAGACAAAACATGTCATGTCATGTCTCTTTCGCTCTTGGGTCGACGGGGCCGGGCAGGTAACTCGTTGGGGTCTTTGTTAGTCAGTCGAGATTTACCCATCTTAGCTAACTTACGTACTTGCCGTTACGACGCTCCACTGTTTTCGTTAATTTTGTTGAGTTTGTTATTACTTCGTTTTTGTTAAGTTTTGTTATTTGTTACCTTGTTGTTGGCAAAATGGCTGGATTTACCAGTGAAGAGTACACCGACATGCTGGTGGTGTATGGAATGGCTGATTGCAATGGGCGCGAGGCACGGAGGATTTATCAAGAACGGTATCCTAACCGGCGAGTGCCTAACCACCAAACGTTTGGCTCAACTTATCGGCGTCTGCGAGAAACCGGAAATTTAAATTTCCGGGAACCAGCCGTGAACAGATTTCAACCAAATTTGGCTGCGGAAGAACGCATATTGGCTGAATTTGAGGAAGATCCGACCAGAAGCGTAAGAACCGTAGCCCGGACGCTTGGTTTAAGCGTGTGGAAAGTCTGGTCGGTTCTTCGCGAAAATGGACGTCATCCTTTCCACTACACCCCTGTTCAAGGTAATTTTTTACATAAAGTTTTTGTTTTTAGCTCTTATGTAATGAACTAGCATGTGAATTTCATAGGCAATTTTTAAATTAACATGAGCATGTGTGTGAGAGAGAGAGAAATGGAAAGACAGAGATAGCAATCAATGTTACATAGCTACTAATTCATAAGGAAACCGCTAACGTTGATATTTTTATTGTTTTAGGCTTAGAGGATAACGACTATGCAAGAAGGGTGGAGTTTTGCCGCCACTTGCTCCATACGGACGTGGAAGATATTAATTTTTTACGGAGTATTCTCTGGACTGACGAGTCCAAGTTTGACAAGGAAGGAATTGTAAATTACCACAATCTCCATCACTGGGCACCCAGAGATCAAAACCCGAGAGTCAAGAGGCACAGAGGTTTTCAACGAAGGTTCTCCGTGAACGTATGGGCAGGCGTCATCGGTAATCGGTTGATAGGGCCGCACTTTTTGCCAGACAACCTAAACGGGCAAAACTACTTAGATTTCCTCGAAAACGATTTGCCTGATTTAGCGGAAGAAGTGTTTGACGAAGATCGGCCCATAGTCTTCCAGCACGACGGCTGTCCTGCTCATTGGAGCCTAGCAGTGAGGGAGCTTCTGGACAACTGCTTTCCTAATTCTTGGATTGGTCGGGGTGGGCCAATTCCCTGGCCCCCAAGGTCGCCTGACCTTACCCCACTCGACTTCTACGTCTGGGGAAGGGCGAAAGAGTTGGTGTACGCAGAAGAAGTACCTACAAGGGAGGTTCTAATTAACAGGATCCACGCCGCATTCGATACAATGCGCGAGGAACTGCTGCTTAGAACGGTGACCGTGGAGATGAGGAAGAGGTGCCGAGCATGTTTACAGGTCAATGGTCATCAATTTGAACAAAATTTGTAATTAATTAAAATTAGTAATTAATTAAAATTTGTAATTTAATGACATTAGTCATTACCAAATTTTTTGTTTCATTTGCCATCCTTTTACGATCGAACACATTTAATTTTCATTAGTTGAAATTTTTGCTTGAAGTGCCCTAGTTGCGGAAATTAATTAATAACTTTAAAACTAAAAGTGATAATTACACTTTTAGCATATCGTTAGAAAGGGCATGGACTGAGGATGTTTTAAAAAAATCAGAAGAACTCCAACCCTGTTAGTTTTTTTTTAAACCCCATAGAAAGTTGCCCTTAAAATTATTTCTTTACCTTACTACGGTACTTCAGGCCCCATAACTTTTCTTCTCCACAATTTTCTGGTGTAAAATAATTTTTTGCAGGACCCTAAGACTCTAACGATTAAAACAAGACCATTAGCCGACCGGTCCCATGGATAGATTTTGAGCTACAGGTAGTTTTAGTCAAAAAATCATAAAAAAGTCAAATAAAAAATAATAATAAATTAAAAAAAACCTTGAGGCCAAGGTCAATATAATGGGCGGGGGTAGGTAGCAGACTATCCCTAGTTTCTACCCTAGGCGTATGTACAGCTCCCTTCCAAACACCCTGTATAATGAAAACGCTAAAAGATTACTTTTTCTGGACATTATAACATAAACATTTAGAAGTTTCCTAGTTTTATTTTTATAAGAATAGCTTTCATATTCCACAGCATGTGACTAAAATCTATAAAATAAATTCGGGCTAGCTACACCATTTTTAACTAAACAATGGTTTGACCGATTTTCATGATTATTGATTTGCTGGATTGGCTGAAAAAAAATTCACGTGAGGCGATACGAAGTTGTTTAAAATATACAAAAGGTTTAAATAAAGTCAGCTTGTTATAAATAAACAAAAGGTGATTGACTAATGTTATGATTGCATTATAATCGGTAGGTTATAAGGTTAGGTAAACTTATCATATCAGCACGTGTCGCCCCGCATGTTGTTAGTAAACACATGCCTGACATGTGCTTGAACACTGATCATAAAATGTTTTGTGCTGCTTATGAAGGTGACACGTGATAAAAATACCGGGAAAGACCGCAGCTAAACAGATTTGGGAAAAAAATTATGATTGATTTTTTGTTTATGCAGTTACCTTACTCCGCGTAACGGTCAAAAACTGTGTAGGCTTTTTCACTAAAGTCACCGCCAGTAAACATCTGTCTACCAATGTATTCCAATACGTCAAAACGATACGAAGCAAATTTTTGCTAACACCATCAAACAAACGTATCGCGATAAGGGGCTTTCTTGACCCTTTCGCTTGGCATTCAGTAATGAGTTAATATTCATATCTCTTAAAAGCGTGGACCTATTTACTTGATTTAAACGGGAAAATTATTCTACGGTATAAAGGTAAAGGCCTTTCATTTGAGACTGAAATTATTATAATATCTCCACAAACATAAAAACCATGTATTCAAGTTACGTAATTATACTTTTTGGTACAAGTTGGTTCAATGACAGTGTATTTGATTTATTTATTGGATTTGTGTGAATTTCAATGCAATGGTGAAACTAAAAGTAAATTAATGAATTATTATGACTTTGACAATCTCGGGACCCAGGAGTCCCGGTCCTTTGAAAGGCGTGAGAGGGGCCGTAGTTCGATTATTCCTGTATGCACTGCGCAAGTGCACCCAAGGGCAAACCGGTTGGTGCAGGACTATTGCAAAATATGGAGAAAAATGTATTGGCCTATGGGTCTCGTAGGTTTAGTGGATCGGTAGTCTAAAACTATAGGACGACTACTGGCCCCTGCCTGACCACTATTGAAATACAAGGCTATAAAATGAATGGCAGGGGGTGACTTGCACACTCAATTGATGGGCCCCCATAAAGGGTCGCTAGCACTTAAGTGACGTTGCTCCAAGGGTGCAACATATCCGGAGGTGCTTGAGGAGTGGAGAAGTATACCACGGCTATCAGGATAATCCCGGAAGTACGGTCAAGATCCCTACCAGCATCTTACTGGGTTAACTTCTTTCCTCCGAGCACGTTTTTTTCTTGCGAATCTTCACTCACGCCAGCCAATTAATATTATTATTAGTAACCTTTAGATCAACATTTTATAAAACTTACTAACAGCTTGTCGGAAGGATGAGCGCTTGTATTAAATACAAGCGCTTATCCTGCCGACAAACTGCTACGCAGTATATCTCCCAATAGTTAAATGTGCATGTGATTTATTCATGACTTTTATTGTTTTTGTTATCTGGCGGCAACCTCAATCAATCTGCCTAATATTTGCCTATCTACGTTGGGGATCTGCTTCCAGTATAGTCATATGCAGCTAAATATTTTACATGGAGCGTTTGCCTATCTGACCTCCAATATTCCAGTGGCTGTTTAAGTCGATGACAGTCGCTAACGATCTTGAGGGAACAAAACGCGCACTCGTTTTAACTCGCGCAATCCAAAATTCAGTAGTTCTTTGTACTTTCCTTATTATCCCATGGCTTTAAAGAAAAGCCATAGATCAAAATATAGGTAATTAAATATACTTTGAGATGGTGACAATTTCATTAAAATACTTACGACAGGTGGTTTTAGTGCGATTGTCATGTTTTTGTCCGTGTTAATTATAACTTTACAATTTAATTACACTATGTTATACGAATAAAACTTTTTCCAAAAAAATACGACTAGCCGTTTAGACGTGATTCTCATTTTAAAATCAGCTACTGAGGGTTAGCTGCACCTTAACATGATACTTCTTGAAAAGACTGGTATCCGATTTTCTAGCTTGTGACAACCTGTTACGAGTGTCATATATCTACAAATGTTAGACGGGACCAACAGCGTAACCGGGTTCAAGTGACACGGAGGATTCCCGGTGCGTAAAGAATGATTACTCATCCAAGGAACGATCTCCATAACATCCCGTAACCAGAGACCGTAGTTCGAGATTTTTAACCTACTTGATCGTGTAATTACTTAAACAAACTCTTTTGTAAATTTATATTTATCAGACGATTTTGTATTTTAGACAAATGCTTACAAGAGTGACCACGACTATAAGAGCTGAGAATGATATTAACAAATTCAAAAGAATGCTAACAGTTTTTATGGTTAAAAAAGCGTACTATTCCCTGGTAAATTCTTAACAGACAATTCAAATAAATAATAATTAGGTATGTCTTTGTGTGATTCATATGTCCGATTTATTTATGCTCAATTCGATTTAATGAATCTAATTATTAAAATCTAATATAATATTAATAAAAAAAAATACATAAAAATATATATTTTAAAATAAGAATTATATGTATCCAAAATTTGTATGCCTATTAGGTTAAACATTTCGATCCTAACATTAGAATGAGATCTTATTATATTGTACCTATGTTTTTACAAATAAATAATTTGAATTTGAATTTAGATTAGTATAAGTTTCTAATTTTTATTATAACAATGGTTTGTTTAAAGTGTTTAAAATTCTTCAGTTTTGGTCTTACTTTCTGAGATAGACATTGCCACTAAAATAATCTGGATAGGTTCCTAACTGTTATCTTACCCAACTGCAACATTTTTTTGGTTGACTGTATTTTACATATTAAATTCTAAAGTGTATTAATAGTTATATTATTAACGAAGAATATTATTATCGCATTGTTTATCTTGTATCATCATTATTGACATTTGTGACGTAAGTAAATGTCGAGCCTCTTTGACCTATGTAACTTAATACCGTCTGCTTACTTTCGATTGCTTCTGCAGATTTTATTGTGCCAACCACTTAGTATCACGGCGCACTGGGCTACTGTGGTCAAAAGCTTTCATAAATTCTATTTGCTCTTGAGTTACCCCATAAATTAGGGCTGCGGTTGTGTTGGACTCTCTGACACAGACGAATATTGGACGAAATGCGACCGTTGACCAATAATGCCTGTATAGTGGCAACTACGGTTGGCAATCCAACAAGGAGTAGCGTTTAACTACTAACTTTTTGAGTGTATTTCTTAAGATAGTTTGCTATGTCAATGAGAGAATGAACTCTCACTTATGTGTGCTCTCTCATGTGTGTAAAAATCTACCCATTTTATTTCACTGTATCCCGGAACTACACTTTCTTTCATCAACATTTACTGGCCTTTCTCAGTGCTTCCTCAGTGTACACGTAGAAAGTTCCCAGATATTCAATGCGGTGCCTTTGACATGTCTCAGGAGATTAAAGTCGTTTTCTGCTTCAATATAACGATCCATCGCCGACTCATGATTCTCTGTAGGGATTTAAAGTAAGATCATGACTGAAACTGGATTTATCTTTTACTCTGCGTCGCCATTTATTATATGAACTATGCGGCAGACTGCTTTATTAATCCACGATAAGATCTAGACTACAGTAGTTTCTAATAGGTAAAACAATTGTGACAATACAAACGCCAGAAATTCTTTTAGTTGATTAAAATGAAAACAAACAAAATTGTGGTAATAACCAAAATTTTTCATATAAATGACAATCCATTTCAGTATTCATTCTACTACACAATCATTCGGTTGTTATCGTGAGTTAGAAATGAGGACACATATCAATATAAACCCTATTACTATAAATTTCTTGGACAGAGGATTTCAAAAAGTGCTTTTTCCGTTCCGCTGCTTTCAGCATATGGTGTTCTTATCAAGTTTTGCCATTGAGTACAATTGTATTAGACCTCATCGTGCATCTTACTATATTGTGTCATTCATTGGTCCTCTTATATTTATTTCTTTTCATGTGACAAACCTCATTTCAGTGGATTTTGACGGGGCCCCTACATTCATCATCTATTTTATTAGACTCAATTTCTTTCTGATGACGGTTCCATTCCTTTTGTTTTACACACTTAACATAATCCAAAGAAAGGATCACGTCCGTTTAATTTTGAAGATACAAAAAGCTTATAGATTCATTAATTTTAAGAAATACAAAAAAGCTGCCTTAAGGAACTGGTACGGCATTTTGCGGCATTTTGCTGGTTATATCTTCAGTGTTGTATTAACTCGTAACTTACTAGTAGCTATATACTTTTATACTCTGCTTTTCTTCGATGTGATTTTAACTTATGGTATTTCTATAATCGCTTTAATAAGAGATGGAGTTATTACATGGACCTCAGAGGTTGAATACTATAGTGAAGTCTATTTGGAGCTAGAAGACGGAGATTACGATGATAAATTCAAAAAGCTTTTCCAGGCATACATTCATTTAATGGAAGCGTTTGATATCTTTAAGAAGATATTTAAGTATACGGTAAGGTTGGCTTTTATGAAGTGTGTTTTAATTAAATAATGTATCTGTATACTTGTGTGAGTACTGTTTTGTTTACAACCAAAATATTCATCTCCTCTCGTTCAGTTCATCCAAGGGTTGTCTGTAAGAGATTGTCCTGTGCGATAAGACCGCCCATTGTACACTTTGTCTTGTTACGTAAATTTTTGTGGTGTACAATAAAGAATATTATAAATAATAATAAATAAATAATATTTATGTACTAAAATTTCATTTTTATATTTACAGTCATTATTTCAAACATTGGACACATTTTTTCATAGTTTACTCTACCTTCAAGCCACTGTAGAAGTTTCAAAATTAGGACAGGAGAGTTCTAGCGAGGTGTGTAGTAAGAAATATTTTATAGTCTAGATCGCAATTAGTAAATTTTACTTAGCACAATAATTATGCTTTAGCTTATATAAGTGGGTGTTAAAGCTACTATTGTTCCGGTGTGAAAAGGACAAACCTATAAAGGACGAATAGCACTATTCCATTTTCACAACAAACCCATGATAGAATTGACAAGGCATAGAAAGGCCTCTGAATCTATCATAAACTTGTAGCATGACAGTTGTGCGATTGTGAGAGAAATAGTGCTGAGCAAAAGTTCTCAGTGTTTGTGTAGCTGATTATTTGCTCAAATCGTACGATTGTGAGTTTTATATATTTATTTTCAGCAAGACGTCTTTTCGTTTGAAGTCGTCACCATCCTCTGGACTGTTAAGAACTTAACTTTCGTGTCTATGTTCAGTCTTTATTGCGAGCGGTTCTACATGTCTGTGTCTGAAGTAAACGCTGTTTGCAGCAGGCTGCTCAGAAATCTGCAGAGTACTGGTAACATTGGATGTATTTAATATTTCGAAGCGCCTTTGTGTAGTCTTGTTTGGCCACCAAGAGCAAAAACGAGTCAATTGGATTAAAAATCGTAGGATTGATCGATGTGCCGACCCTTAGGGGAAGCTTATATGTTCAGCTGTGGAGGTCTTTTGGCTAAAATGATGATGATGTTTAAGTACAGAAAAAGCGTAAATGAAAATGTTTTTTGTACGCTGTAGTAGATAAGACAGGTAATAGATTATTCTTGTGCGATTTAACTTTTTGTCTTTGTAATAATCGCAGGGGCTCTTGACAAAGTGTCATTCTATCGGCGATAGAGATTGTCAAAATGCCAAAATCTGAAGGATTGACTACTTAATTTAATATCCCACTCCCGATTATTCACCTCTCGTCTTTAATCAGTTTTCCGATTGTGATGTTAAGAAGAGCATAGAATCAATCTCGTCGAATGCTGTTGGTAGTGACTGTATTAGTCGCAATATGATACTCCCTATCCTTGACGAAATCCTTCCTGTCATCTCACATATCCTCAATCATTCCGTATCTTGCGGTGTTTTTCCCTCTTCATGGAAAGAAGCCCAAATTACTCCTCTTCCTAAAAAGCGCAATCCCGTTTCCTTCTCTGAATTCCGTCCTATCTCCATATTACCATTTCTATCCAAAGTCCTTGAACGCCTTATCCATAACCAACTCAGTACATTCCTGTGCAAGAACCACCTCCTTAATTTTTTCCAATCCGGGTTTCGTCCAGGACATAGTACTACAACAGCTCTTGTTAGCATTACTGACGATATTAGACTTGGTATGGAAAATGGAAATCTGACGGTCCTTTCCTTATTAGACTTCAGCAATGCGTTTAATACCGTCGACTTTGACATCTTACTCGGCATACTCAGCTCTCTTAACATATCTCCAACGGCAATTGATTGGTTTCGTAGTTACCTGTGTGGCCGCCGACAACGTATTTGCATTGAAGATTCTACCTCGTCATGGTGCAATACCTCTGCAGGCGTACCACAGGGCGGCGTTCTTTCTCCTCTTCTCTTTGCTATTTTTATAAATTCTATTTCCAATGAACTTCTCTCGTCCTACCACCTTTACGCTGACGATCTGCAAATATTTTCTCAAGCTCCAGTAGATGAATTGTCGGAGGCTGTTAACATCGTCAATCAAGATTTAGCTCGTATTTCTGAGTGGAGTGTGGCTCATGGTCTGCAGGTTAATCCAACGAAGACTCAAGTCATTGTTGTCGGCAGTCCTAGGTTGCGCTCAAGAATTAACTGGTCACAGCTCCCCCGGATTGTTTTTGATGGCTTAGCTATTCCATACAGCGACTCGGTGAAAGACCTGGGTATTTTAGTTGACAAAGACTTTTCGTGGGGTCCTCAGCTGAAGAAGTTAGCCGCAAGGTGTTTGCGTCTGCGGGGTCTTTACGCAGACTGCGCAATTTCCTTCCTACTGCCACCAAAACTGCGCTCGCCCAATCCCTTCTTCTCCCAATCCTCGATTATGCCGATGTCAGTTATTTAGATCTAACTGAAGTGCAGCTAGATAAGCTTGAGAGACTCCAAAATGTTTGCATTAGATTCATATTTGGTTTACGCAAATATGACCATGTTTCTGATTTTCGTATTAAGCTCAAGTGGCTGCCAATCCGCCTTCGCCGGAATGCCCATATTTTATCATTACTTTACAGTATTCTGTTTATTCCTACAACTCCCTCTTATCTCAAAGAACGCTTTAAGTTCCTTCATGACACACATTCAAGAAACCTGAGATCATCGGAAAATTTGAGACTTTCGATGCCTACTCATTCCACTAAGTTTTACGATAAATCGTTTACGGTCCAGGCTGTGCGATTGTGGAACGAGTTGCCCTTGTCAGTAAGACAAGCCCAGTCACATGCTGCTTTTAAGAACCTGGTTAGAAACCATTTCCTTTCTATATAACGTTTTCCTATTTAGATCTAATTTATTCCATCATTATTCAACCCTTTTTATTTATTTATTTCCATCTATGTATATGTGTAACACATAGTATTATATGTGTATGTTTATATATAAGCTTATGTATAGTATTTAATATAGTAATATATATATATATATATATTAATGTAGCATTACACCACAGACTACCCCCTGTTTTATTCTTAGTCATTAACGTCCATCTAAAGGTTGTCTGGTAGATATCGCTGTCAGCGATAAGGCCGCCTTTGTACCCGTAGAAATAAGTATAATTGTAAAAGAGATGTGTAACTTTAGTTTTTGGTGTACAATAAAGTATATTCTATTCTATTCTATTCTATTCTAATTTATGTCATCATCATTGCTGGGAGACAAGCCTCCTCTTTGTAAGAGGGAATGGGCCGTAATCCATCACGTGGGCCCAGTGCGTGTTGGTGGATATCACAAGTCTTTAAATTTTTGGTTCTAGGACATGCCGGTTTCCTCACGATATTTTCTTTCACCGTTTTGAGGGCAGTGGTGATGAAATAATTTACACAAAGTAAAGCGCCTGCCTGAGTTCGAACCCACGACTTAGACACGAAAGTCACGGCCATTACCACTGGGCCACCACTGCTCTCTCTGTGATTTCTATAGTTTATGTCAATCTCATACATTTTTGAATTCTCGCTGACATAATGTCACTATGTCTGGTTAGAAATTCCTCAGGAACAATTTAGATATTATTTTGAATTTGGAGATGTTGTCATCTGAATGTGCTCTTCGATTCTTATTTCAGATTATTTCTTTTTCTTGTGAGGATGTGGCCACGGCTGGTGTCAGAGTTAATTAAGCCGCCTGTGGGAACCCCAGGGCTCTGACTTGGCTATTTTATACTTACATCAAATATATAAGTCCAGGTTTCCTCACGATTTTCCCCTTCACCGTTGCCAATGTCCAAGATAAACTAAGAAAGTACATAATAATAAGATTTAATTTATTATAACTATGAATGATGGATCCGAAATTTTTGTTATTAGTCTTACTATCGTATTATAATAAAATTATCTTGTCTATCTTATAGTGGAAGCCAAGAAACTTTGCAAGAACGTGCAGCGATTGAACCGAGCAGCCTTCCAAAAAATGACTGCCTGTCGGATCTTCACCGTGGACGGGCGACTACCTCATAGGTTTAATAGTCTGATACTAGAGTATACTTTTGTGATACTTCAGTTTGGTATCGTGTCGTGGAAAAATAAAACTATTGACTAGTAATCTTATTTTTTTGTTGAGTATTATGCTATGTGCACCTTTACACATATAGTGTTAAAAGTTATGTATATATTGAAATAAGTAAGTCAGATACTAAAATTTCTTAATCTTTTTTTAATCCCCACGCCTTCCGTGGGGATTATAACCCTTATTTGAACCCATATTTAAATATAATTATAATATTTTATTCATAATTTATAAGAAATAGGTAAGAAAAAATAAAAATAGAAAATTAGATATAATTGAAAAATAGCAAAATTTTGGTAGTAGCGAGAAGTAAAATTAATTTATCTGCTTATCGAAATTAAATAGCTAAATAAGACAGCGAACTTTTCAAAATCTGAAAAAGAAAACAGTCTGTACTAGGCAAGACAGTAAGTAGTCTTTCAGAAACAAAAATAAAAAGAAAATATTTCCTATTCAGAGTACTGAATAGGGAATATTTATAGTTTTTTTTTTGTTTTGCTAAATGGCGTACTTATGAACGTACTTACATCAAACATGTAAAACTAAAAAAATAGGATTTTATTTTTTTTACGTAGAATCCTAATTATTTTTCCAAAATAAAAATAGCCTAAGTAACGCCTTATAACGTCAGCTATCTGCTAGTGAAAGCTCTTCAAAATCAGTTTCGCCCTTTCGGAGATTACCGGCACAAACAGACAGACAAAAATTTTGAGTTTTTGTTATATGTACACTTATACTGTATATTTTCATATGCATTTAGTAATTTGCTGTTTTATTTACATTACAGACATATTACTCCAATTTTATTTATTAGTATAGATACCTAAAGATGTATAGATAGTAAACAAATATGAAAGATTTTTTTAAATATCTTGGTCACAGACGAAGTTATAAACCGTCAAAGTTGAGAATTAGAAAGAGAAGTTCGACGTGTCATCTGACGTTAGATAGGTACCACGCCACCCATTCAACTGCCATAGAAATTCCTTGTAACAAAGGTGGTTTGGCGTGGCTAGATAGATTTCAGTCCAAGTGCCTTCGGATCATCTCTGGTTGCATGAAGTCCTCCCCCGTTAACGCATTGCAGGTTGAATGTGCCGAACCTCCCCTTGCCTTAAGACGTCAATATCTTGCCACCCGTTTTGTATCTAGGTTAATCTCTAGGTCGTCCCATCCCCTTATAGTTAGATTACAGGAGCTAGACGCCTCATGCAGAAGCTCCAACTATTGGAGAAATAAAAAAATCCCATTAATTATAAAAGCATTTCGGAGTGTTCAAAATTTAGAATGTCCGATTCTCCAGCATCCTAGATTACCCCATTTTGACTTCGCTTACGAAGTATTATTTTTTACCCTCAAAATTATCTATAATATTGGTATATCCAAAAGATCCCCATCAGCTAATTCGACCTTCAATGCGGTGGTGGGCGAGAGATCGAATGGTTTTCAACTGTTCTTCACTGATGCTTCGAAATTTAATAGCCTTAACAACAGTGGAGCTGCGGTATATTACCAAAGCTCTAGAATTGTGTTACATTCAAGTGTCCTAAAGAGTCTTCTGTATTCACAGGCAAGTGTGTGGCTATATTGGAAACTTGTCTCTTTATAGAGGCACATACATTGAGAAAGCCGTCATCTTTACAGATTCTCTTAGTTGTTTGCAGGCCCTGGAACAAAGTCCTTTTAGAAGTAAATTACATAGCCCTCTTATCTTAAAAATCAAAAAATCTTTACTAGCTTGTGCTAGTAGTCAAAGTGAGGTTCAGCTAGTTTGGATACCTAGTCATTGTGGCATCAAGGGTAATGAATGTGTTGATGTATTGGCTAAAGATGCCTGTTCATCTGTTACGGCTGATATCTCACATAACACTCAACTGAATTATGACTTGCTGTCCCATCCCAAATTGAGTCTCCAGGATTCATGGCAGGCACATTGGAATATGTCTGGAAGGAAGAAAGGCAAATTTTTCCATGCTGTCCAACCGGTCATAAACCCAAAACCATGTTTCTTTGGTTTCAGAAAGTTCTCCAAAACCGCTATATCTGTCCTTTGTATAATCCGTTTAGGATTTTGCTGCACCCCTGTCTTTCTTCATAAAATCCGTATACGCGACTCCTCTCTCTGCGAGTGCGGATTAGGCGAGGGCACCTTAGACCACATATTTTTTGAATGTCCAAATAATGTCCCTTCACTGGATTTATACCGCCGTCTCTCTAAACTCAAGATCCCTCTCCCAATAAATTTCCCGTCTCTTCTGACTTATTCCTCTCCAGAAATTCTTGTGGCGTTGATGATTTTTATCCGCTACAATAATATAAAATTTTCACAGTCTTTCACAACCTTTCAACTACTGTCTATTTATGTGGCATAAAACGTACCTATCTTTAATGTATTAACAAATATATTATTTATGTATTTTTTTTTCTGTTTGTGTCAGTCCCGTACTAACCCAAGAAGTGTCAAATGTATCAATCAAGCAACTTAGCCTGTATCTATAGTTCCTTCTTTTTAAATTATTATTAAAATATACCTGCTCTTTCATGAAACTTTAGACATTGGCAGAATAGTCGACATCGGCTTTGCTTGCCATATAAAAATATAGAATAGAATTTTATTTATTTGTATAGATACCTAAATATGTATAGATAGTAAACAAATATGAAAGATTTTTTTATAATATGTTAGTCATAGACGAAGTTATAAACCGTCAAAGTAGAGAATTAGAAAGAGAAGTTCGACGTGTCATCTGACGTCAGATAGGTACCACGCCACCCATTCAGCTGCCATAGAAATCGGCGTTTTCGTAAAAAGGGACAGACACATTTCTTTAAATTTAGGCATCTATCTTATAAATATATGTAATTTTTTTATTATAAAAGGTTATTTTCCAAAGCTTTTGTCAATACTGATTATATTCCATTTATTCATGATATTTTCATATTTTTAAATATTATTCTATAAAAAAATAAAATAAAAAAACATTTAAAAATACAAAAATAGTAGCCCAACGGTATCGGGAACAGGGTCCAAGCTACCGGTGGTCAGGGCTCAGTCCTGAGAGAGGAACCTCCTAACGATACGCGCCGTGTCCAGGAGTACCGCTTTCTGGATCAAGCCCTTGATCCAGCTGCCCAACGAGAGCCTCCTCAGATATTCGTCGAGGCTCTTGGCTATTATGCCATTGGCCGTAACGACTATCGGCACAATGATCGCTGTATTCACGTCCCACATGCCGACAACCTCGCGAGCCAGATCAAGATACTTGCTTTTCTTATCTCTCTCAGCCTTCACGAGGTTCTCGTCATGTGGGACCGCTATATCAACAATCATTGCGCGACGCTCTAGTCGGTCTATCACCACTATGTCAGGCTTATTGGCAACAATAGTCCTGTCAGTGATGATAGACCGATCCCAATACAACGTGACATTGCCATTTTCGAGAACTGGGTCGGGCACATACTTATAGTAAGGCAATTCCGACTCCACAAGATTGTATTTAAGAGCAAGTTGCTGATGGATAATCCTGGCTACAAGGTTGTGTCTATGCAAATAGTCTCCGTTAGCCAGACTAGAACAACCGGAGATAATGTGACGGATTGATTCACCCGGCTGGTGACATGCCCGACAGATGTCAACCGTGCAGTCCTTCACAATGTATTTCCGGTAGTTGTTCGTCATCATAACTTCGTCCATAATTGCAAAGACAAAACCTTCGGTTTCCCCGAAAAGGTCACCAAATCGCAGCCAGGCCACGGACGCTAAAAGATCTACATCGGGCCCATGTAGGACCCGGTAGAAGCGTCCGTGAAGCTCCTTGCTCTGCCATACCTCCCTGCGGTCATTAGTATCTAATACTATAGGTTTGCGCCAGTTCTCGTTAGCCAAGGAGAGCGGGGTAAGGCCCTTGTCCACCGCTACCACATCTCGATGCATATCCACGTCAGCGGCCTGGAAGTATTCCCTAAGACTGCATACCTCGCGGTTGTGTAGGGTCTTAGCATTTAAAAAGCCACGACCCCCGCACTTCCGAGGGATATACAGTCTCATAACCGATGAACGTGGGTGATGCATATGATTTGCGGTAAGCAGCGTGCGGACCCTCCTATCCAGGGCGTCAAGTTCAGTCTGAGTCCATTTGAGTATGCCGAAAGAATACATCAATACCGGCATGACCCAGCCGTTGAAGGCGCGCACCTTGTTACCGCCCGATAAAAGACTATTTAGTACTCTTTTCAGGCGGCCAAAGAAGCGCTCCTTCAACGACTGTTTCACGTCAGTAGCATTGATGCCTAGTGCTTCCGACATACCCAAATACTTGTAAGTTTCGGTTGAGGAAAGGGATCGAAGGTGTATGGAATCCGAGAGTTGTATTCCCACGGATTCCATAATCGCCCCACGCTTTACATGCATGACTGCACATTTGTCCACACCAAATTCCATACGGATGGCGTCACTGAAGGTTTCTGTTACCTTCAGTAGCTTCATCAGTTGCAAGTTGTTGGGGGCAAAGAGCTTCAGATCATCCATGTAAAGGAGGTGTGATATGACCTGACCACCTCTCCTCAACCGATAGCCCAGACCTGAACCCTCCAGCAGTGTACTGAGAGGGTTTAGGGCTAAACAAAACCACAGAGGACTCCGACTGTCGCCCTGAATTATTCCGCGCTCAATCCTTATAGGTTCGCTGTTTTCCTGAATCTGTCGACATCCTGGATAGTGAAGTGATACATGACGTCAGGAAGGCGCGCAGAGTTCCATCAATTTTATACAACTCCAGCACCCTCATGAGCCATGTTGTGGCACTGAGTCATAGGCCTTCTTGTAATCTATCCAACATGTCGCCAGATCCTTGCGGGAACGGCGAACCTGTTGGCTAATTTTAATGTCTATGAGGAGCAGCTCCTTAGTACCGCGTGACCCGTTCCTACATCCATTCTGAGAAGCAGACATGATGGCGTTATTGTCAATATGTTGATTAATTTTCGCTCTCAGAATGGATGTAAGAACTTTATAGACCGTCGGTAAGTACGTTATCGGTCTATAATTTTTAGGATCCGCAGTACTACCTGATTTGTGGAGCAGGTGGGTTATTCCTGTCGTTAGGAACTGGGGCAGCGATCCTGACTCTAAGGCAGACTGGAACTGAGTTGCCAAAGAGCGTGCGACCTTTGGAACCATTTAATCCAAAAGTTGTGCAGTCCGTCCGGCCCTGGAGATTTCCAGTTAGGCAACGGACGGACTGCACGAGCCACATCTTGGGGGCTGATGGTATTTGCCTCCATTTGTGGTATCGGATCGCACGCTCGTTCGACCTCCCGAGTCCAGTCACCCTCGGTGTGACTGACAGGCACCGATCAGATATCGCGCTATAAGGAATACATGGCGTCATTATCCGGTAGGCGCGTATCAGTCACACCTTGGTTGGGTTGCTCCCAAGCCCTATAAACCCACCTTTCGTTGCTCTGGAATGTGCGATTCTGAGAGTATCGCTCCACTCGCCGCTTGTACCGACGAATACGGTTTGCCCATGCATAGATCTTCTGCTTCAGGAAGTCGATACGCTATGTGACGCGGGACATATAATCTTGAAAACTAATATCAGTCCCCGAGAAAGCCCGCCTCACAAAGCGCATCACTATAGGGCGAGTTTTGCCATCCCTGAAGCAGATAAGCTTGCCGATGAGTGCTCTAGCTGTCACCGATAGGACGCTCGACGCACGATATGGCAATCCTGCACTGCCAAGCTGGTATAGCTGGTCGTGTAGCTCTGTCAGTTTTGGGAAACTTGACGTTAGCTACACGACATGCTGCTGCAGCCGCACAGTACAAGATCGAGTGGGTGTCGGCCAAGGTCTTTGCTGCTATCAAAAACATTTGATAGCTGCGAATCTAGAGCACACATCAGCGCCCTATTTTTCTTATGTAAACATATATATATTATATATATATATAATATATATGCCTATATTTCTATGGGCAAACGAGGTAGTCGAGGTCTAAGCTCAGGCGGTGTGGAGCGATACTCGCTGAATGCATATTCCAAAGCGCTCCTCAAACGTGCATTGCATTGGGTACTCACAGATATAGCCCCGTCGTCGTCATCCTCGCCAACATGGTTGGGTCGCGGTGAAACACTGGGTTGCAGTTGCACCGCGGCCGGTGGCAAGGCAGGCGAGACACGGCTACTCTGTGATTCCTCACGCAGTCTATCAAGTACGGCGTCATCCAGCATACGGTTACGTTGGATGACCCGCACCTAATCCGATAGACGTTGGGCCGAAACGTTGACAGCTGGCTCAAGCACCAGAAACAAAGAGAGCATCCGACCACGGTACTCAGTCAGGTTAATTCCCCCCTCTGTAGGCCCAAAGTATGCGCGCATAACGTTTTCATTGTTCGATTGCGTCCATCGCATGCGCTGCACACTTCCACCGGGAGCGGGGACCCTGTCAGAGGCCGATGGGCCACGAGATCCCTGGCTGTCCGGCGGCCGGCGTCCTCCCCGTCGACGCGCAGGTGGTAGTGTCGTCGGCGGAGAGAAGTATTCGTCGCTCGAGCTCGACGCAACTGCAGCGTCCGGGATCGCTTGACTTACGAGGCGGATCTGAGCGACGAACCTGAAGATGTTGGGCGTGTGTTCTTGTCACGGGCCTGGCTTCGTGTGAACATATTTTCATTCTCTCAGCTTGTCATATAATTTTTCATATTGATTTTGTCGGGTTATATTGTAACTATTGTAGTTTTACATTATCTTATTTTTTGTCTTTGTTTTAGTGTGTTTAGTCATTTTTCTATTGTATTATTCTAATTAATATTGTATTAGTTTAAATTGGAAAATTGAGAGAGAAAATTTTATGCGTCACCTTGACACGTCAGGCCACAGATTATTATTATTATTATTAGGGGTTAAAGTATGAAATTGCCGATTTGTACTGAAAAATTGAAATTAGTTTTTTTTAATCTAACATATTTATTTAATCAAAATAATTACCATTATTATCTATACATTGCTGACATCTAATAGAAAGGTCATTTATGCCTTTGCGATAGAACTCTGGTGATCTAGATTCGACAAATTGTGTGAAAGCATTTTGTACTGCCTCCTGAGAAGAAAACTTTTTATCACGTAGAAAATTGTCCAAAAAAAAATGGTTTCTCGTGATTTAGGAGGTCATTTATCATGGAGAAATAATGGTGAAGATCGATTCATGAGACGGTTTCACTGCTAGTTTTGCTATCATTGTTCGGATTTCGGCACAGTAGACATCTGCCGTTAAAGCTATAGTGAATAACACCATGCTGAGACCACCAAACAGTTACCATTACCTTTTTATTGGTAAGCTTTGCTTTAGGACACTGTTGCGGTGTTTGACCTGGGGTCAGATATTGTATTTTTCACTTTTCATCAATGTTACAAATCGATCCAATATTCCTTCATTTCTGTATCGATTCAACAAGGCAACACAACTTTCAACACGCGTTTCTTTCTGCAGATCAGTCAAATCATGAGGCACCCATTTTTCATATTATTTTATTTTATTGATTTGATGCAAATGAGTCAATATTGTTGGTAAGGGAACGTTAAACCATGCCGCTGATTCCTAGGAAGTTTGGCTCGGATCGGCGTC
The DNA here is from genome assembly GCA_964057195.1 of Orthosia cruda. NCBI lineage: Eukaryota > Metazoa > Arthropoda > Insecta > Lepidoptera > Noctuidae > Orthosia > Orthosia cruda. The sequence goes on from OZ059830.1 coordinate 39,275,714, forward strand.
CAACATCTCTTTCAATTCATTGTTATTCACCTGTGTGGGCAGTCTTCCACGTGGTTCGTTCTTCAAATCAAAGTTTCCATCACGAAAACGTTTAAACCAAAATCGCACGGTGCGTTCATTAGCAGTCCCCTCTCTAAACGCATCATTGATATTGCGACGTGTTTCTGCCACGTTAGTTCCGCGTCGGAACTCGTATACAAAAATCACTGCTGCTGCAAAAATCAAAGCTATTTAGTACTTATCTACATAACAGACGTCAATTCATAGCGATAAAGTCGGTAGTGGATGGAGAGGAGAAGATATTTAACTCGAATCTAATGACAGTATCTCGTGGCGTCCCTCAGAAATCAGTTTTGGGCCCAATCTTTTTCATTATATTTCTAATTGATCTAATTGAGTATATAAAAAAAAGCGTATAGCGGACACGAGTCTTATTATTTTTGCAGACGACACTAATGCAATTGTGTCTACAGATAACATGAACAATTTAGATTTAAAAATGAATAACATGTTTAAAGCTTTTGAACACTGGCTTGGCACAAATAATTATAAACTTAATGTTAATAAAACTAAGTGTGTGTTATTCAAGTCGAACGTTCGAAAAAATGCTGGCCTTGAGGTTTTGTCTTGTGGTAACTAAGCTTTGTTACAGACAATGGCTAAGCTGGAAGGCTGAGCCATTGTCTGTAACAAAAGCTATTAGCTCTGCTTGCTATGCAATCAGAAGCCTGAGGGACCGGTACTTGCTGGCGTACTTCCGGTCAACCTTGAAGTGCAGCGACGTGCTGCAATGTACTATTCCGCAAAAGAGACCATGGACGCGGACTTTTTAACGCGGAGTGACCGTGAGAAAATCTCTAAATTATTTAAACCACATATTGTCGTTTGGGAGGAATTTTTATCCGAATGGCAATGTAGGTGGGATAATTCCATCACGGGCCGACACCTCCACCAATTCTTTCCATCCGATCGCGTGCGGCTGGCCAGGACGTGGCTGGAGGTGGATCACAGTGTTGCCCAATTTCTCACAGGGCATGATAACTTTAAAAGTAAATTATTTTCCTTCAAGCTTGTTGCCTCGCCTTTATGTCAGTGTTCTACATCTGACTGCGAATATGTACAATCTGCACATCATATCTTATGGGAGTGTATTCTTTGGCAGAATGATCGCAATACTATGTTGAATAATGTACAGGCTGTATCAGGAGCTGTTTACCATACGGGCCTTGTGGAAACTAGAACAAATTTCCGTGCGTTCAAGCGTGTTTGCCATACCTATTATTGGAATCAAATATAACAGCTCACAATGTTAGGACCCATTAATATTAATGCTAATTTTTATCCGTGGTGCTAGGCAACTGGGCTTATCCCAGTTGTAAACGACCCTTTGTGCCTATTGGCCTTGTTTGTTCTGTCTCCTGTTTGATATGGAGGGAAGTGGAAATTTGTATTTTTTTCTTACTCCTCCATTATTATTTTCTGATTAATTTCGTTGCGGGATCCAAGACAGTTAAATTCATTCTCCGAGACTTCGTCGAGCTTCATTGCCTCGGCGTTTTCTGGTGGTCGCCACTGTTGATTCTGGCTTTCAGGAGTTACAGTGGTTTCGGAATAGAGCGGAGAGACAGACAGAATCGTGCAGTGATCATTTTAACAGACTTAAAATTTTGACGGTGGCATGCCTCTATATTCTAGTATTGCTTATCAATTTTCATAAAAATTTGCACAATTTCGAAACCTATGAGCAAAGACGAGCTAGATATAAAACTCGACGGAAAGACCTGCCTAACAAAATGCAACCAAAATTAAACGTGGTTCTTCACAGTCCCAGATACCAATCAGTCTTTCTATTACCCGTCAAAAAGTACCCTTAAGTTACCCTTAAAAATTAAACGGATAAATAGCACTAACTTATTTAAAAACAAACTCAAAAGATATTTATTCAAAAAGGGCTACTACAGTGTCGATGAGTTCCTGGATGACAACTGACAACCACTTTAAGATTATAATTATTTTATAAAGATTATTATTTTATAATGGTATTTGTGACATTGTGACATTTTATGGTTTTTTTTCTTAGAAATTGTTTTTTTTTTATTGACTCGAATTGATATAACATGGTTAATTATTTAGAATTTGTGACATATTATTGAACTTTTTATAATTTTATCTTTAACTTTGAATTTTTTATTTGGCTAGAATTACTTTTGTATGGATTATTATTTTAAAATTGTAATGGTATTTGTGACATATTTAGAATTTTTTTAATTTTTCTTAGACATTGAATTTTTAATTGATTTGAATTGATATAACATGAATAATTATTTAGAACTTGTGACATATTATTGAACTTTTTATAATTTTATCATTTTCATTGAATTTTTAATTGACTTGTATTTTTTGTTTCGGATTATCATTATTTATTTGTTAATCTATTTTAATCACTACCTAATGATTTTTTTAATTGACTGAATCTATTTTATTAATTAATCTTAACATCTGACATTTTTATTTTACTGTTAAATTATTACGAATTATTATTATTGAGAGATATTGTTATTTTTTAATTTTTCGATTGTAATATATTTGTGGTATTTTAAATTATTACGTATTACAAATTTCGACACAATGTATATATTGTTATAAAATAAATTACTTATGACTTATGGCACTCGAATTTTCGAAGTATCCATCTTTCTTGTCTAAGCTGAATAAAAAAAGCAACTGAAAGTAGATAATCGAATGTTGCACATTTTTTAAAAGAATAACTTCATAGGTACCATGTGAAAAAGTTTCACTCAAAAATCTCAAACCATGAAGGATCTATTTCATTCATACTTTAACCCCTATTATTTACCTTTTAATGGGACAATCCTTATGAATGCCCTTAGAGTCTCGAAACCTGCGGGACATATGCATATTGTGGTGTTATAAAAAATAAGAAATAAAATACACAGAACATATAAAGAATGCAAAAAAGTGTAAATCTTGATTATTAAAATTAAAGAAAAACCACATATTGATATCGAATTAGTTATTACATAAATTTAGTAAGAAAAAACTTGGGAATGAAATTTTGAATAGGTTTGGAAGTATTACTCTAAACACACGTACCCGTCCTTAAACGGTTTGCATCCAGATGTAAACAAAATCCTTTACGACATAAAACTAAGTTTTAATCCCTGGCATTTTGAAAGTTGAAACTGACACGTAATTACTAGGTAAATTCCAACATTAAAAAATAAATGAAATAATACGTCAGCAACTCGTCGGCGCTCGGCGTCTGATACATAAAATCCGCTGTCAGAAGCACCGCTTCTATACCGGATCACGAGCAAATACAGCCCCGCAAATCTCGAAGCAGAACCCAGGCCGTTGCAAACGTTCGGAACCTTCAGACCCGGCAGACACTAGGGCTCAAAGCTCCAGCCCGCACGATGTAAGTACGGAACTACGAAGACTGCAGGCACACAAGGGCTCATGTGCACAGCCCATACGAGAGTGCCGGAGTCCGGCTTCCAATATCTAATATCTACAGACAAAGTAAATTAATAATCAAAACCGCGTAACCAAAAGAGTGAGATGTCAGATAGAGCGAAACTCCAAAGAAAAATTAGGAAGACACCGCAATACATACTTTATTCGTGGGACGGCATGAACGCACACAAAAAGACTATAAAATGTTAAAGCTTAAAATATTGGCTTAGAATTTCACCAGAAACTAATTATATCATCATGCCACGTTACCACGTTTTTTTTGTAATGACTTTTTTACGGTATTGCCGTTACGGAGATAGTCTTCGTTAAAATCTACAAATATTTACAAACCGACAACAAACATTTTAGTATAATTATTTTCAAACAACCTACTCAAATAACAAAAAGTAAAATCAAATTATTCAATAATAGGAACAAACAATCAAAGTAAATAAACTGCAATACATGATCTATATGAAGTACGTCAAATGCAATTCGAGCGCGCGTTAGAGCCACGGGGAATGGTTGGTTCGTTCCTGGATCCTTGTTTCTTACTCTTTCGGAATTTGAAAAAAATTTAATGTATTCACTATTTCGTTCTCGAAAGTTGCTATTATTATTTCAATGGCACTTGTACAATTTTTTTATTGTTCCAAGTACATTTTTTAAGTTGGTCGACTATTACTCGCAAACATGTAAAGCCACCTTAGCTGTGACAGTTTTTCTTTTAATTTTATTATATATACTACTGCTTACTGATTTTTTTCATTAAACTGAAAAGAAATATATATTTCATGATTTTATTTTCCACTTCGTCGGCGTTATTAATATGTTTATGCATACCAAATTGTAGCTTTTTAGTACTAAGAGTCTCTGAACTAAGCTGCGTACGGACAGACGTACATAGCAAAACTATAATGGTTCCTTGTTGACTTCGAAACCCTAAAAAAAGAGGAACTTGTATTTTAGATTGGTATGAGTTTCTAATTTTGTTTAAAGTGTTTAAAATTCTTTAGTTTTGGTTTTACTTTCAGAGACAGACATTGCCACTTAATCTGGATAGGTTCCTAAATCTTACCAACTGCTAAACTTTGGTTGACTATATTTTACATATTAACTTCTTAAGTGTATTAATAGTTATATTATTAATGAAGAATTGTTTATCTTGTATCATCAATATTGATATTTGTGACTTAAGTAAATGTCGAGCCTCTTTGACCTACGTAACTTAGTACCGTCTGTCTATGTACTTATTTTTCGATTGCTTCTGCAGATTTTAGTAAGCCAAACACGGCGCACTAGGCTATTTCACTAACGGGCATCAAAGCGCTCTTGAGTAACCCCATAAATGAGAACCGCGGTTGTGCTGGACGAAATACGACCGTTGGCCAATAATGCTTTTATTTCTTAAGATAACTTTTTATGTCAATGAGAGTGTAGAAATAGAATAAACACTCACTTATATGTTTTCTCTCATGTGCGTAAAAAACTGCCCATTTTATTACGCTCTATCGTTTGCTATCCTGGAACTGTACTTACTTTCATCAATCCGTTTTAAGTTATTCATTTTTTAATTAAAAGGAGCGTCTTAGTTTGTGACGGCGTTATATCCATATACTGATTTAATTAAATTTATTTATTTAGATAACAAGGAAAACTTATAGCTAAAACAAACATACCAGAAACAGTAAATTTGACCGTCATCCAATAACAAGCCTTCACTTAAAGATAATTATTGAACAAATATTAACTTACTTTCTATGGATATTTCAGTACACATCGACAAAAACAGATCACCAAGTGAAAAATCACTCAATAACTCATGCACCAGTGAAACTGGTAACTTGCTCGCATTGCTTAATAATATATACGCTGCAATGAACTAGATGAAGAAGTTTTGGATTAAGCGCTTCCTGGCTGATGGTACACTTTCATAGTTACGCATGGGTCAATATCATGCTGCTTACACAACTCATCCAAAGTTCCTGCTTGCATGCACAATGCGTGAATTCTGCCTATAATTAGTGGAGGCTAATGACACTTGCAAAGGTGGATTAAATATTTTTGACTTCAATGGGGTATTAAAACTAAATCTGGAATAGTAGAGTAGTTTATACTATTGTTAAAGATTTTCAACAGACAAACGCACTCAGAAATCTCGCGGCTTATGACTAGAGATAATATATGATATTTTTTACAGAGGTTATGGTTGTTTTCAGACTGATATGGAACTTTTAGTGGTAGCATAAATATTTAATGAATCGTTTTTGGTTGCTCTCTAAGTGGTTAATATACTTACGGTAACATGGGTTCCATATTTGGATATACCCTTCCCTTATGATATACCCTTCCTTAGCGCAAATGAAGTTTCCAGATACGGTAATGCTGCTCCTAAGCTATAAGCATATAGTGTTTCCTCAGAGTATCCGTAGAAAGTGCCCAGATATTCAATGCGGTGCCTTTGACATCCCTCAGGCGATTAAAGTCGGTTTCTGTTTCAATACAACGATCCATCGCCCACTCAGAATTACCTGTAGGGATTTAAACTAAGATGAAACTGGGTTTATCTTTCATTCTGCGTCGCCATTTATTTTATTAACTATGCAACAGACTTTAACAACCGGTCCACGATAAGATCTAGACTCCAGTAGTTTGTAACAGTAAAAGAGTAAATTATTAAATTTAATAGCATTATGTCGAATCGTGACATAACAAACGCCAGAAATCCTTTTAGTTTATTAAAATGATAACAAACAAAATTGTGGTAATAACCAAAATTAGTCATTTAAATGACAATCCACTTTAGTATTCTTTCTACTACACAACCATACGGTTGTTTTCGTGAGTTAGAAATGAAGACACAGATCAATATAAACCCTATTACTATCAATTTCTTGGACAGAGGATTTCAAAAAGTGCTTTTTCCTTTTCGGTGCTTTCAGCATATGGTGTACTTATCAAGCTTTTCCATTGAATGCAATTGTATTAGACCTCATCGTGCATCTTACTATATAGTGTCATTCATTGGTGTTCTTATATTTATTTGTTTTCATATGACAAACCTCATTTCAGGGGATTTTGACGGTGCCCCTACATTCATCATTTATTTTATTAGGCTCAATTTCTTTCTGATGACGGTTCCATTCCTTTTCTTTTACACACTTAACTTTTTCCAAAGGAAGGATCACGTTCAATTAATTTTGATAAGAAGAAAAGATACAAAAAGCTTTCAGATTCATTAACTTTAAGAAATACAAAAAGGCTGCCATAAGGAATTGGTCTGGAATTTTGCGGCATTTTGCTGGTTATATCTTCAGTGTTGTGTTAACTCGTAACTTACTAGTAGCTATATACTTCTATACTCTGTTTTTTTTCGATGTGATCTTAACTTATGGTATTTCTATAATCGCCTTAATTAGAGATGGTATAATTACATGGATCTCAGAGGTTGAATACTATAGTAAAATCTATTTGGAGCTAGAAGAAAGAGATTACGATGATAAATTCAAAAAACTTTTCCAGGCATACATTAATTTAATGGAAGCGTTTGATATCTTCAAGAAGTTATTTAAGTATACGGTAAGGTTGGCTTTTATGAAGTGTGTTTTAATTAAATAATGTGTCTGTATACCTGTGTAAGTACTGTTTTGTTTACAGCCCAAAGTATTCATTTTCGCTCGTTCAGTCCATCCAAAAAGCTGCCTGTAAGATATTGTCCTGTGCGATAAGACGGCCCATTGTAAACTTGCTTATAAAAGAGTTTGTCCTGTTACATATATTTTTGTGGTGATATGATAAAGAATATAATAAATAAATAATATTTATTGACTAAAATATTTTTATTATTTCCAGTCATTATTTCAAACATTGGACACACTTTTTCATAGTTTACTCTACCTTCAAGCTACTGTAGAAGTTTCGAAATTAGGACTACAGAATTTTGGCGAGGTGAGCGTAGTAAGAAATATTTTAAAGTCTAGATCGCAATTAGTAAATCTTACTCTGCATAATTATGCTTTAGCTTAGATATGCTTCTGGAGCTTGTGTGGGTGTTAAAGCTACTATTGTATTGTAAATATACTAGTGTATGTGGTGTTAAAAAGACAGACATATATAGGACGAATAGCACTACCCCTTTTTCACAACAAAACCATCTTTCTTATAGGATTGTAAAAGGCAATAAACTATACGATTCTATCGATCTATGACAGTTGTGAGATTGTGACAGAAATAGTGCTGAGCAAAAGATCTCAAGTTTGTGTTTGTATAGTTGATTATTTGCTCAAATTGCATGGTTTTGAGATTTTCTATACATTTCTTATTGGCTTTCTTCAATTGTAAATCAACATTCTTTATTTAATTTGTAGCGAGACGTCTTTTTGTTTGAAGTCGTCACCATCCTCTGGACTGTTAAGAACTTAACTTTCGTATCTATGTTCAGTCTTTATTGCGAGCGGTTCTACATGTCTGTGTCTGAAGTAAACACTGTTTGCAGCAGGCTGCTCAGAAGTCTGCAGAATACTGGTAACATTGGATATATTTTAAATTTTGAAGCGCCTTTGTGTAGTCTTATTTGTCCACCAAGAGCAAAAACGAGTCAATTGGATGTAAATATCTTAGAATTGGTCGATGTGTCGACCGTGTTGTGTTGTGATCGACCGATTGGTCGATGTGTGACTTTGGAGATGTTGTTATCCGAATGCAATCTTCGATTCATATTTCAGATTCTTTCTTTTTCGTGTGAGGATGTGGCTACCTCTGGTGTCAGAGTTAGAAGAAGAAAGAAAGAAAAATTATTTATACGTCGCTAGTTAACTAAGCCGCCTCTGGGAATCCCACAGGGCTCTGAATTGGTTATTTCAAAAATACTTCATGACTTACATTAACTATATAAGTGCAGGTTTCCTCACGATGTTTTCCTTCACCGTTGCCTGTGATGTCCAAGATAATCTTAGAAAGTACAGAATAAGTAGATTTAATATATTAATTATAACTATCATTAATGGATCTGAAACTTTTGTCATTAGTCTTACTATCGTATTATCTTTCTCTTTTCTTTGTTACAGTGGAAGCCGAGAAACTTTGCAAGAACGTGCAGCGATTGAACCGAGCAGCTTTCCATAAAATGACTGCCTGTCGGATCTTCACCGTGGACGGGCGACTACCTCAGAGTTTTAACGGTCTGGTACTAGAGTATACTTTTGTGATACTTCAGTTTGGTATCGTATCGTGGAAAAATAAAACTATTGACTAGTAATATTATTTTTTTGTTGAGTATCTATGTGCAAGATGCACACACACGTAGTGTTATAGGTGGACATACAATGTATCCGGCGTTTGTAGTAATAACACTTTAAGGCCGCTTGAAACACTTAATTTTATCGAGTAAATAAAACACCCCCGTAATTAAAATTATTTGGCTTAGAGCTCTGATTCTTTTTTATTTCAGTGAGTAGAACAACTCAAATACTAACAAAATAACCCATTACAGACATGTGTTAATCCCTAAACATTGCAGAATATTAGGGCATGCAATAAAAACGTGTGACATTATGTATAGAGATTGACTTTTGGGGCTTAATACAAAAATATCTGAACCTTTGTGTGTGTGTTGAATATTTTTATAGCTTTCTAAATTAAACCATTATCAAAATCAAAATTTATTTATTTAATTAGGCCATTAAGCGGCACTTTCGGACGTCAATTTTTTTTTTTATCATTATTGATTCCATTCCAGTCCATTCGGCTATGTAGCTTGTTATGGAGAAGAACAGACAAGAAACTCCACATTCACTCTTTTATAAAATGTGTTTTACAAGTATTTGGTTACAATAATCTTGTTGGAAAAATACATATATGTGAGAACGATGTAAAAAAACGCACTTAAAAGCGTCTACAGTAAAACAAACAATTGAAAATACAATAAATAGGTAATTAAAAACAGGCGGAGGCAGCTAAGATATGACCAATCGCAACTGATTGCGCCCGTTCACGAACATGACACATGGATCGGCACCACTTAGTTCAACCATCATGAAGGGAACCGAATGATCCAACACACGCGTCACCATCAGAGAGACATTAGAGAGAGCATGACACACTCAACTGCCAGGGCCCACTGAAGTCAACGAACGACACATAGGTACAGTAAATAGTAGATTTACAGTTGGTACATAGTACTCACATATGTGCTGTGCAGTTATATAATACAAAAATAAATTGAGTTTATACAACATAAATATATTCATACAGTCTTCAGCAGGTCCAACAATACTTCAGAACTTTTCTGCTTATCACTTTTTTTGTGCCCTAGTGGCTGTGGAGCTGGACTAGCGTTGGGCCAAGCATTTTTATCAGCAATGTAATCCCCCAACCCATAATATGCCTACCTGCATAGTGTGCGTTTTATACAAGTTTTGAATTTTGCCTCATTCAGTTCTAGAATGTGTGGTGGTATTTTATTGTATCATTTTATACAGTACCCCATAAAAGATGACGCTACTTTAGCCAGCCTGAAACCTGGTTGAATTAATTGGTCCCTATTACTAGTAACATAACTATGTCTATCGCTGTTTTTACTAAAAAGAAGTAAATTATTTCTAACGTACATGATGTTTTCGTAAATATATTGACAATGTACAGTCATGATGTTTATGTCCTTAAACAGTTCCCTTAGAGAGTCGCGCCGGCGAAGATTTTAAATCGTTCTGATGGCTCGATTTTGCAGAACAAAAATTGACTGAATGTCTGCAGCCCTTCTCCACAGTAATGCACCGTAAGCCATTATACTATGAAAGTAACTAAAATAGACCAGCCTCGCGGTATCTACATCAGTAAATTGACGAATTTTTCTAACAGCTTAAGCTGCCGATCTTAACCGCCCCACAAGTGATATTAAATGAGGGCACCAGAGTCTAGCGTGATCCCCAGGAAAACCGTTTAGTTGACGAATTCTGTCTTCTCGTTGTTTAATATATTGTTACAATCATAACTTACACACTTAGTTTTCAAAACTAAATTATTAGCAGTGAACCAATTTGGAACTTGCTGCAATGCATTATTTACGTCGGCAACGTTACTCGTACGTCTATTTATCCTAAAAATCAAAGAAGTCATCAGCAAATAACACCAAGTTTAGTTTGTTTTTCAAAAGATGGGGTAAATTGTTAATGTATACTAAAAATAAGAAAGGACCCAAAATTTAGCCCTGGGGTACCCCCATTTGTACAGTACCCCCACCGTTTATTTGAACTAATTGCTGTCTATCATTCAAATAGGATTTTACTAAACTTAATGCTGATTGGCCTAGCCCGTAATGCTCAAGTTTCAAAAGCAATGTTTCATGATCAACGCAATCAAACGCCTTCGACAGGTCGCAAAAGATACCTATGGCATCTCGACCCTCCTCCCACGCATCAAAGATGTGTTTTATTAAGGTAACACCAGCGCCGGTTGTACAACGTTGTTTGGTGAAACCATACTGTTTCTCGTGTAGGATGTTTTTCGTAAAATAAATGAGCATTTGATTTAGCATTATCTTTTCAAATACCTTGCTGAAAACCGGCAACACGGATACTGGTCTATAATTATTTGTGTCTTTACTGGCCCCGGATTTAAAAAGTGGTATAACCTTACTATGTTTCATTAGATCCGGAAAGACTCCTTGATCTATACACAAATTAAAAATAAAAGCTAAGTACGGCGCTATAGTCTAAATAATGGAAGTACAAACTTTGATGGACATTCCCCATAGATCTTTGGTCAGTTTTATATTTATTTGCTTAAAAGCTTTAATGTACGCTTCTATGATACCTAGGTTCAAAGTTATGATTGTTAGGCTATGTATATATTGAAATAAGTAAGTCAGATACTAAAATTTCTTTATCTTTGAAGGTGTGGGGATTATACCCCCTATGTGGGCTGTTTTTATCGTTAAATTAAGTAATTATACTGGCCTTAAAGTTTTATTACTTCGAACCCGGAAATTTTGTGTACTTATATCAATAAATAATGCAAAAATATAATTATAAAATTTTATTCACAATTTATAAGAAACTAGAGGACACCTCGCGGTTTCACCCGCGTAGTCCCGTTCCCGTGGGAATACAGGGATAAAAAGTAGTCTATGTCACCCGGGGATAGAGTAGCTTCTCAACGGTGAAAGAATTTTTGAAATCGGTCCAGTAGTTTTGGAGCCTATTCGGTACAAACAAACAAACAAAAAAATCTTTCCTCTTTATAATATTGGTATAGATAAGTAAGACAAAATTGAATTGGAAGATTTTAAGTCTTAAAATATTTACAAAAAATCACGTGGAAAATCCATAAAATCCATTTATCTGTTTATCGAAATTAAAAAGACAGCGAAGTTTTCAAAATCTGAAAAAGAAAATAGTCTATACTAGGTAAGACTACTCTGAATACGGAATATTGTTTTTTTTAATTAATTTTACGTTAAACTCGTAAAACTAACGAACAATGGCATGGTTTCATACATAAAATTAGTTGAAAAAAATGGTAGCGTCTATACGTAAAAAAAATCTTAAAATGCGTTGCGTCAGTCCCTGAGTAACTTAGTCAAAGAATTTTGTGCTGAGAGGGCCTAGAAAAAAAGATATTTAGATACTTTTTTAGGTTATATCTTATGTCACGTGGAGAAAGTATTGCGTGCTTTGGTTGTTTGTTGTTAGTTTAGAAAATTCTGAACTTAATGTACCCACATAATTGAGCTTTATAAGGTTTTTATATAATATATGTAGATACCTATATTTTTTAGCTTGATTGTAACAGTCAGTCAACATTTATTGGGTACCTTTTAGGAAAATATTTATACGTACTTACATTATGGGTCAAAAGTACGCTTGTATGGTTTCTCTAACACTCAATAGTTGCCTTAAAGGTTGATGATTGTGAAAAAGTGAAAGAGGTTAGACAGGATCGTAGGTACCAAGAGGAAGGATGGTTTCCCTGCCTACATCTACGGGGAAAAGGCGTGACTTGCTGATATGTATATAGCATTTATCATAGGTACTTGTAATGAATAAAAAAATAAACAATTCTACATTTTTTTCATTTTTATTACTCCTCATCATCTTCTCTTATAATTATTGAATCTAAAAATTCTGCTGGCGCTGTGATATTATCTTGATACCTGGCTCATCCTAAATACCACACCAGAGTCATAACATGGGCGCAACACCCTAAAGTCTGCCGACCAACCAAACAGCTGCAACAGTATTCTACTATACCGGTACGGCCAGGTATATCATACGTAATACTGTCTTCTTGCAACGTGGCATGATTTTATTCTTCCTCTTATTAACGTTCTGAAATCACTCCCTCTGAGATTATATTCAGAAGAATGAATGTGTTCACTACTGACCTCTATTCTATATCCGCCGTGGAAACGTATATGTTCGCCATAATATGAACGCGCTTGTCTGATCTGATACGTTCCCAAGGCGAATAAAATTAGTTCAGAATATTCTAGGGTCGGGAAGTATAAAAGATTATTGCGATCTGCAGTAATATTCCTAAATTGGGATGTCCTTCTATTCATGTTTAAGTCCTGAACCATGTTTGAGAGATTATTTTCGAGACCCCTTCTTTCCCTAATTATCTCTAATATATCCCTGGCATATATGTTATCCTGAAAGCGAACACCAAACCTATTCAACAAAGCTGCGGCTATTTGAAAGTTTTGCATCATATGTGGTAAAGACCGATGAAAATATTCTTGCCTTAATAACTTGAAGTCTCTTGTTAAGTGACCATTAACAACCTTACCACCCATCTACAAATTGTGACACAACGGCTTCGATTAGCTTGTTGTGTAGTTAGTTGGTGCTCGCCTTCTAGAAGAGAATCTGGCATACAGGTTCTATAGCCACATCCTTCTAAAAAACCAATACTGTCCCTGAAACCCCTGTCAAGTATAAACACATCATCTTCTCAAAAATACATCCTTAAATCAGAACCATCGTGAAAAAGATTTTTCATAATATCAGCATCTGATGTGGTCGCTTTATATGGGCCATAACAATCAATAATATATCCATCACTAGCAACAATCATAAAAGGTTTCAAAAGATTTCTATACTTGTGGAGAGAATAACTCTGCTTTTGAAACATATAATTTGAGCTCTTATGTATATATATATATATGTCCCATCACAAATTACAATTGCATTGTTATTGTTTCCATATAAGCCACTCGGGATTAACAAGTTATGTTGCAGGAGTTCTTCCTTCCTCAATTGATGAATACCAAGATTTGCTGGTACAAAATCTTGGAGAAGTACCTCCCGTACTTTATCCATCAATGTCTCCAATGTTCGACGTGGTCTTAATAGACCACGTCGAACATTGGAGACATTGATGTAGAGATTCTTTCGTCAGAATTTCCCGTTCTCATTTTAAGGAGTAGAATTGCTAGTCCTAGACTTCCTTTCCGTATATCCTGGATCCGAGGTACTTCTTGAAGTAATGTGCGGCATTTATCTTTTGTGTACCCTACCCAATATACAAAAACTAGATCATCCATTTCTTCTATGTTTTCAAAATCCAATTTCGGATTAAAAGCATTTACAAATGAGAACACATGTTGAATCTGCTGTGCAGTAAATATAGTAATGCTATTTTCTGAGACAAATAATGTTTCCCACATATTATATTCCAAATGTTCATCACAAACTCTACAAAGTTCGGGTAGGTAATAATGATGGTTGCTCAAAACAATAGCTCGTAATTTGTCAGATATTCCGTAATGGTGTATTAGCACAGTGAGGAAAAACACAATGGCTATTAGAGTTTGCTGCTCTTCTGTACTCCGGTAATTCCATCACAATGTTTGGTGCCTGTTGGTCAGAAGCAATCGAGCCCGATGACTGGTTGTCTTCTGGCATGTCATGGTTGGATCTGGCATCATCGTTAATGCTGTTTGGTGCAGGTTGGTCAGAAGCAACTGAGTCAGATGACTCGTTGTCTTCTGGTACATCAGGGTGGGATCTGGCATCACCAATATTGTTGTTTGGTGCCTGTTGGTCAGAAGCAACTGGGTCCGATGATTGGTTGTCTGCTGGGACGTCATGGTGGGATCTGGAGTCATCAATATCGCTGTTTGATGCCTGTTGGTCAGAACCAACTGGGTCCGATGACTGGTTGTGTTCTGGTACGTCATGGTGGGATCTGGCGTCATCAATAATGCTCATACGATGAGCCTCTCTCTGCGTACGTAACCAGCAAGCATGGCACACACGATCAGATTCTGTTACCTGAAAGAATTAATTTAAAATATTGTAACGCCACAATCTAATAAAAAAATAAGATTGGAAGGAGTCGGGCACCAAGTGTATTGTTAAGAAACTTATTATTGGTATTAATACACATAATTACTGTAATGTGTGTGTGAAACTAAACACCAAACTGCAATAATCAACATAATTAACAGTTTTGTTTAGTAATTATTATAAATATTACTTGTAACGTACCTGTCGTGGTGCTAGTCTGTTCTTTATAATAGCTATGATAGAGCGTTGTAAATCAGTAGGGGTGTCTCTAAAGATTTTATCACTCTGCCTGTGTAATATGGAACATCCACATACGACATATACATGAGTATGGCCTCTGTGACTCGGTCCAGCATGCTGATCACCACTACCAGAAATTTCTTGATGGAGACATTGATTCACAGAAAACATTGCAAGATCTTTGCATGCTTCGCATACATAGTCCGCCTCAGTAATCTGAAAAATAAAAAAGCATTAAAATAAAGAAGTATAAATAATTAAATAAAAAGTAAATTATAATTTAATGTAAATATTTTAGGGAAACAGTGAAGTTCGAATTTTTATTAAGATATAACAAGTTAAGTAAAGGTCGTGAAATGGTTTAATATTAATGTTATTTCAAGGTGGGTAGGAACTTACTATGAGTGGATATACTCAGCTACAGAGTAAACTAGTGACTCTTGGATCGAGGGTCAGGGCAAGATAGCGGCGCAACGTGTTAACGCAAATGTTGCAATTAACACATCGGATTCGCGTTAATCTGCTACGATCTCAAATAAAACGCACTTCAACAATCCAAACGATGGGGCAAAATCGGAGTCCAAAGGGGCGATAGCACAGTCACACTGGGCAAGATCAGAATCCTTTAGGCAAGCACAAGTCAAGTCACACAAAGCGAAACGAATATCAGTGCGTAAGCAAGCCAAGTCAATTATAAGACAAATAGCAAAAACCAAAACGAACACAACCAAAACGAAAAGCACAGGAGCATGTGACAGACCGGACGACTTTTATCGTGACAGTGACATTTCATTTTAATTAGAGTTGCCATAACATTAAATGGAATTGTTACTATTATTATGTTTGAGTTATTGAATAATTGCATGTATTAGTATATATATTTATATAGTATTCTTATGAAACCTTTTTATAACCATAACACTTTTATTTTTGATTATTACTGATAGTATAATATATTGAACCAATATGTGGTCTTACAAATATATATGAAAATAGTATGAATATAGTAAATGGCAACACTTGAAAGTGTAAAATGGTTCTTAACATTATTTTAATCATTTGATATTCCCTTATATGTATGTATTTTTCTGTGGCCTTATTGAAATAAATATGAATTTTAAAAAATCATAGAAAAATCATTAAACTCTTTCTATATTATAAGATTTTCTAGACGCTTAAATTTTTATCAACCATTATTCTGCCATTGTTCTTTAAGGGTTTTCTTTTAATATACAGAACCCTAATTATTTTACCAAAATAAAATTAGCCTAAGTTACTCCTAATAACAGCTATCTGTTAGTAAAAGTCCCTTCATAATCAGTTCAGCCGTTTCGGAGATTACAAACAGACAAAAATTTTGAGTTTTTGTTATAAGTACCGTATTATTATACTTTCGTATTTACATTTTTAATGGGAAAATCCTCATGAATGCCCTTAGAGTCTCGAAACCGGCGGGACATATGCATATTGTGGTGTTATAAAAAAGAAGGAATAAAATACACAGAAAATATATAAAATAATACAAAAAGGTAAAATCTTAATTATTAAAATTACAGAAAAACCGCAGATTGATATCGAATTAGTTATTTCATATATTTAGTAAGAAAAAAACTTGGGAATTAAATTTTGACTAGGTTTGAAAGTATTACTATGAACTCACGTACGCGTCCTTAACCGGTTTGCATCTGGTTAGGTTCTGGCAAACCATCCAGATGTAAGCAAAATCCTTTACGACATGAAACTAAGTATTCATTTTGCAATTTGAAACTAACACGTAATTACTAGGTTAATTCCAACATTAAAAATAAATGTATTAATAAAATAATACGTCAGCAACTCGTCGGCGCTCAGCGTCTGACGCAAAACATCCGCTGTCAGAAGCACCGCTTCTATACCGGATTACTAGCAGATACAGCCCCGCAAATCTCGAAGCAGAACCCAGTCCGTTGCAAATATTCTAAACCTTCGGAACCGGCAGGTACACTAGGGCTCATGCCTCCAGCCCGCACGATGTAAGTACGGAACCACGAAGAATGCAGGCACACAAGGACTCACGCGTTCAGCCCGTACGGGTGTGCCGGAGTCCGGCTTCTAATAACTAATATCTATAGACAAGGAAATCACTAATCAAAACCACGTTACCAAAAGAGTCTGAGATGTCAGATAAAGCGAAACTCCAAAGAAAAACTAGGAAGACACCACAATACATACCAGTTTATTCTTGATAACTGCGCTTAACGCTTTATTCGTGGGACAGTATAAACGCACACAAGAAGACAATAAAATGTTAAAGCTTAAAATTTTGTCTTATAAATTCACCAAAGACTAATTATATATTATTAGTTTATTACTTTTTGAGTTTAGGTATGTTTTCTTGTCAATCGAAATTTGAAATATCAATGAAAATTCAAATAACTTTACAGGCCAGTTTGATATATCAATAAAAGGCATGATGGCAATTACGGCTTGTAGCATTTCGCTACAATATATATGATTTAATTTTAGGCTGTATTGCGGTTTTAAAACAAGAAATCCTGTTGTATTTTTAGTCTTTAAGGATGTTGACTATAATTGTCTTTTTTTATGTACCAAAGTAGTTGTCTACCAGTTAAGTCGTGAGAATGTGACTGTCGAACTTTTTGTGGCTGTATTTTTTGTCATTATTTTTAGGTCATACTGTATATAGGTTAAATGTACAATGCACACGCAGTTTCATCATCATAATTTTAGTTGGAAGACGTCCACTGCTGCATACAGTCTTCAAAGTCTAGCCGCAGCGACCGGTCCTGTACGTCCGGCATCCAGCGGATTAACGAACAGATTAAATACGTTTAAAACGCCCTATATAGTAAAAAAAATAAAAAAAATTAATTTGTTATTTATTATTTTAAATTTTTTTCCGTGACTGTCACAATAAAAGTTGTCGTAGAGAATTTTCCATAATGAAATCGTGTGTGAACATGAAAAGGCCTATAATTTTAGGAAAGCAAACGTTATAAAAGGTGCTGTATTTTTTAATCATTTATTTTGATCATTAGAAGATGATGGAATATATTAATTGATACATATATACAATTGAATAATCTAAAACAAAAAAATACCTGTATACAAATACAAAGGGGAGACGGAAAAGAGCTCATTGTGCATCAAAAAATTCGTCAACATCGATTTCAATGGGAAACGTGCCCAGAAAGCTGGCAGCATTGCCACGTTGAATGGCAATGCTGATTCTCTGGCCGAAGAAAAGGCTAGCCCTCTGTTCACGTGAAGAGCTTTGTGCTTATTTTTTGATCATTTGATCATGCCATGCAATCGCAGAATTAATTCATGAGAAACTTGGAATCTGTACCTTTGTAGTCTCTGATACCGATGCAAAAAGGAGTATATGATGGATTCAGTAAATGATACTAAGATTTTCTAAAATTGATCTTAATATAATTCTTGTTTAATCTACTCTTCTAAGCACTTCATTGTGAACATTGTGGAATCTTGTGAGTGTTGAGTGGGCTTTTAATTCATATTTCAAAGATTATTTGAACGAGTCATTTAATATCCATTCTAATAGATGGCACTTTATTAAATTTTCGATTTTCTTTTGAAAAAGTTACGTCTGTTACCTGACGTAACAGATCGCCTTTTAATTTTATGATAACAGAAAATGGAAGAGCTAAAAACAAGCTGAAAGTCTTTCAGCTGAAAGTTTTATCTGCTAGATCTTTACTCGGGCCAAGATGAATGTACAATATTTACTAACATAGCACTGACAGCTCAATCAATTGACAGCGGGGCAAAAAATTCTAGTCCTTATTAATAATAATCATCTTTGGATATTTTATGTTCTCTAATTGTCTTTCATCTGTACTAACTCAATTATTTCGATGTAAATAGTAGATTGTTACACGAGGGTCGAAAGGAATCAATTCTCATACGAGGAATTTAGACTATACTCCGAGTAGGAATTGATGTCTTCACCCGTGTTTCACTCTACTTTTATTTCGAATATAAGGAAAGTAAAAAAACAGTAGTTTTTTTGTAAATATTTACCGATAATAGTAACATGAGTAGTACCTATTAAAGTTACATTTTTGGTTGGAATATTTACACTGTTTGATATGTTATGACAAATTTGGCTGTGTTGAATTTCTGTAAAAGTAGGAGACTCCAGTATTTGATTAGACGGTGGAATAAATAGCGCAGAGTTCCTTGAAGTAGTTGGTTGAGGCGAAGTGGGGCGTAAATTTATAGTCTCAATTAATTTGTTTGAACTTTTAGTTTTATTTTGGACAGAATCCTCAATGTAGCCTTCCGCAACTGTGCTGGATTTCCAACCTCCATGTCTTTTTAACATTGTCAAGTTCGCGCCAGAATTGCTAACAGTGTCGCTGACGTACTTCTATAAATGCCCAGTATACTGTTCACAGTTTGGCCATTCAAATATGTTGCTATTTGCTTCGGCATACCTGAGATTTTATTATACCGATCACTTGTTTATAGCATTTTCTTTTTTGGTAGTTGAGAAAAAAGCGATTCGTTTTTATGTCATTAGGTCTGATTTTTTATATTTTTTTACTATTTGTATAAACTCTTCTCGTACAGCAAACGTGCGCTCAATATTTGTTTTTGTTTTAGTCAATTTTATGAGTAATAACTGGCCTTGAATATCAAAGTCGTTAATTGTTTAATTTGTGAGTTCACTGCTTCTGCAGGCGCCGCTTATACCGAGTATCAACACCGCCTGTGAAAAACATGATTTCTTCATTACTATTCATCTTTTAGGTACCTATGTAGATAGAATAACAAGCAGAGATCTTTTACTCCAAAAATGCACGCCTATTCGACGTCTTTACTCTCAACCTACGCAATCTGGTCAGTGTGTTTGATTGATATGATTGCCTCTTTTTATGGAAACCTATCTATAATACATATCAGAGTAAAGTCGTTGGGATAGACGTTTATTTTTACAGTAAAAGACCTCTCACTACCTTTTTTTTTTGGGTGTGCAATCATCCAATGACGTTTCCCGCCTAGATAAACATTTATAGCTTACCTTCACTGCCAAATATATCTAGCCAGAGGCTTCATTTAAAAATGTTTCCACTTCGTAAGAGGTGATCACCTTAGATTTGCTCTTGAACACCTGAGACTGTCTTTTCAGAAATGATGTTAGATTATGGAATCTTTTCAAATCAACATTGGGTATTACTCTTATTGTACTCTTGAGCATTGAAGACCTGCTCCATAGAGTAGAAGGCTTTATTTTGCCAGATAGTCCATTGAAGTATGTAAGAAACACACTTTCTGAAAATGATTTTATTTTCTTATCTGCTCGTTCATAAAGTCATTGTATGTATTTAAGTATCTTTCCTTAGAAATTTCTGGCAAAAGATTTTCGATAACTGTATTTGCCTCGTCTTTAATAGAACCTGGGAACATTTCAGAATCACTTGAACGAATCTATACTAATATTATAAAGCTGAAGAGTTTGTTTGTTTGTTTGTTTGAACGCGCTAAATCTCAGGATCTACTGGTCCGATTTTAAAAATTATTTCACTATTCGATAGCCCGATTATTGAGGAAGGTTATAGGCTATAAAACATCACGCTATGACTAATAGGAGCGGAGTAGTAATCAAAGATGCGAGTGAAACCGCGAGATTCAGCTAGTATTTAATAAGATTTTAGTCTTAAGCCGAGATTTCGATATAGCTTACAGAGTTAGTATCCCGCAAAATTATATAGTCTTTTTAAAATTTATGTGGGCGGACGCGCTTAGTTTTTTTTTAATTCACATTGGCCGTTTATACACTCACAAGACCGCAGCATTTTTTATTAATTATGTTAGATTTTTTACAGCCAACCAAATTTAGTTCTATTTTTAAAATTTATTATCACCTTAGGGAGGGAAGCAATTAATATGGGTCTTTCACGCCCAAAGGTGGGAAGTAGCATCTTCCACCCGCTACTCGGATCAAATGTATACTACTAGTACTACTTGCCGAGTATGAGAAATGAAAAAATATACAACATTCTATATCGAATTCGTTTTTTTTTTGTTGTTGAGTAGAACGTAGCCTTAAAAAAAAATCTGTTTTACTTTGCTAAGAAACATAGTATATTCTAAATGGCTGAAGTATAGACGGTCTGTGCTCGTTAATTATCTGTGGTACATAAATCAAAACCCAAATAAGCATGAGCAAAAACTACTTAATTATTTAATATTTGGCAGGTCCGGCCAACACCATTTTTTGTACGGGATTGACGTTAGTACGATTAATCTAGCTTTGGTACCTATCACTATTTGAAAGCGTGGTGGTCGTCTAAGGTCAAAACTTGTATTATAAAAAGGTAAAACGGTTTGGACTTATTATTATTTCTATGTCTTGGTTTAATGTTTGTATGGTTGGTTATAGGGGATTAGTGGCTGTACTATTTATGACAGGCTAGAGCACAAGAGCGAAGTCGCGGGAAAAAACCTGGCAATTACGTATTGAGAACTTTGGTGTTTTGGTAGGTACTATATTATGTACCTAATTTGATATTATAGTCAAATATCCTTTAAAATAATGACGTAGATTTACTAGAGGAAACATTAATGTAATGTGACACGTGTTGCTTCAGACATCGGGAGACGCAGCTACATGAGGTGAAATGTTGGTAGGTACCTAAAGTCTCGCATTCAGTCAGAGAAAAAAATATAATTTACAAAAAGTTAGGATTTTAGGATAATAAGCTATCAACAACATATATTGTGTTGTGTCTATGTCGAATAAATGTTTTTCAATTCAGGAGTCAGGCAACCGGCGTTGCACTTAGTCGCCTGGGCAATAATTCTAGCCAGTATGGATTCAGTTTGAAGTTAATTAAGTTTGGGTTTTTTTCTACCAACTTGGGATCATAAATCATTCATATTATTATGCAAATTAGAAAAGCTTGTTGTTTATTAAACATGTTGTTAATGTGGACGTCAACGTTTTCGTTGGAAATCGATAGTCAAACCATACTTTGGTCAAAGTCCAGTACGGGTTTTTTATATACATAGTGCGATGTTTTAAAGCTTGTATGGTTCTGTATCTTAACTAAGTAAATCGTTATAAAGTTAATAAGCAATTTTCACTTCATGCTCAAAGGAAATCTCTATACTCAGAATAGTTTTCTAATTACTATCCTTTTCTAAGTCTCAAAGGATACGAAGAAGTATATATATATATAGCTTATTAGTTAAACATAGAGGTATATACGTTAATCGAACTTCATGGTTGGATGTCGGAAGACTTGGATCAATACTTAGGATGTATGGTTTTTTCTATCTGAAATTGCTCAATAGCAATCCGGTGTCTTTTTTACCGATTTCAAATAAGGAGAAGGTTCTCAATTCACTGGAACTTTTTTTTTGTTTGTTCCCCGATTACTCAAACACGCCTGGACCGATTTTGAAAATACTTCTTTTGTTTGAGTGTATACTTTACAGGTGGTCCCATGGTCAGGATCTGATGATGGGATCCTAGAGATATACAGATGGCCATTGGAACTCCTTAATGCAAAGTATGCCACGGGTATAAGATATCTTGAATAGTTAACCGACTATGATGAAGCAAATACTTATAAATAAATGGTACTGATGAAAATGGTACCATCAAACTTATCTGATGATGAAGCTGGAAGGTAGGCACTGGAACTCCGAAATAAAACAATGGATCCTAGTCCTGTTTGGGCTTATTGCAATCGTCAAGAGATGTTATTTGTCTCTAAATAATTATCATGTTAATTGGAGGTATCTACAAAAACTAAAAAGAGGAAAATAAAAAAAATAAAATTAACAAAAAATCCAACCGACTTCCAAAACAAAACACTACAAAGCGAAAAATAACTTTCTTTGCCAAAGTCGGTGT
This sequence comes from Orthosia cruda, assembly GCA_964057195.1. Classification (NCBI taxonomy): domain Eukaryota; kingdom Metazoa; phylum Arthropoda; class Insecta; order Lepidoptera; family Noctuidae; genus Orthosia; species Orthosia cruda. Next base: position 39,298,607 of record OZ059830.1, read on the forward strand.
CGAGAAACGGCAAACAAAAGGCTTTGTGGTGTTTTAAATGATAAATGATTTTATTTCTGTAAGTTGGTTTGTACAAACACTTTAACATGTCGATCATATTTTTTAAAACTTGATGAAGTCGGCGTTTCCTATCTGACTACTCTGAGAAGAAAGGCCGAAACAAACTCAGAGGTCACAGTCTCTTTTAAAGTCCAGACAAAATCTTGGTGAGATCATGTGAAGACCATGTAGACTGATGTCTGAAATGGTCTTCTGAGGAAGGAACCAGCCAGATTGAGTGGACCTGTTGTTTTGGAAGTTGGTTTTTCTTCTTACCCGTTTAGTGGCAATATATTCACCCCTATTACATGGCCCCTTGATATAACTGGTAAAATGTGTGTAAATATGTTCTATAAATGTATTACTGCCGAACCTGTCGAGAAATAAAGACATGAATTTATGTGTATGTTATCTCAAAACAAATTATGAGGTACAGTAAGGTTATTCATGCCATCCCGAGCGAATCCCACGATACCATTCTCATTGACGTCATAGGACAGTTATTGAGAGCAGCAGAACCAGTATGAGCGAGTCAAGAATGTGCTTTGTAATGCGCAAAAACGAACCGAACAAAAAACTACCACGAATCATTGCACTTAAAGATAAACGATACGATTTGATGACGTATGTTGTGTTTTGAAGATAGGTCAGTCAAGATACTGGTCTGATGGAGTGTGGTTTCGTGTTAATTTATCTATACATATAATAAAAAATGTAACTGATCGCTGTCTGTCTCTTTATCTGTTTGTCTGTACGTTTGTACGCGCTAATGCGTAAGAAGTCATAGAAAAGCAGTATTTAGTAAAAACATTTTGGGCATGGCACCCAAAATATACAATAAGTTGCCAAAAAGTATCACAGACCTACACAAAATGTACCAATTCAAATCATGTTTGCATGAATTCCTAGTTTCAAAATGTTATTATTCAATTAATGATTATTTCAGTGAAGAATGATTGATTTTATCTGAAATGTCATCACAAATTTAATGAGTATTGAAGTTTGATTTGACTTGTGTATAATAATTTGACATTTTTGACTCGATTTTTTTATTTTACATTTTTAACTATTTATTTTGACATTTTTTAATTGTTTTTTTATTTTATTTTATGTGACATTTTTAATTTGATATTTTTATTTTCTAATGTAACCCCATTTAAAATTTATTTACTGTGTCTTTAGTAAAATTTTGTCTGTTTAATATTTAATGTTGCCATAGTACCTAACATATAATTTGCACACCCTCATTGGGTTATAATACAATGTACCTTTTATATCTGTAACACCTTTTTAACATGTATTATGCAAATAAATTATTTGATTTGATTTGATAATCTTGGAAACGGCTTTACCGATCTGAGGGCGGTTTTCACTAATGTATGTAAGCTTCACATAAAATTAATTTGTTTAGTGTGAACATCTTACATTATGGTATAAGTGAGTAATGTTGGTGATTACCGCTGAGGCGCCATTGAGACCCGAGCCGTTAGGTGAGGGTCTTAAGAGAGCCGAGGACGGTAAACATCAATACACACTTGTATCATACGACGTTTTTCAACACACTTGTGAAGAAAATAATTCGAAAAATTATTTTCAACATTGAATACAAGTTGTGAAAATTTTTCGCAATTAAAAAAAAAAATGTTTATTTCAATCACAAAGGGCATTCCGATACATATTATTGGAGATCACCTTTTAAGCAAGGAATTGCTTGTATTAGTAAAACGGCAATGTCAGGAAAATTTACTCAGTTTTCCTATGCACGCGTATCTAACAATGGCGATCGGCCATAGACTAAAAGAATGAAGTTTTTTTTTTGATGCCTTTTCGCGGATATCGTTTTAGCCACGTACAAAATGGGGAATTTCAAGTTTTCTTTATTACAGAGAAAAAGAAATGTTATATTTGAGTAAGTTTTATTTATGAAACACACGTTGAAATTATCTATTTAAATACGAAGTTGCATGAAATGGGCAAGCAATAGGTACATTAATTTATTTGTACTATTGAGCACGATCTTTTTTGTATCGAAACTTTTTTAAGAACAAAGCAACTCAACCAAAAATTTAAAAAAAAGCTCTATAACTCGCTTGTGAATAATATCAATAAAAAAGTCACAGTTTGATTACAATTGTCACTATGTGCCTAATTGCGGTGAAATTAGAGCCACTTTATGAGCAAGTGTGTTGAAAATTTTATTTACATACACATTTATATAGTATAAAATACTTAATTTAACAAAAGCTACCTATATAAAACTTAAATAAAAAACAACGAAGGCGTTTTATAAAAGCAGAAGTCATTGGGCTTCGAAAAATTCGTCCACATCGCTGTCAACGTGAAAAGTGCCCAGAATGCTGGCAGCATTGCCACGTTGGATGACAATGCTGATTCTCTGGCCGAAGAAAAGCCCAGCCCTCTGATCAGGTGAAGAGTCGACTAACCGTTTGCTTATATCTCGAAAAACTGGATGAGCACTCGGCCCCATGGACCTAAAGTTAATACTCAAAACGGCTCAAATATATAACTTAAAATAAGGTTGTTGTATTTGCGCCGTTTGAGGTTTTCTGCACCAGCACAGCTGCCCCAGCACAGACCGCCGTGCTAATAAGATGGATGGCGCAAGGGTATCGACACATGTTGCATTCCACACCAAAGTTGTTTAGTTTAGTTGTTATGAGATAAAAATATGACAAAAACTAAAAAGAAAAAAAGAAAAATCTTTAAAAAAGAAATCTAACCGAATTCCTAAACAAAACACTACAAAGCGAAAAATAACTTTCTTTGCCGAATTTAGTGTCGAAAAACGGCAAACAATAGACTTTGTAGTGTTTTGTTTTGGAAGTCGGTTTTTCTTCTTACCCGTTTAGTGGCAATAGATTCACCCTTATTTCGTGGCCCCTTGATATAACTTGTAAAATGTGTGTAACTATGTTCGTTGTATCGAGAGCACAGAACCAGTTTGAGCGAGTCAAGAATGTGCTTTGTAATGCGCAAAAAACGAACCGAACAAAAAACTACCACGAATCATTGCACTTAAAGATAAACGATACGATTTGATGACGTATGTTGTGTTTTGAAGATAGGTCAGTCAAGATACTGGTCTGATGGAGTGTGGTTTCGTGTTAATTTATCTATACATATAATAAAAAATGTAACTGATCGCTGTCTGTCTTTTTATCTGTTTGTCTGTACGTATGTACGCGCTAATCTTGGAAACGGCTTTACCGATCTGAGGGCCGTTTTCACTAATGTATGTAAGCTTCACATAAAATTAATTTCTTTAGTGTGAACATCTTACATTATGGTATAAGTGAGTAATGTTGGTGATTACCGCTGAGGCGCCATTGAGACCCGAGCCGTTAGGTGAGGGTCTTAAAAGAGCCAAAGACGGTAAACATCAATACACACTTGTATCATACGACGTTTTTCAACACACTTGTGAAGAAAATAATTCGAAAAATTATTTTCAACATTGAATACGAGTTGTGAAAATTTTTCGCAATGGCAGGAAAATTTACTCGGTTTTCCTATGCGCGCGTATCTAACAATGGCGATGGGCGATAGACTAAAAGAATGAAGTTTCTTTTTTGATGCCTTTTCGCGGATAGCGTTTTAGCCACGTACAAAATGGGGAATTTCAAGTTTTCTTTATTACAGAGAAAAACAAATGTTATATTTGAGTAAGTTTTATTTATGAAACACACGTTGAAATTATCTATTTAAATACGAAGTTGCATAAAATGGGCAAGCAATAGGTACATTAATTTATTTGTACTATTGAGCACGATCTTTTTTGTATCGAAACTTTTTTAAGAACAAAGCAACTCAACCAAAAATTAAAAAAAAAAGCTCTATAACTCGCTTGTGAATAATATTAATAAAAAAGTCACAGTTTGATTACAATTGTCACTATGTGCCTAATTGCGGTGAAATTAGAGCCACTTTATGAGCAAGTGTGTTGAAAATTTTATTTACATACACATTTATATAGTATAAAATACTTAATTTAACATAAACTACCTATATAAAACTTAAATAAAAACAACGAAGGCGTTTTATAAAAGCAGAAGTCATTGGGCTTCGAAAAATTCGTCCACATCGCTGTCAACGTGAAAAGTGCCCAGAATGCTGGCAGCATTGCCACGTTGGATGACAATGCTGATTCTCTGGCCGAAGAAAAGCCCAGCCCTCTGATCAGGTGAAGAGTCGACTAACCGTTTGCTTATATCTCGAAAAACTGGATGAGCACTCGGCCCCATGGACCTAAAGTTTCTACTCAAAACGGCTCAAATATATAACTTAAAATAAGGTTGTTGTATTTGCGCCGTTTGAGGTTTTCTGCACCAGCACAGCTGCCCCAGCACAGACCGCCGTGCTAATAAGATGGATGGCGCAAGGGTATCGACACATGTTGCATTCCACACCAAAGTTGTTTAGTTTAGTTGTTATGAGATAAAAATATGACAAAAACTAAAAAGAAAAAAATAAAAATCTTTAAAAAAGAAATCTAACCGAATTCCTAAACAAAACACTACAAAGCGAAAAATAACTTTCTTTCCGAATTCGGTGTCGAAAAACGGCAAACAATAGACTTTGTAGTGTTTTGTTTTGGAAGTCGGTTTTTCTTCTTACCCGTTTAGTGGCAATAGATTCACCCTTATTTCGTGGCCCCTTGATATAACTTGTAAAATATGTGTAATTATGTTCGTTGTATCAAAAGCACAGAACCAGTATGAGCGAGTCAAGAATGTGCTTTGTAATGCGCAAAAAACGAACCGAACAAAAAACTACCACGAATCATTGCACTTAAAGATAAACGATACGATTTGATGGCGTAGGTTGTATTTTGAAGACAGGTCAGTCAAGTTACTGGTCTGATAGAGTGTAGTTTCATGTTAATATATCTATCTATACATATTATAAAAATGTAACTGATCGTTTTCTATCTGTTTGTCAGTGCGTTTGTGCGCGTTAATCTTAGAAACGGATCGACCTCATGGACCGAAAGGTTTATCTCCAAACGGATCAAATATAAAGTTTTCAATAAGGTTGTTGTTTGTGCGCCATTTAAGGACGCTATTACATTTTCCTACAAATAACAGTGCTTTTCAGGTACAATTTTAATGTATATATAATCACAGATGTGTAGATATTATGGTCTTAATTTAAAGAGAATATATTCAGCTCCAGATTGACATCAGAAAAATTGCATGACATCATACAAAATTTTCGCACAAATACGTTTTGCCCATCATGATAATCGCAAAAATATTAAAAAAGTAGGGTCCGAATAGGTCCCAGTTTAGTTAATTTTACAGCATTTTTTATATTCAAAATTATAAAAAAATTGCGGTATATATAGTCCTTTACAAGTTCAGATAATTATTTTTTACCCAAATCAATATATATTTTAATTATTAGCTAAAATAAAAACACTTTAAACTCACAAGTTAAATAAAAGTACAAAGACCGACTTTACGGTCCATTACTGGTTGTGATGAGACCCTTAAGTGACCGCTTATGTCACATAACAGTTACAATGACGTTTTCAAAAGACTGAAACGTTGTACTAATGCCAAACAATACGACTCAACGACAACCGTTTTTTTTTCGTGCGTAAATATTGTGCTCGCCGGTGTTTAAATAAAAAAAATGGTGAGTAAAAAATGTCTATTTCCATGATTACAAAATATAGATTTATTATGCATTATTTAAATGAGTGTGATATAATGATAGCTGTGTTAATCTTTCAGGGAACTTTAGTTTTATGACAATGTATATATATGTTGTTGTGAAATTTTTAACGCCCTCACCCATTTCTTTGTATTTGAATAATTTTAATTAATTATCCAAAATTGTTTTTCTTTTAAAGCATCGACCATCTTGTTTACGTTATTTAGCGACCTTTATATAACATTAATATAACAAAAAGGTCGCGTATAAATTTTCTTGAGTCTATGACGCCGCGGCCATATTCAGTCTACTTTAGGGTTCCTTAAGCATGACTTACAGATCTATTAAACATTGCTTATCTTGAACAGAGACCTATCTCGGTCCTTTATGATTATAAATTCATTTTCTTTTCAATGGCTATCTAATCAAATGCATAACGTTTAGCCCAGATGAATTTATTTAAATGTTTTTTTTTCTTTTTCAGGTCTAACATAGGATATAAATTAACTATGATAGTGTTCTAAGAAATCAATAACTGTTTGATCCGAAGTGATCTAAAACGTCTTAAAAGACAAAAATGGCATTGAAGAAGCATTCATTTTCCCTTTTCAAGCAAATGTTATAACGTCACAGTTCCACTGCTACTGTTAATTGTTTATGTAATTTTTTTTGTTGTTTTTCACATTAAATGTTTATTAAAAAAATATAATAATATACGAAATCTTTTTCGGAAACATTCATTCGTTCTATCCCTTTTTTAATGGACAAAACAAAATGGAAATGGTTCAATTAAAGTGTGGATTTGACCTTTAAATGATTTAAAAGTCTACTTAAAGTAATTTAACCGTAGAAATTCAACATTTTAGTCGCATACATGTCTTAGTAAGTCTGCCATATGATCACAATAGTTTTGTTATGTAGAGGTCAAGCACAAATGTTTAAGTGGCGTTTTAATTATATAAAAGTTATGTTAAAATTCGCACATGACAATGGTTGTTTTACGAAAACCTTTTATTTAACCGAAACGTTGATATGACCAATACATTGCTCAATAAACGTCATCGCCGGCACCATTAGCCAACGTCATATATGTTAGTCCTGAAAACTTTTACTCAACATATGCACTGGCACCATTATCCGACGTCATATAAGTTAGTTCTGAGAACGTTTACTTTACATAAGCACTGGCACCACTATCCGACGTCATATAAGATAGTCCTGAAAACATTTACTCAACATATGCACTGACACCATTCTACAACGTCGTATAAGTTAGTCCTGAAAACGTTTATTCAACTTTATATTAAGACATTACAGTCCCGCGACTGTACCGTCGTATGATAAACGTCTATATATCAAAATAGTTAACTACATACCACTACATAACTGTTATATACCATGAAGTCTTATAAGCCTAGAATTATACGACATTTTTGCTAGTTGGGATGTCATTAGCTGATGCTCATTATGTAATACTCCAAAAAAATTTGATGGTAATATTTTATATATATGTAATGCAAAATGTTCAAGTCATTTTTAGGGTTTCCCCTATTACTAAGACTCCGCGGTCCGTCTGTCTGTCTGTCTGTCACCAGGCTGTATCTCATGAACCGTGATAGCTAGGCAGTTGAAATTTTCACAGATGATGTATTTCTGTTGCCGCTATAACAACAAATACTAAAACAGAATAAATAAATATTGGGGCTCCCATACAAAAAACGTGTTTTATTGCCGTTTTTTGCTATAATGGTACGGAACCCGTCGTGCGCGAGTCCGACTCGCACTTGGCCGATTTTTTAATCCTTGTGACCGGAAATTATTTCGTTTTAGGTATCTACTTATATTACGTTGCGTTTTTTTAAAAATACCTACTTACTACAACAAAGTGAAAGCTAATTCTCTTTTCGAAAGTCGGTGTCGGTATCTATTGTTTTTCGTTTTTCGACACGGAAAAGTTATTATTTTCTCTTTTTAGTTTTTGTTGGTACCCCATATTGGGTAGGTATACTAAATAAATCTGTTTACACCATAAAAACGTACAAGCGTGATTTTATATTATGGTATGGTGAAAACAAAACATAACTATACGATCACACTAATCGCAGGTCATTTGCTATTTGTTATTGAAGAGTTCCATTTTCTATCTCCAAAGATCTATAACATATTCTAAAATATTATATATATATATATAGAAGGTTATAACCTTCCCTGAAAACACATACATTAATTGACGTTAACCCGATAGTATCGGATAAGTAGTTTTAAAGAAAATCGCGGATACATATGGGTCGAATAGATAGAGCACCTCCTTTTTTTGAAGTCGGTTGAAAATAATAACCTACTTTTTACGACGACGGTTTGTAACAGTTACCAAATGCATTTTCAAAGTGCCAACTAACCTTCCTGAATCAACTTCAATAAAATGAAAAAAATAATATCAAGGTCCAATATTATTTGAGTGGTGTATAAAATCGAGCGCTCAGTAGTTTCAATGAGTGCGTACGCGTAATGTTGCTGTGTGCGACTAGATACCTAAATTTGAGTTCGTCGAAAATGTAACAGCGTCCTTAAGGTTTTCTGCACCAGCAGCAGCTGCCCCAGCACAGCCGTACTAAGTATATGGGAGGGCGCAAGGTTGCCGACGCATGTTACATCCCAATCCCACACCAATGTTGTTTAGTTTGGTTGTTTTATGTCAATCAGTTTATAATTTAAAAAGCTATCACGTGAACAATGTATCTTCCTCTGCAGTTATTTAACTCTAACTATGAAAATATATAATGAGTTATTTAATTTGCACAAATTAACCACTATTACACGTGTATTTTAATAAGACAAATCTTAAACAAAAACATACACACACAAATAAAATTCGCGAGGCGAGCACATGAGAGACAACTATATAAACCGCGAACTAATTACGGTAAAATGTGTGTTTTGTATCAACTAGCACAGATCTATAACTCTTCATTTAAACATATAAAAGATACTAAGTCAATATATCTATTCAAAAAGTTATTAAAACAACATATTTTCAAAGGCGTCACAAAAAAGTAAATCTGTCCGAGTCCAATATTATTATCGTACCAACTCCATGTAATGCTTTCCTTAGCTGTCGCCCGTATTAGTTAACACGAATGATAAGGTTAATTCAAATTACCCACTAAACCAGAAATGTATTTTTCTTATTTTTTAAGAACACCGTCTTTGCACATCTGTACTTTAAATGAATTAATCTTTGTTTTATATTTAATTTCTCCTCGTGAGTGATTTGTAATCTTTCAGAAATTTATAATTTTAAACCGTAACATTTATTGTATAAAAAATGCTGCCCAGGAAACCAGAATCATGAAGTAAAAAAAACCTGGGGCTGGAATAACGACTGGTGGAATGAATACCACAATTGTTATTAGAGCTTCACCTGAAACATGCAATTTTATCTCTCTTTTATATTAATTTAGATGCATATTACTTTATTAAATCTATGACCATATTGTTTTATAGATTCGTAAGGTGCTCAGTAGACGGAAAAGTGTCACTGTTCAGAGCCTACTGCCAAAACTTTTACGACAGCGCTTTGGTTCACCCAGCGGGCCTACAGCGTTCTTCGTTTACAATACAATAACGTGTTTGGGATTCTTATGAGGCTCCTTCGATTCCGCAGCGCGTCGGGCATGTTTGCTGACGTAAGAGTCTATGACTTTTATGCCATTATGCGCAAGGAAACAGCTACTCTGATGCGACGAATTCGGGCGAGTGACAACGGAATCCTAAGGATGTTTCTGAGAGGCCAGACTAAGGTGCTGGGGAGAGTCACATAGCTTCACGTGACGAGATGACACTATTGTAATGAGCTGACTAACATACCTTTGTTACTAACATCTATGGACGTGTAATTAGTCTGCAATAAATGTTTTATTTTTCTTTTTATTATGATTATTTCGGATTTAGAACATAACCATGCCCATATATCCCACTTTTGGTTGACATCAACCGGGAACAAATCCAATCTCTCCGGGCTGAAGCTGAGAAATTCAAAAGGAATACTCAACAAACGCCTGTCTAACGCCGCGAACGCTTCTCCTACTCCCAATCTTACGATGCACTGTGCAGGTCGCATCTTAAGCATCTCCTAGAAACCCCTTCCCAAACTACCGAGTTTTACTCCTACTCCTTTAGTGTGCACGCGGTGCGGTTGTTGAACTCTTTACCGCCTGACATTAGGGTCTGCAAAACTTTTGCTGTTTTTAAAAAGAGAGTGAAAGAACACTATCCTTCCATTCCGTCGTAGTTGCAAATAATCATGTATTATTATTAATTAATGATATTATTTATAATATTTAATTTATTACTATGCATGTATATGAGAGTATATATTAATCGGTTATATTTTATTCTATTTTAAAGTGAATTGTTTGATATGTTTTCTTTTTATTTCCACATATCTTTTATTTTCAACTCTCCTCTCGCAGGTATGCTGGAAGAAATTTCTTTGAAACAAGCGTACCTTTGTACCTATTTTCTGTTCCTTCTTCTTCTTGTCTCTTTATCATGTGTTTGTTATCACCCAGCAGCAGTAGCACTTATAACCATTAGACCAACGAGGCAGTTTATAATAGTGACAGTTTTATAATAGAGATATAAACTCGAAACTATGTCATTGATATCAAACTTATCAACAAATATTACATAACTTATGTATAGCTCGCCGCGATCGCCCTTGCACTTGATTACTTTATCATTCAAATACAAGTTTATATAACAAGTATATTTTACCAACATGTTTTTTATTAACATGTGCTTCATCACGTATAGAAGGCGTCATGTCTAGACTCCTCCTTGTTTGAGCTTGTTACAGAAATGATTTCATGTTTTATTGAACTGGCTTGTGAGCCAACTATTGTTGTAGTATTATGAGTACTTGGCTAATTTCACAATAAATGATTGTGTATTTAAAACGAAAATAGTATGTAATTGGTGGTATAATCGGTTGAAAAAAAAACAGTAAGTAGTTACTGATTTTTTTAATGCACACACAGTCTGTTATCGTTATTAAATAAAAGAAACGGAAAAAGATTGTAGAACATATTAGAGAAATTGTATCTATTTATGCTCAGGTGAATAAACATAAAATATTTTTTTTCATAGATTTGTCAAGGTTAAGCAACGCTTACCGCACCCATCTATGGACCATCCTCGTGGTCCATAGATGGGTGCAGTTTAAACATTTATAATTACGTAACTTGAAAACATAGTTTTTTTTGTTTATGGAGATATTTTGATGATTTTGGTCTCAAATGAAAGGTAGACGTAGAACCATTTAATCCGTTTAAATAATGTTAATCGGTCTACGCGTTTACGAGATATACGCTAAGCAATGGAGCTAATAGAGACGCACGCACGCGTATGAAATATAGTTAACTTCAAATAAAATTTAAATGGAGATAACACAAATCATAACAAAATTAGAAGGTATTACAATTACTTACAAGATAATCTACATTGCATTCCTGTAATGATATGACTGCCATAGAGAATCTTTTAGAAATTCAGTTATAGAATGAAAGCTGTGTGAAATGAGCCAATTTTTGAAAACTACGCAATATTTCTGTTAGGAAGATCAGTTCTTCTTTTTGTATGAGGATGTGGTCACCTACGGTCTCAGAGTTAACCAAGCCGCCTGGGAACTCTACAGGCCTCTGACTTGGTTATTTCAGACTTACATTAATATACATGTACACATTACAACAAACACACACACACATACACCTCACACACACACACTCACCTCACACCCACCACCGCCACCGCGTGCGCTCGCGCGTCCTAGAGAACTTACAAGGGGCTGAATACTCAAAATGGGCTTTCTTTTAAACATTTTTTAGCCAAATCTATTGAAGATGTGGCAGCAGAAAAAAGATATGTTAATCTTGATCATATTTCCGAAAACTTTGTTGTGGCCGAAACACGTTTACGCACAAAAACCTCGATACAATTGAATGGCAAAGTAACCTCTTACCGTGATCTTCAAAAGATTTTTCCGGTAATACTGACCAGCGTACATTTGTACAATTAACACCAATAACGTATCATAAAAGGACGCAAAACTTCATTGTCTTATATATTGAACTTTCATTCATTATTTTTAAGTAATTCATATTATTATGTTTTGTAAAAAAGTCTATACAAATTCCATCGTGCTTCTCTTTCCATCCAGTGCAATTCGACAGTGACCGCTTTGCGGCGTTGCTAGGTGGACGTATGTCGCTTTTTCCGCAAAAAGCAAAAATAATATTCAATTTATTTCTCGTCAATTCAATCTGTCAAAAAAATATCAGGTATAATGCAGCCAGATCATGTAGCCTGGTGGCTTTAATTTGAACTAACGAAATCACAAGTAATATTGTCAAAGTCTGTATTATTTTTATTTTTTGGCACTACCGCTGTCACTGGCATCTATATTTTTGTTGTATTATAAACGACTCACGTCGTTTAGTTTACTTACTAAGTCCATAACTAAAAAGTATTTGAACCTCTTTGAAAATACAACAAATATTATCTCAATTTGAATTAAACAATATTTAAAATATAGGTAAGGTCGAATACTATTTTAACCTTCTTCGTTCATGTGAAAACAATAGAAGCAAAAAACACAGAACATGGAATGGTCGTACTTACCACGCTGGCAGTGTCTCGAAATGACAGAACTAATAAAATTCTTCGTATCCATTTGTTTCAATCTTTGTTTCTTTCTAACATACGGCACCTAGAACTGACCAAAAAATTTCAAATTCGTGAGAAATGATAATCTATTTCTCACGAATTTGATATTTTTCGTCGTTTCAACCAAAAATCGTCCACATGTGGACATAAAGCACACCAAGAATCATCACATTGATCAGTCCTGTATTTCTCGCAATTAACTATCCCAATTGCAATAACGGGCAACAATAATAGTTTGTTAGTCTATTAATATTGTTAAGCTAATTATTAATTGATCTTACCATTTTTTTTTTTATTTTTTTATAAAAAACGTTGCCCCACACTAGGCATTTCTTCCTGTATCGTGGGTGCGTTTACAAACATATAAACTCACATACACAAACACCCAGAGCCGGAACAACTATCTGTAGGTCATACAAATATTTGTACCGTGCGGGAATCGAACCCGCGACACGCAGCGCAGCAGTCAATCGCTCAACCACTGCGCCAACCGTGCGCCCGAATTTTGCCAAATCGGCACTGACAATTCTTATTTATTAACAAAAAATCCGCCGATCGCCCTGGAGAGTAAACTTAAAGACTTACACTTGGGGATTGCCAGAGATTTACGCAGCATTCTGGATGTAAAAAGAACAGACCGAATACGGAACACGCTGTGTTCCCAAACGGGTATAACAGACGTGGGTAAAAAGGCTGTTCGGCTCAAATGGGCCAATGCCATTACGGCTCACGTTAGTAGCATGCAAATTGAGCGCTGGGCAAGCCTCCACAATCTTGAAGATGGAACGCACCGTTGAGGCCGGACCAGAAATAGGTACCGAGATGATTTGGACGCGTACCGTGAGGGCTGGTTCTAGACGGTGCGGGAAAAGAATGTCTGGAATGACTTAGGTGTACTCTTATGAATTTAATTGGGGATGGATGAAGAGGGAGGGGACGGCCAAAGAAAAGATAGATGGACTGTGTGAGGAGTGATATTAAAGAAAAGGGAGTCAATTATATCGTGGTGCGGGACAGAACGATATGGAAGAAGAAAACGTGTTGCGCCGACCCCAAGTAACATGGGACAAGGACAGGTAGATGATGATGATGATTTCAGACTTTTACCGGTAGGACTTAGTAAATCTGTTTTACCGATAAATAATAAGTTTCATCATATTTTTTTTTTAAAACGGAAACAACAGTTCGGATTTTACAGTAACATATACGTGGTTGTGAGGCATACACTGTTTTTAGTATTTATGTTTTCTTTTTTAGGCTTCCCTAGCCAAAAGGCAAAAAACGAAACCCTTATGGATTCTTCATGTCTGTCTGTCTGTCTGTCTGTCCATCCGTATGTCACAGCCACTTTTTTCCGAAACTATAAGAACTATGTTGTTGAAACTTGGTAAGTAGGTGTATTCTGTGAACCGCATTAAGATTTTCAAACAAAAATAGAAAAAAACTGAAACTCAATTTTTTTTTCATCCTCCCTGTACATGTGGGATATCTATGGATAGGTCTTCAAAAAAGATATTAAGGTTTCTAATATTTATTTTTTCTAAACTGAATAGTTTGTGTGAGAGACACTTCCAAAGTGGTAAAATGTGTGTCCCCCCCCTGAAACTTCTAAAATAAGATAATGATAAAACTAAAAAAAATATATGATGTACATTACCATGTAAACTTCCACCGAAAATTGGTTTGAACGAGATCAAGTAAGTAGTTTTTTTTAAATACGTCATAAATCGTAAACCACAATTTAACAAGTACGGAACCCTTCGTGCGCGAGTCCGACTTGCACTTAGCCGGTTTTTTTATGGCATTCGTTGTGCCTGGCGCATATAAACATTTACTTTCTTTCTATATTATCTTTAAACACCTACACTGTACCAATACTTATAGCAAATAAATGATTGATTGATTGATTGATATATAACAAACAATAGCAACAAATAGTTTCAGCCGTTCTCTAGTGAGACGCTTACAATCACATACAGCATTTTTAGGGTTCCGTCTATCTCCCTGTCTGTCTGTCCGTCTGTCACGAGGCTGTATCTCATGAACCGTGATAGCAAGGCAATTTTTTTTTTACAGATGGTGTATTTCTGTTGCCGCTATAACAACAAATACTAAAAACAGAACAAAATCAATATTTAAGTGGGGCTCCCATACAACATACGTGTTCTTTTCCGTTTTTTTGCGATAATGGTACGGAACCTTTGTGCGCGAGTGCAACTCGCACTTGGCCGGTTTTTTTATTTATATAGATAGATAAAGTTTACATGACCGTATTTTTTGCGCCCTGTCTATTTGTTTTTTAACTCTAATATACAGAAAAGCGACACCACGTGACCTCACCACAGAGGGCTGATGTATATCAAAACCCAGTACGTGCTTTGTAATTATTATATTCCAGGAGAGCGGAAAGTCATCTTGTATTAGTAACTAAATGATATATTAAGATTTCAAGAGAATACTAAACAAGGAATATGAACCTACTAATTGGACAAATGATATTAATAGCGTCATACATTTTATTGGATATTTTAAACATGTCTAAAAAAGACAATTCCAAACCTAGTAAATTTTGGATATTTGCTAATTTAAGGTGTCTTTACAATTTGATGTGACTTTGCTATTGTAAATGATGATAAAATTGATTACTGAAAGCACCAAATCTCAATTCAAATTTAAAGTTTCCAGTTTAATATTGCACAGTCCATTTCAGTATAGTAAAACTCATTAAAATAATATAAATAAAATTATCTAGCTATTAAACCAATATAAAAAAGTGTAACGTACTGTGTTCTTATATGTGGCAGTCGCATAGAAGCAGACATAATTATAATATTTATTCAATTTGCACGGCAAAGACTCGTATGACACTAGCCAGATTACCTATTTTAGTGATATTTATTTTCGTAGCAATAAGGTTGCATTCATAGGCAAAATAACAGTGAACGATCTGATGTCAGATGCTAGCCAGTTTGAAATAAGAACTTGCGCGGTTATATATTTGTAAAAAAAACCATCGGAAGAGTCCGTTTATGATATGGGCCTCTGTGGTCGGCCTTGTGTAGGTATTTAATTTTTAAATACTTTTCGCTCCAATTTAAGTTTCCCCTAAACTATCGATGACAGAGTTTTTGGCGGGATTTTCTCGAGTGCAGTTCAGCGGCTGTTAATATTATTTGCAAATTGATTTATAGTGGATATTGTGATATAAAATTGGTGTAGTTTTGTGTCTCAACTGTCTACGCAATTGGACAATATGTAAAAACGTTAACAGAAGCGATCTCGGGATAGTGGAGCGGAGTATTTTATTGTAGTATTGACTACCTCTGCAAAGCTTACTGGGAAGGCTGACTCGATGCAATTTGCTGCCAAATGCTCCAAGAAACATTAGAATGTGTTGCATCCGCGTTCTAATGCATACTAAAGAATACAAATACTGATGACTAGGCAGCATGGTCTCAGACCTTAGCCTGTTCCGTTAGGAACAAACAAAAAAAAAAAAAAAACTATCGATGACAGTGGGCGTGGCTTAGAACCTCAGATGTCGATTGTCAACTGTTCGTCCTCAGCCCCTTAATAATTAAAAATGTAAGTTCTAGGGGTGGAAATAGAGTTATAAATTTTATTAATGGTGCCTGTTTTTTATTTAATTGCTCCCGATGCGAAATAAAAACGACCTTTCTCTTTTCGACCTTTTTTCTTTCTCTTGATAATTAAGTCTTCCCTTTATTACTTACACACACAGTGAAAATAAAAAAAGAAAACACAATAATTCACAATCTTAATTTAATTTGAACGACTCATAAAAGCGTAGTACCTTAATTAATATGAATTTGTAATAACATAACAGTAAATCTCGTTCACAAAGGTGTCTTTCAAACTATAATATAAAATTTAAATGTTGTTTGATAAATCATTTGTGCGAGACTGGGTATCTGCACTAGGAAATCTATTCATTACGATTACCAGACGAACAGATTACCTCCTCCGCCACAAAACTGCGATTGAAATTACAAATATTTAATACCATTTAGTAAATAAAAAGGAAAAGTATACAAAAATAAATTCGATTTTTTTACCGAGTTTACGTTTCTTGACATATCCAGAGTATGAAATCCAGACTGCCTCTTGAGAGCTAGTCTGGATTAGAATTGACAATAATTTTTACCGTTGGACTGCCGTAGAGCTAGGTACATTAACTCAATAGAGGTTTTTTGTAGATTGATTTATATAAATTTGCTTTTGTTTGTGTGTCCGGTAACTAGTTTTCGATTTTAAAGCACTTCCTGGCAACTTTGACGTAGTTATGTAATTTCGGAAACATTGATATTATATGGTACTATCGAGCTGGTCTCATTATGGAACCGGAAGGTAGCAACTCTTCAACCAGACAAGATACCACCATCGTCGTGTTTGGTTTTAAAATATGTATACTTTAAATCAAGAAATTTTCATTTCGAGATGTAAGCAAATGGTTAGTCGAATCTTCACGTGACCTGAGGTATGGGCTTCTCCTTGGCCAGAGAATAAGCATTGCTATCCAACGTGGCTTTGCTGCCAGCGTTCTCGGCACTTTTCAGGTTGACAGCGATGTGGACGAATTTTTTGACACCCAATCACCCCTGCCCTTTTTATACGCGTTGTGGTATTCTGCAGTACAGATCCACATCTTTTAGTCTATTTACATTTTATAATACTATTACAAACCACACCTTATTTATCTTTCGAAATTGTATCAACTCATGCGAATCACTTTTTTTCTTTGATAATTTTAGCACCTTAAAAGCATACTTTTAGTTATCTCCGATTGTTTTAACATCCACAACTTATTTCATACTTCTAATTTGTAAAATCTTAGAATATTTTATACTCTGACATTTTCATCGGAACTGACATTTGTCTATCCAATTTATTTTCTTAAGCCGTAGACATAATATTCCATGGACACTTCTTCTGCTCGACCTTCTACAAAGCTGGTTGCACATATAATCTTCTAAATAAGGGCAGCGGCAGGCTGACCCTCTGTTAACCGTTTTTTGTTCGTTCTGGTCAGAACTAACTCAGAAATCAGAGATTCTAGCAGTGTACGCCGAAAGTCGGTTTATTACTTAGAATTACCAAGTGCATTTTCTAATCTGCAAATTAACTTGTGTATGTGTATTATTTTCTGAAGTGCACTAGTTAATAGTACATTATGGTACAAGTGTGTAAAGTAGGTGATTACCGCTGAGGCGCCATTGAGACCCGAGCCGTTAGGTGAGGGTCTTAAGAGAGCCGAGGACGTAATCATCAATACACACGTGTATCATACGACGTTTTTCAACACAGTTGTGAAGAAAATAATACAAAAAAATCATTTCCAACAGTGAAATCGAGTTGTGAAAAATTTTTCGCAATGGCGGCCAAAATAAATCAGTTTTCCTATGCGCGCGTGATAGAATTTGAAGTATGTGTGACGTCATTAAATCGTTAATTTTCATTTTTCAATGGTTTGCTACATAATACATACCTGTCATATTTATTAAGCACCTACCGACAAATGTCTAAGTACCTACCTTAATTATTATTGTGGTGTCAACTACCGTCAAATGTAAAAGAGTATCCACATAAGTAAATATTGTTGTGTGTACAGGAAATAACTCTAAACTTATATCTAAGCCACGTTGATAATATTCCTATAAATGATTACGTAATTTGTAATGATCATTGTGATGTATCCTGGATTTTATAATGCTATAATAGTATTATAAGTCCTTTGAAACAATTAGTACAATACTGTCTGTTAGTATCAATATTCTTTCGAATATTGATTAAGAATTACTATATAGGCGATATTAAATTCCTTAATTGTCTTGATACGTTTTAAAACATATTCACTTCATAGTAATTGATTATTGTTCACCTAATTTTGAGATTATTTGAAGCAATATAGAAAATGGCGGGATACCGCGCCATTTTCTCATATTGGACGTATTGAGACACAGATAGACCCGATATTATAAAATATTGTGTATTTGATAAGCGGACTTACTTTTTGGTGAACTACAAGCCAGTACAGGCTAGATATTGTTATTTAGAAGTATACTACTTTATAATACTTGGTGTAAGCTCGACTACACAAGACAAACGTAAGTTATTTGATATTCATATAACTTTATTATTTCTAATGGTTGTGTTGAAGCTGTATCTATATTGTATTATGGCCTTTATGCCTAATATGTTATATTGATTTAAGGGCTACTCTGTCCTTTGCCTTATCCTTGTTATTTTGAATCTATAATATTATAAATACTTTGTGTTTGTAAAAGATATCGACAAATACTACGAAAGAGCTTCCGTGGGGTTTGTTGCCCTTCTTCCCCACGAGAACTAGTCTAGCGAACGGGCAGTAAGCTAATGAGCCTTCTAAATATGAATTAATTGACAAGCCTTACTTAAATAAATACCTAGTCTTGTCTTTCTGTGCTTTTATTCATAAAACCCTTTCCTTACACACCACATACATTAGAACTCTGACACACAGTAAATAACCAATAACCATCTTGACATTCAAAGCTTGCTATCTTGGTAGATACCAATACTTTTATATAGAATTCCATTCATGATTCTAACACGCGCATCTAACAATGGCGATCGGCCATAGACTAAAAATAATGAGTTATCTTTTTTTGGCTTTTCGCGGATAGTGTTTTAGCCACGTACAAATTGGGAAATTTCAAGTTTTCTTTATTACAGACAAAAACAAAAGTTATATTTAAGTGAAAGTTTTGTTTATTAAACACGTACAAGTTAAAATTATCTATTTAAATACGAAGTTGCATGAAATGTGTTGCATTTGTACTATTGAGCACGATCTTTTTTGTATCGAAACTTTTTTAAGAACAAAGCAACTCAACCAAGAAATAAAAAAAAAAGCTCTTTATCTCACTTGTGAATAATAGTAATGAAAAAGTCACAGTTTGATAACAGGTGTCATTATGTGCACTTTATGAGCAAGTGTGTTGAAAAATATATGTTGTCATAATTATGTATACCAAAGTCTTTGATCAATAAAAGGTGCATTTGACTCCAAGACAAGGTAGGGTTTCGATTATATTGAAATCGAAACTAATGAAGTGCATCATCAGTAAAGATTTCAAATGCGTGTTTGTAAAGCTTTTTTTTTTATACATTCCTAGATAAACAGAATTCTTCTAATCTTTGGAGGAATGACCTAGGGCATGATTTGCCATTAAAAGAAAATTGTTTAAGTTCTTTAGCAAAGTTATGTGGAGGATGATAAGTTTGACACATCGTGGAAGCCTGTGAGTTTGAGATAATTGGATTGTTCAAAGTATGTTGAGAAGATAAAGAAGTTTCAGAACTTTGAAGAACTGTAAGAGGTTGACAGTGTGTTCCATCTAACACGTCGGCAGAAGAAAATCTTTCAGCATCGCTAAAAGGCTAAAAGGAAGAGCCTCAAAACTTTTATCGAGAGTGTAGAAGCACGATCTTAAGTTAGAGCAGGCTTCGATAAAGGGTGCAACTTATTTCATACTGCTGGTTCCGTATGGTGCCGTACGTAAAGAATTCCACCATCCCATGTCTTCCCGTGGGTGTCGTAAGAGTTGACTAAGGGACAAACCAGAGAATGGGCAGCAGCGTTCTCTGTGCTTCTATAACAACCATACTGCGATTACCAACCCGCCTGCCAAACATGGCGATTATGGCAAAACCGGGGGGGTTTTGAAACCCCATGTGGCATTAATAGCACAAAATAAAAATGGCCCCTAGTGACCGGCAGCCTGCTTTCCCTCGACTACAGTAGCGGTCGAGGTTACAATGCATGGCAAGGGGTGCTAAGACTCTCCGGACGCGATCCGGCTTCCCCAACAATCACCAACGACTGGACCTGGCAACGTAAAACACGCGCACTCTTCGGATCGACGAGAAGATCACCGAACTCGAAGAGGAATTGAGCAGGTTGCGATGGAGTATTATAGGGTTATCTGAAGTCCTAAAATTCGAAGACATGTGACATCCACGAACCTGCACTGGGCCCGCGTGGTGGATTATGGCCCATCCTCTCTCACAGAGACCTGGCAAAGCCCCGATGGTGCAACAAAAAATGAGATCGACTTCATCATGTCAACCAAGAAGAAAATTTTCAATGATGTCTCTGTGATCAATTCGACAAAAACCGGGCGCGATCACCGCATGGTAAGATGCAAATTACACATTAATATTAAGCTTGAAAGGTCTCGATTGATGAAGTCCACGCTCCGTCCAGCACAGATCTAGGTCCAAAACCCCGAGAGCTTTCAGCTCGAACTCTAGAATCGTTTCGAGTGCCTAGGGAACTCCGTGGACGAATACAGCGACGGGTTCGTGGAAGCTGTCCATACGGTCGAGCCTAAGTTTTTCAAGACCCATCGTACAGATAGACACAAAAAGCTCTTTGATAACTTCGAGAAAGAGGTCAACCGTTGAATCCGACTCGGCTGGGCGGCGTTCGGGAAGTTGCGGGGTATCTTCTTGTCCAATTTACCGCAGTGTCTCAAGACAAAAGTCTGTGACCAGTGTGTGTTGCCAGTGATCACCTATGGGACCGAAAAGTGGTCGCTCACAATGGGCCTTATCAGAAAGCTCAAAGTCACCCAAAGGGCAATGGAGAAGGCTATGCTCAGAATTTCCTTGCGTGATCACGTCAGAAATTATGATATCCGCAGGAGAACCAAAGTTACCGACATAGCCCGAAGAATTGCCAAATTTAAGTGGCATAAGGCAGGGCACATAGCTCGCAGAACGGATGGCCGATGGGGCCGAAAAGTTCTGGAGTGGCGACCGCGAACCGGAAGACGATACGTTGGAAGACCTTCCACTTGGTGGATCGATGACCTGGTTAAGGTTGCGGGAAGGCGCTGGATGCGAGACGCACAGGATCGATCAATGTGGCGACGCCTGGGGGAGGCCTATGTCCAGCAGTGGACACCTTTCGGCTGAAATGATGATGATTACGATGAATTTGTAAAATCTTAGAATATTTTATAGTCTTTTCATCGGAACTGACATCTGCCTGTCCAATTTATTTTCTTAAGTCATAGACATAACATACCATGGACACTTCTTCTGCTTGACCTTCTACAAAGCTGGTTTCACATTATAATCTTCAAAATAAGGGCAGCGGCAGACTGCCCCTCTGTAAACCGTTTTTTATTCGTTCTGGTCATGATTTCATATAATTAATTTTTGAATTTGAAATTCCGAAGATATGACACAGAACGAAGAAAAACGGACGTCAGTGTTTTAGTTTGTTTCTGGCAGTGAACGCCGAAAGTCGGTTTATTACTTAGAATTACCAAGTGCATTTTCTAATCTGCAAACTCTCTAAACTCTTATATATTGATATAGTATATACTTCAGAAAATAATACATATACACAAGCTTGATAGCTTGTGTATATGTATTATTTTCTGAAGTGCACTAGTTAAAATAAACACATCAACACGGTCTAGGGATATTTTAAAAAAAGCGAATTACTATCAATGTGTTAATTATTTATATGACATGTATATATTTAAAAGATACGTTATTTAATATTCTACCATTTTTTAATAATAGTTAAGGTACTTCGATTAATATTTCAGGATTTTATGGTAAAAAATGAAGCATAGACGGAAACCGTATATGAATTAACTTTTAATTTATGAGTAAAAACTGAAAAAAATAGAAAAATCATTTAATTTGTGTTTATAAACTTGAAGTTAGTAGTCTGAGAAAGCGCCCATGATGTTTATAACACATCGGCAACGATTCGGCATGCTCAGAACAAGGTTGTCAATGTCTTGCTGCGGAATATTGTCCCATGTCCTTCTGAGGTGCGCAAAAAGTTGATCTTCTGTAGCCAGATTATCAGGAACTTCCTTCAGAGCTCTTCTTTGCAGCATATGCCACGCATGTTCAATGGGATTTAGATCTGGCGATTGAGCAGGCCAGTCTAAGGCCCTAACATTGTGTGTATGTAACCAAGCTGCTACCGTTCTCACCGTGTGTGCCCGGGCATTGTCGTGCATGAGCAGGAAATCTTGCCCCATTTGTGTTCTGTGGGGCAAGATTACGGGCCCCAGCACCTGTTGGACGTATCGTTCTGCCGTCATATTGCCCCGCACCCAAACGAGATCCGTCCGTCCTCCAAGACGAATTCCTGCCCAAACCATAATTGTTCCTCCTTGGTATGGGTGAACTTCCTGAGGGTTCTGAAGACGGCTCCATCGTCCAGGAACTCGCCAAAAACGCGTCCTTCGTGAATCTGGATGTAAGCCGAACCTGGATTCATCTGTGAACAGCACATTGGACCATTGCTCACGGCCCCAGTCCACGTGGTTCCGAACCCATTCTAATCGTCGTCCACGATTGCCTCTCCGTAAAGGTGGGACCCGGAGTGGTCTACGAGAGCGTAGATTGCTTTCATGCAGTCGCCTTCTTACAGTTTGGTCACTCACAAGCACTTGGTGTTCCACTCGCAGCCTTTGGACCAATTGAGTCGCCGTTGCATTTGGTTGAGCTCGCGCAGTAATTTGCAAAAATCGGTCTTGTCTGGGGGTAGTGATGCGACTTGGCCCCCGGTGCCTCTCCGCTACTTCACCTGTGGCACGATAGCGTGTCCACAATCTTGAAATTACATTTTAGTGGGTCCCTATGGCCTCAGCAACATTACGCTAAACAGACCCAGCTTCCAGCATTCCCACAGCTCGTAACATCTCCGTCCTCGTCAAATGTTGGCGTTGCATGGCTACAATACCTCAATTTTAACTTTATCTTTCGTTTAAAAATGAAAAAAAACTGTAACTAAACGTAATTCGTATTGTTTTCTAAATTTCGTACAAATGAAAATTCCCTCTCCTACACATCAAGACATTTTTATGGCACCGAAACAAAAGAATTTTCAAAAATTTGAATTTGGAATTAGTCTGAGATAAATTACAAACAAATCGGTGTATAAAAGATTCCAATGCGGCCAGTACTTTTCGAGTTATTTAATTGAGTATGAAATATCCCTAGTCCGTGTTGATGTGTGTTTACTGTGTGTGATACCTTAAAGAGAGCATTTTTATTAGAACTTTATCCTCAACGGTCAACACTTCGCATCATAGGGCTCGCTGTTCGGCGTATGAAGCCACAGCCCGTCCTCCACACCACTTGCCGTCAATTACTGCCTACCTGCCCATTCGTTCTGCTGCCTACGTAACTGCCTACCAACCCGTGTGCCTGCTCACCTGCCTTCCTCGAGCATTCCATGTCTTGTTGAAGTTCTTACCCGTCCTGCTGCCTTCTTAGTTGTCAACCTCGAGCAACCCACGTCGTGCGAAACCGGTCCTCAGTTTTTATTCTCAATATCCTCTTTCTTAGTTTTAATAACTCTTATTTTAATGGTCACCCATCCACGGACCGACCTCGTCAAGCTTTGCTTAACCTTGATGATTGACCAGTGCGGCTGTTATTATTTAGCCACGAGTTCCTCAACTCAGTTAATTGGGTATTTTATACTATGTAAATATGTATAAAAGACTATGATTTTATTTAAATGATTATTTATTTATAGCAATATCTGGTATTTACGTGTGTACTCACCCACGTAAATACCAGACAATACTGGCCCAAAACAAAATATATAAAATCTTATATGTGCCGTACGGTATTCCACAATCTAGCTTGTCAGTTTTGGTAACATAAAAACGTAGTCCCATCCCGATTTTGCGTGTAGCAAGGCAATTACTTGTAGTCTAGACATTTTTATTGGAAATCAGTCCCTTTTGGCCTTACATATTTATATGACCCCGTTAGTATTGTTACGTAAACAAATTGAAAAACAATTTCTCGCGCGCTGGTCACGTAGTTTTTTTTATTCGAATTTTCAAAATGTATGTTCATAAAGTTTCTAAAAGGCATTCTTCGAAATTTTATGCATAACTGGATTAAAAGGTACAAGTGGACTAGTCCAGTCATTTATGCATAATTAAAGGGTAAATTATGTGGTATACTTTGGTACCGTTAACTTTGTTTGTATGTTCTTTAGGAACCCTTCATGGATAATATTGTTGTTAAAACATGACAGAAAATGACAATTTAAATGTTGAACGGCTCTCTTGAACATAAAAGTATAATTTCATTGGCTTTAATCACCATACGAACAGATTTAGTACAAAATTAACAAAAAAAAATGTATTTTGGGTCATATCTCGAAAACTAAAGAACATTAGTAAATCTTATGGAGGACCTTTTTGTGCACAAATGAAAAAGCAATAAACTTATTCTCAGCTCTAATTGCAGTTTAATCAAAACTTTAAGAGAATTAAGCAAAAACAGATTTTTGCGCTCTTTGACAGCCCATTTTTTTGCTGTGATGCGATTTTTATGGACTATTCAGGCAATAGTACAATGAATATAATGCCGGTGAAATTACGTAACTAGGATTTTCTTCGCAGTAAATGTCTTTATTTGCTGAGCTATCCAAGGTTGATCGCTAATTTGACTGGTCTAAACGTCCAAAAACCCAGTTAAAAAGTTAATAACTGAGTAAAAAGTAAAAGTAAAAATGGCAGATTGAAAATGTCGCTACTTTCTTTTATTACTACACCAATGAAACATGGTGCCAGGTGCTCTAATTTGTTTTTCTACATTTTGTGGTTACTTTTTTGGAGAATCCGCCAGAATTCTGATTTATTCCGTTCTAATACCAAAAACTACTACCACTGATATTTGTTTCAATTCATATTTATTTTCTGTTCCGAACAGATACCGTTGTTTAAACTAATACCAAAACAAGATCAAAGATTAAGGTACAGTTAGTAAAATGCTTTGTATGTAATTAAAAAACCTTTAATCTAAAAAGAAACAGTAAAATCTAAAAATTAATAGTTTAGTTCAATAATAAAATCAACTTTATTATCATTTTAGTTCCTCCTTGTATGTATAAGGTTTTTTTTTGCAAAAGCGTCAGAACAATAAAAATTGACTTACAATCTAAAATTACAAAATATCTTAGAAAATCAACTCTTTATTTACATTAAAATTACGTGACTTATTTATTATTAGATAGGTACGTAATTATATAAATAGTTACATCATAAAAACACGATTAAAGAAAAGAGAATAAATTATATTTTAAACGAAAATAGTAAATGGCAACTTTTTTTTTATTTGAGATGGGTTTGCTCTTGACTCTAGTCTAAGTCATAGGTGACAGAGACAGAGTAGACGATGGAGTGAGCTTACCCAGAAGGAGCCTGTTTACTCTAACTTTGAAGAGATTCGGGTTGAATGCGTTCAACCCGAATCTCTCAACAACTCTGCAACTCTTTTTATTTTATCCACAAACCAATGAATTTATCGGATTTACCTATTTTCATTTTATCTTTGTAGTTCTTTTTTTGTGTAATCTTGTTTGGATAAATGAATACTGCGATTAAACGAGATGTTTTTTTTTAACAAAAGCAATTTGTTGGGCGTCTCATGGTAAAAATGGACATTTGCCTTTAATTTGATTAGATTTGACTGAGTTGACTGTACCAAATTCAAGTTGTTGGTATTCGTTTGCACATTTAATTTAATTATTTGAAGAGTGGTATCCGTTCGGCATTGAAAATAAATATGAGTAGAAACAAATACCAGGGGTATTAGGTTTTGGTAGATATTAGAACGGTATAAATAATTTCGGTAAATGCCACGTAATATTTTATACCGTGGCTAAAATCAGCATAACTGACACAGCGAATTTTTATAGCCATTTTATTTTACACAACAATAAAGATCTTATCGTTACATATAATTTCTCAAGACATTGTTCAGTTATATAACAAGAAAAAAGTCTTGAAAAGTCCAACTTTTCGTGCTCTTTATTGTCCCTAAGCAAGGTTATTGCTTTTTCTATTGTCCTCAACAATGTCTATTTCGATCTAAATAGTTTCTAACCTAGCAAAAAGAACAAACGGTGATCTTTTTCAGGTCTATAGCAAAAAGTAAAAAAGTTTTTTTTTTATGTTTGCCGAATTTAGTTTGGTATTTACGTCTTTGGGTATTAAGGAATTTGGGACGTTAGATAAATAAAATGTAACCTTTATGTAACTCAAATAGGATTATTTTGTTGTATGTATATTTTTTACCGTAAGACCCTGTCTGAGATAGGTACGGGTTAGAAAAGATGAGTTTAATTTAAGGCGCAGATACCCCTCAGCAGCTGATTTTAAAATTTGTTGAACGATTGTTGAACCAACTTTTTTTTTGTAATAAATGTAAAGATCATATATAAGTTTTATTACAGAACTATTTTTAGTTTTTTCTTCGCTATGACTACAAAGTAATATTAAAACAAAAACTATTTTTTTTAATGCTGATTTTTTTGACTTTTGTCCTATTCATCTTGTTATTATCGTCAATGTATTGATGAATATATCAAACCTATCGAACCCTAAAAGTTATCCTGCTTGCTTCGTACAGTTATGTACGAAGCAAGCACAAAACTACAAAAAAACGCCCCAATAAATGTGCTTCGCGCAATAGACCTGACCTAGTTGGAAAATGTTCTAGCTGAAAATTGACGTACATGGAATCTGACCTACTTGGAATCTGACGTCCATTACCGCTTTCGTTTCTAGCAATCAAGTTCTGAGAAATTTTCTATGTCTAACTAGATTCCAATTAGAATTGGTTAGTAATGTTGTTTTCTTGTTCTAATTTAGTATTAGATTCGTATTAGTTTCTTAATTTGATACTTAGACACTGAGACTGAGAAAAGTAAATTTGTAAGGGAACTTTTGAACAAAGTTGACATTGTTGTATAATTACGTAATTTGAAAACATAAATTTAAGTTTCGGATATATTTTAATTATTTTACATTGGTCAAATATAAGCGTAAAACTAATATTTCTGTTTGAATTGTGAAAATCGATCGACGCATTTAAGAGATATTTACTGTAGAATTAGTGTAAGGATAATGCACCGAGTTAATATTTTCACGTTTCTAATTATATAATATAGATATATAAGTGATTAATATTATTAAGGGATATGAAAAAATATGAGTAACATAAAATTTAAGGATTTTATGCATACATTTTGTGGTATCTAATGAAGTTTTTTGGTATCCAAAGTCGAAGTTGCGCGCCAATCGTGTCTGTTTACTTTTTATTTTACACCCAATGAGATTTTATATATAACATCATTGTTTACACCAATATCACCTACCCATATGTAAAAACGATGACATTATGACAATTATTTTTCTAAATGTACCCGATAAACAACATTATATGACCCGGTCCAATAACACCTAATATTTATTAAGACTACTTTATTTATGCTCAGAACTTCCAAATCGTTTATCAAGTATATTATCGAAATTAGCCTTTATGAATCCTTTATCAATCGTGACTAAATAAAATTTGCTAATTTTTGGATATTTTTAGTCAATTCACGTGA
This sequence comes from Orthosia cruda, assembly GCA_964057195.1. Classification (NCBI taxonomy): domain Eukaryota; kingdom Metazoa; phylum Arthropoda; class Insecta; order Lepidoptera; family Noctuidae; genus Orthosia; species Orthosia cruda. The sequence goes on from OZ059830.1 coordinate 39,326,499, forward strand.
AGGATACTGTACTATCGTAAAATTCCATGAGCATTATAACGTCACCAACATGGCGACTATATGTAACACGTTCGTAGTCAGGTGGTTCTTTTTAAAATTTTATCGATTTTAAATTGCTTGTATTTAATTGAAAAAATATTTAAGAGGTTTACACAACGACAAGTTAATTTAAACTATGTAAATATTTAGAATACATAAAAAATATCGATATTTATTTATTTTAACAACTAAATTTATTTGGAAAAATATATTAATATGTTACATTAGACCATTTCCTTGATCTAAGAAAATTTTGATTTTTATTCGTACAACAGTGTAATAAATTTGTAAAGTTGCGTCTAACATGGAGAAAAACACGTCAATCGCACCAAAATCGCTACTTTAATGCAATTGTCACCATCTCAAAGACAATTTAATTATCTACATTTTGATATAAGGCATTTTTTTTAAGAGTCATAGAATAAACATCGTTAGCAACTGTCGTCGTCTTAATAAGACATAGTTACACCTTATTCAGCACCAGAGTGCTAGAGGAAAAACTTCATAAAAACCAAACGTGTTAGTTAATGTCACCGTTTTTCATAGCGGTTAATGGCCAGCGACAATTCTAACCATGTCTATAACAACTGAAACAAAAAATATACATTATGCCACCCCCACACGCTTGTTGTTTGCCACAAACAGAGGCGAACGCCAAACACTGACCACAATAATCCAACACAAACACGGCTTCCACAGGCTTGGCAAACGTGCTAGTATATTCTGGATTGGCAAAAATGGCAGACGAAGAGCTTATTGTGGCAGCGATTACTTTCAGGTTAAACTACTCAGACCAATCAGACATTTTTCCTTACAATTTAGCTTAGGATACACAAAATGACACGATTCGTATATTTGACCACCACTATTAACTCCGTCCGCCACCCGCAAGCTCGCGTTAGCTACTGAACTAACAAGCATCTGGATACATTGCAAACACGTTTGTCAAATACCCTTTGTGTTTGTGCATAAAAACCGACATCGATGCCGAACACCGGCGAACACAAACAAAAACAGGCAAACACGTTTGTGTTTGCACCCATCCACACGTTCGTGTTTATTGTTTTGTGTTTGCCATTGTTCACCAAGCGTGTGGAGGCGGCTTTACGATTGGAGCATAGAAATATGATTGGAGTCTTTGGGTGCTATCAGCGAGAGCGTGACAAATACATGCGCTGTGGTACATCTATAAAAAAGGTTGGGATACACATTGAGCTCATCTTTGCTCGCTTTGCTTGACATCTGAAAAGAAAGCACAATTCACTGCTGGACATAATATGCCTCTGTCTTAAGGCGCATATACCCCACAATAGCTGATTACAAAATGAGAATCACGTCTAAAAGGCCAGACGTAATTTTTTGAAAAAAATATACTATGTTGCATGAGACCATTTCCTTAATAATTTGATCTAAGAAAATTTTGAGTTTTGTTCGTACAAAGCGCAACTAATTTGTAAAGTTATGTCTAACACGGAGAAAAAAACAACAATCGCACCAAAAACTCAGGGCGTATTTTATTTTTTTTACTAGTACTACTCACCAGGTCATCGATTTCCTTGTGTGGATGTTTCCTCAAAATGCATACAAAACGGCTAAAATATTTCAGTTAAGGTGTCACACTAACCTAAAATAAATGTTGACTCGAAACCAATAAAAATCTGGTCATTATATTGATTTTATATAGCAGAACTGAGCGGGGGCTGTCATAACAAACTGTTGGATGTAGCGAGGCGAGCCGCAGCTGGTACAATAGACCCTGCTTTGGCCATGAGAGTAGCGTATTTTTTAACGCTTTTTGTACCTAAAGAAAGAACCAAGATAGTTAAGAAACACTGGCGTAATTTTTTACGCAAGATTGCTATACGTTCGGACACTTTTCCATCTCTGAAATAGGTTTATTATTATATATATATTACTTAATTTGAAGCTGTTACTGAATTGAGCTAAGTCAGTCTGAGAGGAATGCACGTTGGTATTTTTTTCCTATGTTTCTCTAAAGCGACATAATAGATTAAACAATTCTTTGTTTGTCTAAAATATAGCTTACTTGAAATAAAGTTATCAAAATTGCGCTTTTTATATCATAGCGTGGTAAACAAGCAAGAATCGCTGATAAGAAGTGGTCACCACCACCTATGAAAAACTGCAATACCAGGGTTACCTCAGGTCCAGGTTACCCGGTGGGTACCCACATTGTCAAGGCGGTCGAGCTCAAAAGCCCGAGGCATAATTTTATTGGTCACCCACGGTGAAGCGAAGAGAAACCCAAGGAGGAGCCGCTCATCAGGGCTATTGGCGATAAGCCGAGGACGTAGCGGTCAACAAGTAGGTGCCGCCTGGACGACATCGCAATACAGCAGTGATGTTGTATGGGGCCTCACATACCCATATGACATCGCGGCTGCGGAGCGGAGTGCCGCCGGTATTGTGGTGCGCCGTTCGCCCTTCCTTCCGCGGCCTGGACGGTGTCACCACCGTCTGATGGCGGACGCGGTACGGCCGCAGGGGTGTAGGAGTGTCGGTATAGCGTTGACCTCTCTCCGTGTACCCTGTGCCCGAATAATGGTAGGTGGCGGGGCCGTTGAACTTGACCCGTCACAAGGGGATCAAGGGTGCCATACACGGAGTCGTTTGGCACTGATGTGCTAGTTTGGTCCCTGGGGTGGTCACGGCGTATAGTGTGTTCTTGTGCGCCAGTGATGCGGTGTACTTCTCAGAGGTGGTTATGGTGACAAAAAGCCGCGGCTGGTTCACGGTGAGTGCTAACGCGTACCCGTGTTCCCGCTATAAGCGGCACAGGAAACACCGTGGAGTTTTAGTGGGTTGGTGTTCCACATAACTGCACTATCTTCCCGTGGTAGTGCAGTATGCATGAGCAACTCTAAACGTAAAAACAGCTTCACCATAGGTGTGTTGATACCGTTTTTAAAGAGGACGCTCTTTAATTTTTGTTTTTTTTGCAGTCCATGTCGTAACTTCGTGGAAATACTTCAGGAGGGATTCCAATTTAAATTTTGCATGAAGCTGCTTTAATAATAATATATATTTTTTTTCCCCATCGCAATATCTTTACGTTGACGTAGTGTTGGGTCTTGCGTGCTTCAATAACCCTAGGCCTGTGCCGGTAGTCTCTATTTTGCCGAAACATGCCTAGGGTGAGGGGCCAAACTAAGAGATATAAATCCGCATGGCAGCTTTGTGGCGAGCTGATGGGCTGTGGCGACTTACGGACCTGATCTCCAGGGAGAAGTCTTGGCCCTCTTCTCCGGCTTGCCTTTATTGGTGGGTCGAAGTAACCACTGACAGAGCCCCGACCTCTCTCTCTTGCCTTAATTGACTGGCTTGAGTAGAGATTCGCAAAAGTAAACGTGCTCGAAGGAAGGAAGTTAACCCAGTAAGATGCTGGTGCAGGGATCTTGACCGTACTTTCGGGATTGTCCTGATAGCCGTGGTATGCCTCTCCACTCCTCAAGCAACTCCGTATGTGTTGTCTACTTGGCACTACGTCATTTAAGTGATGGCAACCATTTATGGGGGCCTTGAGTGTGCAAGTCACCCCCTGCCATTTTAATAGCAATCCCACCGCACTATTCCCAAACCGCTGCAACTCCTGAAAAGCAGAATCAACAGTGGCGACCACCAAAAAAACGCCGAGGCAATAAAGCAAGCAATTAGCCATTGGCCTGGCCACTTTATAGCAGTTTAGATCAACAGTGGTCAGGCAGGGGCCAATATTCATTCTATATTTTTAGGCAATCGATCCATTAAACCTCCCAAATCCATAGCCCAATATATTTGTCTTCATATTTAACAATAGTCCTGCATCAACCGAGGATTGTCCTTGGGTGCACTTACGTAGAGCGTACAGCGATAAACGTCGGTTGATTTCACATATCATGATACATATCTAAAAAGGCCTCTGCGAGTTGGCTTTGGCCCCTGGCACGCGTTTTAAAGTACCGGGACCTCAGAGTCCCGAGATTGTTAATGACATTAAAATTTATTTCAAATTCAGACAATTTTGGAGTCCGTTATTTGTTAATATAAAACACCTTGTAACTAATGTTAGTAATCAGTACATGACAAGAAAATAATTTGAAATAATTATAGGAATCCAAGCATAAATTAAATAAGACAAAACATAAATTAAAATATTTAGAAGTTTTCATTTCTGAAATGATTATTTTGTCAGCAGAAGGTATTACAGTACAAGAAAATAAAATTTACGTTGTGATAACATATTTTATTTACGACTATTAATTCTTCAACTTGCACAGAAATGTCTGCAAGTTTTTCATGATTTTATCTTGATTTTCCACGATATGTTGTTGTATCGCGTATAATTATTGTTGATTCCTTCTAGGGTCTGGTGTCCATCAGTGCAAAGTGACTGCTGCGCGGCTTGATGTACTGGCGATTGTACATAAAACAAATAACAAAACTTGCGTGAGAATAAACTAGAGCCCAGTGCACACCACACACACGAAATCTGCTATTTTTATTAATAAATGAAATTTTTCCCGAAAAAAGTGCAAACAAAGACGCTATAATTTTAAATGTAATCAATTCAGTGAATGCCGGGCGGGAAAATTCCACATTATAAAAGGTTTTTGATCGATCGATCGATTAGAGAACCCTAAAAATGTGAGTAATGTAGAAATGTGATCAACTATATAATTGTTATTCAGAAGTTAGTGTAATGAGATAACTCTTTTTCAAGTTATAGCTTAGTAACAAGAGATGTGTGCACTTTTATTCTGCATTATAAAGAAAAACAATCGATCGCCATTAAAAATCTTTGTAATTTACACTTACAAGTACGAGATCACCAAAATGCTTAATCTAACAAACTACAACATTTTAAACTCGATTCATGTTATTTTGTTGGATTAAAATTGCTAGTACTGGCTATTTCGTCAAAAGTACTTTTGTCAGACCTAATATGTATGTATGAAAATACAATTTTCTTAAAAATGGTATGTAATGTTGCCATAACATCTCTAAAAAGTATCCAGAAAGTGAATTCTACCGGAGACTTATTCACAACTGTCCAGTAAGAAGCGAGATTTTAAATTTGGAATTTCCTACTGTCCAGTAGGTAAGTATAGTATATTATGCAACTAGTGAATAAGTAGATGAATCACAAGTAAGTGAAGGATTCTAACGACTGAATCACGACCGTAGGGAGTGATTCATGATGATTGAATCACGAGCATAGCGAGCGAGTGATTCATGGCCCTCGATATAAATCCGTTTTATTCAAGAGTTGCATACTATATTTTATACCATGACTACGAGGAAAAAAAGAATGAAGCGAAAAGCACAAGGAATAATAATAAATAAATGGAGTTCCTTCAAAATGTACAAACAAATGTGAAACCCTGGCCCCTGAGCTAGGTAACAGCCCTTGTGTTTCAATTTCTATCTCTAACCCTATCTCTAACTCTATCTCTAACTCTATCTCTAACTCTAACTCTATCTCTATCTCTAACTTTATCTCTATCTCTATCTCTAACTCCATCTCTATTCTTACTCTATCTCTATCTCTATATCTGACTCTATCTCTAACTCCATCTCTATCTCTATCTGTAACTTTATCTCTAACACTAACTCTAACTCAAACTCTATCTAAGTTTGTATCGAATATTTTATGCGCAAGAAGGTTGTATAGCATTGAGATGGAGTTTGAATATTATATTGGTGTGTTCTACATTCAAGCTTTTTATTCACTGTTTTCAGTGAATAAAATAAGCTTTTTAGAGGGGGAATGGTATAAAGTATGTAATTTACTTACTGGACAATAGTAGGGATGGGTCCGACATATCAAAACGTAACTTATATCGGATATGTATTAGATATCATATCATATCGATATCTATGTCAAAATAACCGATATTGCAAAAACTGTATGTAATAAAAACCTTACTAGCGTGCGAGAACGAATAGGTCAAAAATTATAACCGTAACAATGCAAAAATAAAAACTACGAACAAAACGCAAATTTTACAAACTGTAGGAACCATATGCGCTACCTCTCTTTCTAAGTATTATTTCGCGTTCGTTGTTAGTATGCTCATCTAAATAACATGTTAACTTTTGCAAACTGTACTATTGATAGCGATATGAAACTTTATTTCGGTTACATAACAGTACCAGACACAAATTAGAGTTTAGCCATTATAACATGTTAATAGGAGGGAGGCACCAAATATATATCTATCTCTCTTTTTATGAGATAGATATATTTTCGAGTCCATTAATCAAGATGTATAGCAAACAAATATAAATAAATGCCCCCGGTAAATCGATCACAATATCTATCAGCAATTGCCCTAATACGAATGTAACCTAATAGCTATTTATTTATGTAACTGTTACGTTATTGTCAGTCTTTTAATACGAATGCCAGTTTTATAAATAGGTGGGCACGAGTTATTAAAAAACCAATAACGTACAGTTGCATATAAGATTTTATCTACGAAGGATGGAAAAAAACAGATATAAACAAATAAGTATTTTTAATAAAAACTTAACTACACACTGGCTATTGTTTATCCCGCGTCCACTTTTTATTTTATTTTTTTATTTAGTCTTTATTAGGTATAAGGCAAAGATCTTGTAGTCGCAACAGCCAAATAGTGATACTTTTGTTCTAAACTTGTTCCATTTTTAAAATCATCATTTGCAATGTCTCGATTTCGAAGTAATATTATAGGTACCTGGCTATATGTTCAGAATGCCTTTGCTTGTGTTTTAGAATTTATGACGATTCGCATAATGCAATCCGATGTCGTTATGTGTATCAAAATGAAACAGCTGTTAATTTTGTAATTCGAATATAACAAAACCGAAGTAGATAATAGCTATTTATGCAACTGTTACGTTATGGACGGTCTTTTAATACGAGTGCCATTTTTCGTTACAAGCGTAGCGCGTACCGAAATAGTTGGCCACGAGTTATTAAAAGACCAATAACGTACAGTTGCATACAAGATTTTATCTACGAAGGAAGGAATAAAACACAGATATAGACAAATAAGTATTTCAGGCAGTGTGTTCAAGGGGCTGAGGACAAACAGTTGACAATCGACATCTGAGGTTCTAAGCCACGCCCACTGTCATCGATAGTTTAGGGGAAACTTAAATTGGAGCGAAAAGTATTTGAAAATTAAATACACAAGGCCGACCACAGAGGCCCATATCATAAACGGACTCTTCCGATGGTTTTTTTTACAAAAATATAACCGCGCAAGTTCTTATTTCAAACTGGCTAGCATCTGACATCCGATCGTTCACTGTTATTTTGCCTATGAATGCAACCTTATTGCTACGAAAATAAAGATCACTAAAATATGTAATCTGGCTAGTGTCATACGAGTCTTTGCCGTGCAAATTGAATAAATATTATAATTATGTCTGCTTCTATGCGACTGCCACATATAAGAACACAGTACGTTACATTTTTTATATTGGTTTAATAGCTAGATAATTGTATTTATATTATTTTAATGAGTTTTACTATACTGAAATGGACTGTGCAATATTAAACTGGAAACTTTAAATTTGAATTGAGATTTGGTGTTTTCAGTAATCAATTTTATCATTATTTACAATAGGAAAGTCACATCAAATTGTAAAGACACCTTAAATTAGCAAATATCCAAAATTTACTAGGTTTGGAATTGTCTTTTTTAGGCATGTTTAAAATATGCAATAGAATGTATGACGCTATTAATATCATTTGTACAATTAGTAGGTTCATATTCCTTGTTTAGTATTCTCTTGAAATCTTAATATATCATTTAGTTACTAATACAAGATGACTTTCCGCTCTCCTGGAATATAATAATTACAAAGCACGTACTGGGTTTTGATATACATCAGCCCTCTGTGGTGAGGTCACGTGGTGCCGCTTTTCTGTATATTAGAGTTAAAAAACAAATAGACAGGGCGCAAAAAACACGGTCATGTAAACTTTATCTATCTATATAAATACAAAAAACCGGCCAAATGCGAGTTGCACTCGCGCACAAAGGTTCCGTAACATTATCGCAAAAAAACGGAATAGAACACGTATGTTGTATGGGAGCCCCACTTGTAAGACATCTTTTTCTCCTTACTCACCAGCCAGCTCAGGGGTAGGTATTCTGGATGAGACAATTGCAGGGATGACTTCGCATGAGGGTCGATAGAAGTTAAAGTCTTTATATTTGGTCAACTATTTTATTAATTCCCTGGCATCACTACTGCATCACAATTTTATATGTATCACACTTACTTGTGGATGGTATATAAACTACCCTTTTAAACTTAGCTTCAGATATGTGATATCACAACCAGCATCATTCCCTATGTGCCGAGTGCATCACGTATTTCACCAGCCGAAGTATCATGGGTGTCCGGAGCCTGTTGTTAAATGCTGTGTTGCTTTTCTCAATGCATGTAGTTGACCTTTTTTATTTTATTAATGAATATTTTAATTAATCCTAAGAAGCCCTGTCGATGGGAGAAAATGCGGTATTAGCATCATACGAGCACATGTCTCACAAGCATGAAAATATAGTTCAATTCCACAAATACTCACAGCGCTTGCTGGCACATTATTACTTTAAATTTAGGGCTAATTCCCTGTCTCGTCCGAGTCATTTTAATTTATCTCAGTTTCCTTTTCACCAAGATCAGATTTTTTTATTGCCTGTTCGGTATCCATTCGTAATGAAAAAGAAATGTCATTCTCGTCGGCCATAGACATTGAGAATTTTATTGACCCATTGAGATGTCATGTCTATATCTTCTTTAAATAATTATGTATACCAGAAATTAATAGGCTAGACATGTAGGAGATTGTGTGCTTGTTGAATTATATTAATGCACACAATATTTAACGGGTTTCGTAAAGAATTTACAATAATTCCGTCCCGATCTCAGCGCCATCTAGTCCCAAAGTGCCTCCACCACCTAGTGACACACCTAGGTAAAAAGGTACACTTGAGACACCAGATGTCGCCGGGAGTCGTCGCGGAAATATATTTGTTACACACTTAAATATTGATTTTGTTCTGTTTTTAGTATTTGTTGTTATAGCGGCATCAGAAATACACCATCTGTAAAAATGATAATTGCCTTGCTATCACGGTTCATGAGATACAGCCTTGTGACAGACCGACAGACAGACAGGGAGATAGATGGAATCCTAAAAATGCTGTATGTGATTGTAAGCGTCTCACAAGAGAACGGCTGAAACTATTTGTTGCTATTGTTTGTTATATATCAATCAATCAATCAATCATTTATTTGCTATAAGTATTGGTACAGTGTAGGTGTTTAAAGATAATATAGAAAGAAAGAAAATGTTTATATGCGCCAGGCACAACGAATGCCATAAAAAAACCGGCTAAGTGCGAGTCGGACTCGCGCACGAAGGGTTCCGTACTTGTTAAATTGTGGTTTACGATTTATGACGTATTTAAAAAAAAACTACTTACTTGATCTCGTTCAAACCAATTTTCTGTGGAAGTTTACATGGTAATGTACATCATATATTTTTTTTAGTTTTATCATTATCTTATTTTAGAAGATTCAGGGGGGGGGACACATTTTACCACTTTGGAAGTGTCTCTCACGCAAACTATTCAGTTTAGAGTTAGAGTTTTCCTATCCATAGATACCCCACATGTACAGGTAGGATGAAAAAAAAATTGAGATTCAGTTTTTTTCTATTTTTGTTTGAAAATCTTAATGCGGTTCACAGAATACACCTACTTACCAAGTTTCAACAGCATAGTTCTTATAGTTTCGGAAAAAAGTGGCGCACATACGGATGGACAGACAGACAGACATGAAGAATCCATAAGGGTTCCGTTTTTTGCCTTTTGGCTAGGGAACCCTAAAAAGGAAAACATAAATACTAAAAACAGTGTATGCCTCACAACCACGTATATGTTACTGTAAAATCCGAACTGTTGTTTCAGTTTAAAAAAAAAAACTATGATCAAACTCATTATTTATCGGTAAAACAGATTTACCAAGTCTTACCGGTAAAAGTCTGAAATCATCATCATCATTACCTGCCCTTGTCCCATGTTACTTGGGGTCGGCGCAACACGTTTTCTTCTTCCATATCGTTCTGTCTCGCACCACGGTATAATTGACTCCCTTTTCTTTAATATCACTCCTCACAGTCCATCTATCTTTTCTTTGGCCGGCCCCTCCCTCTTCATCCATCCCCAATTAAATTCATAAGAGTACACCTAAGTCATTCCAGACATTCTTTTCCCGCACCGTCTAGAACCAGCCCTCACGGTACGCGTCCAAATCATCTCGGCACCTATTTCTGGACCGGCCTCAACGTTGCGTTCCACCTTCAAGATTGTGGAGGCTTGCCCAGCGCTCAATTTGCATGCTACTAACGTGAGCCGTAATGGCATTGGCCCATTTGAGCCGAACAGCCTTTTTACCCACGTCTATTATGCCCGTTTGGGAACACAGCGTGTTCCGTATTCGGTCTGTTCTTTTTACATCCAGAATGCTGCGTAAATCTCTGGCAATCCCCAAATCTCCAATCCCTCCCTACCTAACCATTTTCGACCAATTTCTATCCTTCCTTTTCTATCCAAAGTGCTGGAAGCCTGTGCCCACAAGCAGCTTTCAGGGTTTGTTCATCGGAATAACCTTGTTAGCTCATTCCAGTCTGGATTCAGGCCGGGGCACAGTACTGCCTCTGCTCTCCTCAAAGTGACTGGCGACATTAGAGAAGCGATGGAGGATACCAAAGTTACTGTTTTGGTTTTGATTGATTTCTCCAATGCCTTTAATGCCGTCAGTCATGATATTCTCCTTTCTATCCTTTCACATCTTATGGTTTCTTCCGAGGCCCTGGAATGGTTCTCTTCCTATCTTCGGGGACGTCAGCAGTCGGTTCGCGTTGACGAGAGTTCATCGAGTTGGTGTGACCTAGCTGCTGGTGTTCCGCAAGGCGGTATTCTTTCTCCATTGTTATTCTCCATCTTCATAAATTTTATAACTCACTGTCTTCGGTGTTCGTATCATCTTTATGCCGATGACCTTCAACTGTATGCATCTGCGCGGGTGGAGGGTTTGTCGGACGCTATAGGCGATGTGAACCGGGACTTAGTCGCTGTCAAGAACTGGTCTGATAGATTTGGGGTGTCTGTAAACCCCTCAAAATGTCAGGCCATTGTGATCGGGAGCTCTCGCATGATGGGTCGGGTGGGGATTAGCTCTCTTCCTCCTATTATTTTTAATGGTACCGTTATCCCCATCAGCCCTAGTGTAAAAGATCTCGGTCTACATCTTGACTCGACGCTGGGATGGCAAAGTCAGGTTTCAAGTATCAGTCAAAGAGTCAACGGGACCTTGCGTTGCCTGTATCGTCTGAGAAACTTTCTGCCTGCAAAAACGAAGGCTATGTTTGTGCAGACTTTAATCTTCCCTATAATCGACTATGGTGATGTGTGCTACTTTGACCTGAACGCGGTATTCCTGGATAAGCTAGATAGGCTCCTAAACAACTGCTTCAGGTTCATATTCAACCTGAGGAAATATGACCATGTGTCGAACTGTAGATCTCAGCTCAAATGGATGCCCATTCGGCAGAGGCGAAATTTACGCGCTTTGACCACGCTCTTCTCTCTACTCAACTCTCCCACCCCTCCTTCTTATCTCATCTCTCACTTTCAGTATCTGTGTACTTCACACGCTAGGAATCTGCGTTCGTCTAACAATCTTCTCTTGCTTTGTCCTTCTCATACTTCTGATTTTATTCATTCTTCTTTTCATATTCAGTCCATTCTTCTCTGGAATGCGCTTCCTCTCGATATCAGGACGGCCACCAGTCAATATGCATTTAAGCGGAAGCTGCGACATTATTTTCTGAACCATTAGCAGAGTCGTCTCAATCTCCTTTCTATTAATTTATATATGTATATATATATAAAGGTATTTATTATAGTAAATATATATGTATGTTTATTTTAACTACAATATATATATATATATATTGTTATTCAATTTAATTTCTAAATTTTTATGCACCTGCCATGTTATCTCTCCACCACCCTTGGTTGACTGGTAGAGAATGCCTCAGGCATTAAGTCCGCCTATGTATCTGTATGTTGCATGAAATTTTAAATAAATAAATAAATAAATGTAAGTCTTTGAGTTTACTCTCCAGGGTGATCGGCGGATTTTTTGTTAATAAATAAGAATTGTCAGTGCCGATTTGGCAAAATGATAAGATCAATTAATAATTAGCTTAACAATATTAATAGACTAACTAACTATTATTGTAGCCCGTTGTTGCAATTGGGATAGTTAATTGCGAGAAATACAGGACTGATCAATGATTCTTGGTGTGCTTTATGTCCACATGTGGACGATTTTTGGTTGAAACGACGAAAAATGTCAAATTCGTGAGAAATAGATTATCATTTCTCACGAATTTGAAATTTTTTGGTCAGTTCTAGGTGCCGTATGTTAGAAAGAAACAAAGATTGAAACAAATGGATACGAAGAATTTTATTAGTTCTGTCATTTCGAGACACTGCCAGCGTGGTTGGTACGACCATTCCATGTTCTGTGTTTTTTGCTTCTATTGTTTTCACATGAACGAAGAAGGTTAAAATAGTATTCGACCTTACCTATATTTTAAATATTGTTTAATTCAAATTGAGATAACATTTGTTGTATTTTCAAAGAGGTTCAAATACTTTTTAGTTATGGACTTAGTAAGTAAACTAAACGTCGTGAGTCGTTTATAATACAACAAAAATATAGATGCCAGTGACAGCGGTAGTGCCAAAAAATAAAAATAATACAGACTTTGACAATATTACTTGTGATTTCGTTAGTTCCAATTAAAGCCACCAGGCTACATGATCTGGCTGCATTTTACCTGATATTTTTTTGACAGATTGAATTGACGAGAAATAAATTGAATATTATTTTTGCTTTTTGCGGAAAAAAGCGACATACGTCCACCTAGCAACGCCGCAAAGCGGTCACTGTCGAATTGCACTGGATGGAAAGAGAAGCACGATGGAATTTGTATAGACTTTTTTAAAAAACATAATAATATGAATTACTTAAAAATAATAAATGAAAGTTCAATATATAAGACAATGAAGTTTTGCGTCCTTTTATGATACGTTATTGGTGTTAATTGTACAAATGTACGCTGGTCAGTATTACCGGAAAAATCTTTTGAAGATCACGGTAAGAGGTTACTTTGCCATTCAATTGTATCGAGGTTTTTGTGCGTAAACGTGTTTCGGCCACAACAAAGTTTTCGGAAATATGATCAAGATTAACATATCTTTTTTCTGCTGCCACATATTCAATAGATTTGGCTAAAAAACGTTTAAAAGAAAGCCCATTTTGAGTATTCAGCCCCTTAAGTATTTCATTTCTCTTACATGTCTTGATTTTTCTGGTAGTAAATTATTTGTAGCCGCAACTGCTCTATTTGTTATATCTGGTGGAGTATTTTCACATTTTTCACTTGATGTTCAAGACATTTTTAATAAAATTTGAAATAAAATTTCACTCAGAAAATATTTCGCGCGTCCACTTTATTTTTATTTTTTTTATTTATTCTTTATTAGGTATAAGGCAAACATCTTCAAGCCGCAACAGCCAAATAGTTTACGATACTTTTGTTCTAAACTTGTTCCATTTTTAAAACCATCAATTACATTGTCTCGATTTTGAAGTAATATTCTAGGTACCTGGCTGTATGTTCAGAATGTCTTTGCTTGTGTTTTAGAGTTTATGACGATTCGCATAATGCAACCCGATGTCGTTATGGGTATCATAATGAAACCGCTGTCAGTTTTGTAATTCGAATATAACGAAACCGTAGTAGATAAAATATTAATTAAACGAAGTTGTTGTTAAATTATCTTTCATTTTTACCCGACTGCGGAGGGGGGTAATGTGTTTATCAGTCTATGTATGTATGTATGTAAGTATGTATGTATGTATGTTTGTTCCTATGTGGCGTTCTAGAGACCAAACGCGTTGGCCGATATTGATGATTCTTACGTCAATCGCTTCCTCTTAACCCTGCGAGTGTCACTGGCTACATAAAAATAGGAAAAAAAAAATGGCGGATTTTGGGCGCCATTTTGTGAGCGAAAAAATTTTTTTTTTCTTCCATACCGATCGTGTGGGGTATCAAAATAAAGGGTTTTAAGAGGTGATTACAAAAATATGTAACATTTATATGTCTAAATGTACCCAATTAAAAAAAAAAATTAAAAAGTTGTAAATAAAAAAAGTTAATTAAAAAAAATAAAAAACCCCGACTGCTTAAAAAGCGAACTTAAAAGACGTAAACAAGAAGAAAATCATGCAGTGCAGTCGGAGAATACACCTGGTTTTGGTCAGCCAGCTCGCGAATATGCATCCTCCGGCATGTTTAATGGTCTCATAGTCATATTAAAGCGAGGTGTTTCTTGAAGTGTATCTAACTATGTGTGGGTGTCCAACACTACCACCCTACCAGGGATTTAGTTTTTATCAAGACATGGTCTAGACAGTTATTCAACATTGTCGGGAGCGTGTAGGCAGGCAGTAAGCCATGAGTTGTTGTCAGGGTTAAATGCTCATCCGAATTTCGATCAGCATTACCAGGTGTGATAAGCCCCTTATAGACCATATTAAAATAGTAGGTTAAAAACAATGATATTCAAATAAACAGATTCGTTATACACTCACAAAACAATTTAAAAAAGTGTTCCGCACTCACACTTTTCATTCATCTGACATTTCAATACAAGTCGAAAGGGATGGCTTGATAAAACCAACAAAAAAAAAGAGACAGCTAGTGTTTGTCACTTGCGTGTGAATGTAAACACACATTATTCTGACCACCAATGTTGTTATCCTTTTCTAACCTCCAAATATCAGAATATTAGGAAAAAAATGAAATAAATTAGTAAATTGAGGCGTATTGCGTACTTACATACGGTATGAGATCCCTTCTATTTATGAACTTTGGTATCATAATTGGTACAATTTGTAAATACACACGCTGGCATTTTTTTATTTTGTTTTTGTTTCAACAAAGCGTACCGCTCTTCGCCATGCGTGACATAAACTAAAGACTAAAGGTCACAGTTGTGATCTATTCGAGTCTTCACAATGCGCACGCTCATAACATATCTGTTTATTTGAATATCATTGGTAAAAAAGCAAAAAAAGTTAATTAGAAAAATCAGAAAACCCGACTGCTTACAAAGCGAACTAATAAGACATAACCAAGAACAAATTCATATATTAGCGAGCTGGCTGACCAAAACCAGATGTGTCTTCCGACTGCACAGCATGATTTTATTATATTATTTTAAATTAAGTTTTTAATTTACAACTTTTTAGTTATTTTTTTTTTAGAATAAGGTACATTTAAACATAAACTGTGATATATTTTTGAAATCAATATACTCAATCTCTCAAAACCCTTTGTTTTGATACCCCATACGATGAGTTTGGAAGAGAAAAAAAAGGCTCCCACAAAATGGCGAACAAAATCCGCCATTTCTTTCTTTTCCAATTTTAATGTAGCCAGTGACACTTGCATGATTAAGACGAATCGATTGACGTAAGAATCATCAAAATCGGCCAACGCATTTGGTCTCTAGAACGCCACTATATGATAAACACATTACCCTCCTTCGGCAGTCCGGTAAAAATTACTTCTTTGCCTTAACGAGAATATCTAAATCTACGTGGGGTCTTTTTTAACTTTAAAGACTATTTATGGGGCTAATTACTTGGGTTGTATTTATTTATTTATAATAAGCATATCAACAACACTGTCACTTACAATTCATATAAAATAACATCTAAAATCGACATTTCAGTAACCATGCAAATAACAGGGAATGCACATAATGTATGTGCTATGGGGCGCCTGTTTGGGCTGATAGGGCCACAAGGCCGACCTTGAAGTGCAGCGACGTGCTGCAATGTACTATTCCGCACGAGAGACCATGGACGCGAATTTTTTACGCGGAGTGACCGTGAGAAAATCTCTAGATTATTTAAACCACATATTGACGTCTGGGAGAAACTTTTATCCGAGTGGCAATGTAGGTGGGATAATTCCATCAAGGGCCGACACCTCCACCAATTCTTTCCATCCGTTCGGGTGCGGCTGGACAGGACGTGGCTAGAGGTGAATCACTGTGTTGCCCAATTTCTCACAGGGCATGGTAACTTTAGAAGTAATTTATTTTCCTTTAAGCTCGTTGCCTCGCCTCTGTGTCAGTGTTCTACATCTGACTGCGAATATGTACAATCTGCACGTCATATCTTGTGGGTGTGTATTCTTTGGCAGAATTTTTTTTATTTTTATTAACGCAATATTATGTTGAATAATGTGCAGGCTGCATCAGGAGTAGTTTTCTATACGGACCTTGTAGAAACTAAAACAAATTTCCGTGAGTTCGAGCTTTTTTGCCATACCTATTATTGAAAACAAATTAGTAGCTGACAATGTTAGGACCCATTAATATTAATGCAAATATTTATCCGTGGTGCTAGGCAACTGGGCTTATTCCAGTTGTAAACGACCCTTTGTGCCTATTGGCATTTTTTGTTCTGTCTCCTGCTTGTTTTAGAGGGAACTAGATTTTTTATTTTTTTTTCTTTCTATTATATATTTTCTGATTAATTTCGTTGTGGCATCCAAGACAGTTAAATTCATTCTCCTTGCTTCATTGCCTCGGCGCTTTTCTGGTTCTCGCCACTGTTGTTCAGGCTTTCGGGAGTTGCAGTGGTTTGGGAATAGTGCGGTGGGATTGACAAAATAGAAAAAAAAAACACCTTTATGCATGACATTATTTTCGGACTTTACTGATGATATTATTTAAAAAATTAGCAAGGTTTAAATTGGATGGGGACCGATAAACTGCAGTTATAGCTGTGTTATTATAGAAATTATCAAGAAGTTTGCATCGGATATGAAAGATTCATGTGTAGTACAATTAATTGTGTTTTTAATGTAAATTATAACTCCGTCATTTAATATTGGGTTGTTTTTATTCATTTAGATGGTGGAATGTGACCCGAAACCTGCAACCAATATTCTGTAAGAAAATCAAAATCAACTTTCGTTGCGGTTATCATGGTGACAAATTGACAATATTCTTATTTATGCCCCTAATGTTAACATATATGCATTGTACTCTTACACTGGTATGTATAAGTTAGACATTGATCAGGTGTGCATGTAAAGGACTCAGCGAAAAAATCGGTGTCTATTTCATGAGAAATTTGATCAATATAAAGACTTAAAATACACTGTACCTTGCCTTTTACTATATTAGTATGGAAAGTTCATACAAATGCAAATTTTAGACGTTGCTAGATTAAACATTCTACAATTAGACACACAAAGGTATTTCAACAAGGGTATTTTTAAGACAAGCAAATAGCGAGACTGCGCTTCAGAATTTATAATCCAGTCGTCTGCTCGATTCACACGATAAATGCCAAAGCAACAATGGTATTACGTGTGTATTACATTTAATCTACCTTTGGCAACGAGATACTTAACAAGAATCTACAGAAAATATACAGAAAAATTAAACGTATTTTGTTGAAAATAACAAGTAAAAATTAAAAATTGCCAAAAACTCCGACAATTTCTTTAATTTCATACTTCTTGAACTACATAATTTATCTATTATAAGATACGCTTCGATCAATCTATCGAACACTTAATTATGACACGATATCTTGCGAAAATACCCCGATTCAAACAGTAAAACGCCCATAAATTTTGAAAAGCTGAACCGATTTTCATCAAACATAGCTAAGAAAACTCCTGGTAAAAAAAACTAAATCAAAATCGGTTCATCCGTTTAGGATCTTTGATGCCACAGACAGATACACAAAGGACCACACGTGAAAAATGAGCTCGTCCTTTCGAGCCATATCTCATCACTTCCAAGAAATTGATCCTCATTAGCGACACTATTGGATGGTTTACAGCAACCGAAAGCATACAGCGAGAGTTTATTTTTTTAAATCAACAAATTCCCCTTGTCTGTATAAGAAGAGGCCTGTGCGCAGCAGTGAAACAGTTAATGGCAACTATAATCCCGGGTAAAAAGTCCCGTGTAGACTGTCGACTGTGGTCTACCCGGGACCACGGTCGTTGCAACACGGCCGAAACGTCGGGTGAAATAGGTAAATAAATGAATCGAAATCATCGCGTTAAATACCCGTGGTATATTGTTTCTCAATTATGAAACGCGAAAGTTTTAAAGTTAATATAATAGGTTTAGGTTCTAGGCACCTTTGAGTGTTTTTTTGCTATTCCTCACAGTTTCGGATTCGGCTATATTACCTTGAATTCATAAATAAAAATCTTATATACGAATTCCAAGTTGAGCGAATTTGAAAATTCAAATTCAAATTCAAATTCATTTATTTGTCCGAACATGGTACAATACAAGGTCTCAAATAACATAAAGGTCTCATCACATTCTGCCACATGGGGCGTGCAAATTTCAGGTACACAAAATAAATCATTACAATGCAAAAATAGAAATATCAGGCTAGAGTTGATACAATTACATGAAAATATTAATGTTACAATAAAAGGCATGTCAGAGTCAGTAAATATTATTATGTCAAAAATAAATAATAATTAAAAAAAATGTCAATTTCAAAATGGAATGTCAAGCTATCTGTTATAAAAAAGAGATTACAATTAGATTATAATGTCAAAGTATCATTTAAAAAGTCGTTTACATTGTAATAACACTTTTTACATAGTAACTCTTTAAGCTCCTTTTTAAACCCATTTAAATTTAACTGTTTAATTTGCTTTGGGATTTTGTTAAAAACTTGCGGAGCTAAACAAAACATGCTTTTCCACATTAACGCTGTTTTTGCTCTACGTCCGCGCAGCATATCATTTCGCCTGTTACGTTTTACTGTATCTGATAGGTTGGGAAAAAGGTGTGAATTCAGCTTGACAAATAAGGCAGTTTCATAAATATACATAGACGGCAGTGTCAAAATTTTGTATTTCTTAAAAAACGGTTCACAACTGTCCGTTACTTGTAGCCTGAACATGGCTCTTATGGATCGCTTTTGCGCTTTAAAAGCGGTTTCCCTATTTGTGGAGTTACCCCAAAATATAAGACCATATCTTAGCACAGACGCTACAATACCATGGTACGCTGTAAGTAGTGTATCAATGTTAACTGTGGGGGCAAGTTTATATAATGCATAAGATGAGCTGCTAATTTTCTTACAAAGCGCTTCAATATGATCCTTCCAATTGAGGTGCCTGTCAATTACCAAACCTAGAAATTTTGCACTATTGACATCTTGAATTTTGATATTCTTAACAATTGAGAAGTGATTAGATGTCATATTTGCATGGCATTTAAATAACAAATGAACCCATTCGGGCCCACGCACGCTTTAGTTTCCATGCATATATGACATTTAACTACTTCATGACATTTATATTCAAAATTCGCTCTGACGCAGCCCACACGATGAAAATCGTAATTGAAAACGCACAGCGTAAACCACAGGATCTACAAGCTGGTTTCGCTTAGATCTTCTTTATATAATGAAGGTGAGCATGAAGTAAAATTCATCTCCGTAGGAATTATAATCCATAACATAACATTAGAAATTTTTACCACCCCTTTTTACAGTCCGTTCAACCGATTTTGAGTTCTATCCCGTAAATATAAGGATGGCATAAAAAGCATAAACCCGTTACCAAAATTAACTGTTTGATACAGCTCCCTTTTGTCATATCACCAACGCAATAGAAGTCAAAATCGGTTTAACGGGCTGAAAAATGGCATTATTAAAATGTCTAATGTTATCCCAAATAGAGTATCAGCTTGTAATAATATAAAATAATAGTACCAGCCAGTAAGATACTCATGAAAACCTAATAAAAAGTTATCTTCAGACCAAATGCTTCTAATTAGACAGAGATTAGCGACAGTACAAACATTATTATTTTTTTTTTTTTATACATATACATACATACACTTCGGAATTATTTCCTTTGGAGTCGGCAGAAACCCTCTTGATATAATCTTTTGTACTCTTTTGGTTTCGTATAGGTACGTTCAAGCATTGCATCTAGACATTTACTTCGCCTGCTATTACGTCTTGTGTTTTCTGATTTAGGGTTCCGTACCCAAAAATTAAAAATGGGACCCTATTACTAAGACTCCACGATCCGTCTGTCTGTCTGTCTGTCCGTCTGTCACTAGGCTGTATCTTATGAACCATGATAGCTAGAAAGTTGAAATTTTCACAGATAAGTATTTCTGTTGCCATTAAACAAATTCAAAAAACAAAATAAAATAAATAATTAATAATTCAATGGGACTCCGATACAAGAAACGTGTTTTTTTGCCGTTTTTTTGCAATAATGGTACAGAACACTTTGTGCGGCAGTCGGACTCGCACCTGGCCGATTTTTTTTTTGTAACCCCACTCTCGGAATTTCTCCTGTATCGTGGGTGCATTTACAAACATATAAACTCACGTACACAAACAACCAGACCGCAACAAATGCAGGTCATACAAATATTTGTTCCGTGCGGGAATCGAACCCGAGATACGCAGCCCAGCCGAACGCTTAACCACTGCGTCAACAGTGTCTTCATTTTCATTTTACTTTTTGCTCAGCCCCTAAGGATCCTTAACCTTAACCTTCCTTAAAGCGCTATATACGCCCCATGCGCCCGCTCAATGCCAAAATATTAATATTGAACCTCCTTTTGAACAGTTTTGTTTGCAAAATATTATTTGATTTACGTATGCTATGTTAGTTATGAAGAAATTCCAGCCATCAATTTTCTCTGTTAAATTATTTTAAAATATCCAAGTCGTTTTGGAGGAGTTTTCAAAAGTTGCGAAAAAATATCGTGTTGTTAATTATTTTTTTAAAGCAAAACTATTAGTTACACGATAAAACCTTATGTTCATGTACATGAATCAATAATAGGTATATATTTTTTTCAAACCTTTTAACCTAGCCGTCACTAAGAAGTATGCTTTAGAAAGTTACCGTTTTACGGCACTAAAGGGTATGTCGGCCCTTAACAAGGTATATTAAAAATCCCCCCGACACAAGTACCTCTCTAAACTAAATAATTCATCTAGAAGTATATATTATACGCTTCGAGCGACAATCCATCGAAACACGTTACTAGAACAAAATATCTTGCGAAAATACCCGATTCAAAAATTAAATGCGCATAACTTTTGAACGACAGGACCGATTTTCATCAAACATAGCTTAAAACACTCTCGATAAACCAAATAAAAAAAAAAAAAAAATGGTTCATCCGTTTAGGACCTATGATGCCACAGGCAAATACACAGATACGCGTCCAAATTATTACTTCCCTCTTTTTCCGTCGGGGGTTAAAAATTAGTCTTTCAAACTATTGCGTTCTAATAAAATAATCAACTGTTCAGCGTTGATAAGCATGCATAATAATAAGATGTTAACAATATCAAAACATTAATTTCAGCAGTCAAAACATTCATTTTATTTTATCATAAGTCTACAAACTACCAACGTAGTACACCTACAAGCATTTAGCAGCACATTTGCATGCAACCGAGGTCTGTTAACAAAATTAGCAGTCTTGCCTGCTCTGCATTTGACTAACAGCGGTAGTATTTCGTACTTGACGTTTTATACTATTTTAACTTTGCTCTGAAAAGAGCAAAGGTTGGAAATTCGTGAGTCAACTACAGAATGTGTATCCACTCGAGTAAGTTCATGTCACTCATCTTTTTAATATTATAAAAGTGAAATTTTGAATGGATGTGTGTTTGTTACTTATACGAACAGACGGCGGTAAGCTGACGTCACGTGAAAGGTCTTACAGCTTTGCTATATTATTGTGAATAGCAAGAAAACCACTTCAGTGAAGACTCTATGAAAAGGGAAATAGTATTGAAGATTTTTTTCTTTGATGTTTATGTAGGAGTTAAGTAGGCAGAGAGATAAATTATTATAGTACAAATGTTCTATAGATATTTATATATTTTACTGCAGTCTACTTCGTGGCTGGCACGTTACACCGCGTCGGCGCGTCGACGAGTAAGCGATTAGCTATCGACTCTTTTCTCGCTGAAGAAACGTACAAAAAAGATATAAAGATACCGTGTCAATAAAAAAGACACATATAGTAATAGTTGATCGCTGGCTATTCACACTGCCGGCTAGATCGTCGCAGCGACAAGTCGTTTTTTTACATCGAAAATAACTTTAATAGCTCATGAGCTATTAAAGTTATTTTCGATGTAAAAAAAACGACTTTTCTACAGATTTATTATAATGTATTGGTTGATTATTTTACTACCACTATCTATATCCAACAAAAAAAAAATATTCGTATAAACTAACCTAAATCTCACACAACTTTGCACAAATTAAACCTGCTCTTAAAAATTCACCACTAATGCCGTACAATCAAACAGCAACTACATTAAAAAACTATAACAAGAAGTAAAAAACAAATTCCAACCAATAACTGCACGTGCACGGACTAATTATGGCAAAAAAGCAATATAGCTGTTCAATGATATACCCGAGGTTATAAAGCAGTTTGCTTATATTAACATATTTAAGAGTAATATCAAAAAACATGTATGTACCCTATAACGCCAACGCCCCAGGGGCAAATTTTAATATTATATTATTATTTAGAAGTAACTCTGTATCTCATTGTAAGTCATTTGAATTCACTCGCAATTTAATTAAGTATTCTTGGTTTACTTACTTAAATTATTATTATTTTCATTATAAAGCGCATGGACAAAGCTGCGTTAAGAATAATTTTAATTTGGTTGCATTAATAAAATACAAGTTGTAAAATGCCAAGTTGTTAATATATATGAATAATAGTTGTGAATTAATTAATGATCAGTTTTCAAAATTTAATACCAAATATTTTAAGGTATTCTAGAAACAATCTGTAGTCGTTGGACTTTTTTTGCTTTTAATGCGTCAGTTGCTATTTGGATTTCGGTTACAGATGATTTCTGTTATTAATAATATTGCTGTGAGCTAGAATAAATTTGATAAATTAACATTGAATATGTACGAGTATTCAACAGGTGGATCGATGACCTGGTGAAGGTTGCGGAGATCCGCTGTATGCAAGACGCACGGGACCGATCAATGTGGCGACGCTTGGGGGAGGCCTATGTCCAGCAGTGGACGTCTTTCGGCTGATATGATGATGAAGATGATATAATCAACTCTTACAGATGGACTGCATTTCAACTGTACGCTGACAGCAAATTTGGAATTTGAATGCAGTTAGTACGTCGTAAACGACGACTGCACGCCAACTGCACATCAACTGAAATCGGACTGCACGGTTGATTTGCAGTTTTATTGCAGTCGTACTAACTGTATTCAGACTGACTGTTTACAGTCGGAGTGCAGATGATATGCAGTCCGTCTGTCTAGAGCCTAAACGACACCGATTACAGAAAGCGAAAGATCACAGTAGCAATGATTAGAGAATTTACTACGTAAGCAGTAGTGTGGAAATACAGCACGGTCGAGATAAGTGAGCACTTGAAATGTCAAACGACCCCACTCCCCGGTACCCACGCGGCGCCCCGCGTTCGCCTATAGCGAGAGTCGATCGTCAGAATGAAATTATACTATCAATGTGTTAATTATTTATGTGACATGTATATATTTAAAAGATACGTTATTTAATATTCTACCATTTTTTAATAATGGTTAAGGTACTTCGATTAAAATTTCAGGATTTTATGGAAAAAAATTAAGCATAGACGGAAACCGTATATGAATTAACTTTTAATTTATGAGTAAAAACTGAAAAAAATAGAAAAATCATTTAATTTGTGTTTATGAACTTGAAGTTAGTAGTCTGAGAAAGCGCCCATAATGTTCATAACATATCGGCAACGATTCGGCATGCTCAGAACAAGGTTGTCAATGTCTTGCTGCGGAATATTCTCCCATGTCCTTCTGAGGTGCGCAAAAAGTTGATCTTCTGTAGCCAGATTTTCAGGAACTTCCTTCAGAGCTCTTCTTTGCAGCATATCCCACGCATGCTCAATGGGATTAAGATCTGGCGATTGAGGAGGCCCGTCTAAGGCCCTAACATTGTGTGTATGTAACCAAGCTGCTACCGTTCTCGCCGTGTGTGCCCGGGCATTGTCGTGCATGAGCAGCAAATCTTGCCCCATTTGTGTTCTGTGGGGCAAGATTACGGGCCCCAGCACCTGTTGGACCGTATCGTTCTGCCGTCATATTGCCCCGCACCCAAACGAGATCCGTCCGTCCTCCAAGACGAATTCCTGCCCAAACCATAATTGTTCCTCCTTGGTATGGGTGAACTTCCTGAGGGTTCTGAAGACGGCTCCATCTCCAAACACGCGTCCTTCGTGAATCTGGATGGAAACCGAACCTGGATTCACCCGTGAACAGCACATTGAACCATTGCTCACGGCCCCAGTCCACGTGGTTCCGAACCCATTCTAATCGTCGTCCACGATTGCCTCTCCGTAAAGGTGGGACCCGGAGTGGTCTACGAGAGCGTAGATTGCTTTCATGCAGTCGCCTTCTTACAGTTTGGTCACTCACAAGCACTAGGTGTTCCACTAGCAGCCTTTGGACCAATTGAGTCGCCGTTGCATTTGGTTGAGCTCGCGCAGTAATTTGCAAAAATCGGTCTTGTCTGGGGGTAGTGATGCGACTTGGCCCCCGGTGCCTCTCCGCTACTTCACCTGTGGCACGACAGCGTGTCCACAATCTTGAAATTACATTTTGGTGGGTCCCTATGGCCTCAGCAACATTACGCTGAACAGACCCAGCTTCCAGCATTCCCACAGCTCATAACATCTCCGCCCTCGTCAAATGTTGGCGTTGCATGGCTACAATACCTGAATTTTAACTTTATCTTTCGTTTAAAAATGAAAAAAAACTGTAACTAAAGGTAATTCGTATTGTTTTCTAAATTTCGCACAAATGAAAATTCTCTCTCCTACACATCAAGACATTTTTATGCCACAGAAACAAAAGAATTTTAAAAAATTTGAATTTGGTATTAGTCTGAGATAAATTACAAACAAATCGGTGTATAAAAGATTCCAATGCGGCCAGTACTTTTCGAGTTATTTAATTGAGTATGAAATATCCCCAGACCGTGTTGATGTGTATAAGAGTAGAAGAATGTAAGGTAGAGGAAGACCAAACAAACGACGCGCGACGGATAGATTGTGTGAAAGCTGATATTGATAGACAGAAGGTACTGGGTGATATAGATGTGTGAAAGAAGAAGAAAAATGCTGTGCTGACCACAAGTAAATTGGGGTATGGCCAGGAGGATGATGGTAGGAAGCTATACTAAATTCACCATTACCAACTAGATAAGTGATGTTTATAACGTTATTAAACTCCTCGTAAAGTGATGCTACCTCGATGGAACAGCAGCAGGGTGTGGTTGTGGAGCCGAGTAGCAATCTATGTTCCATCTCCTATCCTGTCCTCTATGCCCCAAAACATGCAAAATTGTGGCCTAATGAAGCAGACTAATTGACGAAGTTTTAGGCCAAACGAACGACTGTCGTGCCAGCAGCGATATGAGAAAGAAGATTAAACCCGTGGTAATTTAAAAACACGCCAGGTCTTTCAGTGTTTAAAAGCAATTTGAAACAAAAAGAGAATACCTAACAAATAATAACAACATAAAACAATACAACAACATAGCAATACAATACAACACATAACAACACAATACAATACACACACAACAATATAATACATAAAAACATTAGACTGAAATATTTAATTATTACTACACCAGGTAATCCACAGATTTCTGTCATTTCCACGAACACACAACCACATCAACCACACCTGATGTATTATCAATTGGTGCTATTAAGAGATTATCCTGAAACCTGATGGAAAGAGAAACGTGTGGTTAAAATTTCGATGAATGAATGATGAGGGTGAATCCCGTTGGGACACAGAGTAGTGTATAAATCGAGTGAAACGAACGAAGAATTAGAAAATAAATCATGAGATTGAAGGCAGTCTACAATATTAAATGATTTTTAATTTCGAGACATCAAATAGTATTTGGAAAGAAAGTAAGATTAGTTTGAACATATTAGTCCACAATCCCAGAGAGACAAAGAGTAGTGATGTGTTAATTGGACGGGATCGACTAGTAAGCCTCTAGCTAGATACTGCAAGACTGACACTTTTATTTTCTGTTAACTTATACGGGGTGGACAAAAAATCTAATAAAACGAAACGGGGCAATAGTTGGGGTTATTTGCAGTAGGTCCTAAACTATTTGTTTAATTTATTTTTTTAGTGCAAATCAACCCAACTTTTGCCAAGGTTCTGCCTAACCTGTATACCTGCTAAATCTGATGTTATTTCACCGCTTGGAACAGAAAAGTTATTAGGCGTAGTTGCAAATTTTTCTGAAAACTATAATTACTAAGAGTAACTTAATATAAAGATGCGGCTAAGAGTTGTTGCTTCTATTTCTAGTCTAATCAATCAATTGGCAGGGCTTATCAGGGTAAGCAAGTTGACAGAATAATTCAGTTATACTGTGATTTTTAATTTCGCTGTTAAACTGACAGCTGTCAATGACCTTATTCTTTTAAATGTTACAAGCGCGGGGCATAGTGTTCTAGGTAAGGTTCAATCATAAGTGATTCATCGAATCATGTGATATGACTCCTCAATTTAATTTTACTAATTGGTGTAAATAAATGTTTAATGAATATAAACATAATATATATATTTAAATATAACATTATTCATACGCATAGTAGATACACTTTTATTATGTTAAATATGAAATCAACAATAAAATAAATGCGATTGATAAAATGATGACATAAATGAGTACAAACTAAATAAGGACCGCTAGTTTCTTAACAACTGTGTTTTTTTGCGTATTGTAGTTCCATTTTCGATCTAATTCGATTTTCGATCAACTTTCGATCACTCGGATAGTCAGGATACGATACTATTTTTATGTAACGATAATGTGACAACCCCCCAAATGTCAGTTTAGTCTACGAAATAAAATATCAGAGTATAGTATTTATTTCAAGATTTGACGGAGTATAAAACGCAGAATTAAACAATTTAAACTTTTAATTTCAAGTAACAATAGTTGACTACGGGGTCAGCGGCCACTGGCAGTGTAGTTAGTATTATTGTCATTTGATATCGATACCCATCACGTCTGCCAAGTGTGGTACAATCATTTAATTTGATCCTATGTAGAGTGTAATCGAATATGGAATTTTACAGGTCAAAAAAGAGACATTAACACTCCATTGGTTCACTACTCTCTGTAAGGTCGGATTATAGACAGCTTTATAGATTGGAAACTGATATGATTGCCAGAGATCGGCTTTTTCTGTATAAAAATCCTCCGGGCTTAGATTCCGTACTAAAATTGTCCGCCCGATTTATATAGGCTTTTTTATGTTAGAGATATTTGCTGTGACGAAGTTAACTTGGTATTTTTTTTAATTTAGATTTTGCAGCAGTTAGTTAATTGAACGAGTTTGAACAAACAAACGGGTTCGTCTATTTGTATGTGACTTTAAATGGTTTAGTAGTTAGACCTAGAGCTTTTGCAGATAAATGAACAAACTGAAAATATTTTTTTTTACATATTCCTTGCCTATCATGGTTTCTAATAGGTTTGTAGGCCAAGATATTGAAAAGATACTGAATCAGAAATGCTATCATATCCTTTAAAGTTGTTAACGACATAGATGGCAACCTTGATTGGATAAGACATGATAGCAATACTAACTAACTTTTTACCCGACTGCCGAAGGAGGGTTATGGTTTTCGAGCGTATGTATGTATGTCTATTCCTAATGGCTTGACGGATTATGAAATATAAGGTGTCGTTGGATTCGTCTCAATTGTGGGAGTGTCATAGGCAAAATATTTTTTATAAAGCGCGCCCTCCACAATAATAGAGGGTTATACAATTTTTTTTTTTGTTTTCTTAACAATATGGGTGTCAAATGAAAGCTATTAAATATACCATTCCAAAATATATATACCATAACATCTTTGTGTTACTATTTTGTCACAAATTCAAGTAAGTATTCATAATGTTTTGCCAAAATACTTATTTGGAGAACTCGTTTATTAATAAAACTAAAAAGTCTCAAATAAAACAAATTATTATAAAAACCAAAAACCCGACTGCTAAAAATTCATTAACAAAAAAGAGAAAAACAACTACTAGGTATACCTAGAATGTACCATAATAATTCTATTGTTTTGTAACATATATATTCAAGAAAATAATGAAATATATTAAAATAGACATTTAATATTATGAGGTGCTGCCAGCGGTGACAAACGAAGTTTTGTTAGTGTTTCTATCATTTTTATTTGTCCCCGCGATTATTTGTTCCCTGCGGGTAAAATAAATAAGCACCTGTGCCAGACATATTATTAATTTGGTTTCTTACCATTTGGTGTGGTACGCGAAAAAGAAGAAGGTTTCCCGTACCGTATATTTGAAACCCATTACTTCGAAATTAAACTGATCATATATCTAGACAAAGAAATCCATCATCAAATCCTGGCAACATTATTTCTATTTTTTCAAGCCCTTAAAAGAAATGGCTGCCTAAAACCCACAATGATCGCTGGCCATTCATCAAGATACTTCAGCAATCTATCAAATAAAACATTAAACCAACATCAGTCTCTGTTTGCAGAACAAGAGTGATGTATATAACGCATTACTTAGCTAATGGTGTTTGAACAAACCCTTTAAAATTTCATGTCTCCAATTTGGTCCTTTGATAACACACGTAAACCTTTCTTATAAATAAGTACATAATATTTAATACATATATAAACATTCACTTTTCACAAATAAATAAAATTCAAGAGTGTCTTTTGAATATAAAAAACAGCTTTTTACTAAATAAATTCATGTTAATGTTTACACGTTACTTATAACAAAAAAATATTTAAATAAAAATTGTCTGTGTGTATGTTTTTGCTATTTTTCGAAACAGCTAGACTTATTTCGAAGGGACTTTCACTGCCAGCCAGTTGACATTATAAGGAGTAACTTACATTTTTGGTAGAAAAATGATTTAGGGTGCATCGAAAACACATTAAAGAGAACTCATGGGTTCTCAATGTGAACAAAATCCGATTTGTGCTGTTTTACGTGTTTGATGCGGACCAAGTCGCGTGCAACTGCTAGTTGCAAATATATTACAACTCAAGGTTGGATTACTTAGGCTTCAAAAATAGGTCATCTAACCAATTCCAACAACATGACCTCGAAGATAAAACTTTCTTACATTCACATATTTCGGACCAACTTAATGAAAAGTTATCTAAGAGGAACATGGCTAAGATGCCTCAGATTTTCGGGGCTTTTATGACCCCTGTGGGAGACCCATGATAGTGGATGGTCAACCTGAATAAGCCTTAAAGGTCAGTTATATTCATTTACGCTTCTGTTTGCGGCTTCAACTGCGAGAAAATCAGAAATTATCTCTAGGAAATGTACTCTTGGGATAAATGAAACATTTTTACATAAAATAAAACTGACTTCCAAATAAAAACACAACAAAGTGAAATATAACTTCAATTTCGGAAGTAGGTGTCTTTGTTTCTACGTTTTTGACACCGACTGCCGAAATGTAAGTTTCTAATTTTTTACTTTTTAGTTGTGGTACTGTGAGGACTCTGCTTAACTAGGAGGCAACCTACTTGCCTATATTAACACTGGCAATAAGTTTACTTGAAAGGTAATATGAATTTAGAACATAAAATAAATGAAGATATTTTCGCTAGATTTTTCCCGTGTATATAAGGGCTCTTAAAGCTCTTATGTGATAGTCCGATAGAAGGTGCCTATGGGTAGGCACATTGCTGCTGAAATATAAATAGAACAGTGAATCCAGAGTTTTATTTAAGTAGCGCCTCTGGCTATCGTCCTCTACATTTGGTGGAGTTGTGCCGGGGAAACTAACCCAGTAAAAAAAATACAAAATATATTTCGCGTGTGTACGGCGAAAACAGTGCACGAAGCCCCATCTGTGAGTGTGAGGTTACGGAGAACGAAGATATCGTTGGCGAGAACCCTAGCCGACGAACACTAGCACGTGGATTATCTACTACCAGCGGAAACCTTCTCGCCAGGACCGCTTTTGGTTAGCTACCGCTTATAAGGAAATAGCTAACCTAGGCGTATGATGATAGATTTCATTTTAAAATTAAATTATAATAATAAAAATTTTGGTACACAGTCTAGTAGTAAGAAATACGTATAATGTCTTTGGTATCAATACAGTAACAATCAAAGACCTTATACGTATTGTAAGAAGTATAAGGTCTTTGGTAACAATAGCGCTTGACCGAAGCTTCTTCATCTAAGGCTTGACCAAAGACCTTATACTTCTTACTACTAGACTGTGCACTATGGCGCAAAAACCGGTCCGAGCGAGAGGGCTCCCTTTGGTAGTGTGTCTCTTTCTAATGAGGTGACCATGACCAAACAGAACACGGGACAAATTGATTGTAAAAACGATAGTTTAAGTATTCCGATATGTTGATGCTACCTAACTGCGCTAGCTAAACCTACATAAAAAATAGTAAAAAAAAAAAAAAGTTTATATTTTTTGGTATCTACAACACTAACCGTATGGTGTCGGGCGTAAAGAATTTCACCATCCCGTGTTTGCCCGTGGGTGTCGTAAGAGGCGACTAATGGAAAAACCAGAGAATGGCCAACAGCGTTCTCTGTGCATTTGTAACAACCATACTGCGATCGCCAACCCGCCTGCAAAGCACTCCCCATGAATAGCACAAATAAAACATAACCCCTATTGCCCGGCAGCCTGTACCCTCGACTTCGGTAGCGGTCGAGGTTACGGTATGGCAAGAGGTGCTAAGAATCCCGGACGAGATCCGGCTACCCCAACAAATACCGACGACTGGACCTGGCCACGTACAACACGCGCACACTCCGGACCGACGAAAATATCACTGAACTCGAAAAGGAATTGAGCAGTTTACGATGGAGTATTAAAGGGTTATCTGAAGTACGAAGAGAGGGGGAGGACTCAATAATCCTCAAATCCCAAGTCTCTTCAAGTTTCATTCTTTAAGACCATCATATAGATTGGAACAAAAAGCTCTCTGATCCTACTCTAAAGCTCATGAAGGAGAGGCGTTAGATGACCCTGCAGTCTTCTGACGGTGCTTTGAAATACCGGCAGCTAAATATACCTCAAAGGATCTCTATGAATTCACATATTGTCCAGTTGCGTCCACTAGGAATCAATTTGCAAATAATATTAACAGCTGCTGAATTTCACTCGAACAAAGTCCGCCAAAAAATCCACAAACCACCATCCTACATTTAATATTACCAGGCCCAAACATTTAAAAGTACTACTCTTACTCAGTATTAATTTATATTTTTTAAATACAACGAATTGATTAAATATAGGAATTGTAGAAATATTTATATACTTTTCTAGAAATATTTAAATACGAGTCAAAGTCTATGAATTGTTTGTTTTGGTATAACATAAAAAGCAAATATAAAATTTTCTATCATTTCTACCAAATCCAATGATTAATTGAGCTAGCAAGAGGTCAGACAAGGACACACTACCAGCGGAAACCCTCTCGCCAGGACCGCTTTTGGTTAGCTACCGCTTATAAGGAAATAGCTAACCTAGGTGTATGATGATTGATTTCATTTTAGCTAAACAAAAAATTTGGTACACAGTAGTACACAGTCTAGTAGTAAGAAATACGTATAAGGTCTTTGATGCGCGCAGATGAACTTTTTCTTACTCGTTGACATTTACACAAACATGGCCACCCTCCCGCCTCCGCGGTGTCGCGACGACATGAGATACAATAAATTGATAAAATATAATTAAATTAAGCGTGTTTTCAACATACTGTTGAAAACTCATTCCTTAACTTTTATTTATATTTCTCGAGTTGTTTGAACAGTATCTCAATACACACATCACATCATCAGCCTATTAATGTTCCCACTGCTGGGACACAGGCCTCCTCTCTGTGAGAGGGGATGGGCGATAATCCACCACGCGGGCCCAGTGCGGATTGGTGGATGTCATATGTCTTAAAATTTTTGGTTCTAGGACATGCCGGTTTCCTCACCGATGTTTTCCTTCACCGTTTTTGAGAGCAGTGGTGATGTAATAATTTACACAAAGTAAGGAGCCTGCCTGGGTTCGAACCCACGACCTACAACTTGTAAGTCGCGGCCGATACCACTCTCAATACACACGAAGACATTTTATATGAAACAAAATTTAGTACTCAAACGTCTCACGTTGCAGCGAGCGCTTGCCACAGACTAAGTGAGTTGGAGTACGCGCGCTCTAAAGTCTCCTCTAGTACGTAGTACATTTAACTCAATGTTCCAAAGAGTATTTTTTATATTAAATGCTGAAATAACTACGGAAGGGAAATACTAATGCGATATTGCCCTTTTACTTCCACGAAATTGAATAATATTCTCTATCTATCTATGAAATACATTAGTAAAAGTTACCCAGAAATAACCTACAAAAGTTCATGACTGAATATCTATTATTCTCGGCATTCTCGAACAAAAATTCTTGCACAAACTAATTCAAAACATGACCCTGAATTAAAACAGATATTTTTCATTAAAACATGTAGGAATTTAATCTTAGTTAAATAATGTATGGGCTTCGGTCATTGTCCTTTAATGAAGGCAATCTGTTACGTTAAGATCACGTTTAAATGCATGCGGCGTTTACAAAAACAAAGTTAATCACTTAATGTCATACAACAGAAAAGCTACATAGTTATGTTTCAAAATTAGGTTAACAAAAACCGAAAATAAAAAGATTTCATGAGATTCAAAGCGCGGAAACACACTTACGTGGCGTGGCGTGGCGTGTCGCGCCAGAAGCATATAGTTTTCATGCTGCATTCAGATTTTCTGTCGCGGCGCGGACTGCTCGCAACCGATTGCTGATATGCTGCTTTTTTGTGTTTGCTCTCAAGAAGGTTTGGTAGCAGACATTTATTTGCTTATTAAAACTTGATGCAACATAAAGATACATAAGTGGACTTAAAGCATTCTCTACCAGTAAACCAAAGATGGTGGAGAAATTCAAATAATTCTGGAAAGGAAGGAAAGGTCTTCATCGAAATCATCATCTGAATCCGAAGTAAACATTATGTACGACTACACGTTGCAAAGGTTTGATGTATACTGTTCAGAAATAGCGCCAGAGCGCGCCATAACACGCCAGTTTAGTGTGCACACTCACCGCCACGCCACGTAAGTGTGGTTCTGCCTTAACTGATGAGATGAATGATGCATAAGCTTTTTGCATCCACATGAGTGCCTAAAAAGTGGATCCACGCGAAACACAAAGCCCTTTTCATTGTTCCGGTAATTACGGCACACAACCGGATATAGACTGATAATGTTTATAGTTTTGTCTCTACAAAACATTTGAAGAAGCAAGAAAAAGGTGGAAAGAATACGTTGACTTCGATGTCGAGCGCAACTAGTAGAGTCTATACAAAATGTAATTCAATCAGCGATCAGCTATGGTCGAAATGACAAAATGTGTTTGTTTGATCACAAGACATTTCGATAGCGGTTGACGGTTCCATATATTTTTGTCATTTTTACAACCGCTCTGGCGACGCTTTCGTTATTGTTCGTACTTGTCTAGAGCCTATAGCAGGGGTCACCAATTACTTTCCTCCCCCCCCTCCCCCCTCAGCCTTTAGATCGTGTATTTACTTTGTTAAAATTGAAATATTATACTTAATACGTAAATAAAGTAATTATATCAATGAAGATTTTGATGATGATTGTCGAATCGACAGTAGTAAAGACAAAGCGCGGGATAAATGATTGAATGAAGTACTCAAGCAACACAAGTAATTATTTTTATTGTTTACTTACCTGGTCCACACAAAATCGCTCGGGGGTCCGCCATTTGGTTATCTTTGGGCTAAGATGTAGTGTGTAGGTGTAGGAATCAGAAACATTAATAAATTATAAGTAAGATTACTAAACGGAAACTTATCTCCTAAAATGTGTTTTACGAATCAGATTAGTAGATAGACATTCTGACAGTTTAACAAATCGCTCACAATCTAACCGCAGCCAAAAACTAGTCTAGCAAAACATTGACGTCAATGGCCAAGTTATAAAAGAAGTATTACATTTTGAACACATAGCCAACATAATTTGGAACCTAAATATACCTAATTGCCATAGAAACCAGTTTAAAGTAATGACTGAATTTTGAAGCTCTTAATGATAGACTAAACGTGATCACATTTGTTCAGATATTCGCCAACCATATGGCTTGCAACGTGACTTTATTAGAAGCCTTATATAGCATGGAACTTAAGTTCTTGCTATTTTAATAACATTTAAAACAAATAAATTTAAGTTTATCTCAAATGATAATTGTATTTTTCAGACGTGGAAGGTTGGGCATCAAGGGCAAACCTTGATGCCCAACCTTCTACACCTTTCAGGATTTGAAAGTGGCGAATAACAGAGCTGTCCAAGTAGATACATGCTGGTCGGATTAAATCTGAATAGTTGAAACTATTATTTAAGTTAATCAACACCAAAAAAGAAGAAGAATATGGTAAATGCTAGTAGAATTAATATTTAAAGGTTATTAAAAGGTATATTCCTAGGATTAGGACAAAGTATATCTTGTATTCCTGAAGTATACAAGCGATAATATTTGAGCGAAGTCGCAGGTCAAGGCTATTCTATACTTATATATTAAATATCTATCTACTAAACGAATATTATATACAGAGAGTGCGAATTCTATAAGTTTATATGTGGTATGTGGAGAGTGATTACTCTAGGAACAAACAGTGAAAGAATATTTCAAAAAGATGCAGTGGGCATATTTTTGAAATATTCTTTCACTATTTGTAAAATAATTCAAACTACAAATTCACTGATTCACTTTTATGGTAGCTCACAGCTGATATCAACTGAAACTGTTGTAATTATCATTATCTTATTCTATGTATGTAGATAAATTGTCGTCTGTAACAGGATAATCTAAAATAAACACCACATGAAATGTGCTTGTAGAGTCTTCGTAGAACTAGCAGATGCTTGTGAATACTAAGATTATACAAAAGATATTATATGTTCACATAATAACACTATCCTCTTTATG
This sequence comes from Orthosia cruda, assembly GCA_964057195.1. Taxonomy (NCBI): domain Eukaryota; kingdom Metazoa; phylum Arthropoda; class Insecta; order Lepidoptera; family Noctuidae; genus Orthosia; species Orthosia cruda. Next base: position 39,361,839 of record OZ059830.1, read on the forward strand.
CACGCCACCCCCCTGTCACTCAAAAGAAAACTCATGGGCATGTGTATCCTTCTCACCCTCACCTAAGGAGCGCAAACATGATCCCTTACAAATAGTCAAAAGTTCGCACTTGGAGTCTGTCAACGAGCTATGGAACGAAGTATACTGGGTGTCAAACTCACAGACCGCATTAGAGACACTATACTTCGTTCCAGAAGCAGTATGGCAGATGTTGGCCGAGCTGCTGGATTGAAGTGGAACTGGGCTGGCCACATCTGCCGTATGTCGGAGGAGCAATGGGCGAAGGTTACCACTCAGGGAATCCCAAACAGCGGAAAACGACAACGCGGCAGGCCCAGAAAGAGATGGCGGAATGAGCTGGATACCTTTTTAAAAGATGGGTCCGCGATCGCAATAGACCGGGCGTAATGGTAGGAGGGAAGGGAAGCCTTTGCCCTGCAGTGGGACAACACAGGCTAATAATAATAACCCCCACCGCAGTATCTTTACATTCACGTCGTGGTGAAGCTTGCGTGCTAAAACGTATCCTTGGTCGGTACCGGTAGATTCTAATTTGCCGCAATATGCCTAGGGTGAGGGGCCAGACTAAGAGAGATACAATGCAGGGCGCAGGGCAGCTTTGTGGCGAGCTGGTGTGCAGTGGCGACCCCACGGTGTATCCTGGGAGAAGTCTTGTCCCTCGTCTCCGGTTTGATTTGATTGGTTTCGATTTTGACCATACTTCCAAAACTGTTCTGATAGCCGTGGTATACCTCTCCACTCATCAAGCAACTCCGTATATGTTGCCCCCTTGGCGCTACGTCACTCAAGTGCTAGTGACCGTTTAAAGGGGCTATTATGTGAGTATGCAAGTCACCCCTTGCCATTTTATAGACGTGTAGTTCAACAGTGGTCAGGCAGGGGCCAAAAGTCATTCTATAGTTATAAGCAATCGATCCACTTAACCTCTTAAACCCATAGTCCAATATATTAATCTTCATATTTAACAATAGTCCTGCACCAACCGGGCATTGTCCTTGGGTGCAATTACGTAGTGCATATAGGGATAATCGTAGATTGGTGGCCTTGAAAGATATGTATATCATGATATATGTCTAACAAGGCCTCTGCGAGTTGGCTTTGGCCCCTGGCACGCATTTCAAAGGACTGGGACCTCAGAGTCCCGAGATTGTTATAGACATAATAATAATAAAACCGCGCCAGTGATCAACATCAGCACTTTACCCCTTAAAAGACCATAAATCCATACTTCAGGTTACTACTGCAATCTAAAGTAGGTACTATTTCAATCCTAAGGTTTGAAATAATTCCGGAAAATATTATGTTTAGGCTGTTAGATTAATAAATAGCCGTAAATAATAATAAATATAAAAGTACTTCGGAAAGTTACCCACTATTTTTTATACACGTCATTGTCATTAAAACAGGATCCTCATGAGATAAATGACGTATTTATCTGTTTACCCAAAAAGTAAACATAGGCAATCATCATTAGAAATTTACTAGTACCTGAGTAGGATGTTGATGTCTTTCGAGTTAGCTCAGATAATGATAAATCGATTGACCCGATTAGACTGGGTATTAATTTTATAATTGTCAAAACATCCGGCATATGACTCAATAGCATCAGGTTCTTTTTTAATTTTTATAGATATTGACATGGATGGATGGAGAGGGAGGGGACTGCCAAAGAAAAGATGGGTGGACTGTGTGAGGAGTGATATGAAAGAAAAGGGAGTCAGTGTTGGCATGACGGGGATAGGACGGTATGGAAGAAGAAAACGTGTTGCTCCGACTCCAAGTAACATTGGACAAGGGCAGGAAGATGATGATGATAGATATGGACATGATCGTGTTTGACCGCTATTATACCTGATGGTAAGCAATTGTAGCGATATCTACACCACCACATACGAACTACAAAAAGCCCTGAGGTCACAAAAATCATTCAACGACAGACACAAAACCCACCTGTCCACTATGTATGTAATTGTTTTAAAATCAAGTTCCCTTTTATTTGTACCTACATTGTGTGTATCTGTACAAAGCTCTCTGTGAGAAGCTCGTGGCTAAATAATAACAGCCGCACGGGTCGATCGTCAAGGTAAAGCAACGCTTGACGAGGTCGGTCCGTGGATGGGTGACCATTTCAACATACCGAGTTTCCTCCGTGCCTCGGAAAGCACGTTAAGCCCGGCTGTCATTTGAAGATCTTTGACAGTCGTTACGGGTAGTCAGAAGCTTGACATCTGACACCAGTCTTGCCAAGGGGTACCGTGTTACCCAGTTACTGGGTTGTGGAGGTCAGATAGGCAGTCGCTCCATGTAAAACACTGGTACTCAGCTGAATCCGGTAAGACTGGAAGCCGACCCCAATATAGTTGGGAAAAAGGCTAGGCAGATGATGATGATTGTGTGTATCTGTGTGTGCCAAATAAACTAGTTTTTTTCTTTCTTCTTTTCTTTTTGTCCAGAGGACAGGAGGATCTATCCTTATCAATTGAGGATGCGCGACTTTACTTCATCAGAATCAGGATCAGAACTTTATTAAAGATGTAGACTCTTGTTTTGCCTTGATTTGTATAATTTGCAATTTAAAATGTAATTCATTTCTGTTACATTAAATGATTACAAACAATAAAATAAGCCAGAAGCTTAGATTCAGTATATAGTTAGACATTCACGAATATAATCTAATACCTTTAAACGAGCAATTCTTGTAAATCTCAGATATATAATCTAAATCTCAGAAACGGCTCCAACGATTTTCATGAAATTTAGTATGCACGGGGTTTCGGGGGCGATATATCGATCTAGCTGCGTTTAATTTTTAGAAAACGTCGTTTTCTTCTTTTTCACACGAGCAGAGCTCGGTCGCCTAGCTACTATCACTATGAATAAAAAAAACATCCATAATGTCAAGAACTTGCAGTTTCATATAACTTTATACGATGATGTGATCGACGATGTAAGTAGCATACTTGCCTTAAAGGAAGCTACTCACTTTTGACTAAAATACTCCTAGGTTAGCTATTAGGAACACAGATTCTGGCCGGGCATTCCATTCCTTAGCTCTGTTAATGAGATGTTTCTATTAAAGAACAACATTTTTGAATAAAGAAAAAAAAAATGTAAAAGCAAATGCAAGGCTGCGACACTTTCAATATTACTAAAAAGAAATAACAAATAAGTCCATTTCAGTGTATTTTAAAGTGTGACTGGTAGTACAGGATCCCGATTAGGGCTAGCTTAAGTTTAGAAATAAGCTGAAAACCCCAGTTATAGCGGTCTAGATTTTGAACATGAGTTAGAGCGATGGTAATATTTTTGTGTATCCTTACCGGTGACCGATTTTACATTATTGCTCCCAAACAAACCTACCTCAACATGGCCTAAATTATGGTTATGCTCGACCGGAGTACGTTGAGACACTTCCTAGCTGTCGCTAGAGGGAGAATTTATCACCCAGTCTTATGTTTACTTGTTTATTACATGTGTATCCTTACCGGACAGCGGTGACCCATTTCCACAATATTGGTCTTAAATAAACTACCTCAACCACGATCACGTTGAGTCACTTCTGAGCTGTCGCTTGAAGGAAAATTGATCGCCTAATATCATGTTTCTTAGCTAAAAGAATATAGAAATAACATCTTATTTATAGACTTGTAATAGATAATGTAATCTAATTTTGTTACCTTTGTACGGCTCATGATTTAGTAAGAAAGAAAGAAAAATGTTGTTTTGAGATGTTGTTGTTGTTTGTTTTCGTGTAAAAGAGAGTTGTAATTTTTGTTTTGGTTTACAATAGATTATATACTATTCTAATTTTTTATTTGTGATCCGCACACGCGATACTAGTAAAAAAAGTTTAACAAAAAACTACAACCAATTTGCAAATACCCGATTAACATGTAACTTGAACATAACCGGTGGAATGAGAGTGTTAACTGTATACATCTGCGTACCTGTTTAGAGCGTACTGGCGTGATGGTATATTATGAAATGGTGTAAACAATAAACAGACATATGCGTCTGCAGTAATCCCGAGATATTTGCCGTCATTTATTGAAGAGTTCTGTTGGATATCTCCGAAGTTCTTCATCAGATCTTTACCAAATTTGAATGGGACCATTCGAAATAAATTTCTTTCAAACAAAAAAATATTAGTAATCCGTTATATATGACGGAGCGTCCGATCGAGAATCCGTTATGCTTGAACATACCAAAAAAAAATGTAAACATCCGAATTGAAAAAAAAAACAAAAATAACCCTGTTCTAGACTAAAATAAGCTGTGCTTTTAAACAGATAAACATATAGGTAAGCAGAGGGTTAGGTACGGCTATTTCCTCTTGGAAACTAAATGAACAAATAGAGCTACTACCAATGAAGGGGGCTTCATTAGTGCCAAATGTTGAAAACAAGTAAATTTATTTTTGTCTGTCATGATCGCAAAGTATTTGAACATTTATATCTGACAAATTAGTGAGGTTTATTACTAGTAACGAAACAGGTAGTTGCATTAGCAAAGTCGCGACAGAAAACTGACTCGTTTTCAAAATATAGAAACCGGACCTACCTGGACATAATAATATGTTATTGAACCACCTAATAGACTAGATAATTCTAGGTAGGAAATTCTACGTTCAGTTAATCTTCTGTACCTCTTTGACAGGATATTGACCTTAGCATAGACAAAATAGATGAAAATAGCGTCAAAGACAGTATCGAACTCTGTGTTTTAGTACTTCCACGTACAGTGTAGCGTTAATAAAATAAAAAAATAAAATTAAGGAAAAGGATATAAACTGAGGGACCGGCTTCAGATGTCGTTGGTTGCTTGCGTTCGACAGCTAGGCAGGCAGCAGGACGGACGGGTACTCTTCTCTGCTCGAGGTATGCAGGTGGTGATCAGGTACCTCGACGGCAATCAGGCAGGCAGGCTGTAGTCTCGATGGACAAGCAGACACACAGGTTGGTATGCAGTAGAAGGCTGTAGTGTAGGGCAGGCAATCGGATAGGCAGGATGTAGAGTAGACAGCAGGACGGATAGGCAGGCACACAGATAGTTGGTCGAAGGCGCAGGCAGCAAGGGGTGTGGAGGCCGGGCTGTGGCTTCATACGCCGATCAAAACGAGCCCTTTAAGTTGAACGGTGACCGACGAGGTTAATGACGCAGTAAAAATGCTCACATTTAAGTTTCACACTCAATAGAATATATTTAATGCACTCAAAGATTGATAACATTCACAGCCGTATAAGTTATAGTTTTAAAGAGTCTTCAGATACAATAGTACACTTGGTAGTATTAAGAATTCAACCGTCTTTCGGCGTTCAGTCCAGATCCGAAACTAAAAACTGACGCCCGTTTTTCTTCGTTCTGTGTTCTATCTACATTTCAAATTCAAATTTCAATTAAGAAATAAAGACCAGAACGAATAAAAACGGTTCACAAAGGGGTCTGTCTACGCTACCCTTATAATAGTGTAAACCTAGCTTAAAGGAGGTTTAGTCCATGGTACCTATGTTACGGACTATGGTTTTAAGAAAAATAAAATAGACAGACAGATGTCATGTCAGATGAAAATGTCACAGTAGAAAAATATTGCAAGAATTACAAATTATCAATATAATTTAAGTTTCAGATATTAAAACAATCAGATATAACTAAAAGTATGCTTATCAGATGATAACAAAAGAAAGAAAACATAAAAATGAATTACAAAAGTTGATAAAATATCAAAATATATGAAGGTATGGTTTGTATAGTGTTATGAATTGTAAATAGAGTTAAAAAAATGTGGATCTGTAAATCAGAACACCACAACAGTTACGTGTATATCTGTATAGAGAGAGAAAATACAGTCCAGTCTGTACAGAGTCTATGCTAGTATTTGTATGCATCCGGTAGCTCTTGCACAAAGGCGTATTGCGATGATATTACTCCACAAGAGAGGACACGAATGCGAAATCCAGACGAAATTGGAGAGAGCTCCTTTTTAAAATTTGTCGTAGCAACAACGTGGTAAAATTATTTGTGAAGTCTTGAAATACTTGTCTAATAAGCATGTTTTGTTTTGCTGTTGAAAAAGTACTGGTTTCTCTCTTAAATAAAATTGAGTTGTTTGTTGTAACTTCATAATTGTTATGGTACACTTTTTTATAACATATTGTTAACCCCCGACGGAAAAAGAGGAGTGTTATAAGTTTGACGTATGTACCGGTGTGTTTTTGCATTTGTGTGTTGTGTATTTGAGTATTATGTGTATTTGTGTATCTGTCTGTGGCATCATATCCCCAAAACGGATGGGCCGATTTTGATTTCGTTTTTTTTTGAAATGTGTCTTTATCGAGAGTATTCTTAGCTATGTTTGATGCAAATTGGTACAGCCGTTCTAAAGTTATGGGCGTTTTACTGTTTGAAGTGGGTGTTTTCGCAACATATCGTGTCATAATTACGTGTTCAATAGATTGTCAATCGAAGCGTGACTATTACTACAATTTATAGCATTAAATAAAAATGTGTGGGGGGATCTCAATTTTTTTAAATTTGACTTGTCATTATTTATTTATTTATGTACACACAAAAAACTTACAGAGATAAAAAAACGTTTTGCAAAAAAATATTACCGACTACCAAATACAAAACTACAAAGTGAAAAATAACTTAATTTTTTGAAGTCGGTGTCTTTCGTAGGTACCATTTTTTTGCGTTATGAACACCGACTTCAAAAAATTAAGTTATTTTTCACTTTGTAGTTTTGTATTTGGAAGTCGGTAATATTTTTTAGCAAAAAGTTTTTTTATTTTTCACTTTTTAGTTGTACGTAACTACGTACCTAATAGGCAAGTTAGTAAGGGAACTATTTCGCCAGAATAGATTTCATGAAACTTGAACATAACCGGTGAAATACGAGATCTGCTTACCCCTTAAGAGTGAACTGGCGTGATGTTATGTTATGAAATGTTATAAACAACAAACAGACATGCGATTGCAGCAATCTCGAGAGATATGCCGTTATTTATTGAAGAGTTCTGTTGTATATCTCCGAAGTTCTTCATCAGATCTTCACCAAATTAAAATGGGACCAATTTTGGAACATACTTTTTCAAACAAAAAAAGAATTTTCAAAATCGGTCCACAATTGACGGAGTAATCGGTGAACATACACAAAAAAAAAAAAAAAACAATCTTGAAGTCGAACATAGAACCTCCTCCTTTTTGGGAAGTCGGTTAAAAAGAAGGAATACAGATAGAAGAGCACAAAGGTATTGCTTATTTCAATAGAAATTATTGACAGAACGGTTAGATTTAATTATTGTAATTTACAATGGTTTTATGTATTAAGTACTCGGTCACCGTGAGCGTAATGTAATTCATCTACCGCCAGATTACATATAACGCGCTGTGTTTATATTTTATGACGACAATAATTATTCGCAAAACGTATGATGCCACTACACGAAGCATCCTTTAAAAATTGGAAAACCTTTTGACAGGGAAATAGCTTCGCATTGTTTGATTTACAAATGCAATTTTAGGGGCTTTTAATTTTGGTAATTCATCGAGAGAAGAGATTATACCGATCGAAAGATCAGTCATTAATAACGGCGATAAAATATCTAATATGTAACATTTAGATTAAATAAAAATCTAAGTTTACATCTCATCATCTTCCTGTCCTTGTCCCATGTTCCTTGGGGTCGGCGCAACACGTTCTCTTCTTCCATACCGTCCTGTCCCACATCACTGACTCCCTTTTCTTTCATATAACTCCTCACACAGTCCATCTATCCACATGTATCTGTTTACATCTAAATCCACTAATATGTTCTTTCTTCTTTGACTTCTTTATATAAAGCTCTAAAGATGAAGTTACGCTCCTTAACATATTTCCTTTCAAAGCTTGCAAAACTTTGAAACCTTAGCTTGCTCTTGTTTTGCTAACCTTATTCAATTTGCTCTAGGTTTCTGTTGACTCCAGTAACCTTATTTATTTTTGAGTAGCGATATTAACTATAATATAATAAAGGATGACCTGTAAATGCATCTAACATTATTATACCTACATTAGTTTTCTCAGATTGAAACTGTTTTTATCTTTTGTTATTTCTTAATAAAGATTATTATTACTTTTGGTCAACATGGACTTGTTCTTAGCTCTTTGACTAGTTTAAGCTACATCAACGGTACAAGGGCAAGTCAATGTAGCGTGTGGTGAATTTTTATAATAAAGAAGAAGTGTTGTGAACAGTTTCATTTTCTTCGATTTGCATGAATTGCCTCACTATTCTGCTATTATTTTTGACGTCATAATGTGGGTGTATTATAAGTGCACCTCTGTCCAACCCTTCGGAGAAAACAAGTGTTACGTTATGTTTTGTTATTTATGTTCAACCATATTTGTACCGACTTCAAAAAAAGGAGGTAATCAATTCGACACGTATGTATGTAATATTGTTGGAATTTCATAATATTACTTATAAAAACTCAAAATGTTTGCAAAAATAATGTTAACCTTAGGAAAGATTTAAGAAACTTAAAAAACCAATTAAATATATGTAATAGTAAATTAGAAACTAGTACACAAATGTATGATGTTGAAATTCAGAACCTTGAAAGGGAATTATTGAGTAGGGAAAATACACTTAAGGAAATATTTTGTAAATATGAATGTAGTCAACAGATGTTGAGTGAACGCATGCAGGAGGCTTGTGAGTTGGTCGACCTGGTGAAGTATAATGCAGAGAGGTGCGAATCATTGACTAACAACCTCACCTGTAGTTGTGCTGCCGCTCTGCCACCTCTCATGTCACAACATGTTGCTACTACATCTTTACCTATTGATCATACTGCAACAACTTTGAACCCCACCAAAAGTAATGTCTTAGTATTTTCTGATAGATTAGGAACAGGTTTTGGATCTTTGTTAAATAACCGTTCTAAACATACAATAGTGAACCATTGTTATCATAAACTGCAATTTAATGAGCTTATCCATAAAATTCAACAGACACAATTGTATGAGCAAAGTACTGTAGTACTTCTTATTGGAAATAGCCTTAGTATAATAAAAAAGGACCTAGTTAATGGTATTGACACCCTACTTAAGTTAAGATTGGGAAAATTAATATTATGTGCATTGCCCTATTCTGGCAAGTTACTTGTTCATGAAAATGAATACATTTCTAGTTTGAATAACCTGATGCATATTTTATCTTGTCGTCATAGTGACCGTTTATTGTTTTTTGACACCAACAATTTTGTTAGTGATTTTGTTTTGATTGGGAACCATATGTTTCTTCCCAAAAATAGTCGACATTTATTAGCTACATTGTTAGCTTTTAATATACACGCAGTTATTGATAATTTAACTGAGACTAGGTTTAGTGATTTAACAGTATTATCCAGTTTTTCTGATAATACTTTAAACAATGATTTTTTAAACGATTAGAGCCGACAAAAGAGAAGTCGAATAGTAATATTTTACTATATCATCAAAATATAAATCGCTTCTCCGGCAAAATTTTAGACGTGGAATTGTTAGTAAATAAATACCACATGGATATCTTATGTTTTTGTGAAACTTGGTTAAAACCAGATAGGATGTTGTTTAATGTAAATAATTTCTCAGTTGCCAGTGCGTACAACAGATCCACAGTGGGTGGTGGTACCCTGATACTTTGTAATAGTCATTTAAAATATAAGGAAAGGAAGGATATCACTGCTTACTCTGTTGATCGCTTGTGTGAGGTAGCATGTGCAGAGGTCGAGGGGCATACTGTCTTGTGCGTTTACAGACCACCAGCATCAAACTTGTCATTGTTTTTGATAACAATGGAAGAATTATTAAGTAAACTTTTCAGAGATAATAAATTAGTTTTTGTTTGTGGTGACTTAAATATAGATCTGTTAGTCAACTCGCCTGAAAAATGTAAGCTCATTTCATTATTTAAATCATTTAACCTAACATATTTATTTAATGAACCAACAAGAATAACAGCAACTTCAGCTTCTTGCATAGATAATGTATTCACTAATTGTAAAGTAAAAGATTCGTTTTTAATTAGTGATTCGTGTTTACGAAAGGTAGGTCGACAACGGACGCGGGAGTAAAACTCATCAGCCACATCTTGGAGGCTTGGGAGAGGTCCCAGGATGCCATTGGCATTTTCTGTGATCTCTCAAAAGCTTTCGACTGCGTCGACCACAACACACTGATCTGTAAATTACACCACTACGGAATTCGTGGAAAATCTGCTGATCTCGTGCTTTCCTATTTATCAAACAGACAGCAAAAAGTAAATGTTAATGGGGCGACGTCTTCCGGGTCTCTAGTCAAGATGGGCGTGCCCCAAGGTTCAATTCTCGGCCCTTTCCTTTTTCTTGTTTACATTAATGATCTCCCTTTTATGATGGCCAAATTTTCGGATATAATTCTATTTGCTGATGATACTTCGCTAATTTTTAAAATAGATAGGCAAGATACGGATGTCATAAATGTCAACGAAAGTCTAATTGTTCTCTCAAAATGGTTCGCAGCTAACAATCTTTTACTGAATGCGAAAAAAACAAAATGTCTAAAGTTCTCTTTACCAAATGTACCACAACATGACCTAAACTTAAATCTTGACGGCAAAAATCTTGAAGTTATAACGGAAACTGTATTCTTAGGGATTACTATCGATTCTTGTATCGACAATATCTTAACTAATCTGCCTGATTCATATGTTGTAGGATGTGAGATAGATCATAATGGTTTGGCGGACGGGCATGCTGGTATTTTTGCTGACCTTCTGTTAAAAAGTCGAGTCACCTCAAATAATAATCCCTTTATTGTCATAAATAGAAGAGTTTTTAACAGCAAAAATGCCCAAACATTCGCTCAGGGTATTTCAAATGAAGCTTGGACTAGTATGGGAATAAATTCTTTTCTCAAAAATATCAATAAAGTGTTTTGTAATAGCTATAAGAAGAGAGAGTGCAAAATTAATATAACAAATAAATCCCAATTAAAGTGGATCACTAAAGGAATACGTACATCTAGCAAAATGAAACGTTTTTTATGTGCACGTAATGGTAATGACCTCGAGCCCAGTGTTCTAAAATATAAAAAGATGTATATAAGGCTATACAGAAAAATTGTTTCCAAAGCTAAAAAGCAAGCTATAATGACACAAATAAATGGTTCTAAAAACATAAGTAAAGAAATTTGGAAAGTGGTGAATAAATGCACTAATAGGGACAAAATCTTTCAACCGGAACTAAAACTCAAAGTCAATGAAAGAATTATAGTGGATCCCGAGGAGATATGTGACATATTAGTTCAACAATTTGATCATAAAAGTATTTCTACGGTTAAGGATGGAGACCTTGCTGTGGGTTTTCTTAACCAGTATACTGAAGAGGTAAGTAGTACAATGTGCATTTCTCCTACCACTCCAAATGAGGTATTTAATCTTGTTAAGAGCATGGAAAGCAAACAGTCATGTGGATATGACGAAATTCCTATTTGTCTGATCAAGGACCATATTTCAATACTGGCTGAACCGCTATCCGATTTCTTTAATAAATGTATAGACGAAGCTATTTTCCCGGAACAATTAAAAATTGCAAAAGTAATACCAATCTATAAGAAGGGCAGTAGGATCGATCCTAAAAATTATAGACCTATCTCTCTATTACCAGTGCTGTCTAAAATATTTGAAAATATCCTTAAAAAACGACTCCTAGTTCACTTGCGAATAAATAATGTATTAAATAAGAGACAGTTTGGGTATCAAAAGGGTGTTGGCACTTCTGACGCCATATATACTTTACTGGATGACGTAATAACTAAGATTAACAAAAAAATGAGAGTTGCAGGGATTTTCCTAGACTTGAGCTCAGCTTTTGACACCATTGACCATGAGTTACTTCTTACTAAAATGAGTCATTACGGAGTAAGAGGTAAAAGTCTCCAGCTTTTTTCGTCATATTTAAAAAACAGGAAGATGTTTGTTGAGATGGGCAAGACACAGAAAACTTACAAAAAAATCTTTAAATCTAAAATTGTTAGCATATCTACGGGCGTTCCACAGGGATCTATTTTGGGACCTATTTTATTTTTATTATTCATTAATGACTTAATCAATTATTTAAATTTTATTTTACCGGACATTGGAATTGTAATTTTCGCGGATGACACAAATGCTATAGTAGCTGCTAATGACATGGTTGAATTAACTAAAATAGTAAATGCTGCATTACAAGCTTTTCATACGTGGTTCACAGCAAATAAATTATTAATAAACAGTAAAAAAACTCAAGTAATGCTATTTAAAACAACATCACGGAACAATGATATTTTAAATGTATGCTTGAATGAAGACAAAATTGAAGTCGCTAGCGAGGTTAAATTTTTAGGTATTCTTATTGACCAACTCTTAAATTGGAAACCAGAGCTAAAGGCAATTGATGCATCGATGTCTTCTGCGTGTTACGCCCTGAGAGCGCTGAGGAATGAAATTAGTTTAGAACAGCTGAAAATGGTATATTTTGCATTAGTGGAGTCCAGAATTAGATATAGCATACTTCTTTGGGGTAACAGCTACGATTATAATTGCAAAAGGGCTTTCATACTACAAAAACGCGCAATTCGTACTATGATCCGCATTTCTCAAAGAGAAAGTTGCCGTCCACATTTTGTAAACTTGGGCATACTTACAGTACCAGGTATATATGTTCATGTACTTCTAAGTAATATGGCCAAAAACATGCATGAATATGAAACAGGGGAGGAGCGGTTGATAAGGGAAGCCACCCGTAGACTGGATTTAAAAAATAACATGACCAATCATAACCTCAGAATTGTGAAGCATAGTCCACGTTACCAATCTGTAAAATTATTCAACAAGTTGCCTTTAGACATAAAAAGTTTAGTTTATAATAGCTCTTTTAAAATAAAATTAAAGAATTTCCTATTGAGTAAGTGTCTATATGCTGTAGAAGAATTATAATATTGACATGTCTTATTATTTGTCTAAATGTATTTTTGTTTTAGATGTATTGTATTGTTTCTTATTTTTATTTATTTTTTTTGACATGCTAATTCTATTTAATTGTAATTGTAAATTTTGTTTATTGGGTTTAAAGACATTTTGTTTATTATTTAAAATTGGATTATTATTATTATTTTTTATTTTTTTTATTCGATGACATGTAATTTTTTATATTTTTATTAAGTAATTTTTTATTTCTTGACATCTTAAATGTAATTTTATTTATTGAAATTTGTGTTTGTTTTTTAAATATGTTTTGTTGTTTTTGTTTTTAAGATATTTTCAGTCTCAGTTTTCTGAATGATTGAATCATTTATTTATCTCGTTTAACGTTTTCTTTTTTTTTTTTTTGTGTTCTATATTTTTTATTATTAATATTATTTTGAAATGTGTAAATTCAGATACAAATGATTGTTCATGAATAAATGACTATGACTATGACTATGACTATTCAAAATTGCAGTGGGGCGCGCACATTGGAACTCTTTCGGGTAGGTTAAGTTCGGCTGCATATGCAGTAAGGAAAATAAGGCAGCTAACCGATGTAGCTACAGCTAGGTTAGTATACTATGCTTATTTCCACAGTATTATGTCTTATGGCATTCTGCTGTGGGGATCAGCAGCAGACGTTGACTCAATTTTCATCCTACAAAAGAGGGCAATCCGCGCAATCTATAAAATGGGTCCTCGCGAGTCCCTCAGAGAAAAATTTAAAGAGATCGATATACTGACTCTACCTTCACTTTATATTTTGGAATGTATTTTGTATATCCGTAAAAATCGGGGGCTTTTCAAAACTAGAAGCGACTTCCATAATTTAAATACACGCAGTAAGCACGAAATTGTAATACCCAAATTCAGATTAACGAAAACTAGCAAGTCTTTTCTTATAAACAGTATACGCTTTTATAACAAGTTGCCAAAGTCAGTTATAGAACTGACCGATGGAAGGTTCAAAAACTACATCAAACGTATCCTTGTTAAAAAAGCATATTATAAAATCAAGGACTATGTTGAAGATAAAAACATTTGGCCTTAGCTCCTTCTGCGCATGCAGCTTCCCTGGTAACTTGTAAACGGCACAAATATGTGGATGTCTCTAACTATTCTCAATCTCATTTTTTCTTTCCTTCTTTTAATTAGACTTTTTAAAATGGTTTTCAATCATCTTTAAAGCCCTTTGCTAAGAATAGTTACAGCACTGATAACAAAATTTGTGCAACATGTTAAATTTAGTCTTGTTATACTTATTTTTATTATTTTTTACCTTTGTATAGATTCTTTTACCGATTGTTTTGTGAATGTGTGAACATTGTAGGCCTTCTAGATGCTAGTTAACATTTGTTAACTTTTTTAAATAATCTTTTTCTTTTTTTTTTAGTTTCTTACGACTTATTGTCATAATTCGGGCCTACGTTGTCCCCCCATATCTAAGTACTAATGCTGTAACATGTAAATATTGTAAAACCAAACCATTTTTAAAAGAGTAACCATGGAGTTTCTTGCCGGTTCTTCTCCATAGGAAACGACCAACCCGAACCGTGCTCATTTTGTCGACGTTTTATAAGTGCCCATATAGGCCTATGTGAAATAAAAAAATTGATTTTGATTTTAACAAAATTATGTTACTCTGTGCAGGCTTCTTTAAACGTATGACAAATTTCACAAGTGTATGTATGTTTGTCCACGCATTTCTGCGAATCTTCTTATCAGATCGTAATCATTATTTTTGATTGAGTTTGATTTGTGTTTGATTGGAATCTCTTGACTTAGGGAATAGTGCAAGTTTTATCAAAATCTGTCCAGCAGTTTTAAAGATATGGAGCATAAATTTACTTTTATATTTTTAATTTTTTTTCTTCTCTTTTTATTTAAAAAAATTTGCTCGCACACTGTTCCATTGTTGTTGAATTAGGTAATTTACCTATGTTTGCAATATTTGTAAGTATGTGAGAAACATGTTCCTATTTATCAAGTAAAGGAATTTACCATTCAGTGCTTATAATATTTTATACCTATGTGTAGTAAGTATAGTAGTTCTGGGTGCATCGTTCTCAAGTACATGAATTTATTAATGTTGATACTTCTAAAAATATTGTAAAAAAAAAAAAAACGAGTAAGTATGGAGTTTCTTGTGCGTTCTTCTCCATAACAAGCTACTTTTCCGAATGCACGGTAGAATTAATTTTTAATACATGTAAATTATTGTGAACGATCAAAAGTGCCGCTTAATGGCCCAGTTGAAATAAATACATTTGACTTTGACATACAACCGAACTCCTTAGCTACAAACAGCACGAATGTATATATTGAGTTATTATGGTCAATCCTTTAGGTACCGACCTATAGAAATTGCCCATTTTTAGTGATGGGTGTATTAAACTTAAAACAACTTTAAGCGCAAAATAACTTTCTGAAAGTTATTTTGCGCTTTTTTGTGTTTTGCTTTTGATGTCGGTTTATTTTTTTATGAAAAAGTTTTGTAAGAACACAACATAAAATTCTTTCTCCGGGACTTCGTCGAGCTTCATTGCCTCGGCGCTTTTCTGGTGGTCGCCACTGTTGATTCTGGCTTTCAGGAGTTGCAGTGGTTTGGGAATAGAGCGGCGGGATTGTCCCAAAAAAAAGCCATGTTTTATTTAAATTTAACCTTTACAATGCAATATGTATTGCTATGTAAATTCGATTAAACCGTGAATTTTAATTTATCGGAATAAAGGACCGAATAAGCATCGCTTCACTACTGTAAGCATACATTAAGTATTACATGTTATTGTCTATAGTTGCCTGTTAATAATTATGACTTCTACAGCGTGCATTTGTCAAATCTAAAATAAAAGGTTGGACGGAGAGTAGTTATGTTTAGATTAACTTATCCAAATATGAAGGAGTTTTTAGTCGTTCTCGGCTAAAGCAGACTCTGTTTTACATCGAAACTCACTTCCGCATTTTTTTGTAGACTTGTCTATATGTGGGAAAACATATGATTACTTCTTAAGAAAAGAGGCCTTATTTGCATTTCTTTACCACGAGTTGACATTGAAAGTTATTACTTATTAATAAATGCCACGTGTTCGTGACTCATACCTTTAGTTCAGCAGCTCTGATACTTCGGATAAATTAAAAAACCAATATTTTTGTTATAATTACATTAAGTATTGGAAAATCCTTTCGGTAGTTTTTGAAGTGTTCTAAAAAGTAATGAATTTTAAATTAGTTCTGGGATCTTATAAACAGTTAATGAACGATTATTAGACTATTTATTTTATTTCTAACGGTTTCAAAAGGAAATGCGATCGCAGACATCCGACTGAATATCCGAAATTACAAGTCATAATTCGAGGTTTAGCTCTCACCTATTTCCTCCATCATAATTAGACCAATTTAAAATATATGGCATAAATTGGAAAAGAAAGATATACCTACGTATACTCTTCCCCTATGTTTTTTTTTGATGATACATTATCTTTAGAAGTACTAGAACCCTCAACAGATGCCCAAAATTGCGCTATCAACAGAGGACCAAGTGCGAGTCCGACTCGCGCACGAAGGGTTCCGTACCATTATCGCAAAACACGGCAAAAAAATCATGTTTGTTGTATGGGAGCCCCACTTAAATATTTTTTCAACACACTTGCTCATAAAGTGGCTCTAATTTCACCGCAATTAGGCACATAATGACACCTGTAATCAAACTGTGACTTTTTCTTTGATATTATTCACAAGTGAGTTATAGAGCTTTTTTTTTAAATTTAATGTTTGAGTTGCTTTGTTCTTAAAAAAGTTTCGATACAAAATAATCGTCTTCAATAGTAAAAAAAATTAATGTACCTATTGCTTGCTCATTTCATGCAACTTCGTATTTAAATAGATAATTTCAACTTGTACGTGTTTAATAAATAAAGTTTCACTCAAATATAACTTTTGTTTTATCTGTAATAAAGAAAGCTTGCAATTCCCCATTTTGTACGTAGCTATTATAGCTACGTACAAAATGGGGAATTGCAAGCTAACCGCGAAAAGCCAAATAAAAGAAATCCCATTATTTTAGTCTATGGCCAATCGCCATTGTTAGATGCGTGTGCATAGGAAAACTGAGTATTTTTCCTGCCATTGCCTGGTTATCACTGTTGAAAATTATTTTTTTGTATTATTTTCTTCACAAGTTTGTTGAAAAACGTCGTATGATACACGTGTGTATTGATGATTACCGTCCTCGGCTCTCTAATGACCCTCACCTAACGGCTCGGGTCTCAATGGCGCCTCAGCGGTAGGTAATTACCAACATTATACACTTCTACCATAATGTACTATTTTTATTATATTTTTAGTATTTGTTGTTATAGCGGCAACCGAAATACATCATCTGTGAAAATTTCAACTGTCTAGCTATCACGGTTCATGATATACAGCCTGGTGACAGACAGACAGACAAACGGACCGTGGGGTCTTAGTAATAGGGTCCCGGTTTTACCCTTTGGGTACGGACACCCTAAAATGAAAACATAGGGACACAGTATATACCTTTATTTTTCAGTTTATTACTTGTACCGAATTAAAAAAGGTGGAGGTCCTCAATTCGACTGTTTACAAAAACTGTATGTTTGCCGACAATTATGAACCGATTTTGATGATTCTATTTGTATTATATCAATTGACACTGAATTCCGAAAAGAAAGTAATTTTTTGTTTTGTTGTGTTTTGTTTTGGAAGTCGTTTTTTTTATAAAAACATTTATCATCATTTCAGACAAAAGACATGCACTATTGGACATAGGCCTCCCCCAGGCGTCGCCACATTGACCGTTCCCGTGAGTGTCGCATCCAGCGGATTCCCGCAACCTTAACCAGGTCATCGGTCCACCTAGTGGGAGGCCTTCCAACGCATCGTCTGCTGGTTTGCGGTCACTAGAATGTATGCAGAATTTTCCAGCTCCATCGACCATCCATTCTGCGAGCATGGTTCACTGCCCACTGCCGCTTTAGTTTCCAACTGTAACTTTGGTTCTCTTGTGGATATCCTCATTTATGATGTGACTTTAAGCTTTTTGATGAGGCCCACAGTGACCTATCCACGTTTCGTTCCCATTTGTAAATTTAAATATAATAGTAATAAAAACAATGCATATACCCAAATATCAGTAGGTAACCTCCAACTTAATGTAACCAAATACCAGCCTTGTCAGTTCAATACATATTTACTTAATAACTTTGTTGTTAACTTCTATTTACTTTCAAGACTATTTTTACCTAACATGTAGGTGCATACCTGCTTGAGTGCCTCGTAGGTCTAGTGGTCGCAATCGTTACTGCTAAGCCTCCTCTCCGTGAAAGAGGGAATGCCATAATCCACAACGCAGGCCCAATGTGGGTTGGTGAATCATGTCATCGAATTTTCGGTTCTTGGACTAGACTTTCCTCACAATGTTTTCCTTCACTGATAAAGTAAAGCGCCTGCCTGGTTTCGAAACCACGACCCATAAGTCGGGGCCCTTACCACTGGGCCACCACTGCACTGCTAACATAGATGTTATGTTACGTAACAAATAATCCATACAATTATTAGATTAACGAGATCCAAATGGTCCGCGGATTTTATTTGGACAGCCGCATCCTATGGCCGCAACCGTATCAGAAAACATTTCTTGTGAGCTTATGGGAATAAATAGGCAGAAGGTAGCAGCTCTATTGATAACCCTTGTCATTTATGCTTCATGATAATCCTTAGGTTTGTTTGTGGTAATAATATTATTTTCCGGGGCTTTGTTTTTATTTATATTCTAAGCGAAATGAATGTGTCAGCATAATATATGTGTGAACGGAAATACATCCGTGATAAGGTAATATGTTTCAGTTATTTTTGCAGCATCGTCTCGGTTTAGAATTAATAAAGGTGCCTATTCAAATTCAGATTTAGATGACTTTACGAGACATGAAGATGAAACACGATAAAAAAAATATTTATTTATTATTTTATTTATATTGTCTTAAGTGTGCAAATTTTAATACAAGTTTAAGATTTTAAAAATAACAATCAACTACATAATCAACTCTTCAGCGTTGTTAAGCATACATAATAATAAGATGTTAACAATAGGGTAGACGAACACTGCCGACGAAAACATAGGCTCCGTATTTTATTATTAATTAGAAATGTTTTATTTGTATTTATCGTGCAAAAAACTAATGCAACAGTAAAAGTGTTTTCCAATATCGCTGTGAAAGTGTTTGCAAAGGATTCTGAACCTGAACACCGGAGTTAAACACTAACACGATAACCAGTAATGGCTTGTCGAAATCAGTGACAAATCAAGTGCTTCTATGACTAACGCGAACAGTAATTAAAAGTGTGACAATAAAACATTATATATCAACAAGTAACTTTCTGCAATATTATTAAACTTAGAAAAATCAAAATGTTCTAGTGACGGTTATTACTCGTACCTTCGTAAAAAAAAAAGTTATTTATCTTTGTCAGTCCACCATCATTCAATTAAAAGTGCAAAGTTATAAAATCTATAATAACAAGTGTCCAATTTGAACCACTACTGTCAACAACCAGTTGGCCTCGTGGATAAGAACGCTGCTTTTATAGCGCTGCTTCGGTGGATGCAAGTTCAAATCCCAGTTCGGCGCAGGACTTTTGGCAAGTTTCTTTAAAATATATAATACATACTATGGATTCATTTCAAAACATAACATTTCGGACGAAACACCGCACCCAATCAATGACAGATATTTCGAAAGCAGCTGACAACAATTTGGAAAATAGTAGTAGTTCCATCAACCTGACGATAGATGGCAGCTCTAATAGTCTTCCAAACATATCTATTGGCGAAAGTGACTCACAGATACAGGAACTTAGAAGTGAGATAGACAAACTTAAGCTAGAACTAATTTCAGCTCATGAGGAGATTAATAGCCTGTCTCTAGAAAACATGGAACTAAAAAAAATAGTTACAAAACTTAACACGAAGCATGAGTTGGTCAAAAAGGCGACTAAAAAGCTAACAAGCGAGACTATGACACCTAGCAAAAAGAAAACCATGGTTTCGAAACACACACCAAAATCGCAAAAGGAACAAGCTGTATTTCATACAACATGCACAAAAACACTACATTCAAATACAACTGCAAAAATTAATCCAAAGTTAAAT
The DNA here is from genome assembly GCA_964057195.1 of Orthosia cruda. NCBI lineage: Eukaryota > Metazoa > Arthropoda > Insecta > Lepidoptera > Noctuidae > Orthosia > Orthosia cruda. The sequence continues at coordinate 39,382,038 of OZ059830.1, forward strand.
GTATTAAGGAAGACTATAGGAACCATACATAAAACACAGAATGAGAAACACCATCTGCAACATTATAAACAAAACAAAATGTGCATTTTGAGTACCAATAGACAAAACAAGGTCCTCTCCATAATAGAAGAAACTGTTGAGAAACAATATAACTTTTGCCATTATTTAACAACAGACGGAGCTACAGGTGATCTTCTGAAAGGGATTGATTCAAAACTCAAGGATTATACGATGAATGATTTCTGTGTTGTGTTAATTGGTGAACAAGACTTTAAAATCAGTAAAAATTACTCTGAACTTATAGTAAATTTACGTAACATTCTTAGTAAAATAACTCATACGAACATCATTATTTGTTTACCTACATATAAATATAACATGAATTCGAACATGTATAATTGGCGAATCATGAATTTCAACGAGTCACTATGTCAAGATATCTGGACATACAAATATGCCTGGGTGTTAGATTCAAATGCAGTTATAAACTATGACTATAATACATTTTTCAGGCTGTCAGGTCAAATAAACAATTTTGGATTCCGTTCCATCTTTGCTAGTCTTCTAGCCTTAACTAATGACATACAATGCTTCCACACTAAGTCTGTAAATAAGAACCTCATAACGTTAACATCTCACGATCCAACACACATATTAGAAACCGAAAAGCAGTTTTTTCGTAACTAAGAACCTAGAACATTATGCATCAAAACATAGCGGGGCTTTTAAATAAGGCCGATTCCCTAATTGTTTGCTTAGAGGAACTAGCGGAAAAGGACATTGGTGTTGATGCGCTGTGTGTTACAGAACATTTCATGATGGAAGGTTACGAACGCCATTTGAGTATCCCTAATTACAATTTAGCATCATTTTTCTGCAGAAAAGAAAGTAAACGAGGTGGGACTTGTATTTTAATTAAAAATGGCCACCAATGGAGAGAAGTGCCACAAATAGCTCAACAATCATTAACTGGTGTAGTTGAATGTTGCGGTGTGGAGCTCATTCAATATAATGTTATCATTCTATGTGTCTACAGAGTACCAAAACTGAACAACTTAAGAGTATTCTATGAAACAATAGAAAGAATATTGAGGTTAATTTGTAAGAAAAGGTATGGGCATATTATAATGGCGGGCGACTTTAACATAGACGTAATGAAAAAGAATAGTGTTGTATTAGAATTCGAGTGTCTGTTACTAAGTTTCAATATTAAATTAGCGTTACACCAACCTACTAGACTTCAAAGCCATACATGCATAGACAATTTCGCACATAATTTTAAGGCTACCTGTAAAACTGACGTTATTGAATTTGCTCTATCTGATCACACAGCGCAAATTATGAAGTGCCCGGTAAAAAAAACATGCATTTTAAAATATTGGCGCGTAAAACGACGGGATTTGAGTCTGGAGAATATGGTTAGGTTTAAGGATTGTTTGAAACAATTGACTTTTTCAGAAATTTATGAAACAAATGATTCAAACATCGCATTTGACATTTTTATTGACATATTTAAACTTTTTTATGACCTCTATTTCCCATATAAGCTGACAACTATAAATGTTACAAAAAAAACAAAATGGATTTCAAGCGGTATTAAATTATGCAGCAAAAAGAAACGACAATTGCTCTGGCGATTCAGATTTGAACCAAATATGACGAATAAGAAAAATTATACTAACTACACAAAAAGGTTTAAAAGGGTAATGAAACTGACGCGACGTGCTCAAAACAATTACTCAATTAAAACTTCTACAAACAAATCTAAAACGACATGGAACATAATAAATAAATCGAAACCTTTTTTACCTAAGGAATCCATCAGCCGTATAAATGTAAATGACAAAATAATAAATGACCCTCTTCAAATCGCCAATGCATTTAACAATTACTTCATAGAAAAAATACAACCTATTCAGGGCTCGGGAAATAACGTAACCGCAAATATGATAAAACAGAAAGACTCAATTTTTGTTGCGCCCAGTATACCTACAGACATAATAAATATTGTGAAAGGTCTAAAATCTACAAATAGTACAGGTTATGATGGTATTTCTACTAAGGTGGTAAAGTATGTTTCTGAAACAATTTGTTCACATATAAGCCACCTTATAAATCTATCTATATATACAGGTGTTTATCCAGATGCCCTAAAGGTATCTGTAGTAAAACCATTATTTAAGAAGAACAGTAGAGAGCACATGGCCAACTACAGACCAATTGCCTTAATCCCAATATTTTCTAAAATTTTTGAAAAATATATTTCTAAAGAATTTTATTCATATTTTGAAAACAAACATTTATTTGGTAACGAGCAAAAGGGGTTTAGGCAAAATAGGTCCACAAATATGGCTATCTACGAGTTTTTACATACCGTCATGAATAATATGGACAAGAGAATCCCGGTATGCGCTATTTATTGCGATATGACGCAAGCTTTTGACTACGTTGATCATACCGTACTATTACAGAAACTGGAAGCCTATGGCATAAAGGGAAACATACTGCATCTTATCGAATCATACCTGACTAACAGAAAACAATACACATAAATAACTAGTATTAATATTAAGACGAAGAGAGAAGAAATTTACAGGTCATACGAACGCACACCGATGTACGGTGTCCCCCAAGGTAGCGTAATGAGCGCGTTGTTTTTTATTATCTACATTAATGACCTGCCTAGTGCAATTGACCACCCCATGACACTCTTTGCCGACGACAGTACAATGACGATAGCATGCAATAATAATGACATATATGAAAGTGACATAAATAAATCTTTGACATCAATAATATCATGGTTAGACAAAAACAACCTTAAAATAAATTTAGATAAAACAACCATTATGCATTTTAGGCAACGAGTCCAGGCGGTAAATGACATAAAAGCTATGTACAATGACACATTACTTAATAAAGTTGACAACACAAAATTTTTGGGCATTATGATAGACGCAAAGTTGGACTGGAAAGTACACATCGAATACTTGAGTAAAAGGCTGAGCTCTTCTGCGTATGCCTTATATAAACTTGCCCCAGAACTTAACACAGAATCATTGGTAACTGCATATCATGGGCTAGTTGCATCATTGCTACGCTATGGTATCATATTTTGGGGAAACTCGACTGACAAAGAAATAGCGTTTAAGGCTCAAAAAAGATGTATTCGAGCTATGTTCAATTTGAGTACCACAGACAGCTGTAAGCCATATTTTATAAAACACAAATTATTGACCCTACCGTCACTTTACATTTTCGAATTGGTAACATTTGTAAAACTAAATCCGGAACTATTCCCACGACTAGCTGACACCCTCCCCCGTAATAGACGTGACAATACCCAACTTTGCTTGCACACGTCAAAAACAGCATTAATGTCAAAGAGTGTCTTTTGTATGGCGCCGAAAATGTACAATAAAATACCGCAATCATTTAAAGAATTGCCAGCAAACTCATTTAAAAAAAAGATGCGGGATTTATTAACAGACAAATCTTATTACCACATATGTGACTTCTTGAATGATAATATAATAATGTGACATTGTTTTCTTTTATCATATCCTTTTTGTTTTTTTTTTTCTGGTGAGTTATTTTATTATTTAATTGAGATGACATACAAACTAATTTGCATTGTGTTTTTGTTTAGTTTGTACCTGACAGCATTTTCTTATATTTCATTGATTTTTATGACATTTTATGATTTTATTGTACTATGTTGACATCATTTGATTTTATTAATCTTGATTGTTCAAGACATTGTATTGTATGCTTTGACATTATTTTATGATTTGTTTGTACTTTTTTGACATTTTTATTCTTTTGTTTTTTTTTAACAATTCTGGGTTTGATGATATTTTATAATTTTACTGTACTATTCCGACTTTATTTTATTTTATTAATCTTGATCTTTCAAGACATTTTATAATTTTATTGTATTTACCTTGGACTTTTTTATGATTTGATTGTACTTTTTGACATTTTATAATTTTGGGATTTTTCATCAACTTTTTTGACATACTTTTTTTATTTTTTATTAATCTGGATTTTGTAAAACATTTTATGCTTTTATTGCATTTTTTTGACATTATTTTATTTTACTAACTACAATTTGTTATGACATTATGATTTTATTATACCTCTATGACATTTTATTTTTAAATATTTTTTATTCAACTTGATTTTTATGATACTTTTATGATTGAACTTACTATCAATTTATTATTTTTTGTTTAAAAATTCTATTTAAATGTCCTATAGACCGATTTAATTAATATTAACAGTTTTGTAAAATTTATATTTGTACGCCTGGATAGGCAAAACATGTATGTGCCACAAATAATAAGTTTAACCATCTTGCATGCATAAGTTATGTAAACACATGTTATAGCAAATAAATTATCTTTATCTTTATCTTTAATAGCAAAACTGAATCACATTAATTTTAGCAGTAAAAACATTCTTTTTATTTTATCATAAGTCTACAAACAAACTACCAACGTATTACACCTACAAGCATTTAGCAGCAAATTTGCATGCAACCTGTTAACAAAATTAGCAGACTTGCCTGCTTTGCATTTGATTAACAACGGTAGTATTTCGTACTAAATGTTTTTACAACATTATTAATTAATATTAAAAGTTTGGATGGATGTGCTAGAGCATGTATGTTTGTAACTCAATCTAGCCAGAACACGGCACAGATATAGATTATAGGCTAGAATAGCACATAGGCTACTTTTCAGCCCGGTATAATGTTCTCTTGGGTTGTTAAAACACTTATCACGCGGGCGAAGCCGCTGGCAAAAGCTATTATTATATACTGTTTGCTTTTCTTTGCCAGCAGTTTCGATCGCATGTATGAAGAAAATTATCCCAAAGAAAAATACTTCTTAATCCAGGTCCTTAATCTACGCGGGTGCCATGTTTCGTTCAAATACATTCAGCCGTTGAGGTGTGACTGATGAAAAATTATATTCAAACATCCAAAAATTTACATTATTATCAGAGATACAATTTTTTTAATATAATTAATGCGATATGAATGTCGGTTACACACGATGTTATTTTCAATAACTTGCAGGACCGATTTGAATATTAGATATTTTAGCAGAATAAAGCAACGTACGCTTTTGAAAATGAACAAAGCAATAACATATATTATTTATGTCCTAGGCCTAGTATTATTCCACTGAAGATCGTATATTCTTATCCTGAAAGAAAGCCAGTACTATACGAACAATCGGCGGTAAGCTGACGTCACGTGAAAGGTCTTACAGCTTTGCTATATAATTGTGAATAGCAAGAAAACCACTTCAGTGAAGACTCTATTAAAAGGGAAAAAGTATTGAAGATTTTTTCTTTGATGTTTATGTAAGAGTTAAGTAGGCAAAGAAATAAATAATTATAGTACATGTGTTCTATAGATATTTATCTATTTTATTGCAGTCTTCTTCTTCGTCGCTGGCGCGACAGTGCTTTAGGCACTTTACCACTGCCGACGAGTAAGCGATTAGCAATCGACTATTTTCTCGCTGAAGAAACGTACAAAAGATATAAGATCCCTAGACAAGAGTGTAAGACATATGTGTCAATAAAAGAGACACATAAATATGTCTGGTAATAGTTGATCGCTGGCTGTTCACACTGCCGGCGAATACCTACTCTCTCACCACAAGATTGTCGCAGCGACAAGAGCTACCAAAGTTATACTCGATAGGGGTGCTCTATTGCTCGCTTGGCGGTCAGAACTCACGCTGAGAGATCAACCAACGGTAATTTCTACCTACAGTGCGGCCGCTCCAAGCTAGTGCTGCCCGTCGCACATAGACACGCGTTCATAGCCGAGCGATACAACTATCGGAACTACACACTCGCTACTGGCCAACTTGTTTTTAGTTTCTATTTTTACTCACTACTCGCTGATCTTCGGCGGTGGGACAAGTGCCTAAGGTTTTTTTGGACCAAAACTTTGTCCCTTATACAACGCACAACGCTTTTAACTTTTTCGTCGGTGGTTGCGACCAAAGTATGCGAGCAACTTGCATGCCATTGCCAGGACACAGGTACGTTTTTAGAGAACTTCAAGTTAAGAGTGTTCCCTGGCGGAATCTGCGTTTCCTGGGAGCTGTACCTCTGAGAGTCTTTAAGTCAAGAGTGTATAGGCTATTTATATAATATTTGGTGGACGGCATCATCGCCGAACTTTAATTAATTTGAACACGCTTAATCATTGCTCTGCAATCGAATATCAAAAATGTGCTAAATTAATCTAATTTTGGATATTTATTGTAGTCATTGTCGACACAAATCATAAACATAATACATATTATGCTTTGTGTGCTGTACACGTATTTGTTTAGTTTATTTAGTTATCAAGAATTAAAATGTTAAGTTTTATTGTGCACTTGGGTATACTGTTTTCATTTAATCAAAAATCTCTATGAAATAGAGATTTGCTGTAAAATAATCCAATTATGGGTTAAGCTCGCCATTGTATATAAAAAGGCTTAAGGCTTCCTACTGGATTTGTATATGTATGTATTTTTGTACAATAAAGAATATGAATATGTGAAAACCTCTCGAAGCTGTAAGAAATATAATCTTATTTAAGTTAAAAGCTACGACGTTTTTTGGTCATAATTTAGATTAGATCCGTAAACGTTTAGTCCATGGAGGCCAAGTTGATGTCTTGTGTTTTGACTTTCAAAAGACGTTTGATAGGGTCAATGATATTCTGCTTGCGAAGCTATGTGCTATCGGTTTTCCGCCTGGACTCCTGCAGCTCCTCGCTGACTACCTCCGTGATCGTCAGCAGTTTGTCAGACTGGGCCATAACGAGCCCAGCCCTATAATACGCGTTCTGGAGTGAGTCAGGGATAATATTGGGACCACTCTTGTTCCTAATAATGGTTAACGACCTTCCATCAGTCATCCATCACGCTAAAAGTCTACTGTATGCGGATGATTTGAAACTTGTTTCTGAAGTCATGTCATAAGCTGATTGTCGCTTGAAAAGAAATACACACTAATTTTGGATGAGGTTCAGAAATCTTTTCTGAGGTATCTGTATAAGCGTCTATATGGATATTATCCATTCTCATACTCTTCTAACTTCCTTATAGGCTGTTTAGGCTACAATTCTCTCGAGGTCAGAAGGAAAATGATCAAATCATAAATATGTGTAAAATCTCTCACGGGAAAACTGATGCTCCTGAACTACACGACAAACTATCCCATCTGTTTGCCCCGGTCCATTATAGACGTAGTAGGAGGCACAGATTGTTCGCCGTACCTGGGAGACCAACCGTCGGTGTCGTTCGAGCGCAGTCTCCCATCCCTCGTACACTCAACGCGCTCATCGCTCTCTTGGATGCTAGGCCCGATTGTGATGTGATCGCAGACGAATGGAAAAAGATTTGGTCTGAGCGTATGACTGTCGTGTATTTTAATAGATATTATCATTGTTGTTTGATTTTATAAACATGTCTTTATCTAATGTAATTGGCCTTTGGCCGTGTTATGTTAAAGTAAATAAATAAATATCCTGCATAGGAATGTGATAGGCTTAGTTAATTCGATCGTTATACTTTTTAACATTTTTACCGACTTCAAAAAAAGGAGGTAATCAATCCGATACGTGTGTATGTAATATTGATGGAATTGCACAATATTCACATACAATATGCCCCATATCTGGGCTTCTAAACATATATGCCAAATTTCATGAGTGTATGTATATTTTTATGTATGTATGTCCACGTATTTCTCTGAAACTTCTTATTTGATCGTAATCAAATTAGAAGTTTATTTTGGATTACATTGGAATAAGTACCTAGTGTTTAGTTGGCTTGCGCATCGACATTACTCTTAACTGGCGTACTCAAGTTGCTAGTATCAGTCAGAATCAGAAGGTCACTGGAACATTGCGGACTCTGTATCGTTTAAAAAATGTATTACCTTCGAACACGAAGACAATGCTTGTGCAGACCCTATTTTTTCCTATCATCGATTATGGCGACGTGTGCTATTATGACCTGAATGCAGATCTCTTCAAAAGACTTGACCGTCTTCTAAATTACTGCATTCGATTTGTTTTCAATTTGCGTAAATATGATCATGTCTCTGCTCATCGGTCACTTCTAAAGTGGTTGCCCATACGCCAACGCAGAGAGCTAAGGGCACTGACTACCTTGTTTTCATTTCTTGACTCTTCCAACTCCCCTAGTTATCTAGCCCCTCACTTTCAATACATTTGCGCCAACCACAACAAAAATCTTCGCTCTTCACATAACCGTCTTCTTCAATGTCCCACTCAACGCACTGACTTATTTCACTGTTCTTTCTTCGTTCAGTCTATTTCTCTGTGGAATGCGCTCCCTCAAGAAATCAGGATGGCAACCAACCGATTGGCATTCAAAGTAAAAGCTCGCGAGCATGTTCGTAAGAAGATCGCAGTAGTATCGTCACAGCGATAATGTATTCCAGATACCTACCAGCTACCACAAATTGTTTAAGTATTAGTGTATTTAGTTTGTATTTTTGTGTAACTATTGTATGTATTTATAGTATGTATGTAAAGCTTTTTGTATTTGAATATTAGGTATCGTGATTTACTTTAAATATTGCACCTACCACTAATTGTCTCTGCATCACCCAAAGGTCGACTGGTAGACAATGCCTATGGCATTAAGTCCGCCTCTGTACATTTGTGTGCATGAAGTATTAAATAAATAAGTATCTCTCGACTTAGGGAACAGTGCAAGTTTCATTAAAATCGAACATACAACCAAACTCCTTAGCAACAAACAGCACGAATGTGTAAATTAGTTACTATGGGTATTTTGTCAATGCTTTAGCATCCTTTTAAGTTGCTCACTTTTTGTGATAGGGTAATAAAACTAAAAAGAGAGAAATAAAAAACTTGTTCACAAAAACATAAACCGACTTGTGTGCAAAAATAACTTTCGGTAGTCGGTGTTAAAAAATGATAAACACAAGAGGTGCACTTTTTAGTGTTTTGCTTTAGAAATCGGTTAATTTTTTTGTGAGAAAGTTTTGGTCACTGCTCTCCAATTTACTAAAATATTCGTGCTCAATCATTTATCTCATTCATGACATTGATTGTGAAGCCAATCAGTATGAACACTTCTCGTAGCTTTAAACTGAAATATAATCCAATTGAGCTCGAAACTAACAAGTTTAACGGATTTTCATCACCACACATCGGAGGTTTTCATTCAATTAAAGTATTTTAATATGAAAAGTTACAAAATGTATCCCGAAAAGAGTACGTCGAATTATATATAACTCTCCAGTAAAATCAAATATCGAAGTGTGGCGATCAGCCCCTAAATCGAATCTAAATTCTTTAAATAACACAAAACAAAATTATTAAAGTACTAGCTTCAATGCAGTGTGAATGTCCAAAATTATACCAAGGGAACATATTCCCGGTATAAAAGAAGTAGTATCCCATGTGCTATTCCTGACTATAATCTATCCCTGTGCCGAATTTCACACCCAGATCCGTACTGCCGTTGGAGCATAAAGAAGTAACATACATACAAACACACTCACAAACTTTCGCCTTTATAATATTAGTGTGATGGTGTATATTTATAATACATAAGCTATATACCTACCCTACCTACTTACCAATTTTTTTTCTAGCACCTTTCTTCCGCGGGGAATCTTAACACCGCCATTCAGAAATTACGTCAAATGCATAACGCCATCTATCGAATATGGAGTTCAACTGTTCGAGCATATGAATTGCGTGTGTTGTGATTTTAAACTTCTTCAACGCTTTAAATTCCTATACCTTTTGATAGAGTGAACCAATTGCAATGAAACAAAAACTAAGTAATAATTCAAGTTACGCATAATTTGTATGCAAAAGTTACAAACAAACAGATAAACATACAGACAAAAAATCTAAAAATGCTACAAATGGACTCTGTTCGTTATCCTTTCACACCATGGCTATTTTTTTGGAAATATTTTCGATGTACAAAAACGACTTTTCTATAGATTTATTATAATGGTTGATTATTTTACTACCACTATCTACATCCATGAAAAAAAAATCTAAGAAACTAACCTACTAAATTTCAAATTACACCTGCATTCTCATAAAAATATCACCATTAATTCCGTACATTTAAACATGCAACTACATGAAAAAACTATAACATACGACACAAGAAGTAAAAAACTAATTCTAACTAAAACTGCACGTGCACGGACTAAAAACGGCAAAAAAGCAATATTAGTGGAAGGAGCACAGCTGTTCAATGATATACCGGAGGTTATAAAGCGGTGTGCTAATATTAACATATTTAAGAGTAATATCAAAAAACATGTATGTACCCTATAACGCCAACGCCCCAGGGGCAAATTTTATATCATATTATTATTAGAAGTAACTCTGTATCACATTGTAAGTCATTTGAATTATTAAACTAGCAATTTAATTAAGTTTTCTTGGTTTTCTTACTTAAATTATTATTATTTTCATTATAAAGCGCATGGACAAAGCTGCGTTTAGAATAATTTTAATTTGGTTGCATTAATAAAATACAAGCTGTAAAATGCCATGTTATGTAACTTGGAAAAATAGTTGTAAATTAATTAATGACCATCATCTTCCTAGCCTTTTCCCAACTATATTGGGGTCGGCTTCCAGTCTGACCGGATTCAGCTGAGTACCAGTGTTTTACATGGAGCGACTGCCTATCTGACCTCCACAACCCAGTAACTGGGTAACAGCGGTACCCCTTGGCTAGACTGGTGTCAGATCTCAAGCTTCTGACTACTCGTAACGACTGTCAGAGATCTTCAAATGACAGCCGGTACCAACGGCTTAACGTGCTTTCCGAGGCACGGAGGAAACTCGGTATGTTGAAATGGTCACCCATCCACGGCCCGACCTCGTCAAGCGTTGCTTAACCTTGAAGATCGACCCGTGCGGCCGTTATTATTTAGCCACGAGCTCCTCAATTAATTAATAACCAGTATGCAAAATTAAATATCAAATATTTTTAACTAAGAATGTATTCTAGATACCTACCAGCTACTACAAACAACCAACGACTACACATTGGAATATGGCTATTCGGAATTCGGTTATAGACGATTTCTGACCGATGACCTGGTGAAGGTTGCGGGGATCCGCTGGATGCGAGATGCACGGGACCGATCAATGTGGCGACTCTTGGAGGTGGCCCATGTCTAGCAGTGGACGTCTTTCGGCTGATATGATGATGTTGATGTAATCATCTCTTACAGATTGACTGCATTTCAACTGCACTCCGACCGCAATTTTGCAATTTGAATGCAGTTAGTACGTCGTTGCAGTAGTGTGCAGTTGGCGCGCAGTTCAAATGACGACTGCATGCCAACTACAATCGGACAGCACGGTTGATTTGCAGTTTTATTGCAGTCGTACTGACTGTATTCAGACTGATTGTATACAGTCGGAGTGCAGTTGATATGCAGTCCGTCTGTTTAGAGCCTAAACGGCACCGATTACCGAAAGCGAAAGATCGCAGTAGCAAAGATTAAAGAATTTACTAGTAAGCAGTAGTGTGGAAATACAGCACGGTCAAGATAACTGAGCACTCGAAATTTCAAATAAACCCACTCCCTGGTACCGCGCGGTCCCACCCCGCGTTCGCCTCGTGCGTGACTTTGACATTTAGACGAAGTTTTAGGCCAAACGAACGACTTTCGTGCCAGCAGCAATACGAATAATAAGTTTAATTTTAAAACACGCCAGGTCTTTTAGTGTTTAAAAGCAATTTAAAACAAAAAGAGATTACCTAACAACATAAAACAATACAATACAATATAAATAATAATACAACACATAGTAACACAATACAATACACACACAACAATATAATACATAAAAACATTAGACTGAAATATTTAATTATTACTACACCAGGTAATCCACGGATTCCTGTCACTTCCACGAACACACAACCACATCAACCACACCTGATGTATTATCAATTCGTGCTATCAAGAGATTATCCTGAAACCTGATGGAAAGAGAAACGTGTGGTTAAAACTTCGATGAATGAATGATGATAAATGGAGAGAAACGAACGGAGTATTAGAAAATAAACCATGAGATTTAAGGCAGTCTACAATATTAATTGATTTTTAATTTCGAGATATCAAATTAAATAGGATTTGGAAAGAAAGTAAGATTAGTTTGAACATATTAGTCCACAATCCCAGAGTGACATAGAGTAGTGATGTATTAATTGGACGGGATCGACTAGTAAGCCTCTAGACACTGCAAGACTGACAGTGGTATTTTCTGATAACTTGTATAAGTTAACAGAAAATACAATAAAACGAAAATGGGGTGGGCAAAAAATCTAATAAAACGAAACAGGGCAATAGTTGGGGTTATTTGCAGTAGATACTAAACTATTTGTTTAATTTATTTTCTTTGTGCAAATCAACCCAACTTTTGCCAAGGTTCTGCCCTCCCTGTATAACTGCTAAATGTGATGTTATTTCACCGCTTGGAACAGAGAAGTTATTAGGCGTAGTTGCAACTTTTTCTGAAAACTTTAATTACTAAGAGTAACTTAATATAAAGACGCGGCTAAGAGTAGTTGCTTCTATTTCTAGTCTAGTCAATCAATTGGCAGGGCTTATCAGGGTAAGCAAGTTGACAAAATTATTCAGTTATACTGTGAATTTAATTTCGTTGTTACACTGACAGCTGTCAATGACCTTATTCTTTTAAATGTTGCAAGCGCGGAGTATAGTATTGTAGGTAAGTATCAATCATAAGTGATTCATCGAATCGATGTGACATGACTCCTCAATTTAATTTTACTAATGGGTGTAAATAAATGTTTTATGAATATAAACATAATATATATATTTAAATATAACATTATTCATACGCATATTACAAACACTTTTAATGTGTTAAATATGAAATAATAGCTATTTATGCAACTGTTACGTTATGGACGGTCCTTTAATACGAGTGCCATTTTACAGTACAAGCGTAGCGCGTACCGAAATAGGTGGGTACGAGTTATTAAAAGACCAATAACGTACAGTTGCATACAAGATTTTATCTACGAAGCAAGGAATAAAACACAGATATAGACAAATAAGTATTTCAGGAAGTGTGTTTAAGTATTTCATTTCTCATATACATGTCTTGATTTTTCTGGTAGTAAATTATTTGTAGCCGCAACTGCTCTATTTGTTATATCTGGTGGAGTATTTTCAATATCACTTGATATTGAAGACATTTTTAATAAAATTTGGAATTAAAATTCACTCAGTTTTTTTTTCCCGCGTCCACTTTTTTATTTAATCTTTATTAGGTATAAGCAATGATATTCAAATAAACAGATACGTTATACACTCACAAAACAATTGAAAAAGTGTGCCGCACATAGCGGCAGCACATATACACACTTTTCATTCATCTAACATTAAAAAATTATTATTTTAATCAATAAATAAATAAATTACAAATACACACGATGGCATTTATTTTATTTTGTTTTTGTTTCAACAAAGCCTATCGCTCTTCGCCATGCGTGACATAAACTAAAGACTAAAGGTCACAATTGTGACCTATTCGAGTCTTCAAAATGTGCGCGCTCATAACATATCTATTTATTTGAATATCATTGGGTATAAGGCAAAGATCTTGTAGCCGCGACAGCCAAATAGTATACGATACTTTTGTTCTAAACTTGTTCCATTTTTAAAAACATCATTTACATTGTCTCGATTTCGAAATAATATTATAGGTACCTGGCTGTATGTTCAGAATGTCTTTGCCTGTGTTTTAGAATTTATGAAGATTCGCATAATGCAACCCGATGTCGGTATGGGTATCATAATGAAACCGCATCACTTTTGTAATTCGAATATAACGAAACCGAAGCAGATAAACAATAAAATAAATGCGATTTATAAAATGATGTCTGACATAAATGAGTACAAACTAAATAAGGACCGCTAGTTTCTTAACAACTGTATTTTTTTTGGCGTGTAGTAGTTCCATTTTCGATCTACTTCGATTTTCGATCAACTTTCGATCACTCGGATGTCAGGATACGAGACTATTTTTATGTAACGATAAAGTGACAACCCCAAAAATGTCAGTATAGTCTACGAAATTAAACATCAGAGTATAGGATTTCTTTCGAGATTGACGGGATATAAAACGCAGAATTAAACAATCTAAACATTTAATTTCAAGTAACAATAGTTGACTACGGGGTCAGCGGCCACTGGCAGTTTAGTTAGTATTATTGTCATTTGATATCGATACCCATTACGTCTGCCAAGTGTGGTACATTCATTTAATTTGACCCTATGTCTAGTTAAGTGTAATCGAATATAGAATTTTACAGGTCAAAAAAGAGACATTAACACTCCATTGGTTCACTACTCTCTGTAGGGTCGGATTATAGACAGCTTTATAGATTGGAAACTGATATAATTTCCAGAGATCGGCTTTTTCTGTATAAAAATCCTCCGGGCTTAGATTCCGTGCTAAAATTGTCCGCCCGATGTATATAGGCTTTTTTATGTTAGAGATATTTGCTGTGACGAAATTAAATTGGTATTCTTTTTGTTTTAGATTTTTCGGCAGTTGGTTAATTGAACGGGTTTGAACAAACAACTGGGTTTGTCTATTTGTGCGTGCCTTTAAATGGTTTAGTTATTGCCTTTGGTATATCCAATATCGGATCGTTTCGATCAATTTTGTCCTAAAAACTGAGTGTCTTTTATATTCTGGACCTAGAGCTTTTGCAGATAAACCAACAAACAAAAAATATATTTTTGTACATATTCCTTGCCTATCATGGCTTCTAATAGGTTCGTAGGCCAGGAAATAGAAAATTAATTGAATCAAAAGTGCTATCATATCCTTCAAAGTTGTTAACGACATAGATGGAAACTTTGATTGAAGTGGACATGATAGGAAGTAAGTTATGGGATAGACATGTAATATCTGAAACACTTACTTTTTACCCGACTGCCGAAAGAGGATTGTGGTTTTCGAGCGTATGTATATATGTCCATTCCTAATGGCTTGACGGATTATGAAATATAAGGTATCGTTGGATTCGTCTCAATTGTGGGAGTGACATAGGCCAAATATTTTTTATAAAGCGCGCCCTCCACAATAATAGAGGGTTATACAATTTCTTTTCTTGTTTTCGTAACAATATGGGTATCAAATGAAAGCTATTAAATATACCATACCAATATATATATACCATAACATCTTTGTGTTACTATTTTGTCACAAATTCAAGTAAGTATTCATAATGTTTTGCCAAAATACTTATTTGGAGAACTCGTTTATTAATAAAACTAAAAAGTCTCAAATAAAACAAATTATTATAAAAACCAAAAACCCGACTGCTAAAAATTAATTAACAAAAAAGAGAAAAACAACTACTAGGTATACCTAGAATGTACCATAATAATTCTATTGTTTTGTAACATATATATTCAAGAAAATAATGAAATATATTAAAATAGACATTTAATATTATGAGGTGCTGCCAGCGGTGACAAACGAAGTTTTGTTAGTGTTTCTATCATTTTTGTTTGTCCCCGCGATTATTTGTTCCCCCGCGGTTGAAATAAATAAGCACCTGTGCCAGACATATTATTAATTTGGTTTCTTACCATTTGGTGTGGTACGCGAAAAAGAAGAAGGTTTCCCGTACCGTGTATTTGAAACCCATTACTTCCAAATGAAACTGACTATACATCTAGACAACGAAATCCATCATCAAATCCTGGCAACATTATTTCGTTTTCTTCAAGCCCTTAAAAGAAATGGCTGCCTAAAACCCACAATGATCGCTGGCCATTCATCAAGATACTTCAGTAATCTATCAAATAAAACATTAAACCAACATCGGTCCCTATTTGCAGAACAAGAGTGATGTATATAACGCATCACTTAGCTAATGGTGTTTGAACAAACCCTTTAAAATTTAATGTCTCCAATTTGGTCCTTTAATAACACACGTAAACCTTTCTTATATATAAGTACATAATATTTAATACATACATAAACATTCACTTTTCACGAATAAATAAAATTAAAGAGTCTCTTTTTAACATAAAAACAGCTTTTTACTAAATAATTTCATGTTAATGTTTACACGTTACTTATAACAAAAAAATATTTAAATAAAAAAAATATCTGTGTGTATGTTTTGGCTATTTTTCGAAACAGCTTGACTTATTTCGAAGGGACTTTTGACTGCCAGCCAGTTGATATTATACGGAGTAACTTACATTTTTGGTAGAAAAATGATTTAGGATGCCTCGAAAAAACATTAAAGAGAACCCATGAAAATATGAACAAAATCCGATTTGTGCTGTTTATGTGGACTAAGTCGCGTGCAACTGCTAGTTGCAAATATATTACAACTCAAGTTTGGATTACTTAGTCTTCATAAATAGGTCATCTAACCAATTCCAACAACATGACCTCGAAGATAAAACTTTCTTACATTCACACATTTCGGACCAACTTAATGAAAAGTTATCTAAGAGAAACATGGCTAAGGTGCCTCGGATTTTTGGGGCTTTTTATGACCCCTGTGGGAGACCCAAGATAGTGAATGGTCAACCTGAATAAGCCTTGAAGGTCAGTTATATTCATTTACGCTTCTGGTTGCGGCTTCGACTGCGAGAAAATCAGAAATTATCTCTAGGAAATGTACTCTTGGGATAAATGAAACTATTTTACAAAAAAATAGAACCGACAAAACAAAAAAGTGAAAAATAACTTCTATTTCGGAAGTAGGTATCTTTGTTTCTACGTTTTTTGACACCGACTGCCGAAATGTAAGTTTCTAATTTTTTTACTTTTTGGTTGTGGTACATATCTATAATGCCCACAGTTATGCCAGAATAGATAACTGAAATAGTTTGAAACTAGATCAAAAAAAATGTACCAGGGTGAGCTACAGCACACCTTGCCAGCGTACCACACACAGTATTACAATACTGTGTGTGGTACGCTGGCAAGGTGTTTTCGAGCGTACCGGCGTGATGTTGTGTTATGAATAGTACATTACTGCAGCGGCCAGCAAAAGAGGCATTGATGGACGAACGTGTAAATGTGGGCCGAGGCGAAGCCGAGGCACACATACGTAAGCCCATCAATGCCTAGTTGTGGCCAAGGCTTGTATAGTGTTTTTCTCAATTAATGCGCGGAAATTAAAACTAAGTAGTACGTAGAACTCATTTTGTCAAATATAATTTCTTTTCAAAATCAATGACGAACAACAATAATTATTCCCGCGTTAGGCTTAGCACGCACTGCGATTTTTATTTGCGCGATTTTTTCTCGCCCATTCTGCGGCCTATGCAATTGTATGAAGCTGCACGCATTGCGGTAAAAAACATCACGTGGGAATAATACTACAAAAATCCGCGCAAAAAAAATCGCAGTGCATGCTAAGCCTTAAAGTGTTCATTTGTTTTTTTTTTTCAATAAACAGCATTCTATTTGCAAGCCAGATCGAAATTTAAATATAACCTTTGATAAGTTACCTCCTTGGTTGCCATGATTCGGAGTAAAAGATCGTTCATTTATTAAATTACACGACAGATATGAGTTTACTATGTAATTTATTTGACCGCTGCACACGACAGATATGGATTTTCATACAACTTTTGCCGGCCGCTGCTCGCATGTATTTGGCCTGTACTGCAATTTCAATTTATCTCGAAGAAGGTTGTCAAAATATTGCTCAAATTTCCAAGCATGTTTGAGAAAATGGTATAAACAATATACAGACATGCGATTGCAGGAATCCCGAGAGATTTTCCGTCATTTATTTATTGAAGGGTTCTGTTGTATATCTTCGAAGTTATTCAGATCTTGATCAAATTTAAATGTGACCAAATGAAAAGCACCAGGAAGCAAATAAAAAAAAACATCAAAATCGAATCACCTAGTAGAAAATTTTGAGGTAACACACATAAAAAAATACAGTCGAATTGAGAACCTGCTGATTTCTGAAGTCTGTTAAAAAGTATCTATTAAAGTGTAACAAATAGACAGACAGAGTTCCTTACGCATTTATGATATGAGTAAACAAGTGAGTATGTAATGGATAAAGTCAACCAGCCAACCGGGTCTAGACAAAGAGATTCTATTAGCGATGATAACGCTCAAAATGCGAAATTTAAAGGATTGATCACGTCGCATTATGATAGCTCCTGACAATATTATATATTGTTGACATTTTTACAATCACATTCGCAACATTTTCGTTGATACAATGTCACTTATCTTGAGCTTCAGGTTTAATCTTTTTTGACGAATAAAAGACAAACTAGTGTTAGCGATTGAGTTTTTTGCTAAAAGTTTTACTAAATTTCGAAATCTTTAGCTGAATTAAATTTGAGCGTCTGAAAGTATATATACGAAAGAAATTCCATTACTTGTCAAAGATTTTTCGTTAACTTTTATTAGCTTAGAGTTTTTTTATTTTTTTTTATTGTGGATTCACAAATCAGGCAATACAATATTACATAAGTGCCCTGTAAACAAGAAAAAAAAATAAAAAAGCCATTTTACACTTATTCTGCCAAGTGACAGGTAGTGACTGAAGTAAGTATAACATTAATGTATTTGTTATTATAAAACGGAGTAAATGAATGAACAATACAGTTTATGTTTGTTTATGTGTTCCTTGCAGCTAGGTAAGAATATTGTAGTGTATAAGAAATAAATGAATTACTTTTAATTAATGATAGGCAAAAAGACTAGTATCCAAGTCTAAAAAAAATATAGCTTGGTTGATGATGATGACCTTTTGATACACGTCAAAGTCGCTTAGTATAAATAAATAAACTCATTCCAAAGAGTATTTTTTATATTACATGCTGAAATAACTACGGAAGGGAAATACTAATGCGATATTGCCCTTTTACTTCGACGAAATTGAATAATATTACTTATAATACATTACTAAAATTTACCCAGAAATAACCATTGAGATAATAATTAAAACAGATATTTTTCATTAAAATATATAGGAATTTAATCTTAATTAAACAATGCATGGGCTTCGGTCATTCTCCTTTAATAAAGGCAATCTGTTACGTTAAGATCACGTTTAAATGCATGCGGCGTTTACAAAAACAAAGTTAATCACTTAATGGCATACAACACAAAAGCTACATAGTTATGTTTCAAAATTAGGTTCACAAAAACACACTTACGTGGCGTGGCGTGGCGTGGCGTGTCGCGCCAGAAGCATGTAGGTTTCATGCTGCATTCAGATTTTCTGTCGCGGCGCGGACTGCTCGCGACCGATTGCTGATATGCTGCTTTTTTGTGTTTGCTCTCAAGAAGGTTTGGTAGGAGAAATTTATTTGCTTATTAAAACTTCATGCAACATAAAGATACATAGGTGGACTTAAAGCATTCTCTACCAGTGAACCAAAGATGGTGGAGAAATTCAAATAATTCTGGAAAGGAAGGAAAGGTCTTCATCGAAATCATCATCTGAATCCGAAGTAAACATTATGTACGACTACACGTTGCAAAGGTTTGATGTATACTGTTCAGAAATAGCGCCAGAGCGCGCCATAACACGCCAGTTTAGTGTGCAACTGTGCACACTCACCGCCACGCCACGTAAGTGTGGTTCTGCCTTAACTGATGAGATGAATGATGCATAAGCTTTTTGCATCCACATGAGTGCCTAAAAAGTGGATCCACGCGAAACACAAAGCCCTTTTCATTGTTCCGGTAATTACGGCACACAACCGGATATAGATTGATAATGTTTATAGTTTTGTCTCTTCGAAACATATGAAGAAGCAAGAAAAAGGTGGAAAGAATACGTTGACTTCGATGTCGAGCGCAACTAGTAGAGTCTATACAAAATGTAATTCAATCAGCGATCAGCTATGGTCGAAATGACAAAATGTGTTTGTTTGATCACAAGACATTTCGATAGCGGTTGACGGTTCCATATATTTTTGTCATTTTCACAACCGCTCTGGCGACGCTTTCGTTATTGTTCGTACTTGTCTAGAGCCTATAGCAGGGGTCACCAATTACTTTCCTCCCCCCCCTCCCCCCTCAGCCTTTAGATCGTGTATTTACTTTGTTAAAATTGAAATATTATACTTAATACGTAAATAAAGTAATTATATCAATGAAGATTTTGATGATGATTGTCGAATCGACAGTAGTAAAGACAAAGCGCGGGATAAATTATTGAATGAAGTACTCAAGCAACACAAGTAATTATTTTTTATTGTTTACTTACCTTGTGTAAGATGTAGTGTGTAGGTGTAGGAATCAGAAACATTAATAAATTATAAGTAAGATTACTAAACGGAAACTTATCTCCTAAAATGTGTTTTACGAATCAGATTAGTAGATAGACATTTTGACAGTTTAACAAATCGCTCACAATCTAACCGCAGCCAAAAACTAGTCTAGCAAAACATTGACGTCTTACAATTTGAACACATAGCCAACATAATTTGGAACCTAAATATACCTAATTGCCATAGAAACCAGTTTAAAGTAATGACTGAATTTTGAAGCTCTTAATGATAGACTAAACGTGATCACATTTGTTCAGATATTCGCCAACCATATGGCTTGCAACGTGACTTTATGAGAAGCCTTATATAGCATGGAACTTAAGTTCTTGCTATTTTAATAACATTTAAAACAAATAAATTTAAGTTTATCTCAAATGATAATTGTATTTTTCAGACGTGGTCTGTCCTTGTTTGCCCTTGATGCCCAACCTTCTTCACCTTTCAGGATTTGAAAGTGGCGAATAACAGAGCTGTCCAAGTAGATGCATGCTGGTCGGATTAAATCTGAATAGTTGAAACTATTATTTAAGTTAATCGACACCAAAAAAGAAGAAGAATATGGTAAATGCTAGTAGAATTAATATTTAAAGGTTATTAAAAGGTATATTCCTAGGATTAGGACAAAGTATATCTTGTATTCCTGTAGTATACAAGCGATAATATTTGAGTGAAGTCGCAGGTCAAGGCTATTCTATACTTATATATTAAATATCTATCTACTAAACGAATATTATATACAGAGAGTGCGAATTCTATAAGTTTATATGTGGTATGTGAAAAGTGATTACTCTAGGAACAAACAGTGAAAGAATATTTCAAAAAGATGCAGTCAAAGTATGCAGGGCATATTTTTGAAATATTCTTTCACTATTTGTAAAATAATTCAAACTACAAATTCACTGATTCACTTTTATGGTAGCTCACAGCTGATATCAACTGAAACTGTTGTAATTATCATTATCTTATTCTATGTATGTAGATACATTGTCGTCTGTAACAGGATAATCTAAAATAAACACCACATGAAATGTGCTTGTAGAGTCTTCGTAGAACTAGCAGATGCTTGTGAATACTAAGATTATACAAAAGATATTATATGTTCACATAATAACACTATCCTCTTTATGCACGCCACCCCCCTGTCACTCAAAAGAAAACTCATGGGCATGTGTATCCTTCTCACCCTCACCTAAGGAGCGCAAACATGATCCCTTACAAATAGTCAAAAGTTCGCACTTGGAGTCTGTCAACGAGCTATGGAACGAAGTATACTGGGTGTCAAACTCACAGACCGCATTAGAGACACTATACTTCGTTCCAGAAGCAGTATGGCAGATGTTGGCCGAGCTGCTGGATTGAAGTGGAACTGGGCTGGCCACATCTGCCGTATGTCGGAGGAGCAATGGGCGAAGGTTACCACTCAGGGAATCCCAAACAGCGGAAAACGACAACGTGGCAGGCCCAGAAAGAGATGGCGGAATGAGCTGGATACCTTTTTAAAAGATCGGTCCGCGATCGCAATAGACCGGGCGTAATGGTAGGAGGGAAGGGAAGCCTTTGCCCTGCAGTGGGACAACACAGGCTAATAATAATAACCCCCACCGCAGTATCTTTACATTCACGTCGTGGTGAAGCTTGCGTGCTAAAACGTTTCCTTGGTCGGTACCGGTAGATTCTAATTTGCCGCAATATGCCTAGGGTGAGGGGCCAGACTAAGAGAGATACAATGCAGGGCGCACGGCAGCTTTGTGGCGAGCTGGTGTGCAGTGGCGACCCCACGGTGTATCCTGGGAGAAGTCTTGTCCCTCGTCTCCGGTTTGATTTGATTGGTTTCGATTTTGACCATACTTCCAAAACTGTTCTGATAGCCGTGGTATCCTCTCCACTCATCAAGCAACTCCGTATATGTTGACCCCATGGCGCTACGTCACTCAAGTGCTAGTGACCGTTTAAAGGGGCTATTATGTGAGTATGCAAGTCACCCCTTGCCATTTTATAGCCGTGTAGTTCAACAGTGGTCAGGCAGGGCCCAAAAGTCATTCTATAGTTATAAGCAATCGATCCACTAAACCTCTTAAACCCATAGTTTAATATATTAGTCTTCATATTTAACAATAGTCCTGTACCAACCGGGGATTGTCCTTGGGTGCAATTACGTAGTGCATATAGAGATAATCGTAGGTTGGTGGCCTTGTTAGATATGTACATGATACATGTCTAACAAGGCCTCTGCAAGTTGGCTTTGGCCCTTGGCACGCATTTCAAAGGACCGGGACCCCCGAGTCCCGAGATTGTTATAGACATAATAATAATAAAACCGCGCCGGAGATCAACTAAATTTTTGAAGTCGGTGTCTTTCCTAGGTACCAATTTTTTGCGTTATGGACACCGACTTCAAAAAATAAAGATATATTTTACTTTGTAGTTTAGTATTTGGAAGTTGGTAGTATTTTTTTGCAAAAAAGTTTTTTTTTATTTTTCACTTTTTAGTTGTACCTACTTAATAGGCAAGTTCGTAAGGTAACTATAACGCCAGAATAGATTTCATGAAACTTGAACATAACCGGTGAAATGAGAGAACTGCGTACCCCTTAAGAGCGTACTGGCGTGATGTTATGTTATGAAATGGTATAAACAATAAACAGACATGCTATTGCAGCAATCCCTAGACATTTTCCGTTATTTATTGAAGAGTTCTGTTGTATATCTCCGAAGTCCTTCATCAGATCTTCACCAAATTAAAATGGGACCAATTTCGAAACATACTTTTTCAAACAAAAAACTATTTTTGAAATCGGTCCACAATTGACGGATATATCGCTAAACTTACACAAAAAAAAAACAAACAAAGTCGAACATAGAACCTCCTCCTTTTTGGGAAGTCGGTTAAAAAGACCACAAATCCATACTTCAGGTTACTACTGCAATCTAAAGTTGGTACTATTTCAATCCTAAGGTTTGAAATAATTCAGGAAAAAAATATGTTAAGGCTTTAGATTAATAAATAGCCGTAAATAAAAATAAAAATGACTTCGGAAAGTTACCCACTATTTTTGATACACGTCATTGTCATTAAAGCAGGATCCTCATCCTAAATGACGTATTTATCTGTTTACCCAAAAAGTAAACATAGGCAATCATCATTAGAAATTTACTAGTACCTGAGTAGGATGTTGATGTCTTTCGAGTTTGCTCAGATAATGATGGTAATGATGAATCGATTGACCCAATTAGACTGGGTATTAATTTTCTAATTGTCAAAACATCCGGCATATGACACAATAGCATCAGGTTCTTTTTTTAAATGTTATAGATATTGACATGGATGGATGGAGAGGGAGGGGACTGCCAAAGAAAAGATGGATGGACTATGTGCCAACATATGAAAGAAAAGGGAGTCAGTGTTGGCATGACGGGGATAGGACGGTATGGAAGAAGAAAACGTGTTGCCTCGACCCCAAGTAACATTGGACAAGGGCAGAAAGATGATGATGATAGATATTGGCTTGATCATGTTTGATTACTATTTTACCTGATGGTAAGCCCTGTCGTCACAAAAATCATACAACGCGCAATCAAAGTGAACCTCACGATTTGAGCATACAGCAGCCCAAAAATGACCATTGGGCAGTTGCCCACCAGACAAAAAATCCACCTGTCCAGAGGACAGGAGGTTCTACCCTTATCAATTGAGGATGCGGGACTTTAGTTCATCAGGATCAGGATCAGAACTGTATTTTACAAATGTTACACATTGTGTGACGTGTAGACTCCTGTTTTGCCTTGAGGTGTACAAATATGATTTGTATGATTTGCAATTTAAAATGTAATTCATTACTGTTACATTAAATGATAACAAACAATAAAATAAGCTAAAGCTTATATTCATTACATAGTTAGACATTCCCGAATATAATCTAATACTTTTAAACGAGCAATTCTTGTATATATATAATCTGAATCTCAGAAACGGCTCCAACGATTTTCATGAAATTTAGTATGCACTTTTGGGGGCGATAGATCGATCTAGCTAGGTTTAATTTTTAGAAAACGTCGTTTTCTCTATTTTCACACGAGCATAGCTCGGACGCCTATCTACTATCACTATGAATAAAAAAAACACATATCCATAATGTAAAGAATTTCCAGTTTCACATTACTTTATACAATGATGTGTTCGACGATGTAAGTAGCATACTTGCCTTAAAGGAAGCTACTCACTTTTGACTAAAATACTCCCAGGTTAGCTATCAGGAAACACAGATTCTGTCCGGGAATTCCATTCCTTAGCTCTGTTGATGAGATGTTTCTATTAAAGAACAACATTTTTAACAAAGAATAAAATGTAATTAGTAAAAGCAAATGCAAGGCCGCGACACTTTCAATATTATTAAAAAGAAATAACAATATAACACGCTTGCAGCGGCTGCACCAAATAAGTCCATTTCAGTGTATTTTAAAGTGTGACTGGTAGTACAGGATCCCGATTAGGGCTACCTTAAGTTTACAAATAAGCTGAAAATCCCAGTTATAGCGGTCTACATTCTGAACATGATTTAGGGCGATGGTAATAAACGCTCCTTCCAAAAAAAAAAAAAAATTTTCAAACAAAACCTTAAACGTAACTATTTTAAATCTCCTTCGACCCTATTCACAATTTTATTACATAAAACAAAATATTTTTGTGTATCCTTACCGGTGACCGATTTCTACATTATTGGTCCCAAACAAATCTACCTCAACATGGCCTAAATTATGGTTGTGCTCGACCGGAGCACGTTGAGACACTTCCTAGCTATCGCTAGAGGGAGAATTTATCACCCAGTCTTATGTTTACCTGTTTATTACATGTGTATCCTTACCGGACAGCGGTGACCCATTTCCACAATATTGGTCTTAAATAAACTACCTCAACCACGATCACGTTGAGTCTCTTCCGAGCTGTCGCTTGAAGGAAAATTGATCGCCTAATATTATGTTTCTTAGCTAAAAGAATATACAAATAACATTTTATTTATAGACTTGTAATAGATAATGTAATCTAAATTTGTTACCTTTGTACGTCTCATGATTGAGTAAGAAAGAAAGAAAAATGTTGTTTTAAGGTGTTGTCGTTGTTTGTTTTCTTATAAAAGAGAGTTGTAATTTTTGTTTTGGTTTACAATAGATTATTTACTATTCTAATGTTTAATTTGTGATTCGCACACGCGACACTAGTAAAAAAACGTTAAACATAAAAATACAACTAACTTCCAAATAACCGATTAACATGTAACTTGAACATAACCGGTGGCATGAGAGTGTACCAGGGTAAACTGTATACATCTGCGTACCTGTTTAGAGCGTACTGGCGTGATGGTATATTATGAAATGGTGTAAACAATAAACAGACATGCGACTGTAGCAATCCCGAAAGATTTTCCGTCATTTATTGAAGAGTTCTGTTGGGTATCTCCGAAGTTCTACATCATATCTTTACCAAATTTGAGTGGGACCATTTTGGGATAAACTTCTTTAGAACAAATAAATAATGTTGATGAGTTATGCCCGAGTTCATACCAAAAAAAAATATAAACATCAGAATTGAGAACCTCCTCCTTTTAAGGAAATCAGTTATTTTTTTTTAATTAGAACCCTGTGCTAGACCAAAAAGGATCCTATCTAAGCATACGCAGCGATATTTAAAAAAAGGATAAATAACCCCGCGCTGGTAAGCAGATGGTTAGATACGGCTATTTCCTCTTGGAAACTAAGTGAACAAATAGAGAGCTACTAATGATGAAGGGGGGGGGGGGGGAGGATGTAGTAGGGGGGAATTTGAAAAAAAAGTTATAAATGTAAAATTATTAATTTCTCTCATGATGATTATTTGAACATTTGGAACTGACAAATTAATGAGGTTTATTACAAGATATTAAACAGGTAGTTGCATTAGCAAAGTCGTGACAGAAAACTGAACCGTTTTAGAAATATAGGAACCGGATCTACCTGGACATAATATGTTATTGAACTACCTTACAGACAATTCCAGGTAGGAAATTCTACATTCAGTTAATCTTCTGTGTCTCTTTAAAAGCATATTGGCTTTAGAATAGATAAAATAGATGCAAATAGCGTCAAAGACAGTATCTAGCACTGTGTCTAAGTATTTCCATGTACAGTTACGTGTATATCTGTATAGAGAGAGAAAATACAGTCACGTCTGTACAGTATATCCATGCTAGTATTGTGTGTGCATCCGATAGCTCTTGCACAAAGGCTTATTGCGATGATATTACTCCACGAGAGAGGACACGAATACGAAATCCAGACGAAATTGGAGAGAGCTCCTACAATTTGTGGTGCGATGCAACAAATTGGGAGGTCTTTAAATCCTTTTCTAATAAGAATGTTTTGTTTTGTTGTTGAAAAAGTACTAGTTTCTATCTTAAATAAAATTGAGTTGCTTGTTCAAACTTCATAATAGTTATGGTTGACTTTTTTATAACAGATTTTTTACCCCCGACGGAAAAAGTGGGACCTCAAACTTATAACACCCCACACCTGTGTTTGTGTATATGTGTATTCGTGTATCTGTCTGTAGCATAGCATAGCTCCTAAAAGGATGAAGCGATTTTGTTTTCGTTATTTTTTGTTTTAAAAGTGTATTTATCGAGAGTGTTCTTAGTTGTATTGGATGAAAATCGGTTCAGCCGTTCTAAAGTTATTTATTTATTAAACCATTTATGCACACACACATATACAGACAAGAAGGAGGAACAGAAAAATAAGTACATAGGTGATGCTTATTTCTAATGAAATCTCTTCCAGCATACCTGCGAAAGGAAAGATGAAAAAAAAGAGATGTAGATATCGTGTGTAGAAGCAAAAAGAAAAACATAAAACATTACGTAGCTAAATAAAATACAATAATTATTAGATATAAATGGAATGTACTGTCATATACATACATATAAAATAAATATTATAACAATAACTACCAACCTACTAATATATATAAAAATATAATAATAAAGAAATATATGCAACTATGATGGAATGGAAAGGTAGTGCCTTTTCACTTCTCTTTTAAAAACTGTAAGAGTTTGGCAGTCCCTTATGTCAGGCGGAAGAGAGTTCCACAAACGCACGGCGTTCACAGTGAAGGAGTTAGAGTAGAAGTCAGAGTGTGGGAAGGGATATTAAGGAGATTTTTAAGATGCTTCCTGCAAAGTGCCTCGGAAGGACGGGAGTAGGAGAAGCGTTCTCGGAGGTTGGAAGGCGTCTTAGGATTGTGAAGGATATTAAATAATAGACACAATATGCAAGAGTTCCTGCGAAGTCGAATAGGGAGCCACTTGAGTAACTTGCGTAATTTTGAAACATGATCATACCTTTTAAGGTAGAAAACAAAACGAATACATAAATTTTGCAAACGCTCAAGTTTATCTAAAAGCTCTTCGGTGGCATCCAAATAACAGGCGTCGGCGTAGTCGATGATGGGTTGAATAAGAGTTTAAGCTAGGGAAATTTTGGTTTTCAAGGGCAAAAAGCTCTGGAGGCATTTCAGCGAGTGGAACGAATAGTGCACTTTGCGACTGACTTCACCGACATGGGCTGTCCACGACAAATAGGAGTCCATGATTACCCCCAGGTTTTTAGCTGTCTTGGTGTATCTAATCTGAACTCCATTCAACCAGAGTGGAGACAGCGACGCAACATCAAGCCTGCTCCGCAATTGCCTACCGCCGATAACCATGGCCTGAGTCTTCTTAGGGTTGATTTGCAGCCCAAAGGACCGCGACCACTCCCCAATCAATTCCAGGTCACTGTTTACGGCAGATACGGCAGCTTCCGCATCAGAACTAAGAAAATGATGGTAAAGCTGCAGGTCGTCAGCGTAGAGATGGAAGTTACAGGAGATGATTCTAGTAACAGAGTTAATAAAAATAGAAAAGAGAATAGGAGAGAGAACGCCACCCTGGGGCACACCCGCAGTAAGAGAGCAACAATCCGCAGAACACTCGTTAAGGCGTACCCGCTGCAAGCGGCCTCTGAGATAAGAGTCGAAGCAATCAATAGTGGAAGAGGAAAAATTTAAAGATTTAATAATCCCAAGAAGGATATCGAAGTCAACAGAGTTGAAGGCACTGCTGAAATCAAGAAGCACAAGTAACGTGAGAGATTTGTGATCCATAGCCCAGCGGATGTCATCAGTCACTTTTAAAAGAGCTGTGAAGTTACTGTGACCAGGTCGGAAACCAGATTGAAAAGGACTAAGAAGATCATTTCTAGATAGAAACAGAGACAGTTGCTGATGAACAATATGCTCAAGAACTTTGGAAAGATAAGGAAGGATTGAAATTGTAAGGTAGTATTTTCACCCTACTCACCAGCTAACTCAGGGGTAGGTGATCAGGATAAGACAATTGCAGGGATGATTTCGCTTGAGGGTCGACAGAAGTAAAAGTCATATAGTTTGGTCAACTAATTTAATTTACAACATACAGTCCTTCATCACAGTTTCTTGATGTTTTCAATAGGATACAAAAAAAACTTACTTGCAGATAGGATACCTTTAAATCTTAGTACCAGATGTATGATATCTCAATCAGCACCGTCCATCTGTGTAGTTGGTATCCAGCTTCTTACCGGTCAAAATATCATGGATATTCGGAGCCTGTTGTTGAAAACTGTTGCTGTCGCTCTTACATATAGATGTCCATTATTTTAGTTAAAATTTATATCTATTAATCTTATTCTAAGGTGCCCTGCCAATGGGAAAAATGCATGATGAGCATCATATAAGCACATGTTTTACAAGCATGAAAATATAGACTAATTCAACCAATACTCACAGCGCTTGCTGACCCAAACATTCTTTATATTTAGGGCTGGTTCCCTGCCGCCTCCGAGTCATCCAGATTGTGTTAAATGAGCCCTTTTATTGGATTAATATTTTTGTATGCGTATGAACGAAGGATTCGCAATGAAAAGGAAATGTCACTCTTGTCAGTCATAGACATTGAGCGTTTTATCAACCGATAGACACGTCATGTCCATGGTTTTCTTTATGTAATTATTTTTATAAGGAATTAATAATCTAGATAGGTGTGGAATTTTGTGATTGTTGAATTATATTATTACACACAATATCTAATATATTTTATAATGAACACTTATTAATTCCACCCAGACATCAACGCCATCTAGTACCAAAGTAACAACTTACTCAACTAGTGACACACCTAGATGAGAGAGTGTTTGGCACCAGACGTCGCTGATAGCCGTAGTGGATAAATAGTCGTTACAAAATGGGTCGGCAATCGGACAGTGTGACCGGGTTAGGGATTTTGGGTAAGGGAATAATATGCGCTAGTTTCCAAGCATCGGAAACAGTGCAAGAAAACAAGGAGTAGTTAAAAATGTAGGTTAAAACGGGCAGTATTGTGGAGAGGATATTAGTAATCATTCTTGATCATAAATCGTCATTGCCAACTGTAGGCGTTTATGCGCGTTATGGGCGTTTTACTGTTTGATTTGGGTTGTTTTCGCAAGATATCGTGTCATAATTACGTGATCAATAGATTATCGATCGATGCGTGACTACTACTACTTTATGTAGCATGAAATAAAAATGTGTCAGGAGTTATCTAAATTTTACTTGTCATTATTATGCAAATATGTGCAGGGATTCATTCCGTAATAATACCAACTACTAATACCACTGGTATTTGTTTCGACTCATATTTATTTTATTTCCGAATTGATACCACTACTTAAATAAAAAATGAATGTACGAACGAATACCAACAATTTGAATTTGGTACAGTCAGCTTATCAAATAAAAGGCAAATGCCCATTTTAGCCCATTAAACGCCTAACAATTAGCGTTTGTGACATAAGCTAAGAAGAGAGGAGTTATGATGTTGTTATAATTTTGTATAAGTAAGATAATTCATTATTTAAAATTTTAGTGTAATTCGTAATTTAATTTGATTGATAATTTTTAATTAGTTTAATTGTATGATTCAAAATTGATTGAAATAATTGTTGGGCGTAATAAAACATCTTGTTTAATGTTTATTTGTCGCGGTATTCATTTATCCAAACAAGATCGCAACATTTTTGCACAAAAAAAAGATAAAATGAAATTATGTCAATCCGGAACTCATTGGTTTGTGGATAAAATAAAAAGTGTTGGCAATTACTAATTATGTTCAAAATATAATCGATTCTCTTTTCTTCAATCGATTTTTTATGATGTTTTCATTTAAATGCAAAACTTATTCGTTTTTTTCGATAATTATAATGATAATTAAACAAGCGAATTTCGCAATTATAACTGTCATTCTTATCTGTTCTTCAAAATACACTAAAAGTATAACTAAAAATCTAAAACAAACAAAATAATACACTTTATACCATTCCTCCTCTAAAAAGCTTATTTTATTCACTGAAAACATTAGATACGGATATTTATTGAATACTAATTTTGATTGTAATTCTAATATTAATTTCAATAATTTTTAATTAATTATAATTTTGTAACGTAACGGAGGTGGCACTGGCCCCTGAAACACAGGTGATGTTACTTAACTCAGGGGTTGCACATTTTTTGTACGTTTTGAAGGTAATAAAACCATTTATTTATTTATTACTCGTAATATTCCTTGTGCTTTTCGCTTAAATGTTTCTTTTTCTCATAGTCATGGTATAAAATATAGTATGCAACGCTTGAATAAAACGGATTTATATCGAGGGTCATGAATCACTCGCGTCGTTCATGATTCTAACACTTGAATCACTCGCTATGCTCGTGATTCAATCATCATGAATCACTCCCTACGGTCGTGATTCAGTCGTTAGAATCCTTCACTCGCTCATGATTCATCTATGGCCCTCGCTTTAAATCCATCCTTTATTCACTAGTTGCATAATATACTATTATTAATAAAGCATTTTTACTGACTGTATCTTTTATCTTTGAACTTGTTTTGCTATTCGTTTAATCAATGGTATCCGTTCGGAATAGAAAGTAAATGTAAGTTGAAACAAATACCAGTGGTATTAGTGATTAGTATTAGAACGGAAAAAATCCATGCAGGAGGTGGTCATTGTGGTCATAAATCGTGATAAGAATGTTAGTTCTTATTGAAACTCGATGATAAAGAACAGCTAGATTGAATTATTATAATTTACAATGCTTTTATGTATTAAGTACTCGGTCGCAGTGTAATGTAATTCATCTACCGCCAGATTACTTATGAAGCGCTGTGTCTATATTTTCTGACGACAATAATTATTCGCAAAACGTAAGTGTGCCACTACACGTAGCATACTATTAAAGTTGGAAAAAGTCAAAGCCGAAGTCAAATATATTAATTCAACTAGGCCAATAAGCGGCGCTTTTGAACGTCAAACACAAATTAAAATTTACAAGTAATAAAAGTTGATTCTACCATGCATTCGGCAAAGTAGCTTGTTATGTAGAAGAATGCACAAGAAACTACATACTTACTCTTTTTAATAAATTAGGTATCTTACAATATTTACATAAGTATATTCATTAATAAATTCATATATGTGAGGACCATGCACCCAGAATAGCACTACATACTATACTACGTACAGGTTAAAGTATTAAAAGCATTAACAGGTAAATTCATAAATTTTATAAATAGGAATAGGAACATGGTTCTCACATACTTACAAATATTGCAAACATAGGTAATAGTACATTATGGTACAAGTGTGTAACGTTGGTGATTAAGGCTGAGGCGCCATTGAGACCCGAGCCGTTAGGTGAGGGTCTTAAGAGAGCCAAGGACGGTAATCATCAATACACACGTGTATCATACGACGTTTTTCAACACACTTGTGAAGAAAATAATACTACAAAATCATTTCCAACAGTGAAAACGGGTTGTGAAAATTTTTGCGCAATGGCGGGCAAAATTAATCAGTTTTCCTATGCGCGCGCATCTAACAATGGCGACCGCCCATAGACTAAAAATAATGATTTTTTTTTTGGCTTTTCGCGGTTAGCGTTTAGCCACGTACAAAATGGGGAATTTCAAGTTTTCTTTATAAAACAAAAATTATATTTGAGTGAAAGTTTTATTTATTTAACACGTACAAGTTGAAATTATCTGTTTAAATACGAAGTTCCATGAAATGTGTTGCATTTGTACTATTGAGCACGATCTTTTTTGTATCAAAACTTTTTTAAGAACAAAGCAACTCAACTAATAAATTAAAAAAAAAAACTCTTTATCTCACTTGTGAATAATAGTAATGAAAAAGTCACTGTTTGATAACAGGTGTCATTATGTGCCTAATTGCGGTGAAATTAGAGCCGCTTTATGAGCAAGTGTGTTGAAAAATATATAATTCAACAGCAACGGAACAGTGTGTGAGCCAATTTCTTAAAAATAAATAAAAAAATGAATATAATACCTATGAATATAAATTAACAAAATTTGATTTTGTCCAAACTAAAGATTGCCCTAAAGAGGTCTATATTTTTCCTTACATACATTATATTTTCATAAATGAATTGGCAAGAAACTGTCATAATATTAATCTTTTTAAATAGTTCCCTTTTGAAAGGGAAAAAGCTTCGCATTGTTTGATTTACAAATGCAATTTTAGGGTCTTTTAATTCTGGTAATGCATCGAGAGAAGAAATTAGTATGCAATTGCCAGATCAAGTGTCGTTCCATAAGAAATCGACGAAAAGACTACATTTTGTCGATCGTTAGGCTGATAGAATGTTATTTATAGCGCCGAAGGATTCCTTTTTTATAAAATCAATCAACTTATACCTATCGAAAGATCAGTCATTAATAACGACGAGAAAATCTCTTATATGTAACATGAAGATTAAATAAAAATCTAAGTTTACACCTCATAATCTGCCTGCCCTTGTCTCATGTTCCTTGGGGTCGGCGCAACACATTCTCTTCTACCATACCGCCCTGTCCCCCGTCACCCCTTTTCTTTCATATCACTCCTCACACAGTCCATCCATCTTTTCTTTGGCCTTTCCCCTCTCTGTCCATCCATCCACATTTATCTGTTTACATCTAAATTCAATAATACGTTCTTTCTTCTTTGAATTCTTTATATAAAGCTCTAAAGATGCAGTTACGGTCCTTAACATATTTTCTTTCAAAGCTTGCATACCTTTGAAATCTTAGCTTGCTCTTGTTTTGCTAACCTTATTCAATTTGCACTAGGTGTCCGTTGACTCCAGTAACCTTATTTATTTTTGAGTAGCGATATTTACTATAATATAATCGACGACTCGGGCCTGGTCCTTATCGGACGGCGAACTACCCATTACTGGCCGTCCGCAAACCCGCGCCTACGGTGGCCGGGAATCGGCTTGCGACTCCCGACGCCCAGGGCGTCTCCTGCGGTGGCTAGGGGCGTGAGGGCGTCTCCGTTGCGTCTCCCTCACGCGTTCTGCCTCCTCCTTCGCGAGCATTACTACTTCGCAGAAGGAGGTGACAGCTTCCCATGCCCTCTCGCTCCGTACCATAGCCTGAACCAGGGCCGGACGCGAGAGGTCGCCACCGCCGATCGCCTCCACGAGGACACGGCGTTGCTCCGCCCAAGTGGGGCAGGCCTCCACCGTATGTTCTACCGTGTCCTCCGGGCGATCCTCACAATGGTGACACCTGGGCGTTTCCTCCCGCCTTATCCTGAACAGGAACCTCCCGAAGCAGCCATGTCCGGTGAGGACCTGCGTCAGGCGGAAGGTGAGGACGCCGTGACGCCTCTCAAGCCACTCCTCAAAGAGGGGCCTTATCGCCACAATTGTGGCGTGCCCAGCGCTGGGTTGCGACAGTCGCCCTCTCCATGTCGCCATGAGATCATGCCGGAGCTCTGTCCGCCGAGCCGTGATTTGTCGCGGCAGCGGAGTTTCGCCCCGGCATTTCGCCTCCTCGCGCCATTCCCATATTTGCGCGAGGACTTTGGCCTCCAGATCCCATGGCGGCAATCCAGCAAGGAGGCTCGCCGCCTCACCGGAGACCGTGCGGTATCCCCGGACCAGCCGGATGGCCATAACCCTTTGGGACGCGTTCAACCGGCGGGCTGGTCGCCGCCTCAGGGTACGAGCCCATACTGGTGCCCCGTAAAGGGCCATGGACCGCACGACCCCCGCGTAGAGCCTCCGGCAGGAGGCGTTTGGACCCCCTAGATTGGGCAGGAGCCGCTTAAGTGCAGCCCCGGCCCGCTCCAGTCTGGGAGCCAAACGTCGAAAATGCTCCACGAAATTCCACCGGCTGTCGAGGACGAGTCCCAGGTACTTCATCGTCGACCCGACGCCGATGTGAACCCCTCCTACCGTTATTTGGGATCCCGGCGGTGGCGCGTTCCGAGGACCATGAAAACACATGGCCTCGGACTTGTGCAAGGCCACCTCGAGTCCCAATTGCTGGATCCTCTCGACGATTGTCGCAACCCCGCGTGTCGCGTTTTCAGCCGTCGCCTGGTGCGAACTCCCCTGCACCAGGACTAGCGTGTCGTCAGCGTAGCAAACCACGCTGACGCCACTAGGGAGATCGGCGCGCAGCACCCAGTCGTACCCGATGTCCCACAGATGTGGCCCCAAGACCGATCCCTGTGGGACACCGCATGACATCTCTCGCCGGTTCCACTCTCCCTGGTGACCGGGGTAGATGACGGCCCTGTCCGTCATATAGGCCTCGACTACGCGACAGAGGTAGGGCGGCATCCGGTGATACCGGAGTGCCTCCCTGATGCAGCTCCATGGCAAGGTGTTGAAGGCATTGGCGATGTCAAGAGACACCGCCAAGACGACCCCACCCCGGGCCACTGCATCCCCCGTCGTGAGGGCTCGCACGCGCATGATGGCGTCCACCGTAGCGCGCCCCCTGCGGAAACCAAACTGGCTCTCTGCCAGATCTGGCCCCACCCGCACCAGCTGTCCGACGAGACGGTCTGCAACGACTCTTTCCAAGAGTTTGCCCACCTCATCGAGCAGCACGATGGGCCGGTAAGCGGAGGGAGAGTCCGCAGGGCGCCCTGGCTTCTTAATGAGGACCAGTTTCCCCGTCTTCCAACGAAGCGGGAACTGGCCCCTCTCCAAGCATGCGCTAAGGAGCCCCCTTAGTCGAGGCCCGAGAGCCTCCAAGGCCAGGACCCACGCTTTCCCAGGTAAGCCGTCGGGTCCCGGGGCGGTATTTTTGGCATTCAGCCTACGTACCGCCACTCTCATTTCTACTTCGGTCACCTCCGGAGCATCGTCGTCGTCGTTGGTGGTGTGGTCCGCATCGGGCACCGCAAGAGGTGGAGCCATGGGCGGGGGAGTATGTTCCCCCTGCGAAGGGAACAGAGTGCTCACCACGCTCTCCACGAGCTGCGGCCGGAGACTCTGCGTCAGCGGGGGCGCCCATGGGCGGAGCTTATCCCGCACCATTTTGGCATGGACTTTTACCAGCTCACTATCACCCTACACATCAGAGCGGCTCTTGCTTGGACCACATCATTCTAAAATCAAAAAATCCATCCAAAACATTTGTAACTAACTCATCGCTTACCGATCATCAAGCTGTTCTACTAACAATGCAAACAAGTTCACCTAGAAAAAACTGCGAACGTAGCTACACTAAAGTCAATATGACCAACCTTAAAAGTGACATATTCGGTATTAATTTTGCCCCAGTTTATGAATCTGTTGATGCAAATTTTTCATTAAAATATTTTATAAATTCACTACAGTATGTAATTCGCAAAAACACTTTCACTAAGATAATCCCTAGAAAGTATAGTTGTATTAAACCGTGGATCACACCCGGTCTCGTTCGCTGTATAAGACACAGG
This sequence comes from Orthosia cruda, assembly GCA_964057195.1. Lineage (NCBI taxonomy): Eukaryota > Metazoa > Arthropoda > Insecta > Lepidoptera > Noctuidae > Orthosia > Orthosia cruda. The sequence goes on from OZ059830.1 coordinate 39,418,263, forward strand.
GACAAACTTCATTTAAAATCAAAACTCTCACCCGATGACGAAATACTTTCTATTACTTATAAAAGATATCGAAATTTCTGTAATAATCTTTTGAAAAAACTAAAAATCCAATACGATAAAAATGAATTACAGAAAGCAGGGAAAAATAGTAAACTTGTGTGGAAATATATAAAAACCAATACATTTAGATCAAAAAATCCCGAACCTCCGCTTGAGTTACTAACTACAGAGACTCCATCCAACGCAACGAATAAAGTAAACACCTATTTTGTGAACGTTGGTAAGAACTTGGCACAAAAATCCTTAAATAGTAGTTGTCTTCCCCTTCAAAATCCAGCTAGGAAACCATCTACATTAAATTCTTTTGTTTTATTAGATACTGACGTCAACGAAATAGTAAGCATAATAGACGGGCCGAAGGATGTTTGTGCTACTGGGTGGGATGATATACCCAATAATATTCTTAAAAGGTTTAAACAGCTCCTCGCCCCTCCGATAACCCACATTTTTCAACTATGTTTATCCAAAGGAATATTTCCTAATTTGTTAAAAAAATCAGTGGTCACACCTATTTTTAAATCAGGCGATAAAAACTGTGTGAACAACTACAGACCCATTTCAGTGTTAACAGGCCTTTCAAAAATTTTAGAAAAAATTATCAACAGTAGACTGATAAAATACTTGGAAGATAACAAACTACTATCAGATAATCAATTTGGGTTTAGGCCCAAAAGATCAACTAGCCAAGCAGTAAACAAAATGACTAATTATATTAGTACAAATTTAGATAACGGAATGCATACGGCTGGGATCTTTCTTGACCTTGCCAAGGCCTTCGACACAATTTCTTGTGATACACTTTTGCAGAAGCTTGAATCGCTTGGGATAAGAGGAACGCAACTTCTACTGCTTTCTGATTATCTCAGCGATAGGCAACAGTGTGTCAAAATTGGTCCTTATACAAGTTCTGATCTTACTAATAGTCGTTTTAACGCAATGACAAGCTAAGAAAGGTGCCAAAATATTTGTCGACACTTCAAAATATTTGTGACAAGTCTGGAGGTTTTCACAAAGACCTTATACGTATTTCTTACTACTAGACTGTGTACCAAAATTTTTTGTTTAGCTAAAATGAAATCTATCATCACACCTAGGTTAGCTATTTCCTTTTAAGCGGTAGCAAACCAAAAGCGGTCCTGGCGAGAGGGTTTCCGCTGGTAGTGTGCCCTTGTCTGACCACTTGCTAGCTCAACTAATCATTGGGTTTGGTAAAAATGGTAGAAAATTTTATATTTTTCTTTTATTTTATACCAAAACGAACAATTCATAGATTTTAACACGTATTAAAATATTTCTAGAAAAGTATATAAATATTTCTACAGTTCCTATATTTAAATAATTCGTTGTATTTAAAAAAAATATTCATTATTACTGAGTAAGAGTAGTACTTTTAAATGTTTGGGCCTGGTAATACTAAATGTAGGATGGTGGTTTGCGGATTTTTGGCGGACTTTGTTCGAGTGAAATTCAGCGGCCTGCTGTAAACTGCTCAATTCCTCTTCGAGTTCGGTGATTTTTTCGTCGTCCCGGAGTGTGCGCGTGTTGTACGTTGCCAGGTCCAGTCGTCGGTATTTGTTGGGGTAGCCGGATCTCGGCCGGGATTCTTAGCACCCCTTGCCATACCGTAACCTCGACCGCTACCGTAGTCGAGGGTACAGGCTGCCGGGCAATAGGGGCTATGTTTTATTTGTGCTATTCATGGGGAGTGCTTTGCAGGCGGGTTGGCGATCGCAGTATGGTTGTTACAAATGCACAGAGAACGCTGCTACCCATTTTCTGGTTTTTCCCTTAGTCGTCTCTTACGACACCCACGGGCACACATGGGATGGTGAAATTCTTTACGCCCGACACCATACGGTTAGTGATGTAGATACCAAAAAATATAAGAACTTTTTTTTTATTAACAATGAATTAGGTAGGTTTAGGTAGCGCAGTTAGGTAGCATCTACATATCGGAATACTGAAACTATCGTTTTTACAATCAATTTGTCCCGTGTTCTGTTTGATCATGGTCACCTCATTAGAAAGAGACACACTACCAACGGGAGTCCTCTCGCTCGGACCGGTTTTTGCGCCATAGTGCACAGTCTAGTAGTAAGAAGTATAAGGTCTTTGGGTTTTCACACTAAGTTCTTAGAAGTTATTTAAAAGTGACATTGAATAATTGTGTGTCATGTGAATCGTCACGTTTTGAGTGACTGAGGATTAAACATCGTCATCATTAGGCAGGCCTAGAAGAATTAAGCAGAAATTAATCATTCTACGGAATGTTTCGAATGTCGCTTTAAAACTCAAAGTTGTCGTCGATACATTTTAGGATGTTTCTTTTCGTTCTACACCTTAAAGGGGCAGAGGCAGCATGAAACAAAAAAACATGAAGCTGGTTGCAGAACAAGAGCTGAGCTAAGGTAGTTTAAATTCATATATAGAAGAAAGCCCAAGTGATGTATGTTTTCATACTTGTGTGGAGAAAGCAAACTATATAGGGTAGGGGGATTGCAGGATAATTGCCCCAGGGGTATAGTTGCCCCGATTGTAATTACACTAGTTTCGCGGCAGAATTGCATGCTATTTTGTTAATCTATCGACAAATTCTCCAACTAGAGTCTGGCCAACGAAAGCTGTCCACGAATTAATTTCTAAACTTTTAGGATGGCAATTATTTAGGACTGTCAAAATTGTCACATTGACGTTTCGTACTTGACTCATCTTGTGTTTACGTGCATCGTATTTTCATTGGTTCTGTTTATTATAATGCCGAAAACAATCAAAAGTTCGACGAGGAAGCTTCTATTTACTATGATTGACAAATATAAAGACGTAAAAAGTGGATTGGATAAGAAATCTGCAGAGAAAATACGACAACTGGATTCAATCATTTCACTTTTAGGTTAGTTTTTTGAGTTTCTGTTATAACATTTTGATACTTTTAGACTATTTTTTAAAAAATCGCACAATTTTCACGGTGTATCTACTTTTCAGGAAGTATTAACAACGAGGAGACAAAACTTAGAATTGTGGAAACAGTAAAGAAATTGAAAACTCTCGAAAAAAATGAATTGTCGACTTGTGAAACAAATTATTTAGAAAAGATATCTTCAATGACAGGTACCTGTTCTTATTAATTCAGAAATTATAGGTACTACAGTCACTTTGAAGCAGCTTTAAAGGGTTAAGACATGATAATGACATGTGTATGGACTGCTAAATTAAATAATACGCTGTCTTTGTATTTTATTATGGTTTTTGAATTTTATGACTGAGTGCACTAAATGAAGACTTAAAAGTCTATGGTTAGTATTATTATATTCTTACATAATTTATTGTATTTGTTCTCTTCAGATGTAAGTGTGAAGACCCTAAGAAGAATTAAAATTGAAGGGTCTAAAAATCAAGGACAGTGGAATACTCCGGGGAAAAAACGTCCACATTCAGCAACAGTTTCCAATTTGGATAATTTTGATATTTCAGCTATAAGAAACAAAATAAACGAATTTTATGGAGTGAAAAAACAAGTCCCAACACTGAGAAGCCTGCACAATGAGCTGAAGGAAGCAATTGGATTTATCGGATGCCGTGAAACCCTTAGAAAAATTTTACACAAGAACGGGTTTGACTTTCAAACTAATAAAAATGAACGGGCTTTACTCACAGAAAAATATGATATGTCAATAATGTCAGGTGTAGAATTCTTGGAATCCGATTTTGACTATGACTCATAACCCCTATGTTTTGTGTTGATTTTATTTTGTCATCACATCAGTGTCTGTATTTAATTATATAAACTTATAGTAATATTTTTTTCTTTAATTTAACCTTTTCTATATAATGGCGTGCCAGGAAAGTTGGAACTGTGAACTTCAATGTGTGCAGAAGCAAAAATATGCCATATGCCAGGGGTAATAACCTTATTTTGGTCTTAGTATATAAATCTGAAATACTGATGTAAACATCGCATAATATGATAGAATAATAAATAGTATCAACTCCGTTTTAGCAGTGTATAGTCAGGGTTGTCAGCACTAGATTTTTTTAAATTCCCGCCTTTTTCCTTGGACAGACTTTCGTTGGTCAGACTCTAGCACTAAGTTGACCGTTTCTCTTGTTTCTGTGCGATTGCATGAGAATAAAAAATGCGGACAATGTATCCTAAACGTAGTTTATATGAATTAGGCAAATATACGCGCCGCCGCTTACGTACTTTGTGGTATAGCGTTCCGCAAAAATCACTACTACTTTGGAAATATTCAAGATAATGTTTTTTTACTTTTCATAAATGTGTAGATAAAAAACCAAAGCACCGGCCAGTAACCAAATAAAGTATTTTGCTTTTTGTACAAAGAGATATAGAGTGATTTCAAAAATGTGTGCCAACTATCTGGCTTTTACCCTATCTAAACTGAGCTGTGTAAATATCAAACTAAATTAGCTATCTAAGCTCTTGGTCTGCGACCAAAATTGGGTTGCGTTTGAATATTCAGCCTTTAGACTTTTAAGAAGTAATAAAAATAGACCAGTGAACTAATTATAATTGAAAAGCGGCTACAAATGATTCTGAGAAAATACCTGTATTCCCGGCAATGTTAGGCAGAGGCACCTTTATAACACATATAAGTTTATCTGTGTAATACACCCACATGTCACTACTCTCCGCCCGGCCTATAATTTTATATTTGTCATCTCTAAATGAACTAATGCGGTACCGATTCGATTCCTTATAACAATCGACTTTGTCAATGATGATGAATGTTATTTTACCCGAATACGGCAAAACAAAAGAGAAGGTTCTGTTTTCGACCGTTATGTGGGTATATATGTATGTATGTTCATCTGTTCCCTCGTAACTTCTAAACTACTTATCATAATTTGGCAAATGACGTGTTGTTGTAAGCATATTGTTAATATTTTTTTCCTTCCGGGGTGGCATGTATAGTATCATTGAACAGGGATTTTAAAATTAAGGTAGGGCTGGGTACATCATATTTTTGTCTAACGTACCGTTTGTGAGACATATCCCGTCAAAGTCATGAACACAAATTTTTTACCCGACTACAACGTCGCAGTGTTTGTTGATCGGCATGTAAGTATGTTTGTATGCATGTATGAATTTACGTTCATTTGTTACCACAGGCTCAACATACTTTAAATAGAAATAAGTTCAAAAACTAAAACCCGACTACTGAAATATTATACTCTAAAAAGTATGAAACAAGATAATATAAGTAGTCGGGTTTTAGTTTTAAAACTTATTTTTTTGCTTAACATCTTGTATTGTTTGAAATCAAATCAAATTTATTGCATCTATAATGCACATACAAGTGGTAAATATTAATAACAGTAACACTGTGTTTATTATTTTGCAACATCAATCAGACCGGTAATAAACAACATCCAATCATCTATTGGTATTACCTTTTTACTCAATATTTTGTATTGTTTTATTAACATCCTCTGGCATTTAAATCGCCATGTTTTATTTAAATTTTACTTTCACAACTTATACACCGATATATATGATACTTCGTTAACTCGATTTAACTGTGAATTTAAATTTATCGGCATAAAGGAGCAAATAGCACGTCGCCTCACTACTGTAAGTGCCTTTTCACACGCCCCGGTTGCCGGGTAGCCGGTGCAGGGTAACTGGCGGCGAATGTATACCCATGTACCATATATGTGTGAAAGTTAATATAATACTTAATGTGGCATGCCATACGGTAGAATGTACTGGATCCAATTGTTTTATCTTTTTTACACCATCAAAACTATGTTTTGTTACCTGCATTCTTTGCAAATAAATGATTTCTGATTCTGATTCTGATGGCTATACAATTCGCCGCCGGTTATCCGGTAGCGGCTACCCGGCAACCGGAGCGTGTGAAAAGGGACTAAGCATCCTTTACATCGTCATCCGACATCGTGTGTGTTTAGTGTGTGTTGTGTGTGTGTTGTGTGTGTGTTGTGTGTATGTGTTGTCTATGTTTGCCTGTTAATAATTATAACTTCTTAAACGTGCATTTGTCAAATGTAAAAAAACAGGCTTGACGGAGAGTAGTTATGTTTAGAATAACGTCTCCAAATATGAAGGAGTAAATTGCTTACGGCAAAATCAGACTCTATTTAATTTCCAAACACATTGCCGCATTTTTTGTAGACTAGTCTGTAAGTGGGAAAAACATGTGATTACTTCTTAAGAAAAGAGACTTAATTTGCATTTCTTTACCACGAGTTGACATTGAAAGTTATTACTTCTTATTAATAAATTCAACGTGTTCGTGACTCATACTTTTAGTTCAGAAGCTCTGATACTTCGGATAAATGCCAATCCGATATTTTTCTTATGGTTGAATTAAGTATTGGGAAATCCTCGCGGGTTTTTAAGTGTTTGAAAAAGACATGAATTTTAAATTAGTTCTGGAATCTTATAAACACAAAATCATAATTTTATTAACCCCCGACGGAAAAAGAGGGGTGTTATAAGTTTGAAGTGTGTACCCGTGTGTTTGTGTATATGTGTATTTTTATGTGACATTATCGGAAGTGTTCTTAGCAATTTTTATTGAAAATCGGTTCAGCCGTTCAAAAGTTATGGCAGTTTTACTGTTTGAATCGGGGTATTTTCGCAAGATTTCGTATCATAAGGCGTGTTCGATAGATTGTTAATCAAAGCCTACTACTAGATAAATTATGTAGTTTAAAAGTTTAAAATAAAAATAAAAAAACCGGTCAAGTGCGAGTCGGACTCGCGCACGAAGGGTTCCGTACCATTATCGCAAAAAACGGCATAAAAATCACGCTTGTTGTATGTGAGCCCCACTTATATATTTATTTTATTCTAATTTTATTATTGGGGTCCCGTTTTTACCCTTTGGTTACGGAACCCTAAATATTGTCGGGGTTTTTGGAAATGTTTACTTGTTTGTAACAGTATCATTATAAAAACGATTAAACGCGCAATGATTTAAAACATTTGAATACGCTTACAACTTTATGGGCAGTATTTTATGGCTTGCTATACCCAATAATGGATAATTTTTAAATTAGACTGAAGGCTCCAGGCGCGATGTGTACTCAAGTCGAAGTACCTATACAACAAGAAATTCTGAGGTTCTGTCTACTTCTGGATAGTCCTTGGCATTTCCAAACATTTTTGACTTTTTCTGATCACTGTAATGACGTTTTCGATGAAGGAATTTCACTTGTCTAGAGTTTGTGGTGACGTTTAGGTAGCACTTATCAGTCTATTCTATTGGCAGTGCTTAGTGTCCGACCGATAGTTCGGTTTCGGTTTCGGTCGGCAAAAAAACGAGTTTCGGTTTAGTTTTGGTTTCGGCGGCAAACCTGCCGAAGCTACGACCGAAACTGAAACTGCATTCGTGAAAACTTCGTGCAACTGGGAGTTCTTTCGCTGTGATCGGCGCATTAAATTAAAAAATCGGTTTATATATATATATTTTTAATTTCTTTAAACTACTTTTTTATGTATGTTTAGGCATAATTCCGTCATTTATAAAACGATTTGCAAAATCATATTTTGTTCGAAAGAAGTTTATTTTGAAATGTTTCCATTTAAATTTGGTAATGATCTGATGGAGGACTTCGGAAATATACAACAGAACTATTTAATATATGACGGAATACACTCTTGCTGCAAACGCATGTCTGGTTCATGTTTACACTATTTTATTACATACTATCACGACAGTATGATCTAAACGGGTATGCAGATGTGTACAGTTCACTCTGGTACATTCTCATTCCACTCTCATTCGGGTAATCTATTCTGACATCACTGTGGGCATTATAGGTACCTTACTATAGAACTTGTCCATTATTTATACAAATAAAAAGTGTTTTTATTTGGAAGTCAGTTTTATTTTCTGTAAAAAGTTTTAACTGACCGATTTTACCTATTATAAGTATTTTTAACCGACTTCAAAAAACAAGAGGTTCTCAATTCGACTGTATGCTTGCAAAAACTGTATGTTTGTTACGGGATTACTCCGCCAATTATGAACCGCTTTTGATGATTCTTTTTATATTTGGAGGCTGGTGCTTCTCATTTAATTTTGATCCTTTTTTTTGTTTTTAAGTTAGCCTTAATATAACAAAATAAAAGAGAAAAGTAATAAACATTTTAACAAAAAAATTAAACCGACTTCCAAATTAAAACACTACAAAATCATCAAAAAATAACTTACTTTTCGGCAGCCAAAACGAAAAAATTTGGAAACATCGACTGCCGAAAAGAACATAATTTTTCGCTTTGTAGTGTTTGGTTTGGAATTCGTTTATTTTTTTATAAAAATAACAATCATTATCATTTCAGCCGAAAGACGTCCACTGCTGGACTAGGCCTCCCCCAAGCGTCGCCACATTGACCGTTCCCGTGAGTCTCGCATCCAGCGGATTCCCTCAACCTTAACCAGTTCATCAGTCCACCTAGTGGGAGGCCTTCCAACGAATCGTCTGCTGGTTTGCGGTCGCCATTGCTGAACTTTTCGGCGCCATCGACCATCCGTTCTGCGAGCAATGATCCCTGCCCTCTGCCACTTAAGTTTCGCAATTCTTCGGGCTATGTCGGTAACTTTGCTTCTCTTGCGGATATCTTAATTTATAATGCGATGATGGAAGGAAACTCCGAGCATAGTCATCTCCGTTCCCCTTTGGGTGACGTTAAGCTTTTTGATGAGGCCCATTGTGACCTACCACGTCTTGTTCCCATATGTTATTTTATATATTATAGTAATAAAAACAATGTATATACCTAAATATCAGTAACCTCCAACATAATGTAACCAAACACCAGCCTTGTCAGTTCAATACATATTTACTTAACAACTATGTTGTTAACTTCTATTTACTTTCAAGACTATTTTTACCTAACATGTACATAACTGCTTGAGTGCCTCGTAGGTCTAGTAGTCGCAACCGCTACTACTAAGCCTCCTCTCCGTGAAAGAGGGAATGGGTCATAATCCACCACTCGGGCCCAATGAGGGTTGGTGAATCTCACATGTCTTCGATTTTTACCCGACTGCCGAAGGAGGGTAATGTGTTTATCAGTCTATGTATGTATGTATGTTTGTTCCTATGTGGCGTTCTAGAGACCAAACGAATTGGCCGTTTTTGATGATTCTTACGTCAATCGATTTGTGTTAACCCTGCGAGTGTCACTGGCTACATTAAAATTGAAAAAAAAAGAAAAATGGTGGATTTTGGGCGCCATATTGTGGGGGACAAAAATTGTTTTTTCTTCCAAACCCATCGTGTGGGGTATCAAAATGAAGGATTTTCAAAGGTGATTTCAAAAATAAAATGTTACTAAATCTAAAAAAAAATGACTAAAAAGTTATAAATAAAAAAAGTTAATTCAAAAAATCAAAAAACCCGACTGCTTGGAAAGCAAACTAAAAAGACGTTAACAAGAAGAAAATCATGCTGTGCAGTCGGAGGATACATCTGGTTTTGGTCAGTCAGCTCGCGAATATGTATCCTCCTACTGCACAGCATGCTTTTCTTCTTGTTTACGTCTTTTTAGTTTGCTTTCCAAGCAGTCGGGTTTTTTGATTTTTTTTTGGTTCTTGGACTAGAGTTTCCTCACAATGTTTTCTTTCAATGATTTGAGAGCAGTAGTGATGAAATAATTTACACAAAGCTCCTGCCTGGGTTCGAAACCACTACTATGACACTTAGGTCGGGGCTGTTACCACTGGGCCACCGCTGCTAACGCAGATGTTATGTTACGTAACAAATAATCCATACATTTATAGATTAACAAGATCCAAATGGTCCGAGGATTTTATTTGGACAGCCGCAACCTACGGCCGTAACCGTATCAGAAAACATTTCTTGTGAGCATAAAGGATTAAGTAAGCAGGAGGTGGCATGTCTATTGATAACCCTTGTCATTTATGCTTCGTGATAATCCTTAGGCTTGTTTGTGGCAATATTACCTTTTCCCGGGGTTTTGTTTTTATGTATTTTCTAAGCGAAATGAATGTATCAGTATACTCTATGTGTGAACGGAAATATATCTATAGTAATATAATATTATAAAGCTGAAGAGTTTGTTTGTTTGAACGCGCTGATCTCAGGTACTCCTGGTTGGAATTGAAAAATTGATTTTGTGTTGGATAGTCCATTTATCGAGGAAGGTTATAGGCTGTATAACATCACGCTACGACCAATAGGAGCGGAGCATACATGAAAAATGTTGCCAAACGGAAAAATCGTTTTTGAGAGCTTCCGTTGCGTGCGCTGCGTAAACGGTTTAAGTTACGCAACAATCATGTATGTAGGGTAGGTAGGGTAGATGGGTAGGTAGGTAGCCAGTTGACGGGAGCGAAGCCGCGTGGGACAGCTAGTCCGTGATAAAGAAATTTATTTCAATATTTTTGGTGATTCCTCTTATGTTTTTTTTGCAGCTTCGTCTCGATTTTGTATTAATAAAGGTGCCTATACAAAATCAGATTTAGATAACTTTATTTGCCCAAACATGTGTGAACATACACATAAATGAAAAAAAAAACCATACAGGGTGATATCAAGTACATGGAGTTGTTATAACATGTTAGCCATATTGTCATGGTGTGTAAATATTATTACAAGATAACAATAAAAAAATAACAACATTCAGAAATATTGATAATGCTGACATAAATAAATAAATAAATTTAGATTGTTTGATTACACAATTAGTTAATTTAATGATAGGAGTTATGAAAATTGTCAAATATAAAATTATTATAAATAAAAACATAATATAACGTCACCGTAGTTCTGAAATAATCAATCAAAAAATTATTATGAAAATCATTATTACGAGTATATTGCATACATTTCAGTTTAAATTAATTTATAAAAGAGCATGTAAATTTAAAATGGAACCAATATAAATCATCCACGTCATAATATGCTTTACTAGCTAAAAAGATTTTACTTTACTGTTAAATGTTTTTAATGTATTAATTTTTAATTATCCTTGGATATTATGATAAACAGTAAAACTATAACCAAAATTGAGTTGCTCTGAAAAGAGAAAATTCTATTTTATTACATAAACTAGTTTTAACACTTTTACAAAACATTCTTTAGCATTAATTAATTACTATTTTTTCCTGAAAAGAGAAACAACATTTAAAGCTATTATTTCACCAGTCTTATTAATCACTATTATTTAAATATTCAAATTCCAATATAATTCTCACTTAATATAACCTCTATATTTTTATCATGCTGTATCAATACTTCAATATGACAGCCCGCTCCTTAAAATCAAACAAATTATTACGCGGCAAATTCAAATGTACAAACTAAATGAAGTGTCACGCACTTTGTTTACATGCTTCTAGGTACTGTTTATCCCAGAAAAATGCACAGTTCTAGTTCCACAGGAGTGAATCCGCAGGGAAAAGGTAGTAATAATACGTAGGTATTAGAAATATCAGCATTGGATCTTAAGTTCCACAAATACCGGAACAAGTTAATTAATAGTACCTATTTAATATATAATTCCATAAAACCTTGAGAATTCACACATATGGCCACCTGATACATCGTAACGCACGAAAAAACACGTGCAAATAACATTTGCATTACCTAAGCCGGTATGAGATATTTCTTAGAAGTGTATAATATCGGGCCAGGCGTAAATCAATTACGAGCTTTTTTTCGTGTTACATGGAATGTAACAGAAAACGTGCATGCCGGGATAAAAATTTGCCCGTTCCGCAATAGTATTTCTTTCTATCGGAGAAAGAATTTACGATCGTAGTTGAATCAGTTCTTCGTGAATTTCGGGATAGGAATTCTATAACACTTCGCAATAGTGTCGCATTCTTTTAGAGAAATAATTGTTATAGTTGGGTTGTTACTTACAAAGATTACCTTTTGGAAACATATAAACAAACTTAAAATTTATTTAACCTATTTAATAAAAGTTTAGTTTATCACGTAGTTTGCTAACCACAGCAGAAAGTTCATTGTAAACCAGTTGTTGCTAATCCCTGACAAGACAGAAACCAAAAGAGAAATTCTGGCACCTACATAGTCTAACATCGATACCACGCAGATGCAAGCGGTTTATTAATGATTATTCCTTCGGCTATACTGTATGAGACACCATTGAAGTGCTATTCTGTAAATATCTCACTGTGAAAGCTTAGGTGAAGTGAATTGACCATTGACATGACAGCTCGCTTCAAGGTCACTTCACCTAAGTTTTCACGATGACGTTTTTAAAGATTAGATCGTCAAACGACATAACTCAAAGATGTTCAATCAAAAAGCATGAGACTTAATGGCGACTAAAATAAAGTTGCGTATTGAATTCCGGCTGTATCTTCCGAGTTGAACAAAGATGACACCAGTAACCTATGCGTATTACGTCAATAAGTCTAATCGATTAATAATTATTGTTTATTTGATCATAGCATCTCGGTTCGTTGTACTTTTCAAGAACTTGGAATCTGACCATGACCTTGAAGATATCCGTCTGCTACCATTTTTAATTTATGCGTAAGTATGACTTTACTATTTTTAAACTGGTTTAAGTGTCAGTTATTGATTGTTCAAATTCCTTGTATTAATGAATAACTTTAAAGCAGCACCTTGTATGATAATAACTGTAACCGGGGGAGAACCGAGAAAAGTAATAATAGAAAGTATAAGCTTTCAATAGTGTTCCTGTAACTCGTATAATACCTAAATGTATTTTTAACCTCCGCCTACCCCAAGGGCAAACATGAGGATATCCGTAAGAAAATAGCAATAAATTATAAAGATATGTGCAACTTTTAGAAAGTCAATCGTTGACATCGACTCTCAATTTTGGGCCATACATTGAGGCAAAGGCTCAGCTGGCCGCCAAAAAGCTGGGGATCCTTGCAAAGGTGAGAAGGTATTTCACGCCAGAACAGCTGCTCAGCTTGTATCAAGCGCAAGTTCGATCATGCATGGAGTACTGTTCTCATCTCTGGGACGGATCTGCCAAATACCAGCTTGATGCACTGGAGTCGATCGAAAAGCGGGCCAAGAGACTCATCAGCGATGAGGCACTGGTTAAGTCAAAGCTCCAGAGCCTTGAACATCGTCGCCGAGTTGCCAGCTTGTCGGTTTTTTATCGGTTACATTTCGGGGAGTGTGCGATGGAATTGCATGATTTAATTCCACCCAGCCCGTTCCATCATCGGACTACCAGACGTACGGCGATGCGTCATCGATATATGGTGGACATCCCACCCATACGCACTAAACGTTTTGGGAATACTTTTATTATGCGTACAGCTAAGGAGTGGAATTCCCTGCCGGAGTCTGTGTTTCCCGATAGCTACAATCTAGGGGTCTTTAAGTCAAGAGTGAATAGGTTACTTCTAGGCAAGCGTGCTCCACCATCGACCACATCATCGCTTACTATCAGGTGAGATAGTGGTCAAGCGCGAGCCTATAATAGATAAAAAAAAAAAAAAAACAATACAAACAACTTGGCTTTTATGAACATTGTTCTTTCCCCTGCCCTTGAAGAAAGCCTTTCAAGGGCAGAAATGAGGAAATACTCGTATCCGTATCAACATAGTAATATCTAACTTTTTACACGTTTTCGCTCCCGTGAGCGTTAACCCAAGTGTGGGCGTGGGTTACCAAGGGAGCACGTACCTTGCATTTATCGTAATAAAAAGTGGCCTATAAACAGCGATACAGTAGTTATCTGTCAGTGAAACAATTTTCGTAATCGGGGTCATTTCAATTTTCTTTTAGAAATATATAGACAAACAACCTGACAGCTTGACTTCCTTATCATATGAGTTCAGATTTAAATATCAAAAGGTAAGGTAAAAGGTACGTAGATAATTATGTGTGTACCTTTTTTCTAAACTCGATTCAAATATCAAGATTGATATGAAGATTATACCTAGGAATGAGTTCAACACTATATTATTTCCATACAGATATAAAGATATTTTTTTATTAGAAGCGGATCTTGCTTAAATAAGAAAGATATATTATTCTAAATTTTGATAGAAGGTTTAATTTGGGCAAAACATATTTCAGAAATGTGTAGGTATAAGTTAGATATATAAATTTACTGTATGTTGATTAATGTACCAAAAAATAATATTTTTGTCAGGGTTTATTCATAGTAGGTACCTGTTATAGAGTCTAGGCCGGCTTTGTCTGTATATATTTGCCATTCATTATTTACGCTTGATAGTAAGTTTTCCTAATACCTTTTTTCTTAATTATTATTTGTTTCTTTATTGTTTTTAGGATTATTTAGTGTCGTTTTATGATGATTCTATGGTTAATCATCAAAGGCTCGAAAACGGAGTTAGGCTATACGCATCCATTTGTTAAGCCCCAGATTAATACGTTGCCCAGAATTAACAACGATTCCCTTATGTTATTTTACTTTACGTTCAGTTAATAGTGGGAAGAATAAAATAAATGTCAATAAAGCCCTTATCTAAACCTGTGATGTTTTGTTAGGAACCTGAAAGTGTTTTGTTTATGAACTGGCAAAATTGCTAGTTTGTTAAAGTAAATTTCTTGATGCATTCGATGAAAAACATTCTTTCATTGATATATATATTTCGCTTTTCTTTCTTTTTGCAGGTATCACCGAGTGCCATACGTATTTATCCCGGAAAAACACGTTCCCTGTTCGAAAAGCATGAGAGCGAAGTAGTAGTAGTAGTATTGTTTGCTTTTTTGTTAATGGCGTGTGGACAATAATTTTGTTACTTTGGCAGATTTCGTTATTTCTATAATATTTACTAGACCGTTTTAATAAAAATCTTATTTCACACTGTCTAATACCATTGTTTATTTCCCCTTTTACTATCGTTACTCGTAAACTCGGTCCGTCCATTGCGACATTGCGCCATCCGCCATAGCGACGGATTAGTTAACATATTGTGCAATAATATTACCATATCGGTAACCCGTCTTACCTTGACCAGCCTTGACATTTACCGGTAATAATCATAAATTTTTATTAAAAATCTTAGAACAAGTGTATCGATTAAACGCATATATTTTGAGTTTTTCATTTCATCAGCTAGTCTTTTAGATGGATTTTTTATTTTAATACTGCAAACGATATATATTTAATTTAAATATTGCAAGCATTACGTGAAGATAGCCTTTATAGCCTCTTACAGGTTTTTATAATTATATGACATTTTGTTATTTTTATTAATGTATTTCTTTATCTTTATGATTACCTGTGAGTATCCTGAATTATTATTTCTTACTTTTTAATAGAGAGAACAATTATATTCATATCACCTGTCCCGATTTTACGAAAATCTTTATCTTCCTGTTGGATTTTTATTCCATAGTCATCATTTTAGTATTCTCCTATTTTCTAGCTATATTTTATAGCTAGTTTATTTATAGCTTATGGTGCTTCGAGTGTGCGTAAGGGACAAATATATAAGACTTGTAACATCTGTCCATTTTTCCCAGTCGCACCATGATAGTCGTGACACAGTCACAGTGACACGTCATTGTACGGGGGCAGATCTTTAAATTTTATCAAAATAACAAATGAATTCAATTGTTTTCTGTCCTATCTATATTATTATACTACCTATATAATTATCTAACCTTTGATCGGCTCCTTATTTTTGTTTTATTTCGGAATAGGCCTCAATATTGCCTGGTGCTTTTACTATAATATCATTAACATGTTTATCAAGAATGGTTTCCAACTTATTTTTATGATTATTTCCAATTATTATTAGTAGTACCCATAAAAGGGCTTATAAATAATAATCATGGTAAAGTGATGATTTAGCTTCATGTTTTGATAAAATTCTGGGCATTGTTAAAGACGCAGTTTCATATTCACATTGTTTGGCCAGGATAGCTGTAATATAATTATAATTTTTATAACAAGACCTATTTTATTCTTCACATGGAAAATTTTCAACCTGGTCGTTCCGCAGTCGTAAAAGATGATTAAAAGGGCCTTTTTCTAATGGGAAATAACATCCTATACCATAATATGACCATGGCCAAACCTTTTAGGTACTTACTTATAAATTTACCATAGATTATACTATGCTTTTTGCACTAGTTTTTTATACTTTTAATAGATTTGTTGCTTACATTTAGCTGGTCTTTCTATATGCTTTTGCCGAGTTTTCAATGTACTCGATCGTCATAACGTAAACAATCACTAAGGTTAATTTGTTTATAAAAAAGAGGTTTCTCCTTACTGTCACCAGCAGACGCTTATCCAGTTTCAATACAAATTGACGTTTACCTTAACGCGCGAGTAAATATTCATAATAAGCCCACAGTAATAATATATCTAACCACATTAGAAAATTTTATCGAATATTTGTAAATATAATATTATATATAAAAAAAAAACATGTTATTAATTTCAAAAGTCAAGATGTACGTGTGTTTAATTGACTATAGAATATACAAGACTTCAAAAAGGGTCAATGGTAGACCCAAACACCATTTTTTTTAGTAATCTCTGTCAGAATTAACCGGCATGAAATGAGAAAACGTGAGCCTGTCTTAAAAGGGTTATTGTAATTAAAAAAAAAGGTAAAAACGTGCCGAAGTGTCATAATAAAACATGCTTCTGTGCTAATTATTGTACCCCAACTGTGAATCATCATGAGACCTTTAGGAGAATCAATGACCTGCGATGGGTTCAATAAAATTCAATGTAAGATTAAGATGCATCATAATGATATGTTGGAAGGTCTCCCACAAGGTGGATCTGGATTTGGTGAAGAACGCGATAATCCTTTGGATGTGATGCAAACAAGACACGATGGCAACACAGGTGTCGTGGTGGCCCAATGGGTTCACATCCGGACAAATACCGATGTGACTTTTTAAATTCATATGTACTTTCTAAGTTTATCTTGGACAACGCTGATAACGTTGAAGGAAAACATAGTGAGGAAACCTAGACTTATAGTTTCAAACTTTATTTATATTAATAATTTACAAAATAACATTTTGTTATATTTTTAATTTTTTAATCTTATTTTAAAGTTAATTTTAAAATCAAATCTAAGAAACACACCTCTCTCATGATGGCCGGACTAACATTCAACGGAGTAAAGAAAAGAAATTAAATCATCAATCTCTCACTTTATGAGAAGTTATAATAATAATAATATATGTGGTCTTTATCTTCCAACGGGTATGTTACTGCTGGCTGATAAAAATAAGTTACGTATAGACCATAGATTGGCGCGCTCTGTTCTTTGTCTACGGTTTGGACAAATGATCATTGAGCCGTTGGGATGTTGGTCGTATATTTATTGTGTTTTATTTATATATTTGTTGTATACTTTATACACATACATACTGTGACTCGCCTTCTTTGTTTTTGACTATTTTGTTATTATTTATTTTATTCCTTAAATATTGTATGTATGAATGTGAGTAAAGCAAAAGAAGTATGTAAGGATCGTAGCAGGTGGCGTTCTGTAGTTTCTGCTTACTCCCATGGGAAAAAGGCGTGAGTTTATGTATGCATATTGTATGTACCGTTGTAGTTCGTGTCTGCTGTACGGACCAATTTTTTTTTTCTTTCTTTCTTTATTATGCCTGCCTAGCCTTTTCCCCAACTTCATTGGGGTTGGCTTCCAGTCTAACCGAATTCAGCTAAGTACCAATGTTTTACATGGAGTGACTGCCTATTTGACCTCCACAATCCAGTAACTGGGTAACACGATTATACCTCTTGGCTAGACTGGTGTCAGATCTAAGGCTTCTACCCATAACGACTGTCAAAGATCTTCGAATAACAGCCGGGACCAACGGCTTAACGTGCTTGCCGAGACACGGAGGAAACTCGGTATGTTGAAATGGCCACCCATCCATGGACCGACCTCGTCAAGCGTTGCTTAACCTTGATGATCGACCAGTACGGCTGTTATTATTTAGTCACGAGCTTCTTTCTTTATTTCATTATTATAAGTGAGATATAATCAGATATGTCGGTTTATAGTCCTACTAGAGAAGACAGCAAATATAGCTACTACGAGTAGAACCATTGCAATACTACGCTTTAATCTCATAAATATTATAATGTATGAAAATGTGGGTCATGTTTTTGTGTACTACTCAAGTTCAGTTCAATGTACTAATTATTTTATTTATGACATAAACACATTTAGTATGTCAATGCCTTGTCCTTTGAAAATGTCTGAAATGTAAATAACTATATTTGTATCGGTTTATTGTACCTACCTTACAGTGTGTTAAGGTTAAGATCAAAATATCGTGGTTCATTATGGTTTATAATGTTTACATGCACTTTTATTGGTGTTTCATTAATTCACGATTTCTTGATTGAAATGGTTGGGCGTGCATTTCATAAGGCGGATTAAAAGCAGACGAGTTATTTTTCACAAGCCAGAATTAGCCTATAAACGTTCCACCGATGCGGTACGGGCCAACAGGTGAATTATAAAAACAAAAATCCCGATTTTTTTTTTGTGGTTTTTATATTAAGCTGGCCTCTGCCAGCGGATTCACCTGGGTGTTAATACACCCATGTATGAATGTGAGTGAGAAGCAAAAGAAGTATGTAAGGATCGTAGCAGGTGACGTTCTGTAGTTTTCTGTACTATCCCCATGGGAAAAAGGCGTGAGTTTATGTATGTATGTATGTATATTGTATGCACCGTTGTAGCTCGTGTCAGCTGTGCGGATCACTAGTTTTTTTTTCCCAACTTCATTGGGGTCGGCTTCCAGTCTAACCGGATTCAGCTAAGTACCAGTGTTTTACATGGAGCGACTGCCTATCTGACCTCCACAACCCAGTAACTGGGTAACACGATTATACCTCTTGGCTAGACTGGTGTCAATTCCAATGTATAATTACATATAAACCTTCCTCTTGAATCACTTTATCTATTAAAATTTATATATATAAATTAAACAAAGCCGCATCAAAATCCGTTCCGTAGTTTTAAAGATCTAAGCATACGTAGGGAGTCAGACAGCGAGAAGCGACTTTGTTTTATACTATGTAGTGATAGGCTTGCGTTTGACCACTATCTCGCCTGATGGTAAGCGATGATGTGGTCTACGGTGAAGCACGCTTGCCTAGAAGAAACCTATTCACTCTTGACTTAAAGACCCCAAGGTTGAAGCTATCAGGGAACAAAGGCCCCGGAAGGGAGTTCCACTCCTTAGCTGTGCGCACAATGAAAAATAAAGGAATAAAATGACATAACTAAATGAAACTAACTAACTGACAGAATTAACTGAAATAATTTATACATTAAATATTACGAGGTGCTGCAGGCGGGGATAAACGTTTTGGTAAGTTTATCAGAAATTTTTGTTTGTCCCCGCCAAAAGCCGGGTTTTTCGTTTTTATAATAATCTGTTTTAGCTCAGAATGAGTTTTCCAAATAAGTCATGTGGTAAAAGATTATTTATTTTGCTATCAAAGTAACGCTTATCTTGTGTTAAATTTGTGTCAAAATAGTTACATGTAAAAGTGTTACAATATATATATATTTGAATGGTCTATTTAGTAGCTTTCATTTGATACCCATAATGTTAAGACAAAAAAAAAATGCATCACCCCCTTTTTTGGGGGTACCCATTTAAAAAAATATCATGATTGAGAGGAATTCGACGACACCTTTTAAGTCATAATCTGTCAAGCCATTTGGGCTGTAGAGCGTGATATAGAAATGGACATACATACATGCGTTCGAAAAACATTAAAAAGAAGTCGCGGTGCAGACAGCTATAACGCCACATACTTACTATCCTGCATCGCACAAGCAGAGTTTTCGGTACTATTTGAGCATTACAACAGTCCGACAACAAGCATCCGTCGGGCAGTTGCCCGGACTACAGACAACATAATACTAGCATACAGATGCCTCAACCCATACAAAGAAACTGTGCTGACGTAACTAGCGTTTTTCATCTGATTAAACTGAAATTTTTCTAAGAACATCGATCGCGTTCGTTTCCGTTCCACGGATATAGATGGTGTTAGCAGTGACTTGCAACTAAAAGGGTTTTAATACAGCGACGATTTGTTTTAAGTATTTATTTGCACGTTTTTATAGTTACATTGTAAAAAATGTGTTACAAAACCAATTTAAAAGCCGAGTGGATGCCACATAAATTTAAAACCGCTCCATATATTGGATTTAATTTTAAGTTATCATTTTTTTTTTTATAGGCCTACATGGGCACTTATAAAACGTCGACAAAAGGTGCACGGTTCGGGTTGGTCGTTTCCTATGGAGAAGAACCGGCAAGAAACTCCATGGTTACTCTTTTAAAAATGGTTTGGTTTTACAATATTTCCATGTTACAGCATTAGTACTTAGACATGGGGGGACAATGTAGGCCCGACTTATGATAATAAGTCGTAAGAAACTAAAAAAATAAAATAAAAGGATTATATATTTTATAAAAAAGTTAACAAATGTTAACTAGCATCTAGAAGGCCTACAATGTTCACACATTCACAAAACAATCGGTAAAAGAATCTATACAAAGGTAAATAAAAATAAGTATAACAAGACTAAATCATCAGTGCTGTAACTATTCTTAGCAAAGGGCTATAAAGATGTTTGAAAACCATTGTAAAAAGTCTGATTAAAAGAAGGAAAGAAAAATGAGATTGAGAATAGTTAGAGACATCCACATATTTGTGCCGTTTACAAGTTACCAGGGAAGCTGCATGCGCAGAAGGAGCTAAGGCCAAATGTTTTTATCTTCAACGTAGTCCTTGATTTTATAATATGCTTTTATAATAAGGATACGTTTGATGTAGTTTTTGAACCTTCCATCGGTCAGTTCTATAACTGACTTTGGCAACTTGCTATAAAAGCGTATACTGTTTATAAGAAAAGACCTAAAAGTTTTCGTTAATCTGAATTTGGGTATTACAATTTCGTGCTTACTGCGTGTATTTAAATTATGGAAGTCGCTTCTAGTTTTGAAAAGGCCCTGATTTTTACGGACATACAAAATACATTCCAAAATATATCATATCATATCAAAATATATCCATTCATATAATCTTTGATATGTGAAGTAAGAGTCCAATATTCCTTAATTTTAGGAGAGTTAATTAAACAAGAACATAATATTTTTATGATTGTCTCTAGAAAATCTTAATATTTCAGAAATCCCATCTAGTGCAATTTATTTGAACCAAATTTACTTACTTCGCGTTGGGTGCCCGTGCCCGGACCAAACACAACACCTGTCTGGCCGGAGGATCCTCCCTTTTCAATAGAGGTTGCGGGGCTTTACACTCTGTGTCGTATATGGAGGTATTACGGTATAACTTGGGTCCGGAGAGGTTCGTGGATGTCATACTCGTATGTCTTTGAATTCTTAGTTCTGGGACAAGTCGGTTTTCTCGCGACATTTTCCTTGACTTTCTTTAAAGCCTACGTGGGTTCGAAGTTTTACCATGGTATCATACTATCAGCGAAGGCGATAGAATTAAACTTTATCCAAATTAGGGCTTCCGTTTTTGTGATCACCAGTAGGCTCCACTGGCGAGTAAGGTCCTTAAATACAGCTGTTAAACGTTGTTATTATGCGCACGGAAGGAAAGTTTGAATTAAAACTCTAATGCCATAGATGTGCGATTAAATATAATAAAATCAAGTATGCCGCAGTTTTGCGCAGCTCCTTTTTTTCGAAAACAGGAGTATATTTTTTTTCGAAACATAAACTGGTTAAAATTTCCTTTATGGGCCGCTGATTTATGGCGCGGGGGGAAGGGGGGAGGGAGGGGAGAGGGGTTTCTACCCCCCGTCACCATCCCCACCACTCGGAGCCCCATGGTTATGGAGATATCCATGGTCATAGTTTTTAGGTTAGAATAAAAATTTCTATCAAAGTCCATCGATTTTTGGGGCGGGAAGGGGGTAAAGAAGTGGGGGGGGGTAGTGGGGCTACCCCACTGTACCATCCCCACCCCACGAAACCCCATGGTTAAGGAGATATCCATGGTTAAAGTTTTTACAATTACTATTTAACAACAATGTCGACGGAGCCCCGCTGCGCGGGGCCCCTTTTTTGTCTGAAGGGTCTAAAGTAACCTAACACGAAGCAGATGACGGGAGCTGAGTTCGCTCGCTTTGCTCGCTCACTTCAGCTCCCGTCATCTCTTCGAACCTAACCTGTCCGTGTCAGGGTGCCCTAATCTCCCGAGCTCACTTCGCTCGCTCTTGGGACTAATTCTGATATTTTTACCTCACGAAAAACATAAAATTTCCGAGTCTTGAAAATTTGTGAAAAGCTTTCTATTAATGAGTACTACCTACAAAAAAAAAAAATGAACTTCCAAATCAACGGCCCATAAAGGAAATTTTATCCAACTATGAAAGCAGCAGTGGTTGGTAAAACCCGTACCTATCTTAATCTGCCATATTTAAAAAATATTTACAACAATAAAAATCGGCTCAGTGCGTGTCCGATTTCGCACATTTAGGGTTCCGTATCAAACCGCAAAATAAAGTTGGTTATAATAGGAAAAATTAGGAAGTTAAAAAAGATAACAGATTTATCTATATTTGTTAATAAAATTTACGTAATGATCACCAAATTTCAAGTTCATAGGTCAATGGGAAATTAGAAAATCCTTCGGAACAAAATTTTGTAAAAAAAGCTTTTGGTACCTTTGGTGGCTTCTTATTCCATTGCTTTTCAATATTTTTTAAAACAAAAAATACCGCATTTATATATTCAACATCGATACCGCACTTGGTGGTTGTTGGTGGGGTGGATCTAATTTTTTTATCGCGTTCCCCTTTATCAGTATGAGAGACACATAAAAAAAAAAAAAAAAAAAATTGACTATTTGTATAGCTTTGGGTCAACAAAATGTTTATACTGTGAAATTTGGAAGACTTTAAAGAACTCCAACCGTTTGGCTGTAAAACCTGTGTGACAGACGACGAACAGACAGGGTACAGAGCCCTAAAAAGTAGTATATAAACCCGCCCTAAAAGCCAAAATACTTTGAAATTTGACATTTTGAAAGACCTCACTCTACACCAGCGCGCCTAGTGGTTAATTCAAACGCGGTAGCCTTCATTGTACATTTTAATAGCGCTTGACATGTCCTTACATTTTCGACTTTTTATCAATCGCTAAATTTGTCCAAGGCCTTTTTGCTCTCTCACGTCGATTCGTATAAACAAAGAGTACATAGCCAAATCCACTTATATTTGCAATTCTAGTTAGATTAGTATTAGAGTAACCAAACCGGTTGAAATTGCGAATCTGCGATATTTATTTTAGACTTACCTGTTTGGAAAATTACCACAAGGCAACTTAAATTAACTGGAAAACAGGAACTAAGC
Source organism: Orthosia cruda (assembly GCA_964057195.1). Classification (NCBI taxonomy): domain Eukaryota; kingdom Metazoa; phylum Arthropoda; class Insecta; order Lepidoptera; family Noctuidae; genus Orthosia; species Orthosia cruda. The sequence goes on from OZ059830.1 coordinate 39,441,668, forward strand.
TTAGATCGAAATCTTGAGATGCCTTGTACACTAATTTCTTGGAATCTTTTCCGGAATATCATATGACAGAGACATGTGAAGGTCACAGCGCAAATGCAGCGGAAACATGTTTTAAATAAATGTTTTTTGTAACTGTGTACACATGTAAGTATAAAGTTAAAGGTTGAAATGCATAGCTAAATATAGAAACTAAGTAGGATGTTATTTTGAGGGCAATGAACTGGCTCTGGTTTTTTAAAATAATATTATTTAATAATAATATACACGACGGAAACCAGCCTTACCGGCTTGGCAGTGCAGGATCGAACATCGTATTGGTGGGGCCAGAGCACTCATCGGCAAACTAATTTGTTTCAGGGAGGGCAATAATTGCCCAAGAGTGATGCGCTTTTCGAGACGGGCGTTTATGGGGACTGATGTCAGCCCCTGAGACTATATATCCCATGTCACAGAGCTCATCGACTTCCTGAAACAAAAAATGTTTAAATGGCCAAACCGTATTCGTAGGTACAGGCGGAGCCCCCCCGGTGGCTTCCCACATTGTCGAGTTAGGGGGGGCTCAGTAACCGTGGCTTGGTCAACCACGGTGAAGCGAAGAGGAACCCGAGGAGGGGCCGCTCGTCCGGGCTTTTGCCGATTAAGCCGACGACGTAGCGGCCAACTAGTAGGTTGCGGTGCCGCATGGTAACAGGCGACATCGCAACTGAGGCGGGCCGCGATGTCTTAAGGAGCGTCCCAGGTCCCATACGATATGCTGCTGAGGGTTGGAGGCCGCGGCGGGAGAGGAGTGCCGGTATTGCGGTACGCCGCTCTCCCTACCTTCGCGGCCTAGACTGGGTCGCCACCGTCTGATGGCGGACGCGGTGGGGCCGCAGGGATAAGGACCCGTCACAGGGGGACCTAGGGTGCCATACATGGGATCGTTTGGCACCCATGTGCTGATTTGGTCCCTGGGGTGGTCACGGCGTACAGTGTGTTCTGGTGCGCTGGTGATGGAGGTACTCCCTCGAGGAGGGTCCGGTGACGGACAGCCGCGGCGGGTTCGCGGTGACTGCTAACGCGTGCCCGTATGCCCGCCATAAGCGGCACAGGAGAAGACCGTGGAGTTTTAGTGGGTTAGAGTCCCACATAATTGCACAATCTCCCCGTGGTAGTGCAGTATGCATGAGCATTTCTCCACGCAAAAACTAATAGAAAAGGTACAGGCGGAGAGTGGAGCGATACACCTATAATCGTACATTCCAAAGTAATGAAAGGTAGTTTTATCGGGCTTGGGAGTGACCCGACCAAGGTGTGACTGATACGCGCCCGCCGGATGATGACGCTATCTGTTCATTTTGGCGCAGCATCTGGTCGGTGCCCGTCTGTCACACCGAAGGTGAATGGACTTAGGAGATCGAACGAGCGTGCGATCCAATATAAGAAATGTCGGCTATCACGATCAGCCCCCAAGATGTAGCCCGTGCAGTCCGTCTGTTGATGGAAATCTCCAGGGCCAGACGGACTGCACAACTTCTGGATCAAATGGCTACAAAGGTCGCACGATCGTTTGGCATCTCAGTACCAAGCATCCTTAGAGTCTAGTTAGCTACCCAAGTTCTTTACAACATGAATAACCCACCTGCTCCACAAGTCTGGTAGCACCGCGGAACCCAAAAATTATAGACCTACTACATGTTTACCAACGGTCTATAAGGTTCTTACATCCATTTTGAGAGTTAAAATTAATATACACGTCGACAATAACTCCATCATGTCGGTCTCGCAGAATGGATGTAAGAACGGGTCCCGCGGTACTAAGAAGCTACTTCTAATAGATATGACCATTAGCCAACTGGTTCGGCGTGCTCGAAAGAATCTGTCGACATGTTGGATAGATTATAAGAAGGCCTATGACTCGGTGCCTCATACATGGCTCATGAGGGTGCTAGAGTTGTATAACATAGATACAACTCTGCGCACCTTCCTGATGTCGTGTATGGGGCAATGGGGCACAGTCCTTCGCTATCCAGGATGTCTAAATATCCAGAAGAATAGCGAACCTGTAAGGATCGCGCGAGGTATATTCCAGGGTGATAAAATGAGTCCACTTTGGTTTTGCCTAACCCTCTGCCTCTTTGCTGGAGAATTCAGGGCTAGGCTATCGTTGAAGAGAGGTGGTCAGGTTATATCTCATCTCCTTTACATGGATGACCTATGCTCTTTGCCCCCTGCAATATTTAGCTGATGGAGCTACTGAAGGTAACTGAAACTTTTAGTAGTGTCATCAGGATGGAGTTTGGTGTGGAAAAATATGCGGCCATGCATGTAAAGGGAGGGGAGATTGTGGAATCCGTAGGAATACAACTCGCAGATTCCATAAACCTGAGATCCCTCTCTCCAAACGAAACCTATAAATATTTGGGTATGTCGGAAGCGTTAGGTATCAGCACTACTGACATGAAGCAATCGTTGAAGGAACGCTTCTTTAGCCGCCTGAAGAAGGTATTCAATAGCCTTCTTTCGGGCGGAAGCAAGGTACGTGCCTTCAACGGTTGGGTTATGGTATTGATGTACTCTTTCGGCATACTCAAATGGACTCAAACGGAACTTGACGCCCTGGATAGCCGGATCCGTATACTGCTGACTGCATATCGAATGCATCACCCACGATCGTCGGTCATGAGATTGGATATCCAGCGGAAGTGTGGAGGCCGAGGCTTTTTAATTCCAAAAACCTCCACAATCGCGAGATATGCAATTTCGGGGAATATTTTCTACACATCGACGTGGGTATGCATCGAGATGTAGTAGCAGTGAACAAGGGACTCACCCCGCTCTCCTTAGCGAATGAGAAATGGCGCAAGCAGTACTGCTGGACACGGCTCATATTATTGGGCGGTTCCTCTCTTTGGAGCCCTGACCGTCGGTAGCGTGGATCCTGTTCCCGATACGGCCTCTATTTTTTACATTTTTTAATGTTTTTGTTTATTAATTTATTTTATATATTTTTTTAAAATGTACAAAATAAGATAACAGATAAATAAAGGACATAATAATAATAATCTTTATTCAGAAATTTGAAAAGGTAAAAATACTTTTTGAATCTTAGATAATATTGCGAATGTGAGTTAGTTTGTAAGGCTTTCACGCCTTAACAGCCAAACGGATTTGGATGAAATTTGGCATGCAGATAGACCAGCACCTGGATTGGAATAAATCTTACTTTTCATCCTCGTGAATACTCCCTTGGGAAAGGGCAACGTGAAGAAAGAAAATTTGGAACAAAAAAATCACCAGATGGCGTAATAAGCTTCGATTTGTTATTGGATTTTGTGAAATATTAAGATTTTCTAGAGACGATCATAAAAAAGTGTATGTTCTTGTTTAATTAACTTGTCTAAGCACAAAATTAAGGAATATTGGGCTCTTAATTCTAATTTCAAAGAATATTTGAATGGATCATTTAAAATTGATTCTAATAGATGGCGCGTTTTTTAATATCTGTGGTACCCACTCGACTTTTTTAATTTATTTTGTAACACATTTGGAAAACTGCAAAAACGTGCAAATATACAAATCACCGCTGTATTTAAAAAAAAAGTATTCATGGACCGAGTAAACCCTTTTACTTGCCAGTCGCTGCTAACACCATCTACATCCCTGGAATGGAACTGAACGCGAGCGATGTTCTTAGAAAAATAATCAGTTTGATCAGACGAAAAACTAGGCATATGCATGCTAATTTTAACATTACATTCTACATCTTCTAAATCAGTAAATGGACCATTAAATAACGGGTCAAATTTTTGAGCAGTTTCATTTCTAATCAATATCAAAACATCTTTCTTATATTGGATTGGGTTCAAATATTTATCATAATAATTATCTTTACGGCTATATTTGCTTAGTATTCAATTATTTCGAGTATCTTTATTAGCTAATTGACGCTTATACTTAAGTGTACTACGATAATTTTCTTGATTGTATAACGGTTCAACATCATTACACAATCTAGAAGGAACATTACAAGGTCTACCAAATACAAGTTCAAAAGGTTGATATTTTGTTGCTGAATGAACAGTGGTATTGTAACTAAAACACCAGTAAGCTAACCAATGTGACCAAGTTTGTGGATTATTATTACATTGTATTCTCAGAAAAGCTTCGAAGTTTTTGTGAGAATTTTCTAAAGAACCGATAGATTGATGTTGGTACGCAGTTGATGATACTTTATCAATGTTTAAAAGTTTACAAACCTGTTCCATTGTTGATGACATAAATTCTGCAGCTCGATCAGTTGCTATTGTTTTAGGTATTCCATATCTAAGTATAAAATTATCAACTAAAGCTTTACTTACAGTTACAGTGTCCTTAGTGGATATGCTTCCATGAATTTACTTAAGTTACACTGTAGAATCAGTATGTATACATAACCTTCGTAATCTTGAGGCAATGGACCTATAATATCTAAAAATATTTTTTCAAAGGCATAAGACGCTTTAGTAGTTATACACCTGGGTTCCATAATAGGCTTACCATGTTTCATCTTTGGGCTTTTGTCACACATTGATACAAAATCTTGGACGTCTTTTCTTATTCCTGGCCAGTGAAATTGTCTTTTAATATTATTTATCATTCTGCGCATACCAGCATGACCGCTAATTAGTAGTAAATGAAAGTCATGTAAAATTAACTCAATATCGTCATCATCAGTAATTCTCTTGACTCCTCTTAAAACATGAATTCGTGGTCCGGACTAACTATTCATTGACTCAATTTCTTTACATAAGTCCTTAAAGCCAGCATTCTTTTTATCTTTTATTAAACATAACTCTTTTATGTTTAATTGCTTACAAAGTTTGCTAAATTTCGACACAAATTCTACTCGCATAAAATGTGAACGATAATCAAGATTTATATATAAATTCTTTGTCTTGTCTTCATATGCAAAGCATTCTTCATTCAAGGATATCCTTTTGTTTTTAATTAATGTATTTATATCTTCACTGTTAAATACAGTTCTTCTGGTCCCAAGCCAGTAGCCAACGCTGGGGCCCATAGCAGCGTTGGGACTCCTGGACCCTGTCTGAACCTGTACCCCACGAAACCGCGGTTCGCGGCAGTGGAAAGCTAGGGATTTGCTCCTTATTGGTAGATATCCTGGTACCTATCTAACAGGTGGGAAGTGGGACGACTACAAGATGTATCAATAGGACTTACCTTAGATTCCTGCGGTAGACTCCTGGGGGTCGATCAATCTCGTGCCGTGAGGTTAGGGATAGGAGAATATATATATAATAAAGGACAATGATTGGACTGGGATCACAAACGCGTTCTGATCCGGGATTCGGCTTCCAGGCAGACACACACGCGTTTCCCACAAAAGCACTTCGCTGCGCGTGAAAATATAATCTAAACCACCTTCGCTGGCGCCCCACAACGCCGGTAGCGACCGGTGGGCGCAATTAACATTTACAATGGGCGAATCATATCTCGATTAGATATGTTTCGACTAGGACCCGACTTCAGCGTGTTCACGTTACAAATTTTCTCTTTCGAATGTGTAGCGTCAGCTGTCAAAATCATTGACAGCCCACCGACACGGTTTTGCAAGTAAATACCTAAAATCGGTACTAAACATCCCCCCGTCTCGGACATAAGGAGTTATGTCCGCTAATAAATGGGCAAGCGTGCTAAACTCGCCACTGCTCGCTTCAAAACCGAATCTCCGACCATGACCTCCGCAACTCTGGGAACTCCGTCAGACCCATAAATCAAATCTACAATGCGTCCACGACGCCAACATAAAGGCAACAAATTAGGTTCTTTAACAAATACAAGGTCTCCGACTTTGGGAGGGTCAGTTTTGTCCGTCCACTCAACGTGCTGCTGCAAAATATGCAAATATTCTAAGAACCAACGATGCCAGAAACTTTGTGACATCTGTTGGAGCAATGCAAAACGCGTCAATTGCGAAGATTTAATTTCCCTGAAGGGGTATTCCTGCAGGGCGTTGAAGGGCTGACCAATCAAAAACATTACCAGGGGTCATGTCTTCCAGGTCATTTGGGTCTGAGGAGATCGGACAGAGAGGTCGCAAATTGAGGACGGCCTCAACTTTACAAAATACCGTAACAAGTTCCTCAAATGTGAAAATAGTTTCACCAACAACATGGCGGAGAAGTGGTTTTGCTACTATCGCAATATTTACAAAAATGCCACCCCAATGTGGGGGCTCAAAATAGCAATTTCAAATTTGCCAATTTCAAGAATTACAAATTTCACTTAAATATCTATCAGCGCCCTTATAATTAGTACCGATATCAGAACGGATCAAAGTTGGTAGTCCTCGGCGGGAAACAAATCTACCTAGCGCTGCAACAAACGCATCTGTGCTGAGGGCAGTTACAAGTTCCAAGTGTACCACCTTGGAGGCCAGACAAACGAACACATACAAGTAGGCCTTGACAGCCTTGGCGTTCTGAAGTTGAGAAGTCTTCACCAAGAAGGGATCAGCGAAATCGGTTCCGACCGAAGCAAATGGTCTGCTCTCCGTCACTCGGTCGGATGGCAAATCACCCATTATGGGTTGAGTGGGAGCAGCCTACAACTTATAGCACTGCATACATTTAAAGATGATGCGACGAATAGTGCGTCTGGCCGACAAAATCCAAAATTCACGCTGCAAAATGGCTACGAGGGCGTTGCAACCGGCGTGTGCATCGAACGGACACCAACAATTTCACCAACGCTCCTCCTTTAGGGAGCAACAAAGGATGGCGAGCACCATTAGGCAAGTTCAAATGCCGCAGTCGTCATCCGACTCGGAGCAAACCAGATTGGTCTACGAATGGATTAAGACGAGCGATTGAGCCTTTCAAAGCTGAGCATTTCTTCAGGGCTTCAATAGTCTGGTCAAAGTGCTCGGCTTGTACAGCACGAACCAACAACATCAGGGCCAATTGGCGTTCATGAGGCGACAAAACTGGGGATAACAGTTTATTATTAGGGTTCCGTCCGTTACGCGTATAACGCCGGATCCAACCGGTGACTCCTAATAATTTCGACTAAGAACTGTATCTGTCCAAAAGATAATCTAAATTATATGCAGGTTGCATTTCAACAATTCCAATACGCAAAACTGGCAAAACCTCTGGAGAGGAGAACCTATTCTGGGGCTAGGACGACTTGCAATGCGTCAACCAGTCTGGTCCCCACCAAAGAGAATGGTCAACAAGGGCAGGAGCCTCACAACCACGTGACGCGCAGTCTGCGGGGTTCAATTCTCCTGGGACATGTCTCCAGATCAGTTTAGTCTCAGAGTTCTGACTCTGTGAGACTCTATTCGCCACAAAAACAACCTCCAACGTATGAGCTGAGGTGCGAAGCCAACAAAGGACTATCCTATTATCAGTCCTTGGTCCTCAATCCGCAGGGCTCCCCTTCAACAAAACCGTTGGTACAACTACTTACCTATTCGCCTGCAGAACCCACTTGATCCCGGACAAAATCAAAGCCAAAAGATCCGCACCCATATACAGGTCCGGGTACCAACTACTTCGGGTCGGCAGGAGTTAGGTCCGACGTCAATTTCACCACTGCAGGGCTAATGGTTACCTGCGGGTTTCTGCCCACAATATCTATCAAAACAACGGCCTTGGCCAAGATTCTTGGCCCATAATGAACAGGCGAAACACAAATTTCAATTTCTCCTCGTTGACTAACCGCTTCAATACCACCCATATGGTAGAAGGGTGGAATCTACGTGGGAGTTCCAATCTTTCCACTAAACAAAAGGATACAAGACAGCCTTAAGCACCCGAATCCAAAAGAGCACGAACTAACAAAGATTTACTCTTCGGGCCCCAGATCATTACAGGGACAGTTGGCAGAAGGACTGTCTATGGCTGGGCGGCTGTAGTGGAGGAGAAGGGGGCGACTACTTATTGTTGAAAACCCCCCTGGGGTTGGTAGTCGTCCTGAAAAGCGGACGCTTCCTCCAATTGAGGAAAGGTTGGAGGGGTGCCCCCGCCTTTGCGAAGTATACCCCGTCGAGGATCCACCTGGGGTTGGTGGGGATGCGCTGAGCGTCGGGCATCATCAGGGCCACCAACACCATTTTGGTCCGGACACAACATGCGGTGGCGCCTACCTTGACAGTGCGGGCAAGGATCCGACCTCTGGCAATCCCGCTGCAAATGCTTTCCCAGACAAGTGTAGCACCACTTGCGGCTGTTGGCGATTCCACGTCGGTCCCTTGTGTTCCGTTCTAGGAACTTCGGATGGGACGTCACCATATGGCTATCAGTGTTGCAATATAAGCAACGCATACTGCGATTCTGAGTCGCTACAAATTTATGAGGCTGGGGTCGTGGCTCACCAAACCCACAAGTGGAGGGGTGCGCACCAACACAACGCTGGTCCGGAGAGGGCCGCTCCGGGGCCCGCAAGGGACCTTCAACACCAGAATTGTTCAAGAGGCGACATTCCTCATCCAAAGACTTCAACAATTTATCAAAAGGGGGGAGGTGTGTGGCATCATCCTCACCATGTTTCCCATGTGCAAAACTCCTTAACCTAACGGTTGCCTCAACAATGTCATCCGAGAAACCGTAAAACTGCATGAAGTCTTTTTTTTTTTTCTGGGTGGAAAATCCTCGATGGATGTCTACCGCCCTGAGGGGGGCGGAGGGGTCTGTGAGACTCCTACTGACTATAAACTACCCCGGTGTTCCATCTCACACCTACGCTAGGGGTCCCGGGAACAACTATACATCCGCAACCCCCAGCTAGTGCCGGCCCGCCTCAGCGGGCCTCGATCTCGGGTTGGGGGGGAGTGAGGTGATGGACTCCCCCGGCGACGTCTAAGAGGGGCGCGCGTGGAACACTACGCGCCGCCACCTAGGGTCCTGATGTGTGGGGTTCGACGGACGTCCCCGAGTCCGTCGCTCCTGGACCCATTTAGGGGGGTTGGAAGAGGGCGCCGTCCGCCCTCCGCCAACGCCCGGCGCGTCTGCTGTGGGTCGGGTGAGCGGATGAAATCTCCCGCTCCCTCTCCGCAGCCTCCTTCTGCGAGACGACTGTTTCGCAGAAGGATACCACCGCGTCCCAGGACTCTTCGCTGCCGAACATAGATTCGACTACGGCCGGCAGCGACAAGTCACTGCCTACTTCTGAGATGAGGGCACGGCGTGGCTCCTCCCAAGCGGCACACTCTGCCAGCGTATGCCACGCCGTGTCCTCCCGGCAGTCGACGCAGTGGTGACACCGGGCGTCCGGCTCCCTGTTTATGCGACACAGGTACTCCCCGAAGCAACCATGCCCCAAGAGCTCCTGCGTCACCCGAAACGACAGAGTCCCGTGCCTCTTCCCGAGCCAGCGCTCGAGCACTGGCCGGACCGCGTCGATGGTAATGAGGCCGGCGGTAGGGCGTGAATGCCTGTTCCGCCATTCCGCCACCAGGACCTCGCGAAGCTGAGACTGCGCAACTCCATATGTCGCTGCATCAGCCCTTCGCCCCGCGCCCGCGCTTCCTCGCGCCACCGATACAGTGACGCGAGTACCTTCGCCTCCAGGTCCCAGGGCGGGGATCCGGCCAGTGCACAAGCCGCCTCGTAGGAGATCGTGCGATACCCCCTGATGACTCTGACGGCCATCGCTCTCTGCGGCTTCCTCAAAACAGCGATGCTTCCGGCCGTCAGGTCAGCCGCCCAGATCGGAGCCCGATACAGGGCAATCGATCACACGATCCCCACGTAGAGCCGCCTACAGGCAGCGCTCGGGCCCCCCAGATTGGGCAGCGGCGCTGACAGCGCCCCAGCCACGTCCAACAACTTGGGCGCCAGCTGCCGGAAATGGGGGCCGAAATCCCACCGGCTGTCGAGCACCAATCCCAGGTACTTCATGGTTGACTCGACAGCGATTCGAGCCCCCCCGACGTTAATATGGGCATCGGGCGGTGGCGCCCGCCGGGGGCCATGAAAGACCATGGCCTCCGACTTGTTGAGGGCAACCTGCAGGCCAAGGCGCCGTATGCGGCTCACCACCTGTGAGACCGCAGCCGTCGCCAGCAACGCTGCCTCACTATACGAACACCCCCGGGCGATGACCAGCGTATCGTCCGCGTAACACGTCAGGTCTACGCCCGGTTGGAGTTCGCCCCTCAGCACCCAGTCGTACCCGATGTTCCACTGGGGCGGGCTCAAGATCGAGCCCTGCGGAACACCGCACGACATGCGGTGCTGGTTTTCGACGCCATCACGTCCCACGTAGGTGACACATCTATTCGCCAAATAAAGGAAGGCACTCCATGATACCACAGTGCCTTCCTAACACAACTCCAGGGCAGGGTGTTGAAGGCGTTGGAAATGTCCAAGGACACCGCCAACTTCACCCCACCCCGGGACACCGCTTCCTCCTCCAGGACTCTCACCTGCGATATCACATGGATGGTAGAGCGCCCATGCCGAAAGCCGAACTGGCTTTCGTCCAGCACCGGCCCCTCTATGTACAAGTGGCTGACGAGGCGGGCAGCGATTATCCGCTCGAACAGCTTACCCACCTCGTCTAGCAGCACTATGGGCCGGTACGCGGACGGCGAGTCCGCAGGGCGCCCCGCCTTCCTGAGCAGGACCAGACGACCAGATTTCCATAGAGTGGGAAACTGGCCACGCTCAAGGCACGCTGTGATGAGTCCTCTCAGCCAGGGCTCTAGCTCCTTCAGAGAGAGGGCCAACACGACCCCGCACGTCGCGCTCCGGCATCCGAGCGGTGGCCTCCACCATGCGACCCCGCCCTCTCCGTCCCGTTGAAACCTTCGGGGCCGACAGGTTCTCCTCACTTGAGGAGAGACCCAGCGACCCCAAGTCCTTACTGCGCGGACGCTTTCTCCGAACTTTGGAGGTGCCACGCGAGTCCTGGTCAGACAGCTTGTCTCCAGGTTCTGAGCCTCTTCGGCTCTTGTTGCCGTCGGCGACGGCAAGCGGTGCATCCACGCCGCGCATTTGCTCCAGGTGAACCTGGAGCTCCTTTTCTCGCTCGTGGCGCAGGTCGGCGGTGATCTGCCGGCCAGCGATACTATTGGTGCCCCCCTCAGATACGATGGGGTGCCCTCTAGGAGATGCCTAGAGGGGCGGGACTTTCCCTTGCGATGCGCAAGGTTACCCGCCTGAGGATTGTTTTCCTTTAGTCATTGATCCATTTTTTTTCCTTTTTAAGGATGCGGTCCCAGTCCCAGCGCTAGGGACCGGATACTATCCCTCCGGCCATTCATCCCCTAGGCACGCAAGACCTTGGGATAGGGTTCCATCTCCACTGCACGCCCACTCGACCGTCCCTCTGTAAGCAGAGGGGGGAGCAGGCGTTAGATGGCCTCTGCAGCGACGGACTAGCCGTCCTCTAGCCCGGTTGCCTTCACAGACCATCATGGATGATGATCTGTGTTTGTAACCGTGACCTTTCCTCGTGTGTTGAAATTAGCTGCCCGCCCCAACTGTCCACTCAAAGCGGGTGGGCAGTTGGAGCCGACATTGCCCAGGGTGCGCCGCGTGGAGGCTTTCAACTTGCACCCCGCATGAAGTCTGCCTCAACCGCAGCGGCCAACTCAGTGTCCTCTGTGGACAATAGCGCCAAACACTCCGCAAAGCATTCATCCAGGGTGGATGGCTTGACGGGCTGGGAATTCATTAAAACGGGCCAACAAAGCCTCTGATCTATCAGATCTACTTATCAAAGAGGCCACCGAGGTCACCCATCTCAATTCCGCTCTAATCTTACAAGCAAATGTATTGGCAGTCATACTGTCAAAATGTAAGCAACGGTGATTAAATATTAATTAATACACAAAATGTTCAACAAATTAAATTAATAATGTATGTGTGTAACCAAAACAACAGTTTGACAATAATTCTCTTACCAAATTAAATATCAAATAATAAAGTCTGTAAGAGAAACAACAAGTTAAATCAACAAATAGTACTGAACCCTGTTACATTTACTTAATTATTTTCCAGTACAAACTTATTATAGAATCCCAAATATCAATTTATAAATTATCAAAAACAAAGCGGGTACCTCAAGAAAATATAGTATTCTAATAGGATTAAAAAAAAACAAAAATTATCAACACAAAGGTGGGTATTCAAAAAAAAAACAAAAATTATCAACGCACAAGTGGGTAGGTTAATTTTACAATAAGAAGTCAACATTCAATTTACTTTAATAGTTAAAAACAATGACTTTAACTTGAATCAATTAGAATATTACTGTCAATATCAAACAAACTAACCAATTTTCTTATATAATTGGTAACAATACTTTACAACAATAACTTCTGTAGCGGGCACTGAGTAATTTTATAATGTAAACAAACTTACAATACCAAGATAAAAGGTTCAAGGTCCAACAATAACTATGATTCAATTTTAATATTAAAATTAGGGCAGACTATTTAGTCTGCACCAAACCTATATTGTATACAACAAATAAACAAATTATATTTTCAATACAAAACTGTAACCTTCTATCCCGGAGTGACAATATTAAGATGTGAGTTGTACACTTTATTTTAACAAATTGGAACGTAACTATGGGGGCTGTTCGCCCCTAACAAGACACAGGTAACTCTGAGTGACTCAAAATGTACCACTTTCCAACCCAGTATTCTCAACAATAAAAAGTAAACCGACAAACAATACAGCGTTCACTGTGCACGCCTAGCGTATACTATGATCGTGGAATGCAAACCACGCTCTTGCTACCAAATGTTAAATACAGGTCTTCTGGTCCCAAGCCAGGAGCCAACGCTGGGGCCCATAGCAGCGTTGGGACTCCTGGACCTGTCTGTACCCCACGAAACCGCGGTTCGCGGCAGTGGAAAGCTAGGGATTTACTCCTTATTGGTAGATATCCTAGTACCTATCTAACAGGTGGGAAGTGGGACGACTACAAGATGTATCAATAGGACTTACCTTAGATTCCTGCGGTAGACTCCTGGGGGTCGATCAATCTCGTGCCGTGAGGTTAGGGATAGGAGAATATATATATAATAAAGGACATTGATTGGATTGGGACCACCAACGCGTTCTGATCCGGGCTTCGGCTTCCAGGCAGACACACACGCGTTTACCACAAATGCACTTCGCTGCGCGTGAAAATATATTCTAACCACCTTCGCTGGCGCTCCACAACGCCGGTTGCGACCGGTGGGCGCAATTAACATTTACAATGGGCGAAACATATCTCGATTAGATATGTTTCGACAAGGACCCGACTTCAGCGTGTTCACGTTACAAATTTTCTCTTTCGTCTGTGTAGTGTCAGCTGTCAAAATCATTGACAGCCCACCGACACGGTGTTGCAAGTAAATACCAAAAATCGGGACTAAACATTCACCTTCTATTAATTTCATTTCCACAGAATCGGTAGGTTTCTTTAAAATTTCACAACTCTAGGCCGATCGGACCTTGAGGTTGCATATTTTGGACAAATCTATGTTATTTTTTTTGGACAATCCCACCGCACTATACCCAAACCACTGCAACTCCTGAAAGCCAGAATCAACAGTGGCGACCACCAGAAAAGCGCCGAGGCAATGAAGCTCGACGAAGTCCCGGAGAATGAATTTAACTGTCTTGGATCCTGCAACGAAATTAATCAGAAAAGAAAATGGAGGAGTAAGAAAAAATACAAATTTCCACTTCCCTCCATATCAAGCAGGAGACAGAACAAATAAGACCAATAGGCACAAAGGGTCGTTTACAACTGGGATAAGCCCAGTTGCCTAGCACCACGGATAAAAATTAGCATTAATATTAATGGGTCCTAACATTGTGAGCTGTTACATTTGATTCCAATAATAGGTATGGCAAAAGCGCTTGAACGCTCGGAAATTTGTTCTAGTTTCCACAAGGTCCGTATAGTAAACGGCTCCTGATACAGCCTGTACATCATTCAACATAGTATTGCGTTCATTCTGCCAAAGAATACACTACCATAAGATATGATGTGCAGATTGTACATATTCACAGTCAGATGTAGAACACTGACATAATGGCGAGGCAACAAGCTTGAAGGAAAATAATTTACTTTTAAAGTTACCATGCCCTGTGAGAAATTGGGCAACACAGTGATCCACCTCCAGCCACGCCCTGGCCAGCCGCACGCGAACGGATGGAAAGAATTGGTGGAGGTGTCGGCCCTTGATGGAATTATCCCACCTAAATTGCCATTCGGATAAAAGTTCCTCCCAGACGTCAATATGTGGTTTAAATAATTTAGAGATTTTGGCACGGTCACTCCGCGTTAAAAAGTCCGCGTCCATGGTCTCTTTTGCGGAATAGTACATTGCAGCACGTCGCTGCACTTCAAGGTCGACCGGAAATACGCCAGCAAGTACCGGTAAGGCCTCAGTACTAACCGTCCTGTATGCTTTACATTAGAATATCAAAGCCAAACGCTGACTCTGAAGTAATTTACGTCGTACCGCCAAATCTATGTTACTTGCATCCTTCATATCATTCATTATTTTTTTTTGTGCTCTTGTCAATACAGCTTGTTGAATGTTGACCTTCTTTGTGCAGTCACTGTTTGATTCATGGTTCTTTATTCTATACTTCTGTCATAGGTTCTGAATGGAGAATGACTTTTGTATTCGCTAATATGATTGGCTGATGGCTGCGCTCATGTATTTTCTATGTGATTTTATTTTACAATATATCCGGTGTACAAGTTCTTCAATTCTTTGATTGCATTCGCGGAAAACCCTCTACGAGAAGTTTACAAGGGTTATGGGCCCAGAACGCTTAAAGAAGAAGAATTGTATTAAGATACAATGAGCGAACGAGAGATGGTATCCATGTCTGCAGGAGGCGGAAGCGTGAGTGGTTTTTCTATAGAACGATTGAGGGGGCGAGAGAATTATCTCCTCTGGAAGTTTAATATGAGAAACCTGCTTATCCATGACGACCTTTGGTGTTCGATCGACGGGTATCCGGAGGACGATAAGTCTAGTCCAGAACTGAAACGGCGTAAGGACGAAAGGGCGTTGGCTAAGATCTGCCTGTCAGTGGACGCTTCGTGCGTGTCCCACGTGATGACTGCAAAGACGAGTAAGGATGCCTGGCTGAGCCTAGAGAAAGCGTACGACGATAAGGGCATAGGCAGAAGATTAAAACTTTTGCGGATGCTGTGTTCCGTAAAGTTGGACGACTTAGGTGGCGATATGGATAAATATGTTAGCGAATGTTTGTCGCTGTCGCAACAGTTGGCGGCTGTAAATAAACCGATTGACGATGAGTTCCTGGCGGCGATTATTCTTCAGGGATTACCTTCTAGGTTTGATCCAATGATCATGGCCTTGGAGAGTAGTGTGAGCAACCTGACCTGTGATTTTGTGAAGGCTAAATTGCTTCAGGATACAAAGTGGTCTGACAATTGCAAAGGTGGAGATTGCCTGATTGCTGATAAGTCGGCGAATAAGTCTGGTAAGAGACGCCAAGACAAGAAGCCGAGGTGTTGGAACTGTGGAAAGTCTGGTCACGTTAAGAAGGAGTGTACCCAGAAAGCGGCGGCAATGGTCGCGTCTCGGTTCTTGGCTGACACGTGGTACGTAGACTCGGGTGCATCGAGTCACATGACGGGACAGCGAGACTGGTTACATGATTTTACTACAAAGAGTGTAGAAGTAAATGTGGCGAGTGGACAGACTTTGAAATGCGTGGGTATCGGTAACATGTGTTTAAAACTCAGCAATTATGATTTGACTCTTAAAGAAGTGATGTACGTTCCGGGACTGAGTGTAAATTTACTTTCTGTAAATTGTTTAACGGTTAAAGGGTTTAGAGTGGAATTTATTGAGTCTACTTGTAAGATTTTTAAAAATAAATCTTGTATAGCTAGTGTTAGGTCTGTTGGCGGGGTATATAAACTGCATACTAACGCGGTAGCTTTAAGTAGTGTAAATAAAGAGGTTTCAAAGGAGTCTTGGCACCATAGATTGGGTCATTTAAGTTATGACAGCTTGAAGTCACTGTCACACGTTATTGATTTTCAGAATACAGAAATTGCAAATAATTGCGATATTTGCATTCTTGGAAAACAAATAAGGTTTCCGTTCAAGAAATCTGGGCGTGATGTAGCGGCTAAGTGCTTGGATCTGGTGCACACGGACTTGTGTTCGATTCCTGTTGCGTCCCACTCAGGTAAGCAGTAAATTTTAACGTTTCTAGATGATCACTCGCGGAAAGTATTCTTGTAGTTCTTGAAGAATAAGAGCGAAGTAGCTAGTGTCACCAAAGACTTTGTTAGGCTCGTGGAAAATCAATGTGAATACAAGGTAAAGGCTATACGCAGTGATAACGGTACGGAGTACGTAAACAAAGAGCTGAGCGCATTCTTCAGACAGAAGGGTATTGTGCATCAGGTCACTGTTCCGTATTCGCCCCAAATGAATGGTGCGGCGGAGAGGTCAAACAGAACTCTTTTGGAACGGGTACGTTGTATGTTATATCACGCGGGTTTGGATCACAAGTTGTGGGCTGAGGCGGCTAACACTGCCGGGTACCTTATTAATCGGTCGCCGTCTAGTAAATTAGGTGGCAAGACGCCCGAGGAGGTTTGGTCGGGTAATAGGGTAAAGTATGACCACTTGCGGGTTTTCGGTTGCGAGGCCTATGTACATATTGATGACTTTAAGCGGAATAAGTTACAACCTAAGAAGTATATATTTGTTGGTTATGAAGACAATGGGAGATCTTACAGGTTGTATGACTCTAAGGCCTCGGTCTCGAATTTTGCGGGCGGCGGAGCGGCAGCGGCGGCGGCGCGGGAGAGCTCCCGCCGCGCCGCTCCCGCGCCGCTGTTTTCGAGACCCGGTCCATTTGACGATACGCATAAGATCCTGCCGCTCCCGCTCCGCTGCCGCCGCCGCCCCGCTGCCCGCGGAATTCGAGACCGAGGCCTTAGACACATGCTATAAAGAGAAGCCGTGATGTCATATTTAATGAAAGTGTGTTCCCAGCCAAAGAGCTAGGAACCGGACACGGATCAGCTTCTATAGAAATCTTTCTTTCAGGGGAAGAAGCTGATGATTCCACTAGTGAGAGGAAGTCAAGCTTGCCTGAGAGTGAGGTGGTTGGTGATGCAGCTCGGGGGCCTGTCACTGATGAGCCGGTAACGGTGAATGTTGAGCCGGTTGTGTCAGCGAGCGGTGATGATGGCGGCGATGACACTTTATTTTTTGAAGAAAGCGTTGAGGAGGTGATGGAGCCTCCGGAACCGAGGTACAATCTTAGATCTAGACAACCTAAGGGTTTGTACACACAAAATGCGATCCCAGCTGAACCGCGCACTGTTAAGGAAGCTCTGAGTTCTGGGCAGAGCGACTTGTGGCGGCAAGCTATGCAGGAAGAGATTGACTCTTTCAATCAACATCAGGCTTGGGAGTTGGTGGATCCGCCTTTTGAAAAAAATGTGGTTTGGAATAAATGGATCTTCAAAATTAAGTGTGACGCCGAGGGGAAGATAGCCCGGTATAAGGCTAGGTTAGTAGCCAAGGGGTTCACCCAAAAGTATGGTGAAGATTATTTTGAAACGTTTTCACCGGTAGTACGGTACAGTTCAATGCGACTGTTGATGGCGATCTCTGTAGAGATGGATCTACATATAGACGTACAGACGGCGTTCCTCAATGGTAATTTAGATGAGGAGATATGTATGTTTCAACCGGAGGGGTTCATTTCACCTGGTGGAGAAAATAAAGTCTACAGATTGAAAAAGGCAGTCTACGGACTGAAACAAGCTTCGCGAGCTTGGTATCAGAGGGTGAAGGACGTGCTTCTGTCGATAGATTTTGTTCAATACCAACTTGAACAATGTATCTTCTACAAACGAAATGGTAAGTCGGTTATTTACATTGCTTTGTACGTGGACGATTTCATTGTCTGTTACAATGATGCACGCATGGCTGAAGAGCTGAAAGAGAGTTTGCGAAAACTGTTTAAGATTAAACATTTGGGTGCGGTGCGGCATATTCTCGGGGTCGCGGTAGAGCGTGACAGGACGAATAAAACTCTTAAGCTTTGTCAAGCGCGGTATGTTGAGTGCTTGCTCGACAGTTTCGGTATGTCGGAATGCAAACCAGTCCAGACTCCTTTGGACCCAAATGTTAAGTTTACTGATACGATTGTGTTAGACGAAGGTACTGTTCCATATAGGGAATTGATAGGTTCTCTTATGTATCTGAGTGTATTTACACGGCCGGACATTACGTATGCAGTTTCGTACTTAAGCCAGTTTAATACGTGTCATACTATGGAACACTGGAGGACAGCGAAACGTTTATTGAGATATCTTAGGGGGACTCAAAGCGTTAGCCTTGTGTTTAGTAGATCGGGTCATGCTAAGGTTGAGGGGTTTGTAGACGCGGACTGGGGTGGTGACGTACGAGACCGAAAGTCATTTTCGGGGTTTGTTTTCAAGTATGGGGGAAACACCATCTCCTGGGAATGCAGAAAACAAACATGTGTTAGTTTATCAAGTACTGAGGCTGAGTATGTTGCTCTTAGTGAGTCTGCTAAGGAGGCACGTTGGCTTAGGGACTTGGTGACTGAATTGACTGGTATTTCTGGGTTAGTGGTTGATTTGTACAATGACAATCAGTCTGCTCAAAAACTAAGTGTCAATCCAGTGTTTCATAGGAGGACTAAGCACATAGATATCAGGTACCACTATGTTAGGGAGGCGGTGAATAATCATGTAATTACGTTGAGTTATTTGTCTACTGAAGAAATGGTGGCTGATGTATTAACGAAATCTTTGTGTGCTCCTAAACATAAGTTCTGTGTTGTGAACTTGGGCTTAGGTTTTTAAGCCAGTTGAGCCAGCGGTGATGTCTGAGTTCAAACAGCGATTGAGGGGAAGCTTCTCGTAGAGGGTTTTCCGCGAATGCAATCAAAGAATTGAAGAACTTGTACACCGGATATATTGTAAAATAAAATCACATAGAAAATACATGAGCGCAGCCATCAGGCTATCATATTAGCGAATACAAAAGTCATTCTCCATTCAAAACCTATGACAGAAGTATAGAATAAAGAACCATGAATCAAACAGTGACTGCACAAAGAAGGTCAACACAGTTACTATATCATTGTTCATACTTTTCAATTCATCCGATTTAATCTCAATTCTGGACAATGCAAAGCATCATGATCATGCAATGCATCTGCAGCGACATTATTTTTTCATTTGACACTCACTATCTCATAGTCATATTCTTCTAGTGTCAATCTAAATTTTAACAAACGACTTGCGGGGTCTTTCATCCCAAATAAATATACTAAAGGTTTATGGTCTGTTTCCATGACGAAATGATTGCCGTACAAGAATGATCTAAAATACTTGACTGACCAATCAATAGCTAACGATTCCTTTTGAATTTTTGGGTAATTTTTCTCAGCTTTGTTTAATGGACGACTAGCATAAGCTACAGGTTTCATATTTTTATAACAAAGAACTGATCCAATAGCTAATCCTGATGCATCCGTTTTAATATAAATTTACTGTTGTCTGAGGAATCTGGGAATTGAAAATTGGTGGACTTGTCATCGATTATTTTAACTTTTCTAATGAATTTTACAACTTAATTGAAAAGAATTGTGACCAAACAAAAGGTTCATTTCGTCTACACAATTTGTTTAATGGTATTGTAATTTCAGCAAAACAAGGTATAAATTTTCTATAATAATTACAAAAGGCAACAAACCGTTTGTCCTCATCTGCGTTTTTAGGCACGGGATATTGTTTCAGTATTTTATTTTTTTCTGGGTCTGGCAAGACTCCTTTTGCAGAAACAACATGACCAAGATATAAAAGTTCTTTCTTTAAAACTGACTTTAGGCGGGATTTAATTTTAAATTCACTTTTCTCAGTCTTTCGAAAATGTCCTTAGATTACGATTATGGGACTCTAAATTACGTCCAAATACTATTAAACCATCCAAATAAACGAAACATTTGTCAAGACATTGCTACCGTCATTACCCTACTAAAAGCAATTGTGGAAATTTTTATCCCCATCGGTAGACGTTTCATCTGAAATTGACCAGTATTAGTACTAAATGCTGTGCATTTCTTGCATTCTGAATTTAATGAAACTTGATATTAACCAGAATGTAAATCTATATGGCTGAATAAAATAGCTCCTGTAAGAGAAACTAGAATTTCAGTAATATTTGGTAGTGGAAACCTGTCATCCTGATTTTTTTCATTAATTCGATAATCAACTACTAAACGCCACTTCTTTTCATTATTATTGAAAATTTTCTTGGGTACTAGTAGAACTGGACTAGACCTTTCACTTTGTGCTTCTTCTATAATATCATTCTCTAACATAGATTTTTATTTTATGTCAGCAATCTTTACTAAATATCGAGCGTTTCCCCTTTCTCCAATGTCCAATTGTGTAATTGGTCCAATTTATATTTAACCAAATTTCGCGGCGATAGGGAGTAGTGGGCAATTATACTAAAACCCAAGGTTATTCTGGCATCTTCTGATGCAGGCTGGCAGGGTCGCCATGAGATGTTTTGAGTCGTACGGGAAATAGTAAATAACAAGTCAGGTTGGCTGCCAATAGTATAATGAGTTAGAAACAAGTAAAACGACGTAAATGATATGTAAGCTTAACATGTGATACCTATTGTAAAGGATGTATGGTTATTAATATATATGGTATACACTTCTGTGTCACTGTAAGATCGCGTTTTGAGTCGCAGAATTCACGCTGTATTCGGTTTCATACTAAAGTCCTGTTTGTGCCATATTATTCTACACATTATTTTAACCGAATCGCGCTCGAGATGAGAGAGGGGAGCGAGGCAAGTGTTAGTGCCCCATACAAACGTAGAAATTACATCCGTCTGACAGCCTAACCGAATTTCAATTGAACGTAAATGCCGCGACTTATTTTACGCGACTCACAAAAGTACGTTTGTTTGGCTTCACCCTAAATCACTAAGTTTTTTTTTTTTAATTATTGATAGGCTTGCGCTTGACCACTATCTCACCTGATGATAAGCGATGATGTGGTCGACGATGAAGTACGCTTGCCTAGAAGAAACCTATTCACTCTTAACTTAAAGACTCCCAGGTTGTAGCTATCAGGAAATACAGACTCCGGCAGGGAATTCCACTCCTTTGCTGTACGCATAATAAAAGAATTCCCAAAACGTTTGGTGCGTATGGGTGGGATGTCCACCATGTACCGATGACGCATCGCCGTACGTCTTGTAGTCCGATGATGGAACGGGCTAGGAGGAATTAGTTCACGCAATTCCAACGCACGACGCGGGCGGTACGACGTAAATTACTTCAGAGTCAGCGTTTGGCTTTGATATTCTTGTGCAAAGCATACAGGACGGTTAGTACTGAGGCCTTACCGGTACTTGCTGGCGTACTTCCGGTCGACCTTGAAATGCAGCGACGTGCTGCAATGTACTATTCCGCAAAAGAGACCATGGACGCGGACTTTTTGACGCGGAGTGACCGTGAGAAAATCTCTAGATTATTTAAACCACATATTGACGTCTGGGAGGAACTTTTATCCATATGATATGATAGGAACTAACAACCAACGTATATAAGCTGCAACAAATAATCTATATAAAAGACGTCAATTGCGAAAGAAGCCGATGCGACTGCGCGTTATAGCCACGGGCCACATGTACTCTCTTTGTTGTCTCCTTTCTCTTTTGGAATTTGAAATGTTTTCACTATTTTATACTCGAAAGTTTTTCGCTACTCAATTAGTTATGTAGTTGGGTTGGATATTGACTTTGTAGATGGATATCGACAAAGAAAATAAGTAATTTAATATTTCTATACTATAATATTATAAAGAGGCCCGCCCGCCTCAATGAGTTTAATTAAATTGGTACTATAAGGACGATAGCCAGAGGCTAATAAATTTAATACATTAACTAGTACGTAGTAGTATATAGGTATATATATATATATATATATATTGTACTTATGTATGTATGTATATTTATGATTTATTGTATATTATTCTAAAATTGTACACTGGACTACTTCTCTTCTTAGAGTTAAGCTCGCCTTTGTACATCAACTTTATAACCACTCATGTTTTATATGTAATTGTTTTTTGTGTACAATAAAGAATTAGGAATTAACTTTTATATTTGATATATTTCGTAAGAATTACACAAAATGCCTGCCTTCTGGGCGGCTCCACTAGAATTGACAATCAAAAGCTTTTCAAAAATATATTCACTTATTTTCTGTTCGAAATTCATTTACCTTTCAAGTAATACCAATTGCCAGTGTTTTTTATAGGCAGCAGAGTCCTCACAGTACATTATTTCAGATTGATTTAATTTATAAAAATATATATATATGGACGGTATGGAAGAAGAAAACGTGTTGCACCGACCCCAAGTAACATGGGATAAGAACAGCAAGATGATGATGATATATATACATTCAAATGAAATAAAATAAAGTTACACGTCTTATTTTTTCGAATTAAGAAATCGGGAATCTATCGATAATTTTATTAAAAATGGAATGTGTGCACTAATGTGGCCTTGATAAATATAGACCTATGACGCGAATGTCAATCTTACGGCAAACGCAATTAAGTCTATAATTGCGACCACTGGGAATACCGCCATCTATGATCGTGTAGCAGTATTTGTTTGGCAATCGAATTTAGTTTGAATTTAGATTACAAAACATCGAAAATACCAATACCACAGAACAGAAATAACGCTTTCTACAGTAGAAGGCCGCATGAAGGCGAGGCCCGCGTATCCCGAGTTTTGCGTAGTTCCGCAAATGTCTGCTTCCGCACACACACTACGCACATCAGTCTTATTACAACCGTCACCACATGAAAAGAACTTGTAAAAAATACAAATACACCCTATTGTGCTGTAACGTAAACAAGATAGAAGAACCAAAACTTTATCAAATGGAGGTATATCATACCATCGGGCAGTCTTAATTCATTTTATTTCGTTTCAAATTTGCAAAAATATATTTTATTAAACAAGACAAGTACAAGGTATTAACATTGTTAAATTTAAGGTCTCGTTTCCTTAAACTTAATCATATTGTTCTCGAAGATTCCAACTATGCACATGTCACAGTCTGCTACTCAATTAGAGATTGCCGTTATCGAAAATGACTTGTCGATATTTTAAACTTACAATGTTTTTTTTGTTTTGTATCGGAAAAAAATAAAACCTGTGTGCGTTTTTTTTGGTAATTCAGTATTAGTAATCGAACACATTTCCATGTTCAAATCTTTTTTTTTCTAAATCTGTCTTAACCAAGTTTTAAATAGATATTCGTAATAGTCTTATTGACAAAAGTGTAATTCACAAAGTCTCAAACCTATAAAAAAGTGGGTTTCGTATTATTTTGTGACTTAAGATTCGCTAAGGATCCAGACAGAAAAGAAAAATGGATTGAAGCGACTGGAAGGCAAAGTTGGTTTCCTGCAAAACTAATACAATTTGCTCAGATCACTTCGTAGAACTAGATTTTTAATTAAAAGCGGCAATATATAACTTGCTTGCTTGGCAGTGCCAAAACAAAAAATCTAAGTTTTCAAGTAGGTATGTATCTACCTACCTATGTACAACAGATAAATAATAACATAATTATGTTATTATTTATATTTTTTTCTAAGGACAATGAATACAATTTGGTTATTTTTATGGTTTCATATTTCATAACATATTGGCTTGTATATCCATTTTATTTTGTATTTCCAATATTGCTCAAGTAGTCATTCGAACTATAGAAAATTATATAAAAAAGAAGAAATAATGGCCAAAATATTAAGAACGAATTTGATCGAAAATATAAATTTTCATCAAATTGGAAAATTTTCCACATCAAACCATGTTACTGAATTGATAAAACCTATTACAGAATGCTAAATTAATGAGCGGATACACCATCCACTTAAAATTAATATTTAACAAAGGTAACTTCTTAACAATTATTTATACTAATAATAATCATGGCCAATAATTTGTGTAGTATTGTCTTTAGAGCTGTTTTTCATGAGGTAATTAATATTGTTTATTATCAAAGGAGTTCATAAGTCCAAGTTTCAAAAAAGTTATTGTTTATTAATTAGCTGATTGATATTAAACACTATTTAGTTCTTAAACTGTTTATTTCTTGTTAATTAGAAGATTACAAAATAAATACAACATTGCTTTCTCGTGTGCAAGCCCGGAAGGTAGGAAGAGAGTGTTGCCTGGATTCAAAATATAAATGTACCACAGAGTATTATAAACAACAGTTATACTAATGAGTAGACGCGATTTTGCACAGCCTTCAAAATGTACAAAGTGTAATATTTAGTTTCGACAAAGTGAAAAATAGAAACAGATTAACATAGCACCTCCTTTTTTTGAAGTCAGTTAAAAAGTGTTTTATGTTACTCTGACATCTAAGATCTACATACATACCAAAATTTCACCAAAGTACGTTTAGTCAAACTAAACATAGTACGAATGTAGCAATCATATATATAAACCACACTTGATTTGAAACATAATTATATATATCGAATCTAGCTGTTAATTGTATTTTTTTTTAAAGTAAAACGGAATGTCGATAAATAAGTTAACGACAGTGGTCCATCCATAGAGAAGGACGAATTGTAATCACCTCATTACGCAAATATACATCTTATAGGTACCGAAATACAGCTTTAAATTGAATGCATTTACTATAGTGACATCTAGCGGTGGGTAGCGTAACTTCCTCATTCAACTATTCCGTGTTCGCTTTGAACTTTTTTTTGTTTAAAAAAAAAGTTCAAAGCGTATGATATATGTATTAAACGTTAAAAGTATGGAGTTTCTTGTGCATTCATCTCCATAACAAGCTGCTTTTCCGAATGCACGATAAAATCAACTTTTATTACTTGTAAATTTTAATTTGTGTTCAAAAGTAAGTTTGACGTTCAAAAGTGCCGCTTATTGGCCTAGTTGAATAAATATATTTGACTTTGAATTTGAATGGAAAAAGTAATAAATACTTAAAAAGAGTAGACAATAAACAACTCTATGATCATAAAAACTGTGGTTTATTTTCAAACAAGCGATGACTGATATACAACATAGAACATAGAACTACCAATCACACCACAGTTTTCTTAGTATTACGAAATACAATTAACCTTTAAATGTGAGAGTTTGGGTACGCTGCTTCCAATATTAATGAAGCGATATGCGACTTCTACTGTTTTTTCCTGTACTGTGACCAATAGTTACTGCCATAAATAGATTACCCCGCGATAGACGCGCATGCGCCGTACGGCGCGGCGTTCTTAGACGTAAATCTAGTTTGAATTTAGATACTGACTACTAGTCCGCCCACTCCAATGCGTTATTCGAGCGTAAAATTATTAATTTAGAAATCATTATTATTAAGTATGATATAATTTTAGTTTTGTATATTTTGAAATGGTTCATAAACTTATATTCACTATCTGTTTTACACAACTAACAACGTTATATAAGTCATTTTTCAAAGTTGTAAAGCCTGCTTAGCTGTGATAGTTTTCCTTTTAATTTCGTTATATATACTAATGCCATTGTTAAATACAGGTCTGCTAATCCCAAGCCAGGAGTTCATCACTGGGGCCCATTAGCAGCGTGCCACTCCTGGATCCAATCAGAACCGTATCCCACGAAACCGCGGTTCGCGGCAGTGGAAAGCTAGGGATTTGCTCCTTGTTGGGAGATATACTGGTTCCTACCACGGGTATAAGGTGGCACAAGGGTTGGCCGGTAATAGTATAGTCAATATGACTTACCTTAGATTCCTGCTGTAGACTCCTGGGCGTCGATCGATCTCGTGCCGTGAGGTTAGGGATAGGAGAATATATATATAATAAAGGACAATAAGGGATAGACTGACGGCTGTCTGGACCGAAGAATCCGGCCGGCGTCCACCAGGCAGCACGTTTCCCGCAAAAGCACTTCGCTGCGCATGAAAATATAATCTAAACCCACTTTAGGGGCGCCCCACAACGCCGATTGCGAACGGAGGGCGCGATTAACAAATACAATGGGTGAAACACCTCTCGATTAGATATGTTTCTACAAAAACCCGACTTTCGCGTATTCACATTACAAATTTTCTCTTTCGACTGAGTAGTGTCAGCTTTAAAAATCGTTGACAGCCCACCGTTACGGTGTTGCAAGTAAATACCACAATTCGGGACGAAACATCCCCCCGTCTCGGACATAAGGAGTTATGTCCGCTAATAAATTGGCAAGCGTGCTAAATTGCCACTGCTCGCTTCAAAACCGAATCTCCGACCATGACCTTTGCAACTCTGGGAACTCCGTCAGACCCATAAATCAAATCTACAATGCGTCCACGACGCCAATATAAAGGCAACAAATTAGGTTCTTTAACAAAAACAAGGTCTCCAACTTCGGGAGGGACAGTTTTGTCAGACCACTCAACGCGCCGCTGCAGAATATGCATATATTCCAAAGACCAGCCAATTGCGAGGATTTAATTTCCCTGAAGGGGTAGTTTGGCAGGGCGTTGAGGGGCTGACTAATCAAAAAATGACCAGGGGTTATGACTTCCAGGACATTTGGATCTGAGGAGATCGGACAGAGAGGTCGCGAATTGAAGACGGCCTCAACTTTACAAAATACCGTAACAAGTTCCTCAAATGTGAAAATAGTTTCACCAACAACACGGCGGAGAAGCGGTTTTGCTACTATTGCAATATTTACAAAAATGCCAATTAATTACCATTTGCGCCATGGCAAATCTCAAATTCTGTTTATATTAATTTAGATAATTACAAATATCATTTAAATATCTATCAGCGCTCTTATAATTAGTACCGTTATCAGAACGGATCAAAGATAGTAGTCCTCGGCGTGAAACAAATCTACCTAGCGCTGCAACAAACAGGAAACTACTGGTATTCTCCACACTCTTACACACACATACACACTCATACACACATAACATCATCACACCCATAACTTTATTTATTAATAATTGAATTGGACTTTGTTTCGAAGATTTAATTTTGATTTAATTTAATTTTATATTATTTTTGACTTTATTTTATTTAATTTAAGTGTAATTTTGATTTGATTTAATTTTTACTTATTTTTTTATTTTTATTGAATGAATTGGATAGTGATTGTAATTTTTAATGTTGATTTGGTTTTTTATTTTTGATAAATTCAAGGTTGATTTGAATTTTGACTTTGAGTTTGGTTGTAATTTTAATACTCATAATTGTGACTATAATACTGATTTTTCATTGTGATTTTATATTTGATTTAATTTTATTGTTTACTTTGATTTTGATTTTATTATGAGTTTATCTTTATTTTGATTATGGTATGGGATTTTATTGAATAATTGTTTAAATTGTGATTCTAATATTAATTGCACTGGTGTCTAATAAATTATTATTGTGTAACGTAACGGAAGAGGTCACTGGCCCCTGAAACACAGGTGCTGTTACCTAGCTCGGGGGTCAGGGTTTCACTGTTTTTTTGTAAAAAAAAAAAAATATGCTAATAAACAATTTATTATTATTTCTTTTATTTAACTTTTTTCTTATTTATTACATTTTTAAATATTTTTACAAAAGACACACAAAAAAGAAAAACATTTAAAAATATAAAAAATAGAGGCCCAACGGTATCGGCAACAGGGTTCAAGCTACCGGCGGTCAGGGCTCCAGAGCAGTACTGCTTTCTGGATCAGGCCCTTGACCCAGCCGCCTAACGAGAGCCTCCTAAGGTGTTGGTCGAGGCTTGTGGCTATTAAGCCATGGGCTGACACGACTATCGGTACAATGATCGCTGAGTCCACATCCCACATGTCGACAACCTCGCGAGCCAAGTCAAGATACTTGATTTGCTTATCTTTCTCGGCTTTCACGAGGTTCCCGTCATGCGGGACAGTTATGTCAACAATCATTGCACGCCTCTCGATTCGGTCCACCACCACTATATCAGGCTTATTAGCGATAATAGTCCTGGCAGTGATGATGGACCGATCCCAGTACAATGTGATATTGCCATTCTCGAGAACTGGGTCGGGCACATACCTGTAGTACGGCACCTCCGACGCCACAAGAGTGTATTTCAGAGCAAGTTGCTGATGGATAATCCTGGCTAAAAGGTTGTGCCTATGCAAGTGCTCTTCGTTAGCTAGACGAGAACAACCAGAGATAATGTGGCGGATCGATTCACCCGGACGGTGACATGCCCGACAGATGTCAACCGTGCCATCCTTTACAATAAATCTCCGGTAGTTATTCGTCATGATAACTTCGTCCATAATTGCACAGACGAAACCTTCGGTTTCCCCAAAGAGGTCACTGAATCGCAGCCAGGCTACGGACGCTGATTGATCTACATCGGACCCATGTAGGGCCCGGCAAAAGCGTACGTGAAGCTCCTTACTCTGCCATACCTCCTTGCGATCGTTAGTGTCAAGCACTACAGGCTTGCGCCAGTTCTCATTCGCCAAGGAGAGCGGGGTGAGTCCCTTGTCCACTGCTACTACATCTCGATGAATACCCACGTCGGCGTTTAGAAAATATTCTCTGAGATTGCATATCTCGCGGTTGTGGAGGTTTTTGGCATTTAAAAAGCCTCGGCCTCCACACTTCCGCGGGATATACAATCCCATGACTGACGATCGTGGGTGATGCATTCGATATGCAGTCAGCAGTGTACGGACCCGCCTATCCAGGGCGTCAAGTTCCGTTTGAGTCCATTTGAGTATGCCGAAAGAGTACATCAGCACCGGCATGACCCAACCGTTGAAGGCGCGCACCTTGTTTCCGCCCGAAAGAAGGCTATTGAATACCTTCTTCAGGCGGCCAAAGAAGCGTTCCCTCAACGGTTGCTTTATGTCTATAGTACTGATACCTAACGCTTCCGACATACCCAAATACTTATAGGTTTCGTTTGGAGAGAGGGATCTCAGGTTTATGGTATCCGCAAGTTGAATTCCTACGGATTCCACAATCTCCCCTCGCTTTACATGCATGACCGCACATTTGTCCACACCAAACTCCATCCTGATGGCGCTACTAAAAGTTTCAGTTACCTTTAGTAGCTCCATCAGCTGAAGATTGCTGGGGGCAATTTATTATTATTATTCTTTTATTTAACTTTTTTCTTATTTATTACATTTTTAAATATTTTTACAAAACACACACAAAAAAGAAAAACATTTAAAATATAAAAAATAGAGGCCCACCGGTATCGGGAACAGGGTCCAAGCTACCGGCGGTCAGGGCTCCAGAGAGAGGAACCTCCTAACAATACAAGCCGTGTCCAGCAGTACTGCTTTCTGGATCAGGCCCTTGACCCAGCCGCCTAACGAGAGCCTCCTAAGGTGTTGGTCGAGGCTAGTGGCTATTAAGCCATGGGCTGACACGACACACTTATTATTATTATTATTAACAAAAGCATCTGTGCTGAGGGCAGTTACAAGTTCCAAGTGAACCGCCTTGGAGGCCAGACAAGTGCTCGGCTTGTACAGCACGAACCAACAACATCAGGGCCTCTTGGCGTTCATGAGGCGTCAAACTGAGGATAAGAATTTATTATTAGGGTTCCGTCCGTTACGTATAAAACGCCGGACCCAAGCGGTAACTCTTAACAATTTCGACAAAGAACTGTATCTGTCCAAAAGATAATCCAAATTATATGCAGGTTGCGTTTCAACAATTCCAATACGCAAAACTAGCAAAACCTCTGGGGAGGAGAACCTATTCTGGGGCCAGGACGACAGAGAATACAATGCGTCAACCAGTCTGGTCCCCACCAAAGAGATAGGTCAACAAGGACAGGAGCCTCGCAATCACGTGACGCGCAGTCTGCGGGGATCGATTCTCTTGGGACATGTCTCCAGATCAGTTTGGTCTCAGAATTCTGAATCTGTGAGACTCTATACGCCACAAAAAACTGCAACATATGAGCTGAGGTGCGAAGCCAACAAAGGACTATGCCATTATCAGTCCTTGGTCCTCAATCCGCGGAACGGAGCCCTTCAACACGGGACCCGTAAGTCCAAAATCAAAAACCGTCGGTACAACTACTAACCTATTCGTCTGCAAAACCCACTTGGTCCCGGAAAAAATCAAACCCAAAACATCCGCACCCATATACGGGTCCGGGTACCAACCACTTCGGGTCGACAGGAGTTAGGTCCTACGTCAATTTCACCACTGCAGGGCCAATGGTTATCTTATCTCATCTTATCTTGTGGAGGGGCCGAGAAATAACTCGGACACTTCGACCCATTGGGATCTATTGTGGTCCCCTGGATACCTTACTCCTCCCCAATCTCGTTGAAAACTCTTTTCATGAATTTTACAACGAGACTGGGAGATATGAGCCTATAGTCTTCTGGTCTTGGATATCCAACCCCTAAGAGACTCATTCGCTTACGAGCCAGTGCATCGCATGTGCAAAGAAGGTGCTCCATGCGTTCCGTATGTTCCCCACACAACCTGCACATGGGTGTCGCGGTTAAACCCATCTTCATGAGCATGTCGTTGGTTCCAAAGTGCCCAGTAAAGGCCTCAAGCAGGTAGCGGATTTGCCTCTGCTCATGTTCCGAATGCATTCCCGGGATTTGAACGTAGAGCCTAGGAATTTCTTGGAGTGTTGTAGACCGGTGCTAGATTGCTCATGAGTTCGCTGTCTGTGATCTGCAAACTCCCTAAATGCGGCTTTTACGAGGCACGTCGAGATGCCTACACATGGTTCTGGACCCACAAAGTCATTTGCTGAGCCCTCTCTTGCAGGTTTATCTGCCATTTCGTTACCATGGATTCCTTTGTGCCCAGGGACCCACATCAGTCTTACCCTGTTGTGCTTCCCAAGCCTGTTTAGGGTTTGGACAGCATCCAGAATAAGTCCGGAGTCCACTTTGTGGGATACCATGGCTTTGATTGCAGCCTGACTGTCACTAAGAATATATATGGATTTACCTCTGGTTCCTCTATCTATATTCTCTTGAGCACAGGTTATTATGGCATAAGTTTCCGCTTGGAATACAGTTGCCATTTTCCCTAGGCTTTTGCTACATTTGTAACCTTTTGCGTATATTCCCGCCCCTGTACCTGATTCCATTTTGGATCCATCTGTGTACCACACCAGACTGTCTTGTTCTGGTGGATCGATTCCCTTCGTCCAGTCCTCTATTGTAGGGATTTGGACCTTGAAAGACCTTTCAAACACAAACATAGTTTGCATTTTATCGGATAACATGCTTGTTACCCGATCCAGGCCTTCATTCCCGTCAAACTTTGAATGGTTGGTCCTTGGCTTAGAGGCATTCCATAGTCCAGCCACAGCAAGTCGATGTAATGTCTTCCTTGCCTCGAATTCAACCATCATATGCAGAGGAGGGATATTGAGGTATCTCTCAATCGCTGCCGTAGGTGTTGTCCTGAAAGCACCCGTGATGCCTAGACATACTGTTCTTTGTAATCTGGTGAGTGGCGCTTTGCACGAGGCAAGCTTTGTTCTGGGCCACCACACTATGCTGCCGTATGTGATAATAGGTATTATCATTGTCCGGTACAGCCATCGTAACACTTTGGGCTTCAACCCCCAAGTTTTACCGTAGGTGGAACGACACATGCCGAACACTCGTAGGGCTTTCGTCGTAATATTTTCCACATGAGTTTTCCACCTGAGTTCTCTATCAAGCATTACACCCAGATATTTTACTTCGGTAGACCAGGGCAGCTTTATTCCATTGAGGGAGAGCTCTCCTAGGTTTCCTAATTGTCTCTTCCTCGTGAATGGAACAATGACTGCTTTGCTTGGGTTGATACAGAGGTGGTTCTTTGTACACCATTCCTCTGTCATCCTCAATGCCTGTTGTAATAATCCAGAGACTATGTTCGGGAATTTACCATTAACCATTATAGCTATGTCATCTGCATAGCCTACTGTGTAGAATGGTCCAGTATTGAGCTTGGTAAGTAGCGAGTCTACTACCAAGCACCACAATAATGGTATATAGTCAATCCAGTTGCACGTGGTATCATTGATGCCATATTCCTTTGCAGCGATGCGTATGGACTCAAATGTTGTCTTGTCGAAGGCTCCCTCTATGTCGAGGAAAGCCCCGACACAGATCTCTTGTCCCTCTAGCGCAGCCTCGGCTCGACTCGCAACATAATGCAATGCCGTTTCTGTAGATTTGCCAGGGCTGTAGGCGCACTGTAGTTTATGTAGAGGGAAGATTTTAAGTGGTCCCTCTCTTAGGTACCTGTCTACCAGTTTCTCCAGAGCTTTTAAGAGAAAGGATGATAGACTAATTGGCCTGTAAGCTTCAGCTTCTTCGTAAGTCGGCCTTCCCACCTTCAACCAATGGTTACCTGCGGGTGTCTGCCCAAAATATCATTCAAAACAACGGCCTTGGCCAAGATTCTTGGCCCACAATGAACAGGCAAAACACAAATTTGAATTTCTCCCCGTTGACCAACCGCCCCAATACCACCCATATGGCAGAAGGGTGGAATCACGTGGGAGACCCAATGGTTGACCGAATCCAAAAGAGCACGAACTAACAAAGATTTACTCTTCGGGCCACAGATCATTACAGGGACAGCTGGCAGAAGGACGGTCTCTGGCTGGGCGGCTGTAGTGGAGGAGAGGGAGACGACTACCTAATGTTGATAACCCCTCTGGGGTTGGTAGTCGTCCTGAAAAGCGGACGCTTCCTCCAATTGAGGACGGGGTGGAGGGGTGCCCCTGCCTTTGCGAGGTATACCCCGTCGAGGATCCACCTGGGGTTGGTGGGGATGCGCTCCCCCGCCTATGGGGGAGCGTCCGGCATCATCAGGGTCACCAACACCATTTTGGTCCGGACACAACACGCGGTGGTGCCTACCTTGACAGTGCGGGCAAGGATCCGACCTCTGGCAATCTCGCTGCAAGTGCTGTCCCAGACAAGTGTAGCACCACTTGCGGCTGTTGGCGATTCCACGTCGGTCCCTTGTGTTCCGTTCTAGGAACTTCGGACAGGATGTTACCATATGGCCATCCGTGTTGCAATATAAGCAACGCATACTGCGATCCTGAGTCGCTACAAATTTATGAGGCTGGCGTCGTGGCTCACCGAACCCACAAGTGGAGGGGCGCGCACCAACACGACGCTGGTCCGGATAGGGCCGCTCTGGGGCCCGCAAGGGACCTTCAACACCAGAATTATCCAAAACGCGACACTTTTCATCCAAAGACTTCAACAAATCATCAAAAGGGGGGAGGTGTGTGGCATCATCCCCACCATATTTCCCATGTGCAAAACCCCTCAACTTAGCGGTTGCCTCAACAATGTCATCCGAAAAACCATAAAACTGCGTGAAGTCTGCCACAACCGCAGCGGCCAACTCAGTGTCCTCGGTGGACAATAGCGCCAAACACTCCGCAAAGCATTCATCCACCCTGGCTTGACGGGCTGGGAGTTCACTAAAACGGGCCAACAAAGCCTCTGATCTATCAGATCTACTTATTAAAGAGGCCACCAAGGTCACCCATCTCAATTCCGCTCTAATCTTACAAGCAAATGTATAGGCAGTCATACTGTCAAAATGTAAGCAACGGTGATTAAATATTATTCATACACAAAATGTTCAACAACTTAAATTAATAATGTATGTGTGTATCCAAAACAACAGATTGACAGTAATTCTCTTACCAAATTAAATATCAAATCACAAAGTCTGTAAGAGAAACAACAAGTTAATTCAACAAATAGTACTGAACCCTGTTACATTTACTTAATTATTTTCCAGTACAAATTTATTATGGAACCCCAAATATCAATTTATAAATTATCAAAATCAAAGCGGGTATGGAGCCCCAAATATCAATTTATAAATTATCAAAAGCAAAGTGGGTACCTCAAGAAAATAAATTATCAACACACAAGAGGGTATTCAAAAAAAAACAAAAATACCAGCACAAAAGAGGGTATTAAAAAAAAAACAAAAATTATCAACGCACAAGTGGGTAGGTTGATTTTACAATAAGAATTCAATATTCAATTTACTTTAATAGTTAAAAACAATGACTTTAACTTGAATCAATTAGAATATTACTGTCAATATCAAACGAACTAATCAATTTTCTTATATAATTGGCAATGAGATGTTTGGAGTTGTACGGGATGTAGAAATAATAAGTCAGGTTGGCTGCCAATAGTATAATGAATTAGTTACAGTAAGAAACGAGTAAAACGAAGTAAAAGCTATGTCAGCATAACATGTGATACCTAATATAAAGGGGCATACATATATGGTTGTTAATCTAAAGGAGAGTATACACTTCACCTCCGGCTATTTAGAAAAAAAAAAAAATAGCATAGCATTGTATTTTTTTTTTTTTTTACCTTTTGTTGCAAATCAGAATTTAGGATACAAAAGGCTTGGTTCGATTTTTGTGAATTATGTCGATTTTGTTATTTTTTCTAATTTTAACATTACATCCCATATCTTCTAAAACAGTAAATGGACCATCAAATAATGGGTCTAATTTTTGACCCGTTTCATTTTTAATCAATATCAAGTCATCTTTCTTATATTGAATTGGGTTCAAATATTTATCATAATAATTATCTTTGCGGTTACATTTGCTTAGTATTAAATTATTTCTAGCGTCTTTATTAGCTAGTTGAAGCTTATACTTAAGTGTACTACAATAATTGTCTTGATTGTACAATGGTTCAACATCATTACATAATCTAGAAGGAACAATACATTGTCTACCAAATACAAGTTCAAAAGGTTGATATTTTGTTGCTGAATGAACAGTGGTATTGTAGCTAAAACACCAGTAAGCTAACCAATGTGACCAAGTTTGTGGATTATTATTACATTGAATTCTGAGAAAAGCTCCTAAATTTTTGTGAGAATTTTCTAACGAACCGATAGATTGATGATGGTACGCAGTTGATGATACTTTATTAATGTTTAAAAGTTTACAAACCTGTTCCATTGTTGACGACATAAATTCAGCACCTCGATCAGTTGCAATTGTTTTTGGTAGTCCAAATCTAAGGATAAAGTTATCTACTAATGCTTTACTTACAGTTATAGTGTCCTTAGTTCTAAGTGGATATGCTTCCACGAATTTACTCAATTCACACTGGAGACTCAGTATGTATACATTACCTTCGTAATCTTGAGGTAATGGACCTACAATATCTAAAAATATTTTTTCAAAGGCATAAGATGCCGTAGTAGTTATACACATGGGTTCCTTAATAGGTTTACCATGTTTCATCTTTTGGCATTTGTCACACCTTGATACAAAATCTTCGACGTCTTTTCCTATTCCTGGCCAGTAAAATTGTCTTTTAATATTATTTATCATTCTGCGCACACCAGCATGACCGCTAGTGGGCAGTAAATGAAAGTCATGTAAAATGAATTTAATATCGTCATCATCAGTAATTCTCTTGACTCCTCTTAAAACATGACTTCGTGGTCCGGACCAAGTATTCATTGATTCAATTTCTTGAAATAAGTCTTTTATAAAGCTAGCATTATTTTCATGTTTTATTATACATAACTCATTTATATTTAATTTCTTACAAAGTTTACTCAATTTCGACACAAATTCGACTCGCGTAAAATGTGAACGATAATCAAGATTTATAAATAAATTCTTTGTCTTTTCTTCGTATGCAAAACATTCTTCATTCAAGGATATCCTATTGTTTTTAATTAATTTATTTAGATGCGCACCTTCTACTAATTTCATTTCTACAGAATCAGTAGGTTTCTTTACAATTTCCACAACTCTTGGCTGATCAGACCTTGAGTTTGAGGATCTCTTAGACAAATCTGTTTTACTTGCATCCGTCATATCATTCATTCTTTTCTTTTGCGCTCTTGTCAACACTGTTACTACATCATTATTCATACTTTTCAATTCATCCGATGTTATCACAATTCTGGACAATGCATCTGCGGCGACATTATTTTTTCCTTTGACATACACTATCTCATAGTCGTATTCTTCTAGTGTCAATCTAAATTTTAACAAACGACTTGAGGGGTCTTTCATCCCAAATAAATATATTAACGGTTTATGGTCTGTTTCTATGACAAAATGTTTGCCGTATAAGTATGGTCTAAAATATTTGACTGACCAAACAATAGCTAACAATTCCTTTTGAACTGTTGGGTAATTTCTCTCTGCTTTGTTTAATGGTCGACTAGCATAAGCAACCGGTTTCATATTTTTATTACATAGGACTGAGCCAATTGCTATTCCTGATGCATCGGTTTTTAATATAAATTTACTGTTGTCTGTGAAATCTGGGTATTGTAAAATTGGTGGACTTGTCATTGATTGTTTTAATTTTTCTAAAGAATTTTGACAACTTTGTGACCAAATAAAAGGTTCATTCCTTCTGCACAATTTGTTTAAAGGCATTGTAATTTCAGCAAAACAAGGTATAAATTTTCTATAATAATTGCAAAATGCAACAAACCGTTTAACCTCGTCTGCGTTTTTAGGCACGGGATATTCTTTCAGGATTTTAATTTTATCTGGGTCTGGCATGACACCTTGTGCAGAAACAACATGACCAAGATATAAAAGTTCTTTCTTTAAAAACTGACATTTTGCGGGATTTAATTTTAAATTCACTTTTCTCAGTCTTTCGAAAATGTCCATTAGATTGCGATTATGGGATTCTAGGTTACGTCCAAAAACAATCAAATCATCTAAATATATGAAACATTTGTCAAAAGTTAAACCAGACATTGCTACAGTCATTACTCTACTAAAAGCACTTGGGGAAATTTTTAACCCCATCGGCAGACGTTTCATCTGATATTGACCAGTATTAGTACTAAATGCTGTGCATTTCCTGCTTTCTGGATTTAATGAAACTTGATAATAACCTGAATGTAAATCTAGATGACTGAATAAAATAGCTCCTGTAAGAGAATCTAGAATTTCAGTAATGTTTGGTAGTGGAAATCTGTCATCCTGAATTTTTTCATTCAGTTTTCGATAATCGACTACTAAACGCCACTTCTTTTCATTATTATTGTCACTTTTCTTGGGTACTAGTAGAACTGGGCTAGACCATTCACTTTGTGCTTCTTCTATAATATCATTTTCTAACATTGTTTTAATTTGTTTATTTAATTCTTGTTTTAATTGCTGTGGTTGTCTATATTGTTTTATATATATTGGATTAGTATTAGGTTTTAGCGTTATTTTTTGTTCATAAATATTTGTTATTGTTAGTTTATCATTTGGTAAGTAAAAAATATCTGAGTATTTTTTACAAATATCTTCAATTGATGTTTTCTCTTCTAAATTAAGATGTTGTAATTTCAAAAACTTACTTAAAGTCTGAGCCCTACTTGTATCAGCTTTATGTTTATCAAATGAGTAGCATTCATATTCAGACAACGGCTGCATAATCGGTGTTATAACAGGAATACGAATATGTTTTTCACTTACATTTAAAAATTTTAATGGGATTTTATTTTTATGTGCCCTTACGATTGCACCAGCTAAAAACAAATCTTTCGCTAATTCACTTGCACAAACAACATAATCTTCTTTTAAACTTGATTTTAAGTCTATATAGTGAACAGACTCACTTCGCGCCGGAACACTCAAAAATTCAGATTGACATTCCGTAATATCAAAAATTTTAGTTCTGATTGTCTTTCCGTTTATATTTAAAGTTAAATCATTTGCCTCTAAATTAATATTTGACGAGTATTTAGTTAAAAGTCTAATCCGATAATTCCATCAGCCTTGATAGGTAGATTATTAAACACGTGAAAGTTATGAGTGAATACGTCACTTAACAGCGGTGATGACAATGCAAGGCAAACTTGACCCAGTGAACGGATTTGACCAGCTATACCGTTTACTAAAATATCATGTCCAAAAATTGAAATATCTGGTGGTAAGCATTCTTTTCGTACAATCGACAAAGAAGCTCCGGTATCCAGTAGCCAATAAAACTGATTATTATTTAAATTAAATGAAACTAATTTAGTTTGTCCATTAAAAGCTAATATTTCTGGGTGGGTCACGAAAAAACTTATCTGCTTGGTCTACTACTTGAGCAGTTTGGGTTTGGGCGCTATTGTCGTTAGTATCAGTTGCTTGAGCCGAATATATTTGACGCGTATTACTACGATTCTGTAACGGATAATTATTTCTAAGCTTTGCGCCTCTAAAGAAACCTGAATTATGGTATAATCTTGAACGGTTACCGCGATTACTATAATTATTCCCCTTTGCATACCTATTCGTTGACTGACCTCGTCCTTGCGCACCTCGTCCTCGATGTCCTTCATGTCTGTGTCCATTGAAATTATTGTTATACATACCTCGCTTTCCTCTGTGGTGTGAACTTGACTTACCAGAATAATGCATGACGTTGCCGTTGCTTGGACTCGCACCCGGCAACATCGAACACTCCTCATCCTTAGCTGCCTGAATGGCGTCCTTTAATGAGCCATAATTTCGAGCTGTAACTATCGTGCTAAGTTTAGTGGATTTTAAACCCTCTGAAAATTTTCTTATTGCCATTTTTTCGTTTAATGGTTTCAAAATATCATATTTGGTAGGGTCACCATCTGCCTGAGCAATTGTCAAGTCCGTGAAAAGTTTTTCGAGTTCAGATCCATATTCATCAATCGAACGTTGACCTTGTGAAACATTTTGCAGACGTGATTGAATTGCTTTTTTAGTTAAAAGGTGCGTACGCATGTCCTTGACAAGTGCTGTAACAGTTGAATACTTTGAAGCCATTCGCAACTTCGCGTTCTCTGATAGTCTACTTTTCAAAATAAACTTAATTAATAAATCCTTATCTGTGTCGCCGATCATATCCGAATACATCTCGATACCATCGATCAAGCGTTTCGTCACATTTTCCGAATCGTCCATAACGGGTAATAAGTTACAAGCAGTTTTCAAATCGAACTCCATTTTGACAGAGTCAATATTAGGAGAAGTACATAAAGTTTTTATATTATCGTATAGTTTGTTTATGTTTTTAAAAATATCTGCCGCTGATGAAATAATCTGCGGATCCTTCTTAGATTCTAAAAGTAAAATCAATTTACTGCATTTATCTATAATGTTTGTCGCTTCATTTAATTTTATCTCGGCAACCTTACCTAAATATCTAGCTTTTCCCTTTTTAATCAGATATTTTCTTATTTGCTCTAATAAATCATAATTCTCAATTAACGCATCTATCATTATTTAAAAATAGAATCGATCCATTTAGTCATTGCAGTATTTTATAATTAAAAGTAAAATGTCAAAACAATAGTGTAAAGTTACTTGCAGCGCGGCTAAAGAATGTCCTACGTTTCAATTTTGCTGCGAAGTATCGAGTTACGTGAGCAAAAGTACACGATTATAGAATAATTAACTCAGATCGTAATGAAATATGATCCCATTCTATTTTTAGATTTAAATATTACTTATTGTTTTCTAGTTTTAATGTCCATAACTTATAATTATATTAATTTTATCACTCGCGAGAGATTTAATTGCACTGAAATTAAAAAAAAAAACACTCACAAAAGTCGGATAAAACACTTTCTGAAATGATCTTGGCAGGTAACTCACGGTTCTTTAGGCTGTT
Organism: Orthosia cruda; assembly: GCA_964057195.1. Lineage (NCBI taxonomy): Eukaryota > Metazoa > Arthropoda > Insecta > Lepidoptera > Noctuidae > Orthosia > Orthosia cruda. The sequence continues at coordinate 39,481,366 of OZ059830.1, forward strand.
GTTTCGGCGTTATTGTGTCCTCTGATAGAAGCCCGGATACGTTGCATAGCTCGGAGACCAATCTCTTCCTGGATCCACTGCCGATGGCACCGTTTATATAAACGCACCACAAAGTAGGCCATTGCAATGGTGAGTATAGCCAACAGCGCTAACATCACAATATTCATCCGCTCCATGTGCTGACCAACATCCTTCAACGTGGCCTGGTTGCTGCCCGCTGCGTTTTGTGTGATGAATACCTCATCTTTTTCCACCTTTGAGTTGCACATCCTTTAGAAACTCCGATGGCTAATGTGTTATTGGTTTAATTTACAAGTAACCGAATTTCGCGGCAAGAGGCAGTAGTTGGCGATTATACTAAAACCCAAGGAGATCCTGGCAGGGTCGCCATGAGATGTTTGGAGTTGTACGGGATGTAGAAATAATAAGTCAGGTTGGCTGCCAATAGTATAATGAATTAGTTACAGTAAGAAACGAGTAAAACGAAGTAAAAGCTATGTCAGCATAACATGTGATACCTAATATAAAGGGGCATACATATATGGTTGTTAATCTAAAGGAGAGTATACACTTCAGCAACAATATACTTTACAACAATAACTTCTGTAGCGGGCACTGAGTATTTTTACAATGTAAACAAACTTACAATACCAAGATAAAAGGTTCAAGGTCCAACAATAACTATGATTCAATTAAATACAATTAGGGAAGACTATTTAGTCTGCACCAAACCTTTATTGTATACAACAAATAAACAAATTATATTTTCAATACAAAACTGTAACCTTCTATCCCGGAGTTACAATATTAAGTTGTGAGTTGTACACTTTATTTTAACCAATTGGAATGTAACTATGGGGACTGTTCGGCCCTAACAAGACACAGCTAACTCTGAGTGACTCAAAATGTACCACTTTCCAACCCAGTATTCTCAACAATAAAAAGCAAACCGACAAACAATACAGCGTTCACTGTGAACGAGTGTCCTAGCGTTTACTATGATCGTGGAATGCAAACCACGCTCTTGCTACCAAATGTTAAATGCAGGTCTGCGGATCCCAAGCCAGGAGCTCATCACTGGGGCCCATTAGCAGCGTGCCATTCCTGGATCCAATCAGAACCGTATCCCACGAAACCGCGGTTCGCGGCAGTGGAAAGCTAGGGATTTGCTCCTTGTTGGGAGATATACTGGTTCCTACCACGGGTATAAGGTGGCACAAGGGTTGGCCGGTAATAGTATAGTCAATATGACTTACCTTAGATTCCTGCGGTAGACTCCTGGGCGTCGATCGATCTCGTGCCGTGAGGTTAGGGATAGGAGAATATATATATAATAAAGGACAATAAGGGATAGACTGACGGATGTCTGGACCGAAGAATCCGGCCGGCGTCCACCAGGCAGCACGTTTCCCGCAAAAGCACTTCGTTGCGCCTGAAAATATACTCTAAACCCACTTTAGGGGCGCCCCACAACGCCGATTGCGAACGGCGGGTGCGATTAACAAATACAATGGGTGAATCATCTCTCGATTAGATATGTTTCTACAAAAACCCGACTTTCGCGTATTCACATTACAAATTTTCTCTTTCGACTGTGTAGTGTCAGCTGTAAAAATCGTTGACAGCCCACCGTTACGGTGTTGCAAGTTAATACCACAATTCGGGACGAAACAGCCATGATATTTATCACATATCCAAATTAACCATTTAGCTGGCAGGGACACACACACTTGACTCTAACATATATTAGCAATTTAAAGCTTAATTTTACGCAAACGGATCCCTGAATCGAAAAATGGTTTTAACAGACCCGTAATATTTTTATATCCTATCCAAGCCTATCCAACAATACGATACCCCACACTATGGGATAGACAAGAAAAAAGAAACCATCCGCACTTTACGTCTACAGAAGGGACCCACTTTTTTTTTTCTTGATTTTATTTTACCACTTTGTTGGAATGATTAATATGTATATACATGCCAAATTATAGCTTTCTAGTGCTAAGAGTCTCTGAGCTAAGCTCCGGACAGACAGAAGTACATAGCCAAACCACAAGGGTTCCTTGTTGACTACGGAATCCTAAAAAGACAAATGACGAAATTGTTTTTTTTTGACAAATACACTAGCGTGTACGAAAACGTGATCAAGAAAAATTAACACATACATTTGGTATTATGATAAATCCCAAATGTTTGTGTTAATTTTTCTTGATCACGTTTGACAAAACAAGGACTGTAAATAAAAGTCAGGTTATTAAAACACATAAACATTTTATTTAAAAAAAATATTTATAACCATATAAATTAAGATATTTTGGGTTATATTACTTTAAGATATAATTAAAGCTTCCAATGGCATTAATACTTAAAAGAAAAATATTTGGAAAAAAATTGTGTATTTACAGTTTTGGTAGACAGTTACAAATTAAAAAGTAGTATGATAAATCTTTGATCGTATACATGAAAATAATAATAATACATTAAATATAGAAAAGAAAATTACTGCAAATAACAGTTTGCAATAGATAAAAACTGTACTGGACACTGTTGATAACCGTGATATTGCAACAAAAATTACTCAAAAATAAATCACTTAAATTTAATTGCCTATTTTGTTTCACCTTGTAACTGATTAATTTCATTATTATAGTTTATGCATGGTTTCTTCTATAATCAATGTACGAGTATATGGCAACAAACAAAGTGGCCTTACACAAACCGTTTCAAATGAAAAAAAAATACTTAGGATTTTAATTTTTAAGTGATTTTTTTATCATCGCTATTTTAGGTTGCAGAGTGTAATGCACAGGGTATTTTAAAAATAAAATAAAATCATATATAAAATTTAAAAATAAATTAGTACCTAAGTGGCTGATTTTGAATAAACTGGTGACTTATGGTATATAAAAGTAAGAGAAAATTGTGTTTATAAAAAAATAATATTTACAATATCATATATTTTAGTGAATACCATAAAACTATAAACTAACATAATTTTATCAGTGTTTTTTTTTAATCCTATATTATATTATACTTCAGCTAAATACTAATATGTGTTTGTTCTTATAACTTAATTGAATCATACAGTATCAATTTAATTTATCTTATACTCTAACATAGTGTAGGTACTTGATTTTTATTTTAACTGACTTCCCATAAAGTAGGAGGTTTTAGTTCGTCTAGTTAGACAATGTCAAGAAACTTAAGCTATATAGTTCGTGTAATAATATAGTTTTAGTATGGTACTCAGAAGTATTAAGTGCAATTATAACTATAAAAAATTACACATAAGTTCACCAAAAGTATTTCTATGTTCAATATTAATGTCTATAATACACAGTGCATTTGAAACTGGTGCATTTTTGTATTTAAAACATATTTTAGCTTTTATCGATTATAAACTGCAGTGACATTAAAAATATCTACTAAGCACATGAATTCTATTATTCAGTTAAATAGTTCTTCAGCCACTGCAAGAAATTAATAAATTTTTCGCAACGACTAACTCAGTAAGTCACATTATGCAATTAATTTCTTTACCAGACATTTGATTTTATGATGTAAATCGTAGTATTTAAACGATTCTGTTTTGCAAAGCACTAGAAAAATATCTAACTTTATTGGCTTAAATCTAGCATGTCTAAAACAGACTATCGCTCTCAGACAGGCTTAGAAAATAATGATGGTGCACAGGGTCTTAACATAACAAAACAGTGTAATAGACAAACAGCTTTGTTTCTGGAACTAAAATTATTGCAATATTATTGTGAGAAATATTCAATACGCATTAGTTAGTTCGATTGGTTGAATGAATTTTCAGCAGACATTGGTTTCGCTGGACTTTTGTTTATGTGACTTATTTTTGTCACGTCGATAATTTCTTTCGATGGACTGGATGTTTGTTGACAAAATGTTGTGCAAATCTGATGTCTATGATTGATTCAATAAAATTGAATGGTTTAATGTTGTACCGTAACAACAAAGCGTATTGTGTCAAAAGATGAATTGACAAAACAGTTTTGTTGCAAATACTTTCCAAGTTGAAAAAAAATGTTTGCATAAATTTTTACGACGATATACAATTATTATTATACATATAAGCTGATTGTATTTCACACTGCATGCATTTTTTACAGATCATTCAACTCCCAGAAGACTTATTGGATTAATATTATTTTCATATTTTTCCATCAGAATCTCAAATATTAATCAAATTTTACTACGATTCGTAAATTTGATTGATATAACATTATATTTACATATTCATGTTTACATAAATTTGTCGAACATCTCAATAATAAACTATTTAAATTCAAATGACTTTTTTCAAATACTCGTGGGTTATTTATTCTGTCCTTATTTGTATTTTTTATCAGGATTATCTTTTTGGGATAATATCATTTCGTTTTGCAGTCCAAGGCGCCATCACGTACCTGTAACAAGCAAAATTAAACTTTAGCACAATTATTTATTAAATGCGAAAATTTCGAACGGATTTAAACCCGAAATTAACGAAAACTAATTGAAAATCTGCCCCTTAAAGAGGGAAATGACAGGTTAAAATGAGCTAACCCGATTAACCCTTATCATTCTTGCAGTGTCAATTTAACCCCGGTAACAAATTATAGCGGTTTTCCTGTTAGCCTCCTTGGTCCGTATTTCCTTGTCCCTAAGGTCACAAAATAGAAAGTATACAGAAGGGCCACTCCTGCCGTTTCTAAAATTTACAGACTCACTAAGGTTGCTCTTTAGGGTTGTTAAAATTCAGAATTAATTTAGTAATATTGATTCTGAATTTCAAAAACGTGTAGGTAGTATAAGTTACAAACACAAATACATCGATTCGTCTAAACATACATCATACCATGCTTTCATGCCTTAGAGGGTAGACAACGCAATAAATATCAATAAAAGATCACGATTCCACATACGACGAAGATTGGAGGGTAACAAGACGCGGCGATGGTGTAATAATGATCCCACCAAAAACATAAAAATGTAAAAAGGCACCAAATTCGACAAAAACATAAATGTAAAAAAGGCGTCAAGTTCGACGAAGAAGAGTTGAGATCTAGAAGGGTGACAAGTTTCTTATTCTTAAGCAAAACTACAATGTGCAATTTTTTCGTCTATGAAATTAAAATAATTTATTATCTTCTGAAATATTCTTCGTTTTCGTATTGATGTTTCCGAGTAATAATATTGCTGTGAGCTAGAATAAATTTGATAAATTAAAATTGAATATGTAATCAACAGGTGGACCAATGATGTACGGGATCGATCAATGTGGCGACTCCTGGGGGAGGCCTATGTCCAGCAGTGTACGTGTTAAAAGTGACATACATACTGATCGCAATATTTCTCAAACTACCCGAATTTAAAAACAACTTTTTAATATTAAAAGTTACTTGCAATCCGACTATTTCGCTCGGCTGCTCATGGCATAATGTTTCGCACCAAATTATTATACATACGAGTATCTATACCTGTATAGTTTATAACACACTAACTTATATTTATTTACCTGTATATTTAACACCGTAAAACTGATTCACATCCGTATACTTCAACGTAAGGTTCAGTTTGAAAACCAGCGTCAGGCAACTCCCAGTTGTCTGGCACTTTTGCTGAACTGGACCTTTTTGGCGCAGCCGCGGGGCACACTATGTATGTAATTGTTGTAAAATTAAGTTTTATTTGTACCTACATTGTGTGTATCTGTGTGTGCCAAATAAACTAATATTCTTTCTTCTTTCTTTCAGTTGACGCCTTTTGGCTGAAATGATGATGAAGATGGTACAGTATTATTATTATTTTACTAGCTGAACCTCGCGGTTTCACTCGCATCTTTGATTACTACTCCGCTCCTATTAGTCATAGCGTGATGTTTTATAGCCTATAACCTTCCTCAATAATCGTTTTATCGAATAGTGAAATAATTTTTAAAATCGGACCAGTAGATCCTGAGATTAGCGCGTTCAAACAAACAAACAAACAAACAAACTCTTCAGCTTTATAATATTAGTATAGATGATATTTGTTACACTGACAGCCCTAAATTCATCCCCTCTTGTTCAGTCCATCCGAAGGTTGTCTGTAAGAAATTGCCTAGTGCGATAAGACCGCCCATTGTACACTTGTTTTTGTAAATGTTTGTCCTGTATGTTTTAGTGGTGTACAGTAAAGTAAATATTAAATAATAATAAATGATAGAATATCTTCTTAGATATTGAATCAAGATGATGACAAGTTAAAAAACTTGACATTTTGATTCTTTTTGACCTTTATAACTTACTAGCTGTTACCCGCGGATTCGTTCCCGTAGCCCACCCCACAGGATCCTTTTTCGGGATCATAAATAGTCTATGTCACTCAGGAGTAATATAGCTTACTACTGGGAAAAAAAAAACAAAATCGGTTTAGTTTTTTTTGAGTTTATTCATTACAAATAAACTTACAAACAAATCTTTCCTCTTTATAATATTATAATCTAAGTGTAGAAGAACTACAGTAAGCATCTTTATGTAATTTCAGGCTTCCTTACTTTGGTTGTACCTACATCGCTCACTGACGTGTGTCTAGACAAAGCAATAAGTCAAATGGAAAAATAATAATCCGCCAACTACGAGTAGGACCCGCGTGCTCCGTAGGACTTAGGATTTTCGTTTAGGTTTCCCTGTAAATTATCAGTGAGGCCGTTTATACCTCAAAATATATAAATAATTAAAATGTTTGTTAGTATTTTTTAAACAAGAAAGTGTATTTTTATTATTTTAGTAAAAAATGTAGCTCTGATGTGCTAAAAAAATAAAAAAATTATAGATTAGAATTCGTCGGTTGCGACCTGGCTTATACACGATTATTGTATTTCAACGTCTAGAAAATTAGCATTTACTTTGAATATATTATGGGGAAACATATGCATGGCATTGAAAAATATATATTTTAAATTTCTTAGAAAAGACTGAATGAGGTGACAAACGCCCGAGCTAGCACTCGTGACAGACGCGACTGAGCTCTATACTGCCCGAGAATCCCCGTAAAATCGTAATGTGTGCGTTCAAAATAGCGCTTTGTTCGTAGTGGAGTCTATATCTGCGGCGCGCCGCCGCTTACGTTCTTTGTGCTAAGATGAAATAATTTGACATAAAAATTTGAAAAGAAAGTTTAGCATTTACAAGGCAGATTAATACTTGTATTACAATACAATACAAGTTACTTTTTTATTATATTTAATAACTACCTGTGTCCTACATGCCTACCAACCTGTACCTACCCTATTTACCTAGACCTACCTGCCTTACTTACCTTTCTACCTACCTAGATCGAGCGTTCACTACACAGAATATTATTTACTCTAGGGAGAAGAATATCGACTTCATACAAAAAAAGTAAGGACAGATCTGCTGCGTGCCATCTAGTAGCACTTCAGAAAACCACACCGAAACGAAAACATTAAAAAAACTTTTTTCAAAAAAATACTACTGACTTCCAAATAAAAACACAAAGTGAAAAATAACTTTATTTAAGTTACCAATTATCTTTGATAGGTACTAATTTTTTTCATTATGGACACCGACTTCCGCAAAGAAAGTTATTTTTCACTTCGTAGTGTTTTTATTTGGAAGGCGGTAGTACATTTTTTTTTAAAATGTTTTCACCAAAATAAAATGGAACCAATTTGGAAATATATTCTTTCAAACGAATTCGGTCCACAATTGACGGAGATATCGGTGAACATAACATAACAACAAACATACAAAAACACTTTGCACACTCATAAAATTCCTTTTAGTTTTACATCTTTCGCGACCCATACGAATGTTTGCTTGTTGGATGAAACCATAAGCACACAAAGTTTAATAAACGACCAATAGGTACATATAAATATTATACAGTAGAATATGATTGACGGCATAAGCGTACGTACTAACAAACAATATGGTTCAAGGACGGAAGGCATCGGAATCGGAACGGGTAATAATCGGAAATAATTAATATATTTCCACCAATACTTCCCACATCCCTGTAAAAAGTATTAATTTATAGAGAATCATTAAATCATTATTAATTGAATCATTGATAAGAAACCCATGGGTCTTTTGTGCCGGAATTGAGTTCTAAATGTTAAATATGAGTGTCTTGTATTAAGGAAACTATATGCCACGGTCTGATTATTAGCACTCACAAGGTTAAATATTTTGCAATTGACTTTATTATTTTGGTTGTTTCTTATGAAGAGTATGATTAATGTTTAGTTGGGGCATTTTTTAATGAATGGGTGATGATGTGTTATAACAACGATTCCTGGCATCACCCATTAATATAATATAAAAAATAAATAGTCGAATTGTAATAGTTGAATACCGATTAATCGCCATTCCCTATGACAAATAGTCGAATACTCGCCATTATTACTCGAGATAAAAAAAAGAGTTTATTTATTTAAAAAAAAAATTATTATACTTGCAGTTTTTCTGACAGTTTTTCTGACCACAATTTGCCTCTTTGGGACTTTAAATATTAAATTATTTATAATATATAATAAAATATTATAAGAAAGCCTAACTTATGAACTTCAAAATGACGGAATTTTGCCTAACTTTTATATAAATAATAGTGTGTATTGATTTTAAAGATTAATAAAAGTTTAAAGTCTATAGTTTTTCAGTTCATTAAAAGTTGATTTTTATGTAGACAAACTAATAGTTGAATGTCGAATAATAGACGCTAATATTCAGTATTCGACGAATTTTTTATATCCAATTTCTCCTTCAAAAATAACAACATAATATTCAGTCATTTTAATGACTAAAAACTGAAACTAGTAAAACCAGAAAATACTTTAAATTTCACAGGAAAATTTAAGTAAAACAAAAGAATTCAATATATTGTGAGGATTTTCAGGATTTTTATTTTACCTATAAAGATCACAAAACTATTCAATTTGTTGTTTTATTGTCATTATTTACTTTGATTTATTTTACACGTGTTCTTATTATGTAAATAAGTCATTGTTTTGTATCAATCTTAGTACCATCAGACAAAAATATTTTAAAACATACGAGTTTATAAGCTTATATATTATAATTCAAGAAAACTACATAAAATATTTACATTTTGAAGTACAACCAAGTTGGTAAGCACTTGTTTTTTTTGTAGGTAAGTAGACGAATATACATACAAAAGAATCATGCTTTTACGACGAATTAAGTTAAATAAATGTTTGTGAAATTTCTCATTGTTTTGATGTCCTCCCCCTGTATAAGTTTTGAAGCAAACAAAGTGGTGAAATGAAAAAACATGAAAGAAAAGGGATATGTCGCCGCGTAGGAGTGAATTTGCTAATTCATTATCTTAATTAATCATTTTAATTGTCAATCAACACAAAATCGTTAATCCTATCATCTCTGAGATACCAGTAGAACTATTTCAATGTCTATTTAAGTTGGGTTTTGTGTTCAGCGCCATCTATTGGCTTATTGTGGAATCAGTTATTGGTCTGTTTGAATGAAGATCATTTGATAAGCTAATTTTAATGTTTAATTAATATGAGATGTTTAAATAAAACGGAAACACTTATTGTAGGACTTTAGATTTGTTCTCATTTCAACTGTTGCACATTTGACGAAGTAAATGTGTTTGATTATGATCTAATGCTATACTTATTACTTTCATTTATACTTATTACGCAAAGTTGTCAACAATGGCGGATGTTATAATTTTAAAGACCAATAACTAGATTTAATAATTTAATACGAGAACTTAACTATTTTACATAGCTATGTAATAACGGAAAACCTTCTGATTAGTAAGATTGTTAGATCACCGGCAACTTGAATAGTTTTATGATGAGATTCCTATTTCAATAATAATCTACAAACTACTTTGTATTTGTGAGTATTGGGGTTGTTTAATGTTAAAATAATTAACTGAGTAGCATTCTAGTATTGTTTGCTAGCTTTATTCAACTATCCAAGTAATTAGTGTCTAAACAAAAACAATGTAGAAGTTCCGCCCACTTAGAACTTAGAACGCGCATCGCGCGTAGGTAATTTGCGTGTAGAATAATAACTGTTTAATAAATCTGATTGAAAAGATGTTTAAAAACCTAATAAACATGTAACGCTAATTGTCATAAAGTGATTGTGTAAACTATAAACACATTTAAAAGAGTATCCTAGAGTTTCTTGCTGGGTCTTCTCTAGAGATCAACAAGGGATTTGCGACCCAGCGAGCTACACCATGTGATTTTAGCTTCAAGTTCGAATGAAAACTCAAAGTGCCTGTAACTAAGTCAAATAAAAACTTTCGAGTTTCAATCCAGTGATGTGTGTTATTGAAGTTCACCCGTTCGTATCAAGAATGAAGGAATTGCCCTAGGGATTGGAGTTGATGATGGTGGTCCTAAAATTCATAGGGACTTTGACGTGACAGATATAGATAGATAAAAATATATACACTGTATAAAACACTTAATTAACTAGACGACGAGCATTACACTTAAATCAAACCGGCCAAGTGCGAGATGAACTCGCGCATGAAGGATTCCGTACCATTATCGCAAAAAACGGCATAAAAATCAAGTTTGTTGTATGGGAGCCCCACTTAAATATTTATTTTATTCTGTTTTTAGTATTTGTTGTTATAGCGGCAACAGAAATACATCTGTGAAAATTTCAACTGCCTAGCTATCACGGTTCATGTGATATAGCCTGGTGACAGACGGACAGACAGACAGACGGACCGCGGAATCTTAGTAATAGGGTCCCGTTTTTACCCTTTGGGTACGGAACCCTAAAACTGCTAACTAAACATTATTTTGAGTGAATAAATTGTTTTTATAACTTTGTATGTGAATTTCATAACCGTTATCGAACTTGGTACCTTAAAACATGTACTTGATTGAATGACCTTGAAATTGGTATTGAACATAAGCCTCAAAAATAAATTAATTCTTCTTCAGACTAGTGACAAGGCAGTATTATAACAATGGCCACTGCGTCCACTTTCAAAAGAGCGATCTGATTGCAACTCAGTATCAAGTTTTGTGTTCAAAACAAGCAACAAAAACCTAGGACTGCATTTACTTTGGGTTTTAAGTGGGATATTCCGTTATTTAGCTGAATTTAATCAAACTGACAAACATAACAATGAATGTGTAATTTAAAATCATTAAAACCTAGTTAGTTTTATAATGCGTTTCGGCATCCTATGAGAATAATTCATTATAATAAATTCAACTATGATAATTTAGTAACACTAATAAGTCGATGATTTATAAGCAAACGACTGTGCCACGTTTGTGACCTAAGTGTTTGTTAAGCTTTCGTTATCACACGAGGCTGTGGATTAAGATATTATATTGAAATAATATTATGATTGGATATTTGAAAATGTAAGCAATGACGTGGTTTGTTTACAAAACTTTTCTCATTAATACTGTTTTAATGAGAGCGTGGTTTCTCTCAGATTTATACAATAGTTCTACAATGGATGGATAAAAATCTAAAATGAATGAAGAAGGAGGTATCTGTAGGATGTAGCGTAATGTTAGGCTCAGTCGAGCTAACGTTAGCCACGTTAGTAAAAATAAAAGTTATTATAAATTAAAACTAAGAAAAAGGATATAGATAATAAAAACTAGGGTCCGGCTTCACACGACGTAGACAGCTAACAAGGCAGCTGGTCAGTTAGGAAGACATGGTAGGCCCTGGGTAGGCAGATAAGTAGGCACCACGACGGACAAGCAGGCAATCCGATAGGTAGGCTGTAGAGTAGGCAGCAGGACGGATAGGCAGGCACTCAGATAGATGGTCGAAGGCAGCTGAACTAATAGTCAGGCTAACGGGCAGGTAGGCAGTAGCACAGGTGCAGGCACAGGCAGCAAGGAGTGCAGGCGCAGGCAACAAGAGGTGTGGAGGCCGGCCTGTGGCTTCATACGACGATAAAACGAGCCCTTTAATGGAAGCGGTGACCGACGAGGTTAATAAACCAGTAAAAATGCTCACATTTAAGTTCCACACTCAATCAATTATATTTGTTGCACTCCAAAGATTTGATAACATTCACAGGCCGTATATGTTATAGTTTAAAGAATTTTCAGATACGATCGTACACTTGGTAGTATTAAGAAGTCAACCGTCTTTCGACGTTCAGTCCAGATTCAAAAATAAAAACCAGACGCCCTTATTTTTCTCGTTCTGCCATCCCTTCTAAATTTCAAATTCAAATCTATTAAAAAAATCAAAACCAGAACGAATAAAAAACGGCTTTACAGAGGCGGGGCAGTCTGCCCCTACAATAATGGCAACTAGCTTAAGGAAAGGTCTAGGTAGTCCATGGCACCTATGTTATGTCTATGGCTTAAGAAAATAAAATAGACAGACATACATCAAGGAATATAGTACTCTCTACCGAGGACATACATCATATCAGATGAAAATGTCACAGTATCAAATATGCCAAAATTTCACAAATTAGCAATATAATTTAAGTTGTAGTTATTAAAACAATCAGAGATAACTAAAAATATGCTTTTCAGGTACAAACAATATGAAAGAATACAAAAAGAGAGTCATATGAATTGATACAATATCAAAAGATAAAATGGTATGGTTTGTATAGTGTTATAAAATGTAAATACTCATAAAAATGTGGATTTGTAAATCAGAATACCACAAGGAACTGTATATAGTAAGAAATAAATATAAGAGAAAGTTTCAATATACAGTCAGTAACAGAAATTTGAAACGAAATCGTTTGTCTTGGTATGGGCAAGTGATGCGGAGGAATGAAACACATGATGGCTAAAAGTAAATAAATGTTAATGAATGGTGAGTGAGATGAAGATTATAAAAATATTTGCGGAATAAAAATACTGTCTTGTAAGAAAAGGGAGTAACTGATAGCGTGACGGTTAATAGATGGAAGAGAAACACGTATTGCGTTGACCCGACCGTAATATGGGACAAGGAGCACGACGATGATTTTGTAGCATCTATCAAAAAAGTAGCTATAATTATTGCTCATGGAAATCGCCCTTCACGAAATATCGTAAACTAAACACAAAAACCAACGCAGCATGACAAGCAATCCAATAAACGAAATCACACAAATTAGAATCAAAAAAATATATCGTGCAAACGTATGGAAACTGCTGATTTCGCCATAGAATGCGTTCGCAGTTTGTTGCCGAGACCGGTCGGCGCGCGCTGCGATGCAATCCAACGTATGTCGGCACTCCGTATTTTATAGTCACTAATGCTCATAATTCGTAATTGTTTTCGTACGTGGTGCTACTGTCTAATGGTTAGATTAAGGAAAAATATTGTTGTGGTTACGCAGTTGTGTTTAGAATTGGATATGCAAGTTGAATATTTTTGATTAAAATACTTTGATTTAGTTATAAAGAATGAAAAGAAAGAAAGAGAGTGTTGGTTAGTTGGGTCGACGTCCTTTAAGACAGGTCTAGACAAATCGTCATTCTATCAGCGATAACGATTTTCAAATACAAACCAATAAACCAAAAGAAGTAACTTTGTCTAGAATCCAAGGTCATGTATAGAAGCAGCTTCAATGACAAGCAGCTTCATCAAGGTCATTTGCTTTCCATCACAACTTTATCCCAGCTGTAACAAGATCCACATAAGCATAACTATTCCAAAGCACAGCGTCATTAATGCCGCTAAATTCATTGAATATAATATAATCGAACAAGGACAAACATCAGCCGTGTGCCAGTAATCAGTTTTATAACAAGTTTCCCCCAAATGACCTGACTGAACAAATGATTAGCGTTCAACACGCATATACGCTTCATTAGTACCAACTGAAATGGTAGTTCATTGAAATAATTGAGGTTTATTAATGTTCGTGACGGCCGTTTCAAGAGGTTTGTATGGAGGTTTATGTAAAGTAGTACCTACCTCTACGAAATAATTTACTAACAGCATTGCCTCTGAAATTATTCTTGTTCATTTACGAATATGGCATGGTATGGGCACATGTAGTGCAAATCGCTCTGCGCCTACCAGAATAAATGAGAATTATGACTGGACTGTGGTCCAAAGTATATAGAGGCCTCAAGTAAGCCCAATTGCCAGAGTAGCAAACCCAAGATAGAACAATTTCGCGCAGAAAAGTGAGGAAACATGGCTCCGAATAATGGGCAAATCAAATAAATGGCCGAATGCAAATCATCTTCTTCTTTCCCATGCATTTGCCTATGCAAATGAATGAGAAGATTCGGGTACTCTACATTCTGATACAAAATAGTTTGTCCCCGAATCTTCTCCTTTTTGATATCTACAAAATAAGGCTTCATTTCTTTACGATCATCGACTTTCTGCTCTTGTCCTATGATACCTGGGCAACACGTTTCACCCTTTTCAAATCACCCTTTTTTTTCATATATACAGAATATAAACATCTTTTTTTTTTGGTATCCCTTTCCCTATCGATCTGCTATTTATTTTATACTAGCTGACCCTTGGGGCTCTGCTCCCGTCAACTGGCTACCTACCCTGCCTACTGTGCCTACCCTGCCTACCATGGCTACCCTGCCCCTACCTTGCCTATCCTGGCTACCCTACATACCTACCTACTAATTTTTATCTATCCTCAATAGTTTTCTCAGCGCACACCAAATAATGTATTTTTTAGGAAAATATATTTATAGCCTATGACACTCAAAAATAATGTAGCTTTCTACTGGTGAAAGAATTTTCAAAATCGGTTCAGTAGATCCAGAGATTACCCCTTACAATGTCAAAAACTCACAAACTTTACCTCTTTATAATATTGGTATAGATGGTCCTACGAGTATGTTAATAATCGAACGTAATAAAACCTCTTTTCCCTGTATATAATTTTCAATATTGTTTTGTAAAGTTCACTTTTGATTGTGTTCTTATCAAAAACCTTTACAAGAAAGAGCGGTCGTAAAATACTGCCGAAATTGCCCCTTCTCAAACAGAAGTTTGGTCATGTTATCACAATTCTTGACTTTGACCGGCCGGTGCAGAGGCGCGACAGTGCCATATATACAACAGTAGGTATCATCTTACGTCATTATCTGACCAATATCGGTTTAGCATACAATTTCAAAACCCGTATTTGAGTAACATTTTCAGATGTTATATAAGATAAGTAGGAACATGAGAATTTGAAGCAGTACCAGTACTTACATTTTAGTGTAAAACTGGATTACACTTTGCATTTTTTTTTTGTAAATTGGTTCTGTTAGCTTTTTAATATTGTTAGTTCTGAAGCTTAGTCAGTATAGCTACTCTCTAAGGAGACAGCCTTGAGCGTAGCGACGAAACTAGTAGTTTCGTTGCCCTGGCGCAGCGCTGTGCTCAAGGCTGTATTCCAAATCAATAGCACTACATGTCAGCAACAACTGACGGGCTCCGCTAGGGCCGATGCCTGTCTGGGTTGGGGATAAATTTGACAAAGAATAAAGAATGGCCATGAAGATGGAGATGGTAACACTGTATAGCTTAATATTTCAAACACATAGCTTAGACATAATGGAATGTAGACGGTTTCAACAATATTACTCTGTTTAAAAGTTAATAGATACTTTGGGCCTTATTAATACAATGTTCTGTATTTCTTTTATTTTGTTGTTTTTTTTCACTTTTGAATTTTTATTAGACTCGAGTGATTAACTAACACAACAAAACAAGTTACATCTCATAATGTAAAAGATCTAAATCTAAACGTAACTTCAAAAACCTTTTTAAATCGTACACCATCATTCCAGTTTTCAGTTTTATGACGTCCAAAGTTTATTCAAGTTTTCGAGCTTCTCATAACCGTATGTGATAAAGGCTCCTGTAGATGGATGCGATCTGACAATGCAACAACGCGAATCTTAAAATACATAGTTCCAAAAATTTAATAGAAGTTGTTCTTATATTCATATCGGTTTACTATTGTAATTTAAATTTAACCTCGAACGTAGGCTTATCAAAAACGTTACAAAAATAACGGTTGCAAGTAAATATTGCCAAAATTGCCCCTTCTCATACAGAGGTGTTGGCGTCATGTTGTCACAATTCTTGACTTTGACCGGCCGGTGTAGAGACGCGTCAGTTGGCACATTTACAACAGTATCATCGTATTACATCATAATCTGACCAATATCGGCTTAGCATACAATTACAAAACCCGTATTTGAGTAACAATTTCAGATGTTATATAATTTGAGTGGGAAATATGAAATAAAGTACTTAGACTTTGCAAAATATGACAATTTTTTTTATTTTGTAATCTTTTTTATAGTGTTAGTTCTGAAGCTAAATCAGTAAAGTACTTCCTTCAGGCTTCTACATCATGATGAATATATATTTTATAATGTTCCAAAGGGGAAAAGAGATCTATATTAAAAACCTACTATAAATAATCTACTAGGACACAGGAAATATTCGACACCAGGCTTGCTTTGTCTTTTATGAGTCCTTATAGAATACGATAATCTATAATTATTTATGATCATTACGAGTTTGTTTAATATCGTTGCTTGATTAAAATATAAATCACCAAAATATCAGATCTGGTTTGAATATTAATTTCTTCCTATTTCTAAATAATAAATACATTGGCGCGACTGCAAAATAAACTGCATTATCGCGGAAGTAGATTAAATAATAATATAAATGTTAAAACTGTAATTAAAATTATTATTTATAACCAATTATTTAGTAATGACTGAAGAATTGGTTAAAACACCAGGAATTGTAGTAGGCTATAGTGTAGAACTTTGCCAAACAGTGGGACAACATATAGATTGAAAAATGAGAAATTGTTCGTTGACAGAAGTATACGCTTTTAACTTCTACGGTATTATAAATGACTAGCTTCTGCCAGCGGCTTGACCCGCGTGAAAGCAGAAAATTATACCGAGGGAACACATTCCCGGGATAAAAATATCCTATGTGCTATTCCTGACTATAATCTATCTCTGTGCCAAATTTCATCCAGATCCGTCCAGCCGTTTGAGCGTTTTAGCGTCACACACATACTCACACACAACTGTCGCCTTTGTAATATTAGGGTGATGTGATTAGTGTGATTTTAATTCAGACTTTATGTCCATCTGCGTAATAACAAAGTTTAACAGCTATATTTGAGGACCTTACTCACCAGTGTCGTCAATTGGTGGGCACAAAAATGGTAGCTCTCTTTTTAACCGACTTCAAAAAAAGGAGGAGGTTCTCAATTCGACTGTATATTTTTTTATTTGTGTTACCTCAGAACTTGTTACTGGGTGAACCGATTTTGATAATTATTTTTTTTATTTGAAAGCTTGTGTTTGTCATGTGGTCCCATTTAATTTTCATAAAGATCTGATAAAGAACTTCGGAGATACACATCAGAACTCTTCAATAAATGACGGCAAATCACTCATTCACACTTCATAACATAACATCGCACTAGTACGCTCTAAAGGGGTACGCAGGTGTAAACAATTCAACTTGGTATACCCTTATTCGACCGAATTTGTTTAAGTTTCATGTTATTGGGTAAATCTATTCTGGTTTCACTTTGGGTATTATTGGTACCTAGCCTATATAAATTGTGTAGCACAACTAAAAAGTGAAAAATAAAAATAACTTCAATTTCGGAAGTCGGTGACAAAAAACGAAGAAAATAAAACAAGAACACCGAATTCCGAAATTGAAGTTATTTTTCACTTTTCTGTTTTTTTATTTGGAAGTCGGTTGTATTTTTTGTAAAAAGTTTTTAATGTAATGATAGATTAAACTCTAACTTTGTTAAATCATCGACAAAACCAAATGCCAATCAGTCTGCAAAGCTTGGCAACACCGGAAGTATTCCTTTACACTGGTATCCATGACCATAGTTGTGACGTTTAGTAGCAGTTTACACTTGTAAACTTGACTAATCTTTCTTCAATATATGTTTTATGACGATAGACTCTGCTGTCGGCTCAAGTTGTTAGCTCATTGATAAGTTGTTATACAACAGTAGTACAAAGCCTATGATAGCTTCTGGGTACTTAGTGCCAATTGTAATTAATTAAATTCTAAGATATCTTTTTAAATGTTTATGGAGAGGAAAGTTAATGAAAAGAAGGATTGTATGAGGAAAGACATTTCATACTCCGCGTCACACTGCCGTTATGATTTCTCCATCTCTGTAACTGCAGGGCACCTCTGGAACTCTCTCCCACACTCCCTACGCGATAGCCTTTCTCTCGATGCCTTCAAGAGGAAAATTAAAGAGCATTTCCTTTTAACGCAATGTAAGTAGATATTATATATTTGTATTTATGTACGTTTGTATATATTTATGATTTATTTTTAAGATTATAATTATGTTTTTTTTAAATTGTACACTGGATCCTACACTCTTATGTCATCATTCTCTGTCACTCTCTAGTGTTTGCTGTAAGAGAAACAATCAAAAATATCAACATTTAGTTAAGCTCGCCTTTGTGAATGTACTTTATTATCACATTGTATTGAATATTGTTTTGGTGTACAATAATGAATTAAGGACATTCTAGAAAAGGGAGTGGTTAACGTGACGGTTGTCGGGGAAAAATAGAAGACGGGATAGGCATGAAGATAGAAATGATAATGCTGTATAGCTTAATATTACAAACCTACCTTGGACATAATGGATTATAGACGGTGTTAACAATTTTACTCTGTTTAAAAGTGGATAGATTCTTTGGGCCTTTGTAATACAAAGTTCTGTTATATTTTTATTCATTTTTAAATTCTTATTAAACTGAAGTGATAAATATTTAGTTTCTAGTCATTTCGAAGTTACTTAATAACTTATGCATTCATTACATAATTGATTGCAGTTTTATTCATGTAAATTGCCTGAGCAGAAAAAAATTGCAGTCACGGCCATACCAACTAGTTCTGCTAAAAATTACATCGTTAAAAATTAGAAATAAAGTAATAAGATATTCATCTTCCTATTCAGCAAATATTATTTAAGTTATTACAACTTGAGCACCCACGGAGAGGGCTATGTTCGGAGTTTCTTTGCGTGATCGAATCAGAAATGTAGAGATCCGCAAGAGAACCAGGGTTACCGACATAGCCCGAAGAATTGCCAAACTTAAGTGGCAGTGGGCAGGGCACATTGCTCACAGAACGGATGGCCGATGGGCAGAAAGGTTCTGGAGTGGCGACCGCGAACCGGTAGACGTTGCGTTGGAAGGCCTCCCACCAGGTGGACCGATGACCTGGTCTTCACCGCAACCTGATATGATGATGATGATGATGATGAGCACCCACGTTAAATCTCATAATGTAAAAGATCTAAATCTGAACCTAACAGCAAAAACCTTTTTCAAACCTACACGGTCATTCGGTTTAGGCGCAGAAGACCTAATTCTCAGAATGGCAACAGAGTCGCAAAAGGACTAGTTCTCAAAATGGCAAATTCTCTAAAAGCCTAATTCTCTGAATGGCCAATACTCTAAAGGTTAAGTTAATTTTAAGTTATGCCTGCCACTTTAGTTTATTTTCAAAATTAAGAATTATTTTGAAAGCTTTAAATTATATAATCAAACGAAAGTGATAAATATAACTTACATTTAGTTTGGTGTTTTAACAACTTTTTTTTCCATTGGTGTAATTGCTGCAAGGCGTCCCAGTGCGAGGATAAACTAATAATAGTAGATTATGCACCGAGGGGCTAAAGTTGTGTCTTATGTCACGGGCGTCATATTGAATCTCGAGCGCAATGAAGTATTCGGGATTTAACTCACGAGCAAAGCGAGTGAGTTAATACAAGAATCCTGATCCTATGTTAAACAAATGAATAAATGACTTATGACTTATGACTGAATGCAGCGAGGGATTCAAGCTAGCCCAAGGCAAAGACACCTTTAGCCCAGAGGAGGATACTCTACTTTTTACACCTACTGTGAGAAAATAATAGCCATAGTACGAAAAACAAAGTATTTATAAAATAAACAAACAGTAAGAATACCATATTTAGAACTAGTTAGTTATATGCACTTACATATTAATTGAAGTTAATGGTAACATTTGAGACATTAGTCAAGTTGTGCAAAGATAAAGTTAAGTTTTTATTTGGTACGTTTATAGATGTTGATGTGGAATTTATTTGAGTATTGCTCGTCAATGCTTCAGAATCATGTATTTGCAGAGGAGCATTTTGGGTGGCGAAAGTTGGTGAAGGTGGTGCATGAGGCTCAGGGAAAGATGGAATGTGATGGTGTGATGTTGAAGGTTGTGGTGAAAAAGAATCAGATGACGTTTTTAAAGTGATGCTGTTAACAATTTGACAGCTTATTTTACTTTTGTTTTGTACAGAATTTTCAATGTAGCCCTCCGCTAATGTATGCGATTTCCAGCCACCATGGCGTTTTATTTGGGTTATATCTGCTCCCGCATCCGACAACAGTGTAGCCGACGTTCGACGAAAACAATGACCCGTATAGAGCTCGATATTTGGTAATCCTAAGTATTTGGCAATTTCCTTCGGCATGGCACTTATTTTGTTCTTCCCAATCACTTGACGGGTGCATTTTCCACTACTGAACGCTACAAAAAATCGGTTAGTGTTTATGTTAGGAGGCCGCAGAGCTTGATACTTTTCCACAACCTTTACATATGCTCCGCGGATGGCAAATGACCTTTCCCTTTTGGTTTTAGTGTCTGGCAACTTAATCAATAACAACTCTTCTGAGTGTTTTTCTATATCTTGGACCTTCATGTTTACCATTTCATTTCATTTGACAACGACAAGCCCCATTCACTCCAATAATTAAAGTCACCTGTAACAAAAATAAAAATAAATTT
This sequence comes from Orthosia cruda, assembly GCA_964057195.1. Taxonomy (NCBI): domain Eukaryota; kingdom Metazoa; phylum Arthropoda; class Insecta; order Lepidoptera; family Noctuidae; genus Orthosia; species Orthosia cruda. Next base: position 39,502,191 of record OZ059830.1, read on the forward strand.
TACTAACAACATACGTAAATTCAGTAAGTATACATAAGCGTTCTTGTTGCTATTTGCTACCATGCTGTATTTTATTTAGTTAAAAATAAAATGATATACTTACTTTTACGGCAAGATAACTATGATCAGGAGCTTTATTTAAAAAAGTTTTAACATTCAAAGGTGTGAAAACTTTCGATTTCTTTGATTGGTGACTTTCCGATTTCCTCTTTAGAAATGCTAATAGCTTAGCGTATGTCTTGATGTCTATATTGTGTTTCATGCTTATTGTTGACCTAAGCATTGAATAAGTACACCATAGGCTACTTGACTTCTGAGTACAAGATAAATGCTGAAAATACACTAATAGAACTGGTTCCGAAATGGACTTGACGCCTTTCGTACGAAATTGTCGTAGGCTTTTATATAAGTTTCCTTTGACTTTTCCGGCAGTAAATCATTGGAAATATTATTAGCTTCGGTTGTAATGAATTCAGGAGTACAATCACTTTCATCACTCGACATTTTATAATACTTTGTTGATAAATTTAAAGTTTAAATGCCAAAAGTTCGCGCCTTTATTGCGTCTACCAATAAGTAGCCAAGACACGTACAATACGATTTTCAAAAAAAAAAGTCTCTTCTACGGTTTTGTCGTGTGTGTCTATTGATATCACTCTCATGGAAGTGGCGTTTGTGTAAACTAAGCTTTATACAGGGCTGGTAGAATGGTTTTGGATAATTGGCTGTATGCATTTTGAATTTAGAACGTCATTGGAGACGCTCGTGAAAATAGAGTATTTTTGATAAAATGTGATAAATCGACTGTAGTACAGAAAGGTTTTATTATTTATTTATTTAATCACAAAATCCACAGCAATCTTTGCGCAGTTTACTTAAAATAAATTAACTAATGTTACAGCCAATTACTATTACGGTATTACGGCGCGGTACGGTATTTGTTATTATTAATGCCAGTTTTAATGTTATTCCATTCCTTTTAAAAAATGGTTCGTAGTTATCTAATTATTCTTACAATATTATGTCTTCGAAAACATGGCAACGATATGAAGAAGCAGTCGTTATGATTTTGTAGGAAATCGAAAATATCATCCACGTGTAGTAAGGGTATCGAGAATAGCTTTCCTCTTTCTGGCACCAAAGGGTGTTTGTTAGTATTATACTGCCAATTTAGCTGAGCATGTGAGATTCCAAATTCAAATCACATTATTGACCAGCGGGTCATAATGAAATCCAGTACAACATTATTGACCGGCTGTGCCCCCGGCCACTAATGACTCACTTTAGGTTAAGGTTGCTTGACATATAATTTGACATTTTCGAGCAGGTGGTGTGTAAATAAATAAATTATCCTGCAGTAGCGACTTTGGACTTAAAACTTGTTAACAGGGTCACCCACATACATACGATAAAATAAATGATAAAAAGACAATAATACATATAAATATATTCAGAAAGCATTAATTTATGAATAGGTACTCCCAATAGTAAAAAACCGGCCAAGAGTGAGTCGGAACCGCGAACGATGGGCTCCGTACCATTATCGCAAAAAACGGCAAAATAATCATGTTTGTTGCATGGGAGCCCCATTTAAATATTTATTTTATTTTGTTTTTAGTATTTGTTGTTATAGCGGCAACAGAAATACATCATCTGTGAAAATTTCAACTGTCTAGCTATCACGGTTCATGAGATACAGCCTGGTGGTAATAGGGTCCCGTTTTTACCCTTTGGGTAAGGAAATCTAAAAAAAAACCATTTTGATAATTTGCCATTTAGAGAATTAGATATTCAGAGAATTAGGCTTTTAGAGTATTTGGCGACGGGACAACGCGACAACGCTATTCTTTATAGATATAGTTCCAAAAATTTGTTAAAAATAGGTTAGACAGAAACCATTTCCATAAAACTCATTATCGTATTGTCGTCTGTCTGCGAAAGCCTTAAGTTCTGACGTAACAGCCCTTACACCTAAATTTTATCATACCTACGTATAATAGTCGCAAGGTCGCACAGAAATAACGGACCGGTTGCTTGCGAAAGCCAGTGGTCTTCGTTTATAAAAATTAAATTGCTCAAGTTTAAGCAGCGTTCGAATGGTGTAATGAATAGCTAAATGTATGCGGCTACCGGTGAATTGAAATAGAGACAGGCTGGTAACAGTGAATAGTAGTGTTGTGGTCTTGTAGAACTTAAAATATTAGCGTGTGTAATGCATGGTTTTTGAGGTTGTCAGGTACAGTGTTAATAGCTTTTTATTGGATGAGGATATCAGTTTGACAAAGTTTTAATTTGATTGAGTTTACAAAATGAATGTGGAACCTGATCTTTTAATGAATATTTTGATTACTGAATGCAAATAATTGTGTGAGGAAGGATGGACTGATGGGAAACGATACCTATTGAAATAAAAGGGAGTCGGTATTAATGTGACGGTTGTCAGGATGGAATCGAAGGAGCAATCGTATTGTAACGACTACAAATAACATGAAACAAGGGCAGGGCACATGATGATGTTCAAGTTAAGTCCAAGCAAAAGGAAGCTGATCAAGAAATTAAGAAAATGTCGTGTTGAAAGATTTGAGTATGGATGGCTTTAAGAGTAGGGAAATATCAATGAAACAATGGATGGACTGTGTGAAAGATGATTTATTATGGTTTTGAGAAATCAAATTCCTACAAAATTAAAAAGCAAGTATTTTTCGAAAGAGGCACCAGTCTTAAAAAATCTACCCTATTAGTAATTTTTACTCCGACTAACGCGATTTTTTAGGACATAATAATTAAATATTTTGCGAAATATTCATAGAAAATCAAAGATTTTTTTCATATGATATTCGTGCGTGATCAGAAATGATGATATCCGCAGGAGAACCAAAGTTACCGACATAGCCCGAAGAATTGCCAAACTTAAGTGGCAGTGGGCAGGGCACATTGCTCGCAGAACGGATGGCCGATGGGGCCGAAAAGTTCTGGAATGGCGACCGCGAACCGGAAGACGATACGTTGGAAGGCCTCCCACTAGGTGGACTGATGACCTGGTTAAGGTTGCGGGAAGGCGCTGGATGCGAGACGCACGGGATCGGTCAATGTGGCGACGCCTGGGGGAGGCCTATGTCCAACAGTGGACGTCTTTCGGCTGAAATGATGATGATGATGATTCGTGTTAGAATTCTTTATTATAGTTTAAATATAAATGGTATAAATTATAAAAACACGCCTGAATGTATGTTCTAACGTTATAGAACTGATGTTGATTGTGTTCCGTTAGAATAAAATACATTAAATGGATCGAAAAGGAGTTACTGATAAGATGATAACTACTTGAGAAGTATGAAAGAAGAAGGCAAATAGCGCCAAACCCAAATAATTAAGGATTAGGAAAAATAAAGTTCGTCTCTTTAAATATGAATTCAGAAATGCAAAGTTCCAAGATATCGAAAAAATAACACTATCAAGAAAATAAACTCCGCATACTTCACAAACCTGAGCATCAAATCACTATTTATAGAATGATTGTATACTAACCATAAAAAAAAAAATAGTTTGTAAAAAAGCTTTAACTAGAAATTTACCTTTTTGAAAAGCTTTTAAAAATTGAATATCGGAGAGACGAGTTTCTTTTTTTATGGCTTTTTGCACTTAAGACATCCTTAAAGCGTACCTTTCGTGTATCTAAGTAATGGAGGACATAAGTAGTTCGTCTTCAGTATTGTGATTTGAATTTAAACTTTTTTATTTACGGGCATTGGTCTTTACACGTCCTTCAGACATACTTACCAACGTACCTAAGTAAAATACCTAAGTAGTTCTTCTTCAATTGGTGGAGGATCAAAATTATTATAAAATTATACGAAGTTAAATAATAGCTTTGAGAAGGTCACTTGTCTACGATTAAATATTCATTTAATGTGTATGCTTAGTAGTTCTAACCATATTTTATTTATTAAGTTTAATATTATATATTTTCTTATAAAACTTAAAATTTGTCTTTTTTAATATATTTTAATAAAAAGGTGCTAGAGTTAATTGGAATATTATGAGTAAACTATGCGAATTATTTTCTTATTAATTCTTGTCTTCTAATTAGTTATCTAGCTAGGTTATGACAAACTCGTAAATGTTTTCAGTAGAAACAGTTCGTAATAAGACATTCTATTGTTTTATTTTTCTTCATACTCAAGGAATAGAAAACCAGTTTCAAGACTTAAGCACATAAAGTATGTAAGAGAAGAATGGATTCGCGTGTTACTATGGTTTTAATAATATAATTATAGTTAACTGCAAGCCTATAGTACCTACTGTTAAGTATGTTATGAACTTGAAATTAAACTGTCACGTTTGGTTGGTCCATCCATAGGTACATTAGGTTTTTTTCATTGCATGACCATTATGCTATGAATATTTTTTGAAATTTAGAGTAGCGAGCGAATCGTTTCCGTTTATATGTCCAGTTCTATGGCTAACAAGAGAATTTCGATTATAATAAATGCGATAAATGTTAGAAAAAAAAAAAATGTTTACGTTTAAAATTAACATTTATACTGTAACAATGCAAATTAAACGTACCTACATAAATACCACTCATTATTGCGGATCGTGCATCATCAAATATCATTAATCTTTATATGCATGCGAATCACGAACGTATGTTTATATGCATCAATATTAATTACTTGACTATGAAAAAAACTTAATGATTATTTTCCCTCGTTATTAGCAAAGATCTAGGAGATTTAGGTCAGTAGTAGTATCCGGCGAGAACATGAGAAATTGCTTTTGCAAGAACGGGTCGTTTGCCAATACGTTCAGAAATGTGCCTACTAGACACACCAACATACCGTGGAAGATTTTACTGGCACTCTAGGGGAATGGGAATTGATTTAGTGCATCACACTGTGTACCTATATAAAGGTAATCGTATTTTGTTTGTAACGTGCCGTTTTGTGATGGCGTTGGAAAAAAACATATATATTCGTAACACAGTCGCCGAGAAGAAAACAAGAACTGATTTTATAAGATTTTAAATCACTGATTTCTTAGGTGTTAATAGAAATAAATGCTTATAAAGAAGTACTTACTAAAGTGTCAAGTAGTGAAAGTAAACCGCTGACTAGCGGACTGCAACGAACTAACACGATTACAAATCACAAACATTCACGAACTCAGCGTAAACTAAACCCGAACATCTTTCGGCTTGCCGAACTCGAACCCGAACAAGACGAAGTGTCACTATTCTTTCTCGAAAGTACATTTTTCCGTACACTTTTTTCTCGAAATAATCGGTCCAGAACTTGTCTGATGGTTGAATGTTTTCTGTCAAACGGATTTGGGTACATGGTCGGGTCGTGCGTTCACCACGGCTGGTCTTTCGTTATTGTCGGTGAGTGCAGTTGCTGTAGTGGGGACCATTTTGCAAGCTTTAGAGGTCAAGTTCAAAGACACCGTGTTATCTTGACTAAGTGTTATGAATTTTTTATTGGCTGTTGAAGAGATGGCTTTTAGAAACCAATGCTCAATTTTTTTAATGAAATTATTGCGCTGCTCTGCTGTGCTGTGAGATGTCTTAATTCATGTCTTGTGTGAAGTTTTGTGTTGACGACCGAAAGTTTGATGTATTATTGAGTGGTTGGAGAGTCAGTACGTACAAAATTATGAATTAATTACTGGGGTTAGGTTGAAACGGACTGTGATTTGTACCCGGTAAATGGTAGGTAATTTAACTGGTTCGCTGCAGCTGAATAGATTTAAGACGACATAATTATAATTACGTATCTGTCTTACCGTTCGAGAAAAATAGTGGTGATGTTATTAGTATACCCGTAGTCCAAAATCATGAGTAATATGGATATATAGGCGTCAAACACATTTGTAGGAATCAATTTGAATTTCAATTTGTGTTGCGCCGACCTCAAGTAACATGGGATAAGGGCAGGAAGATGATGAACTTCTAATAGAGATGGATAAGGCCTAATAATCGTACCTAACTAAATTCATGAATGAACAAGAAAAACATGACTTACTGCCTATAATGTGTCCAAAAATAGGAAAGTAAGAACATAACAGTTAACCAAGAAAATGGGATAGAGTCAAGGTCACAAAAATTACGACAGTTTTCGGTCGTTGAACTATTACTACATCTAACTGTTATTACACTTGTATGAACTGATAAATTGGACCATACGAACATGTGATACAGATATCACTAGATTCTTTCTCCAGCATGTTGTGATTTTCACAATGTGTTTTGATACCGTTAAATCTGAGGTTTATCTTAAGAACTGTTCGGTGCTCTATTCAGTCGATTTCTACTTTCAAACTGTATTTTTCATGGCTGTATGATTTTGTTGTTAGCAAAATTTGTGAGACGGTAGACAGTGTTTTAAGTAACATAAGTATAATATATAGTAACTGTTTGAGTCACATTTATAACCTCCTCCTTTTTTGAAGTCGGTTATAAATGTGACTCAAACAGCGTGCATTTTAATTAATTAGTTTTCGTTAACAAAAGAAGATGTTACAAAGAGTCCTTTTTAATTTTGAAATGTAATTAGTATTGCAAACATCGAGGTCGACACCCCGGCAGATCGCCTTATATGTATGACTTGCTCTTATTAAATATGAATTTCGTCTGAAATTCGTTCCTACCACAGGAGTATGCAATAGACAGGGATTGCGCCGAAAAGTAGAAGGAATCCGCTGTCCAATATTGCTTAGCAGTTCGGTTGAACGATTACCAATTCTAAATAAAAACGTCAAGCCTGCAATTCTTGTATGTTCAGAAAGAAGAAGTATGAATAGAATCTAGATGATTGAACGTAATGAAGCAAAAGGAGTATGTAAGGATCATAGCTGGAGTTAATGTACGTATATTTGTGAGGCTTGTTGTCTTGGCATGAGAGATGCTAAGGTCTTACTATCACATGCTGTTGGTATCTCAAATAAATAAATAAAAAATAAAACCAGTAAACACTGCTTGTTAGTGGGTTATTAAAAACATAACTCGCGACATTTTTATTTTCTGCTGTCTTTCAGATGAACTACCTCAATATTATCAACCGCTTTGCCCACGGAACGCCCACGCTTTTACTTAAGTTAAATATATTAAGTTATTGCTTGCAGGATAAACTGCGGTCTGCGGTAGCTTATGAAACTTCGTTATTAGGACTTAGAAGATTCACGGATAACTTATAACTATTTATAAGAAACAATTGCATATCGTTTCAGAAGAATATTTGTACAACTTTTGGTCTATGTTGTCAAATGTTCAAGCGGCATGTTGTTGCTTGTTGTTATATACTCCAATTTAATGCAATTTTTTTTTATTTCTGTTAAATAAACATAGTTCCTTATATATTGTTACCGACCTCCGACTTTGGATATACCAGCTTGACTTAATTCTACAATACGTATAGTTCATCTTTTATTTTGAATGTTAATCTTCTAATTTACTCATAATAAGTATTCTGAATGATTAAAACCTCTTAGGACAACATCCGCTTGTCATCTTTCGGTGTATCAAATAAATAGTAAAGTTAATTATTACGCAAGATTCTATGATAAATATTACTGGCAATATTTGTTATTTAATATTAGTTATTTTATTAAGTAATTCAATTTGATTATAACATTAATATAAGTTTATTGGAATAATATATAAAGCGGATGTGTTAGGCAGTTTGAATTGTTGGCGGCGACCGCCATTGTTGATACTACGAATTGTAAGGCGAACGCTTGTCAGATTGTTATTTTGAAAATAGCTGAGAATAAACACTTTAAACCCGACCCCAAAAAAGTAGGTGGGTTAAAAAAAAACTATAGTTTAACAATAAAAAATAAAACTGTCTCAATAAGTCGTGTCCTATTAATATTAAAAATTAAGTCCACGTGATCGTGACCCCTGAAACTTCCTGGTAGATATTAAGATCCCACTATTATAATGACCTGAAATTCCTTTAGTAATGAACACGAATACCAACGTTAACCACAAGCTGACTATTAATTGCTCGGTCACGTGCGACCTGTTTGAACTCATTTTAGGTAAAATGGTGAAGAAAGGTCCCGTATGGGTGTGTGTTGGAAGATATTTTCAAATATTTTGAGTGGTTAACGAAGCTTATCGGAGATGCTCAACTGGGGTGAACGGAGTGGAGACGGTCGGGTTTGTGAACTCTGTGTTTTGAATGTTCTAATTTTTCTATTTTTGTCGTATGGATAAAAATTAACCAACAATTTGGATGCTTTTAGCTTAAATATTGCGTTTTTACAGGTTGTCCTTTATATAAGTATTACTGCCTTTTAAAAGCTAGAATTTATCCTTAGCCACTTTGAACCAGCGTAGGTCTTGTCCTATTGGTCATTTTTTTTCTATAGGTACTACATAACACGTAGATACCTACATAATAATTATTTTCAGTTCAAAATTGCTAACATGACAAGTGACACGCATTATAATTTAAAAGAGTTTAGAGTTGGAAATCACTACACTCTGATTTTTTATTTCGTAGACTATACAGGCATTTGGGGGTTTGTCACTTTATCGTTGCATAAAAATAGTGACGTATCCTGACTATCCTGAATGATCGAAGGTTGATCGAAAATCGAAAAGGTAGTTACATGGCAAAAAATTGCATTTCTTAAGAAACTGGCGGCCCTTATTTAGTTTCTACTCATTTATGTCAGACTTGATTTTATCGATCGCATTTATTTTATTGTTGATTTCATATTTAACACAATTAGAGTAAATTTTATGTACTATGTGTACGAATACTGTTATATTTAAATATATTACGTTTTTATTCATAAAACATTTATTTACAGCAATTAGTAAAATTAAACTGAGGAGTCATGTCACATCGATTCGATGAATCACTTATGATTGGGCCTGCAACACTATGCTCCGCGCTTGCAACATTTAAAAAAAATAAGGTCATTGGCAGCTGTCAGTTTGGTCTATGACATTAAAAATCACAGTATAGATAAATATTTATTGTGATAGAAAAAACCATGGATATACGGGTTCAATAATGTCTCTAAGGTAACTGCTAATTGTATTGAATATCGTCGATCACGGTTTCTTATTTTTCCGGTCCATGAGATAGCTTGGAACTGGGTTTGACTCAAACTGAGTTGAAACGCGAAAACATACTTGGTGACAGCTGTGGCAACATTAACAGATAATGCGGTTGCAGACATCCGACTGAATTTCCTATGTCATAATTCGAGGTATGACTCTCGCCTATTTCCTGCTCCAATATTGGAACAATTTAAAAGATATTCCTTAAATTGAAAAAGAAAGATATATACTGTGCCCCTATGTTTCCTTTCCATTATTGATTTCCTAATCAATACTTAGTCTATGGGTGACACCGAACACCAGCGGAACGGGACACGCTACACGAATATGCTATGCGAATTGTTTGGTTTATCATCGCACGCATGGCAAAGAACCTGCGAAAATACATTAGGCACATTTAAAAATTACGTCTATTAGTGTCTTCTAAATCTGTCTCGGCCCAGTTCTTTGATCCGTAGTTAACTCAAACAATGGTTAAATATGCTAGGAAATGGTCAAATAATTAACTGTCTAACTTATTTGACAATTTGTGAGGCTGTAGAAAATCGTTAGGATCACCGATCTTCTACCGAATCGGGTATCTACCCGTACTATTGTTTTATAAGCGGAAGGTGATGCGTAAGGATGAAATAATGATGCAAGTATAGATGAAGAAATGAAGAATATTATTAAACAGTTAGAAAGTTATATTTAAATTAAATAACATGTACACTTGAAATAACAGATAATAGTATAGCGCGGCGCGATCCGAATGGTGCGGTAGGCGAGCGAATGACGACTGTCGGTCCGCGGCCCGGCTCGTCCGCCGGTAGAAGTACATGTTAGCGCACGGTCACTCAGTGCAAACTATCGTGTGCGGCCCAAGATTCATGAGCGGAGCGATTCCGCTCTAAAATGTAAGGTGGTGGTCCAATAATATATTTATTGTTCCGCCACATATTCCCCCCGGCCAGACCGTAACTACGGTCGATAAAAATCGGGGAATCGTACTCGTCGTCCGCTTCTTGTCCTCTTCACTGTGTCTGTTGTTGCTGGTGTTGTAATGGCTGTTGGAGCAGCCGTTGGTGTTGACCTGACTTCTGGTTGCTTTTCCTCTTCTTTCAAAATGTAGGCGGGTTTTAATCTGTCAACAGAGACGTTAGTTGTTTTTCCTTTTACCTCTATTGTGTAATACTTGGGATGCCTTTGTATCACTTTGTAGGGACCGGCATAAGGTTGTTCTAGTGAGCTTCGGACGTAGTCTCGGCGTAGAAAGACGTGTGTAGAAGAGTGCAGGTCTCGAGGTATGTAGAAGGGAGAAGTTGTATGCCAGGAGGTCGGCCTGGGAGTGAGTTTGGCCATGTGTGCACGAAGACGTGTTGCGTATTGTGTGACATCGGCTGCGGTGTAATCTGTAGCAGACAGAAACTGGCCTGGTAAATGGAGGGCTTCACCATACACGAGCTCAGCAGGCGTGGCTTGGACGTCTTCTTTCCAAGAGTTACGCATGCCGAGTAGCACCAGCGGTAGAACTTCTGTCCACTGCGAAGAAGTGTGACACATGATGGCTGCCTTGAGCTGCCGGTGTAGCCTCTCAACGATGCCGTTCGCAGCAGGGTGGTAGGCGGTGGTGCGGAAGTGGTGTGCACCGACCAAGGTAGTGAGGGCCTTGAACAGGTGGCTCTCAAACTGGCGACCACGGTCTGTAGTCACCCTTGCCGGACAGCCGAATCTAGCTATCCAGCCGGACACCAAGGCAGCTGCGCAGGTTTCCGCGGTTATGTCCTTCAGCGGGTACGCCTCAGGCCACCGAGTAAATCGGTCGATGACAGTTAGGCAGTACCTGTAATCACAAGAAATGGTTAAGGGCCCTACGATGTCGAGGTGTACGTGGGTAAATCTAGAAGACGGAGTAAGGAAAGAGGAAAGAGGAGTAACGGTATGGCGGGTAATTTTACTTGCTTGGCATTGCAAGCATTGTCTGGCCCACTCTCTACAGTTCTTGCGGATCCCCGGCCACACATAGTTTTGTGTCACCAGTCGCACTGTAGCAGAACATCCTGGATGATGTATGTTGTGCAACGATTGAAAGACTTGCTTTCTCAGTTGTGGTGTCACATATGGGCGTGGCATTGGCATTGAAGTATCGCATAAAATGTGTGCGTTACCCGTCAGTGTAGCGACCTTTTCCAGCTTGAGTGAAGAGCCGTTTCGAATCAGGTCTTGCAGTTCTGGATCTGTTTCCTGAAATTTTGCAAGATCCTCAAAGTTTATTGCCGCTGACACCTCTTCAACCCGTGACAATGCATCAGCGACGACATTTTCTCTGCCAGGTATGTATCGAATGTCAGTAGTAAATTGCCCTATGTAATCTAGGTACCTGAATTGTCTTGGCGAATGGCTGTCTCTGTTGGTTTTGAAGGCGAACACCAGTGGTTTGTGGTCGGTGAAGATGGCAAAGTTCCTAGCCTCGACCATATGCCGAAAGTATTTTACTGCTTCATATGCCGCTAACAATTCGCGGTCGTATGGGCTGTATTTCTTTTGAGCACCACTAAGTCCGTGTGAGTAAAATGCTAGAGGTTCCCAGTCGTCTCCTTTTCGCTGTTGAAGCACAGCGCCAATAGCGGTATCAGACGCATCAGTGACTATTGTCAATTCAGCGGATGGATCTGGATGTGCGAGAAGAGTTGCTTTGCACAATGAAGTCTTAATGTCTTCGAAAGCCTTTAGGAGTTCAGGAGTCATGTCGACTGGATGTGCTCCTTTAACTTTGGGGCCAGCAAGGACAGCATTTAATGGGGCTTGGAGATTAGCTGCATCTGGGACAAATCGGCGATAAAAATTTATCATACCCAAGAATCTTCGAAGGTCCTTGACTGTCTTAGGGGCTGGATACTCCTGGATTGCCTGAATCTTGGTCTCGAGAGGTTTTGTCCCTGCGGCTGACACACTGTATCCCAGAAAAGTTACCTCTGAGTGTCCGATGTTACACTTCGCTGTGTTTACTACTATACCGTAGTCTTTCAAACGGTCGAACAGTTGGCGTAAATGCTGTTTGTGCTGGTTAGCAGTTTGCGAAAATACGAGAATGTCATCGATATACCCGTAGCAGAAGTCCAAACCCAGCAGAACTTCGTCGATGAACCTCTGGAAAGTCTGAGCAGCATTCCTCAAACCAAAGGTCATGTAGGGGAACTCATAGAGGCCAAACGGTGTAGTAATGGCAGTCTTTGGAATGTCGTCTGGGTTGATGGCTATTTGGTTGTATGCCTTGACCAGATCTATGGTGGAAAATACTGCGCACCCTGATAGCTGGTAGGAGAAATCATGGATGTGGCGGATGGGGTACCTGTCTGGTATAGTCCTTGCATTTAGTGCTCTGTAGTCGCCGCATGGTCTCCATCCGTCGTCCTTCTTCCTAACCAGGTGAAGTGGAGCAGACCAGGCACTCTCCGATCGTCTGGCCACGCCACTCGCTAGCATGTCTTCAAACTCCTTCTTAGCAACTAGAGTTCGAGCAGGATCAAGGCGTCGTGGTTTACTTGCTACTGGTGGACCTGGAGTAGTCCTTATGTGGTGCAACGTATTATGCTTACCTGGTGAATGTGTACCTGGTGGTCGTGTAATTTCCGGATACTCGCGTAGAATTTCGTGGTAGTCTGTGTCACCAACTACTGCCTTCACGGATGCAATATTGTCCGTTGACTTGCAATGAGCTCCTGGTACTGAGAGTGTCGTAACGTTGTCGATCAAGCGGTGGTTTCTGCAGTCTACGAGTAAGTTGTAGAAACTAAGAAAGTCGACTCCTATGATAGGTCGTGACACGTCTGCTACTGTGAATCTCCAGGTGTAGTTTCTCCTGAGGCCTAGGTCAAGTCGCAGCTGTGTTGGTCCGTACGTGTGTATCACAGTATTATTGGCAGCGACTAATTCATATTTTGATTGTTTGACAGGCGTCTTTACTGCCGACCGAGGGAAAACACACAAGTCTGAGCCAGTGTCCACAAGGAACTGCATTTTCGTAGTCCGGTCAGTAATGAACAAACGGCCTGTTGAAGTAGGGCAGTCATTAGCCGCTACTTGCGACCGCCCTGTGAGTTTTCCGACGTAAACGTACAAGGTTGCCTACACTTGTTCGCTTTGTTCCCATAGGTGTAGTGGTAGTAGCAATGCGGGTGATTCAGTGGTGGCTGCTGGGGTCACCAATGTAGAAAATCGTTAGGATCACCGATCTTCTACCGAATCGGGTATCTACCCGTACTATTGTTTTATAAGCGGAAGGTGAAGCGTAAGGATGAAATAATGATGCAAGTATAGATGAAGAAATGAAGAATATTATTAAACAGTTAGAAAGTTATATTTAAATTAAATAACATGTACACTTGAAATAACAGATAATAGTATAGCGCGGCGCGATCCGAATGGTGCGGTAGGCGAGCGAATGACGACTGTCGGTCCGCGGCCCGGCTCGTCCGCCGGTAGAAGTACATGTTAGCGCACGGTCACTCAGTGCAAACTATCGTGTGCGGCCCAAGATTCATGAGCGGAGCGATTCCGCTCTAAAATGTAAGGTGGTGGTCCAATAATATATTTATTGTTCCGCCACAAGGCTTTATGAAAAAAATTAAAATCCCGACACGATATTTTGCGCAATTATCCCGATTCAAACTATAAAACACCCATATATTTTGAACGACTGCACTGATTTTCATCAAACATAGCCAAGAATAATTTAGATAATGTCACCTTTCAAATCGGGTAATCCGTTTAGGAGCTATGATGCCAGAGACAGATACACAAATACACATGTTTAACTTATAACACCCCTCTTTTTCCGTCGGGGGTTAAAAGGGCATTTCACCGAAATTTGAAACCATTGGTCAATATGTTGCATATTTAATCATTTGTTAACTGGTTCAGGACCAAATTTTTGACGTGATCGCACAACGGAAAATGTGTCACAGTGGAAAATAAACGTAGCACAATATAATTATTAAGTGTGTAAACAGTTGTAAGATTTTAGGTAGGTAAGTGGATATTCTATTTTCCAGTGTGACACATTTTCCGATGTGCGATTACGTCAAATATTTGGTCCTGACCCAACTACGTATAAAAAAACTGGGCCTTAATAATAATTTATATTAATAATTTATAATTATCTAGCCATGGGGGTAGTGTGAAGATGCTGATATAATACTAGGATTAGCAGCCAGACTACTATTGTCCTTTGATTATGACTATCCTTTGAAGTACTCATTTGTATAGCTTGTTTACTCTCTCCCTAATTGTAAGGTTTGTAGGTATATACTGGCTTATTTTCGGTGTTAAGATAAAGTTGTCAAATCTAAGTTTCTTGTAGGTGACTTCTAAATTAAAAGTTTGAAGCTAAGTCACTTTTATCTAAACAAATTATAGCCTCAAATTATTTGTTAATTTAAACTATTCTGAATATCTGTCTAACTTTGGCGTAGGTACTTTAACACGTTCTTTATTCCAAATGTTTATCTCAGAATCCAACCCTTACTGTTTATTCGTGATTCTGAGTATATCTGTTTTGTTTCTATTTATGTAAGAGTTTCATTGCAATATAGACGTTAGCTACCAAAATATCTTTCTCAAGTTTACGTGGTAGTGCAGTATGCATGGGCATTTCTACACGCAAAAGTGAAAAAATAGAAAAGATTCTCAGTCTTCTCTTCGTGTATTATTCTGTATATTATCAGCTGGTATTCGGTTTTATTTTAACATTGAGGTATTTCTGACTATTGAATATTAATGGATTTAAAGAAAATATGACTACGCTGCTTTGCCGTGAAAGGGTTGTACTTTCACGGCAAAGCAGCGTAGTCATATTTTCTTCGCAGTGGAGCGGCGCAGTAACCTTTTTTCGGCATAATAGCGTCGTAACTTCTAAGCTGCGTCAACGCTACTCTAACGCCTACGCTAGACCTATGGTTGGAGCATGCACAAAACACCTTTGTATCGTATTAACAAATCAATCATTCAATCAAACGAATCAATCAATCGTATTATCAAGATCTAAATGTTCTTTTACTTGAAATCAATCGATCTAACGCAGACTCAATAGAAGCAAATATGATAACTTATACACATGAGGATGAAGATAACCTGGCTCGACAATTTGTTGACCAAGATAAAGAAAACTTTTTCAAATTGAGTACTATGACACGGTTACATCTCAGGAAGTAAATAAAGAGAAGATAACAAAATTTTTTCGTCACTAATAATATCTGTGTTATGCATCAGAATATTGCCGGTTTATTAAACAAATCCAACATGGTCACATTGTGTTTGGATGAGTTATCAGAAAAAGGATTAAATGTAGATGTATTGTGCATAACAGAACACTTCATTAGGTAGGATATGAATCTTATGTAACTATACCAAACTTTCAACTAACTATTTTAAGTAAAAACAGTAACATAATTAAAAAGAAAACGAATATGCAACCGAATTTAGGACCTTCTCCTTTTTGAATTCGGTTAAAAATGTGACTCTAACAGCGCGAATTTTAGTTAATTAGTTTACGTTATCAAAGAAGAGATTACAAAGAGTCTTTTTATTTTTGATATGCGAGTATAGAAAACATGGATATCGACGTCCCGGCAGATCACATTATTTGTTTGACTCGCTCATATTAAATAGGAATTTCGTTCCAACCACAGGAGTGTGCAATAGACAGGGATTGCGCCGAAAAGTAGAAGGAATCCGCAGTCCAATTTTGTTCAGCAATTCGGGTAGCTCGGTTAAACTATTAGCGATTCTAAATAAAAACGCCGAGTCTGCAATTGTTCTAAAATCAGAAAGAGGAAGTAGATGGAACCTTTTAGAGCAAAGGAGATAAGTGGGAGAATAAGTTTTAGACCGGAATTGAATATACCTCAAAAAAATTATCTGTATGCCTTCCAATCGATTCTTGTATATGTTGTAATTGGGATTCCAGACTTGAAATGGCTGCTAACAAAAATACAGTAATTTTTTTTTAATGGTTTTGATGCTCCTGATCTCAGACGAGACTCTCAAAATGAACCCTAGTGATTTTTTAATGATTTGATCTACGTGTTGATTAAATAATATTTTTTAATCAAATACAACTTTCAAGTCTTTGACTATTCTTACTCTAGCTAGGGATTTAGCATAAGAGTAGGTAGTAAACATCAAAAAAATGTCAAAGACAGCATAGCTATTTGATATTTAAAGAAAAAAATAAAGACTGACAGATTATAATAACGTTTTATTTATTTTACCCTCAAAACATGATCCTTGTAAAGAAATTTCGGTTTCGGTATCGGTTTCGGCTGAAACTGAGACGGTTGCCGATTGCCGAAATTCGTTTTCGGTTTCGGTCGTAAAAACCACTTTTTGTCGGACACTAGCGGCAACAGAAATACGTCATATTTAATGTGAAAATTGCAACTGCCTAGCTAGCGACAGGCGGACAGACAGACTGACGGACCGCGGAGTCTTAGTATTATAGGGTCCCGTTTTTACCCTTTGGGTACGGAATCCTAAAAAGTAAAGATCATGTCTAATAAATAAGCGCGAAATATAACTTGCAATCAGCTACAAACAAAGCGTTTTGGCGTTAGTTTTATAAAAGGCACCTTTCTATTGACAAAATTGATAGCGATATTTTATTAGAAATAAATTACAAAATTATGACTATCCTAAATGTCTTGGCTATTGTTCTATAATTAATGGTTCTGTCTACGTATACAGGACATTTTTTAGCGCCTTTTCCATAAACATAGCAATACTTTACTAATAGACATAACAAACCAAACAACTTTGTACAAGGAACTTAATTTTCAGCTACCGCTAAATTCTGCCGTGCCATTCATGAAAATACAGAGTCATTTTAATAACTATAAAAAAAATTATTATGATCTTTTCAAGAAACATAAGCTGTTTTTTTTGTGTAATCAGAAAAAAAATGGGTTTTAGTAAAAAAAAATATCAATATGATCGCTACGACCACACAGCCCCATGACCTTTACGTCAGTATTTTATTTTTTTTATTTTTTATTTGAGATGGGTTTGCTCTTGACTCTAGTCTAAGTCATAGGTGACAGAGACAGAGTCGACGATGGAGTGAGCTTACCCAGAAGGAGCCTGTTTACTCTAACTTTGAAGAGATTCGGGTTGAATGCGTTCGGAAACACAGACGCAGGTAGTGAGTTCCATTCATTCGCTGTGCGCATTATGAAGGATGTGTGGAAGCGCTTGGTGCGAATTGGTGGAATGGCAACAAGGTAAGGATGGTAACTTGCAGTGCGTCTAGATGTCCGATGGTAGAAGGGGGCTGGTGGGATGAGGTCGTGGAGTTCTTGAGCACACTCACCGAAATACAGTCTGTAGAAGACCGACAAGCAGGCAACCTTGCGGCGATGAGCCAAGCTGTGAAGCTTGGTATCCACTAGTTCAATGTCACCGATGGTGAGTATGATACATTAATACTGTTAGAAAAACAGGAGGTCCCTTAGTTTTTCTAACAGAGTAGAGGCCTATAAGATAGCAGGGTTCGCCCTTTTCGTAAGATAAAAAAATGTCAATGTCACACTCATCCCTGCATCATCTTATGCAAGGAAAGGGTTATGTATTTCGGTCGTGTCTTGTATGTTTGTAATATTATTTATTACCTCATATTTTGCAAACCAGTAGACGGATTTACATAATTAAGTCATCGTTGGATATGCCTTGACCGCCCAAGTGTTCTTAGATAGATGACGTAAAATAAAACAAACTCGACGGATTTTGGGCTCCATATTGTGGCGTTCTAAATTTTCTTCGCTCTCCTTCGAGTGGGGTATAAAAATGAAGCGTGTTTAGAGGTGAATACAAAAACCACCACCACCACTTATATGTTTAAGAGAACGTAATTCGTAAAAAAAAATATGATTTAAAAGTTATATTTGAAAAAAGTTAATGAAATCAAAAAACTTATTTTTTACTTTTGATTTTACTAACTTTATTTTCCGTCGGGTTAAACTGTTTTAAATAAATAAATAATAGTAAATATTGTTTGAGACCGAATTTTATATTTCATTATCTTTGAATATTTGTTGAATAAAGATTATCTGTTGCAAATATCTGACAACATTTTTTCAATAATTAATTTACCTAGACGCGCTTAATCTTTATTTTTAATTTTAATTTTCGTCAATTAGAAAATAATGTTTTTGAATCCTTTCATGGCAACAATCAAGCTTATTTACGGCGGTTTATTCTGAAATATTTCTATTTGAAAATTACTGAGCCCAACATTGGAGCCCAACAACAATTCAAATGATTCTGGGAAACAAATTATTTGGCATAACAAACTTTATAAATTATAACAAATCCAATTAATTCTGCGGCAATAACTTAAATTGTTTGCGTAGAGCCACCTGCATGACCCCATTTATAACAATAGAACTACTGAGAATCCTTTACAAAATCAGTACTAAAGATGACCTACCTTGATTTGACTTATGTAGAGGTAAAAAACAAACTAGTAATAGGACAGCAATACCGATCCGAAAATTGAAGAAATTTACTGTAAAAAGCAATAATGATATCTTTATAGCAATAATAGGCACATAACCTCTGAAGATGTCTTACAATAGTATGTTGTTAAGGCGACGGTGAATCCTTTGAAAATTGTCCTTCACTTGCCTCTGCTATTCATTGAAGGATCTGAGATGATTCATGTTTTCTTAAAGCCTTATTCAAGAGGAATAAAAGCTACGTGACACCTTTAGAAATAGTTTGTTAAGAGAAAAGGAATAGTAAGTACTCAAGGTTGTGGTATTCTGATTTACAAATCCAAATTTTTAGGAGTATTTATATTTTATAACACTATACAAACCATACCATTTATCTTTTGATATTGTATCAACTTATATGACTCACTTTTTGTATTCTCGCTGTTCGTAAGCATATTTTTAGTTATCTCTGATTGTTTTAATATCTACAACTTAAATTATATTGCTAATTTGTGAATTTTTGGAATATTTTTATACTGTGACATTTTCATCTGATATGACGATCTATTATATATTAGTCTATGATATGACGTCTGTCTGTCTATTTTATTTTCTTAAGAGCGCGGCGAAGCATGAATTGTCCATACAAACGTAATATTAAAATTATTTGTAATTTTAGCATATCTCCAACATATTATCATGATATTCGGATTGAGACAGTATTTATCTAGGTTCCTACGTCTTCTTTTTTATAAATTCTTACCTAAAATGAAGTTTTAGCGAATACCATTTTGTATATTTTTACAGCGTAAATGACATGTTTTCTTTTTGATATTTCTGTATTATAAAAAACAATATCTATAATAATGTTGTAGTAGGAACATAGCTCATATTATCAAATTACAAATAATCGAACAATTGTTTTAAAAAACATTAAGTTTTCATTTACAATTTTTCGTATTACGGAACACATCAAATTAATCACACATTTTCAATAGCTAGTACTGACAACTAACAATCGACAGAACAGTAGTACAAAAAGCAGTGAAACACACCCGAATCACACCCGAAGTGCCCCGAACAAACCCCGTACGAACGATACACAAAAACAACCATGAGCAGTGCGACCACGCACACATTGACATTTGCTTGACGCGACAGCAATACTAGCTATTGAAAATGTGTGATTAATTTGATGTGTTCCGTAATACCAAAAATTATGAATGAAAACTTTATGTTTTAAAAAAAAATTGTTCGATTATTTGTAATTTGATAATATGAGCTATGTTACTACTACGACATTATTATAGATATTGTATTTTATAATATAGAAATATCAAAAAGAAAACATGTCATTTACGCTGTAAAAATATACAAAACGGAATTCGCTAAAACTTAATTTTAGGTAAGAATTTAGAAAAAAAGAAGACGTAGGAACCTAGATAAATACTGTTTAAATCCGAATATCATCATAATATGGTGGAGATATGCTAAAATTACAAATAATTTTGGTATTACGTTTGTATGGACAATTCATGCTTCGCCGCACTCTTAAGCCATAGACATAACATAGGTACCATGGACTATCTAGACCTAGACCTTTCCTTAAACTAGTTGTACATTATTGTAAGGCCAGCGCAGACTGCCCCGCCTCTGTAAAGCCGTTTTTTATTCGTTCTGGTCTAGATTTTTGAATTTTAAATTTGGAAGGGATGGCAGAACGAATAAAAAAATGGGCGTCAGCTTTTCAGTTTTGAATCTGGACTGAACGCCGAAAGTCGGTTGACTACTTAATACTACGAAGTGTACGATCGTATCTGAAACTATTAACTCTTCAAACTATTGTACGAGTACATACGGCTTGTGTAATAATATCTGAAGTGCTCTAGTTTAATATATATATAAATATATAGTGTTATACTGTGTATAATGTGCCTTGCTTCCTACGTACCGTTTACTTGCGGCGTGTAACGCCACAGTCCGATCCCCGACACTCCTTGCTGCCTACCTACCACACGTGGTGTATTACAGCAGCAGACAGGTCCTCAGCAGCGCGCCGGTATTCTCGCTGAGGGCGCGCACGCCTTCCAGTAGTACGCGCAGGATGCGTGCGCTGAACTAGAGGGTCAAAATCTCACGGTAGCGCACCACCAGCCGTGCCATCGCACTGTGCCACGCCGTCCTGGAAGAACTGAAGAGTTCCTGTCCATCCTGCTGCCTGGTGAAATGCCTAACTCCAGCAACGTCGTGCGAAGCCGGCCCTTAGTTTTTATTATCTATATCCTTTTTTTTAGTTTGTTTAATTTATAATTTCTCTTAATTTTATTAACGTAGCTAACGTTAGCTCGACTGAGCTCTAACGTTACGCTACAAGGTCGAAAGAAAAATAAGTTATAGTGAAACTGGATACTGATGTAAAACTTAGAAGAGATTGAGGAAAAGAGCCTCTTTTATAGCAGGTTTCTTGATACATATAAACATAATGAGTAGGCTCGTATACTAAAAATAATGAATGGAAATAAGGTGCCATAGTTTCTAGCGGTGACATGACTTTATATGATTTTCAGTCTAATGTCTAAAATATGTCCGAAAAATGTACTAAATAATTTACACATAGATAGTAAAGCGCCTGCCTGGGTTCGAACCCACGACCTACAACTTGTAAAGCGGTCGTAACCACTGGGCCACCACTGCTGCTCTTTTCTTTTAGCCATCCACATTCACATTCAAAAGTTTCCTCACGTTTCAGTCGCTTCTTCAATAAAAATAACAAAAACCAAATCATCATAATTGTTATTCAAAATATGAAAGCACGCCTAACGTGTTATCGGCAGCAACGCGTATCGTATTGTGTACACACGCCAGTTGTGTGCCTTCTTATGTTGAAATATAATATATAGCCAAAGATCACATCATCACAAAAATCTGCTGGTATATTTTTGATCAAACTTAATTATTATGAATGATAATAGTATATTAGATTGTTGCAGGGTTGCCTAGAAAGAAATATCTAGCCGAAAGTACCTTAATTAAATCAATTGCAATTTATGTTTGATAAGTAATCCCAAATATATAAGTTTGTCAAGTGAATCCAACGTTATTTGAAAAAAAAGGAGTAGAAAAGCAAAAAGGGTTGACAGCTCTCAGTTAGCCGCAATCTTTGGGTTGCCAGTTTACCTGCTTAACTTAGTAACCAAGAAATGGCGGCTAACTGAGAGGTAGATAATGTTGCATCGATGCAGAAGAATAAAAATTAAAAAGAATTAAAAAGCGGCTAGGCAACCCTGCAGTAATCTATTTTACTATCAAGAATTTAAAAAATGTTTTATCAACAACCATATAACTGTAGATTTTTGCATTAGGGTCTGCTACAAATAGGCTCGTCATGTTCAACCGTCATGACGATTTTTTGCATATCTTCCATACCGCGTCTTTTATTCCAGCCTATAATGGTTGAGCGATCACTTACAAAAATAAGCATATTCCCTCTTATAATAAACTCTCGAAAGAACTTAATATTCACGAAAACATTTATATATATCTGTGCAACCGACTGTCATGATCAAAGAATAAAATTTATCACTTTGTAAATGGTGCAAAGTAAGAAAGAAAGATCTTTGCAAATCCGCGATATCCAGAGCTCTCATAATTTATTTGAACTTATTCAGATCTTGCTTTAGCCTCCGTTTAAGCGTTACCAAGTGTTGTATGGGTCTTTGAGATAAAAGTATTATGTTCATACTACTTTATAAAAAGTTGGTAGGGAATTGTATATTTTTAAAAATAAATACCAAATTGTTCCTCCTATGCAAATTTTGATGACCACCTCCAAATACTATTTCAGCTGAACTGGTCAGGCTTCTGTCTGCGCTAAAATGCTGACAAAGGTCTCTGAGTGACGAGCCAAACAAAACAAAGATTGCTACCACTTGCAAATATTCATCAACCATGTAAAAACTTCATGAAACGAGCGTGATATGTAAGGTAATAAAACTTCGTCGGTTGAAAGTTGGATATAATCTCGAAGTAAACATAAAGAACAAAGTTACGATTCTTCACTGGGTCCGTTGTTGTTATTACGTACCCATTTATGAAACCAGTATGGTGTTAACAATAGTTAAGCGAAAGCGGAATGTTTTTTTTTCTCAAACTCATAATATTTATTTCAACTGAAACATTAACTGTTTATAATTTTAAAATTGCAAGGAGACGACCAGTCAGAAAGAGCCTGCTAGTTGCATGTTAGAAAGCGCAGATCTCTATAGAGAAGAATGAGGAGAAAACTTTATGAAAACTCTTTTAAATTAAATATTATATCGTGAAGGATAAACAGGGTTCCTACCACTTTCTACAACTGGGACACAAATCTCGGTCTAATTTTCTTTACATGGTCACTGGTCAAAAGCTAAATAACCATTAGCCGGCTACTGCTGCCAGTTCTTTTTATCAACAATTTTAGTCCTATTGCTATAGTGGTTCAGCCACATAGCCTTCATGTTTTCATTTTTACAAGTATGGAACGGATAGCTTGAATAAATTGTGAAATGTAATTTATCCTCCCAAAGATTGTTACTAACATCCTATCTCAGTGTAAAACTATGATTGGCTATCCTCATCGCAAGGAACAAGGAATCATTCATTTTCACATAAAACACTTTTTTCACTTATCCTCAAAATGTATGTGAAAAATTCAAATAACCAAATTTTTGGTTTTTTATTTTTATCTTTTTGAATTTATTTTTCCCCGAAATTTGATGAAAACGTACCTACCTATTTAAGTCCCAAACCGATGTATTTTTTTATTTGAAATATTAATTTTTTCACCTTATTTAAGTATGAATAGAATCTAGATGATTGAACGTAATGAAGCAAAAGGAATATGTAAGGATTATAGCTGGAGTTTATGGTTTATTTGTAAGGCTTGTAGTTTTATTTAGCATAGATACCCATTCTTACTTTTAAATGCTGTTGATATCCCAAATAGTAACTAAATAAAAATAAAACCAGTAAACACTGCTTGTTAGTGGCTTATTAAAAACTTCACTCTCGACATTTTTATTTCCTTGCAGTCTATATTAAGATGAACTAACTCAATATAATCAACCGCTTGTGCCCACGGAACGCCCACGCCTTTAGTTTAGTTAATTAGATTAAGTTGTTGCTTGCAGGATGAACTGCGGGCTGCGGTAGCTTATGAAACTTCATTATTAGGAGTTAAAAGATTCTCGGCTAACTTATAACTATTTATAAGAAACAATCGCATACTGTTTCAGAAGAATCTTTTAACTACTATTGGACTATGTTGTCAAATGTTCAAGCGGCATGTTGTTGCTTGTTACTATATACTCCAATTTAATGCATTACTCCAATTTAGTGCATATTTTGTTTGATTGCTGATAAATAAACATAGTTCCTTTTATATTCAATTTAAACTTTTAGACTGATTCCAAACTCATCAACTAATTTATCTGGTTTCGTAAAATGTTTGAAAAGTCAGTCAGTGAGAAAGTTTGATGCCTTTTCCTTTTTTTACAGATTTCTATACTGGATATTTCTGTGGCAACTCTGTTTTAACTCGCATTCAATCAAGTTATTATAATATCGTAGGTTTCCTGGTATTCCGCTGTATCCGACAGATTGGAACCCGACCCCAACAATGTAGGTGGGTTAAAAAAACCTGGTTAAACAATTTAAAAAAAATCAGTCTCAATAAGTCGTGTCCTATTAATATTAAAAATTAAGTCCACGTGATCGTGACCCCTGAAACTTCCTGGTAGATATTATGATCCCACTATTATAATGGCCTGAAATTCCTTTAGTAATGAACACGAATACCAACGTTAACCACAAGCTGACTATTACTTGCGCGGTCACGTGCGACCTGTTTGATCTCATTTTAGGTAAAATGGTGAAGAAAGGTCCCGTATGGGTGTGTGTTGGAAGATATTTTCAAATATTTTGAGTGCTTAACGAAGCTTATCGGAGATGCTCAACTGGGGTGAACGGAGTGGAGACGGTCGGGTTTGTGAAATCTGTGTTTTGAATGTTAAAATTTTTCTATTTTTGTCGTATGGATAAAAATTAACCAGCAATTTGGATGCTTTTAGCTTAAATATTGCGTTCTTACAGGTTGTCCTTTATGTAAGTACTAGCTGACCCTCGGGGCTTCGCTCCCGTCAACTGGCTACCTACCCTGGCTACCCTGCCTACCCTGCCTACCATGCCTACCCTGCTTACCCTGCCTGCCCTGCCCCTACCCTGCCTTCCCTGCCTACCCTGCCAACCCTGCCTGCCCTGCCTACCCTGCCTACCCTGCCTACCCTGCCTACCCTGCCTACCCAGCCTACCCTGCCTACCCTACCTGCCCTGCCTACCCTGCCCCTACCCTGCCAACCCTGACTTTCCTGCCTATCCTGCCTACCCTGCCTACTCTGCTTACCATGCCTACCCTGCCTACCCTGCCTACCCTGCCTACCCTGCCTACCCAGCCTACCCTGCCTACCCTGCCTTTCCTGCCTACCCTGCCTATCCTGCCTACCCTGCCTACCCTGTTTACCCTGCCTACCCTGCCTACCCTGCCTACTCTGCTTACCCTGCCTACCCAGCCTACCCTGCCTACCCTGCCTTTCCTGCCTACCCTGCCTATCCTGCCTACCCCGCCTACCCTGCCTACCCTGCCTACCCTGCCTTTCCTGCCTACCCTGCCTTTCCTGCCTACCCTGTCTATCTTGCCTACCCTGCCTACCCTGCCTACTCTGCTTACCCTGCCTACCCGGCCTACCCTGCCTACCCTGCCTTTCCTGCCTACCCTGCCTTTCCTGCCTACCCTGCCTATCCTGCCTACCCTGCCTACCCTGTCTTTCCTGCCTACCCTGCCTATCTTGCCTACCCTGCCTAACCTGCCTTTCCTGCCTACCCTGCCTATCCTGCCTACCCTGCCTACACTGCCTACCCTGCCTATCCTGCCTACCCTGCCTATCCTGCCTACCCTGCCTACCCTGCCTACTCTGCTTACCATGCCTACCCTGCCTACCCTGCCTACTCTGCTTACCCTGCCTACCCTGCCTACTCTGCCTACCCTGCCTATCCTGCCTACCCTGCCTACACTGCCTACCCTGCCTATCCTGCCTACCCTGCCTACCCTGCCTACTCTGCTTACCATGCCTACCCTGCCTACCCTGCCTACTCTGCTTACCCTGCCTACCCTGCCTACTCTGCCTACCCTGCCTAAACTGCCTATCCTACCTACCCTACCTACCCTACCTACCCTACCTACTAATTTGTATCTATCATAATTTTACAGACAGCATTTTGCTACCTTGGGTTACATTATTGCAATTTTCATAAGGATCTCTATTTTTTTTGAAAATATTTTATAGCCTATGACACTCAGGAATAATGTAGCTTTCTACCGGTGCAAGAATTTTCAAAATCCGTTCAGTAGATCCAGAGATTACCCCTTACAACGTCACAAACTCACAAACTCACAAACTTTACCTCTTTATAATATTAGTATAGATTACTGCCTTTTAAAAGCTAGAATTTATCCTTAGCCACTTTGAACCAGCGCAGGTCTTGTCCTATTGGTAATTTTTTTTCTATAGGTAGATAATAATTATTTTCAGTTCAAAATTGCTAACATGACAAGTGACACGCATTATAATTTAAAAGTGTTTAGAGTTGGAAATCACTACACTCTGATTTTTTATTTCGTAGACTAAACAGGCATTTGGCGGTTTGTCACTTTATCGTTGCATAAAAATAGTGACGTAACCTGACTATCCTGAATGATCGAAGGTTGATCGAAAATCGAAATGGTAGTTACACGGCAAAAAATTGCATTTCTTAAGAAACTGGCGGCCCTTATTTAGTTTTTACTCATTTATGTCAGACTTGATTTTATCGATCGCATTTATTTTATTGTTGATTTCAAATTTAACACAATTTGAGTAAACTTTATGTACTATGTGTACAAATACTATTATATTTAAATATATAACGTTTATATTCATAAAACATTTATTTACAGCAATTAGTAAAATTAAACTGAGGAGTCATGTCACATCGATTCGATGAATCACTTATGATTGGGCCTGCACCACTATGCTCCGCGCTTGCAACATTAAAAAAAAATAAGGTCATTGGCAGCTGTCAGTTTGGTCTATGACATTAAAATCACAGTATAGATAAATATTTATTGTGCTAGGAAAAACCATGGATATATACGGGTTCAATAATATATCTAAGGTAACTGCTAATTGTATTGAATATCGTCGATCAAGGTTTCTTATTTTTCCGGTCCATGAAATAGCTTTCAACTGGGTTTGACTCAAACTAAGGTGAAACGCGAAAACATACTTGGTGACAGCTGTGGCAACATTAACAGAAAATGCGGTTGCAGACATTCGACTGAATTTCCTATGTAAAAGGTCATAATTCGAGGTTTTACTCTCGCCTATTTCCTACTCCAATATTGGAACAATTTAAAAGATATTCCTTAAATTGAAAAAGAAAGATGTATACTCTGCCCCTATGTTTCCTTTCCATTATTGATATCCTAATCAATACTAAGTCTATGGGTGACACCGAGCGGAACGGGACACGCTACACGAATATGCTATGCGAATTGTTTGGTTTATCATCGCACGCATGGCAAAGTACCTGCGAAAAACATTAGGCACATTTAACAATGACGTTTATTAGTGTCTTCTAAATCGGTCTCTGGCCCAGTTCTTTGATCCGTAATCAACTCAACCAATGGTTAAATATGCTAACAAATGGTCAAATAATTAACTCTCTAACTTATGTGACAATTTGTGAGACTAACAATTGCAAAAAAAGAAAAGTTTTAAAATCCCGACACGATATTTTGTGCAATTATCCTGATTCAAACTATAAAACACCAATATATTTTGAACGACTGCACTGATTTTCATCAAACATAGCCAAGAATAATTTAGATAATGTCACCTTTCAAATAAAAAAAATACTGAATCGGGTAATCCGTTTAGGAGCTATGATGCCAGAGACAGATACACAAACACACACGTTTAACTTATAACACCCCTCTTTTTCCGTCGGGGGTTAAAAAGGACATTTTACCGAAATTTGAAACCATTGGTCAATATGTTGCGTATTTAATCATTTGTTAATACGTATAAAAAAACTGGGCCGTAATAGCCTATTTATAATTATCTAGCCATGGGGGTAGTGTGAAGATGCTGATATAATACTAGGATTAGCAGCCAGACTACTATTGTCCTCTGATTATGACTATCCTTTGAAGTACTCATTTGTATAGCTTGTTTACTCTCTCCCTAATTGTAGGGTTTGTAGGTATATACTGGCTTATTTTCTGTGTTAAGGTATAGTTCTCAAATCTAAGTTTCTTGTAGGTGACTTCTAAATTAAAAGTTTGAAGCTAAGTCACTTTTATCTAAACAAATTATAGCCTCAAATTATTTGTTAATTTAAACTATTCTGAATATCTGTCTAACTTTGGCGTAGGTACTTTAACACGTTCTTTATTCCAAATGTTTATCTCAGAATCCAACCCTTACTGTTTATTCGTGATTCTGAGTATATCTGTTTTGTTTCTCTTTATGTAAGAGTTTTATTACAATATAGACGTTAGCTACCAAAATATCTATCTCAAGTTTACGTGGTAGCGCAGTATGCATGAGCATTCTCCACGCAAAAGAAAAAAAAAGATAAGGTTCTCAGTCTTCTCCTCGTGTATTATTCTGTATATTATCAGCTGGTATTCGGTTTTATTTTAACATTGAGGTATTTCTGACTATTGAATATTAATGGATTTACATTTGTATACGAGTACAATGATACTCACTGAACTATGCAGTGAAATAATAAAAATAAACACTTGTGGTGAAATTGGTTTTAAATCTTTTATTTTAATATCGTTGCATGATAATTGTTTATTTTGAATCAATATTATTTCATTCTAGGAATAATGACTTTAGTATACCAACTTGTATACATTGTATCACATGAAATGGTCAGGGCACAAGGTTAAATAAAAGGCAATAATTTTAAAGATGTAATTTTCAAACCTATTGAGACTTCTTAACCACTCCCTTACTTTCAGGCATATTCTATAGGAGTACCTTGCATATTTAGACGTATTTTTATGTTGCACTAGCGTGGTTTATGCGCGTACGTGTCGGTACGGCACATACGGCGTAAGAATTTGTCTGTTGCGTTTTAACATTAGCTCCGGATTTACGTTTATGCGGCGTAGCAACATAGTAAAGGTTGATGCACGCATTTCAACTCGGAATCACATCAACACCGTATCAACTTAAGCCGTTCAAGAATACCTCGTTGTATGAACTTCCCTACTGCAACGCACCTTTCAGCGCGTAGTGGAGTATAAATCCTTCGTAGCGTAGCAGCATTGTTATCTCTACGCACCGTAGTGGCATAGAAACCTCTACGCCTCGTAGCAACGTGGTAACCCTTTCACGGCAAAGCAGCGTAGTCATATTTTCTTCGCAGTGGAGCGGCGCAGTAACCTTTTTTCGGCAAAATACGTCGTAACTTCTAAGCTGCGTCAACGCTACTCTAACGCCTACGCTAGACCTATGGTTGGAGCACATTCACAAAACACCTTTGTATCGTATTCCTTATATTTTCCCATAGTAAAGTAACACTTACTTGCTCAAACAACGGCTACAAGGTTTTACATTTCAGAAAATAAAGATACCTCAGACCGATTAAAATAAAAAGAATTTCTCTGCAAACTCGTTTCATGGAAGGATGCAAAGAAAAGGCATTGGAATGAAGCTCCGGCTTGATGTCTCTTCTTTATTATAAAGAAAATGAACAGATTTTTACTCCACTTTACAATCACGGATTTCACAGATAAATGGAAGTCTATTTGGAATTCTATTCTATATTTCAGTTACAAAGTGCGCACAGAGAAATTGAGTTGTGATATATTGACTCATGAACATGCTTATTTTCTTGACTCGAACAAGAACCTATCCTATGACTACACAATGTTCTATATACGTAGCGGAAAGCTCAATAACACTGGGATGCGAGCTGTTTTTCAAGATCTAAATGTTCTTTTACTTGAAATCAATCGATCTAACGCAGACTCAATAGAAGCAAATATGATAACTTATACACATGAGGATGAAGATAACCTGGCTCGACAATTTGTTGACCAAGATAAAGAAAACTTTTTTCAAATTGAGTACTATGACACGGTTACATCTCAGGAAGTAAATAAAGAGAAGATAACAAATTTTTTTCGTCACTAATAATATCTGTGTTATGCATCAGAATACTGCCGGTTTACTAAACAAATCCGACATGGTCACAGTGTGTTTGGATGAGTTATCAGAAAAAGGATTAAATGTAGATGTATTGTGCATAACAGAACACTTCATTAGGCAGGATATGAATCTTATGTAACTATACCAAACTTTCAACTAACTATTTTAAGTAAAAACAGTAACATAATTAAAAAGAAAACGAATATACAACCGAATTTAGAACCTTCTCCTTTTTGAAGTCGGTTAAAATGTGACTCTAACAGCGCGAATTTTAGTTAATTAGTTTACGTTATCAAAGAAGAGATTACAAAGAGTACTTTTTATTTTTGATATGCGAGTATAGAAAACATCGATGTTGACGTCCCGGCAGATCACATTATATGTTTGACTCGCTCATATTAAATAGGAATTTCGTTCCAACCACAGGAGTGTGCAATAGACAGTGATTGCGCCGAAAACTAGAAGGAATCCGCAGTCCAATTTTGTTCAGCAATTCGGGTAGCTCGGTTAAACTATTAGCGATTCTAAATAAAAACGCCGAGTCTGCAATTGTTCTAAAATCAGAAAGAGGAAGTAGATGGAACCTTTTAGAGCAAAGAAGATAAGTGGGAGAATAAGTTTTAGACCGGAATTGAATATACATCAAAAAAATTCTCTGTATGCCTTCCAATCGATTTATGTATATGTTGTAATTGGGATTCCAGACTTGAAATGGCTGCTAACAAAAGTACAGTAGAGAATTTTAATGGTTTTGATGCTCCTGATCTCAGACGAGACTCTCAAAATGAACCCTAGTGATTTTTAATGATTTGATCTACGTGTTGATCAAATAATAATTTTGAATCAAATACAACTCTCAAGTCTTTAACTATTCTTACTCTAGCTAGGGATTTAGCATAAGAGTAGGTAGTAAACATCAAAAAAATGTCAAAGACAGCATAGCTATTTGATATTTAAAGAAAAAAAAAATAAAGACTGACAGATTATAATAACGTTTTCTTTATTTTACCCTCAAAACATGATCCTTGTAAGGAAGTTTCGGTTTCGGTATCGGTTTCGGTCGAAACTGAGACGGTTGCCGAAATTCGTTTTCAGTTTCGGTTTCGGTCGTAAAAACCACTTTCGGTCCGACACTAGCGGCAACAGAAATACATCATATTTAATGTGAAAATTGCAACTGCAGAAGGACAGACAAACTGACGGACCGCGGAGTCTTAGTATTATAGGGTCCCGTCTTTACTCTTTGGGTACGAAATCCTAAAAAGAAAAGATCATGTCTAATAAATAAGCACGAAATATAAGCTACAATCAGCTACAAACAAAGCGTTTTGGCGTTAGTTTTCTAAAAGGCACCTTTCTCTTGACAAAATTGATAGCGAAATTTTATTAGAAATAAATTACAAAATTATGACTATCCTAAATGTCTTGGCTATTTTTCTATAATTAATGGTTCTGTCTACGTATATAGGATGTTTTTTAGCGCCTTTTCTATAAACATAGCAATACTTTACTAATAGACATAACAAACCAAACAACTTTGTACAAGGAACTTCATTTTCAGCTACCGCTAAATTCTGCCGTGCCATTTATGAGAATACAGAGTCATTTTAATAACTATAAAAAAAAATATTATGATCTTTCCAAGAAACAAGAGCTGTTTTTTTTGTGTAATCAAAAAAAATATTGGTTTTAGTAAAAAAAAAAATAATATGATCGCTACGACCACACAGCCCCATGACCTTTACGTCAGTATGATAAATTAATACTGTTAGAAAAACAGGAGGTCCCTTAGTTTTTCTAACAGAGTAGAGGCCTATAAGATAGCAGGGTTCGCCCTTTTCGTAAGATAAAAAAATGTCAATGTCACACTCATCCCTGCATCATCTTATGCAAGAAAAGGGTTATGTATTTCACGCGTGTCTTGTATGTTTGTAATATTATTTATTACCTCATATTTTGCAAACCAGTAGACGGATTTACATAATTAAGTCATCGTTGGATATGCCTTGACCGCCCAAGTGTTCTTAGATAGATGACGTAAAATAAAACAAACTCGACGGATTTTGGGCTCCATATTGTGGCGTTCTAAATTTTTCATCCCTATCCTTCGAGTGGGGTATAAAAATGAACGGTGTTTAGAGGTGAATACAAAAACCACCACCACCACTTATATGTTTAAGAGAACGTTATTCGTAAAAACAATTCCTTTTAAAAGTTGTATTTGAAAAAAGTTAATGAAATCAAAAAAAAAATTTTTTACTTTTGATTTTACTAACTTTATTTTCCGTCGGGTTAAACTGTTTTAAATAAATAAATAATAGTAAATATTGTTTGAGACCGAATTTTATATTTCATTATCTTTGAATATTTGTTGAATAAAGACTATCTGTTGCAAATATCTGACGACGTTTTTTACCCGGCTGCAAGGAAAGGGTTATGTTTTTTGCGCGTATCTTGTATGTATGTATGTTTGTATGTATGTAATATTCTTTATTACCTCATATCTTGCAAACCGCTAGATGGATTTTTATAATTAATACATCGTTAGATAGGGCTTGGCCGCCCAAGTGTTCTTGTGACGTTAAAAATAAACAAAAATGGCGGCTTTTGTGAGCCATATTGGGGGCGACTCAATATTTTTTTTCTTCGAAACCCATCAAGTGGGGTATCAAAATGAAGGATACCACTTATATGTTTAAATGCGATTTGAAAAAAAAATAGGTAACTAAAAAGTTGTAAATAAAAAAAGTTAATTTAAAAATCAAAAACCCGACTGCGAACTAAAAAGATGTAAACAAGTAGAAAATCATGCTGTGCAGTCGGAGGATACATATTCGCGAGCTGGCTGTCCACCTGATCCTCCGACTGCACAGCATGATTTTCTACTTGTTTACATCTTTTTAGTTCGCAGTCGGGTTTTTGATTTTTAAATTAAATTTTTTTTCAATAATTAATTTACCTAAACGCGCTTAATCTTTGTTTTTAATTTTAATCTTCGTCAATTAGAAAATAATGTTTTTGAATCATTTCATGGCAACAATCAAGCTTATTTACGGCGGTTTATTCTGAAATATTTCTATTTGAAAATTACTAAGCCCAACATTGAGATAATATGTACTACGTACTAGAGAAGCTATCCTAAGCAAAGGACATGCTCCATTTTGACAAGAGTTTAAACTAAAGTTCGCTGCAGCGCTGAAACAATAATTAGTCGTCTAACAAAACAGTACCTATAATCACGCGGCGCCAGAGCGCTTCTAAGGTGTAATTTTCTCACGATCAAAAAGACGGAAGCGCCGTGATTTTCATGGCGCTTACGCGTTTCGTTCAACGTTCTGCAACAACTTTTCACTATATAGACTAAACTGCTGACTGACTACAGAAGTGGAACCTACCAACCTAGCTTTATACCTAACAAGCTTCATTAGAATTCACACGTTGAAATAACCGTAGTAAAGTTATTTAGTTTTTTCTTTATTTAGGTACTACATTATTTAGGTTTAGGTAGTAACATCCACCAAACCGCAAAGAGCCCGCGTGATGGATTACGACTCATTCCCTCTCCTTACCGACCTTCTTACCCTACCCTATCCTACCTACCAACCTAACTACTCTACCCTACCCTAACTACCTACCTATCCACCTATCCTACCTACCCTACCCTACATACCATTTATCTTTTTTTTGGTTGGGAAATCATCCAATGACTTCTCCCGCTCTTTGTGAAGCGGGAGGGCGTGTCAGAGTATGACAGTCAGACTTTTACTGACTAAAACCCGCCGCGGTATCACTCTTTCAAATTTATCCGCGACGCAGACAGGCATCGGCTCTAGCAGGTCCCGTCACTTTTGCTGACATCTCTTTGAGGCGCGCGTGGTATACAACGCGCCGTAAACTCGGGCCTGGTCCTTATCGGACGGCGAGCTATGCGTTACTTATTGCCATCCGCTAGCCAGCGCTTACGGTGGCCAGGTATTGGCTTGCGACTCCCGACTCCCGGGGCGTCCCCTGCGGTGGCTAAGGGCGTGAGGGCGTCTCCTTTGCGTCTCCCTGACGCGTTCCGCGTCCTCCTTTGCGAGCATTACCGCTTCGCAGAAGGAGGAGACAGCTTACCATGCCCTCTCGCTCCGTACCATGGCCTGAACCAGGGCCGGCCGTGAGAGGTCGCCACCGCCGATCGTCTCTACGAGGACACGGCGGTGTTCATCCAAGCGGGGCAGACCTCCACCGTGTCCTCTGGGCGGTCCACACAATGGTGACACCCGGTACCCTACACACCGACCTATCAATTTGTTAAACTATTTATTTGAATAACCACAGTTAGTTCCTTTCTAAATATATGTTAGATTATCATTTTCCGCAATAAAAAGAAACATTTTTGGTCTATATGACAAATGAGGCAACATGGCGTCCACCAAATATTTTGTACGAATTCAATTTTAAAATGATTATCTAGTTACTCATCAATGAAAAGTTATTCCTTTGCATTTCGCCGTAATAGTTGAATTATTAGTGCAATATCTTAAAACACACAATGACATATTTAATGCGTCTGAACGTTGTTTTCGTTTAAAAACAAAAAATGACTTAGGCGCTCAAGATCTAGCAAGCATTGAATGAAGTGCGGCCGGATGACCGCACATGAACGGAACACAGTAGTGAAGGGTGGCGACTTTTCTAGTGCGTAGTACATTATTACCTCAATGGAGCCACAAAATAGAGAGTATACAGAAGGGCCACTCCCGCCGTTTCGAAATTTGACAGCCAAACTTGACAGATTCACTAAGGTTGCTACTATATTGAAACCGAATTTAAAAAAGATTAGGTTGTTTAAGTTACAAATATAAATACCTCTATTCGTCTAAACAAACATCATATCATGCTTACATGGTTTAGAGGATAGACAGAGACTCCACATACGACGATGATTAGGTTCGTAACAATGGTGTAATAATGATCCCACCAAAAACATAAAAATGTGAAAAGCACTAAGCTCGACAAAAATATAAAAGTGTTATTTTTTTTAAATAAAATCTAATAACCCGACTGCTTAAGAAGCTAACTACAAACATGTATGTACTTAAAAAAAAGAAAATTATGCTTTGCAAATGGAGGAAACATATTTGTTAGCTGGATGACTTAAACCATATTATTATGACAAGTTTCATACCCTTTCCAATTTCGTCTACGGACTTAAAATAATTTATTATTTTCCTTGATATTGAATTTCTAACTTCTTCTCTAAATCTTAAAAAAAATAATGACTTTTATAACTTAAAATGAATGTAAGAACGAATTTAAAGTATATTCGGACTGTAACAATTAATATAGGTAACCCAGCCAATGCAACCTCTTTACAGTACCTACCTACTTTATATATGAATGACGTGACAAACTCCCGCACAAAGCATTCGTGACAGCCGCGACTGTTCTCGGTCCAATATTGCCCATTATTCCCTGTAAAATCGTAATGTCAAAGTGTGAGTTCAAAATGGCGCTTTGTTCGAAGTGGACTCTCTGTCTGCGGCGCGCCGCCGCATATGTACTTTGTGATGGAGCCCAACAACAATTCAAATGATTCTGGGAAACAACTCATTTGGCATAACAAACTTTATAAATTATAACAAATCCAATTAATTCTGCGACAATAACTTAAATTGTTTGCGTAGAACCACCTGCATGACCCCATTTATAACAATAGAACTACGGAGAATCCTTTACAAAATCAGTACTAAAGATGACCTTGATTTGACTTATGTAGAGGTAAAAAACAAACTAGTAATAGGACAGCAATACCGATCCGAAAATTGAAGAAATATACTATAAAAAGCAATAATGATATCTTTATAGCAATAATAGGGACATAACCTATATCTGAAGATGTCTTACAATAATATGTTGTTAAGGCGACGGTGAATCCTTTGAGAATTGTCCTTCACTTGCCTCTGCTATTCATTGAAGGATCTGAGATGATTCATGTTTTCTTAAGGCCTTATTCAAGAGGAATAAAAGCTACGTGACACCTTTAGAAATAGTTTTTGTTGACAGAAAAGGAATAGTAAGTACTAAAGGTTGTGGTATTCTGATTTACAAATCCACATTTTTAAGAGTATTTATATTTTATAACACCATACAAACCATACCATTTATCTTTTGATATTGTATCAACTTATATGACTCACTTTTTGTATTCTCGCTGTTTGTACCTGAAAAGCATATTTTTAGTTATCTCTGATTGTTTTAATATCTACAACTTAAATTATATTGCTAATTTGTGAATTTTTGGAATATTTTTATACTGTGACATTTTCATCTGATATGACGATCTATTATATGTTAGTCTATGATATGACGTCTGTCTGTCTTTTTATTTTCTCAAGCCATAGACATAACATAGGTACCATGGACTATCTAGACCTAGACTTTTCCTTAAACTAGTTGTACATTATTGTAAGGCCAGCGCAGACTGCCCCGCCTCTGTAAAGCCGTTTTTTATTCGTTCTGGTCTAGATTTTTAATTTGAAATTTAGAAGGGATGGCAGAACGAATAAAAAAATGGGCGTCAGCTTTTCAGTTTTGAATCTGGACTGAACGCTGAAAGTCGGTTGACTACTTAATACTATGAAGTGTACCAATATGTAGTGTTATACTGTATAATAATTTGCCTGCCTTCCTACGTACCGTTTACCTGCGGCGTGTAACGCCACAGTCCGATGCCCGACACTCCTTGCTGCCTACCTACCACACGTGGTGTATTATAGCAGCAGACAGGTCCTCAGCAGCGCGCCGGTATTCTCGCTGAGGGCGCGATCGCCTTCCAGCAGTACGCGCAGGATGCGTGCGCTGAAGTAGAGGTTCAAAATCTCACGGTAGCGCACCAACAGCCGTGCCATCGCATTGTGCCACGCCGTCCTGGAAGAACTGAAGAGTTCCACTCCATCCTGCTGCCTGGTGAACTGCCTAAACCCAGCAACGTCGTGCGACGCCGGCCCTTAGTTTTTATTATCTATATCCTTTTTTCAGTTTGTTTAATTTATATTTTCTCTTAATTTTACTAACGTAGCTAACGTTAGCTCGACTGAGATCTAACGTTACGCTACAAGGTCGAAAGAAAAATAGGTTATAGTGGAACTGGATACTGATGTAAAACTTAGAAAAGATTGAGGACAAGAGCCTCTTTTATAGCAGGTTTCTTGATACATATAAACATAATGAGTGGAAATAAGGTGTCTTAGTTTCTAGCGGTGACATGACTTTTTTATGATTTTCAGTCTAATGTCTAAAATATGTGCGAAAAATATACTAAATAATTTACACATAGATAGTAAAGCGCCTGCCTAGGTTCGAACCCACGACCTACAACTAGTACGTTACGGTCGTAACCACTGGGCCACCACTGCTGCTCTTTTCTTTTAGCCATCCACATTCGCATTCAAAAGTTTCCTCACGTTTCAGTCGCTTCTTGAATAAAAATAACCAAAACCAAATCATTATAATTGTTATTCAAAATATGAAAGCAAGCCTAACGTGTTATCGGCAGCAAACGTATTGTGTACACACGCCAGTCGTGTGCCTTCTTATGTTGAAATATATAGCCTAAGATCACACAAAAATCTGCAGGTATATTTTTGATCAAACTTAATTATTATGAATGATACCTGATAGTATAATAGATTGTTGCAGGGTTGCCTAGAAATATCTAGCCGCAAGTACCTTAATTAAATCAATTGCAATTTATGTTTGATAAGTAACCCCAAATATATAAGTTTTTCAAGTGAATCCAACGTCATTTGAGAATAAAAGGAGTAGAAAAGAAAAAAACGGCTGCCAGCTCTCCGTAAGCCGCAATCTGTGGGTTGCCAGTTTACCTGCTTAAGTCGGTAACCCCTAAATGACGGCTAACTGAGAGGTAGATAATGTTGCATAGGCACCCTCGATGCAGAAGAATAAGAAATAAAAAAGAATTAAAAAGCGGCTGGGCAACCCTGCAGTAATCTATTTTACAATCAAGAATTATTTATAAAAATCAAGTTTTATCAACAACCATATATATATATATATACCTGTAGATTTTTGCATTAGGGTCTCCTACAAATAGGCCCATCATGTTCAACCGTCATGACAAATTTTGGCATATCTTCCATACCGCGTCTTTTATTCCAGCCTATCATGGTTGAGCGATCACTTACAAAAATAAGCATATTCCCTCTTATAATAAACTCTCGAAAATACTTGCTATTCACAAAAACAGTTATATATACATATCTGTGCAACCGACTGTCAAGATCAAGAGAATAAAATTTATCACTTTGTAAATGGCGCGAAGTGAGAAAGTAAGATCTTTGCAAATCCGCGATATCGAGAGCTCTCATAATTTATTTGAACTTATTCAGATCTTGCTTTAGCCTCCGTTTAAGCTGCTTACCAAGTGTTGTATGGGTATTTGAGATAAAAGTTTTATGTTCATACTATGTTATAAAAAGTTGGTATATTTTTAAAAATAAATACCAAAATGTTCCTCCTATGCAAATTTTGATGACCACCTCCAAAATACTATTTCAGCTGAACTGGTCAGGCTTCTGTCTGCCCGAAAATGCTGACAAAGATCTCTGAGTGACGAGCCAGTTGAACGTGCTGTCGATGCACGGAGGGATCTCGATAAAACGGTTCAACAAAGATTGCTACTAGCACTTGCAAATATGGTGTATATTTGCAAGTGCCTTTAACCATGTATAAACTTTATGAAACGAGCGTGATATATAAGGTAATAAAACTTCATCGGTTGAAAGTTGGATATTATATCGAAGTAAACATAAAGAACAAAGTAACGATTCTTCACTGGGTCCGTTGTTATTACCCATGTATGTAACCAGTATAGTGTTAACAATAGTTAAGCGAAAGCGGAATGTTTTTTTTTTCTCAAACTCATTAAAAAGTAATAAATGGCAGGACCGCTAAGCCGTTATAGTTCTAGTGTTAATTAAATGATGAGGATAAAGAGATTCAAATTTCTTGAGCAAATTAGTGTTAGGTTTATTTAGAGAAAGGAGATTTCGGAATGTTGAATGATATAGGTATTCAATTAATTCTAAGTTAGATCTCTACGTTAGAAAAAAGATCATTAATTTTCACATAAAACACTTTTTTCACATTACCTCAAAATGTATGTGAAAATTCAAATAACCAAGTTTTTGGATTTTTTATTTTTATCTTTTAGAATTAATTTTTCCCCGAAATTTGATAAAAACGTAACTATCTATTTAAGTCCCAAACAAAGTGTATTTTTTTAATTTGAATTATTAATTTTTTCACCTTATTTAAGTATGAATAGAATCTAGATGATTAAACGTAATGAAGCCAAAGGAATATGTAAGAATTATAGCTGGAGTTTATGGTTTATTTGTGAGGCTTATCGTCTTCTTTAGCATGGATACCCATTCTAACTTTTACATGCTGTTGATCCCAAATAGTAAATATATTAAAAATAAAACCATTAAACACTGCTTGTTAGTGGCTTATTAAAAACTTCACTCTCGACATTTTTATTTGCTTGCAGTCTATATTAAGATGAACTACCTCAATATAATCAACCGCTTGTGCCCACGGAACGCCTACGCCTTTAGTTTAGTTAATTAGATTAAGTTGTTGCTTGCAGGATGAACTGCGGGCTGCGATAGCTTATGACACTTCATTATTAGGAGTTAAAAGATTCTCGGCTAACTTATAACTATTTATAAGAAACAATCGCATACTGTTTCAGAAGAATCTTTTAAATACTATTGGACTATGTTGACAAATGTTCAAGCGGCATGTTGTTGCTAGTTACTATATACTCCAATTTAATGCATTACTCCAATTTAATGCATATTTTTTTTTATTGCTGAATAAACATAGTTCCTTTTATATTCAATTTAAATTTTTAGACTGATTCCAAACTCATCAACTAATTTATCTGGTTTCGTAAAATGTTTGAAAAGTCAGTCAGTGAGAAAGTTTGATGCCTTTTCCTTTTTTTACAGATTTCTATACTGGATATGTCTGTGGCAACTCTGTTTTAACTCGCATTCAATCAAGTTATTATAATATCGTAGGTTTCCTGGTATTCCGCTGTATCTGATAGACTGGAACCCGACCCCAACAATGTAGGTGGGTTAAAAAAACCTGTTTAAACAATTAAAAAAAAATCAGTCTCAATAAGTCGAGTCCTATTAATATTAAAAATTAAGTCCACGTGATCGTGACCCCTGAAACTTCCTGGTAGATATTATGATCCCACTATTATAATTCCTTTAGTAATGAACACGAATACCAATGTTAACCACAAGCTGACTATTACTTGCGCGGTCACGTGCGACCTGTTTGATCTCATTTTAGGTAAAATGGTGAAGAAAGGTCCCGTATGGGTGTGTGTTGGAAGATATTTTCAAATATTTTGAGTGCTTAACGAAGCTTATCGGAGATGCTCAACTGGGGTGAACGGAGTGGAGACGGTCGGGTTTGTGAACTCTGTGTTTTGAATGTTCAATTTTTAAAATTTTTGTCGTATGGATAAAAATTAACCAGCAATTTGGAAGCCTGTAGCTTAAATATTGCGTGTTTACAGATTGTCCTAT
The DNA here is from genome assembly GCA_964057195.1 of Orthosia cruda. Taxonomy (NCBI): domain Eukaryota; kingdom Metazoa; phylum Arthropoda; class Insecta; order Lepidoptera; family Noctuidae; genus Orthosia; species Orthosia cruda. The sequence continues at coordinate 39,542,647 of OZ059830.1, forward strand.
ATGTAAGTATTACTGCCTTTTAAAAGCTAGAACTTATCCTTAGCCAATTTGAACCAGCGCAGGTCTTGTCCTATTGGTAATTTTTTTTTTCATATGTAGATACCTACATAATAATTATTTTCAGTTCAAAATTGCTAACATGACAAGTGACACGCATTATAATTTAAAAATTTTTAGAGTTGGAAATCACTACACTCTGATTTTTAATTTCGTAGACTAAACTGACATTTGGGGGTTTGTCACTTATCGTTACATAAAAATAGTGACCTATCCTGACTATACTGAATAATCGAAAGTTGTTCGAAAATGGAACTATTTCACAGCAAAAATTGCATTTCTTAAGGAACTGGCGGCCATTATTTAGTTTCTACTCATTTATGTCACGTGATTTTATTGATCGCATTTATTTTATTGTTGGTATCATATTTAACACAATAAAGTAAATTTTATTTACTATGTGTACGAATACTGTTGTATTTAAATACAAGCCGTCCCACGCGGCTTCGCTCCCATCAACTGGCTATCTACCCATCTACCCTACCTACCTACATTCATGAATGTTGCGTAACTTTAACCATTTACGCAGCGCACGCAACGGAAGCTCTCAAAAATAATAAATCCTTCCCTTTTTTAGAACATTTTTCATTGATGCTCAGCTCCTATTGTTCGTAGCGTGATGTTATATAGCCTATAACCTTCCTCGATAAATGGACTAACTAATACAAATGAGTCATGTCACATCGATTCGATTAATCATTTATGATTGAGCCTTACCTACACTACTATGCTCCGCGCTTGCAACATTAAAAAAAAAATAAGTTTATTGGCAGCTGTCTTTGCAAGCCGTGATTGTAAAGTGAAGTGAAAATCTGTTCATTTTCAATACAATAGAGAAGATCATGATCTATGCCGGAGATGCATTCTAATGCCTTTTATTTGCCCCTTCCATAAGACGAGTTTGCAGAGAAATTATTTTTATTTGAATCGGTCAGTCGTATCTTTATTTTCTGAAATGTAAAATCTTGTAGGTAGCCATTGTTTGAGCAAGTAAGTGTTATTTTACTATGGAAAAATATAAAGAATACGATAAAAAAATGTTTTGTGCATGTGCTCTAACCATAGGTCAAGCGTAGGCGTTACGCTGCTTTGCCGTGAAAGGGTTACCATTACCGTGGTTACCCTTTCACGACAAAGTAGCGTAGTCATATTTTCTCCGCAGCGGAGCAGTAATCTTTTTTCGGCAAAATAGCGTAGTAACTTCTAAGCTGCGTCAACGCTACTCTGGACCTACATGCACAAAACACCTTTTTATCGTATTCAATAAATTTTCCGTAGTAAAATAACACTTATTTGCTCAAACAACGGCTGCAGGGTTTTACGTTTCAGAAAAAAAAGATACGACTGACCAATTCAAATAAAAACAATTTCTCTGCAAACTCGTTTCACGGCAGGATGCAAATAAAAGGCATTGGAATGAATCTCCGGCATGATCTCTCTTCTTTATTATAAAGAAAATGAACAGATTTCCACTTCACCTTACAATCACGGATTTCACCGATAAATGGAATTCTATTCTGCATGGATATTTCTTTGACTCTTCTTTTTATATTCATTTCAAGAAAATAAATAGTTTGCTTGATAAAGAAGACTTTTCGATTAATAAAATTATACTGCTTATTTTATTAAGAACATAAAATCAAGCCTGTACACCCCGAAATTTTGAACAAGGGTTTACCAAATAGTAAACCACCATGTCACCAGTCAAACATTTAAACGTGCTCAATCATTGCCTGTATTCAAAAGACTCGTAAAGAAACATTACCGGTCGCTGTCTTCGTCTTATCGTGTTGATTTCAATAGACACTGTGATTGATGATCAATTCACCATTTATTTTTATTACCATTATATTTAGTACCTATGTGTGTATTTTAGATATATTACATAGCATATGTATTTATCGGTGTATCTATTATGATGTAGTATTTTAACAATGTTATTGTCACACCTTACATGTGGGCACCACCACATATTGTGATGTGACAAGGTTAGACAGAATATTATTTCATTAGTTTGGCAGTACAGTTAACTAGTTAATAGATCTAGATGGGACCGTACCCTGAAGCTGTATAAAGGTACTCTAAACACAAAGATAGTTTTTTTAACCTCTGGACTGCTGAAACCACAGATCCACGCGAGACACACTCAATGGCTTTTATTGTTTCAGTTAATTACAGCATTCAACCGGTTAATAAATGGTTGGTACTTCAACAGAACCTTTATTTCCTTAAAATAATTAAATTGTCAAACCTTGTCAGCTGTTTAAAAAACCGGCCGAGTGCGAGTCGGACTCGCGCAAGAAGGGTTCCGTACCATTATCGAAAAAAACGGCAAAAAAATCACGATTGTTGTATGGGAGCCCCTCTTAATAAAGTATTTGTTGTTATAGCGGCAACAGAAATACATCATATTTTATGTATGCGACAGACGGACAGACAGACAGACTGACGGACCGCGGAGTCTTAGTATTATAGGGCCCCGTTTTTACCCTTTGGGTACGGAATACTAAAAAGTAAAGTTCATGTTTAATAGATAAGCGCGAAATATAAGCTGTAATCAGATACAAACAAAGTTTTTGGCGTTAGTTTTATAAAAGGCACCTTTCTCTTGACAAAATCTATAGCGATATTTTATTAGAAATAAATTACAAAATTATGACTATCCCAAATGTCTTGGCTATTGTTCTATAATTAATGGTTCTGTCTACGTAGACAGGACGTTTTTTACCGCCTTTTCTATAAACTTTACTAACTAACTTTACTAATAGACATAACAACCCAAACAACCCTCTACGACCACATAGCCCCATGATCTTTACGTCAGTATGATACATTAATACTGTTAGAAAATCAGAAGGTGCCTTAGTTTTTCTAACAGAGTAGAGGCCTATAAGATAGATAGCAGGGTTCGCCCTTTTCGTAAAATAAAAATATTGTCAATGTCACACTCATCCCTTTAGAAAATATGTGTGGTAAGAGAATCAACAAGAAACCATGGATTCGCTCTTTATTCACTCGCGTAATTATAACACGATATCTTGCGAAAACAGCGCGATTCTAACAGTAAAACGCCCATTACTTTTTAAAAATTACTTACGCGAGTAGTTAGGCATAGTTTTTTTTATAGTCTTGCCTTTCGGAGGTTCAAGGTAATTTAAAAAATACTATCTCTGGGTGCGTTATAGAAGAATTCAAGCAACCAAAAAAAGCAATATAGTATATAATTGCTCTCTGCCATATTAATAAGTACTTGTACGTATTTTAATCACATATTCACAAATCGCACGCTTAAGATTCAAGATTCAAGATTATTTATTTGTGGAAACATGAGTACACATACAGAGCATGCAAGTTATTAAATTACATTATAGATAAAGATCAGTCATGTTTGGCCTTAGTGGCGTACAAATATTTATATTTCAATAATAAAAGTCATTGGATAAATTAGTAAATTACGTAACAACAGAATAGTAAATCTCAATTTCAAAAACAAATAAATTAAATAGGTACATGATTATTATTAAAGTAACAATTATTAATGTCAATTAAAATTATCCAATGTCAAATCAAATGTCAAATGTATTACATAGATTGCTTTAAAAATACAGAATAAAATTATTACATGTCAATTAAAATTATCCAATGTCAAATGTCAAATATATTACAATAATATGTTGCTAGAAGTACAGATTACGTCAAAGATGTATTGAAAACATTGGTTACTACACGGCATTAGATGTTGTCATTAAGAAATTCTAGAATACTGTAGTATGCTTTCCCTTCTAGCAGTATTTTTAATTTATTTTTCAATTGACGGACATTAAGCTCCTTCCAACTATTTGGGAGTTTATTAAAAACTTTTGGGGCCATACAAAAAACACTCTTGTGCATTAATGCTGTTTTCGAGCTATGTAGACACAGAATACTGTCATCGCGCCTACTATAGTTGCGATCGACCACTTCTGATTGACGTGGAAATAAGTGTCGATTTGATTTTACAAACATAACAACTTCTGAAATGTAAAGGCAAGGCAGAGTTAATATTTTATATTTTTTAAAGTAGGGCTTACAACTTTCGGTTGACTGTAACTTAAACATACGAGTAGTCCTGATGCATCTTTTTTGGGCTTTAAAGGGTATGTCCTTGTTGGTTGAGTTGCCACAGAAAATGATACCATATCTTAGATGTTAAGAAACCAAACCGTGATAAGCCGAGAGTAATGATTCAATGTTAAGCACTGGGACCAGTTTGAACAGCGCATAACAAGAATTACTATTTTTTTTACTGAGTTCTTCTATGTGTGCTTTCCATTTTAGCTTTTTGTCAATCGTGACTCCAAGGAATTTAGTGTGGTCAACTTCTGTAATAATTCTATTATTATATTGGACGTTAAGATCAGTCATAGTTGATAAACGTTGACTGAAGTGCATTACATTAGTTTTATTAAGATTAATTTTTAGATTATTATTATTCATCCAATTTATTATTGATGTCAGAGAATTATTAATGTCGTTATTATAGCTATCTTTAGCATTACATTGATTTGTGATAGTGCTAACATCAGCAAAGAGTGTAACTAGTTGGTCTACATGTTTAGGTAAGTCATTTATATATACTATGAATAGTGGGGGACCCATTACACTACCCTGGGGTACTCCATACTTGACTCCATGCTCGTGCGAATGAAATGTTTCTTCACATTTATTTTTAACGTTTATCCTAGATATCTCCGTGACCTGTTTTCAGTTCTCAAGATATGTTTTTATTAATTTTAGAACATTGTCTCTTATACCGTATGCTTCCAACTTATTCACTAAAATATCATGCCTAACGTAATCAAACGCCTGCGTCATATCACAGAATATGGTACAGACGGGATTGTTTCTATCTACATTTACCATAACCTTATATAAGAAATTGTAAACAGCCATATTTATAGTTCGGTTTTCTCTGAATCCTTTTTGTTCGTTAACTAATATACTATGTTTGTCTAAATAAGCATCAGGGAAAATTCCAGTACTTATGCTTAAATTAATCAAATGGCTTAGATGCGTGCAAATTTCTGGCGCCACCAACTTAACTATTCTTGTTGATATTCCGTCATGACCAACGCTGTTCGTATATTTTCAATAGCTTGATTATTCTAAACACATCCTGCGGTAAACAAGGGGGCATAAAAAAATATTTTTCTCTATTTGGGATTTTCGAAGTGACTTGATTTCCTGAATCAACAAGCGGAACTACTTTTCGAATAAAGTAGTTGTGGAATTCGTTGGCTATTTTCTGGGGATCTGTTATAGTGTCACTGTTTACTTTTATTTTTGTGATAAGATTTCGTGGTATGCTAAGCTTTGAGTCATTGATAATTTGCCAACTGGTTTTAGTTTTATTATTAGATTGTTTTATTTTATAGTTATTCTGTGCATATTGCGTAAGTTGTATAATTTTCTTAAATAGTTTAGAATATTTAGTCAAGCTATATTTATTAGTTACATTTGGGTCGCGTCTATATTTCCATAGAAGTTTCCTTTTGCTGCATATTTTGATGCCAAAGCTTACTACTTACAAAACCATCACAACGTTCGTTCGTCACTGCGGCACGTCCGCGACTGGTAGTATACTGAGTGTCGGCTGAGCTCGAGACACATGACTCGCGTTCCGACCGTTTGTATGAAGATAGAATACCGTAGATATCTTTACCGTGGCCCAGTACTAAAGATGACCTTGATTTGACCTATGAAAAGGTTAACAACAAACTAGTAATTGGACAGCGTAAACGATCAGAAAATTGAAGAAAAATGTCTATAAAAAGCAATAAAGATCAGAAAATTGGAGAAAAATGTCTATAAAAAGCAATAACGATTCCTTTATAGCAATAATAGACACATAACCTAAATCTGAACATATCTTAAAATAGTATGTTGTTAAGCTGTCGGTGAACCATTTGAGCAATGTCCTTTACTTGCCTCTGCTATTCATTGTAGGATCTGTGATGATTCATGTTTTCTTAAGGCCTTACTCAAGGGGAATAAAAACTACGTGACATCTTTAGAAATTGTTTTTGTAGACAGAAAATAATAGCAAGTACTGAAGGTCGAAAGGAAATTAAGTTATAGCGAAACTGGACACTGATGTAAAATTAAGAAAAGATTGAGGACAAGACCCTCATTTATAGCAGGTTTCTTGATACATTAAACATAATGAGTAGGGTCGAATATAAAAATAATGAATGGAAATGAGGTGTCATAGTTTCTAGCGATGACATGACTTTCTATGATTTTCAGTCTAATGTTGTCGAAATAATTTACACATAGCCTGCCTGGGTTCGAACCCACGGACTACAACTTGTTAGGCGCGGTCGTTACCACTGGGCCACCACTGCTGCTCTTTTATTTTAGCCATCCACATCCACATTCAAAAGTTTCCTCACGACTTTTTCAATAAAAATAACAAAAACCAAATCATCATAATTGTTATTCAAAATATGAAAACATGCCTAACATGTTATCGGTAAAAACGCGTTGCGTATTGTCATATCATGTTGATATATATAACCTACGATCACACTGCAAAAATCTGCAGTTATATTTTTGATTAAACTTAATTTTCATGAATGATACTTGATAGTTGAATATGCTTCACGTCCAACCAAGGACGTGGCTTGAAATATTTTTCCTACAAAAACAGGCTAAAGGATATAATGAGGTATTGAGGTACTTACAGGATACTTGGAACACTGCATGGAGTCGGGTGATCACCACACTTGCCCTTTTAGTCTTATTTCACGATAGTTTTTCTTCGCGCACGCGAAAGTTAGCCGGCCGGCATTTTTATTGAGTTCTTACTGAGTAGTTTTGTTACCCGCCGTCAGATGGCGGGATTGAGGTAATGTCTTTTATGCACTCGCAGATGTAGGAGTGCCTTTTGGCGGCAGATTTGAAGTACACAGATAAAGGAAAGGAAGGGACTAGGGAATTCATCCCAAAGCCTGTTCATATCCCCCCTTTTGAAATCAACCAGGGATTTCACAAGATAAGATAGATAAAGTTCGAGACTTACAGCCTATGCGGATTCATAAGTCACGATGCTGATAAGATAGATTCTGAATTTAAGTTTAAGTTAAGAACTAAATAAGTTTATAAATGTAATGTATAAATGTAAAGTGTAATATATATAAATTTTAGGATATTTATGTAGATAATTAATTATTTAGTTCTATGGGAAGTGGACAAACTTTGACGGCAGGTCTTACAAGTAAGCCTTTAGATGTTTTGACTGTCACCACACGAGTAATATTATCTTTACCCGGATGGAGCTGTACAACGCGAACTAGTCTCCATTCGTTAGCAGGTAAGTTAGGTTTGAAAATGGTTACAAGATCGTTCAGTTTTGGCTTACGGTTGCCATGTTTAAACCACTTCAGTTGCTGTTGCAATGTATGCAAATAGTCCCTTTGCCAGGTGCGCCAGAAGCTTTGTGATAGGCGCTGTAATAGCTGCCAACGAGTAAGTAAAGTCTCGTTTGCAGCAAAAACCGGTTCAGGTAGGGAGATTAAAGGTCGACCGATGAGGAAGTGACCAGCTGTAAGAGCGTCAACCTCGCCGGGATCAGAAAATAGTTCCACTAACGGTCTAGAGTTTAACATGGCTTCCACCCTTGTTAGAACAGTATAAAATTCTTCAAAAGTAAGAATTTGCGATCCAATGACACGCTTGAGATGGTATTTTGTTGATTTTATACCGCTTTCGAAGATGCCTCCGAAGTGAGGACCGGACAAAGGATTAAGTTTCCACGTGATACCTCGAGAAGCGAGCTGTCTGGAAATACCATCGCTTTCACGGTTGAGCATTTCGCTGACTTCCGACAAATAACGCTTGGCACCCACGAAGTTAGTACCACCATCTGTAACTATGGAGTGGTAAACTATGGGGCAAAGATTAGCTTTGTAAGTTTTAGCGTTACGACTCCTACCTTCTTTTATGATACCTCCAAAATTGATGGCAATTGTTTGGAAACAATGACCCAGTTGCGTACGGGAAGGTGGAAGGTCACCTAGTACAGTTTGAAGTGGAATAGATTTAGCTTTAAAACAGGTCACGCATTTCGATAACCGCGATCTGATAAGAACTCTAACGCTGAGTATCCAAAATCGACGCATAAATAAAGATTTGAGTAGGCGAAGCCCACAGTGAAGATAAGCTGTGTGTAAGTGGTCAATAAGAAGAGTACTCAATCGAGAAGTCTTAGGTGAGAGGTATGGATTTTTGACGCGACCTGGTAACGATGCATGCTTGAGACGTCCCCTCACTCGCAAGATTCCGCGAGTGTCAAGATAAGGGGAGAGCTTAGATAAATGTTTGGTTAAATGTTTATTGGAATTTATTAAAGATATGACATCATTAAAATTTTGATGTTGAACATACTTTGTTAAATGATTTAAAGATTGGCTTAATTCAGTGGCTGTCAGGTAAGGTATTACGTTATGCTCAGAAAGTTTAGCTTTCGCGTTTTTAATGAAACGGGAGAACCATGCAACCACTCTTTTTAATGGAAAAAGAGAGGAGTGGCGTTCCATGAGAGATTCAAGCACGTCAGCTTCGAGTGTCACACTAGCATGACACGCGCGTGATGTTGGCTTGAGTTCGAGCACATTATCTAACACTTCTACTGCTGAAACAGGCCAGTTGAAGAGTTCGTTAGACAACCACTGAGAACCATACCACCAGATTTCGGCAGATGATAAAGATAAGCAAGATAAGCCACGACTATAGATGTCGGCTGGATTGTCATGGGTGGACACATGTCGCCACTCAGTAGGCAGAGGACTGTCGTTAATTAGAACTACTCTGTGCACAACAAAGGTCATAAGTGTATGTGGCTCAGTATTCCACCACGACAAGACAGTCGAGCTGTCCGTGAATAAGATAGATTTATTTAAGATGAGTTTTGAACTAAGCAAGGAGTGAATGCGATTTATTACTTTGAATAGTAATACAGCATTGCACGGCTCTAAAAGGTTAAGTGTCACTTTTAGAGGTGCTACCTTGGACTTAGCAATTAAAAGATAAAAACGCCATAAATCTTGAAGGAGCAATTTGGCTTCTAGGATACAAGGTGTGAGCCACCCAAGAGGGTCAAAAATACAAGCGATGCTAGATAAGATGGAACGCTTCGTAAATTCAGCGTCCTCGATTGGGGACTGTGGGTAACTGAAATTATCACTCACAGGATCATATTGGACTCCTAAGATTTTTAACGTTGATTTATCACTTTCTTCGGAGAAAAGTTTAGGGTTTTGATAAAGATCTAACGATTGACCGTTAGTGGTTTTAGAACTGACATCGAATACCACTCTCAATTTAGTGGTCGTGCTCTCCGGGCGAACGACGCAACTGTGAGGGATAAGATAACGATTGAGAGTAGGTACGACGGCGTTAGGTACGGTGTACATGTGATTTAAATTCTCGTACTCACGCATAAAATTGATATAATCGGATTTAAGTTCAGTCTGACGATTAAGTTTCTTTTCAAGATGAGTCAAACGCGACAAAGTACTATTATAAGATTCCCCCAAAGAACGCTCGCCATCCTTTAAGAGGATAGGTACGACGTATCGTCCGTTAGGTTCACGATAGGTTAAATCAGTGTACATGCGTTCGCAGATATCATTCTCAGGGACAGTGATGTCCACGCGCGGTGGTTCCTCCACTTCCCAAATTTTTTTAATTTGGTCATCTAATGTGAATGTGGTGGCCACTAAAGAGCACGCGGTGTTTAAAGGCACTGAGTACGCGTTTACTGTCCCGGTGAGAATCCACCCGAAAACGCTACGCAAAGCGGTAGGTAAACCAGGCCCCAGATTGATACGTTGACCGTCATAGATATCGGGGAATAACTCCGCCCCTATTAATAAATCGATTTTCGCGGGTACATCGTAGTCGCGATCGGCTAACACTAAATGGTTGCAACATTGTCGAACGACTGATGGTACTTTAACGCTAGGTATTAGAGCAGTGATGTTATCTAACACGACTGGCTTTATATTAAAATGCGGAGCTTCACCGTGCACGGGCCGTATAGTGCATTCCGTCATCCCCCTTACTTGAGTGACTGAGTTTTGTCCTAGTCCGGCTATACTAAGTTTACACCGGCGGATTTTTAACCCGAGCGATCGTGCGCACGCTGAAGTGATAAAACAATCCTGCGCCCCACTGTCTACGAGTGCACGGACGGTACACTGAGTGCCGGCGGCAGTGTTGAACGCGCGCGCCTGACATGTACCTAGTAATACCATATCGCAGTGGGGAACGGCGGCGTGGGCATGAGCAGTAACGTTCGCTCCAGTGGTTGCGCTGGCGCTTGATGGCGCTGGGTCAATATGCAATAGGGCATGGTGACGTAATCCACATAACGTGCAAGTCATTTTAGATAGGCATTTATCTATGACGTGATTTGTACGCAAACAACTTGTACACATATTATTTTTACTTTGTACTAATGCGAGTCTAGCACGAGAATCTAAGGATTGAAAGGTAGGGCACCGATAAATCGAGTGCGCCTCACTGCAATGAGCACAAGTCACATTTGCAAGTGGGTTTGATTTTGCGAGATAAGATGAGCGTTTTGATCCGCTGCTATTTTGCCTACTAGCCGCAGGCGGAGATTTTTTCCCCTCAAGGTTACGAGGGTTAGACATAATAGTATGCCTGATATTAGATTTAGAAGATAACTGACTAGTTTCTAAGACTTTTACGTAGTCTTGAAGAAACTTTAACAATTCACAAAAAGTGGGTATTTGTGAAATGTTTTGAGATTCGAACCGATTGCGCGTGTCCGAGTCCAGCATGCGCGAAGTTAAACAAAATAAAATGAAATCACCTAAATTTTCAATTTTCAAAGCTTGGAGTGCATGGTATGCCTCATAAATTACGTTTGTTAAAATTTGTAAATCTTGGAAGTTACCCGATTTTAAAGCTGGCTGTTCTAAGAATTTATCTAGATATGTTAAAGCTATTATACGCTTGTTTTGATAACGTTCGATCAAACTATTAAAAACAACTTCGTAATTATCCGCGGTCATCGGGACCCCTTTGACAATAGACAAAGCTGGGCCTTGTAAACAAGACGCTAAATAGTGATATTTTTCTATTTGAGAAATCGAAGTGTTATCATGAATCAAGGTTTTATAAATATCATAAAACGTTTGCCAATTTTCAATTTTACTATCAAATTTAGGTAACTCAAGTTTAGGGAGCCGTGCGTTACGCCCTGATTGTGCGGGGTCGTAAGCCCCGGCAAGCACGGGCGGCGCCGTCTCCTGCGATGCCCCGGCGACGTTCCCGCTCTTATCAGTAATTTGTAACTCAGCCGCCGCACTGATTACGGCATAGTACAAATCATCAAACGAGCTCAAAGACTCTTGGCACACCCGGGCATCGGGTTTCATGGCTAACTCCAAAGTCTGTATTTTACCACATATCAAAACAAATTCTTCGCGAATTGAATGTATTCGAGTATATCTCGCCTTGAACGACGATACCTTTGAACGATCTTGAATCATAGTTTTTGATAAGTCATAAAGGATTTGGATATCACGGTAAACATATTCGCGTTGAGATTGAAGAAGTTTAAGTTTGCCTTCCTCCATTTTGTTCTGTGTGTGAAAAATAGGTATGAAAATACGAACCTAAGTTGAGATTTTACTAGGTGTTTTTCGATACGTTTAGGTGAAATGGTTGTGAAATAATGTTTATAAGTTAATAAATACGTTAAATAGCTATAGATAATGTAATTACTTGCAATAAATTACGTAAAATACATAAGTTATTGATATATAATACGGATGAAATTAAGATGACCTCTGAATCCGTATAGGTTATATGGAAAGTATGACCAACGCAATTTTAGTAGGATAATATTTGTAAAATGCAAATATCTAGCAAATCTCAGAGATTTTTATTGAAATTGAACCTGAGAATGCCTGAAAAAACTGTAATCTACAGGTATTCGCGCTCGAAATGGACCAAAAATATGAATATGCTTCACGTCCAACCAAGGACGTGGCTTGAAATATTTTTCCTACAAAAACAGGCTAAAGGATATAATGAGGTATTGAGGTACTTACAGGATACTTGGAACACTGCATGGAGTCGGGTGATCACCACACTTGCCCTTTTAGTCTTATTTCACGATAGTTTTTCTTCGCGCACGCGAAAGTTAGCCGGCCGGCATTTTTATTGAGTTCTTACTGAGTAGTTTTGTTACCCGCCGTCAGATGGCGGGATTGAGGTAATGTCTTTTATGCACTCGCAGATGTAGGAGTGCCTTTTGGCGGCAGATTTGAAGTACACAGATAAAGGAAAGGAAGGGACTAGGGAATTCATCCCAAAGCCTGTTCAATAGTATAATAGATTGTTGCAGGGTTGCCTGGAAATATCTAGCCACAAGTACCTTAATTAAATCAATTGCAATTTATGTTCGATAAATAACCCCAAATATATAAGTTTTCCAAGTGAATCTAATGTCTTTTGCAAAAAAACGAGTAGAAAATAAAAAACAGGTTGCCAGCTCTCAGTTAGCCGCAATCTGTGGGTTGCCAATTTACCTGTTAAAATTGGTAACGCATAAATGGCGGCTAACTGAGAGTTAGATAATGTTGAATAGGCACCCTCGATGCAGAAGAATATAAAATAAAAAACTGTTCGCGCCCACATGCGGCTGGCAACCCTGCAGTAATCTATTTAACTATCAAGAATTATTTATAAAAATCAAGTTTTAACAACAACCATATACCTGTAGATTTTTGCATTGGGGTCATAAGTAATTTATTTCTTAACAACATACATTGTGTAGAAACGATCGATATGGTAGAGCGATCACTTACAAAAATAAGCATATGCCCTCTTATAATATACTCTGGAAAACTTGCTATTCACAAAACATTTATATATGTGCAACCAACTGTAAAGATCAAGAGAAAAAAAAAATCACTTTGCAAATGGCGCGAAGTAAGAAAGAAGGCTCTCTGCAATCCGCGACATCGAGAGCTCTCGTAATTTATTTGCACTTATTCAGATCTTGCTTTAGCCTTCGTTTAAGCTGCTTGTTAAGTTTTATATGGGTCGGTAAGTTGGTAAGGAAGTGTATATTTTAAAAATAAATACCTACTAAATTGTTCCACCTATGCAAATCTTGGTGACTACCACTAAAATACTGTTTCAGCTGAACTGGTCAGGCTTCTGCCTGCCCGAAAATGCCGATAAAAACGTCTGAGTGACAGCTGGGACATTAGTACGTCCTGTCGAGGCACGGTGGGATCTCGATAAAACGGTTCAACAAAGATTGCTACTAGCACTTGCAAATATTCACCAACCATGTATAAAATTTATAAAACGAGATTTTTAAAACGTCGCGCGTCGTCAGTTGAACGTTGGATATTATCTCGAAGTACAACATAAAGAACGAAGTAACGATTCTTCACTGGGTTCGTTGTTATTACTCATTTATGAAACCAGTATAGTGTTAACAATAGTTAAGCGACAGCGGAATGGTTTTAATTTTTTTCTCAAAATCAAAGCATTTATTTCAACTAAACCATTAAATGTTTTTAAATTTAAGATTTCAAGGAGACGGCCAGTCAGAAAGAGCCTGCTAGTTGCACGTTAGAAAGTGCTGATCTCTATAGAAAAAAACGAGGAGGAAACTTCATGAAAACTCTTTTAAATTAAATATATATATATATATCATGAAGGCGGAACGGCGTTTCTACCACTTTCCACAACTGGGACACAAACCTCGGTATAATTTTCTTTACATAGTTACTGATCAAAAGCTACATAACTATAAGCCAGCTATAGCTATCAAAAGCTTTTTCATTTTTTTTTGTCCTATTGCTAGAATGCTCCATTTTATTTTTATTTTTCTTCCATAGTGGAACCTTTTTTGGGAAAATTTATCCACCCAAAGATTGTGACTCTCTCAGTGAAAATCTATGATTGGCTGTTGAGTATCCTCATCGCAAGCAACAATAAGAAGTAATAAATGACAGGACTGTAACGTTGTTATAGTTCTAGTGGTAATTAAAAGATGAGGAGAAAGATATTGATATTCCTTGAGCAAATTAGTGTTAGGTTTATTAAAAGAAAGGAGATTGCGGAATGTTGAAAGATATAGGTATTCAATTAATTCTAAGTTAGATCTCTGCTTTAGAAAAATCATTAATTTTCCATAGAGAAATGCTCGGCAGTAATTTGTGCGAGGCAGAAGCAACGGCATCCTGCAGATGGTTGCGTCTCGAGCAGATTGCCCGATTCACCATAAATAAAAATAGACCACGGGTGAAGCATTGGAAAAATAATTTACAGGTGATCTGAGGTTGGGAAGTTGAAGGGGTTTCTAAGGGTAGAAACGGTTTATCTCGATTTCCGGCAAAACTACAAGTCCTATGGAAAAAGTTAAATGGCAAAGTTGTAGGTAATAAAAAGATCTACAACTTTTTTCACATAACCTCAAAATGTATGTGAAAAATCAAATAACCAAATTTTTGGTTTTTTTTTTCTTTTACATTTTTTTTCTCCGAAATTTGGAGAAAACTTACCTTTTTATGATTAAGTAGTGTTTTTTTGTAATACTATTGTTGACAAAGAAGAACTGTGCAATTGTGGTTCCATCGTTATGCAGATTCGGGCAGCATTGATCCTCGTCGACAGGGACCAAAGGCTGGATTTGCATACACAGATGCCAAAGCGCAGCACCGTGATATAGTTGCTTGGCATATGGCTGAGCCCTTCCTTACTAGTTCTCTACTCGTTCTAGGGCGACTAAATATGACGTGACATTACAAACTGTACGAAACCACTTGCGCGCAATTGGTGTGAAATGTTGTAGGCCAGTCAAGAAAACAAGAAAATTTTACAGATATTCACAGGCAAGACCGGGTACGCTTTGCAATAGAATATTAGGATTTCGTTTGGTGCAATAATATATTCATATTTAGCGATGAAAATAAGTCAGACAAGGACGGACGCTAAATATTGTGGCGAAAAGATAGTTTTTTACATTTTGCCTAAGACATTCGTACCTGCCGGACGAGTGTATGAAGACCGTGGTTGTGCCAATAATCAAAAATAAAACTGGCGATGCATCGGACAGCAGCAACTACAGGCCCATTTCGTTAGCTACAACAGTGGCGAAAGTGCTGGACAGTCTGCTTGATCGTATTTTGGACAGTCACATAAAGCTGAATGTTGCTCAGTTCGGTTTTAGGCAGGGGCTGTCGACAGAAACGGCTGTTCTATGCCTCAAGCATACTGTCCGGTACTACACCGATAGGAAGACTCCTGTCTATGCCTGTTTTTTAGACCTTTCTAAAGCTTTCGATTTGGTGTCCTATGATGTGCTTTGGTACAAGATGAGGACTGAATCCAGCCTCCCCGAAGAAGTCATTAACATTTTTGATTATTGGTACAACAACCAAGTCAATGTGATAAGATGGGCAGGCGTCACTTCCGACGCGTACAGATTGAAATGTGGAGTACGACAGGGAGGGTTAACCTCGCCTCGTCTTTTCAATCTGTACGTAAACGGACTCGTTGAGAGGCTCAGCAGTGCCAATGTCGGATGTTCTATAGATGGAAAATTCATCAACAACATCAGTTACGCGGACGATATGGTTCTGCTGGGTCCCTCCATAAGCGCTGTTCGAAAACTGCTCGCTATATGTGTGGATTATGCTGGGGCTCATGGGCTCAGGTATAATGTAAAGAAGAGTAAACTCTTGGTTTTCCAGTCCGCTGGCCATAAGGTCTTACACGTTCCACCCCTCTTCATAGATGGTGTGTCGTCACCCAGAGTTTCAAAATTCAAGTACCTGGGTCACTGGGTCTCGGATGACTTCTCAGACCACGATGACATTGAGAGGGAGCGCCGGGCGTTGGCTGTCCGATGCAATATGTTGGCTCGTAGATTTGCGCGCTGCACCAAGGCAGTAAAAGTAACTTTGTTTAGGGCGTTTTGCCAGTCGTTTTACACGTGCAGTCTATGGGTTAGATATACGCAGAAGACAATCAACGCCCTGCGCGTTCAGTATAACAACGCATTTAGGATGCTGATGCGGCTGCCGCGGCACTGTAGCGCGTCGGGCATGTTTGCGGACGCACGTGTCGATGGGTTTCATGCCATCCTCAGAAAAAGAGCCGCATCGCTGCTAAGTCATGTCCGCGGCAGTGGCAACAGCATTCTTAGCGTTCTGGCGAGCCGAGCAGACTGCCCATTATTGTGGCATTGTATTAAGTTACATGTCGAGAAAAAGTAGCGAAAGAATTGATAACGGTCTTCATTTAATTTTATTGTCATTTGATTTTATTTTATTTGTATTGATTTTGAAGTTTTATTATTATTTGTTTGACATGTTAATTTAAAATTCTATTCTATATAATATCTTCTTGACGTATAACATCTTTTTATGTTTGACATTTTAATTTTTATTTACATATTTTTGATTAATTATGGCATTAAATTTAGTCAATTGACTATCAATATCTAGTGACAATATTTTGTAAATGTTTATGTGTACCTTTTACTAACACTAGGAATATAAGTAATTGTTACTAACAAGAATTGGACTGTAAATTGTCTGAATTTTGAAATAAATTATTATTATTATTATTATAGTGAGGTGTGCAAAGTTGGTTTAACGTCCAAGAAAATTTTACTGTGATTGAATGGCTATCAAAAGGTTGTGCACCAATCGGCTATTTATAAAAATATCAGGGGTGATTAAATTTGTTTAATGTGAGTGATGTTATTGTTAGTAAGATTACGATAATTAAGGATACCTGTATCTTAAAATCTAACTTAATAACATGTTTATTCATATGACTAATAAATAAATTATCCAGTTGAGTATCAAAAATAACGTTAATTCTTGTCCGACTTAGAATATATTTTGTAATGCACAAAACTTTATAATTTGTAATTATAATTTTAAAATAACCTAGTCAATAAATATTGTTGATGTCTTATTAAAATTTGTTTTATTTTTACTTCAATATATTTTTCTCCAATAATATCAGGTGAGACCCGATGAGTCCCAAATAAACGTCAATATTCTCACGCTGCCGTGGTAGCATTTAAGACAAAATGGCTTTATCGCCCAAACTGTGATAAAAAGTGTGATTTTAACGCATGCCACAGTAGGCCGTGCTCGCCGGGCTGGTATTCTCCACACTCATACACACAATCATATGCATACATAACAGCATCCATATTTTTATTTACTAATAATTGAATTCGACTTTGTTTCGAAGATTTAACTTTGACTTAATTTTATTTTATTATTGTTTTTTTTTTTTGACCTTATTTTATTTTTTAATTTTCACTCGCTTTACTTTCGAGAAAAAAGAACTACGAATGGTAAATTTCATGTTTTTCTTTTGAGCTTTACTGCCTCTTTCTGTTGATGCAGTATCGCAAGCACTACGGCTAAGCATGAGGTCCTGGGTTTGATAAAAATATTATTTTCAATTCTGGAAAATGAAAATTTTACACACAATCTAATAACAAATCGGTGCACATCGCGCCATCTAGTGAGATTTATTTGAACCTAATTTTCTTTCTTAGCACCGGGACCCCGTGACTAGGGTGCGTAGAGTAATTGATGTCCATCTCTAGCCAAAATCGAGGCGTACTCTGCCGGACAAGCTTTGGCTGTCGTGAAAACGTTGGAGGAAATAATAACAAGTGTAAATATAACATTATTTAATTCAAACTGTATCTTCTTTACAAAACAAATACAATACAGGGTTTAAGTTTATCAAGTTACTTATAAACAATAACTTTACTTGTCGTAAACTTCATTACAATAAGGGTCATACAGAGTAAGTACGTGCCCAGAGAGCTGGGAAAAAAAAACCTTAATCAACCTTTTAATGTTCCCACTGCTGGGACACAGGCCTCCTCTCTATGAGAGAGAATGGGTCGTAATCCGAACGCGAGCCCAATGCGCGTTTGGTGGATGTCACATGTATTCGAATTTTTGGTTCTAAGATATGCTGGTTTCTTCACGATGTTTTCCTTCACCGTTTTGAGAGCCTTGACGGTGAAATAATTTACACATATTATCATCAATAATAGTAATCTATTTTACTATCAAGAATTATTTATAAAATCAAGTTTCAACAACAACCATATACGAGTACCTGTAGATTTTTGAATTAGGGTCATAAGTCATAAGTAATATATTTCATAACAACATACATTGTGTAAAAAAATATAAAAAAATAGAAAGGAACCATTAAAAAAAGGATCGATTAAATTGAGTGAAAACATAAAAAATATAGTAAATAGCAGTATCTCAATAATTAACAATCGTCTCTCATAATTAAAAAAGGTCTCATACTAATAGACCCGTCGTGTTCAACCGTCATGACAAATTTTGGCATATCTTCCATACCGCGTCTTTTATTCCACCCTATCATGGTAGAGTGATCACTTACAAAAATAAGCATATTCCCTCTTATAATATTCTCTGGAAAAAAATGCTATTCACAAAAACATTTCTATCTGTGTAACCGACTGTCAAGATCAAGATAAAAAAAATTATCACTTTTTAAATGGCGCGAAGTAAGAAAGAAAGATCTTTGCAAATCCGCGACATCGAGAGCTCTCGTAATTTAATTAAACTTATTCAGATCTTGCTTTAGCCTCCGTTTAAGCTGCTTGTCAAGTTTTATATGGGTCTTTGGGATAAAAGTATTACGTTAATACTAAGTTATAAATGAAGTTGGTAGGGAAGAGGGAAGTGTATCTTTTTAAAAAGAAATACCTACCAAATTGTTCCACCTATACAAATCTTGGTGACCACCACTAAAATACTATTTCAGCTGAACTGGTCAGGCTTCTGTCTGCCCGAAAATGGCGACAAAAACCTCTGAGTGACAGCCGGGACAGTAGTACGTGCTATCGAGGCACGGAGGGATCTCGAAAAACGGTTCAACAAAAATTGCTACTAGCACTTGCAAATATTCACCAACCATGTATAAAATTTATAAAACGAGCGTGATATGTAAGGTATAAAACGTCGCGCGTCGTCAGTTGAAAATTGGATATTATCTCGAAGTACAACATAAAGAACGAAGTAACGATTCTTCGCTGGGTCCGTTGTTATTACCCATTTATGAAACCAGTATAATGTTAACAATAGTTAAGCGACAGCGGAATGGTTTTAATTTTTTCTCAAACTCAAAGCATTTATTTCAACTAAACCATTTACTGTTTTAAAATTTAAGATTTCAAGGAGACGACCAGTCAGAAAGAGCCTGCTAGTTGCACGTTAGAAAGCGCTGATCTCTATAGAGAAGAATGAGGAGGAAACTTCATGAAAACTCTTTTAAATTTAATATTATAATATGAATGCGGAACGGGATTTCTACCACTTTCCACAACTGGGACACCAACCTCGGTATAATTTTCTTTACATAGTTACTGGTCAAAAGCTACATAACTATTAGCCAGCTACAGCTATCAGAAGCTATTTTCAATTTTTTTTTTGTCCTATTGCTAGAATGCACCATTTAAAAAAAAAACATTTTTCTTCCAGTGTGGAACGTTTTTTGGGAAAATTTATCCTCCCAAAGATTGTGACTTACATCCTCTCTCAGTGTAAAACTATGATTGGCTGTTGAGTATCCTCATCGCAAGCAACATTAAGAAGTAATAAATGGCAGGACTGTAACGTTGTTATAGTTCTAGTGGTAATTAAAAGATGAAGAGAAAGATATTGATATTCCTTGAGCAAATTAGTGTTAGGTTTATTAAAAGAAAGGAGATTGCGGAATGTTGAAAGATATTGCTATTCAATTAATTCTAAGTTAGATCTCTGCTTTAGAAAAATCATTAATTTTCCATAGAGAAACGCTCGGCAGTAATTTGTGCGAGGCAGAAGCAACGGCATCCTGCAGATGGTTGCGTCTTGAGCAGACTGCCCGAATCACCATTAATGAATATAGACCAGGGGTGAAGCCTTGGAAAAACAATTTACGGGCGATCTGAGGTTGGGAAGTTGAAGGGGTTTCTAAGGGTAGAAACGGTTTATCTTGATTTACGGCAAAACTACAAGTCCTATGGAAAAAGTTAAATGGCAAAGTTGTAGGTAATAAAAAGATCTACAACTTTTGTATTCACACTTTTTTCACAAAACCTTAAAATTAAAGATTTTTTTAATTGAAGAACTGTGCAATTGTGGTTCCATCGTTATGCAAATTCGGGCAGCATTGATCCTCGTCGACCGGGACCAAACAAAGGTTGGATTTGCATACACAGATACCAAAGCGTGGCACCGTGATATAGTTGCTTGGCATATGGCCCTTACTAGTTCAATACTCGTTCCAGGGCGACTAAATATGACGTGACATTACAAACTGTACGGAACCACTTGCGCGCAATTGGTGTGAAATGTTGTAGGCCAGTCAAGAAAACAAGAAAATTTTACAGATATTCACAGGCAAGACCGGGTACGCTTCGCAATAGAATATTAGGATTTCGTTTGGTGCAATAATATATTCATGTTTAGCGATGAAAATAAGTCAGACAAGGATGGACGCTAAATATTGTGGCGAAAAGATGGTGAGGTGTGCAAAGTTGGTTTAACGTCCAAGAAAATTTTACTGTGATTGAATGGCTATCAAAAGGTTATGCACCAATCGGCTATTTATAAAAATATCAGCGGCGATTAAATTTGTTTGATGTGAGTGATGTTATTGTTAGTAAGATTACGATAATTAAGGATACCTGTATCTTAAAATCTAACTTAATAACATGTTTATTCATATGACTAATAAATAAATTATCCACTTGAGTATCAAAAATAACGTTAATTCTTGTCCGACTTAGAATATATTTTGTCATGCACAAAACTTTATAATTTGTAATTATAATTTTAAAATAACCTAGTCAATAAATATTGTTGATTTCTTATTAAAAATTGTTTAATTTTTACTTCAATATATTTTTCTCCAATAATATCAGGTGAGACCCGATGAGTCCCAAATAATCGTCAATATTCTCACGCTGCCGTGGTAGCATTTAAGACAAAATGGCTTTATCGCCCAAACTGTGATAAAAAGTGTGATTTTAACGCATGCCACAGTAGGCCGTGCTCGCCGGGCTGGTATTCTCCACACTCATACACACAATCATATGCAAACATAACAGCATCCATATTTTTATTTACTAATAATTGAATTCGACTTTGTTTCGAGGATTTAACTTTGACTTAATTTTATTATTGATATTTTATTTTTGACCTTATTTTAATTTTTAATTTCCACTCGCTTTACTTTCGAGAAAAAAGAACTACGAATGGTAAATTTCATGTTTTTCTTTTGAGCTTTACTGCCTCTTTCTGTTGATGCAGTATCGCAAGCACTACGGCTAAGCATGAGGTCCTGGGTTTGATAAAAATATTATTTTCAATTCTGGAAAATGAAAGTTTTACACACAATCTAATAACAAATCGGTGCACATCGCGCCATCTAGTGAGATTTATTTGAACCTAATTTTCTTTCTTAGCACCGGGACCCCGTGACTAGGGTGAGTAGAGTAATTGATGTCCATCTCTAGCCAAAATCGAGGCGTACTCTGCCGGACAAGCTTTGGCTATCGTGAAAACGTTGGAGGAAATAATAACAAGTGTAAATATAACATTATTTAATTCAGACTGTATCCTCTTTACAAAACAAATACAATACAGGGTTTAAGTTTATCATGTTACTTACAAACAATAACTTTACTTGTCGTAAACTTCATTACAATAAGGGTCATACAGAGTAGGAACGTGCCTAGAGAGCTGGGCAAAATACATCATCATCAACCTTTTAATGTTCCCACTGCTAGGACACAGGCCTCCTCTCTATGAGAGAGAATGGGTCGTAATCCACCAAGCGAGCCCAATGCGCGTTTGGTGGATGTCCCATGTCTTCGAATTTTTGGTTCTAAGATATGCTGGTTTCTTCACGATGTTTTCCTTCACCGTTTTGAGAGCCGTGACGGTAAAATAATTTACACATATTATCATATATAATAGTAATCTATTTTACTATCAAGAATTATTTATAAAAATCAAGTTTCAACAACAACCATATACCTGTAGATTTTTGCATTGGGGTCATAAGTCATATATTAATATAAGTCATAAGTATATATGTCTATGTGTATGTATATAAGTCATAAGTAATATATTTCATAACAACATACATTGTGTAAAAAAATATAAAAAAATAGAAAGGAACCATTAAAAAAAGGATCGATTAAATTGAGTGAAAACATAAAAAATATAGTAAATAACAGTATATCAATAATTAACAATCGTCTCTCATAATTAAAAAAGGTCTCATACTAATAGACCCGTCGTGTTCAACCGTCATGACAAATTTTGGCATATCTTCCATACCGCGTCTTTTATTCCACCCTATCATGGTAGAGTGATCACTTACAAAAATAAGCATATTCCCTCTTATAATATTCTCTGGAAAAAAATGCTATTCACAAAAACATTTCTATCTGTGTAACCGACTGTCAAGATCAAGATAAAAAAAATTATCACTTTTTAAATGGCGCGAAGTAAGAAAGAAAGATCTTTGCAAATCCGCGACATCGAGAGCTCTCGTAATTTAATTAAACTTATTCAGATCTTGCTTTAGCCTCCGTTTAAGCTGCTTGTCAAGTTTTATATGGGTCTTTGGGATAAAAGTATTACGTTCATACTAAGTTATAAATAAAGTTGGTAGGGAAGTGTATCTTTTTAAAAAGAAATACCTACCAAATTGTTCCACCTATGCAAATCTTGGTACTACCACTACCACTAAAATACTGTTTCAGCTGAACTAGTCAGGCTCTGCCCGAAAATGCCGACAAAAACGTCTGAGTGACAGCCGGGACAGTAGTACGTGCTGTCTAGGCACGGAGGGATCTCGATAAAACGGTTCAACAAAGATTGCTACTAGCACTTGCAAATATTCACCAAACATGTATAAAATTTATAAAACGAGCGTGATATGTAAGGTATTAAACGTCGCGCGTCTTCAGTTGAAAGTTGGATATTATCTCGAAGTACAACATAAAGAACGATTCTTCACTGGGTCCGTTGTTATTACCCATTAATGAAACTAGTATAGTGTTAACAATAGTTAAGCGACAGCGGAATGGTTTGAATTTTTTTCTGCAACTCAAAGCATTTATTTCAACTAAACCATTTACTGTTTTTAAAGTTAAGATTTCAAGGAGACGACCAGTCAGAAAGATCCTGCTAGTTGCACGTTAGAAAGCGCTGATCT
The DNA here is from genome assembly GCA_964057195.1 of Orthosia cruda. Taxonomy (NCBI): domain Eukaryota; kingdom Metazoa; phylum Arthropoda; class Insecta; order Lepidoptera; family Noctuidae; genus Orthosia; species Orthosia cruda. The sequence goes on from OZ059830.1 coordinate 39,566,035, forward strand.
CTATAGAGAATAATGAGGAAGAAACTTCGTGAAAACTCTTTTAAATTTAATATTATATCATGAATATGGAACGGGATTTCTACCACTTTCCACAACTGGGACACAAACCTCGGAATAATTTTCTTTATTTATTTATTTATGTATTCTTTATTGTACACCAGAAAATACAGTAACAAAAGAAACTTAAAACTAAAAATATACAACGGGCGGCCTTACCGCATTCCGCGATCTTACATAGATTCTTTACATAGTTACTGGTCATAAGCTACAGAACTATTAGCCAGCTACAGCTATCAGAAGCTTTTTTTATTTTTTTTTGTCCTATTGCTAGAATGCACAATGAAAAAAAAAAAATCTTCCAGTGTGGAACGTTTTTTGGGAAAATTTATCCTCCCATAGATTGTGACTTACATCCTCTCTCAGCGTAAAACTATGATTGGCTGTTGAGTATCCTCATCGCAAGCAACATTAAGAAGTAATAAATGGCAGGACTGTAACGTTGTTACAGTTCTAGTGGTAATTAAAAGATGAGGAGAAAGATATTGATATTCCTTGAGCAAATTAGTGTTAGGTTTATTAAAAGAAAGGAGATTGCGGAATGATGAAAGATATAGGTATTCAATTAATTCTAAGTTAGATATCTGCTTTAAAAAAAAAAAAAAAAACTATTTAAACATTAATTTTCCATAGAGAAACGCTCAGCAGTAATTTGTGCGAGGCAGAAGCAACGGCATCCTGCAGATGGTTGCGCCTCGAGCAGATTGCCCGATTCACCATAAATGAATATAGACCAGGGGTGAAGCCTTGGAAAAATAATTTACGGGCGATCTGAGGTTGGGAAGTTGGAGGGGTTTCTAAGGGTAGAAACGGTTTATCTCGATTTCCGGCAAAACTACAAGTCCTATGGAAAAAGTTAAATGGCAAAGTTGTAGGTTATAAAAAGATCTACAACTTTTGTATTCACACTTTTTTCACATAACCTCAAAATGTATGTGAAAAATCAAATAACCAAGTTTTTGGTTTTTTATTTTTCTGTTACAATTTTTTCTGCCGAGATTTGGTGATACCTTTTTATGATTAAATAGTGTTTTTTTGTAATAATATTTTATTATTGTTCGCAGAGAAGAACTGAGCAATTGTGGTTCCATCGTTATGTAGATTCGGGCAGCATTGATCCTGGTCGACCGGGACCAAAGGCTGGATTTGCATACACAGATGCCAAAGCGCAGCACCGTGATATAGTTGCTTGGCATATGGCTGAGCCCTTCCTTACTAGTTCACTAATCGTTCTAGGGCGATTAAATATGACGTGATATTACAAACTGTACGGAACCACTTGCGCGCAACTGGTGTGAAATGTTGTAGTCCAGCCAAGAAAGCAAGACAATTTTACAGATATTCACAGGCAAAACCGGGTACGCTTCGCAAAAGAATATTAGGATTTCGATTGGTGCAATAATATATTCATATTTAGCGATAAAAAATGTTTTAAGTCAGACAAGGACGGACGCTAAATATTGTGGCGAAAAGATGGTGAGGTGTGCAAAGTTGGTTTAGTCCAAGAAAATTTTACTGTGATTGAATGGCTATCAAAAAGTCGTGCACCAATCGGCTATTTATAAAAATATCAAAGGTATTAAATTTGTTTTATGTGAGTGAAGTCATTGTTAGTGAGATTATAATAATTAAGGATACCTGTATCTTAAAATCTAACTTACTAACATGTTTATTAATATCACTAATAAATAATTTACCCAGTTGAGTATCAAAAATAACGTTAATTCTTGTCCGACTTAGAATATTTGTCATGCACAAAATTTAAATTTTTTAACTTTTTTAATTTTAAAACACCTAGTCAATAAATGTTGATGATTTCTTATTAAAAATTATTTAATTTTTACTTCAATATATTTTTCTCCAATAATGTTCTTATTATCAGGTAAATTACAAAAATATTTTTAAAACGAAAATGAAAAAAATAGTTTTTAATAATGCAACAAGTTAACGTGTTGGTGAGATTCGATCCTAAGACCTATGATTTACCAGACGATTTCTTAAACACGCATGCCACGGGACCAGTTACTTACATAGTTAAATTTGTGCTTCGTATATATTGTGAAGCAAACACTAATAAATAGTAATACACTCGTTGAATTTACGCATACGTAACATCTATGTTGGTGTGCCCTGCAAACCTATCTGAATTGCTTTGTGTACCTCCAATTGCCATAAAAATATAGCCAAAGTACATCTCATGACGATTCTAATAAGCCCAAACACGACTAAGATACATTTTTCTATTTCGGAGTTCCAGTGACCATTGTGGTCTTCTTCATCAGTTTCACTTCACCAAATGACCAACTTTCTTAGTGTAAATGATTGCATTGTTAATAAAAATACCAAAATCGCTGTATGTATGCCTATAATATTTGAGGAGTTCCCTCAAATTCTCCAAGATCCCATCATCAGATCCTGATCTTATGACTATGGGACCAACTAGGAAGCCTTTCAAACAAAAGAAGTACATTGTACACTTATATTTATAAATGTTTTGTCCTGTAATTATTTAAGTGGTGTACAATAAAGTATATAATAAATAAATAATAAGATATTTCCAAATCGGTCCAGGCGTCTTTGGGTAATCGAGAAACCACCTTCTTTTTTTGAAGTCGTTTAAAAAGATGTTGATCTCTGAAATTGTTGTTGATAGCTATTTCTCAGATGACCTTTTTTTGTTTAGTGTACAATAGTTCTTTTAGTTATTTTTATTAATTTAGTTCCAAACGTTTGCTTACCAGTGCGCTGCCACACGGCGTCTGCTAGGAGACAACAGGTATACCTTGCTACCTTTCTTTATGACAAATTAAACAGTATCCTACGTATTAATCCCCTCACGACACGAGAAACAAAGTTGAGGGTAAAGAATTGGCTACTGACTCGGGACTACTTCGAAACCGAAAACGTATTGTACTGAAATTAACATAAACAGGAAACTACTGGTATTCTCCACACTCATACACACAAAATCACATACATATATAACAGCATCCATATTTTTATTTACTAATAATTGAATTCGACTTTGTTTCGAAGATTTCATTTTGACTTAATTTTATTTTATTGGAATGCCCGAGGTACTGCCTGGATAGCTGCCCACGTCGTGCGAAGCCTTACCGTTCTATTATCTATATCCTTTTTATTTTCTTAGCTTTAATTTTTAATAACCCTTAATTCATAATTATTTAATTTTATTAACGTGGCTTACGTTTAGCTTCCTCTGAGCTAAACGTAACGCTACAGATTATTGATATTTTATTTTTGACCTCATTTTTTTTATTTTTATTTTTTTTATTCGTATGAATTGGCCTGATTTTGGTTGTAATTTTAATGCTCATTGTGATTATAACCCCTCAACGGTACTCCCGCCGGAACGCAAGATGGCCCCGTCCATTTTGGCCGGCGCCATTTTGAATATTTTGCGCTATCGCCCGGTCTCAGTGAAACGCCGATTTCTGTGTGGCTGAAGAATGTTGATAAACAAGGACAAAAAAAAATTATGTTCAATTCCAGAAAATGAAATAAAAATATTTTTTCTCACAATCCAATAACAAATCGGTGCATATCGCGCCATCTAGTGAGATTTATTTAATTGTCCATCTCTGCCGGACAAGCTTTGGCTATCACGAAAACGTTGGAGGAAATAATAACAAGTGTAAATATAACATTATTTAATTCAGACTGTTTCTTCTTTACAAGACAAATACAATACAGGGTTTAAGTTTATCTTATTACATACAAACAATAACTTTACTTGTCGTAAACTTCATTACAATAAGGGTCATATCGTGCCTAGAGAGCTGGGCAAAATACATTATCATCAACCTTTTAATGTTCCCACTGCTGGGACACAGGCCTCCTCTCTATGAGAGAGAATGGGTCGTAATCCACCAAGCGAGCCCAATGCGCGTTTGGTGGATGTCCCATGTCTTCGAATTTTTGGTTCTAAGATATGCTGGTTTCTTCACGATGTTTTCCTTCACCGTTTTGAGAGCCGTGACGGTGAAATAATTTACACAGAAAAAGGGCCTTTCTGGGTTCTTACCCATGCCCTGTAATTTGTAAGTCGCGGCCGTTAGCTCTGGGCCACTACTGCTCTCTGGTCAAAATGCATGCTTTGCTTTAATTAAAATACAAATTACAAAACACTATGTAATTAAAATACCAAATATAAAATATTTCATGGCACTACTTAAAATTGAAATATAAAATACAGTATTTTTATCTGTTTTTTTTATGTAAAATACAAAATAAAAATGACAAAATACAGTAAGGTGTTAGGTTATGACAATATACTTGACAATTCGACAAACAGTACAGATGCGGTGTTACCTACTTTAAAGAGTGACAATTTTAGAGCTCACCATTTTGCTTACGAAAGCTATCGAGCGCTATTTTCTGCAGAACGCACCCATTCATAAGATCGCTAAATATATTTATTTTCAAATGTATATTGAAGCCATAATTATTTGAAATACTAACTACAAAATAACTCAGCATCAGGTATTTGAAATACCAATAACAAATTACTTTTTAAGACGTAATTGAATTATAAATACGAAATACGTAATAAACCATGCGTACCTAACTAACGTACTGAAGCCGAACGTGCGTAAATAATAAACGTACATAAATTTATGATTTCCATATTTATCCAGTTATGTTTAAGTTCCATGTAATAGGTAGGTAGCTATTGCCATCAACATTATTTAGATAAATACACACATCACATAACATCGCGACTGTATTCCTCGAAGAAAACACATATATTATAACATAAATATGTATATCCTAAGATTATTAGTTATATAAATAGTTATTTACTAAATCCGAACAATAACTAGTTAACATATATTTAACATGACTTAACTTAAAACCAACAATTACTTATCTGTATCTTAGACGAAATATGATGACATTAAATATACAAATAAACAAAAAAAGTCGTTAATATAGGTAAAATTATCGTGGTGCATCTTTATGAAGTTTAGAATTTACAGGAACTACATGTGTACTTACGAGTGGGACTTTTTGTTACATGAAACTATTATACAAATTATTATTTTTATCAAATCTAAAAGTTATTAAAAAAGCTGTATGATGATAGAAATTATAGATTATGTAGTTAATTATTGTGTCGTTATGGCCCAATTTTTGATAGTTATGAGCCAGATGTTTTACATAGATTTCGTAAAAATTGTTAATGGGCAGATCCAAAAGAAAAACTTTATAAGTTTCGTCTTTGGCTGGGGCGTACCATTAGCAACTACAATTCTACTTTTATTATTAATACAAAATAATATACACGGTGTCTGAGCCCCCGCCTCGATAATGCGGGAACCCACCGGGGGGAGGGAGAGGGAGGGGCAATCAAATGTACCTCAGCTCAGTATCAATTGTTGGCATCATTAATGATCAAATAAGTTGAAGAGTTAATTATTTGATCATTTGTTAGACTAAAATTTGACGAATAAACGTGTTTTAAAGAAATTTATAACCATAGCATATATATCCATTGGTTGAGTTCCCTACAGATCAAAAAACTTTGCCTAAATGTCGTCGGTTCTACTACGCAAATATATTTTTATATTTAATATTTAACATCACATTATTGTCTATTTTATTTTATGCGGAACTCGAGTTTCATATAATTAAATGCATCTTTTGTAAATCTGGCCTATCACTTACAACCAATATTATTATGTGTTTCAGTTTGCAGTAAAAAGCAAAAGAAAAGTTTGGCACTAATTTTATCTGCAAAGCAAGTGGATCACGACATCAATATAAACACATACCCACACAGGCTCTTATTAAACTGTTCAGATCATCAGAATCTAGATCAGTTGAACAACACTGATAATCCTGTTGGTAGTTTCTGAAAATTAATTGCGAGTAATAAATGTAGGTACTTTTATTTTTTCCATATTTCACCAGTTATGTTCAATGCTCATGTAAGGAACTATTAACATTATCATTAATATAATACCAGACTATAACTGTCCCACTGCAGGGCCAAGGCCTCTTATCATACAGAGAAGGCACAAGAATTGATCACCACGCTTGCTCAATACGGGTTGGCGATTTCAGACTTACATTAACTATAGGTCCAGGTTTCCTCAAGATGTTTTCCTTCACCGTTGTCTGTGATGTCTAAGATAAACTTAGAAAGAAGAAATTTGTATTTGAGACCTCAAGCACGAGAGGCGAGGTCTTAGCCATTGGGTCACCACTACATTAACTTCAATATTATTTACATAAATATACACATAACTTAATTATGTTATGTGTATATTTATCAAAACATTCTTATTATAACTTAAATATTCCTTAAGATTATTACATAAATAAACAGTTGTTAACTAAATCCGACCAATTACTTGTTAACATACACTTAACATGACTTAACTTAAAACAAGCAATAATTTATCTATAACTTAGACGAAATATGATGGATATCTACAATATAATATATATAATACAAAATAATAAAAAATATATTTAATAAAAACAGTAAGATGTTTGTCTGGTTTTTCATTAAAATTTCAACTCTCAAGAAACGGTACAACAACAAAAGGTTTCAAAACTCAAAAAATGAGAAGTGAGTTTCCAAATCTGCACTAAACAGACAGAACTTCTATCGTCGCGTCGTTTTGTACATAACATTCATAAAAAATGAAAGAGGAAAAGTTACTGTCACAGATCTGACTACCACCGCTACTACAATAAGTATAATTATGGATAAATGTGAATAGAATATACTTTAATATACAGCAAAATCGTTACACATCTCTTTAACGAAAACTTTAATCATATGGGTACAATGGCGATCTTATCTTTGACAGCGATATCCTACCGAACAACCTTTGGATGGACTGAAATACCTTAAAATAAAAAAGGGGGTAGTCTATGTGGTACTGCTAAATTAAAATATAAATATATATCTATATAAAATACTATACATATATGTAAATATACATACATAGTATTACATGTTACATAATTTCATAGAAAGAGAAAATAATAAAGTGGGTTAGGATATTTTCGAATGGCAATAGCTTTAAAAATATGATGTTCACAAACTAACAACAGGATTTTTAGTGTTGTTCAACTTATTCTTTATAACAAGAGCCTGTGGCCGACTATCTGCAAGCTGTTACCTGCATATTGATGTCGCGATCCACTTGCCTTGCGGTGGACCTTTCTCTTAACTTTTTTATGTAAAATTGTTGCCAAACTTCTCTGTTGCTTTTTACTGCAAACAGAAAAACTGATAATAATATTGGTTGAAAGAAATAGGACAGAAAAATAAATATGTCACCATATATGGAATAGGGCAATGCATATGTTACAACATTAGTAGACAACAAAGTGACGTCACTTAATATAAAAATTATAGTTGCGTAGTAGAACCGACGACATTTAGTTGTAGCGGTAGGTGCGTTCGCATTAGAGCTGCGACAGAGTACATATACCGTTATTATAAAAAGAATAGTGTTGAGTATCGGAGGTAACGATATTAAAACGTAATATTCGTATTGTGCTTTAAACGAAAGAATGATAAAATATGCTAAAGGTACGCCCCAGCCAAAGAAAAAACTTATTAAATATTTCCTTTGAATCTGCCCATTAAATACTTTTACAAATTCTACGTAAAACATGTGGCTCATAACTAGTAACCAGTAGCTCCTAGTCATTAATAAATAAATCCCTAGATTATTCATATTGTCTATCACCAAATATTTATTTTCATAACCATCTAAGAGACCTTTTAAATTGATAAAAAAATCAATGAATGTTTTAATTTTTAGTAAAAGCTGTCCCAATATCAAGTTAAGAAACACGTTGTTTCGATAATTTCTGAAGTCCATTATGATGCACCATGATAACACTCCGTATATTACTGCAGCTGCTGACACCGTTAAAGTAATGTATTCTGCAGCGTCCCAAAAAGTTTCAGATGAAAAGCCCATGATGAATGTCACTGATATAGTTTTCACAGATTCGGTTTTATTTTGTAAACAGCTTGAAACTAAGCACAGTTTTTTCCAAAACACGAATAATAACGAATAAAATGTAGTGAAGCCGAACGTCCTGCGCCTGATCTCTCGCCGGTCAAGCGGTAAGTGGGTGTCGAATAGCTGTCTCTTGGACTGTGAGTGTGTGAGCAGAGAGTGCACCTGTGTTTGGCAATGCATACGCTTTTGTGACCTATAATAAGAGAAATAATGATTCAGTTAATTATAGGAAATAATAATGATTTTTAACCGCCTTCAAAAAACGAGAAGGTTCTCAATTCGGATGTATATATTTTGTTTTTTTTTTTTTTTTATGTATGTTCGGGCATAACTCCGTGATATATACACGGATTTGCAAAAATATTTTTTTGTTCGATAAAAATTTGTTCTAAAATGGTCCCATTCAAATTTGGTAATGATCTGATGAAGAACTTCGGAGATATACAACAGAACTTTTCAATAAATCACTGCAAATCTCTCGGGATTGCTGGAATCGCATGTCTGTTTAATGTTTACACCATTTCATAATATATTATATATATATATAAATTTGATACCTTTTGAGAGACTGGAGTCTATACTAGGATACCCTGTGTGACAGATCACCAGGCTCTCACCCCAAATTTGCGTCAATGGCTTATTATTATCTAACTACTTACTTACACCAACAAAATAATCAGGAGTTATTATAACGATAACCAAACAAAAATGTGAGATAATAGAAAAATGGAAAACAAATGTTATATGCAAGAAAGGATTATAAAAATGTAAATAATAAATAGACAAACAAAAAATCTAATCAAAATTAGGTAGGTACCTATCTAAATCAGATGTCATGTGAATGGTAATAATTATGGGAGTAAAAGTGAGTGTAGAGGTTAAGTGATGGTGATATTGTGAGTGAGCGTGTGTAGGTTGGCTATTATAGGCATGATGGTAAGGTACAGTAAGACCTTACTTTTTGCCAAATTTCGTGATTCTAGGTCAACGGGCACTACCATACAGGTTTTCAACCCAAAACCTATAGGGTACTTCCGGTTGACCTAGAAATGTAAATTTTGGTTAAAAGCAAGGTCTTACAGCACAAGTAAAAGGGAAAATACTGAAAAATAAAAAAGTTGAAAATTGAGGTTAATTTTGGTACTTGCAAGTTTTCGCGAAAATCTCAATTTGCCCATATATTTTTATCGATTTTATTATGGTGGTATAATTGGTAGGTACGGAACCCTCGGCGCACGAGTTCGATTCGCACTTAACCGGTTTTTTTAAAGAAACTTAGCCTGGTTACAAACGTTAGATTACGATGCCACGGAGCAACTGTTCCCTCGTAGGATATATATACCTAAATCAAAATTTTGGTACTTACAAGTTTTCGCGAAAATCTAAATTTGCCCATATCTTTTTATCGTGTTGACTCAGGACCTTGATTTGTATACACCTAATAGGGACTATAGGCCTCAAGTAAATTGTTATCAGTACCGTATTTACTTTCAAATGTATTTATTGTAACGCTATTATTTTGATATTTTAACTGACACCTCAATTTTATTTATTTATATAGAAGATTTGATACTTAATCGTAATAATATTAATTTATTGTTATCACAAGGTCAAGGAAACCTCTATTTCCAGGGGGGTTACCACAAGCTCTTAGAGCGGTATCAATTTGACCTTGTTTCACGTTTTCGTACCATGACGTCGTTTAAGAAAGCTCAATTTGATAACGCTACGAAGTTTGCTTTTGTTTAGGTTTTGATAATATTTGGATACCGATTTTCTTATAGTTCATTCAAAATTCAAACCACAGCCTGCTTTTTGACAACCAGCGATATCGTTTTTACTACAATTTTTGGTTTTGTTTGACAGTTAAAAAAAGTTGCTTTGGCGGGCTCGATTTATCAACATTTTCCAAAATATATACAAAAATTATCACTTCCGTGATCATACGGTAAGTAAAACGTATTTATTTACGCATTTATTGGATACATAACCTCTGCCAATCCCTACAGAGCTACAGGCATCATGTTATGTTATTACCTATCTACGTAGGTAAACTTGTCGATTGATTTGTGTATCTCATGCGATTTTAACATATGTGGCCTAAATTTCTTGTTTGATTCTAGGTGGCGAATACATTATGAATGGCGAGTAAACCCATGAAATCATGGAGGGCAGTGCAGACGCTACGTGAGCCATCGCAACCTACTACCGCCGCGCCGTCAGCTTGTGTCTACCGACAATAAGCACAATGCTTGGGATAGATAACCAAAACCGCAGCACATGATATAATTAAAGGCTCTAAGTGTATAAAACTGTTCGAGTTCGAGGATAAATAAGAAATAAAAGAAAGCTGATAGAGGCCAACAAACGCATCGTGAAGCTGAGGGAGCTAAAATATATGAAACCTGTAAAACCTACGTACGACGAACGAAGAATGCATTTGGTGTTTTGTGATGCGTGTGCTAGTGTCTCACGTTATTGCTTATGGCTGCTTTGCTGTATTAATCCTTAATGTGCTTGTGATGACTGCCTAGTATTGTTGTGTGTGATAACCATGGACATAATCTCAATGGTGGTAGATAACTGATAACCATCTGCATCTTACCCGACTGCGTTAACAATATTGTGTGTTGGTTTGTGCACCTACTGTGATGTAATCAGGTAATAAATGTTTTTGCAGCTGGAGAATCAATATACTTTTATACCCCACGTGTTGTACATTATTTATTATTATCGTCAAACTCATCCATTCTACTTACCCTGAAAATATTCAAACAAACTCACGCCTCTTTCCCATGTGGGCAAGCAGAAACTACAACGCCACCTGCTACGGTCCTAACATACTACTTTTGCTTCATTTACATCCATACATCTAGTCATACGAGGATACCGGTAATGAGGCCCTCAGCCTCTGACAGCCCACCTGACCTTTCTGGAGAACATTACTAATTAGATCCGTGTATGACCTAGGACGTCCCCTACCGGGTGGCGTTTTCACTCACATCTGCCTTGTAAATATCTTTTCTTAGTCGCCTTTTATTCATCATATAACTACCTATATTTAGAGGTATTTACTATACTTAGTTAATTTATACGTAATACGTAGGTATGCCTATTTTAAAAAACCCCATCTGCACGCTGATAAAACAACGAAGTTTATGTAATACCTACCTACTCATGAAAGCACCTTAGTACATAAAGTGATAGTTAAGTACATCTAATAAAATTGACTAGTAAGTACCTAAGATAACTAAACAGATTGTAAGTAAATGTCGAAGTATAGTACCTAAGTGTAATTACTTCTTGTTAGATATTAATTAGAGTTGTAATTATTTTGTTTTTTATCTAATTAGCATGTACAAACTTATATAATCCTAATTCGAATGTTAAAAGATGATAAAGATAGTTTTTAAATAATTGTCATGAGATACCTACATGTTAATAATTACGCGCAGAACTTGAAAACATGATTTTTTGTTTGTGGAGATTTTTTGTTGAGGTTTGTGTCAAATGAAAGGTCTGGGTCTAAAACCATTTTATCCGTTTGAGTCATGTAAATCGGTCCACACGTTTCCAAGACAATCGCATATCATTATAATCAAAATGTAAACAAACCAGAATTTTTCGTTTTTGTTCTAAAAACTTTTAATTATGGTAAAATGTGTAAATTTTATTATTGTAATTATATGTACGTGGTTAAAGCCTATCATTTAAGACCAAATTTGTAAGGATTATGTAGAAAATTGAATAAAATACACGGCTCCAAAGATTTCGGCTAAGTCAAAATGAACGCAAGGATGGTCCATAAACACGCGGGCGTCAATTTGGGAATGACGGGCCATTCTTTTTTTGTTGGTCTGAGCGGGCCATATATAAGAAGGGAGACGGGCCACTGGACAGATGAATTCAGTCGCAGCCAGAGATTACTATTATAAACTGTTCGCAGCTCAGCCGGAAGGAGAAAAGCCGAAATCCGCGGAACCAATTCTCAAGAAAATCCGCCTTTTATTTCTGGTTCTTTCTTCAGTCAAAAACGTGGATCCTTGGGTTGTCCTCTCGTACTACCCTACATACGCATTCAGGGGTGCGTGGTGACGTGTGCCACCAGCTGAGTAAGTAGGGAACGCACGACAAACATAAGTGGGATACTGTCCCAGCGGGGGCGACCGTGGATAGGTACTTACAACATCCAGGCACCTTACCGCCACCGCAACAATATTTATATGTGTACACATTTTACTTAATGTTATCTCTCCACTACCTTTGATAAATAAATCTGGTCAACATGACGAAACCAACTAATGCTGTCTTATTACATCAAACACTACAAATACTTCAATAAAATAAAACATAACACTGTTTTTAAACACAATTATTTATTAGGTAGGTCTACTTTGAACAGAAAATGCATTACTGATAAAGGGAATAAGTCATAGTTAAATTAACATATTTCAACGAGCTCCATGCTGGACACATATCATTGTTTTCTTACACTCCAAGGAACATAGAACATTTGTAGTAGTCTAACCCCATGCTAACCTGTTTTATTTCAAGGCGGTTCTGGGGCCAAAATATAAAGGGCTGGTTTTATTAAGTTCTTTAGCAAATTAGGATAAAACTGTAACTTAGAAAGAAAGAAAAAGTGTTTATTTGCCACAAAAAAAACATACAAATTCATCGTCTCACTTTCTTCATTTCTTACTATTAGGTGCTTAAATAATTTACTGATTATTTCAGAATATTTCTGGTTTTTGATGACATATACATGATGTCATGACTGTTCTCTAGAAACCAGGCCTATTACATAATATTTTTTTGGCAGTGGACAATGGTACTTTTTCTTACTTTTAGTAATGGTAAGGTTTTTCATTGTATATAACCACAACAGAGTTGGGCTCTTGTTTGGCAAAATTGTGGTGAACTGATGAACAATTTTTCATATTTGTAGGTATCCATTTCTGAGTGATAATCAATGGTGAATGGTGAAGATGATGGCTTCTTCCCAGCCAGTATCTGATCCTGTAGACAAATAATGAAATATGAGTCCTGAGTTTTATAGAGTAGGCAGGTGATAGCTGAAAAACAAGATACGTTTATTTGACAGTCACAACCCACCAGCAACAGTGTAAATGACAGTAATGAAATACCGAGACAAATTGCAATAAACTTGGCCATAACTCAGCATTTGCTGGTCGTCAGACACCCAGCACTGGTTTTCAGTTGGCACCCAGAAGAAGAAACCCAAGACCAGTATTATATTATCTGTGCCTCTGGCCAGGCTAAATGGTACAAGATGTAAACTATTACATCAAATATTATGGTGATTGTCTTGGGAACCAAAGTTTCCAAAAGGCACTTGTTTGTCTATTATTGTGTCTGCTAATTAGCACTCAAGGGGTTAAAGTAAGTTTTTGCATTTAGAATAGCATAATAATATTAACTAAAACTTACCAATACACAGTAATAGCCATTGATGTAATAAAAGGAGGTAATAGCAGATTTATTAATCCTGCGGATATGTCTTTATGATGGGGTCTTTAACAGAACATCATTATGGTTTGGTCCTGCCATACTTTGGTACGAGTGTATCCTATAACAAAATTTGAATATTGTGTTAGGTATTAACCAAAAACAGGTGCACTTAATTAATGAGTTAGTAAGTATATTGTTTTATTTTCTACAAAATAACCAATCTTTTAAGAATAAGATTATAGATTACCTTCTTTAAGCCAAGTTAGCGGAAAGGAGCACAATGTTATTTAATTATTTTTCACGCCAGAGGACTTTATCATCTCTGTCAAGGTTTTCCGGTTGCGATTAACTTATTTACAGCTTCTTCATTATTTGTACGTGCCGCTCTGTTGTAGTTGGACAACAAATCATTTTCATTTACAGCATCCAAATAAAATTGTAGGCAAATCATTATTTATAAAAAACATGGACTTGGCTCCATATCGTCCAATTCGTCTAGGGTATAATACATCCCCTTGTCACCACGGAGAGTTTTGAAGACAGAAATTCGTGATAACATTGTGATAGCGGCAATTTTGGATAACAATCTTTAGGTCACAACTATTGGACATGTTTGTAGATATATGTAAGCGTCTCTTTGTTCATAGAATATATGGCAATCCTTTTGTCACACAACTCACAACAAACACACAACAACTTTATTGTAAATAACTTTAAAACAACGAAAATAATAAGGTACGCTTGTAAAGAGAGCTCATACGACAAAAAATGGAGGTTATAAATAATCCGACCAATTTAAAAATACAAGCTTACAAAGTAAAATGGTAAGATGTGTTGCACTCTTTAATTTGTTATCATAATAATATGGAAAGTCAAGCCACAGATAATAAATTATATCATACTCAGTCTTTTGAGATGCTTTACAGTGTCAGCTATTGGTTTTGATTTCAATAATACTTATTTTTTCTTTAAATTTATTATATTGTTGTAAAATACACTTAAGAAAATAATAGTGTAAATGTTTGACATGAATGTTTAGTATGGTATATAATTCTATTTGGTTTTTATATGAAATAAACATCTCATGATAATTTTTATTTTAAATTTTAGTGATAGCAAAAACGACATTCTAAAAACCTTTTTTTACTTCGCTAGCAATTCTATATCGGGAAATAGATAAATATTTCAAATCATTCGTTCATTCCCAACACTAATCGGCATCAATTTGATATCGTTTAACTAAGGTGAGGGTACGATAATGAAAAGTCTCAATAAGAGCTAGAAACAAAGCGTACTCAAATTGGTATTGTTTTGTAAAAGGTGGGGGTAGGTACCCAGGTCGCCACTATTTTTGAGTTATTTGTATTAGTCTAGACGCTTCTCTTTGCACGTTAAAACAAGAATGATGTTTCCAAATACTTTGTAATAATGTTAACTGATTGAAAAGAGTGTCCGTGGAGTTTCTTGCACGTTCTTATCCATAGAGACCTTCTTAAGCTTGCGTGTGTGAGTGGACTGACCGACTACTTGACAATTCAAAAATACCTGTAGGTAAATGATTTAATTGAAATGAATGATTTGGCGAAGACACCGTGGTTGAGGGTAGTCTCTAGTAGTGTATGCATCGGCTCCGTGTTTATTTACTGTTTACAAATGTTTAAAGTGAATATTTCGCGTTAAGTTATTACTAAAGTGAAGATATAATCAAGGAAGAGTATTTAACAAAATAGATAGAACTAAATAACAAGTGGAACAAGTGTAAATTAAGTGGAACTGAGACACGTACAAAACTGACAGTTATAAAAACAAAAACTGAGTGTACCGATTGAACGCAACTAAATGTAAATTGAAGTGTACCTAGTGTGTGTGAAAAGAACTAGAAATGAAATGAAGACACATACTTAGTTTAAATTGAATCGGTGGAAATAAATAAATATTACACAAAAAGATAAATAGTCAACAATTAGCATAATCATTGAAAGCTAATTGGCAACAGCGCCATCTATCGGCATTGTGCTATACTTCTATCAGCATTGTCAATACGTTGGTCCAATCGACCCGATGTGTCAGAAGCTTCAAACTTTCAACACCGCTTCGTAAGCAGAACAACAGATGTCACTACTTACATGATTTTCCTACGGTGTCAAATGTAAACAAACCAAATTAAATAACACGAATACGGAACGATTCAGTAGAAATTGATATTTAACTATTACGATAATTAATACGAATATGGAAGCACAAATGCAATCATTTTTTGAAAAAATTCAAGAAAAGCTAGATCAGCAAACGCTTATTATTTCTGAAACAGTAACAAGAAATGTTTTCGAAAAATTGGATGAAAAACTAACTTCAGTTATAGAAGAAAATAAAATTATGAAGACTGAGATAAAAACCCTGCAAGAAAAGATACAAATTTTGGAGCAAGAGAAGAAGAAAAATAACTTTGTAATATCTGGCATACAGGAGCAGCAACACGAAACAACAATAAATACTATAGAATTAGTTGAAGACCTTATCGAATCGAACTTGGGAATTAAAATTAACCCACAGGAAATAAACAAAACATATAGACTGGGAAAGAAAACTCAGAACAAAACGCGTCCAATCTTGGTAAGCCTAACAACCAACTGGAGGAAAATTGAAATTCTTAAAAACAAAAAGAAACTGCCCAAGGGTATATACATCCAAGAAGATTTTCCAAAAGAGGTTTTGGAAACTCGAAAGAACCTACAGTCGCAGCTGATAGAGGAAAGAGAAAGAGGTCGCATCGCTTACATTAAGTACGACAAACTAGTTGTGAAAGACGGTATCAATCGTGATAAACGGAAGCGTGAAGATTCAGTCTCCCCAACAGCTCAAAACGACTACATTAAGATAAAGGAAAATACATTAGATATACCTAAAATTCCTAAAAAACCAAACACAAGAAACATGCTCGACTACTTTTCAAAACCGACTCAAGAATAACAATTAAATTCCCTATCTACTCATTCTCCAAGCCGGCTGGTCCCCGTGGAGAATTACGACCAAAACCCCCCAAACAAAAATCTAGAAAACAGGAAACATCAAGCCACTTATGTGTTGCGAGTTTAAACGTTAGAACCTTACTTTCTGAGACAAGGATTACAGAGCTGAATCATGCTACTGAGAAATTACTATGGGATGTTATTGGGTTATGTGAAACAAGAAAAAGTGAAGAAAGTATAGAAGAATACCCTGATTTTATATTGTACAATAGTAAGGCAACAAAAGGGAGATGTGGAGTAGGATTTATTATAAAAAAGTACCTAAAAAAGAACATAATTGGTTTTAACTGCTATTCAGATAGAATTGCGAACCTAGAGTTAAATATGTCCGATAATAACGTGTGGTCCATAGTACAAGTATATGCTCCAACCGAACTGTGTGACGAAGATGAGTTGAGCGAGTTCTACAAAACCTTAGAAACCTCTATAGAGACCTTAAACGCAAGAAACCTCATTATAATGGGTGATTTCAATGCCCAAATAGGGACAGCACAACAAGGCGAGGAAACTGTATTCGGCAGATACTCAAAAGGCAAAAGGTCAAAACATGGCCAGAAGTTGATAAAGTTTGCTCTTGAAAAAAAAAAAAAATTCGTAAATACTATGTTTAAAACAAAAGAAACTAAAAACTGGACATAGGTATCGCCGAATGGAGAATACCATAATGAAATCGATTTCATCCTAACAAATAGAGGTTCAGAAATTTTTGCTTTCGACGTAATTAAAAACCTTAATTTTAACACATACCACAGAATGATAAGATGCAAAATAAAATTGCAATACACTAAAAAACGAAGCTATACCAAATCAATCAACTCACATTGTACAAGAAACATGCCAACACTGACAAGGGAAGACGGTATGCACTGGGAAAATGAATTTATTGAATTGATCAAAATATCCCCACAAGTTCAAACACAGTATGATCATTTCCTAAGAGGGATGAATCATTTATTAACACAAATACCAGGCGAAAAAATCAAGCAAAAATACCCGATAAGTGCACACACACGTCAACTACTTGAAGATAGGAAACAACTATACAAAGAAAAAAGAACAAAGGAAATAAAAAGATAAGTAAGGACATAAACAAAGAAATCTCTAAGAACAGAAAAAAGTACAGGCAAAATGTTTTTGAAGAATACTTATCGAAGAAGGGAGCCATTAAAAAGGCATACAAAGATCTTCAAAGTACAACAAAATGGCCAACGAACATGGTGGACAAGAAAGGAAAGATTATCTCGAAGAGGTCAGATATAATAACAGAAGCAACTAACTTTTATCAGAATCTGTACTCATCACAAGAAAGATCCAGTTTAACGCAGCACGTCAGAAATAAAGTCTATGTCGACGAACCATTGCCTGAAATAATAAGATCAGAGATACCTATCAGATTATTAGATCAGAGATTTTCTATAGAAACTCAGAAAAAAACAAAGCACCTGGAGATGACAAGATAACAAACGAAATACTGAAGGCTTTATCAGAATCCTTACAACACCCACTGGAAATCATGTTTAATAACATTCTAGAAAGAAGAGAAACTCCAAAGCAGTGGTCCGAATCGTCGATAACTCTTCTCCACAAAAAAGGAGATAGATGTGACCTCAGTAACTACAGACCAATTAGCCTTATGACAAACTTCTATAAAATTTTCTCAAAAATACTATTAAATAGGCTCACAGTTACTCTAGATGAAAATCAACCTCGTGAACAAGCTGGATTCCGTAAACACTACTCAACAACTGACCACATCCAAGTGGTAACACAAATAATAGAGAAAGCCAAAGAATATGGCAAGACTCTCTATTTATGCTTCATCGATTACACTAAGGCGTTCGATTCTCTGGAACATGGTGCAATATGGAATACACTAGTAGAGCAAGGAATAGACATAAAATATGTAGAGATACTCCATAGCATCTATTCCAAAAATTCAGCAAGAATAAAGCTAGAATCGGAAGGACCAACTTTTCCTATTAGAAAAGGCGTCAGGCAGGGCGACCCGCTATCACCTAAAATATTTTCGTCTGTTCTGGAGACAATATTTAGAAACCTAGACTGGGAATACAAAGGCGTGAAAATCGACGGCGAATATCTAAACCACCTGCGTTTTGCAGACGACATCGTTGTGTTTACAGAGGAGCCCAAACAATTAGAGAACATGCTGCAAGAGCTAGCGGCCGAAAGCAAGAAGGTTGGATTGACTATGAATGCTGCAAAGACCAAAATTATAACAAACGGATCAGAAGTACCAATACTAATAGATGGACAGGAAATAGAATATGTTAAGGAATACGTCTATTTGGGACAATCCATTTCATTTGAAGACCAAACGGAAAAAGAAATAAATAGGAGAATAGCAATTTCATGGAAAAAATACTATAAGAAATTATGAAGAACAAAAAGATAAGCATGAATTTGAAAAGAAAGTTATATGAGATAGCAATCCTTCCATGCCTTACATATGGATGCCAAACATGGTCTCTACGGACAAAAGATGAACGCAAACTCGGAGTTATGCAAAGAAAAATGGAGAGAAGCATGTTGGGTATAAAATTGTCCGACAGAATTACAAATGAAGAAATTAGGAAGAAAACCAAAATAGCTGACATAATAGAGAGAATAAGAAGTCTGAAATGGAAATGGGCGGGGCACATCTGTAGATTGGAAAACGATAGATGGACAAAGAAAATCATAGAGTGGGTACCTAGAGATGGAAAAAGAAAACGAGGAAGGCCGCGGAAACGCTGGGAAGATACATTTAAAGAAAGATGTGGATCAGACTGGAGGAGACTAGCTAGAGATAGGGAAAAATGGAGAAAGTTGGGGGAGGCCTACGCCGCCGAGGCGACTTCCATAAATAATTAATTCCACGTGCATGCTACTAATAATAATAATTTCTATAAATATAATAATTTATCGCAAATAATAATTAATAATATTCAATGATGATTTAATAAAAACCACAATGTGGAATAATAATTTATGTTATGTTATAGTAATACTTAATAATAATTTAATAATAATATAAGGAAATTATGTGATAGGAAACATTCATTACTATGCTAAAAAAAAAATTCTATGTATTTATGGTAGAATAAAGGCTTTTTTATTTTTATTTTTTATTTTATTAATAGGGACTATAGGCCTCAAGTAAATTGTTATCAGTACCGTATTTACTTTCAAATGTATTTATTGTAACGCTATTATTTTGATATTTTAACTGACACCTCAATTTTATTTATTTATATAGAAGATTTGATACTTAATCGTAATAATATTAATTTATTGTTATCACAAGGTCAAGGAAACCTCTATTTCCAGGTCGCCACTATTTTTGAGTTATTTGTATTAGTCTAGACGCTTCTCTTTGCACGTTAAAACAAGAATGATGTTTCCAAATACTTTGTAATAATGTTAACTGATTGAAAAGAGTGTCCGTGGAGTTTCTTGCACGTTCTTATCCATAGAGACCTTCTTACGCTTGCGTGTGTGAGTGGACTGACCGACTACTTGACAATTCAAAAATACCTGTAGGTAAATGATTTAATTGAAATGAATGATTTGGCGTCACTTGGGAGAGGCCTATGTCCAGCAGTGGAAGTCTTCTGGCTGAAATAATGATGATGAAATGATAGTTGAAGCGTCTGTCTTCAGGTTTAAGGGCAGGCCATTTTTCAGGCAGTTCAAGTTGCTAACCCTATCATGTATATACATTTATGAGACAGGAATTATCGTAAAATTAAATATGCATTTATTTGTTGAAACGTCGCAACAATGAGATTTGCGCGAGCGCACACAACACAGCAATTCTAAACAAAAAGTTTTCTAGGCGTGGCAGCCAGAATCCATACTAAAATACCTAACCCTATTAAAGAAAAACATGAATTATAGGAATTCAAAAATAGCTTAAACTCATTCTTAACTCAAAATGCATATTACTCGTTTCATGAATACCTGAACGACGATAATGTATATTATGTGGATAAATATGTGCATTAATAAATATTTACTAACTTATGTTAAATGCTCTGATAGTATCTAACGATTCTAAATTGAAGTTATATAGTAAACTTTGTATGTACTATCTACTGTCTGTATTGAGATGTAAATATTATATTTTTTACCCGACTGCCGAAGGAGGGTAATGTGTGAAGTGTATACTCTCCTTTAGATTAACAACCATATATGTATGCCCCTTTATATTAGGTATCACATGTTATGCTGACATAGCTTTTACTTCGTTTTACTCGTTTCTTACTGTAACTAATTCATTATACTATTGGCAGCCAACCTGACTTATTATTTCTACATCCCGTACAACTCCAAACATCTCATGGCGACCCTGCCAGGATATCCTTGGGTTTTAGTATAATCGCCAACTACTGCCTCTTGCCGCGAAATTCGGTTACTTGTAAATTAAACACATTAGCCATCGAAGTTTCTAAAGGATGTGCAACTCAAAGGTGGAAAAAGATGAGGTATTCAATTGGTCTCCGAGCTATGCAACGTATCCGGGCTTCTATCAGAGGACACAATAACGCCGAAACAACAGCCTAAAGAACCGTGAGTTACCTGCCAAGATCATTTCAGAAAGTGTTTATCCGACTTTTGTGAGTGTTTTTTTTTAAATTTCAGTGCGATTAAATCTCTCGCCAGTGATAAAATTAATATAATTATAAGTTATGGACATTAAAACTAGAAAACAATAAGTAATATTTAAATCTAAAAATAGAATGGGATCATATTTCATTACGATCTGAGTTAATTATTCTATAATCGTGTACTTTTGCTCACGTAACTCGATACTTCGCAGCAAAATTGAAACGTAGGACATTCTTTAGCCGCGCTGCAAGTAACTTTACACTATTGTTTTGACATTTTACTTTTAATTATAAAATACTGCAATGACTAAATGGATCGATTCTATTTTTAAATAATGATAGATGCGTTAATTGAGAATTATGATTTATTAGAGCAAATAAGAAAATATCTGATTAAAAAGGGAAAAGCTAGATATTTAGGTAAGGTTGCCGAGATAAAATTAAATGAAGCGACAAACATTATAGATAAATGCAGTAAATTGATTTTACTTTTAGAATCTAAGAAGGATCCGCAGATTATTTCATCAGCGGCAGATATTTTTAAAAACATAAACAAACTATACGATAATATAAAAACTTTATGTACTTCTCCTAATATTGACTCTGTCAAAATGGAGTTCGATTTGAAAACTGCTTGTAACTTATTACCCGTTATGGACGATTCGGAAAATGTGACGAAACGCTTGATCGATGGTATCGAGATGTATTCGGATATGATCGGCGACACAGATAAGGATTTATTAATTAAGTTTATTTTGAAAAGTAGACTATCAGAGAACGCGAAGTTGCGAATGGCTTCTAAGTATTCAACTGTTACAGCACTTGTCAAGGACATGCGTACGCACCTTTTAACTAAAAAATCATTTACAGCAATTCAATCACGTCTGCAAAATGTTTCACAAGGTCAACGTTCGATTGATGAATATGGATCTGAACTCGAAAAACTTTTCACGGACTTGACAATTGCTCAGGCAGATGGTGACCCTACCAAATATGATATTTTGAAACCATTAAACGAAAAAATGGCAATAAGAAAATTTTCAGAGGGTTTAAAATCCACTAAACTTAGCACGATAGTTTCAGCTCGAAATTATGGCTCATTAAAGGACGCCATTCAGGCAGCTAAGGATGAGGAGTGTTCGATGTTGCCGGGTGCGAGTCCAAGCAACGGCAACGTCATGCATTATTCTGGTAAGTCAAGTTCACACCACAGAGGAAAGCGAGGTATGTATAACAATAATTTCAATGGACACAGACATGAAGGACATCGAGGACGAGGTGCGCAAGGACGAGGTCAGTCAACGAATAGGTATGCAAAGGGGAATAATTATAGTAATCGCGGTAACCGTTCAAGATTATACCATAATTCAGGTTTCTTTAGAGGCGCAAAGCTTAGAAATAATTATCCGTTACAGAATCGTAGTAATACGCGTCAAATATATTCGGCTCAAGCAACTGATACTAACGACAATAGCGCCCAAACCCAAACTGCTCAAGTAGTAGACCAAGCAGATAAGTTTTTTCGTGACCCACCCAGAAATATTAGCTTTTAATGGACAAACTAAATTAGTTTCATTTAATTTAAATAATAATCAGTTTTATTGGCTACTGGATACCGGAGCTTCTTTGTCGATTGTACGAAAAGAATGCTTACCACCAGATATTTCAATTTTTGGACATGATATTTTAGTAAACGGTATAGCTGGTCAAATCCGTTCACTGGGTCAAGTTTGCCTTGCATTGTCATCACCGCTGTTAAGTGACGTATTCACTCATAACTTTCACGTGTTTAATAATCTACCTATCAAGGCTGATGGAATTATCGGATTAGACTTTTTAACTAAATACTCGTCAAATATTAATTTAGAGGCAAATGATTTAACTTTAAATATAAACGGAAAGACAATCAGAACTAAAATTTTTGATATTACGGAATGTCAATCTGAATTTTTGAGTGTTCCGGCGCGAAGTGAGTCTGTTCACTATATAGACTTAAAATCAAGTTTAAAAGAAGATTATGTTGTTTGTGCAAGTGAATTAGCGAAAGATTTGTTTTTAGCTGGTGCAATCGTAAGGGCACATAAAAATAAAATCCCATTAAAAATTTTAAATGTAAGTGAAAAACATATTCGTATTCCTGTTATAACACCGATTATGCAGCCGTTGTCTGAATATGAATGCTACTCATTTGATAAACATAAAGCTGATACAAGTAGGGCTCAGACTTTAAGTAAGTTTTTGAAATTACAACATCTTAATTTAGAAGAGAAAACATCAATTGAAGATATTTGTAAAAAATACTCAGATATTTTTTACTTACCAAATGATAAACTAACAATAACAAATATTTATGAACAAAAAATAACGCTAAAACCTAATACTAATCCAATATATATAAAACAATATAGACAACCACAGCAATTAAAACAAGAATTAAATAAACAAATTAAAACAATGTTAGAAAATGATATTATAGAAGAAGCACAAAGTGAATGGTCTAGCCCAGTTCTACTAGTACCCAAGAAAAGTGACAATAATAAAGAAAAGAAGTGGCGTTTAGTAGTCGATTATCGAAAACTGAATGAAAAAATTCAGGATGACAGATTTCCACTACCAAACATTACTGAAATTCTAGATTCTCTTACAGGAGCTATTTTATTCAGTCATCTAGATTTACATTCAGGTTATTATCAAGTTTCATTAAATCCAGAAAGCAGGAAATGCACAGCATTTAGTACTAATACTGGTCAATATCAGATGAAACGTCTGCCGATGGGGTTAAAAATTTCCCCAAGTGCTTTTAGTAGAGTAATGACTGTAGCAATGTCTGGTTTAACTTTTGACAAATGTTTCATATATTTAGATGATTTGATTGTTTTTGGACGTAACCTAGAATCCCATAATCGCAATCTAATGGACATTTTCGAAAGACTGAGAAAAGTGAATTTAAAATTAAATCCCGCAAAATGTCAGTTTTTAAAGAAAGAACTTTTATATCTTGGTCATGTTGTTTCTGCACAAGGTGTCATGCCAGACCCAGATAAAATTAAAATCCTGAAAGAATATCCCGTGCCTAAAAACGCAGACGAGGTTAAACGGTTTGTTGCATTTTGCAATTATTATAGAAAATTTATACCTTGTTTTGCTGAAATTACAATACCTTTAAACAAATTGTGCAGAAGGAATGAACCTTTTATTTGGTCACAAAGTTGTCAAAATTCTTTAGAAAAATTAAAACAATCAATGACAAGTCCACCAATTTTACAATACCCAGATTTCACAGACAACAGTAAATTTATATTAAAAACCGATGCATCAGGAATAGCAATTGGCTCAGTCCTATGTAATAAAAATATGAAACCGGTTGCTTATGCTAGTCGACCATTAAACAAAGCAGAGAGAAATTACCCAACAATTCAAAAGGAATTGTTAGCTATTGTTTGGTCAGTCAAATATTTTAGACCATACTTATACGGCAAACATTTTGTCATAGAAACAGACCATAAACCGTTAATATATTTATTTGGGATGAAAGACCCCTCAAGTCGTTTGTTAAAATTTAGATTGACACTAGAAGAATACGACTATGAGATAGTGTATGTCAAAGGAAAAAATAATGTCGCCGCAGATGCATTGTCCAGAATTGTGATAACATCGGATGAATTGAAAAGTATGAATAATGATGTAGTAACAGTGTTGACAAGAGCGCAAAAGAAAAGAATGAATGATATGACGGATGCAAGTAAAACAGATTTGTCTAAGAGATCCTCAAACTCAAGGTCTGATCAGCCAAGAGTTGTGGAAATTGTAAAGAAACCTACTGATTCTGTAGAAATGAAATTAGTAGAAGGTGCGCATCTAAATAAATTAATTAAAAACAATAGGATATCCTTGAATGAAGAATGTTTTGCATACGAAGAAAAGACAAAGAATTTATTTATAAATCTTGATTATCGTTCACATTTTACGCGAGTCGAATTTGTGTCGAAATTGAGTAAACTTTGTAAGAAATTAAATATAAATGAGTTATGTATAATAAAACATGAAAATAATGCTAGCTTTATAAAAGACTTATTTCAAGAAATTGAATCAATGAATACTTGGTCCGGACCACGAATTCATGTTTTAAGAGGAGTCAAGAGAATTACTGATAATGACGATATTAAATTCATTTTACATGACTTTCATTTACTGCCCACTAGCGGTCATGCTGGTGTGCGCAGAATGATAAATAATATTAAAAGACAATTTTACTGGCCAGGAATAGGAAAAGACGTCGAAGATTTTGTATCAAGGTGTGACAAATGCCAAAAGATGAAACATGGTAAACCTATTAAGGAACCCATGTGTATAACTACTACGGCATCTTATGCCTTTGAAAAAATATTTTTAGATATTGTAGGTCCATTACCTCAAGATTACGAAGGTTATGTATACATACTGAGTCTCCAGTGTGAATTGAGTAAATTCGTGGAAGCATATCCACTTAGAACTAAGGACACTATAACTGTAAGTAAAGCATTAGTAGATAACTTTATCCTTAGATTTGGACTACCAAAAACAATTGCAACTGATCGAGGTGCTGAATTTATGTCGTCAACAATGGAACAGGTTTGTTAAGTACGGATCCCTAACCAATAACGCTGACATGCAAATTCCTCCGTGTTGACGCCAAGCGCATAGAAACTGCACCGATGACGTCAATCCAGCCACGAGCCGCCGACGCAGCAAAATTGGACATTAGCGTTAAGTTATTTTTAATAAGGAAATAGTCATTCCATATTCTAGCATCGAATAGGTTTCACTAATTATATTGTAATAATTTCTTTTTAATTAAATTAGTTTAAAATCATTTTGGTTTTTTTTCGATCCACCGTCTGCAGTTTACGTAATTGGCGCAGTCGGTAGGATACTCGCGGGCCGGTTCGCGAATCGCGTTAGAATCAGTTCATCACGATCGCGAGTCATCCGGTGACTATCAAGTCGCATCACGAGTATCCTGAATCTACGGGAAGCTGCGGAGCCGCGTGGAGAATCCAGCCATCGATTCACGGAGGAAGACCAGAGATGAAACACATGTGAGTGCACCAGAATCTTTCTCGTGTTGCTTCCTATCTATTCCTAGTTATTTTTATGTCCAAGATTTTTCATCACGAAATATCTCATCCTCGGGAACCTGCATCACGACAGGCACGCCGATTTGCAGTAGATATTAATAGAGATTTAGATAGTGAATTAGATTTAGATTTAAACAGTTTATTTGAAATTAAAATGCCTTATGACCCTGATGTAATTTTCAAGGCCTTACGCCTTGTGCCCGATTTTGACGGGAACCCAAACATTTTAACTAGATTCATTCACATCTGTGACCGAATAGTTACTCAATATGCAAGCCCCGAGGTAGGCAGTGAGCTAGGGAATTTATGTCTTTTAAATGGCATCCTAAACAAGATCACAGGGACTGCCGCATCCACCATCAACTCGAATGGAATTCCTGAAACTTGGGCAGGTATTAGATCAGCTCTTATAAACAACTTTTCAGACCAGAGGGACGAGACAGCTTTATACAACGACCTCTCGTTGGCAACGCAAGGTAACAAGACCCCACAGGAATTTTATGATAAATGTCAAACATTGTTTAGTACTATTATGACGTATGTGACGTTACATGAGACTGTATCAACGACTATCGAGGCGAAACGGACTCTTTATAAAAAAGTCACTATGCAGGCTTTCGTACGCGGGCTAAAAGAACCTTTAGGCTCACGTATAAGGTGCATGCGTCCGGAAACTATAGAGAAAGCTCTAGAGTTCGTGCAGGAAGAACTAAATATAATATACCTGCAGCAGCGTAACGATATCCCCAAGGCTCAAACTGCTCAGAACGCACCAAAGGTTCTATATAAACCTTCTGTTCTGCCTGCTATGCCGTTTAACGCGTTTAATGTTCCGCGACCCCCAGTACCTAATTGGCCTGCTCCAGTAGGACAGCGCGGGTATCAACCTCAGCCTCAGGCTTTCAAATTCAATACGCCTGACCAGCATCAAAACCGTATGCCTACTCGAACTCAACAAATGTTCCGTGCACCATTACCTCAAAGTAACGTTTTTAAGATGCAACCCAGGAATAATCCACCACATAATCCGGGTCCGAGGCCTATGAGCGGTGTTCAACACTTTGTCCCAAGACCATTTGATGCCAGGACATGATTGGCAACGAAACGGGAATCCACCCCCGAATAATTATTTTAAGACGCGTGAGTTAAATTTGAGTGAACTTGCTTTGCCTGATAGTTCCTATTATTCTGCTGACTGTTACTATGAGCCAGTATATGACTATTACACAGACGGTAATGACTGTTATGTTCTCTATGACCACGACTTTAACACCAATATGACTGACACTGACTATAGTTCAGCTGCCGGTAATCAAATAGCAGGTGTGGCAGAGCCACAGCCAGGCCCTAACCACGCTGATCAGAACCAGGACCAAAATTTTCAGTTGGACCAGAAATCCAAAGAGCAAAGATAGACGTTAATTTACAGACCCAAAGACAGTTACCCTATATAGAAATTTCTTGCCCTCCTCTAAAATTTCTCATTGACACTGGCGCTAACCAATCATTCATAAGCCCCGAGGCAGTGCAAAAGTTCTTCTATGACTATCCTCTTAACTATGACCCTTTCGAAGTCACCAACGTACACGGTGTTAGCAGAAACGAGTACTCTATAACATTACCGTGCTTCAACGAATTCAATGAGGCCGAAGGTATAAAATTATTCATTTACCGTTTTCACGAGTACTTTGATGGCCTAATAGGATTAGACTTATTATCAAAATGGGAGGCTAAGATAGATCTAAAAGACTTTCAATTAGTAACTCGGTCTGCTACGAACCAAATTAAAGTATATAATTCACGCAACGTCAATCTGTATGAGGATATTATCCCTGCGAAAAGTTCTAAATTAATTAGAATACCTATCAACGCCCCGGATGGCGATGTCTTAATAAACGAACAAGTTCTCTGCAATTGTATCATCCATGAGTGCCTTACCACCGTTAATAATAGCCGTGGGTACGTAGAGTTAGAAAATCCAACTCCTAACGATATTATATTCTCATTAGACCAGCCAACTCGTGGTGAACTGTTCAATGCTGAGTGCACACAGCTGAATCAGTCGAATCGCGTAGATGACGTGCTATCGCGTTTGCGTACGGACCACCTTAATGCAGAGGAAAGAGCTAACCTCCTAACACTTTGCTCCCGCTACGCAGATGTATTTTACCTCGATGGAGAACCATTGACATTCACCAACAAAATCAAACATCGCATTAGAACAACGGATGAAACTCCCGCTTATACTAAGAGCTATAGATACCCTTTCGTTCATCGGGAAGAAGTTAGGGACCAAATCACCAAAATGCTAGACCAAGGTATAATAAGACCTTCCGACTCTGCATGGAGCTCACCCATTTGGGTTGTGCCCAAAAAAACTGACGCTTCAGGGAAACAGAAATGGCGTATCGTAGTCGATTTTCGGAAGTTGAATGAAAAAACGTTAGACGACAAATACCCCGTACCAAATATTAGTGATGTCCTCGACAAATTAGGCAAGTGCCAATACTTTACGACCTTAGATTTGGCAAGTGGTTTTTACCAAGTGGAGATGGACCCTCAGGACATCCCAAAAACCGCGTTCAATGTCGAACACGGGCATTTTGAATTCCTCCGAATGCCCATGGGACTCAAAAACTCACCGTCCACCTTTCAACGAGTAATGGACAATGTTCTAAGAGGCCTTCAAAACAACATCTGCCTTGTTTATCTCGACGATATCATAGTCTACAGCACCTCTCTTCAAGAGCATATGAATAATTTGGAAAAGGTCTTCCAAAGACTTAGGGAGTCCAACTTCAAAATTCAAATGGACAAGTCAGAATTTCTAAAACTAGAAACCGCTTACCTAGGACACATTATTAGTAGAGACGGCATAAAACCGAACCCCGACAAAATTTCTGCAGTTCAAAAGTATCCAATCCCAAAAACCTCTAAAGAAATCAAACAATTTTTAGGACTTTTAGGTTATTACCGGAAATTTATCCCAGATTTTGCTCGAATCACTAAACCTCTTACCCTATGCCTAAAGAAAGGTAGTAAAATTACTCTTAGCCCCGAATATGTCAATGCCTTTGAAACTTGTAAGACCTTATTAACCAATGACCCTATTTTACAATACCCAGACTTCAAAAAGGAATTCAATCTCACAACAGACGCTTCGAATGTC
The DNA here is from genome assembly GCA_964057195.1 of Orthosia cruda. Lineage (NCBI taxonomy): Eukaryota > Metazoa > Arthropoda > Insecta > Lepidoptera > Noctuidae > Orthosia > Orthosia cruda. The sequence continues at coordinate 39,595,501 of OZ059830.1, forward strand.
GCTATTGGAGCCGTGTTGTCTGAGGGACCTGTAGGATCGGACAAACCTGTCTGTTACGCTTCACGCACACTTAATGACAGTGAGCTAAATTATAGCACTATTGAGAAGGAGTTGCTAGCCATAGTTTGGGCTACCAAGTACTTTAGACCTTACTTGTTCGGTAGAAAATTCAAAGTACTGACTGACCACAAACCCCTTCAATGGATGATGAACTTGAGAGAGCCCAACTCACGACTGACCAGATGGCGACTCAGACTAAGTGAATACGACTTTACTGTAGTGTACAAAAAAGGTAAATTTAATACAAACGCTGATGCTCTCTCTCGCGTAGAAATACATAATGAGGAAACAGATGAGATAAACTCAGTGATCGAAAATATAAAAAATCTCAGATCAATGATCAACAACCCATTGGAGGCATCACCTCAACCAACAGACCCCTTGACTGACACCAACTCATTGACCAGAAGTACTGAGGATCTCAGATCTATGATTAATAACCCATCGGAGGCACCACTTCCACCAACGAACTCCTCGACTGACACTGTTCATACCAGTAATGAGCACCCTATACTGGAAGTTCCCATCACAGATGAACCTCTCAATAAATTTCATCGCCAGATTTACTTTACTATAGTAGGCGACATAAAACGCCGAGCTACAGTAACTAAACCTTTTGAAAATCATACGCGAATCGCAGTCCAAATTTCAGAATCTAACCTAGAGAGTGATACTATTAATGCTATCAAAGAATATGTGAACCCTAAAGTCAAAACAGCTATCTTGATAAACCCACCATTAGCCATGTACAAAATAATACCCATCATACAAGACAAATTTAGAAGTTCCTCAATCAACCTAGTACTAGCCAAGACAGAACTCGAGAATGTTAAAGAATACCTCCGACAACAAGACATTATCCGACATTACCATGACGGGAAGACGAACCACCGTGGTATAAATGAATGTCACCTAGCCCTTTCACGGAAATATTACTGGCCAAAGATGAAAGAACAAATCACCAAGTTTATTAACGAGTGTACCATCTGCGGTCAGGCTAAATACGACAGGAACCCAATTAGACCTCAATTCAACATAGTACCTCCGGCTACCAAACCACTTGAAATTATCCACATGGACCTGTTTACAGTTCAGAACGAAAAATACATAACGTTCATGGACGTTTTCACAAAATATGCCCAAGCATATCATTTGCGAGACGGAACCGCCATTAGCATTATTCATGCATTGTTACGTTTCTGTACCCATCATGGTCTACCTATGACTATCATTACTGATAATGGCACCGAATTCACGAACCAACTTTTCTCTGAATTTGTGCGGTTGAATAAGATAACTCACCACAAAATTCTACCTCATAGTCCAAAGGACAATGGTAACATCGAACGTTTTCACTCGACGTTATTGGAGCATATTAGAATTCTTAAATTACAAAATAAAGACGAACCGATAATTAATCTCATGCCATACGCCATTATAGCATACAACAGTTCCATCCATAGTTTCACCAAGTGCAGACCTTTTGACCTATTGACTGGACATTTTGACCCTAGAGACCCAATCGACATAGATCTGACTAAACACATACTACAGCAATATGCGCAGAATCATAGACAACAGATGAAGCAAGTTTATGAAATCATTAACGAGTCATCTCTTGCAAATCGTACAGCCTTAATTAACAGTAGAAACAAAACTCGGGAGCCCGAAGTAGAATATACCCCTCAGCAACAAATTTTTATTAAAAACCCCTTTTCCAGTCGCCAAAAAGCTGCACCACGTTATACGCAGGATACAGTACTCGCTGACCTGCCTATACACATATACACTTCGAAAAAACGTGGCCCCGTAGCCAAATCGCGGCTGAAACGTATCCCTAAATCAAGCCAATTGTTACAGAACCCTGATACTACTGACAGTCCAAGCGACACACCCTCAAGAGATAAGACTTGAGACATTAGACGATGGACCGGGACTCCTACCATACAGATTAGGACCGACCAGACTAACTACACATTACCATTCATTCATACAGTACATTCAATTAACCGACATCGAAGATAAAATTAACTCCGTACAGATGCAACTAAAGACTTTTAGAACTAAACTCACTAACGAGACTTATATGGTTTATGAATATCAGATTGAATATCTTGCAAACAAACTTAGTAAGGTACTACAACAAGTAAAATCTTTGGAACCTGTTAGAGTCAAAAGAGGTCTTGTAGATAGCCTTGGGTCCGTTATAAAAAGTGTCACGGGCAACTTAGATTATCTAGATTTCTTGAAGTATGATGAGGCTATTAAAACTCTACAAAATAATGAAAATAAAATAATATCAGAATTTAACAACCACATCAGCCTTAGTAAAGAATGGATGTCCCAACATGGTACCGTCCTAGACCAAATAACAAAAAATCAAGAAAAAGTTAACTCAACGTTAGAACTACTTATTGAGAAGAGTGCTTATACAGATTACAGCTTAATAAAATTCGCGAAGTTTGCCCAAATTTTAGGAATTATAACCAACAATGTAGAAGATTTAATGTTAGAGATAATTAGGTTAGAAAACATAATGGCTTTTATACGGGCTTCTAGCACCCATCATTCTATGATTGATATAGAAGTTTTAAAATCTATGATAGATAGGCTCAAATCCATATATAACCAAGATCAAATCCTAAACTTAGAGTTAAGAGAATATTATAATCTAATAAAACCAGGTTCCTACTTTATTGAGAAGAGAATAGTAATAATATACAGTTTTCCCATAGTCTCTAAAGACCTTTATGATTTATATAGACTATCCATTGTACCCAATAAGAAACAACTTGCCCTTATTCCTTCCTCTCCCTACATAGCAACAAACGAGAAATCATTCGTGTACATAGAGGCTGAATGCCCGAAGTACAGCAGCATTCATCTCTGTGAAAAGAAGACAAGTCATCAGATCCGGACGAAGCCTGATTGCATCCAAGAGCTCATCATCAACCAAGGCCTAAGGGACACCTGCCAATTCACCAAGATCTCACTCTCCAAGCAAGCAGTAGAAAAGCTGGATGATCAACATTACGTTATCTCTCTGCCTCAACCTACCAAAGTACAGCTAGCCTGCAGCAGGAAAGACTTCAACATCCTACAAGGAAGCTATCTCGTCACCATACCCATGAACTGCTATCTGGAAACACCAGAATTCACTATCATTAACGACAACAATGAGATAAAAGGACAGCCACTCAAGTTATCAAAAATTCCATATAACGACATGAACCAGACAGCTGATTCCACTCACATCATCGGCTTCAAGTCAGTCAACTTAGAAAAACTTCACAGCATCCAGAACAAAGTATTGATGGAGAGCCCTATCCAGATTGACAAGACTCCGTCGGTTGTCCTATATCATACAACCATACCGTTCTACATCATCACACTATGCGCAACCATACTTATCATCTTGGTTATAAGCCGCAGATACAAATGCTGGAACCTTGGAGCAGACGATAATGAGAAGAAACCAACTCTTAAGATACATACATATGAAGATGTAACCAGAGAAACCAGTAAACGAGATGAAGTCCCAGCAACATTTGCACTCAACATGATCAAATAGTTGCTGTTCTGCGGGTGGAGGTGTTAAGTACGGATCCCTAACCAATAACGCTGACATGCAAATTCCTCCGTGTTGACGCCAAGCGCATAGAAACTGCACCGATGACGTCAATCCAGCCACGAGCCGCCGACGCAGCAAAATTGGACATTAGCGTTAAGTTATTTTTAATAAGGAAATAGTCATTCCATATTCTAGCATCGAATAGGTTTCACTAATTATATTGTAATAATTTCTTTTTAATTAAATTAGTTTAAAATCATTTTGGTTTTTTTTCGATCCACCGTCTGCAGTTTACGTAATTGGTTTGTAAACTTTTAAACATTAATAAAGTATCATCAACTGCGTACCATCATCAATCTATCGGTTCGTTAGAAAATTCTCACAAAAATTTAGGAGCTTTTCTCAGAATTCAATGTAATAATAATCCACAAACTTGGTCACATTGGTTAGCTTACTGGTGTTTTAGCTACAATACCACTGTTCATTCAGCAACAAAATATCAACCTTTTGAACTTGTATTTGGTAGACAATGTATTGTTCCTTCTAGATTATGTAATGATGTTGAACCATTGTACAATCAAGACAATTATTGTAGTACACTTAAGTATAAGCTTCAACTAGCTAATAAAGACGCTAGAAATAATTTAATATTAAGCAAATGTAACCGCAAAGATAATTATTATGATAAATATTTGAACCCAATTCAATATAAGAAAGATGACTTGATATTGATTAAAAATGAAACGGGTCAAAAATTAGACCCATTATTTGATGGTCCATTTACTGTTTTAGAAGATATGGGATGTAATGTTAAAATTAGAAAAAATAACAAAATCGACATAATTCACAAAAATCGAACCAAGCCTTTTGTATCCTAAATTCTGATTTGCAACAAAAGGTTATTATTATTTTTCAGATATAGTTAATCGTTGTTATTTCTGTCTAACAACGAATTATGTTACCTAATTACGTGTCGTGATGTTAGATTATTACCAGATATTAGTACGCCGCCGCTGTTGACGACACCTATTCACACCTTTGTTTTACTAATAAATATTTAGGTTTGAGTTTAAAGAAAGGTTAGACAAAAGAAAGAAACCAAGCTTAAATGGGACTGGGCCGGCTTAACTGGCCGCATGTCTAACGACTTATGGGCTAAAGCGACCACAATGTGGTTCCGGAAAATGTACGGTGACATCGCGGCAGACCCAGCTCGAACAACTTATCCTCAACACCAACTACTAAGATAATGGATAGATTATGTTCGAAATCAAAATAACAAAAAAAGGTTTCGTCTTTTTTTGTTATTTTGATGCAACACCGAGTCAACTCGCTGTCATCGATATTGACAGTTGCTGGTTGAGTTGACAGTTGACACTAACTTGTAAAATAGTCATTGATAGCGTGAGACGAAAAAATGTTGGTCTTGATCTGGTTTTGATGTAATTGATAAAATCCCAGCCAATCGTTATCCGAAATTGTGTTCGCGAACCGCGAGTGGAACTGTGTATGTATTTCGCGCGCAGCGAACTATTTTTGTCACACACGTCGGCAACCTGTCTAGATATCTGGCTGGAATCCCGAAGCAGACCACGTAGGATATCCCAAATTTATATTATATATATTTTCTCCCTATAACCCCCGAGCTGCCACGGGATTGAACGAGACCAGAAGACCACCACGAGGACAAATGTAAGTTGTGCATGCTTGTATCAATTTCCACCTATACGGGGATCGGTATCCCATAGAACAGATCCCTAGTTACCGCTGCCGCGTATCGCGGTTTCGCGGGTATAGACTTTGTAAGATCCAGGAGTCCCAGCTTTGCTCATGTACATAAGCAGTGGCGCGCCGCAGGCAGAGAGGCCACTACGAACAAAGTGCAACCATTTTGCACACACACATTAACATTACGATTTTACAGGGAGTAATGGGCAATATTGGCCCGAGCTCAGCCGCGACTGTCATAAGTGCTAGCGCGGGCGTTTGGCACGTCATATAGTATTTTGGAAGAAGTTCAAAATATATATTTTCAATGCTTTGTACATGTTTTCCCATCATGTATGTAGGATACGGAATGTAAGAGTAGCGAAAGGGATGAATGTATCGGGAGTGAAAGATAGAGAGGAGGTACGAAAGATGGCAAGATGGCGACAGACGCTAAGACGTGCCATAAGATATTTTTATTAAAATAAAGTGAGTTCATCGAATTAAGAAGTTGTTTCACTCTGAGCCCACATTCCCACAAATTTTGGGGGCTCGTCCGGGATTTGTGCGGCCCAGAGTCTCAAGAAAGTAAACTAATTCTACGAAGACGACCGGCGCCGGAGTGCACGTGGTATGGTGCACGTACGGTGTTCTAAATACGACAATAAGACGGAAGACGAGGGTGATATTTTCTACGACATGGCGGCGGATCACCTGCCTACCAAGACGAAGACGGCAATGACGGACGACGGTAGCAAAAGCGGTGGCTCAAGCTCACATGCAGTGGCCGCGGCGGCGGCCATGTTCAATAATTTCGAGAGCGGCGTCGCCCAATTTGACGGGAAGGATAAGTCATACTCATATTCCTCTACCAAATGGGCCCAAGACATTGAGGATAATGCGGAAGTGTTCAACTGGACATCGCAGCAAAAACTCATAATCGCGCGGCACTCCCTCATTTTCTAATCGGCACGGCGGGGCTGTGGTTAAAATCTAGAAAAGTGTTCAAGATGTATGAAGAACTCCGAGTGGCCCTAGTGAAGGAATTCCCTGAAGCCGTAAATTCTAAGGAGTTGCACGAACTGATGACAGCGCGTAAAAAACGGCGAGAGGAGAGCTACTACCAATACATGCTCACAATGAAAGAGTTGGGTAAGAGAGCTAAATTCCCTGACTACGTTGCCATTCAGTACATCATCGACGGTATTGAAGACCACCAAATAAACAAAACTATACTATATGGCGTTACGACGTACAGTGCGCTCAAAGAAAAATTACTGATCTATGAAAAGATGAAAAGTTACACAAAGAAGAAGGAAGTACGAGTCGACCTAGCCAAGAAAGAAAAAAAGAAGCATCCACATTTCAAAGTAGTTCCACGCGTCGTTGTTATAACTGTGGGGAGAAGACCCATTTATCCAGCCAGTGTGCCAAGGGAATCAAATGTTTTCGTTGTAACGAATATGGCCATATTGGCAAACAGTGCCCTCTCATTGGCGGAGGCAATATGTCGGTAAAACAGCCGGCAAATCAACAACGTGAACATCGTGCGGTCGGTAACAGCCGTGGAACAGCGGGCGCGAGCGAGTCGTTAAAACAGCGTTCGGCACAAGAATCGGCTATGTTCGGGACTACGACCGGTCCGACCAATCAGTGCGCATGTATGAGGGGCCATGACATCGACAGTGGATATAATGCCATCAATACGTCAAACATAGTGTTAATGGTGTCGAGAAGGAATCAAAACAAAGTCGTAACGGCTATCAAAAATGTACGAAAACCAGTGAAAACTATATTAGTGGCGGGCAATCACAGTTCTAGTGTATTGATCGACTCTGGAAGTGATGTACACCTGATATCGGCGGAGCTGTGTGCTAAACTATTTGATGTTAAGTGCAATGTCGGTAGGCTAACGCTAACCGGACTAGGACGTTCGCAAGTGCGGTCGTTAGGTACAATTACGACAGTGATCGTAATTAGTGATGGTAAATTCCCGAGAATATTCTCCTTGCGAGAACTTTGCTGTTAAGTTCTCGAGAATATTTTTTTGGAAGGGAATTTACGAGAATTTAAAAATTGGATGACGCTATTGTATCGATTTATTTTTAGAATAATATTTTTCAGTGCAATTGAACATTTTACGAAGTTAAAGCCGAATTACTATATTTACCTAGGCAAGTTTACCTGACAATTTTTGAGAATGGCGGGCCTTACTAGGCAAGTTTACCTTACAATTTTTAAGGATGGCGGGCGTGGTTCTTCTGTATACTTTTTATTTTGTGATTCTACTTAGTTGTCCCTTAAGTTGTAGCTTGCGCTATTTTCAGTCAAGCGTGAGCCGCTTCAACGCAAGCTTATCAATTAACAATAATAAAAACCTTCTATATAAAACACGTATTTACGGTAGTCGTTGAAGGCTAGCGATGTCAATATCCGTTCAAACCGAAGATTCTAGTATAATCTATTTAATATTAATAGATTCTATAATTTATTCTATGTGCTAAATAGTATAGATTTTGTAATAATTATTATAATATTTTGCCATTGGCCTCGACCATCTGTCGAGGCTGTCGATGAGCGGTTGGAATAAGAGCCTAATACTGAAGGCACAATCCGACCGCACTATTCCCAAACCACTGCAACTCCTGAAAGCCAGAATCAACAGTGGCGACCACCAGAAAAGCGCCGAGGCAATGAAGCTCGATGAAGTCCCGGAGAATGAATTTAACTGTCTTGGATCCTGCAACGAAATTAATCAGAAAAGAATAATGGAGGAGTAAGAAAAATACAAATTGCCACTTCCCTCCAGCAGGAGACAGAACAAACAAGACCAATAGGCACAAATTTACAACCGGGATAAGCCCAGTTGCCTGGCACCACGGATAAAAATTTGCATTAATATTAATGGATCCTAACATTGTGAGCTGTTATTTCCAATAATAGGTATGGCAAAAACGCTTGAACGCACGGAAATTTGTTCCAGTTTCCACAAGGTCCGTATAGTAAACAGCTCCTGATACAGCCTGTACATTATTCAACATAGTATTGCGTTCATTCTACGAAAGAATACACTCCCATACGATTTGATGTGCAGATTGTACATATTTGCAGTCAGATGTAGAACACTGACATAAAGGCGAGGCAACAAGTTTGAAGGAAAATAATTTACTTTTAAAGTTACCATGCCCTGTGAGAAATTGGGCAACACAGTGATCCACCTCCAGCCACGTCCTGGCCAGACGCACGCAAACGGATGGAAAGAATTGGTGGAGGTGTCGGCCCTTGATGGAATTATCCCACCTACATTGCCATTCGGATAAAAGTTCCTCCCAGACGTCAATATGTGGTTTAAATAATCTAGAGATTTTCTCACGGTCACTCCGCGATAAAAAGTCCGCGTCCATGGTCTCTTTTGCGGAATAGTACATTGCAGCACGTCGCTGCACTTCATGGTCGATCGGAAGTACGCCAGCAAGTACCGGTAAGGCCTCAGTACTAACCGTCCTGTATGCTTTATAAATTACTTCAGAGTCAGCGTTTGGCTTTGATATTCTTATGAAAATCAAAGCCAAACGCTAACTCTGAAGTAATTTACGTCGTACCGTCCCTATTGTGGCCCTATCAGCCGAAACAGGCGCCCCATAGCAGATACAACCCAAGTAAGTAGCCCCATAAATAGTCTTTAAAGTCAAAAAGAACAGACCCCACGTAGATTTAGATATTCTCGTTAAGGCATAGAAGTTCTTTTTTGCTTTTTCACTGACTATTTTAATATGATCTATAAATGCAAAATTCTTCTCTAACACTAGATCAAGATAGCACACGGACTGCTTCCTTTTTACCGGAACGTTATCAAATTTAATAGTAGGATATGATTTAAGATTACCTTTCAAAATGAGCTGATAAGTTTTATACGGAGCAAAGGTCAGGCGGTTCCACCGGCCGGGTATTTACTGGACTAATTGGGGACGCCTGCCTAGTCTACTTGGATGGCGTTTTCGTCGTGGGACGCACCTTTGAAGATCCGCAATCTAGAACAAGTGCTGTCGAAGAAATGGCATTTCTCGGTTTTCTGCTCCTACTGACGACGGTTTGCGAAGAACTTTGCTGAAATTGCTCGACCTCTACATGAGCTAACTGAAGATAAGATACAGTTCTGCTGGAATGCAAACTGTGACTTCACATTGCAGAAGTTGAAAGAACATTTCCGTGCAATGCACCTATCCTAGGCTATCCTGACAATGAACATGAATTCATAGTAGACACAGATCGATAGCAATACTGAAATCAGCGGGGTGTTGTCTCAATGAAAAGAAGATCATAAGCTTGTTATAGCGTACTTCAGCCAAATTTGTTTTTTTATTCTAATCTTTAAACGTAATACATAGTTGTTGTTTAGTCGTACATACATTTTTATTCTGTGTCCAATCCTAGGAGCTATTCTCTGCTACTTCTTACCAGAAACTATAAATTTCAATCTACAGGAGACTATTGAAGAAGTTAAAAATTCAAAAAGTGAGTATCTAATGTATATTGAACTATGCTTTTACCACTCTAAATTCATTTTTAAAAGCATCGCAGTATTCGTTACTCAATTTCATTTTCAATACAAAACCACTCGCTATAATTCTGAAGCGTATGGAATAAATAATTTCGATACTTTAAATTCTGTGAGTTAGATAACTTAGTTCATCATTAACTTTACCTCATTCAAAACATTAAAAACGTGGTGTTTAATAATAATAATACATTTTCATTATCATGGCAGGAAATTTTAATTACAGTGTTAAAATTAACAAGTCGAACGACACATTTGCGTATTTACAAATGTATACACTTGAATGAATTTTCGTTTTTCAGGGTTATATTGTTAGTTAATAATATATTTTTTGTAATATAAACATTTAAGTTGGTTTGCATCAGCGACTTGTTTGGAATGTTCCTTTCCAAGGAACATTCCAAACAATTCCAGCTCCTTTCTAATATGCGTAAATGATCTGTGTAATATGAAAATAATTTATGCACAAGTATTTTCGTATGCTGACGATACAGCAGTTGTGTTCTCAGGAAAGTCCTGAAGCGATATTAGGCGGGATGCTTCAAAGGGCATCGCTCGGGTTGCTGAATGGCTGAACAATCATTTACTCACCCTGAACACCTCAAAAACTAATTATATATGCTTTAGCATTAGTAATCGTGGGCAGCCTGACGGGGACTTTGCTATCAGGGTTCACGTATGTGGCGACCATCAACATCAAAATTGTATTTGCCGTACCATAAACAAGGTCACACAGACCAAGTATTTAGGTGTCGTTCTTGATCAGAGACCATCCTGACATCCTCAACTTGAGCAGTTAGTTGGCAGGGTCAGAAAATTGAGCTGGATATTCAAGTCTCTGAAGCATGTTGTTATATCCGGGGCTATTGGTGATCCTTCTAGAAACCTTTTAAGGACAATCTATATCGATTTCGTGCAGTCTATCTTAGTGTATTGTATACGTATCTGGGGAGGTGCAGCGAAAACGGCTTTTTTGAAGGTGGAGCGAGGTCAACGAGCTCTCATAAAAATAATGCATTTCAAGACTAATAAGTAAGTAATTAATGTATCCCACTCCTATGCTTTACCAGTTAAGGAATTTGCTCTCAGTACGAAAGTTATACGTTGTACAAGCCATCTTAAAAAATACACAAGACACTGCCCTATGATGCTAGTACACTAAGAAAGAGAAGAAAAGACCTTGTAGCAAATATTCCACAAACAAAAAGCAAATTGTGTAGAAAACCGTCGTGGTGTAAAATTAAACTAACATTATATATTTTTTTAAACACTATAATAATATTGCAAAAAAACACGTTGCGTGACTTCTTATAAAGGAGGAAAAACAGTCGCGTCCCACGCGCAATTTGCTGTAGCGTGGCCAGAGTTTGAAGATACTTTTCCAGTAGAGATGAGCTATTACTCGACATAATAATGTCAATGTAATTAATGTTTTGCCACATTGCACATTTAGGGTGTTTTGCCACCAGTGATGTGCAAGATAGCTAAGCGGTATGGGAGAACAAAAGCCGCCATCCGCCATTGGGATGGTTCTCGGGACGGGGACGGTTCTCTTTTCGCACATACTAACGATGTCTTAACTATATAAATCCGTCTAGTGGTTTGAAAGATTTGAGGTAACAAAGAATATTACATACATATAAGATACGCGCGAGAAACATAACAATTTCCTTGCAGTCGGGTAAAAAAGCGCCAAGTTCGAAGAAGAAGAGTTGAGATCTAGAAGGGTGACAAATCTCATAGCCTTTCCAATTTTGTCTATAACTATACTATACTATATGGACTTAAAATAATTTATTATTTACTCAGATTTTTAATGAAAAATCAAAATTACCATAATCTTGAAAAGTTTAATGACCTTTTTAAATTCAAAATGAATGAAAGAACGAATTTAAAGAATGAATTTAAAGTTTAATCGGTCTGTAACAATTATTAAAGGTAACCCAGCTAATGCAACCTCCTTACAGTACTTTATGAATGACGTAATAAACGCCCGCACAAAGCACTCGTGACAACCGCGACTGAGCTCGGTGCAATATTGCCCAAGAATCCCTGTAAAATTGCAATGTCAATGTGTGTGTGCAAAACGACTCTTTGTTCGTAGTGGCCTCTCTGTCTGCGGCGCTACCGCTTACGTACTTTGTGGTATTACATAGGTACCTGTGTTTATTTGACCTTCGAAAAATTAACTGTACTATACCACGGTAATTATATTATCTAATAGTATTCTATCTTCATACAAACGGTCGGAACGCGAATCATATCAACGCGTGTCAAGTTCAGCCAACACTCGACACACAACAGTCGCAAACATTCACGGACGATGTGATGTGGTTTTGTAAGCAGTAAGCGTGCGGTTTGTGAATATTAGATTGAAATAAGTACAAGTACTTACTTACTTAATATGGCAGAGAGCAATTATAGACTAAATTGTGCTGTTTTTGTTTGCTTGAATTTTCTGTAACGCACCCAGAGATAACATTTTTTTAATTACCTGGTACCTCTGAAAGGCAAGAAAAGTATATACCTAACCAAGTACGTAATTTATTAATTTTTTTAATAGGTACGTATTTCGCTTTTTCCAGCGAGTAAAATACCTGGATTAACAAATAAATAAGTGGATAGGGTGATAAAGTGACACACGATTGATCAACCTACGCTCGCGTTAAAAAGAACTAATAGATAGTTGCCTAGGCTAGTAGCTACTTACATGTATTATTGAATTAGTCGAAATGTAATTATGAAATGACTACCTATGAGAGTAATAAATGGTAGATACCTACCTAACTTTTCAGATTTAAAATAAGTATAATAAAAAATATAACATTAATCTCAGATTAGAGAAAATAATCTGAGATATTTACAAGCACAACACTAGAAAGAAACTCAAGTAGGTAAAGGCGGGCAGTCCAAACGCGTGTTTACGCGACGCGCGCTTCTTGGCACTTATTTCAAGGACAGGGCCAAGTCACAATACTGTTAGATATCATTACCGTGACGATACGCCTTTTATGCGCCACAGCTTATCAGAGCGACTTATTCTAGAAATGTTTAGTTTGTCTTCCATAAAGACGACAAGCACAAGGTAGTTTTTATGTGCCTTGATACATTATAGTTTACAAAAAAAAGTGATACTTAACAATAATGAAAGTTATTTCAAAACAGGGTGAGTGTCTTATATCGTTATTTACTTTTATTTTTACTCGAAAAAAAGAGGTTGACTTGAATCAAGTAATATTTCTGTTTATTGAGTTATAAAACTTACAGATTTTGTTCAGGATGCCATCGGCCCAATTGGACGCTGGCAAATAATTACGATTATAGCACTTTCTGTGAAAAGCTTACCTGTAGCGTGGAATCAACTCTCGATAACTGTAATAGCTCCTCGACAAGACTTTACGTGTGTATCTCCAGCACCGATTAATCGTAATGACTACATGTTGGGCGCTTGCACCGTTAAAGTCAATGAAAGCTTACCAGAAGTTAAATGCACTGAATTTGCTTACGATAACAGCACGTTTAGATCTACTATCGTAAGTGAGGTAAGTCTATTTTCATCTCAATGATTAACTAACTTGGTGTCTAATATTTTTTTGTATTACTGTCACTGTTCTATCAATCATTGCTGATTTTTTTATTGATTTTTTCAGTGGGGCTTGGTATGCGATCGCAATTATCTCCGAGGACTTGTTCAACCCGCAACGCAATTGGGTATTCTCATTGGCAATGTGGTCTTCGGTATAGTTGCTGATAGGTAAGTACTTTTGTAACAAAAGTAATACTCGAAGAACAAAAATAATAAGCTGCGCTGTAATAAGTGTATAATTGATTACAGGTTTGGTAGAAAAACTCCATTGATGATTGCAATAATAATTCAAGCAAGTGCCGGCATCACAACAGCATTCATGGCGACTTTTGAATTATTTTTACTGTTTAAATTTATCTCGACCGTCGCTATAGGTGGATCTATGCTCATTAGTTATGTAATCGGTAAGTAAAGTACTTATGGAAAATTATGTTCTCACAATGAATTACGCATTCAATGAATATTTCAGTGATAGAAATCGTTGGACGGAAAAACCGTTCAAATATTCTGGTACTGTTTCAACTTTCCTTTATCCTTGGTGTTTTGAGTGTACCTGGAATTGCATATCTCACAAGAACTTGGAAAGGATACTGGTTGACAATTGCTGTTCCACCATGTGCACTGATATCCTGCTACTGGTAATACATTACTCAAAATAATCTTAAATAGTTAATTATTGTATTTCAAATATATAAAGTACTAATGAAATTATCTACCCTAGGTTAATACTCGAGTCTCCACGCTGGTTATTGGCAGTCGGTAAAGTAGAACAAGCATACGAAGTACTGCTAAAAATAGGCGAACAAAACAAAATATCCAAAGAAAAAGTTACCGCAGCAATAGAAACCCATAAACAATTATTGGAACTAGCCACTGAAAGTATTGACAGGAAAAGCGAACAGAAAACTTGCAGTATCTTCGATTTGTTTCGAACACCAATTATGAGAATGAGAACGCTACTTGTTATCTTCCTTTGGTTCGAAAGCGGTATGGTATATTTTGGAATCGAACAATACGTCGGACGTATGAACGAAAATGTCCTAAGCAATCTGGCTATTTCAGGTATAAAAATTCTGAATACTTTTTGTTCAATCTTAATAATCACATTGTTGTTATTCAAGTATTGTATTGTATGTTTTCTATTTTCAGCTGTCTTCCAATTGCTGGGACTGTTACTCGTGTACATTTTAATATCCCGTGTATCTCGCTTGAAAATTACTATCTACGCAAGTTATTTGTCAGGGATATGTTTCCTGCTAATTATCCCGTTTCACAATAACGATACTGCCAAATTGGTTATGGTAACGATCGGTATCGCTTCTATGACAGTAAGCCGACCGACATTTTATATATACACTGGAGAAGTGTTTCCTACCGTCGTTAGGAATTCTGGGCTTGCCGTCTGCAGTGTCGCAACCAAACTAGGCGCCGTCGTTGCATCGTTTCTCGTTGACTATGTAAGACATCAATTCCCTTATTTTTTATTATAATTAACGTTGTTCCTTTGTAATAATCAATACTTATAATGGATAAACTGCTCCCCTTTTTCAGGTTGATGATTTAGCCTACTGGGTGGTTCCACTAATTTTTAGTCTATGTCCAATCCTGGGAGCTATTTTCTGCTACTTCTTACCAGAAACTATAAATTGCAATCTACAGGAGACTATTGAAGAAGCTGAAAATTTCAAGAAGTGAGTATCTAATGTACATTGAACGATTCTTATACCACTATTATTTTAATTTCAAAAGCATCGCAGCATTTGTTACTCAATTTCATTTTCAATAAAAAACCACTCCCTATAAATCTGAAGCGTATGGAATAAATAATTTCGATATTTTAAATTCTATCAATTAAACGACTTAGTTCATCGCTTCTTACGAGTTTTTTTTTCCATTTAGATATCAAGTGTTTAAATAAACGTATTTTACTTGATAAGCGTAAGACCGTACTATTTTCTTTTTAAATCATTAGTATTTTAATAAAGAAATTTAGGGTCAATAACTGTACCTAATTCGGAAACAGAGCAAACCCATATCATATAAAAATAGTAGTTTATGAAACTGTTGCATAATGAGGGATATTAAAACATGAGTGTGTGTTTAAAAACCGATACATATACACTACTTTATCTTTACTCATAAATTGGGATTGATCCTACTAAATACCTCTTTTTGCATTTTCCATGCCATAAAATCGTGATAGCATTTGTCATATACTTTTCTCGACTTTGCTGGTAATAAATTAAGAGTAATTTCCTTCGCCGCATCTAAAATATCGGGCGGACTCAAATTTTCTTCACATTCACTGATATCAGACATTTTTAAACAATAATTTAAATAACTCATGAAATTCAGTACAGCAAAACTTGAAAACGTATAAATGGCGCCAAAACCCAGCACATCAAAATATCACCCGCGCATGCGCTAAGGCTTAGCACGCACTGCGATCTTTATTCACGCGATTTTTTTCCGTCCATTCTGCGATCTATGGAATTGTATGAAGTTGTTCGCATTGCGGTAAAGAAATCGTGCGGAAATAATACCGCAAGAAATCCGTGTTTTGCCACAGAATCCACTGCACCACGGCGCGAATTTTATTCGCCCGAATATTTTGAGCTCTATGAACAGGTAGAAGGAAACAAAATTCGCGCAAATAAAAATCGCAGTGCGTGCTAAGTCTAAAGCGGGCATTGTCATAGACAATTTAAAATTGGAATCAAATCTTTTATAATAGGTACTGTAAAATGGCATTACAAAATAGCTATTTATGCAATTGTTACGTTATGGACGGTCTTTTAATACGAGTGCCATTTTTCGGTACAAGCGTAGCGCGTACCGAAATAGGTGGGCACGAGTTATTAAAAGACCAATAACGTACAGTTGCATACAAGATTTTGTCTACGAAGGTAGGAATAAAACAGATATAGACAAATAAGTATTTCAGGAAGTGTGTTTATGTATTTGATTTCTCTACATGTCTTGATTTTTCTGGTAGTAAATTATTTGTAGCCGCAACTGCTCTATTTGTTATATCTGGTGGAGTATTTTCAATATCACTTGATGTTCAAGACATTTTTAATAAAATTTGGAATAAAATTTCACTCAGAAATTTTTGCCCGCGTCCATTTTTTTCCTTTTATTTTTTTATTTAGTCTTTATTAGGTATAAGGCAAAGATCTTGTAGCCGCAACAGCCAAATAGTATACGATACTTTTGTTCTAAACTTGTTCCATTTTTGAAAACATCATTTACATTGTCTCGATATCAAAGTAATATTATAGGTTTAGGCTGTATGTTCAGAATGACTTTGCTTATGTTTTAGAATTTATGACGATTCGCATAATGCAACCCGGTATCGTTATGGGTATCATAATGAAACCGCTGTCAATTTTGTAATTCGAATATAACGAAACCGAAGTAGATAAAATACATTTTAAAAACACCACATTAATACATTTGCATCATCATGGAAGAAAATTTCAATTACAGTGTTAACATTAACAAATCGAACGACATTTGTAGATATACATTTGCATATCTACAAATGTATACACGTGAATGAATTGTCGTTTTTCTAGGTTATATATATATATATTTTTTTTTAAACGTTGCCTTACACTAGGAATTTCTCCTGTATCGTGGGTGCGTTTACAAACTTATAAACACATATGCACAAAAACCCAGAGCCAATAAGATATTCTAAGTTAATAATATATTATTTTGTAACAGAAACACGAGGAACGCTCCAAACAAGTCGCTGATGTAAACCAACTTAAATAAAAGTTAGATACTAAGTTATTTCTACGGCTGGAGAGGGAGGGGAAATCCAATGGAAAGATGGATTGACTGTGCGGACTGACATGAAAGAAAAGGGAGTCAGTGATAGCGTGACGGGTGACAGGAAGAAGACTCAGTTATTTCTATTTGTTTACGCCGCACTCAACCAATCACAGCCCGCAACAGTCTCACTCAGCCAGCTGACCAACCAGCGTGATCATGAACAGCCAATCGCCGAAGCCCAAAGTCACGCGATGCATGGCTTGCCGCCGCCGGTGGAGGAACCCAGTCTCCACTCGACCATAGCCGTCAGCACGCAAAACAATATTTTTCTCAATTTTGTAAAAGCTAGTAAACCTAGTTGTAATAAATACTTAAATTCAAGTCAACATATTTTTCTTTTGTTCTATCGCGAACAAAAAGTGGCGACCGTGACAGGACTGCAATCTCTAACCGAGTCCGCCTAATCATGGGGTATCAACTCAAACAAATAATAATTAGCATTAAAAAAAGATCATAGATGGCAGCATAGGTAACAAATGTGAAAGTAACAATCAATTAAAAATGTTTAACAGCAGATTCAGGCTGAAATAAGTTTAGTAAAAATCAAAACTTGCTTCTTTAATGTTAATTTATCCATTTACATTCATTAATCAGGTTTATTGAACAAAAAAGATAAGTGAAGACTTTGTATGTTAAATTAGTTGACAGTAGCTATCGACTTTTCGTTTTGTTTTGAGTTCTTTGCAATAGATGGCGTGTTTCACAATTTGTCCTAAACTATATATCCATCGTAAGATTCATTTTGTAGGATAGTTATTATTTATTATAGGAATAATCTAAAAGATATTATTTATTATAGGCGTAATTTCAAATATTAAAGTATTGGTCTATTATTTAAAATCACTTTTTTGTGAAGCTTGTTTACACTTCGAATTAACTAGATACCTCGCTGGAACAGGACTCGTATCGCGCTAGGGCCTACTCAAATCGCACGGGTACTAAAATAAGAGATAACGCGACGCGTGTGCCGCTTGCCGTCCGAGTTTACGCGTCGCATTGTAGGTACAGTTTGATTCAAACTTAATAACGGCTCGAAACACTTCGTGTGCAATTTCATGTGACAGCGGGGGTGAGGTGTAGCGTAGGTACTGTCATGCTGCGTACCTAACTAAAGTATTAAAAGTATTTTTTTTGTAAAAAACTTCTTGTTCTTTATATATCTAAGTACCAACCTAAAATAAAAAAAGCTAATTTAAAAATCAAACACCCGACTGCTTAAAAAGCGAACTAAAAAGCTGTAAACAACAAAATAACTAGCTGTGCAGTCGGAGGATACATATTCGCGAACTGCCTGATCCTCCGACGGCACAGCACGATTTTTACTTGTTTACAGCTTTTTAGTTCGCTTCCTTTTTGATTTTTAAATTAGCTTTTTTATTTACAACTTTTAAGTATTTTTTTTATATAAATTCTTTTAAACATATACGTGGTATGTATTTTTGTAATCACCACTAAAAGCTCTTCATTTTGATACCCCACTCGACGGGTTACGAAGAAAAAAAAATTGCAACCTCTACAATATGGAGCCTAAAATCCGCCATTTATTTTTTTAATAATAATAAATAATTTTTCTAAGAATATTTGGGTGGCCAAGACCTATCTAACGATGTCTTAATTATAAAAATCCGTCAAGTGGTTTGAAAGATACGAGGTAATAAATAATTTTACAATATTACATACATACTTACATACATAACCCTTTCCTTGCAGCCGGGTAAAAAAGGATAACCCTTATAGTGAATAATAAAATGACATAAAGTAGGTACCTAGTTCGTATCATTCTGTTGCCGCGGAAGCAAGCTAACTACATACATTTAATTCTACAACGAATTCTATAGTTTTGATTGATTTGGAATATTCGTGAATATTGTGAAATTCGCTACACAATGCGACCACTTAGATTTAAGAAGTTACCGCGGTCTGAGCGGAGTCTGTCCCGAACCGAACATACCTAATGTTATTATTACGAATACGAAGTAAGAGTTCAAGGACAACTGGCAAATAACGTCTCTGAGTACCTACATGATATGATTCCTCGCTCAAATTGCCATATGATTTAGTATCTAGGCAAACTACCACAGTCTCGGGCTATTAAAGAGTCACTGGTGCTGCCGCCTGTTTAAAATATGGAGAAAGAAAAAGAGCCCGACTTAAGGAGATGACATTTCTTTGTATGGAATTGGGCATCTGTACTGTAGTATTATATTATCTTTGGCCTAATGATCCAGAAGGAACCAGCTCATCAACGAGATCTACAAGGGAGTTGCAGTTCGTAATTGAAACGTAGCTGAAAGTTTGGAGCAGTCTACAACCCGGAACGGCCGACATTCTGGAGTGATCAACGAGCACATCACTTCCGGGAAAAGCGCCTCGGGCCTGTTGCTACCTGCTAAGCAACATCTACAAATCGAACGGTGAGACCGTGAAAAAAAAAGGTCTTTCCTCTTCTGTCTGAGCACATACTGTTCAGTGATTCGATAATATACCTACTTACTTTTACTTCTGCAAGTACCTACGCTAATTAACTAATTGTCTATCACCTTTAATCGTATAGTAACAAAATATCCTTTGCCTAGCTGAGTATGCACCTATATCGCACATTTTTGTGATCCTTCCTCATCTCCATTTCGTTTCAAATCATTTGCAAGCTACTAGAATCATTATACAGTACCTGGGCGACTGAGCGCTGCTCGGGTGAAAATAGAGAAAATAACGTTTTCAAAAAATAAAAACTAGCTAGATCGATTTATCGCCCCCGAAAGGCCCTGCATACTAAATTTCATGAATATTGTTGGAG
The DNA here is from genome assembly GCA_964057195.1 of Orthosia cruda. NCBI lineage: Eukaryota > Metazoa > Arthropoda > Insecta > Lepidoptera > Noctuidae > Orthosia > Orthosia cruda. The sequence continues at coordinate 39,615,620 of OZ059830.1, forward strand.
CCGTTTCCGAGATTCATATTGTATATATAAATCAAAATCATTTTTTTTATTTCACATAGGCCTACCTGGGCACTTATAAAACGTCGACAAAAGGTGCACGGTTCGGGTTGGTCGTTTCCTATGGAGAAGAACCGGCAAGAAACTCCATGGTTACTCTTTTAAAAATTGTTTGGTTTTACAATATTTCCATGTTACAGCATTAGTACTTAGATATGGGGGGACAACGTAGGCCCGACTTATGACAATAAGTCGTAAGAAACTAAAAAAATAAAATAAAAAGATTATACATTTTATAAAAATGTTAACAAATGTTAACTAGCATCTAGAAGGCCTACAATGTTCACACATTCACAAAACAATCGGTAAAAGAATCTATACAAAGGTAAAAAGCTAAATAAAAATAAGTATAACAAGACTAAATTTAACATGTGGCACATATTTTGTTATCAGTGCTGTAACTATTCTTAGCAAAGGGCTATAAAGATGATTCAAAACCATTGTAAAAAGTCTAATTAAAAGAAGGAAAGAAAAAATGAGATTGAGAATAGTTAGAGACATTCACATATTTGTGCCGTTTATAAGTTACCAGGGAAGCTGCATGCGCAGAAGGAGCTATGGCCAAATGTTTTTATCTTCAACGTAGTCCTTGATTTTATAATATGCTTTGTTAATAAGTATACGTTTGATGTAGTTTTTGAACCTTCCATCGGTCAGTTCTATAACTGACTTTGGCAACTTGTTATAAAAGCGTATACTGTTTATAAGAAAAGACTTGCTAGTTTTCGTTAATCTGAATTTGGGTATTACAATTTCGTGCTTACTGCGTGTATTTAAATTATGGAAGTCGCTTCTAGTTTTGAAAAGCCCCCGATTTTTACGGACATACAAAATACATTCCAAAATATAAAGTGAAGGTAGAGTCAGTATATCGATTGGTAGCGCCATCTCTTGTAAATGTCATAAATCAATGACCAAAAACACATAGACAAACGCATTTGAGATTTCGCGGGCGATCGATATCCTAATTATCTCGTTCCTTCCTCATTCCTTTTCCCTTTATGTACGCCTTAATGACAGGTCGCCAGAACGAACCGAAACTTCAACGTGAACGGGCCTCGTATCTCAACCGCCAGCTTTCCAAGCCACCTGGCTGGAGACTGATGCATCTAATTAGTTAGATTGCAGAGAACCTTGTGAACCGTGTCTATTAACCCACCTCGCGGATATAAAACAATTGTGTGAAGTGTGTGGATCCTGAAGGAGCCATTTTGGAGTAGAAGAACACCAGCTCGCTGCCACACGTGGGCTGGCATCGACCACTACAAGGTAAGGCGTACTACTTCCCTCATTTCCATACTAGATCGCCCGAATTGATCCGTGAATATTTTCCCGCTTATTTTCAACGCACTATTGCCAGAACCCTTCAAATACAGTCCACTTTTCATGATAGACACAAGGATGAAGAGGTTTCTCAAACCGCTATAACATCGATCTCTTTAAATTTTTCTTTGAGGACAACACACAAGCTAAATATCTTTTTGAGGACTCTAATACTTTCTACAGAGTTGACCGTACGGGTAGGTTCAGCAATAACAAATTTTGTAAAAGCATCAGTTAAAACTAGCATATACTGATAGCCTTTCTTCGTTTTGCAAAATGGGTCCAAATGGTCTATACTTGTATGGACTGTATTCATTGGCTCAGTGGGCTTACGAATGGGAAATAGCATTCCTTCCTTTTTTCCGTAGTTAATCTTACCATAAGCACAGTGTAGGCATGCTCTGACATATTTACCGATAAAACGAGTCATCTTGGGAAACCAATATTCCGCTTTTATCAAGTCTATACACTTCTGTAGGCCTACATTTCCTATGTCATCATGATGCATTTGAACTATCTTCCATCTAGCAGATAGACGGTACCACAAGTACTACGGTACTATGTAAGTAAGACGGTACTACGGTACTACAAGGCGGTTTCCCTGCAAAGTCTTTCTACACAGCCTGTCATTTGAGTATACATAATCGTTTGTTATGTTACTCGATGCCGAACAATCCCTAAGTTGGTTGATGATGTACTTCAGTTTGTCATCTTGGCACTGTACAGCAGTATAAAACCGATCACTTACTTTAAGCCGATTGATATTCATGGTGTCAACTGGGTTCCTGCTTAATGCGTCTACGTGTTTCATAAGGTCCCCAGGCCGGCCGGCCGTATTCTATGCTCATATCATAGTCTTGAATTGTCATCCACCACCCAGCGATACGTGGTATGATAACGCGTTTCGTTAAGGTAGCCCGAACAGCAGTGCAATCAGTCACAACTTTAATGTGTTTCCCTACTACGTATACCCTAAATCGTCTTAACGATTCAACAACTGCGAGTGTTTCCAGCTCGTAGCTGTGATACATACTCTTTTCCTTGCTAGTGACTCTGATAAAGTACATGACTGGCCGCAATGTGTTATATATTTGTAGTTGTAATAATATACCTGCAATGCCTAATTTGCAGGCATCTGTGTGAATCTCTATTGACAAGTCTGGATCGTATAGAGCCAATATCGGTTTCGAACATAAACACTTTTTTAATTCTTCAAAACTCTTAGACTGGTCGCTGCCCCAGGTCCAAATTGAGTTTTTCTTAGTTAGATCTGATAATGGACGAGATAGCTCGTCCATTATCAGATACCTAAATAACTACACAAACCAAGAAATTGACGTATCTCATGGACGTTACTAGGGATGGGAAACTTCGATAATGCTGTCAACTTTGACTCACCCGGTTGAATACCGTTCGATGATATTTCGTGTCCTAAATAAGTATATTGTCTTGTAAAAATGAACATTCTCTCATGTTTAGTTTTAAATTTTCGGACCTGAATTTACGGAGAACCTTTTCAAAAATTTCTAACCCTGTATGTACGTTTGTTGAAGGCAATAATAAATCGTCTAAAAATGCCAGCACTTCACACTCGTTCGGAAGCTCGGTGGGTTCGGTGTTTGAACTGTCACTGTCAAGAGTGCATTATTTTGTTCATTAGCCGCATAAAAACTGATGGTGCATTGACAAGACCAAAGAGAACGCGGGTATATTCAAAGTGTCCCTGTGGTGTAATAAAAGCGGTTTTATGTATAACCTCTGAACAAATCTTGACTTGGTGATAGCCTTGTGCTAAATCGAGGCTCGTGAAAAATTCCTTGCCGGCTAACTTTGAAACTTGGTCGTCTATGTTGGGCAACGGGTACCTGTCCTTAACAGTGATAGCGTTAAGTGCTCGGTAATCGACGCAGAGCCTATACTCGCCGTTTTTTTTTTACTAGTATTATTGGGGATGCGAAACATGACTCTGACTCTCGGATAATGCCTGCGTCTAACAATTCAGAAATTTTTGACCTAACTACCTCCTGCTCACTATGTGATAGACGGTAAGGTCGACGGTATACTGGCTGTTCATTCGTTAATTTAATTTTCATTTCCAATGATTCTGCACATCCTAGTTCTTTGGTGGTACTCGCGAAACAATCATTGTAATCAGACAACAAGCTTAATAAACTACCACGTTCTTCCTTATTTAAAGGCCCCGTATTGATTTCATTTACCTTTACTCCACCAATAACGCTAATCTTGGCTAAACTAGTAAGCAGAACCGATGATATAGGCTGGCTGGAATGAGCATTGGTTTTGGCTGTAGTCGCTGGTCGAAAGGCATAATTGGCTCGTTTAATAACCTGAACATTAGTCGGCGGTGAGGTAGCGCAGCTGTCTGCTCTGGTCAGCACATGTCCTTTGTCCCAGGTGACATTCTGGCAGCCGTTGTTGACGACCTTGAGGTATTCCATAGTACCGTGTAGGAGAGTGGCAGGAATTGAATAAGCGATGCCTTGTAGCTCGAAGTTTTGCGGAGTTGTAACAACATCATTGTTCGCCTGGTTACCCAGTACATTGACCTTGATGATAGAAGTTCCTGGTTGTAGGCATTCTTTGCAAGCAGTGATCACTTTGAATCGGGTGCGTTCCTCTATCATGTCTATCTTCTTTGTGAAATCTGAGTCCTGTACACGGATAGCCGTGCCATTGTTGACAACTAGCGACATGCCCTCATTGTTTATGATCGGTTGGCCGATGATTAGATTGATGGTCCCCATGTCCACGTTGGTCAAGTGAGCTTTGCAATGAATGGACACACCCTCGACTTCTAAATGGAATGAGACTTCTCCACAACTGTCAAAGTGGTCGCCGGAAAATCCCTTGAGCATGATGATAGTAGGGGTCGCCTCGAGGTTCAGCAATTTAGATACGTGTACGGAGGGTACGTTGATTTGGCTTCTAGTATCAATGTAGGATTTGACGTATGTGCCATTAATTTTGCTTACTTTCTCATAAATCTTGTTGAAAGTCTGTAAAAGTTTGATTTCTTTTACTCTTTCGTCAGTTTTTTTACATCTTGTTGCTTGTTTCTTTTTATCATATTCTGGCAGATGGTCGACAGTGTCATACTGAACTTCGCTCGCAGGTCTCATTTCTGAAACGGTGTTTTATTGGTGTTACAGGTATATTTATACTGGGCTGCTACCACCAGAGGCAGGTGGTCCTCTTTTTCTGCTAGTAATTGGCTGCCCCATTTAGAGCTCTGCAACACGCCACGACGAAAGTGCAACAGATCTAAAACGTATGTACTTAGTATATTACAGGTCTTGCAATCTTCTTAGTATTCTAGCCAGCTATTGGTAAGTGCTAAGTCAATGGCATGAAATATTATAATGGCGTGATTTATATATGTCCTGTTTTTGATCTAATAAGGATACGGTAAAATCTAATCAGATGCTCAGTTTTATGTACACCACCCATACCATTGTCATATAATCGTACTAGTTCAGGACGCGGTATAGTTATGTTATTTTTGGACACTTTATTCCATCGTCACACTTCGTCTTGGTTTCCAGTTCCAGCTTAATTTGATAGTCACAGAGACCATCATTCATTTCTTACAGCATACAAATTTGTATTGAAAGTAAAGTCTTCAATTAGAGACTCAGTTATATATTTTGAAAAATTATTGACGGGAGCGAGAAGTAAATCTATTTCAGAAGGCGGTGGTGCTGACCAAATGAATTGTGGTGATTCAAGCTGTAAATGTTTTCTCCAAATGATGTCTCTTCTTCTTTTCTATTTCTTTGTTGTGACTTGATCCAGCTCTTGGTTCTTTCTCCTCTGCTATATCTTTCTCTTCTTCAGAGTGATCAGCTATTACTGTTTCGTTTGGATGTTTAATAAAATTAAAAAAAAAAACTGCCTCATTTTTTTATCATTACTTTCTTCGTCAAGGTCCGATGTTGTTCCATTTTGTAATAAATTTAGTACTATTCACATCTTGTCCTTTGGAAACATCAAAACCTAGAAATTTATCACGCAATATTATTATAAATACGAACATTCGATAACTATTGTGACCCTATGTCCACTGAAATGGACATAACTTCGACTGCAATATTTTATTACAAAAAGTCTTAGCAAACTCGTTTACTACACAGAATAAAAATATCTAGATACTAGATGTACTAACATCTCAACTGGCGCAGAATATAGTACAGCATTGGGAATAGTACAAAATGTACTATAGTACATGAGCTACACAAGCCTAATTATTTCTAGAAAGAAGTTCATATAGATCGATGGTTTAAAATATCAAATTACAGAAGTAATCATTGCACGTACGACTGTGAAAAAAATGCAGGTGGGACAAACTTTCTGTAATATTCTGTAACAAAATGGATAACCCTTAACTGATCTAAAAATGGCTTTAGGTCTTCAAAAAATTTATAACTAATCTATACTAATATTATAAAGAGGTAAAGTTTGTGAAGTTGTAAGGGGTAATCTCTGGATCTTCTGAACCGATTTTGTAAATTTTTTCACCAGTAGAAAGCTACATTGTTCCTGAGTGAGTTGCTGAGGCTATAATATATTTTCAAAAAAATTGGAGATCCTTATGAAAATTGCAATAATGTAACCCAAGGTAGCAAATTGTTGCCTATAAAATTCATTCTTTAGCGTTCACTGAGAAAACTATTGATGATAGATAAAAATTATTAGGTACTATTAGGTAGATAGGTAGGGTTGGGTAGGTAGGGTAGGTAGTGTAGGCAGGGTATGCAGGGTAGGCAAGGTAGGCAGGGTAGGCAGGGTAGGCAGGGTAGGCAGGGTAGGCAGGGTAGGCAGGGTAGGCAGATTAGGCAGGGTAGGCAGGGTAGGCAGGTTAGGCAGGGTAGGCAGGGTAGGCACGTTAGGCAGGTTAGGCAGGGTAGGCAGGGTAGGCAGGGTGGGCAGGGTAGACAGGGTAGGCAGCGTAGGCAGGGTAGACAGGGTAGGCAGCCTAGGCAGGGTAGGCAGGGTAGGCAGCGTAGGCAGGGTAGGCAGGGTAAGCAGGGAAGGCAGGGTAGGCAAGGTAGGCAGGGTAGGCAGGGTAGGCAGGGTAGGCAGGGTAGGCAGGTTAGGCAGGGTAGGCAGGGTAGGCAGGGTAGGCAGGTTAGGCAGGGTAGGCAGGGTAGGCAGGGAAGGCAGGGTAGGCAGGGTAGGCAGGGTAGGCACGTTAGGCAGGTTAGGCAGGGTAGGCAGGGTAGACAGGATAGGCAGGGAAGGCAGGGTAGGCAGGGTAAGCAGGGAAGGCAGGGTAGGCTGGGTAGGCAGGGTAGGCAGGTTAGGCAGGGTAGGTAGGGTAGGCAGGGTAGGCAGGGTAGGCAGGGTAGGCATGGTAGGTAGGGAAGGCAGGGTAGGCAGGGTTGGCAGGGTAGGCAGGATAACCACCTGATGGGAGCGAAGCCCCGGCAGTTAGCTAGTATTCAATAAAACCGAAAATAAATCATGGACATTACTTAAAGGTTTCAGGTTTTTTTTTTAAAACAGTGCAGTTCTTTTTTTTTAATTAACTAGCATACATAAGCGTCACGTCACATTGCCATAGGTAATGCCAAATCTTTTTTTTTGTGTATTAGTTTCACAAAAAACTCATTTCCAATTTTTTGTTTTGCAATATTGTCAAGCAAAGTTTATCGTTTTTGTTGATCAAAGGCTTCTTTGAACCCAAAGTATAGGAAACTAGTGTGAACTCAGGGTTATAATGTTCTAAAGGAGCATAGTTTAGGTTTATGTCCAGTGTTCTCCATAGCCCAGTTGGTATTTGGACGAACTTGTAAACGGCACAAATATGTGGATGTCTCTAACTATTCTCAATCTCATTTTTCTTTCCTTCTTTTAATTAGACTTTTTACAATGGTTTTCAAACATCTTTATAGCCCTTTGCTAAGAATAGTTACAGCACTGATAACAAAATTTGTGCCACATGTTAAATTTAGTCATGTAATACTTATTTTTATTTACCTTTGTATAGATTCTTTTACCGATTTTTTTGTGAATGTGTGAACATTGTAGGCCTTCTAGATGCTAGTTAACATTTGTCACTTTTTTATAAAATATATAATCCTTTTATTTTATTTTTTTAGTTTCTTACGACTTATTGTCAAAAGTCGGGCCTACGTTGTCCCCCCATAACTAAGTACTAATGCTGTAACATGGAAATATTGTAAAACCAAACCATTTTTAAAAGAGTAACTATGGAGTTTCTTGCCGGTTCTTCTCCATAGGAAACGACCAACCCGAACCGTGCACCTTTTGTCGACTTTTTATAAGTGCCCATGTAGGCCTATATGAAATAAAAAAAATGATTTTGATTTTTATGATTTTGATTTTTTGATTTTGATGGAAACTTGTAATTTTCGCCATAGACCAATTGGTCAAATTTCATTTGGTCCACGGAGCACCGACGTTTTTGTTTATTTATACTAGCATTTTTATTACCGTGTTTCATATTACACGCAATAATATATCGTGTCCATTGAGATGGACGCCGGGTCCGGAGGGGTAGAAACTTAACCTAACAAGCGGGTAACGCAAAAAATAAAAATCTTGTAATTTTTCCATAAACGATTGAGAATCTACCCTACTCATTTATATAATTTTCTAGCTAGTATTCTTAATTCAAAAATGCTTTCCTAATAGTACGTAAACACTGTTTTGATTGAACATTTAAGTTCTAAAGTAACATCTGGCTTCTCTGTTGCATTCTGCCAGAAATATTATGAAAATTACTTTTCTCAAAAATCAAACCGACTTCCAGAACAAAAAACTACAAAGCAAAAAATAACTTTCTTATCCGAAGTCGGTGTCTTTTGTACCCATTTTTTTCAGTTTTTCGACACCGACTTCGAAAAAGAAAGTTATTTTTTGCTTTGTAGTTTTTTGTTCTGGAAGTCGGTTTGATTTTTTGTTAAAAGGTTTTTTTTTTTTGTCTTATTAGTTTTGGTAGGTGTCTCCAATTAACATGATAATCATTTGTGGCCAAAGTACATCTCATGACGATTTCAATAAGCCCAAGCACGACTAGGATACATTGTTTTATTTCAGAGTTCCAGCGCCTACCTTCCGGCTTCATCATCAGAACAGTTCAATGGTACCATTTTCATCAGAACCATTTATTTATAAGTATTTGCTTCATCATAGTCGGTTAATTATTCGAGATATTTTATACCTGTGACATACTTAGCATTTAGGAGTTCCAGTGGCCATCTGTGGTTTTCTTCATCAGTTCCACTTCACCAAATTATACTTTCTGAGTGCAAGTGATTGCATTGTTGATGAAAATACCAAAATCACTATATGTATGCCTATAATATTTGAAGAGTCCCCTTGATTGCTCTAGGATCCCGTCATCAGATCCTGACCTGATGACTATGGGACCAACTAGGAAGTATACCCTTCAAAACAAAAGAAGATTTTTTTAAATCGGTCCAGGCGTCTTTGAGTAATCGGGGAACATACATAAAAAAAACGAATTGAGAACCTCCTCCTTTTTTTGACGTCGGTTAAAAATGGTATGTAACGTTGCCATAACATCTCTAAAAAGTCTCCAGAAAGTGAATTCTACCGGAGACTTATTCACAACTGTCCAGTAAGAAGCGAGATTTTAAATTTGGAATCTCCTACTGTCCAGTAAGTAAGTATGTAATTTACTTACTGGACAGTAGTAGGGATGGGTCCAATATATCAAAACGTAACTTATATCGGATATGTGTTAGATATCATATCATATCGATATCAAAATAACCGATATTACAAAAACTGTATCTAATAAAAACCTTACTAGAGTGCGAGAACGAATAAGTCAAATATTAAAACGGTAACAAAGCAAAAACGTAAAAACTATGATCAAAACGAAAACTTTACAAACGCTCTTTCTAAGTATTATTTCGCGTTTGTTATTAGTATGCTCAACCAAATAACATGTTAACTTTTGCAAACTGTATTACTAATACCGATATCTGAAAACCAAACCATTTACTTTTCAAAATCAATGACGAACAACGAACAAAATAATTATGACCGCGTTAGGCCTTAGCACGCACTGCGATTTTTATTCGCGCGATTTTTCACCCTTTTCTGCGGCCTATGGAATTGTATGAAGCTGCACGCATACCGGTAAAAAACTACAAAAATCCGCGTAAATAAAAATCGCAGTGCGTGCTAAGCCTTAAAGTGTTCATTTGTTTTTTTTTTCAATAAACAGCTTTCTATTTGCTAGCCAGATCTAAATTTAAATAAAATCTTTGATAAGTTACCTCCTTGATTGCCATGTTTCGGTGAAAAAGATCGTTCCATTTTTAAATTACACGACAGATATCAGTTTACTATGTAATTTATTTGGCCACTACGGTTCTTCATCTAGGGCCGCTACACGCGACAGATATGGATTTTCATACAACTTTTGCCGGCCGCTGCTCTCATTTTTTTTTAATTTTTTTTTTATTTGTAATTCACAAAACTGATGTACAATCAAGTAAACAAAAAAAATATTGTGTAACAAAAAAAGTCCGATTGACACCTACTAGATGTGAATCTTACATGCACATTATAAAAACACTTTTTATTTGAAAAAAGATAAAGAGAATTCAAGTAAATAAAAAAAAAACATTTTTAACCGCTAACAGATGATGATGAAAATCAAATCAAAAATAAAATTAAAATCTAATCACAATTGATGCCAATCACAGCAAAGTATTAAATAAAACAAAAATTAAATTAAAATCAAGTCACAATTGATTCCAATCACAGCAAAGTATTAAATAAATGAAAAAATAAATCAAAATAAATTAAATTAAAATTAAATCATAATTAAATAAAAATCAAATTAAATGGTAGTTGAGTTAAAATTAATCAAATTACATTGAAAATTAACTCAAAATAAATCAAAATTAAATCAAACAGAAATAAATTATAAATCAAAATCAAATCACAACCAATACAAAAATTTAAATAAAAAATAAACCAAATTATAATAATATTATCTAATAACTAAAACAAAACCAAATCAAAATTAAATAAAAACAAATCAAAATTAAATCAAAATAAATCAAACTAAAATTAAATAATCAAACAAATAAATCCCTGAGTTTGCTTCTCACTGAGGCCACGGAACCAGCAAAGACATCTATTTCGCCACGAATACCATTTGCAAGAGATAGCATGCGGCATAAGGGTGAAAAACTACCTATATTAGTACGACTATGAGGTAGGCCGAAAGTTCTTCGGTTGATTAAGCGGCTACCACTACGTGGGATACTAATATTTACTTTTTCCAAGAGCTCGGGGGAATCTATCTGACCATTAATCAATTTAAAAAGAAACATAAAGTCTAATGATTTCCTACGAGCACCTAGAGATTGCATTTTGTAATGACTCAACCTCGTGCTATAGCAATTCAGACTACGACTTCTATTATCTGCGTAACATAGGTGATAAAGAAATCGTTTTTGAACGCGCTCTATCCTATCTGAGTGTACCTGATAATATGGGTTCCATACGGCACTACAGTATTCCAGAATACTACGAATAACGCTGTTGTAGATGGTTATAGTCAGGATTGGTTCCCTAAACAGTTTCAACTCTCTGACGATGAAACCTGATAGCTTAGATGCTCGACTAATTATTTGGTTGTAATGACCTCTAAAACTTAAACTGCTGTCTACTAGAACTCCAAGGTCCCTGATAGTATCGACTTCTTGGAGGGGGCTATTATTAACGGTATAATAAGTTTGACATGTTTTCTTTTTCCTGCTAAATTTTATGTAATAACACTTGCTTTCATTTAAATACATTTTATTTTGTAAGCACCAGTCGTGAACGCTATCTAAATCTTGTTGAAGCTGAGCAATGTCGGACTCGTTGTGTATGGTACGATATAGCTTCAAGTCATCAGCAAAAAGTTTATATTCCGAATTAATTTTGCGGCCCAGATCATTTATGAAAACTAAGAAAAATAAAGGCCCCAAGTGTGACCCTTGAGGCACGCCTGATGGTATGTAGCACTGTTTGGATTTAAAACCCTTAAGATACACCAGTTGCGATCGATTCCTTAGGTACGATTCGCACCAACGCAGCAATGACCCATGAACACCCATACTTTCCAATTTAGCAATAAGTAAGACGTGGTCTACTAGGTCAAAGGCTTTTTTAAAGTCAGTGTATATTGCATGAACTACACTACCATCGTCTAATGCAGATGCTATATATGGAACATACTCGACTAAATTAGTCAGTGTTGATTTTTTGGGGCGAAAGCCGTGCTGGTTGTCATCTAGAACATGCTTAAAATGAGAAAACATCTTTCTCTGAACAAGTGATTCAATAACTTTACCACATGTGGAAAGAATTGAAACCGGTCTGTAATTTGCAACATCATCAATACTACCAGATTTAAAAATTGGCGTGATGTGCGCAATTTTCCATTGATCAGGAAAAATGCCCTGGGACAAAGAATAGTTAAAAATTGTAGTCAGAGGATCAGCCAGGTTCACTGCACACTTTCTAAGGAAGAGAGGAGGGATTGAATCAGGCCCTGGACCTTTATCACATTCTAAGTTAGCCAAGTAATCAAAAACTTCTTTAACTTGAAGTTCGCAGTAGCTGAGAATGTTGTTGTTTCCGGGAGTGGGTTCAATTGGCGCTAATGAGTGAGTAATACTGCTTACTCCATATATGGACTGAAAGTTTTCGGCAAACAAATTACTAATTTCCTGACCGCCTCTGGCAACCCTAGTGTTGTTTAAAGTCATTTTGTTAGGAATATAACGATCACATAACCGTTTATTTTTTAAGTACTTCCAGACATGCTTAGGATTAGTGCGCAGATGTTCGGCTATATTCCTCTTAAAGCTTGCATAACAGTCATGTATTAACTTACTACAACGCGTTCTTAGGCATTCAAACGTATTTTTATCTCTAGGGTTTCCGTATTTTTTATATAACTTATGATATTTAGCTTTCTCCTGAATGACTTTTATTAAAGCTCGGGTATACCAAATAGGATAGCGTTCATCTCGTGGTTTTGTAATTGGAGTATGCTGTTTTATAATTGGCATGAGTATGTCATAGAATTTCTGCAGCATCTCGTTAATACTATTTATAGCATTCCATTCATCAGACCAAGAAATCTTCGCAAGCTCAGCGTTGACCACTTCGTAATTGCAAAGGAAAAATGTTCAAGTACGGAACCTTTTTTTGTGTTAGAGGTTTGCTATGCTTGGTTGTAAACGATATCTCTAGCGCTGGATGATGAGGATCAGTCTGTATAAGTGGAGTTAAGGCCTGAGTTACCAGTACAGTGCTATTACTACTACTAAGGACCAGATCTAAAACTCGATTTGAAGCATTGACTATTGTGTTGCATTGATGGAGATCATTAAAGGCTAACATATCTATTAACATGTTTTCCTGACTACCGCTTGACCCTTTGGGGACCAAAATACCAGAAGCCGCATTATATTCCCAAGAGATACTACCCATATTAAAATCACCGATTAGTAGGTTGGTAGAATTCATTTTACTCCTTTTGTTCATTACTTCTGTAAAGTTTCTAAATAGTTCATCGATATAATCTTGTTTGGTTGGAGGTGGGATATAAACTGCACAAACATTAATATTTAAACCACTTTCACATTTGATTGTGATCCACAATTCCTCGCAACGGGACTCCCAGCTTAATCTCCGTGAAACCTCATATTTGTCCAGAATTGCAATAAAGACCCCCCCGCCATCCCTTTTTGTAGACGAGGACAACGTAGATGACCTATCGCGCCTAAACACTCTGTATCTGCTATCTAAAATTTCATGGTCAAACACCGTATCATTAAGCCAGCTTTCAGTGCCGATTATTATATCATAATTAAAATTCAAAGATGCTGTGTAGAAATCCTCTGTCTTGGTTCGTAAGCCTCTTACATTTTGGTAATATACTTCAAAACTGACAAAATTTGAATCATAGTTACACAAAAAAGCGTGCTAAATATGCTAACAATTTAGTTTAAAAGCTACAAAGCTCTCATGTTGAAGGTTGTCAAAATAATGCTCAAATTTCCAAGCATGTTTGAGAAAATATAAATAAATACCCCCAGTAAATCGATCACAATATCTATCAGTAATTGCCCTAATATGAATGTAACCTAAAATAATAATTAAACGAATTTGTTGTTAAACTTTCTTTCATTTTTGAGAAAAGCACTATACAAGCCTCAACCAGTAACCTTACCTTACCTTTTCCGTGACGAGTTAATCCTGTTTTAGATTTCTTTGGCAGTGAGTTGTGTTGGGGAGATAATTTGTCTGAGGTATGCATATTCTTCGACATATTCGATGCTTCCGTTGTTAATCGAGATTGGTACTTTTATGCTGTTGGTCATTAATTTAGTTTTCGATGTGTTCATCTGGAGTCCAACTTTGTTACTTTCTGTTACTAGCTGTTCAAGCATTTCCTGTAGATGTTTTGGGTTATTGGTAACAAGAATTAGATCATCAGCAAAGCGCAGATGGTTAAATGTTGCTCCGTTTATTTTAATCCCATAACCGTCCCAGTCTAGATTTCTAAATGCCTGTTCCAGAGTGGCAGAAAAAAGTTTCAGCGACGGAAAGAAGGGTGAGAGACAAGGAGACCCACTCCTTGTCTCTCACCCTTCTTTATTTCGAATTGTTCTCCCACTCTTTCTGTCTTTACTCTAGCTGTCCTATTTGTGTAGATTTGTTTAATTAGTCTTATATAATTCTTATGTACACGTTGATTCAGTAGTGCTTCCTGTATACACGGATGTTTTAGCGAATCAAAAACCTTGTTGTAATCTACTAATGCAAGGTAATACGTCATTCAGTACTCGTTGTATTTCTTAATAACCTGTTTTATCATATGAATGTGGTCTACCGTAGAGAATCCACTGCGGAATCCTGCTTGTTCTTTCGGTTGGTTTTCATCTAATACCTTTGTAATTCGGTCCAGAATTACCATAGCGAATATCTTATACAAGTTCGACATCAAGCTTATCGGGCGGTAGTTATCGATATCGTCCCTACTACCTTTTTTGTGTAATAAGATAATCGTTGAAGTTGACCACTGAGGAGATATTTGTTCCTTATCCAATATTTTGTTGAACAGGTCCCGCAGAGTTTCCAATACGACGTGAGCTGAGCCTTTCAAGAGTTCGTTTGAGAAACCATCTTCGCCAGGTAATTTACCGCTCTTTTGAGATTATATCGCTTTATCTATTTCAGAATCTAAGATTGGAGGGACTTTTTCTTCGCCATAGTTGTCTATTAGGCTTGTTTTCCGAGTTGGGTTTTTATTATTCTCGTTGAAGAGGTCTCTGTAGAAGTTAGTTGCTACCTTTAGTATGTCAATTCTCTTTGTCTTGTCTTTCTTAATTCTGTGATTATGTAATTTTGGTATCCAATCTGTACTTTCTTGCAATTCTTTCCAAGCTTTTGTCACTCCTCCTGTGGTTTTTAAATGGAATATTATTCTCTCTGTTCTCGTATCTTGTGATCTTGTCTATAATTCGTTATACATTCTTAAATTCTTTTGCTTATGCGCGCTATCTCTTTTATGTCTCTTGGTAAACATTGTTGTAGGGTTTGGCATTTTAGTAATAGATCTTTTGCTTTTTCACCCACTTTGTCTCTATTGGTTTTGATTGCTGCTATTCTACTTTTTGCTTGTCGTAGTTCTTTTTCCAGGGTGTCATATTCTTCGTTTATGCTTGCAGTTTCTTTTGTGTTTCGCAGTGCTTCTTTGAGAGGGACCATTTTGTCGTCTGGTAGCGGCAGACGTACTTGTTTCTTTGAGCTCCTTATGTGCTTCCTTGATGGTTTTTGCTGGCTTCCATGGACTTCTCCGCGTACCATGCGGTGGTCAGTATTGAAGTTATGCTGTTTAATGACATTTACGTCCATGAAAAGTTTACGTTTGTTGGTGAGTATGAAGTCTATTTCATTTTTCACAATACCATTTTGAGAAATCGATGTTCATCATTGACCTCGGTATTGGTTCTTTTGCCTACTTGACCGTTAAAATCTCCCATTATAATAACTGTGCTGTGTAAATACTTCATCGTCAGCGTGAGTTATTGGTAGAAAGCGTCTTTTGTTTCTTTGGTGATTTCAGTAGGTGCGTAGACTTGAACTATAGATACAGGGTGCTTGTAACCAGGTTATTTCATATTTAGTACTGTTATTCTATCCGAAACTCCGATGAAACCTTCTATCCTGGATTTCAGGTAAGATTTTATTAAAAATCCAACACCATACTGTCCTGCGGTCGTATTTTTATGATAAAATATAAAATTTCCATGTTCTTCTATTTTTTCATCAGAACGTCGAACTTCACTTAAGCTAACGATGCCCCATTTTATTGATTGAAGAGCCTGTTCTAGTTCGTATAGGGATTCATGTGATTTCAGCGTCCTTGTATTCAGGGTTGCAATATATAGGCCGTACTCTTTGTTTTTGTTCGTAGTCAGGTTTTCATTCGAAGCTTTTGAGATTTTATTCGTAGTTTATGGGTTTTTATTTGTAGTTTGTTGTTTTCTATAAGTGATTTCTAGGATTTAACTCGTAGTTTTTAGGTTTTCATTCGAAGTTTTTGTGTTACTATTCGTAGTTTGTAGGTTTTTACTCGTTGTATTTGTGTTTCTATTCGTAGTTGTAAGGTTTTTGTTCCTAGTGTTTAGATTTTTATTCGTAGTTTTTATGTTCTCATTCGTAGTTTTTGAGTTTTCTTTTGTTGGTTTTTGTTCATAACGGGGTGAATCTGGGGGGTTTTGGTCTTTTACCCCCATGGTAACCAGCCGGCTTATGTGAGTTTCTTCTAGGGAAAACGTTTTAATGTTTAATAATTTTTGTGGTTTTTATTTGGAGTACAATTTGGGGCTTGCTTGTTGATATTCTGATTCGACAGAAGAGAGAGCTGTGGTGTATCTCGGTGTATCCTGATTTTTAGTACCTTGTAAGAAGGAAGTCATTGAACTCTGTCCCTTGGGTTTATTCTTGTGTACTTTGGTTCGTTTGGTAGCTTGACCTTTAGGCGAACGAGATTTACATACATTATGCATTTTTGTTGTGGTTTGGTGGAGTAATTTAACTCCCTTTTTTGAGTTGGTTTACTCTGAGGTTCGAATAATTCCTCCTTACTGTTATTTGGTTTCATATTTGAACCGGCTTCCTTAACAATAAGGCGATCATAACGTAGAAATGCAATTTTCCCCTCATTTATTTATTTATTTCTATTTGTACATGTTTCTAAAGTTCTCGTCTCTTTTCCAAGATTTATTTAGGGTAGTCCTCCTTTATGTAAATTGGTTTATCTTTCAGGTCTTTTCAGAATAGTTAGTTTTTGCCATACGTAGTGGTGAAGGTTACAGTAATGGGTTTAACTTTGTTTTCTGTCTTTTTGCCCATTCTTCTGACCATTTCTATTTCATTGGGAGTACAAACGAACTTTAAATATTCTGTAATAATCTTTAAAATATTTATTTCCAATTCTTCGTACGATCTTTCTTCTTCCTTAACAGCAAAGAAAATTACATTCCTAAATCTTATGTGTTTTCTATTTCCAGAATTCTATTATTTTGTTCAGTTAATTTTTTCTTAATATTATCAATATAAGTTTTTAAGCTGATATGGTCACAATCATCAGAATTAATATATGTTTCGGGTTTTTTTTTGGTTTTTATTGGGCTCTTAACCAAAAACAAAATATACATGTTATAAATCCCGAAACAAATATAAATTTTAATATTATCAATTTCTTCTTGAATTATATTAAATTTCTGTCCAAATTTTTATTTATACTGTGTTTTATTCTAGTCTCCAATTGACTTAACACCTCTTCGGAGTCCTTAGTTTTAATATCAACTCTCAACTCTCTAATTAGTTGTTCAAAAACAGACATGCTGACGCACTCTTTTGACATTACTTTGTACTACGTTCTTACTGTGCAATCCAGAGATCGATGACGTAGGCCGTTTTGCTACTCGACAATAGATGACGCTGTAAATGTCTAGTGATCGAAAGTGATTTTCAATTTTAGAATTTCGATGTTATAAATAATTGTTTGTAATACAGCATTTTTGAGGTCACTTACTTAAGTTACTGCCACTATAACTTATTATTGTTGTTTGTTTGTGTTTCTTTACTATTTTAGTGGTGCACTGTTAATTTTAGCACTGTCGGACCTGTAGTTTTTATAGTCTTATGTTCACAGTTCACAGTAGTATTCGATTGTTTATATCACTTAATAGTGTCAATAATCTTCATGAAGAATCACTTTTCAACCGACTTCCCGAAAAGGAGGAGGTTCTATGTTCGACATTATGTTTGTTTTTTTTTGTGTATGTTCACCGATATCTCCGTCAGTTGTGGACCGATTTGGAAAATTCTGTTATTGTTTGAAAAAGTATGTTCCGAAATTAGTCCCATTTTAATTTTGTGAAGATCTCATGAAGAACTTCGGAGATATACAACAGAACTCTTCAATAAATAACAGCAAATCCACGCCAGTACACTCTTAAGGGGTAAGCAGATCTCTCATTTCACCGGTTATGTTCAAGTTTCATGAAATCTATTCTGGCGTTATAGGTACCTTACTAACTTACCTATTAGATAGGTACAACTAAAAAGTGAAAAATAAAAAAACTTCATTGCAAAAAAATACTACCGACTTCCATATCGCAAAAAAATGTTACCTACGAAAGACACCGACTTCTAAAAATAAAGTTATTTTTAACTTTGTAGTTTTGTATGTGGAAGTCGGTAGTATTTTTTTGCAAAAACGTTTTTTATTACTGTTGAAATTGTCGTAATTTATTTGATTTCAATTAAAATCGAGAGCGCTAAGAATTCAATGTTTACATCTCAAGCTACCCACTTTTTTATACGAATCCTAAATTCCTGTTGCAGGTCGTCCCCAACATATCGAAGTCAAATCCCACAACCTTAGACCAATTTGATTGTGATGGCCACCCAACATCGGTCAGTACGCGATGGGAAAAATGGAAACGGGGTCTCAAGATTTATCTCATAGCCACTAATTGATTCCGCTATTAAATATCGAGCCACTCTGCTCCATATTGGTGGGTTAAAACTACAATAGATCTACTATAATTTGCCCGGGGCCCATGCTGAGAATGTTTACGTAAATACTTAATTGATGTGTTCTTAAAAAACTAGATGATTATTTTGGCGCGAAGCAAAGCTATATTTATGAAAGATACATTTTCCGGCTCATAAAACAGGATGATGACGAAAAATTCGAAAATTTCCTATTGAGATTGAGAAATCAGTCTGGAAAATGTAAGTTCACGAATAATGATGAACATTTAATAGATCAGATCACGGAAAAATGTAGACTCGTGGATCTCAGGGAAAAATTTTTAGAAATTGGAGATTCAATAACATTGGATCAGATTATTATGAAAGCATGTGCTTTAGAAGTTGCTGCTAGACAACTCGAACAGTTCGAAAATATCAAAAGCGTTGAAATAAATAAAATGCTAAGGAAAAATTTGATTATAAAAAAGAAGCTAAAAGGTCAAAGTGTACCCGTTGTGACAATAACCCATCATATGATTTAAGGTGCCCAGCTAAAGACAAAAAGTGTATGAAATGCGGCTGGATTGGTCACTTCCAAAAGTTTTGCATGAGTAAGCGGAAGAGAGGACATAGCGACAACAAGCATGATCCGTCGATCAAGAAACGGAAACTAGACTCGAAGCAAAATACGAAATCAGAAATTGATTACATTTTCGACTTAGACGAAGACAATTTTATTAATTGTAAAATAGATCGAGTAAACTTGGAATGTTGATAGATTCAGGCAGTAGATGTAACGTAATAACCGAAAAGAAAATGAGGTATATGCCACCAATCAAATAAAAAAGCCGAACAAAAATCGTATAACTTATGGCAACAAGAAACCTTTGGAGGGCATGGGTTGCTTCGACACAACTATATCGGTGAGTGGCAAAAGCAAAGATACCACTGTTTGCGTCATCAGGAACATTAAGCGTGACCTATTGGGTAAAGCTACAGCTATCGAATTGGGAGTGCTACAGATAGGTCTTCATATCAATAGTGTTGAAGCAAAGACTGCAGTAGTCTTTCCAAAGTTCAAAGGAGTAACTGTTCAGATTCCAATCAATAAAACTATTAGGCCCGTAGTTCAGCCGTACAGGAGAGTACCTATTCCATTGGAAGAAAAGGTTACCGAGAAGTTAGAAGAACTTCAGGAAGCTGAAATTATCGAAGAAGTAAACGAACCTTCACCGTGGGTTTCACCTATGGGTGCCTGTGCTGAAAGAAGATGGTGAGGTACGTATATGTATTGATATGCGGAGGGCTAACGAAGCGATCATAAGGGAAAACCACCCGCTTCCAACAATGAACGAAATACTTCCGAATTTTCGTCAGGCCAGATTCTTCTCTGGGCTTGACATCAAACAAGCTTTTCACCAGCTCGAAATAGAAAAAGATTGTAAATATATTACTATTTTTACTATTCCATTATAAAATACTAATGTTTGGCATTTCCTGCACCCCAGAAATATTTCAATACATCCTTGAAAAGATGTTTTTAGGATGCGAAGGTACATTCAATTTTATTGATGATATATTGTGGCGACAATCGCTCATCATGTTCTTTATGATGAGCGATTGACGAATTGAATCGTATCGAAGTGCGAATTGGCAACACTTACTGACCCTCTCAGAGAATTGTTAAGATTAGGGCTCAGGAAATCGGCAAGTGTTAACAAACTTTGGACCTCTAAATAAAACAAAGCATTGGAGGCTCTAAAACATAGCTTGACGAAGATACAATGCCTTGGTTATTATAATGTCAGCGACCAAACGCAAGTAATTGCCGACGCGTCACCGGTAAGATTAGGTGCCGTCCTAGTCCAAGTAGGTATAGAAAGTCCTATAATAATCGCTTACGGGCACAAAGCCCTTACCGATTGCGAAAAAAAGGGTATGGCCACACAGAGAAGGAAGCATTAGCATTAGTTTGGGCTGTTAAACATTTCAAAATATATCTGCTTGTCAGGGATTTTGAGCTCATAAGCGATCATAAGCCATTAGAAATATTTTTTGGGCGACACTCAAAACCTTATGCAAGAATTGAGCGGTGGGTACTTGGACTCAAAATTAAAATCAAAATCATTTTTTTTATTTCACATAGGCCTACATAGGCACTTATAAAACGTCGACAAAAGGTGCACGGTTCGGGTTGGTTGTTTCCTATGGAGAAGAACCGGCAAGAAACTCCATCGTTACTCTTTTAAAAATGGTTTGCTTTTACAATATTTCCATGATACAGCATTAGTACTTAGATATGGGGGGACAACGTAGGCCCGACTTATTACAATAAGTCGTAAGAAACTAAAAAAAATAAATAAAAAGATTATATATTATATAAAAAAAGTTAACAAATGTTAACTAGTATCTAGAAGGCCTACAATGTTCACAAATTCACAAAACAATCAGTAAAAGAATCAATACAAAGGCAAAAAAAATAAAAATAAGTATAACAAGACTAAATTTGACATGTGGCACAAATTTTGTTATCAGTGCTGTAACTATTCTTAGCAAAGGGCTATAAAGATGATTGAAAACCATTGTAAAAAGTCTAATTAAAAGAAGGAAAGAAAAAATTAGATTGAGAATAGTTAGAAACATCCACATATTTGTGCCGTTTACAAGTTACCAGGGAAGCTGCATGCGCAGAAGGAGCTAAGGCCAAATGTTTTTATCTTCAACGTAGTCCTTGATTTTATAATATGCTTTTTTAATAAGGATACGTTTGATGTAGTTTTTGAACCTTCCATCGGTCAGTTCTATAACTGACTTTGGCAACTTGTTATAAAAGCGTATACTGTTTATAAGAAAAGACTTGCTAGTTTTCGTTAATCTGAATTTGGGTATTACAATTTCGTGCTTACTGCGTGTATTTAAATTATGGAAGTCGCTTCTAGTTTCAAAAAGCCCCCAATTTTACGGACATACAAAATACATTCCAAAATATAAAGTGAAGGTAGAGTCAGTATATCGATCTCTTTAAATTTTTCTCTGAGGGACTCGCGAGGACCGATTTTATAGATTGCGCGGATTGCCCTCTTTTGTAGGATGAAAATTGAGTCAACGTCTGCTGCTGATCCCCACAGCAGAATGCCATAAGACATAATACTGTGGAAATAAGCATAGTATACTAACCTAGCTGTAGCTACATCGGTTAGCTGCCTTATTTTCCTTACTGCATATGCAGCCGAACTTAACCTACCCGAAAGAGTTCTAATGTGCGCGCCCCACTGCAATTTTGAATCGATAGTAATCCCCAAGAATACAGTTTCCGTTATAACTTCAAGATTTTTGCCGCCAAGATTTAAGTTTAGGTCATGTTGTGGTACATTTGGTAATGAGAACTTTAGACATTTTGTTTTTTTCGCATTCAGTAAAAGATTGTTAGCTGCGAACCATTTTGAGAGAACAATTAGACTTTCGTTGACATTTAAGACATCCGTATCTTGCCTATCTATTTTAAAAATTAGCGAAGTATCATCAGCAAATAGAATTATATCCGATAATTTTGCCATCATAAAAGGGAGATCATTAATGTAAGTATGTTGCTAAGAATAGTTACAGCACTGATAAGAAATTAGACTACAAGCATATAGATTCAAAATTATCTACCGCCCAGGTAAATCTAATATTGCTGACTCCATTTCCAGACTATGCCAAATAACTCCAGCTAAACCATTTGATACTGAAAATTATATAAACCAATTTTTTTCATATTCTCGAACCATCGTGGTGTCCCATATTGATATGAAAAATCATTGTCAGCAGATGATGAGATTCCAAAAGTAAAAAACGGTATTTTCAGTACAGATTGGCACGAATCCGTTAATATTTTTAAACTCATACAAAACGAACTATGTTTTTATGGAGATATTTTGCTGCGGGGTACTAGGATAGTCATACCAAATCTTCGCCAGCGAGTACTGGAAGCGGCCCACGAAGGACACCGTGATATTGTTGCAATGTAAGGTAGTTTAAGAACAAAGGTGTGGTGGCATAGGATTGACAGAGACGCAGAGCGCATAGTCAAAGATTGCCGAGGATGTACTCCAGTATCGGCTCCTAATCCACCACACCCGATGAAAAGACGAATATTACCGGAAGAGTCGGCGTAGACGTAGCGGTTGACTTTCTAGGGCCTCTTCCTAGTCGAGACTGTATATTAATACTTGTAGATTATTATAGTCGATATAAAGAAATTAGGGTCATGAAAAATATTACTGCTCTCGACACTATTAAAGTCTTCAAATATATTTTTTCAAGGCTAGGTTACCCTGCAACCTTAACATGGGACAATGACAATCAATTTACGAGCAAAGTTTTTCGAAACTTTTGCAAAGAATATGGCATTGTCGTAAATAATACAGTTCCATATTGGCCCCAAATGAATGGCGAAGTCGAAAGGCAAAATCGAGATGTCTTAAAGATAATTAAAATTAGCCAGGCAGAAAAAAAAGACTGGAAAGAGGATATTCTTGATTACTTGGTAATGTTATTATACATTATCAAGTAATCAAGAATATCCTCTGTACACTCCACTCTGTTACAGGCAAATCTCCATCGGAACTATTTTTTAAAAGACGCTTCTGAGACAAACACCTTTCACCCCTGATGTACAGTATACATTGATTGATACTGAGATGAGAGTTAGGGATATGGTAATGAAAGAAAATGGTAAAGAATATGGGGACAGGAAAAGAAGAGCTACTGATTCTAATTTGGAGATAGGGGAAAAGTATTGGTCAAGGATTTAATTAAGGATAACAAATTGACGCCAAAATTTAATCCTGTCTCTCAAACAGTAACGCGAGTTACCGATGGTGACATTCATGTACGGAATAAGTAAACAGGCAAAGAATATCGTCGTAATGTAGTACATTTAAAGATAATAAATGATTCGTGGCAAGTTGTGGACAAACACATTGAAAATTAGAAATGTTGATTGTAGATTATAATTTGTTAAGTACTGATTTGTAGTATCTTTAAATCATTTAATTGTAAAATAAAGAAGGGGTGTAGTGTACGAAGTCAGTCACACGCCACGATGAACGAGAGCGGACGTGCGCAAGCAGTGTGCTAGGCTAGCCTATCCTGACCAGTCAGTCAAAGGTGTGTTTCATTGAACCAAAGAACACTACAATACCAAGCTAATAAAAACGAGTTAAAAATACTATCTCTGTTTAAGTTTTGGACCATAAAAAGGCAAACTGTGACAGAACGGATAACATGTATATCCAAAGCAAAGACCCGATTCAGCAATATACATAATAAAATCCAAATAACAAGGCTTAACCGGTCAACAACCACAAAAAATACGTAGAAGCCATTTCACTCACGTGTTATATGGTGTAAACTCACATATGGTGCGCAAAATGGGATAAATTGTACAATTTATACTGAAAGCTCCCTAATTTTTTAAGGGATTAGTACCGTTTATGCCAAAAAATGTTTTTGTTTGAGAAATAACAGGAATATATTATATTTGTTTGGTTTTGATTTATTTATTATGGCTTACAGATATCTAGTTTTTCCAGGCAAAGGCATAAGACATAGTCTTTCTGCAAAACTAAAATAATATTTGTCTTCATCTAATAATACTAGTATCGTTAAGGATTTAGTTTAAGTAACATCTTCTAATGTTGGTATGTTGTTTTGTGGCAATAAATACTTTTCTTTATGTTCTTTCCTTCATCATCATCTTCCTGCCCTTATCCTATTTTATATGGGGTAAGGCTATCACTGACCCGCGTTTCTTTCAAAGTCCATCCATTTTTTTTTCGGCCTTGCCCTCCCTTTGCATCCATCCACATTTATATTAATAACTAATATTTATAAGAGATAAAAGTGTTTGTGTTGTATATTTTCGTAGTTGCTAATTTTTGAAGTTAATGATCCTATTGTATAAATCTTTCATTGATAGTAAGGTTTTCTATAGCGGAGTGCTATAGGCTACGTTTTTCCTCGAAAAATTGCGTAGTTCCTGCAGGATATATAAGAGAACCAAGCTAAAGTGATAAACAGATTTTTAAAAAAGTCGTTCACACCTGTCTACCATGTATTTCAATACTTAAAATCTATACGAAAAAAATGTAAAGGCACTATCGCTAACACGATTAAAACAAACGTATCGCGGTAAGGGGCGTTCTTGACCGTTTCACTTGGCATGCAGTAATGAGTTAATATCTCATACACGCGTGGATCAATTTCAATGGATAAAATGGTTCTAAGCCCTTCATTTGAGACCAAAATTATAAAAATCATCTTCTTAACCAAGGATCATGTTTTCAAGTTACGTAATTATACCTTTTGGTACGATTTGGTCAATGATATTTATTTATTTTTTATCTGGTTCTCACTTTTGTAATAATCCTCTGAACTGAATTTCGGCGCCGGCCGCCAATCTTATTTATTATTTATTTAATAAAAAATACTGTACTCACAGTTTGCACCAAAGCGTAAGCAAGCCAACACTACACATATAACACTTATAAACTAAAAAAAAATATACAAACATTACACATAGTTTTATCATTGTTCATAAATATGTCAACGCCAGGTTCTTGAGCAATTACGGCGTTCAGCAAATTGAGCAAATTGTTTGGTCCGGAGCGAACACTGAACCCGTCGTCAATTCTATTGGTCAACTATAAAAAATAATGCATCAACAGCGCACACTTATGTCGCAGTTAAAGAGTGTTGATGCCCACCAATCCGATACGGATACAAATAAGGATAGTACCCATTTAACTTTTTATATAATTATGTATCAAGCAAATTTGCATTGAACCTGCTCTATCATGAGCTTATACTTTTGCTCGTGCAGATTCCACACCAGTGAGTTGTAATTGAGTTTGCTACGCACAAAGAAAACATACAAAACCATAACAGCATTCCTGTCGTTAAACACATTTGCATAGAGCACAAGTTGTTTGAAACCAATCAACGTTTCGTTCTTTCTTTATGTTATTTTGTTGCAACACTGTGTCAGCTCGCTGTCATCGATATTTGACAGTTTTCGTTTGGGTTGACGTTGACAGAGCTCGTAAAAATGCAAAGACCTTATACTTCTTACTACTAGACTGTGCACTATGGCGCAAAAACCGGTCCGAGCGAGAGGGCTCTCTTTGGTAGTGTGTCTCTTTCTAATGAGGTGACTATGACCAAACAGAACACGGGACAAATTGATTGTAAAAACGATAGTTTAAGTATTCCGATATCGTCGTTGCGCGTGCAAAACCGCGGAAGAGTAATTTGTAAATACCGCGTATCTGTGTTTCCACGATTTTACAGGAGGAAGAAAAAACTTAATAACTTAGCCATTTATTTATATTTTACTGACTGAACTTTGTGGACATGTCTTAACTACTTACTTTATTGGAAAATGAAGTAATTTTACCTAAAACTTGATCGGATTCCGAGTAAAATCACTTACGCGGTTTTGTTGCAATAAGTTGCAAAAATTTTAATTGTACTTTTAGTAGGTACGCGGATTTGAAATGAAATATGCTTATTATTTATGAATGAATTTATTATTAAAATGAAATAACAAAAAACGCTTCTTAAACGTAAACATAAAAAAACTATTCTTAATAATCTCAGCAATATTTCTTGCTATTAACTAATTATAAATAATAAAAATAATCAGTCCAATAAGTTGTACTTTAGTACCAAGTAGTAGTTGCACTTTGAATATTGGCCACAAATGTGTAGGTACCTACCTAATAAAAGTAAAGGTAATTTTACTATAACAGCAAAGTATTTAGCTGGTATAGTAAAAGTACCTTTTATCAATGATGCTAATAATTATTCATTGAATTCAAATATAATCAGCTTTTCTGCTCCTCAATTAGCACTTCTTTTTCTTTTTAAATCTTAATTAGTAAAATATTCTTATTAAATTAACATTCCAAACAATAATCTGTGTGGTACAAACTTCTAAAAAATAATTATACTTAATCAGGTAATCACAGTCTTTAAAATCTCAGTAAAATTAACATTAAACATTACTATTTTATGTATAAAGGTAAATTATCATAAAAACTATGACAGTCTCTAGGTATGACACTCTTCAGCTCCTGTAGGTGGTCATACTTTGTTTTAGTTATTGGTTGTCTAGATTCATAAAGTGACGGCACACTGTCAATCAGACATGTTATTTTCTTTGGTCTTCTAGGCAAAGGATTAAAGTCATCAGCAAAATGGAGCTTATAGTCGATTGTTCCACTTGGATTATACCTCAGAGCCCTTATATCTACGACACAGTGATCACCCGCCCCACGACCAGGTCTTATTGATTCATAAATCAGGTAATTCTTAAGACTGAAGTCATTAAAAAACGTATAATCAGGTGTTATAACTTCGTAAGGACTTGGTACTTTTCTGGCTTCAGGTTAAGGTTTTTCGGCTTAAGGTTTTAAAAATTTGTGATCGAACTTCTTCTGTTAATTTTGAACAATACATAGCTTTACCACTAAAACATCGCGTTGACATACATAACGGCCCCATTACTCTTGCTGGTTTTGGATCATTTTGAACAAATTTAGTGCCCTCTTTTTTAAATCCAACATACTCTTCTCCCATCATTCTCTGCCGCTTATTTTTTATTCTTTTCCAATTATTTGGATCCCCTTTGTGCTTTTTTTTATTTCTATTCGATGTTTCTTCTATTTCCCTTTCGGGAAACCACTCCATATTATCTGGCGATAATGGTTTTAAATTTGTAATGTCTGAAAGTGCGACAAAAGAAGGATCAGCGACTGAATCGTCGGATGAAAAATCATTATCGTTCAACACAGTAGAAGTAGCAATATAATCATCTTCATTTTGTAAAACTGGATCAAAAACTGTTGTAAGTGTAGTAAACTCAGATGTTACATTTTCATTCCGGCATTCTTGCTCTTGCTCTATTTCCTCCGACACAGGGATAGTAACTATTTGCAATGCTGGTTGATTTTTATAATTAAGTTTATTTAATATTTCCTTCTTTTTTTCTAGCAATGCGTTTCGCCTTTCACATAGGTCTTTGAGAGTTACCACTTCATCGTCAATACAAGCATTTTCTAAAAAACAGTCAACATTTTCTTGGTCCTCCATCATTATTTGGTTAGGTACTGGATTTTAAGCTTCAACGTATTTACCTAAAATAACAAAATAATTTTAGTTTAATGCAATACCGCGTAAATAACCAACACAATGAAATGATGTAAATATCAATACCGCGTAATTACGTATTATAGGATTAACTCGTCAGAATTATTAAATTATTAAATAAATAGACGTATCTACACCATGCATGCATAAACATATTGGTAAAGACACATTTTAAACAATTAAAACGTACTTACATAGTTGTTTTTAGCGGCAAAGTAATATATTTCAGAAGCACGCATAGATTGTGTGACACTTGTTCGCCGATTTGGTAAATACGCGGACTTGCAGCCAACTTCAAGCTTAATACTGTTCCGCTGTATTGTTTTAATGCTAAAAATGACGTTTCCTATTGGCTAATTCGAAACGCGTGAGGTCTAATATAAGCGAATCCGCGTTGAGAATCTGTTGGCGCGATATTTCAATTTTGCACCTTTTATTGTTACGCGGTATTAACAAACTGCTGTTACGCGGCTTCGCACGCGCACCGACGATATGTTGATGCTACCTAACTGTGCTACCTAAACCTACCTAATTTAATTTTATAGATCGGTAATAAAAAAAAAGTATTATATTTTTTGGTATCTACATCACTAACCGTATGTGGTGGCGGGCGTTAAGAATTTCACCATCCCATGTTTGCCCGTGGGTGTCGTAAGAGGCGACTAAGGGAAAAACCAGAGAATGGGCAGCAGCGTTGTCTGCGCATTTGTAACAACCATACTGCGATCGCCAACCCGTCTGCAAAGCACTCCCCATGAATAGCACAAATTATATATATATACAAACCCTATTGCCCGGCAGCCTGTACCCTCGACTACGGTAGCGGTCGAGGTTACGGTATCGCAAGGGGTGCTAAGAATCTTGGACGAGATCCGGCTACCCCAACAAAAACCGACGACTGGACCTGGCAACGTACAACACACGCACACGGTCCGGAGACCGAAGAAAATATCACCGAACTCGAAGAGGAATTGAGCAGTTTACGATGGAGTATTAAACTATATATTGGTTATCCAAAGTTCGAAGAGAGGGAGGACACAATAATCCTCAAATTCCAAGTCTCTTTGAATAGCGAAATAGCGAGGTGGTCAATTTCGAGGTGGTGGTTGTCTTGGTGACCCCATCGGGTGAGTTCGTTGCATGGTGCTAGCCATGAATGAATAATGTTACAACAATGTTAAGGTCGTGGTTCTGACAAAACTCAATATATCGCTCCCCATTCTCGTTGGATTGTCACTGGCGGTTAGTGTTAACACTGATGATGATGATATCTTGCTTTTTTAAGCTCCTAAGGCGCCACCCTTGAAGGCATGGTGGAAGTCGTCCTTGGTATCCTCTGTTGATGTATTGGTTGTGGCGTAGCTCTGGATAATGGGGATTTTCCGGGTTCTTGAGTTGAAACGGGCACTCGTGATCCGGTCTGAGATCGGTTGCCAGTCCAAAAGGCTATTCTTAGCTGCATTCGAAAGGAGGAGCCCCACGCCATACTCGTGCACATTTTCCTCACTCTTTTACCTGAATACAGCAAAGTCAAGCCCGCGAACGTTTTCAGCTCACAAAACCGGTTCTCCTCACTTCGCTTAGACAGAGTATCTGTAGGTTGTAGCTAAGCATTCTAAGCTTCTGCTTGGGCTAATCGGCTGTCATCGCCAAGCGTGCGGACGTTCCAATAACCAATTCGTGTCCGTTTTTTAATTCCAAAATTCGTCGGTAAAAGATAGATCCGGTTTCTATCTGTTTCAGTTTGAGGAGCCCATTGTGCCTTAATTCGATAGCGGGGCTGCCACCTTAGAGCTTTCGAATGTGTTCGGTTTTATTTCTGGTATCCCCTCCCTAGTGAGACATTTCTGTTTTAAGGCGCAGAATATTCGCCCTTCGCCATGCATCCGTTAGCTCAGCTGCAACTCGGGGTGCGGCGGCGCGGTTGCAGCAGGTCCCAGAGAGAACAACGGGGATGTGGATGACTCGAACTGGCTAGTGCTCTGCTTTATACGGTACTCCGCCACATGTACAGCAGAACGTATTTTTGGCATTTTATAGGTACACCTTCTCCCTCTCCCGTAGATAGGTGTGAACAACTTTTATTTTTTTTGTTATCTGGTTCTCACTTTACCCGTAATTATTTTCAAAGATCTACAATTCAAAATCAAAATCATTTTTTTATTTTACATAGGCCTACATGGGCACTTATAAAACGTCGACAAAAGGTGCAATTGACAGCGGGGACTAACATCTTCACGTACATTTGTAATCGATAGTCACCCATCAACGCACCGACCTCGGCAATCTTTAACTAATGTTATTGGTCTTTGGCCGTGTTATGTTAAGGTAAATAAATATATAAATAACCTTGAAGATCGACCCATGCGGCTGCTATTATTTGGACACTTTATAATATAAACGTATTTTTACATTTAAAATCTATTCAGGAATAAATACGAATGTAGAGTTATAGAAGAGAGTAAATAGAAGGTGCCTATTTATAACCAAATCATAGCAACCAATTACTAGACAAAATTGTTCGTTGAAGCCTTAAAAAGATCCAGTTTCTGAGCCCATTTACTTATGGCGTGGTCGAATTATTTATTAGGATCTTGCCCCTAGTAAAAAACTGTTTATAATAACTTGTTTTTCCTTTTCCCCCGACATACTTATTTATCTATATTCAACTCATGTTTGTCAAACAGTATAACATTCATATCAATAGCTTATCAGTGAGCGGAGTTGACTGACATATGCCCTTTCTTTATAACTGTTCAAACTCGCGCGAATATACGTCGTTTATTAAAAGTAATTAGTGTTTGAGTTAAATTAGTACAAATGTATCCTAATCCGTTTGAGAGAAGACATTCTGTTGTTTGGCAAATGTTTGAGAGGATTTTATTGAAGGATGTGCGTTGCAGGAGAAAAAGGAAGACCGGCTGATGGATTGTCTTGTTCTATTTGTATATAGCAGGTATGTGTGCTTTTGATTAAAGTTTGTTAAAGATAACCTCATTTTGTAGTGTGGAACGTAGTTTCTTTTGGCAAATTAACTGCCATTTGGCACCCAAAACCTTAGAATTATGAATCGTACTTGAGTTCCTTTATGTTTTCGTCTGATTTTGATAGCCCACATGAACTGTAAAAATGCAATTTTACTCAAATCTCAATCGATAACTCTGTGATTGTTAACCTTTGAACCATTGGCATCAGCTACGCCTTATATTACGAAAAAGTACACACGCAGAATATTTTGTCAAAGATAATGCCCATTTAAGATTTACTGCAAACAGTTAATAAAATTAACCTACTAAAGGTCAAAAAGAGCCACGGTTGTTAACAAAATTAGGAAGTCTTCTCTGTTGTATGGATTATATAAATCATCATCATCTCCTAGCCTTTTTCCCAACTATATTGGGGTCGGCTTCCAGTCTAACCGGATTCAGCTGACATTTGATTCTGTATGGATTATATAAATATTTTTTTTAAATTTCACGTCAATTTTAAAAGTTATTCTTGCTGTTTTTGCCACTACTTCATTATTTTCAAACTTTATTTTTTTGTTGCAGGTGAAAAGTAATAAAATAATCTCATTTATTTTGTGGATTTAAGTACCTAGTGTAAGAAACAACAAAGAGCTGAAGACTCCTAGTGACGTTGATTATACAAGACTGGGATAAATACACTGAGAGCAAAGTTCAAGCCAAGAAGAAAAAAAAAGAAAATTAATTGAATAAAAAGAAATTCTTTATTTTCGTGGAGTGAAAATCTTTGTGTGTTTAAAGAAATTATGTAACAAAGAACTATGAACCAAAGTAATGTTGCAAAACATTTTCATAAATTAAACGAATAATACGAATTCGTTTAATACTGTGTCAACTGTAAGTGTAATATCTCTGTCATAGATTTATAATTTTAGTACTTAATGGTGCTTTTCCACCAGAGATTCTCGAGGTATCTTGGCGGTGCAAGGATATGAAGCGGTGCTGTGAAAATGTGCGATTATTTCCACCAAAGTTAAGCGAGAAGCTTACCCGATGCTAGGATGCGTAACGAAGCTTTGAAACGGTGTGTCACCTTCTAAGGCCCTAGGCTATAAAGCTGCAAAATGTCTGCTATATTTATCTGCAGATTTACCGCGAAAGATTTAATTTCTAATTTAATTAATACAAAACGCAAGTGAGCAATCTGTTTGCACTGTGTTACTACTATGTGAATGTTCTTTAATTATTATTATTTGTTAATAATTGATTTGGTCAATATGTCTAATTAAACAATATTTTATAAATAAAGTGTTAAATAAAATTCTTGAATTTCAAAGCGCCTGTCACAAATTCATCCTATCCTTTTGATCAATACCGCCATCACTTTAGATATTCTTAACTGTCCAGGCGCTAATCAATCCAGTAGGTCACTTAGTTGGACTGGATTGAAAGTAAGACTGTTCTTCAAGCCCGTAAAAGTGTTACTAGGACCGATGTAGAGCTCGGAGAAGAAGGCGTCGCGCAGGCAACCGCTTCGACACCTAAAACGCCGTAACCTCGTCTATATCAAAGGCATGCTGGACTCCGGGGCCACAGGCGGCCAGATCAGGGACTCTGTCTACTCAGCATGTGGCTCCAGTTAAGACGATGACACAGTGGGTACGTGCTGCGGTGCACAGCGGAGTTGCTGAATGTGCCCCCAAGAATGTGCCCTAACAGGATTTGCACTGAGGGGATTCTGGGGTGGTCTTTTAAGAGGTAACGGGGCTTCCATGGGCTGATAGTGATCACCGGGGTGGTTTCAGTGAGGTAAAAATCCCACACTTCCTGATCCTTTCCCCAAAAGTCCAGGCGCCTCTTGAAGGTTTCCACAAGAAAACAAAAATATAAAAAACACCTATGTACAATATTTTCTGTTCTGTTGTCTGAAAAGGCAAAGTAGTGAGAATGCTGTTAATACCATGAAATTAGCTACGTAAAAATCAGTGGCATACCATAAACACAATTTAAGCTTTTGATGTCTACACTCCGCCTTTTGTTGTGCTATTTATAAATAACGGCACGTTTCGTGTGTTTGTGTTTTTGCATGCTCACATGCTCTGCTTTGTATGTATAGTTGTGCTTTGTACTTAAGAACCATCATGTATATGAGATTATATTATAATTATGTCATAGATAAAACTAAATAACATCACTTTGTTTAAGTGTTGTTAACTAATTACCTAACCTTACATATTACATCATCTACTGGCTGTATGAGTGTCTTGATTAAGATTTGTTTTGAGTAAATAACTTAATATTATGCCCTTCTGAGAACAATAATAAATCAAATTAGAAGTTCTATCCAGTCTTGCCACATAATACATCGTAATTATAACAAGTAATATCAAAATGTTTGTTCTCAATTTATATTATTATCCTATTCATTGACCTCCTGACCGGAAAGTGTGATAGATAACATGGTTTGCTTGAACTCAGACTTGTAATACTTTATTGAATTGCCCACATTTACAGATAATTTACATTTTTACTTAAATATTAATAGTATTACTACACTTATTAACCTTGGGCTCTACGCCTGTTGATCGATATCTAAATCTACACTAGTATTATAAAGAGACAAGATTTAATTGTTTGTTTGTAATTAACTTAAAAACTACGTTTATAAAAAAACATAGTTATTATTTTTTTTTCCTAAGGAAAGCTAAATTATTCCGGAGTGACATAGGCTATTTTTACAAGCTTTTATTTAACTTGCAATGTATGTATGTATGTAAGTGTGTTCGGGTCGAATCTTGCAACTGATTTTTAAAACAGCTATCCTCCATCGATTAAGATGACATTTGCATACACGTTTAGATGGATGACAATGCATGGTTAGCTTAGTGATATCATTCTAAATCCAATATGGTGGACGGCCCAAAATGACGGACTAGTTATTTTTTGTGCAGTGCCATGATATGGGTATTAAAAATGAAAAGGTTTGCTAAGAAGAATAGGAAAAAAGGTTGTTTAATTTTTTTTTATATAAATTTAATATTGATTTATTTCACGGGGGCGAAGTTGCGGGGAAAGCTAATCTTAATAATAAAACACTATTATATAAACGTTAGCATTTTTATTCAATGATCATTGGATTGACATACGCTAGCGAAATCTCACGTGATCAACCCCTTACATTTAGGCATTTAGACAATCGCTATCACTGATGAAATTTCGCTTTGTATAGAGCCCGAGGCATACATTGAATGTTCATCGACGGAGACGATCGACGAGGAACATCATACTTGTTCAATATTACCTTTGGACATTGACTCAGCACTCGGCCCGGCTGACGCGCGGCCCAGATAAAATACTGCTTGGTTGCATCTTACACGCATAGGACACAAATAAATTTGTATATTCGTATTCATGTGTAAGACAAAATAGTATATAAGCTGTAAAATTTTATCTGTGTTTTTATTAGTATTATAGTAAATAAATCAGATTTGAATTTTTATTCTTGTCTCATTATCCCTCACTGTGGCCAAGACACCTTTAGCCATCACTGATCAGTCTTGTGAGTCTGCTGGACTGGCAGTGAGTGTAGGAATTCCTGCCCACTATCCGTCTGTAACCTTAGGTCGCATGGTGCAGACATCCTGAACTTATCTATATATTTATTTATTACACACTAGGTATATGGTAAGTTAGGGCTGTAGGGCTTATAGGTCTTAGAGTCGTAGGGACTGTTGGGCGGTAAGGTCTTAGTAGGTCCTTTAACTTGTCATATACTTTCATGTACTGTCACACCCTTGGCATTACTGCGGCCTTACGTGACGTATGTTAGGGTGGGCGAACAATACTCCTCAGAGACCCTTATGATATTAATTTCAACTGACATAGATTCGATTTGATTCGTTTCAAACATCTTTGTTAATTATTCAAAGGGATTATGGGCGAGATCCTATGTTATCCCGGGAGGCCGCTATGCTCCGGGTTCCCTGAGACTTAATACTTACTCTTCAATAAAGTGTAGGAGGTAAATTCTATCCTTGATATATAGTCAAATTAAATTAGCTAGCAAGTCTCTACGGACGTGAAGGGTATCGATATTTATTGTTACAAAATAATCTAAACTATAAATTTTAAGTAACTACAGGTGACGATGTTGTGGAAGAAATGGATGACGCCTTTACTCGTTGAGATGTTCTTATTAGGTAAATATTTTGAAAAATGCATGTTAGTATTATAAATACATTTGTTAATTTTAATATTAAGGAATATAGGATGCTTTATTAGGTGTAGACACCAGGTTAACTAACTTTGTAACGCCGTAGTCTTATGTTTCACATACACATTTTGTCACTATAATACTGCTTTACGCCCGTCACGTCAGTCACAGGCCCAGTTGAAAACGAGCGTCGGGCACTCGTTGCCCAACATTATGCTGAACTGGTCCTATTTGGCGCAGCTGTGGGAAACACAATGTTACATTTATATTATGTTCTCTACTTTATTGTTGTGTGTGTGTTACATTGGATTGTGTCAAATAAATGTGTTTTCCTTCTTTCTTTCTAGTGATTACGGAGTCAACGCTCGCTACCTGCGTGTAGTTAATGGAAATGGTGGGTGTTATAAAGCTATTTTTGCTTCATCTCTTTCTTGGATATCAAAACCCATCAGGATTGCCAAGTTGTTTATTTAATTCTACTATCGACTATCATTCACTGTGCAAATACAAGTACAAATTCAATAAGTCAAGGCTCAATACAATGCACGACCATACCTTCATTCATAGACCAATAGCTTAACCACCAGTTTTGCCAAGGAGTATCGTGATTCATAGTAACTTCACGTCAGAGGCAGTCGCTCGATGTAAAATACTGGTTTTCAGCTGCATCTGGAAGATGAAAAAGATATGGATAAATGAAATAGATCGAAAAGGCAGACAAATCCAAAGAGATTGGATATTGGTTATTATATTTTTACTCACCAACCAAATATACCGAAGTAGTGTTAAAAAGATTTGCTAAGTTTTATAAGTAAAAATCAAAAAATTCCAAATTACCCGTTATTTTTTTTTCTTACTTTTTAAACTACTTAATTTATCTAGTAGTAGACACGCTTCGATCAACAATCTACCTAGCACGTAGTTATGACACGTTATTTTGGTAAAATACCCTGATTCAAACAAGAAAACGCCCATAACTTTTGAACGGCTAAACCTTTGATTATATACTTGTCTAGATAGAGCAACGCAAACAAACGACGCGCTAAAACTGTCTTCAATTGCGTGATATGTGTGAGTAAAGCTCGTGTACTTATTGTCGTCAAACTGTCGATGTATGCGTGTTTAGGGATGCCTGCTCCAAACTATTAACCTACCTTTTCTTCATGATTTAATATGATGAAAGTTAACCTGTTTTAGGTTAAATTAAACAATAATTTTGTAGATTAGTGTATCATTTATTTTAGTAACAACAAAAAATACAATGAAAAATATACAGTAATTTATAGATTAAAACCCATCTCTTTGTGTTTGTTCTCGGCATATCTTTCTCTTTGATTTTATTGCCTAGGCTACGTTAAGGTAAGTTGTCATTTACTGATCAAATATATAATGTAATTTTTAAAATAATAATGTTCTTCTGATCGAAAGATTATGTAATGCTATTTGTATTTTGTCTCCCATAGTTTCGTTAAATCTCCCTAGTAATAAACTGACAACACTGCCTAAATCAGACTAACCTACAAAGTAACGAATTAAAAATCGTGTGTTCTTATAATATTAGTGGTTAAATAATAAAACGTACCGGTGAAAAGTTCTCTTGGTATTATTATACGGTTTTCCCACATAATTGCTATACAGTCTGATGGCACAAACCGGCATAATTAATTATTTTTCGTGAACACGTTACCCTTAGGTGTTTCAAATGACACTCACGTAAGTAAGAAGCGAGTCTACCAATTTTAGTAGACTTTATTTGGGCCGTTCAGGTAGGGTCAATGTGGCATCTAGACAAGTATATAATCAAAGGGCTAAACCGACTTTCATCAAACATAGCTAAGAACACTCCCGATAAAGCAAACTAAAAAAAAATCTGTTCATCCGTATATGAGCTATGATACCACTGAAGCTATGATACCACTGACAGATACACAAATACACAAACACACAAGTACAGACGTCAAACTAAGATCACCCCTCTTTTGCCACCAAGGTATAATCATGACGCTCCAATATCCTAATCATTGAAATTATTCATTGGTTCTGATCTTCGGTGTTTGTGCAGCGTCCCTCCGCAGACAATGGCGTACCTTTTATCATACGCCGTAAGGGATGTAGCTAAGAAGTTGTCATCGACATTTTATGAAGAAGAAGTAATTAATTTGATTGGTCTGTGTGTTCCTGAATATCTCCACACATTCCTCGTAAGTGCTGTAGTTGGGTGTGACTGTATGCTTGTTGATTTAAAACCTAATTGGTTAGCTATATGGAGCTATATTATACGCTAGGAAATAAACTCATAAGGTAGCCGTTATTGAAATCGATTAGGAGGACTATAATTATATAATATATGTTTAATGATGATCAGGTCTACCGGCCTCGTCAAATATTCCGCTTGGAGTGGAGTCAGGTCTTCCCATTTTCGCTTAGTGAATGCGCCACGAAGTAAAATGTCAAATTTGAAGTGAAGAATCGAATAAACTTGAATACACAATCCCAGATAACTTACATTTCTTGATTGATAATCACCTTATGAAACTAAATAATAACAGCCACTCGGGTCGATCTTCTAGGTTAAGCTACGCTTGCCAAGGTTGAATCTTGGATGGGGGGACCATCTTTACATAACGAGATTCCTCCGTGCCTCGGAACTCACTTTAAGCCGTTTGTCCTAGGTATTATCTGTAGATCTTTGACGGACGTTAGGGGTAGTTTTTAAATTAAATTTGACACCAGTCTTGCGAAGGGGTACCGTGTTATCCAGTTTGTGAGTTGTGGGGGTTAGATCGCTCCATTGAAAATACTGGCACTCAGCTGCATTAGAACTGGAAGCCGACTCCAACATAGTTTGGAAAAGGCTGGGCAGATCGATTGTCACCTTATTAAACTATCTACTTTAGCATTGTGTAGTCTAAGTTGATTATTGATTGAGTTAATCGGTTGAAATTTCATCCGTGCATATCACACAGTGTGATAGCATTTTGAAAAGTAGTTGCAACAGAAGATGCATTGTGTGACTCTTATCAGAATGGTCTAAAGTTCAAATTAAAATGATCGAGTGTCAGTACCGGTTTCGTTTATCTAATTGCTAGAACTGACAAGCCATAAACTTATTTTTTATGAAAGTGAGGCGATAAATAACTGTATTTATTTGAGATTAAATATTGTTTATATTTGGCGTAGGAATCCCCGCTTCCATACACACATTGTTGGCACTTAATTAGAGTTCAAGGTATTAGGGATCCGTAGTCAAAACTAAATACGAATAAAATTAAACACTTTTCCTCGATGTCGATGAACATTATTTATTTATTATTTTAAGTGAATATTTTGTCTATTTCGTTCCCTTTTATTTATTTTGTTACGTAATACTATGAAAATCCCAGATATGTCAGATTGCCCGGCGTAAGAATTATTGTCTCCAAAATAGAGTTTGGCAGGCATCAAACTTGAATCTGAAAATTTCATCGCCGAAAATTGTCTCAAACCTCAATCCGAAATAGACTTAAACAGGCATTGACATGGATCCAAAAAATATTCAACGATTACTGACGCAACGGATATCATTCTGTGCTTATGTCTGTGAGTTTTTGTGTAAATAAGTCTATGAAGGATGAAAGCGCTGGCTTCATTTATTTTCTTTGTAATTTAAATTCGTTCTTTGTTACCCCAGGCGCGGTTCACAAGAATCTCGTGAACAGTAGATGTTCTATTGTGTCTGGTGCATAGCGTTCAAAGAATTTTGATATAAAAGCTTGAATGACTGTGAAGGTTTTTTGCCTATATATTTTATTAACTTTGGTCTACGTTCGAAAGCGTATCTTGTTTTGCTGGGAAAATTGTCGTGGGTATAACTCCTTCTTGAACTTTTAAGTAACTATATTATCATAATTTATATTATTAATATTCCATTAATATTATCATTTTAATGGAATCAATTGGATTGATTGTAATGTAGATATAATGGAATCATAGGGTCTATAAATATAATATTTGTATGATTATAGTGAGATAATTTATGTGATTTCTTTCTGCATAAAATGGATTAGATGTTAGCGATTGTAATAGTAGTAATATTTTGTGTTTAAAAAAATAAATGTCTTAATATATTATTATATATTATCATAAAGAAGGTAACACTTTAATTGTTTGCAAAATTATTTATTTTATATTATATTAAAACGTTATTGAATTTATTAATCCAAAGATAAAATATTTCAATGATAACATGCACGGAACCAATGTCATTTGGACAAAATCTTTGCTACGCGTGAATCACTTACAGCCAAACAACAAGTTAAGACTGTGCATCTCATTCACACATTATAGAACCAGAAAAGGATGGCTTGAGGATTCTTCTTTACTTACCAAAGTTCATTGCTTAGGTTTCCGAGTGTCTTTAGTGTTTATCTGGTGCTTGAAGTGTCAAGTTGTATTTAACAAAACAAAATGAAGATATTACGTAGCATTTTATCTTTATTTATTATTTTAGTAACTGTAAATGGAGGTAAGTCTTTTCTATTTCTTTATTTCGTGTAAAACCTATAGTTTATACTTAAAAAAAATGGATTAAAAACAAAACAATTAATTGAAAAATAGCTTTGCCCGTAGCTTCGCCCACGTTTAATATCACAAGGGAACATTTTAGCGCGATGAAATGCATCCTTAATCACAATCCGTTCAGCAGTTTAGACGTAAAAACGTGACAGACAGACAAGTATACTTTCGCATTTATAATATTAGTATGGATGTCACTGTAGACCAAATAGGATGCAGGGTCAATACCCTTATGAAGAGATGTTGGCAAACAGTTGCAATCTCCCAATCTTTCTGGTTCTTATTTCTGGTTGAACATTGCAGTTCGGATACCTATCTTCCTAATTAAAATTTATTTTGTGATCTCACTCTGTCATTCTAGGGCAGGATAAACCAAATGGCGGACCGCGGTCCGGATCCGCCGACTTATTTTGTGCCTACCGTACCTACTTACCTTAATTAATCAGTACAATACAATTTCGGAGTAGACTTTCCGATGAACATCTGACAATAGCCTGCACCAACTTTAGTCCAAACTTCGAGGAGATAGTTCAAGGCAAAATATGTCGTTTTTCTCATTCACATATTTGAAAATATATATTTACGGACAGCTATATTATTTTTAAGAAACGGTACCAGATGAAAATAATTGGTGATCCCTGCTCTAGGGTTTGCAGTAAGAGAAGTCAACATTGAGTTAAGCTCGCCTTTGTACATTTACATTGTAAATTAGATATTGTTTTAGGTGTGCATTAAGAATTAAGAATGTTCCATCTCTTTTCAGACTGCGGCGTCGTCACCAAGCGAGAATGGGATGGCCTGTCTCCACTCCAAGTGGATTATCTGGCGAGGCCTGTAGACCTAGTCATCATCCAGCATACTGTGACACGCACCTGCAACACAGACAACGGGTGCGCCGAGATAGTCAGAAACATACAGACCAATCATATGGATAACTTGGGCTATGCGGACATTGCGTCCTCGTAAGTTACTTCTTATTTTTGAGTTGGTTAACATTTAGATAGTTTACCCCGGTGGTCTCGCGGTCGCAAGTATAACACCTGAGCTGAATCGAAATAAAAAGGTCGCTTTATTTGTTTACAGCTTTCTAATATCTTGGGGACAGTTTGTATTTTTTATTTATTTATTTAACCATTAATGTACACACACATAGTAAAAAAGACAAGAAGAAGGAACAGAAAATAGGTATAAAGGTATGCTTATTTCTACCGAAATCTCTTCCAGCATACCTGCGAGAGGAGAGTTGCAAAAAATATATGTAGACACCGTGTGTAGAGGGGAAATAAAAATAAAATATATTGAACAATTCACAATAAATAAGAATACAGTATAGATAATTAATATATACACTTATAAACATGTATATTAATAAAATAAAATATAAATATTACAATAATAAATACTAACTAATGTCATAAATACTTAAATAATAATACATAATTATATGCAACTAAGACGGAATGGAAAGATAATGATCTTTCACTCTCTTTTTAAAAACTGCAAGAGTTTGGCAGTTCCTAATATCAGGCGGTAACGAGTTCCACAACCGCAACGCGTGCACAGTAAAGGAGTAGGAGTAAAAGTCGGTAGTGTGGGAAGGTGTTTCAAGAAGATGCTTAAGATGCGACCTGCAAAGTGCATCGGAAGGACGGGAGTAGGAGTAGCGTTCGCGGAGGTAGGAAGGAGTTTTATGGTTGTGTAGGACGTTAAATAGCAGATACAAAATCCGAGAGTTCCTGCGAAGTCGAATGGGGAGCCACTTGAGCATTTTGCGAAAGCCTGAAACATGATCGTACTTTTTGAGATTGAAAACAAAACGAATACATATATTTTGCAAACGCTCAAGTTTATTTCAAAGCTCCTCGGTGGCATCCAAATAACAGGCGTCAGCGTAGTCGATGATGGGCTGAATAAGAGTTTGGACAAGGGAAATTTTGGTGTCCAAGGGCAAAAAGCTCTGAAGGCACTTTAGCGAGTGGAAAGTGTAGTGCACTTTGCGACTGACTTCAGCGACATGGGCAGTCCATGACAAATAGGAGTCTATTATCACCCCCAAGTTTTTTGCCGTCCTAGGTTTTTGCAGCACCGCAATATCAAGCCTGTTTCGCATATGCCTACCGCCGATAACCATGGCCTGAGACTTCTTAGGGTTGATTTGCAGCCCAAAGGATCGCGACCACTCCCCAATCAATTCCAGTTCACCGTTAACGGCGGACACAGCGGCTTCCGCATCTTGAATTTGAAAATGATGGTAAAGCTGCAAGTCGTCAGCATAGAGATGGAAGTTACATGAGATGACTCTAGTGACAGAGTTAATAAAAATAGAAAAGAGGAGAGAGAACGCCACCCTGTGGCACACCTGCAGAAAGAGAACACCAATCCGAATAAGTCTCGTCAAGGTGTACCCGCTGCGAGCGGCCTCCAAGATAGGAGTTGAACCAATCAATAATGGAAGAGGAGAAATTGAAAGATTTAAGGATCCCAAGAAGGATATCGAAGTCAACAGAGTTAAAAGCGCTGCTGAAATCGAGAAGTACAAGTAAAGTAAGAGATTTGTGGTCCATAGCCCGGCGGATATCATCAGTAACCTTTAAAAGAGCTGTGACAGTACTGTGACCGGGCCGGAAACCAGATTGAAAAGGACTAAGAAGATCATTATTGGAGAGAAACAGAGACAATTGCTGATAGAGAATGTGCTCAAGAACTTTGGAAAGTTAAGGAAGGATGGAAATGGGTCTGAAATCGGTCATTGTGACCGGGTTAGGGATTTTGGGTTGTGGAATAATATGAGCTAGCTTCCAAGCATCGGGAACAGTGCAAGAAAACAAGGAGAAGTTAAAAATGTGGGTCAAAGTAATGTGGAGAGGATAGGAGAAATCATTCTTGAGCAAAGTCCGTCATTACCAACAGCGGAGGAGGAGATAGCACAAATAGATTTTTTGACATCACTTTCACTCACAGGCCTGAAATCGAAAGACGAACACCGCGGCACTGGCAAAACGGAAAGTTTATTTAATGTAGATAATTTGACGTGTGGATCCAACGTAACGGGTGGAAGTGAAAAATGTTTGTTTAGAGCACACACGTCAATGCCTTTGCTAGAAGCGACAGGGGACTTATCAATGCCGACAGTTTTCAAAAACTTCCAGACTCCAGAGGAGTTCCGGTTGTCAAGAAAATTATGGAAATAGCGTCGCTTTGCATCTCTACACATACGAATACAGCGATTACGCATCTCTCTATACGAACTCAGGTTCTTCTCGGCAGGACGGCGCTTTAACCTCCTTTTGGCTCGGTCTCATTAGAGACTATTAAGAGATTTATTAGAGGCTATTAAGCCATTGCATCCTTAATAGCAGGAGTGAGCCAGGGTGCCGGCACATATTTTACTCTAACTCTACGGATAGGAGCATGGCGTTCGTAAAGGCTAAGTATTTGAGCGTTAATAATATGTACCATCTCGTCGATACTTGAACTCTCTAAAACATCCGTCCAATCGATGACACTAGCATCCCGCAGTAGCGGGATACTAAAAATAATAAAAATACTAAAAAAGGAATAATAAAAATTACGTGCGACCAACCAATAAAACCACCTGCTCGCTGTTGTTGGAAGAGATTTAAACAAAATATTAAAGATAACGAAAAGCAATCGAGAATATCAGTCATTACAACTAACGAACATAAACGCACAGTGTAACGAAAAGCAAAACAAAACAGGAATTATGAAATTGACAGACGTCAAATATCATCATGTCAAGTACATTAGAAAGGTAAACAAATAAAACATCTACCGGCAGACACTCAGAGTGAAAAGTAAATAAAATAGATGTTACAGCAAAGATTATTTTAAGGGTAGATTAACAGAATTAAA
Organism: Orthosia cruda; assembly: GCA_964057195.1. Classification (NCBI taxonomy): domain Eukaryota; kingdom Metazoa; phylum Arthropoda; class Insecta; order Lepidoptera; family Noctuidae; genus Orthosia; species Orthosia cruda. The sequence continues at coordinate 39,658,877 of OZ059830.1, forward strand.
AACTAGTCCAAAAATGTACCGACATTATTTTTAACGTCATTACTAAGTGGCCGAATTAAAATATGCACGGGGGTCAAACAAATGAACCCGTAAACTCAGCTACGGGCCTTCCTCATAACCTTCACTCTCGGGTTAGCGGTTTTAGGCAAGGCGGCAGCGGCAGCAGGCCCAGGATCGTTGGATGAACCAGCACTGGTTGCAGTGGGAAATAGCACGATTAATGACTGAAGCTCACCCATTGATGCTATCTTCCGGTGAGACTTATCAGGCGTCATGACGATAACCTTTCCCTCCGCAGCCTGTATGTGTATGCGGACTGTAGTTTGTATAGTCTGGTTATTTGATACAATTTGCTTGTTTTATTAATTATTTACTATTACTCACATGAATGCGTGGTGGTTTTTAGGCCACAGGAAGAGGAAGAACGCATGACAGTTCTTCAGTTCTTTACAACAGATCACTTAGATAAAACTAGAAATATTAATAACTTTGTGTTGCCATTAATATACTGCCGACCCAGGGAACCTAGGATAGGTTCGATTCCCAGGGCCAAAGTAATATTAGGTTTTCCATAAGGAATTTCTCAGTAGCAGTCCGCAGTTTATAAGTTGGTGGTGTGAGATATAACGATTCAAAAAGTTTAAATAATATAATAAGAAATATTAAGAGTATATTAAGAGTTATAATCGTCATAATATGCAAAAGTCTCCATGCCGCCTTTGAAGTAGTGTACTTAACGCGTTATTTTTAATGTGGTTGCCACAGTAGGCCTATTCCACGGATCTATTGTGATTCCGTATAATTTGAAACTATTGAATAATTAAAGAAATTGGCAAGGGTTGAAAATGATAAAAGTGATAAAAGAGTAGCAAATTTAAAAAAAATTGTCATAAAATAAAAATAAAATGAGGGACTGGATTTCTTTTTACCCGACATTCTCATATTTATAATATTTTATATGTGTATATTACACTGACCGATAGAATATTATTTTATCAATGCAAAAATCCTAATCAATATTTGGTTCACAATCACCCCTACATTCCTTATCACCCCGTTTTTAGGTAGGTACTATAATGCTCTGAATTTTCTACTATTGAATTTTCCGTTACGCTACTTTTATCCGAAAAATCTAGTGTAGAAATAAACTCACCAAGCAAAATCCCTGCAAGCCACATCGTGTTACAAAGTGTCACTTTAACGAGGCAGCGCACGAAATTCGTTTAAATATAAACTTTACCTCAAGCATCAGGTGGCCTAACCTTAGTGAAGAAAATTGCGTACGGAAACTCGAGGTGAGAGTAAACGACATCGAAGGACCTACTTTCTGTTTTAGAGTTTGTAGTTACAACTTTACATCTTGTGCAAGCCGAGAAAAGCATATTATTTTATTCTACGGTACATCTTGCTTATATAATAAAAGTAAAACCCAGGATATTTGAATGTTAAAGGCCTATCCACACATATCAGGGCCGTGCCCAGGACGTGGACGGTCCGTGCGTCGCTCAAGTGAGGGGCTCAAAAAAATATCGTTGTGTACATTTTATACGAACTCGTTCACACACGTCCGTGCACGGGCCAGTGACGAAGCTTCAATGATTGGGCCCGGCCCTGTTACATCCCGGGCACGACCCTGATATGTGTGGATAGACCTTTATTGACCAATCATGTTAAAACGACCTAAACTTGGCACACCTGCAGTCTAATTCCGTAAGTAAATTCTACAAGGCAAAGGGTTTGAGTATGGACATAACCCGATCAAACTACTGAGATTTTCTATAGTGGCCACCTTTACCCACCTTTCGGTATAAAAAGACGGCACACTATACCAGGCAACCCCTTACGAGGTGTCTGGGAACATCTTCGGTAGGTCACGCCTCCGAGAGCACTCGCCCCTGGTACTCAAGAGAAAATGTGGAGATGCAGCTCGCTCACAGGAGCTCACTTGCTTGAGGGTTACTCACGAACCCCGCGTCTAACCACCAGGTGGCCCTTTGCCTTGGGCCGGTAACTTCAGACACTTGTTGCGCGCGAGGAATGACGCTCGACCCACACATAGTCGAGCAGACAACATGCCACTCCTCTGCAACCACCACATAGACCACCGCGAGTCCAACCTCAATGTCAGGTCCCACCTTTGCGCTTGCAATGGTGGAGGGCCTACCTGACCCCGCGTACCCTGATCCAAACAGCCGGACCCGTAGTTCCAGCTGCGAAAGCCCCATCTGTTCGGTTGTTGAGTATGGACAATCGACCAATCACAAAGACGGAAATCAACATCGCGTATATTTCATCTCGCATATGATTGGTCGATTGTTCATACTCAAATCCTTTGCCTTGTCGAATTTACTTACACAATTAGACTGGTGAATTAGGGCTTAGCTCTTCCTCGTTGAATAATTTCTGATTTTTCTCTTATCACTGAGGATAACATACTTATTTTTCGAGACTGGTAAGGTATCCTTTGTATACAATTTATATGCGTTGAATTAGTAAACGAGTATTAGTTAGGCTATTCTGGACCATTAGTTGTTAATTTTGACCCCAGCGACCTAATCCTGCGTGGTCTAACGTGACTCCTTCTTGTGTTAGGGCTCCACATAGTGGTTATTTACCATACCATCCATAGGTTCCAGGATACTTAATGTATTTTTTTTATTTTATTCAGGTTCGTAATAGGCGGTAACGGCAAGGTGTACGAAGGTGCTGGTTGGTTGCACGTCGGCGCACATACTTTTGGTTACAACAGCAAATCTATTGGCATCACTTTCATTGGAAACTATAACAGTGAGAAACTACTACTACTATAACTAACTATAACTATTCCTTTACAGTAATACATATGATCGACTTGCTTAGGAGATGTTGTGTATCCGCTTAATGTGTGAGGTTCTAGAACTTTATAGTTACTTTAATGCTTGGGAAAAGCTGATATTTGCGGAAGTTATTACATGTCACTTGACATAGTAGCTTTGCTGATGCGTATTTGGTGCAAGAGAACGGTTTTTTTTTTTTATTTTTGCTAAATATTACGAATGATGTTCTAATTTGATTTCACTCTTCCCAACTTTTGAAAATTCTCTTCATCGTTATAAATTTCCACTCAAAATTTTGTTACCGTTTCTTTGTTCCACTTCATGCATTGTTCTAGATTTATTTTGTTAATAAACGGTCAACGTACAAAACGGGCAAGCAGGTACATGATTTATAAATTTTAATGAAAACCATTAATTTTAATGCACTTGTATGTAACATGTTCTCTCGACGTAGAAATTTAAATTGCAACTAGAATGTGGACAGAAAGTTCGCTATAGCCATTTTACAAAAGGCTGAGGTTTCACGTCATAAGTTTTATTCGTATGAACTATTAGTGTGCACTGAAACGTTGGCTAGGAAATAGTGATTTGTTTAGTTTAAGTTAGTATTGCAAGTGTGCCTGGAAGTAAAAGGAACGATTTAATTGGGCTTTTTGATTTATTATGGTTTTCATGACACATGCTAGGTGAACATACATTGTGACAAGAGTTCTAGGTCCTAAAGTCTTTAATTTCTACTCCAATATTGCCCAGTCATTTTAAAAGGTGCCACTCCAACCAACTCAATCGAATTGGCCAGTCGCTGAAAAATTTCGCGTTGGAAGCATTACGGCTGATTGTTCAGGCTAATCGAGGCGGATCGAGTTTTGTGCAAAAGCATCTTACGAGTAAGTCCCATGTAATTGGGGGCGAACCCATTGCCATCATCATCATCATTTCAGCCGAAAGAAGTCCACTGCTGAACATAGGCCTCCCACAGGCGTCACCACATTGACCGATCCCGGCAAAACATTGCCATCAGCCAGGAACAAATCGAGACACCTGGATCAGGTACCTGGGTGATGAATGTTGGAGCCTAAATGATTTATCTTAAAATATTGTAATCAATGGATGGATGGATGTTTTGATGTTAAGCCAATGTTCTACTAATTTTGAACTTACGTATTTTTAAGCACTACTTGTTAAGATATGGTCTGAAGTTGTCTTAAATAAAATATCCATATTTCAGACGATACTCCAACCGAAGCCTCATTAAATGCATTGAAGGCGTTACTCAACTGTGGCGTGGAACAAGGTCACTTGACATCTAATTACCAAATTGTCGCACACAGACAGCTCATTGCAACCGAGAGCCCCGGCAGGAAGCTGTACAACGAGATCAGAAGATGGCCCCAGTATGCTCGGGATGTTACTTCTATCAAAAATCATTAGTTTTTCACTGTTTACGATACACTGAAGCTAATATGCCGAATATATTTATAAGTTATCTAAAATCATTAACGAACAATCTTCGGCTTCCAAAGACGTCATAATTACAATAGTTTTCGCCTTACTATAACTAAATCATGTCTACAACAAAATAATAAGGCAAGCAATAGGTAACAAACTTCCATCGTATCGGGAGTTTATTACCTGTGGCCCGACAATTAAATTGAAGGTTTAAACAATGTTTTTAGATGTTGCCATAATTATGTTGTGTTGAACAACATAATTATGGCAACATCTAAAAACATTGCTTGCTTGAACTTATTGTGTGCTTCAGGGACCACAGTCAACTAAATCTCACCGTATAAATCAGGCTTTTTACTATCAAGATATTTTTTTTCCTACTCGGTCCGACAGCATTTTTGCAACTATAGATGGTGTTTATCTATTTTGTTTTAAAGTAAACCTTACATCAACTTCTTTGTTTTATTTTTTTCCCATTAAATTATTGTAAGAAGCAAGATATCCTTTTTATTAATTTACTCTAGCTTCTGCCTGCGGCTTCGCTCACGTAAAAAATGTTTTAATATATCATGAAAACGTAATACCCACAGACATAAATCTAACTAGATGATACGATTGTATGTACTTCCCGTGTCAAAAAACGGAGTAAACTTACGATCAATTATCGTAATTTGAGGTTTTTATTTAGCACCAGAAATACACCGAAATCTAGAAAAATGCCTTTTATGCCATAGTGACCTGTAAAAACTGTATAGGAAAAGTTGGCCGAGGCAATGGAAATGTTTTCTTTCATTGGTAAGTAAATTTGTTTTTAAATTGTGTGTGAAAAAGTGGCACGCTTGGTTTTTCAATTCAGACCTTAAGGACGGGTCTACCTTTTATAGCAGAACATTTCAAATGTATTTTTTTTTTGCATTACAGCGGATAGCAAAAACTTCATATCGCAGAAAACCATTTCGCAAACACTCATTTATCATACATTCAAAACTCATAATTTTGTAAGTCAGAATCATCTCATCAAGCATAAATTTCATATCGATAGTCATTAAAAAGCAGAACCATCATATCGCAGAAATTTCACAGTCAGAATCGTCTTTTGGCATACATTTCATATCCATCATATTTGAAATACTCATCTATCACATTACAGAAAATTCATTTGTATTATTTACGAAAATAATGAAATTTACATTTCCTGATACATGCCTAACACGGTCTCTGTGAGTTGGCTTCGGCCCTTCGCATGCCTTTTAAAGGACCGGGACCCCAGGGTCCCGAGATTGTCAAAGTCATGCAAAATTGATTGAATACTAATTATATTTGGGTTTTATTTCCCTGTATGAAGCATGTGAACTTGCAAAAAAGCATACACCATGCATGCAGCAAGTATGCAGCAAGCATGCAGCAAGCATGCAGCAAGCATGCAGCAAGAATGCAGCATGCAAATAAGCATACACCATGCATGCAGCAAGCATTCCACATGCAAGCAAGCATGCAACATGCAAGCAAGCATGCAGCATGCAAGCATTCATGTAACTTTTGTAGAATAACATATTGACTTTTTATTAAGACAATATTTTATTTATTTATTTATTATATACTTTATTTATTATACTCTTTATAATATTGGTATAGATGATATACTCAATCTTACCATACCAAATGCTGACGTATTCTGTTACGCAGACGACACGGTGATACTAATCCACGGAACCGACTGGGAGGAAGTCTATGGCAAAGCAGAAGCAGCAGTGATCATGATCGCAAACTAGCTTAACAGGAATTTACTTATACTGAATATAAACAAAACGAAGTTCATAGTTTTTAGGAAAACACTGGCTACCAAAATACCGTTATGGAATCTAAAAATCCACAAAGAAAGTTGTCATAGCACATTTGACACCGTCACCCAATGCTCATGCAATAACATTGACAGAGTAGACGTTATGAGATATTTGGGAGTTATCATCGACCAGCACCTGTCATTCAAACCACAAATTATAGAACTTGTTAAACGCGTACGGTAGCAAATATATATTATGAGAATGATACGAGACTGTGCTCGCGACGATGTAAAAAAACTTGTCTATGTGGCTCTGTGTCAGTCGCTAATACAATATTGCATAGTAATTTGGGGAAGAGCTGTAAAATCTCACCTGATAACCCTCGAAAGAGCACAACGCGCAGTTCTCAAAACCCTGTTACACAAGCCTTACCGTTTCCCTACAGAAATATTATATTTGGATACCTTGATTCTAAGCGTAAGGAAAATGTACATACTGAAGGTAACAACAAAGACACACAGCAAAACTCTGAGGAGAAGTGACTTAAGTATTTTGCAGGCCAAACGCAAGTTCAGGATCCCTACTCCGCCAGCTAAATCCGCATACGAACAAAGACTTCCACTTTTTCTGCATTCTCATGTAAACAATGAAGTTATTAACAAGTGCAACATAAAAAATCATACTCTAAAATAGGCAAAAATTAAAATAACTTCCTGGCTCCTGAGCCTATCATATGATGAAGCTGAAAAATTAATTACCGTGGAAAAATAAACTTAAAACATATTCACAGTCACACTCACATTTACACTCACATTTGCATTCACATTAATACTCAAACTCATAGTAACAAAATAGCGTTGAAATTTATGAAGTATAAAATTTTATTATATCAGGGCACTTTTTAATTGTTTATTTTTTTTAGTTTCCTATAATTTAATTGTTTTATTTTGTTTGATATTAATTTACTTTTCTCTGAAACCGAACATGTGTCAAAAATCTTTTAAATGTTTACTCTCAAAATTGGTTCCCAAGATACAGGCTTGCCTAGTTTGGGGCCAATGTAAAAATCTATATAATACAGTTCTTTATTAAATAAAATTTTGAATTTTTTTGATTTAGAAAGAATGTGGGCATTCCGGCGAAGGCGAATAGGAAGCCATTTGAACTTAATACGGCAATCAGAAACGTGATCATACTTGCGCAAGCCAAATATGAACCTGATACAGAGATTTTGAAGTCGCTCAAGCTTGTCCAATTGGTCTTGGGTGAGATCAAGATAGCTGGCATCAGCATATTACAGGATAGGAAGAAGAGATTTTGCAATTGCAATTTAAGTGGTTATAGTCAGAAAGTTACGAAGTCGTCTCAGGGCCCGCAGATGCAAACAGTTTCCTGTAGTTGTTTGGTCCAGGAAAGAGTGCTGTCGATATAATTCCCCAATTTCATCACAGTGTGAGTAATAGGAATACTGGCGTTGTTAAAAGAAACCTGGGGAAGTGTCGACCAATCAATCTTTGAGACAGTCCGAGAACTACCGACTACAGTCACTTGAGTCTTCGTTGGATTGATCTTCAGCCCAAACTCAGAGCTCCAGTCACCTATTCGAGCCAGGTCTTTATTAATCGCCTCAATAGCATCAGGTAACTCTCCAAGAAGGGCTTGGGTACAAATTTGGAGATCATCAGCATACAGGTGGTAGAAAGAAGAAAGTTGTTGATAGCATTAATAAAAAGTGCGAAGAGAAGAGGAGATAAAACGCCACCCTGCGGCACACCGGCAGAGGTGTGACACCAAGAAGAGAAGGATTCATCAGTGCAAATACGCTGCTGGCGGCCAAACAGGTAACTATGAAACCAGTCAATAACCGGAAGAGATATGTTAAAAGAGCATAGGACGCCAAGCAAAATATCGAAGTCGACAGTATTGAAGGCATTGCTATATTCCCATTTGCATGCCTGCCCTAATATCGTCCGTAATATTTACAAGTGCTGAGGTAGTGCTGTGTCCACGTCGAAACCCAGATTAAGAAGGATTTAGCAAATTGTGTTTGGAAAGGAACGTGCTGAGTTGATGCTGGGCAAGCTTTTCAAGGACTTTGGATAGAAAAGGTAGAATAGAAATGGGACGGTAGTCAAAAAAAGATGCAGGATGAGATTTTTTGGGCAATGGAATAATTTGGGCATCTTTCCACATTTTTGCGGTCTGGTACGCAACCCTGAATGTGCAAAGTCCGACACGCACTTGTCTGGTTATTTTATTATTGATAGGCTCGCTTTTGACCACTATCTCTCCTGTTAATTTGATAGCGATGATGTGATCGTCGGTGCAGTACGTTTCCCTAAAAGTATCCAATTCAATCTTGATTAGAAGTCCCCCAGGTTGTAGCTATCAGGAAACACAAACTCTGGCAAGGAATTCCCCTCCTTATCTATCCCACGCCCAATGAAACTATTGTTAAAAAGTTTAGTGCGTAATGGTAGGACGTCCACCATGTAGGTATGTCTTGTAGTCCGATGACGGAAAGAGCTAGGCGGAATTTAATTGTATAATTCCATCGCTCACTCCACGAAATGTAACTGATAAAAAACCGGCTAAGTGCGAGTCGGACTCACGCACGAAGGGTTCCGTACCATTATCGCAATACGATACCACTGGAAACAGAAAAGTTGAGGACGTAAAGAATGCCTGGAATAATGTTATCAAGGACGGGGATGATCATCTTACGGCTGACACAGTCACTACCAACAGCGTTGGATGTAATCGAAATAATACTACTTTTAACATCACAAGCAATGAATTGACTTAAGACAAAAGGGGAATAATCAGGCACCGGAAGATTTGAAAGATAACTAAGCGTAGTAGTTTTAGTGGCCCTATCCAATAAGGGCGAAGTAGAAAAATGACTATTAAGTAATTTGAAGTCCAAGTCTTAAGGAATCGTGTCATAAGACTTCTTTCCGATACCTAATGATTTGAGAAATTTCCAGACCTATTTAACAATTTATGTAAATACACATAATACAAGGACAAGAAGAAAGAACAAAAAATAGGTACAGAGGTGATTTTTTCTAATGAAGTCTCTTTGAGCATAACTACCTGCGAAAGGAATATGATAAAAAAGTGATGTAGACATGTGTGTGGAGGGGAATAATAAACACATAAAACTATTCACAATTATGTAATTTACAATGTAAAAAATAAAATATACTGTTGCGGAGTCGTTTGTCAGCAGTGTGGAGACTTAGTTCAGGGTACAGAAGAAGCGTAGGAAATTAAAGTCTATTTCTGGTTCCAAAATTATAATGAATGTGCAAAAAAACGATATTTTAGTTAAACACATAGACAATTTAGAATAACATAGACAGTATAGACAATATCATAGAGAAAATCTATACATATCATAACAATGAATTCTCATTAAATATAAAAAGATTATTATATAATAATAAATATTAAATAATAATTCTGTATTATTCATCATCATCATATCAGCCGAAAGACGTCCACTGCTGGACATAGGCCTCCCCCAAGCGTCGCCACTTTGACCGGTCCTGTGCGTCTCGCAACCAACGTATCCCTGCAACCTTCACCAGGTCGTCGGTCCACCTGGTGGGAGGCCTTCCAACGCAACGTCTTCCGGTTCGCGGTCGCCATTCCAGTACCTTTCTGCCCCATCGGCCATCCGTTCTGCGAGCAATGTGCCCTGCCAACCGCCACTTAAGTTTGGCGATTCTCCGGGCTATGTCGGTAACCCTGGTTCTTTTGCGGATCTCTACATTTCTGAATCGATCACGCAAGGAAACTCCGAGCATAACCCTCTCCATTGCCCTTTGGGTGACTGTAAGCTTTCTGATGAGGCCCATTGTAAGCGACCACGTCTCAGAGCCATAAGTCATCACTGGCAACACACACTGGTCATACACTTTCGTCTTGAGACACTGTGGTAAGTTAGACGAGAAGACACCGCGCAACTTCCCGAACGCTGCCCAGCCGAGTCGGATTCGACGGTTGACCTCTTTCTCGAAGTTGGCCCTACCCAACTGGATCGTTTGTCCCAGGTAGACATAGTCGCCCGCAACTTCGAGTGTATAGTCTCCGACCTTAATAGGAGTGGGTGTAACATGGGCATTCATCATCTCTTTGGTTTTGTCCATGTTCATCCTAAGACCCACTCTTTCGGAAGCTCTACTGAGGTCCTCGAGCATTATATTGAGGTCCTCCATGGTCTCAGCCATAACCACTATATCGTCGGCAAACCGAAGGTGAGTGATGTACTCGCCATTGACATTGATGCCTAGCCCTCTCCAGTCCAGAACCTTGAAGACGTCCTCTAGTGCAGCGGTGAACAGCTTCGGAGATATGACGTCTCCCTGTCTCACACCTCGCTGCAAATGTACGGGTTCCGAGGTCTGATCCTGAAGTCGAACTGACATGGTGGCGTTTTTGTATAAACACTTCAACACCTCGATGTACCGGTAGTCAATTTGGCACCGTTGGAGAGACTGCAGTACAGCCCAAGTCTCGATCGAATCGAAGTCTTTCTCGTAGTCCACAAACGCTAAACAGAGAGGCAGGTTGTACTCTTCGGTTTTCTGTATAACCTGCCGCAGCGTATATATGTGGTCTACGGTGCTGAAACCTTTACGGAATCCGGCTTGTTCGGGAGGCTGGAAATCGTCAAACCTGCGCGCGAGACGATTCGTGATGACTCTTGAAAACAGATTGTAGACATGGCTAAGAAGTGAGATGGGCCTATAGTTCTTCAGTAAGGCATTGTCACCCTTCTTGAAGAAGAGTACCACCACACCCCTGCACCATGCCTGTGGCGTCCTTCCCTCGAGTATGACGGAATCAAACAGCTTCTGAAGGGACCTTAAGGACCGGTTGCCCACCCGCCTTCAGAAGTTCGGTCGGGATTCCGTCATCACCCGGCGCCTTGTTGTTCTTAAGCTGTTTCAGAGCCATCCTAATCTCATACAGGCTGACGTCCGGAATGTCTTCGGTATAGTGTCGGGTAAATCTAGCTCTAGGGTCATTGGCTAGATTTGTGACGGGTTTACTGGTTGACGTGTACATTTACTAGTCGGTGTCCATAACGCAAAAAAATTGGTACCTACGAAAGACACCGACTTCAAAAATTAAAGTTATTTTTCACTTTGTAGTTTTGTATTTGGAAGTCGGTAGTATTTTTTTGCAAAAAAGGTTTTTTTAATTTGATACTATGTAATGCCTTGCAATGTTACTTGGCCCTCTTCCTCTCTCCTAATTTTTCTGTGCCCGACGGGGTCCATATTGATCTTTTACCATGTCTATACCATCTATGTAATACATATGGAATGCAATAAAGTATTGAGTATTGAGTATTGAAACGTGTAAGTAGCTTATACCGTTTTTAAGAATACGCTTAACAAAGAAGAAAATGGCCTTCCTTGCAACCAGACGTTGAACATGGGAAACAAAATGTCAATGTCTATTGTCAAGTTTGTACCAAAGACCTTATACTTCTTACTACTAGACTGTGCACTATGGCGCAAAAACCGGTCCGAGCGAGAGGGCTCCATTTGGTAGTGTGTCTCTTTCTAATGAGGTGACCATGACCAAACAGAACACGGGACAAATTGATTGTAAAAACGATAGTTTGAGTATTCCGATATGTTGATGCTACATAACTGCGCTACCTAAACCTACCTAATTTGAAGTTAATAAAAAAAAAAAAGTGTTTATATTTTTTGGTATCTACATATGGTACCAAAAACCATATGGTAACCATATGGTGTCGGGCGTAAAGAATTTCACCATCCCATGTTTGCCAGTGGGTGTCGTAAGAGGCGACTAAGGGAAAAACCAGAGAATGGCCAGCAGCGTTATCTGTGCATTTGTAACAACCATACTGCGATCGCCAACATGCCTGCAAAGCACTCCCCATGCATAGCACAAATAAAACATATATGAATTGTTCGTTTTGGTATAACATAAAAAGAAAATATAAAATTTTCTACCATTACTACCAAACCCAATGATTAGTTGAGCTAGCAAGAGGTCAGACAAGGACACACTACCAGCGGAAACCCTCTCGCTAGGACCGCTTTTGGTTAGCTGCCGCTTATAAGGAAATAGCTATCCTAGGTGTATGATGATAGATTTCATTTTAGCTAAACAAAACATTTTGGTACACAGTCTAGTAGTAAGAAATACGTATAAGGTCTTTGGTATAATTAGAATTGGAATTGATAGAAAACTGGCAAAGAACCGTATTTCTATGGTGGAGGAAAGTAACAAAGATGCAGGCCCTAGCCCGAGTGCCAGCAGCGTGAGCGTCAGGTAATTACAACCTACAACAATTTTCCATTCCTATTATTTTTTGGTACTAAATTAATAATAATAATAATAAATAATAAATGTTTATTTCAATAACTTAAGAATACTATTACATTCGGTTTTTAGGGAATTTCCTTTTAAGTAAGAAATATACTTGTGTTAGGAAGTTCCGCTCTTCCAAAAGTTACAACTTTTATAGGCCATTGAATAGACATTTCATTAAAATAGGTATTAGAAAACAAAAAGAAAAGTGATATAAATCAAAATATAAAGTAAAACTTGAACAAAGTAGGTAATGATTAATTAAAGAGGCGCTGTAGTGTGAAGGTGTGTAATAATGTGTGTGAGTGTTAGTGAGTGTGAGTGTATGTGTTTAATGATAGTAGGTATAGGGTTTGTAAATAGTAGTGGAAAGTTATGTGTTAGTGAGGAAGAGTAGTCTCAGTTTATGAAAATCGATTGTTATTAATATTTACGAACTTATAGTTTGGACTATATTCTCAATTTCGTCATAAGTTTTTGTCTTTAGCCATTCAGTCATAGCAATTTTGCAGTCTCGATACGAAAGTGGATAAACATTTAATTCCTTATTTATCAAGTTATATAAGTGAGAAGATTGCCTGGCGTACTGTCTCTTAGCAAAAGTTGATTTAACAGGAACACTGGGGATCATGTATTTCCTTCTCCTTTGTCGAGTTGATGGGTCGAAGGCTAGAGATTTATGTTTTTTTAAAATAATGTTGAGCACATAAAGTTTTCGAAACGTAAGAACATCAGAAGTTAGGTAAAGAGTTTCAGTTGGGAACCTAAAGGGCTTGAATAGCATAACTTTTAATAGTGATCTCTGAGCTCTTTCTAGTTCTAAGTATTTAGTTTTAGTTGCTCCACCCCAAACTGGTTAACAATACGTTAGTACCGACTGTGCCAGTGACGTGTAAATTTGTAACAGAAGGTTTTTAGTAGTCACGTAACGCAATGTTTTAAATGTCCAGATAAGTTTGCGAATTCTTTTCATTATCAATTCAGTATGCAAATGCCAAGATAAACGTTGGTCAATCATTATACCTAAATATTTGGTATATTGGACTTTTTCAATTTCTATGCAAGGGCAAGCAAAGGTAGAGTTTGAGGGGGTCAGGCAATTGTGAATTTTTATTTTGAAGTCAGTTGAAGGTTGCGAAAGGTTATATTTAGAGAAGCAAATGAAGGTAGTTTTAGATATATTCAGGGTCAAAAGATTTTGGTCGAGCCATGATGCTATCCTAGACAGGCCGGACTCGGCAGATTTCTTAACCTTTTTCCAAGTTGTGTCGCTAAATACTATGGCAGTATCATCTGCGTATGAGTAGATGTGACCTCCTTCTATGTTCATATTACAGAGGCTGTTTATATAAATTAAGAAAAGAGTGGGGCCAAGCACGCTTCCCTGTCCAACGCCGTAAGTAGTAGTTTCATCTAAACTAATAGTGTCACCAATTTTAACTTTTTGTTTCCGCCCACATAGATAGTCCCTGAAAAAAGCAAGCGGCTGACCTCTTATGCCATTGCTTTCCAACACGACCAGAAGAGTGGAGACAGAGACAGTGTCGAACGCTTTTTTGAGGTCAAGGAAGACGGCGAAGCACCTGTCTCCACTGTCCACTTTACTGGTTACAGTGGAGGCAAGAGCCAAGGCTGCATCTTCTGTTGACATTCCTCGCCGGAATCCAAACTGATTGGGTGACAATAATTTGTTTTTATTAAGATAATTTATTAGGCGTGAGTTTATTAGTCTTTCTAAGATTTTGGATATAGATGGTAATACTGATATGGGTCTGTAGTTCGATGGGTCTGTCTTGTCTCCACTCTTATGCACTGGTGTTATTAAAGCAAGCTTCAGAGCTGTTGGAAACTTTGCATGGTCAAAGCACAAATTTGCCAAATGAGTAATAATTGGAACAATTAGTTTATGGGAAGCCTTTAGGAAGTTAACCGGGACACCATCCCACCCAGGGGCGCTATCAGACTTTAGGGTCATTAGAGTGTTATAAACCTCTTTATGGTCAGTTGGGAGAGTTACGAATGAAGATGAAGGGGGGTTGTCATTCGCGCCAGAATGAAGAGCGTGTGCTCTAGAGGTGTTCGAAATGATTTTATTGGCGAGAACATTGCCTATGCTGGAGAAATATTCATTTACTGCATTTGCAGACTCCTGTGGAGTTGGTTTTAGATGTAAAAGCTCTGTGTTAGGTGTTTTATTAGGTTTCCGTTGAGTTATAGTGTTAATTGTGTCCCATAGTTTTTTAGGATTTTTCTGAGCTTTGGTTAAGCGCTCTCTTTCATAAGTTTGCTTTTGTTTTTTGATGATATAGTTACAATAATTACGGTATCTTCTGTATGTGACTCTTAATATTTCGTTGTACTGATCTGTCTTAAGTCTTATTTGCATGTGATTCCTATTTCGAATGCATCTAAGTAAGCCAACGGTCATCCATGGTTTAAGCAGCCTATGTTTCACAGGAATTATTTTAGTCACAGCACTGGAAATAAGGCTTGTTTGTAATATATTTATAAGGGAATCGGTAAGTATATTAGGGTCATCTAGGTCTAAAATATTTTGAAGGTTACTTTGTTTTAAATATTCCAGTGCATTCTCCATATTTACCGTAGTTTTTGTGATAGTGCTCTTATGTTTATATTCCTGGTTAGATAGTTTTAAGAGAGTCATAAAGTGATCGGTTATAGTAGTATTGATAATAGCTATAGTTCCAGTTTTGCGTGATGATTTTAACTTTAGGATAAAATGGTCAAGGCAGTTTTTCCCTCTGGTAGGCAGTGTGTGACCTGGCAGCAACCCGTGCATTGACAGCATGTTTAAATAACTTAACCTTCTTGAGCGATCAACAGCTTGCTCGTCTTGATTACATATTAAATTAATATTTATATCGCCAGTGATTATTATGTTTTTATTAGCTTTAATTGTAGTAATGTGTTGATTAAGGGAGAAAATAAACTCATCGGTATTTGACGTAGAGGGCGATCGGTAGATTGCTAAAATAATTAAGTCAGGGTTGATGCTGATTTGTAAACAGGATGCTTGTGAAAGTATCACTTCATTTACTATAGCGCTGTGTGTATTTTTAATGTAAGTGACCACTCCGTCTGCTTTATTTAAATGGTTTGTCGTTTGGTAGGATGAGTAGTTGTGTATTTCTGGTATTAATTTGTTAGGGTTTAATCTGCACTCGCTGAGTATTATTATGTCAATTTTAATTTCTAAATTTGCTAGGTTAAGTTGAAGGTCATTGAAGTTGGAATAAATACTTCTTATATTTTGAGACACAATTGTGATATCTGTTGGTTTCACTCTTAATAATTTGGTGACTTCTTGAGGTGAACATTCATAAGCTTTGGCAATCTCTGTATTATCAATTTTATTCAATACTTGGAGGGTGTTATTCATAACTAAAATTGTTAGAAAATTGTAAAATTATATGTATATAACTAAATTACGTCTGGGTGTGTGAGTGATGTGAAAGGTTATTGTGTATATAATGTGAGTGCAGTGAGAGGTAATGATACTTATTTTACACTTAAAGATTGAATTTCTGTATGTGTGAGTTAGATGTGTGAATGGGCGCAGTTTTTTTACATAACTAAATATAATTAAACAAAGCAATTTATGTGTTTTTTTACAGCAACTGAGGTTCTTAAATAATAAGTAGACACAAACAGTCAAACGCAACCACCGCAGCAAGAAAACACCATCCAGTCATTTCTGCTGCATTAATTGGTGAACCTGCGATTCGCTTTTTATAATTATAGTGTGCGAATTTTCGTCTTTCTTTACGTAAACTTTGCCGTAAGCAGTCCATCAAAACTTGTACTCTCTGGTTTTTGTCAGATCTCTGGCTAGAAAATACAATCTTGAACCCATTGTGGTTAATTGTTCTGACACAAAAATTGGGGTATTCTCATCTGATTTAAAACCTAATTGTTTAGCGCAGATTTTTTCTGTGTTTTTCCTGTTGAATACTTTCGTTTTCTTAAGGAATTCCGTTTTAAGAAGTGTTGAGCGCATTTCCAGTATAATTGTACTGTTTTTAGTGTTCGACCGTTTATTCTGTACTCGATATATGTCTGTAATATCCCTTGTCACTATACTACAATCAATGGAGTTCGATAAACAAGTAACCATTTTTATTAAGTCGTCTTTCCTTTCATTTGCAACTTTAGGTACATTTTTTATCTCCAGATTGGCCTTGCGGCTTCCTCGTTGGAGGTCCTCAATTTTATCTTCCAGGATCACCATGTACTCATTATCTCTTTTAGCCTGAGTCTCCAGCAATTCAATCTTCTTTTTTAGATCGTCATTTTGCGCGGAAAGAGCAGCCATTGCAGATTCAATGTTAACATTGGTGTTTTTAATTTCCATCAAAGTGGGGTAAATTTTTTTGATTTCCTCGTGTTGAGCTGCCATCATAGTTGATATCATGTTCTTCATTTCTTCCTTGAAGGCATTGAATTCCTCATTTTCGAATTCAAGTCCTCTCGGCCTCTTAGCACGTTGAAAAACAAAGCTGTGGGGTGGAGGAGTACGTTGGTCCGTTTGTTCGGCAATATTAGATTCGGAAAGCGACTTATTACCCAATTCCTGCATAGTGAGTACCAGGAGATTATACGAACTTAGAAGTTCTCTATTACACCGCTACCAAAAGTCTGTTATTCGTAATACAGCTGATGAGTACAATAAAGTTTAGCAGCAGTGCAAAATCTATTGTTTCGAGTACCAGGAGATAATAGATGGATCTGTTATGCGCCCAGGTTCTTTAGATAAATACTCAGTTTTTTTTAGTACAAATCTCAGGGAGCAATGAAATAGATCGACAGCGTTATCCGCTATGTATGAATGTAGTTGCACAAACACCTAGTCAATTTCAGCAGGTAACAAGTTAATATCTCTTAGTTGTGATTTAACAGATGATCACATGTACCAGGAGAAAATAACTGACAGCAGGTGTTCCGTCTCTGCGTTGGCTCCAAACGTCGCTGTAGTTGCACACTTGAATACGCACTGATATGTGTCACGTAATGGGCGGGCTAGTTGACTAATGATGATAAGGAGGTGGGATATTGACCTCTCTCTCTGCATGCGCTTGCGCTCACTCACTCGCTGCGTTAAAAAGGAGTACACAGTACCTTAGGTGCGTTGATTGCGATGAGGGTACCAGGATGTAATAAGTAGCGCAGAGGCGTTGTTTCTTCTCCAGACGCTCTATCCGACCTCTTTTGCACTGATGTTCTCCTATTTTAATGTATGATTTAACTGTTTTCTAATTTGATTTAAAACTCTCAAAATTAATCAATACGAGTATTGAGCACGTCTACACCTTGAGGCGGTCCGGGGGAAGAGGAGTAAAGTAAATTGAATACTTTGTTTATGTTCGAAGTAGATTGTCTTTACAAAATGAATATCTTATATGTTTCAGGCGTACTTCGGAGCAGATTGATGCGCTTTTGCGCCGCAACAGGCTGGAAGGAGGTTGCAGTGGAGCTCAACAAACTCCCAAACGGATCCAAAAGTCGCCCGAGCAATGCATGACGTTAAATCTCAAGTTGGATTTTTCATGTAAGTACAAGCCACGTCAGTTTTATTTACATTTAAAAAAATACATTAGGTATCCTATTACAGGTTTGGAGAAACGTAAAAAGTCGCGCCTGCACTTAGGCGGCAAAATTATAAGAGGAAATCATTCAAACTGTCAACCGAGACATCATCAGTGCTCCTTTGGAGAGACACACCATCCTTAATTAGTGTTGAGTACACTTTTGGCACTGACTGCCCGGACGCTATGCTATTTCCTTTTTAAAATTAGAATTACTAGCACGCAGCATTAAGAGACATTTTAGTACATCTAACTTTTTTACAGATGCTGGCAGCTGCAACTTAAGTGCAGGCAGACACTGCCAAGATGCAGTCTGGCTGAGGCAGTCAAGGTATAAGCCGAGGCGTGGGTGCTATTTGCGTAGGCTGCAAATAAAATAGCTGATGCTTGTACAACCCTTTGAAATAAAAATAATATGTGTATTTTATATGTTTTTTTTATTTAAATCACAGAGGGTCAATAAAGTAAAATTATGTAAAACTAGTATTATTGAGTCTTCTTATGCATTCTGCAACAGCTCACCCAGTGCAACATACAAGTCCTGTATTACAAAAACAAGATTTTAGGAGAATTCATACAATGGTGTTACATAAGTCGGACTTGATGCTATAAGCCATTATATATATCACCTTTGGGCTCAATAAATGGAGATGCCAATGAAAAATTATATGTTATGCATATATAGGTATACCTAAAACTAACTATAATATAATAAAACATTAAATGAATACCATAAAATAAATCATTTGATTTGGTACCTGTAACTTCTAGGCTATGAAACTGAAGAAGCTTGTTATGGACTCAGCTATACTACCATGTCTAACCTATTGCTGCCAAACATGAACATTTGCAATAAAAGCAAAGTTTAAAATTCAAACCACACAGAGAGCAATGGATAGAGGGTGTCTAGGAATCACCTTGAGAGACAGAGTCAATGCTACTGACATACGTAGCAGGACTAAGATAACTGACGCTTTAATCTTTGCCCTGAGACAAAAATGGAAATGGGCTGGCCATGTAGCTAGGTACACTGACGATAGATGGACAATAAGGATAACAACATGGGATGGACCACAGGGAACCAGAAGCAGAGGTAGGCCATGCTCCAGGTGGCAAGATGAGATAAAGGCAATTGCGGGCAGAAACTGGTATGAGAAAGCAAAAGACAGGGACATTTGGCACTCTTTGGAGGAGGCTTTTACCCGAGAGGGTTCCATGCATGTGACTTGAATGTGTATTTTAATTCAATAATCTTTAATAACTAATTTATATCCAATCATAATATCTAATTTAATAATCAACTTCAAAATCTAATCTAATAATCAATTGTAATGTGTAATTTGATAATCAATTTAAAATATCTAATTTGATTAAACTTATATTTATTTAATTTAGAAATCAATTCTAATATCCAATTTAATAACCGATGTACAATAGATATCTAATTTATAAAAAAAAAAAAAAAATATCCTATGATTTAAGATTTAGTATTTAATTTGATTTGATACTGCCAGATTTAACTTTCATATTTGATTCATATCTCTTGACATCATAGCAACATTTGAATCTTTGAATTATTTTTATTAGCTAATTGATTGCAATCAGGGCACATGAAATATTGATTTTATTATTACTTTTTATTTTTACCAATCCAACAAGTGATTACTTTAAGAAAATAAAATGCATGTATGGAATGAATAAAGCTATTTTTATTTTATTTTAACTTCTAGGCCATCATCATGTACACTACCATCATTGTCCACTATTTATATAGGCTTAGGTGAGGTGGCCTCTGAGTCATGTAATTTATATTTTATACGCTTGTTGTGAGTGGGACAGATACCGTAAAACAGACTTCAGCAAACCAAAGCATCTTTCAACAACGTTCCTGGCTGAACAATGAGCATTTGTTTATTGATACTCCGGTGTCCCAGGGCATCGATTTTTTTAAAGGAGTCATCAACCATGGTGCCAGAGAATATCCATCGACACCTAAAAGATAAAACATAGAAAGTACTTTCAGCAGTCTAAGGGGCAACCTGTTCCAGACAGATTATAATGAATATTTATTATTTGTTACCAAGCAGCCATGTACGGTGGTCCCAATTGATATCTTTTTTATATGTTTGCGGTCTATGGCTCCAATTGCATCTGGGAATAGCTGTAGAGTATTTCTAAACTTTGCTTTAACTGCACACCGTTCTTTTTGGGTCATGGGAGACTTCTTAAAAGGTTTTCATTGATAGCCAAAGTTAAAGCATGTATTACTCGGCTTACTGACTTTTGGCGTATGATGCAGCCCCACTGCATGCCAATAGGTAGTTGTTAGTACCCACTTGACTATTAAGAAGAAAATTATAAGTACATCTTGGACATTAGAAAAATAAATAGAAATATTATTTAGGCAGGGTAGATACCCATGGCAAAGACACTCACTTCAGACTCCACAGCATGTCCGTAAGGCCCTCGTCTTTGAATAGATGGGCGAAGGTCACCAACGAGCTCATAAAACATGTCCTTGTTTATACGGTAAAGATAGAGAAATAGGCCATCCTCTAAATTCATAGGATTTTTACCTTCACGCCGGTTTCATGCATTTTTCCACCACATTATCATATCGCCTCTGTGTTCGAGAACGACTTAATCCCACGCTAAATACTCTACAGCCATATTTCTCTAATTATTATTCATATATTGTTGCGTAAACTCTAATAACCAATGATAACGATCGTTACGAATACTTAGCGGGCTGAAAAAAACAATTTTCGTGGTGGCCCAGACCTTTTTGGTTCATATCCGGGCAAGTACCAATGTGATATTTTCCGATGACAACGGTGAAGGAAAACTTCGTGAGGAAACCTGGACTTATGGTGAATATAACTCTGAAATCACCAACGAGCTTTGAGCCAGCGTGGTGATCAATGCTCATGCCTTCTCTGTATGAGAAGAAGCCTTTGCCCTGTAATGGGACAGTTACAGGCCGGTATTATAGTATAACAAGTAGCTTCAATAATCTTCCCTTGAGGTCTCATAAAGTGGATTGTTAGTTATTCACCTGTGACATAAGTTTTAATTAGTTGTCATCAATTATAAAGTTCGGCAACCATCTGAGAACGGGTTATTTCAAAGCTATGGCATTTGTAAATAATAAAAATACTGTTACGCTGTATACTTATAATATTGGTTTGAGGTTTTCTAATAAATACGTTCTGAAATAGGCAACATATCATGAAGCAAGACAAAGTAGTCCTCCTGATCGAATTTCGGCCATGTAGGCAAATCCCAGCGGAGACTAGCCATCGGAGCTAGATATAAGTATATATTATAGTGCAAAAGTGTGCGCACAAATACAGATGCTCTCTCTGTTCCCTCATAGTCCAATAGGTCGACAATTCGACACGACCGGAGGGAGATCAGGCGAATGACAAATGACTTAACTTGCTTTCCGAGACACGGAGGTGTCACAACGCCGACTGCCAAACAAGATCAAAAAGCATATCAATAACAAAATCTTTATTAACACGAATCAGGAGACTCACTTTAAATAACATTTTCATAGCTTTGTAAACGGCTCCTGCACAGAAAATTTCACCAGCAAAAAACATACAATTAGCTGAAAATTCTTACCCAAACCTCTCCTTATTAAAGCTTCTTAAAAGATAATTGGATGATCTTTTTCATGCCTTTCTCAGAATTAGACTTTTAATGTATTGAAGCATTTTACTCCTTTGGATTTGTTGTGCAAATATTTAGCAAGAACATATAACATCTGGACAAAATAAGATTTATTATTAATAAGAATTATTCTATAACTCAATACTAAGATTTAGGTATCAAAAAGAAAGAGGAATAGTATCTTCTAATCTTTTGCACGTGGCCCACGTATGTAAGATTAGTACATTTTCTGTTAAGGGATAACAGTAAATATTTGTATTACCTTGGCCTAAACTTTCGATTGGGAGTGACCATAACCTCTTAAACAGTATTATTTTACCCTTACTTCCTATTTTCCTACAATATTACTTCATTCCTGGAACAATGTTACTTTTTTATATCTTTTTAAAAATCTTTATCGTAATAATACGTTAAGAATTTTTTTCTGGTTTTTACAGTTTTTTTGACTTTCTATTTTTTTATACTGACGGTCCATTTCTTTTATGAATTTGAAAGGCCTAGGTGGACGAAAATTTTTAAATGAAGCACATAGTAAATGCACTAAATAAATGGCAGTTTTCCTACAAAATCTGTTGTAGGAATTAACTGATTTTAAGAAAATGGTTCCTTGTGCCAGTATTTTTTTTGCCTTTGGACCACTCTAACAGGATGTTCTGTTAGTGAACATTTTGTTTGAAAGCCTGGTTGAAGGGATTTTAAATATATAAATTACTAGCGTTAAATAGCCCAGTCCGGGCCTTTTTGTTCACAGATTTAATTTATATTTTTGCTTGGTTACAAAACCATGGACTGTATGTTTGTTGATTGTTGAGTAAAACTTCGGGCTTCTTGTTTGTTAATTTATTCTTCTTATTCCCAGGGGTGGCTTGTTGCTGATGGTTGAGTGACGAAATGTTGAATGACATATTTGCAGCAAACCACCCCTGGCAATTAGAAGAAATGAATTAAGAAATAAGAAGCCTGAAGTTTTACTCAACAATCAACAAACATACAGTTCACCGACCTCCATAACCCAATTCACAAGCATTAAAAAAAATATGACTTTTTGGAGAGTGACATTTATTAAAAAAAAAAAATACTATATCGCAAATATTAACTATTATAACAAAAAATGATTTACTCGTAAATAATATTCTTATTATGTTTGTTCTTCGGTCTCTTGTAACTGAAGTCGGACTTCGTATTGAGAACGGTACCAAATCCACCAACCAAGAGCATGGCGAGTCGCAGCGGACACTATCCAGCAGTAGTAGCATACCTGGATAAAGAAAAAGCTGTGATTGTTATCAAGAAAAACTGCACTTATTTATAACAAGTTATTATAAAAAATTTACAAGCTTTTTTAATAACTTACAATGTATGTATGCGTGTTCCAGTCAAATCTTGCAACTGAATTTTAAAGCAGTTATCCTGAACCGATTAAGATGAAATTTTGCTTATACGTTTGGGTTGGATGACAATGCACGGTAAGCTAAAAAGCTTTTCAAAAAAATCTTTTTTTATTTGGAATAAGAATATTATTTTTACTAAGATTTTGTATTTAAAAATTACATTTCCACAAAGGAGGGTGCAAATTTTCAGCTCAATCGGACGCTGGGATGTGGGTCAACTTGCAATATTTGATTACAGACACCGGGACAGGAAAAACTAAATAAAAGCTTGTAGAAATTTCGATGATGTTTAGCAACTGTTTAAAAGATTGTAAATTGAAATTCTGCATTAAAAAATACGTGAACATCTCGGTCCAAATTAAATACCTGGGCCTGATTTTACAGAACATACATAATATTACATGCATATGAATTGTAATACTTTATACCTAGACGTAATATAGTAGTGTTTGTCTGGTCTGGGTACATCATCCTTACGTATATTCATTAATGTATATATGTTGTAGAACACTTCTTTTAGAAGAGTAAGTGTGGAGTTTCTTTTCCGTTATTCTCCATAAAAGCCAAAATTGATTGTAAGCTTTACGGCCAAAGGCTTACAAACAGATACTAGCCCTAAGCCAAACTGGTTTAGGCTTTAGGGGAGACTGTGAGGCTGCCGCACGTGCCCTTTCTACCTTCTTAAATTCTAGCCAGGATAAGTTCATCCTCAAGGTTGACGTTTAAAAACGCTTTCAATTCCTACAACAGGGACACTTTGTTGGCTGAAGCAAAAAAAAGAGCTTCCAGAAATTTTCGACTTTTTGTGACAATGTTACACCACAAAAAACCCATCAAAATGAATGCACAAAGAAAAAAAATTGCAATCTTCAGTTGGTTGCCAAAAAGGTGACCCTCTCGGGACAGTAATTTTCAATATAGCTATTCATCCCATTATTCAGAAATTAAATTCGAAATTTAACTTATGGTATTTGTATGATGGTACACTAGCAGTTGACGTAGACACCGTTTTAGCGGTTTTCCAATTCCTGAAAGAGCAGTTCAAATCCATCGGCCTAGACCTCAATCACTCCAAATGTGAAGTTTTTATTTGTGAAAATACCGGCAGACAACCGACCCTACAGAAATAAAATTGTATTGGAAGTTGTAGATTCATTGATGGCAAAATTAACCATTTTCATAATTGATATTTCGGATCATAAAATAATATTTCGGATAGACTCTCCAAAATTATCCTTCATTCGGCTTTTACTCTTATTAGGTACTAGCTGCGCCTGTGGCTTCGCTCCCATTAACTGTCTACCTTACCCTACTTACCTACGTCTTACATAACCTACCTATCTACCTACCCAACTAACCTACCTGCACAAAATATTATTTACTCTAGAGAGAAGAATATCGACTTGATACAAAAAAAAGGTTATGATAATTTTGCTGCACGCTATCTAGTAGCACTCCAGAACACCACACCGAAACGAAAACATAAAAAAAACTCTTTTACAAAAAAAAAGCTACCGACTTGCAAAATAAGAAAACTACAAAGTGAAATATAACTTTATTTTTGGAAGTCGGTATCTTTGGTAGCTACCAATTTTTTGCGTTTTGGACACCGACTTTCAAAAATAAATGTCGGCGGCGAAATATCCATTCTCGGTAATAAAGACAATAAAAACAAAAATCTAATCTCGATAATTTAAACGCTAATAACGAAAATGGTGGCAAGAATAACTTGCTTAATAACTAACGAAAACGGCAGCATCCAGAAGGGCATCGCATTACCCCAGTAAAAACCAAGGGTGTTACAGGGAAAAAGTGGTGCCCTTCTATTTGCTGATCTAATTGTTTATTTACCTTGCATACACAACTTAGCTAATTTCCGAAAGCAGTGGTGATGAAATAAATTATTATAAAAAGTTTGCATGTTTGGGTTCGAACCCACGACTTAAAACTCATAAATCATAGCTGTTACCACTGGGCCACCATTCATAATACCATTCATAACATACTTAGTATAATACATCACTTACTAGTGTCATACATGCAAGCACGAAGGTCGAGGCTAAGGGCCAAGGAGTTATCTGGCTCTCTTGTGTCATGAGACCGGCTAGCGTGCGTCCTGATAGCCATGCGGCCAGAACAGCCAGAGGAGACATCAGCATTATACCGAGACTGTCCACCATCAACTGAAATAGATGAACATCGAATATCTTATTTTAAACTACGGAGTATCTAGTCATAGGGGCGGTTTCTGAATTGAGTATTCGAGTCAAACAAACCCTATTTTAATGCCAAAGTTAATTTAAGGCTAAAGTACAGTTTGACATTTATGCTTAATTCAGAAATCGGGGGATCGACCAAAGTGAAATTTCGCAGTGCATTATTGTCATCATCATTTAAGCCGCAAGACGTTTCCTGCCGGATATAGGCTTCACTACATCGGGCGGTAATTACTTCTTGCATCCAGCGGACGCGTCCCTTATTGTATGTGTATCACAAATGGCGGTAGGCCACCAGAGGGGAAACATACGGTTTGATCACTCAATATGGTTTGATCTTGTTATGGGTCAAGTGCATACATATTAAATATTTTGTGAACAGAAAATAAGTTCTTGGTGACAAGTAAGCATAATGTGACGTATTTTAAGTTTGATAACTGAAAGAAGATATAAATTCATTAGCTAAGCTGAAATACCATTACTAATATGGCAATAAAAACACAAATAAACTGTGTATTATTGCAGAAATAATTAGGGCCATAGCAAATTGTTTTATACATGAAAAAAAACAAACAATATTGCGTGGCTGATACTCGTAACCATAACGATCAAGTCTACTTCAGCCGCACATGGCGTGTTAGTGACCTGTAAGAGCTGTGAAACTGTTAGTGTATCAGGAATACAAGGTTTACCTCAACCAGATTTTTCTGAATCGTAAGAGTTTGCGTGAATTTATAGTGGACTAAGCTCTTAACAAACCATATGAGAAAAAGAGTCTTCTAATGGTGCCCGCGGTTCTGTAAGCGTAGCGTAGGACGCATCCAGCTGTATTAATTGTAAGTACTTAAAATAAACAGTACATAAATAGTAAACAAACCTGTTTAGCATTATGGCTCAACACCCACATAACAAGCGCTCTCGGCACACCATACTTATGTACGCGTCTTGTCACATACCGGGTCCCACACAATTCGCACTTCGACTTCCCTGATTCAGTCAGCCATCGCTCTAAACATTTCACATGGACCCTTCCAACGGTCCCTCGACAAGAACACGCTGATATCAAGCTACCAAGTTCTTGTGTTAACGACGCCCCACCGTGGCAAATACGGCACATGTCATCATAAGAGTGAGTACTTATCCTCTCCTCATCCTCAGTCGACTCTATTAGGTCAGCGATATCGTCTACACTAAATAGTTCAATTTCTACGCCCCAGTCGATTGCAGTGGTGCCAATCGATCTGCTATTGCTGTCGACAGGTTTATTTGGTTGCTCCATAATTGCCACACGGCGCTTAGGACTCCTCACTTTGATGCGATGTTGTCGCGGGATCTTGTCTCTTCTCGTGGGTGTTCTCGCCCTAGAGTGACTGTGTTCTCGTTTTTCGTCTCTTTTCTCTATGGACATCGTTTTCTTTTGAATTTCGAACCCAGTTGCAGATGATTTTGATCTTCCAGCATAATATGGATATTCATAGGATATATCATTGAAAAGGTCTATGTTACTTGAGCTGGCTGCGACATCTTTATCCATAGTCCTGTATGGACTTTTCTTGGCAGATGACACTGCTGAAGAGCTTGCATTGTCAGAAACTAACTGCATGCTTGAATATTTAGAGCTATTCGCGTATACTTTGTGTTTTGATTTTGAAGATTTTGTTGTGACCACATTGGGTGGCACCAGGTTTGAATCGGGATCGGGGTTGGAGTGGCTAAAAGATAAAAGGATGTTATTAAACAGGAAACTAGCAAATTTATATAATATTCGTCGATTTATAAAAATAAGCCATCGACACTGTAGTGTTACTAATCTTCATAACTGACTTTCAAGTATTAGGAGTCAGTAGGTAATAATTTTGATATATTTAACTAGTCAGGAGGAGAGAAGCCAAATCATTGTTTAGGCAATAAATTCCACAACCATTGATACCTTGTATCTTTTGAAAATACTAATAAATGTTTTTTTAAGGAAAAGCACTCGTAACAAATAAAGCTGCTGCTCCATCACAAATGAGTAAAAACAGCATCTACAATCCTAAGTGAATCTTGGTGGTGGTGGTGATTTGCGCTAAAGAAATCCATTTTCTTTTCTTCTTTTCTTTCAAAGAAATGCGTAAATTAAGTCAAAGATAATGTTTTACACAAAATAATTTCGCTAGCAGCAAATATGGTTTTGTATCCATGGCTTTGAACTCTTTGTTTTCAAAACCATATTCTGTCAAGATGTCTAAATAAATACTCCCACATTTTTTTTTCAAAAAGAATCCTTGTCTTAAGTTGAGCTCTGTTACAATTTTGGTGTACAAAATGTATATGCTATACTATTTCTATCTGTTTTGTATCAATTTGGGTGTATGATTGAATTTTGTTTCTTTTTGTTTTTGAGATTACTCCGTGCCTCGGCAAGTACGCTTCACCGTTATTCAGGGAGTCATTTGTAAATATTTGTCAGTATTTTTAGACAACTAGAAGCCAGGCTATCTGATACCAGTCTTGCTAAAGGTAACTTTTGAGTAAAATAAAATATTGATAATCAGATGCGTCCGGTAAGACAGGAAACCGATGCCAACATAGTTAGAAAAAGGCTAAGCAGATTGATAGATTTTTATTCATCATCATCTGTCTTTTAAATGTGCCCACTGCTGGGACACAGGCTCTTCTCTGTGAAAGAGGGATTGGGCCTTAATCCACCACGCATGCTCAGTGCGAATTGGTGGATGTCACAATTTTTTCGAATTTTTGGTTCTAGTACATGCCGGTTTCCTCACGATGTTTTCCTTCACCGTTTTGAGAGCAGTGGTGATTTTTATTCGTTTTGAAACTATTCTATAAAGTGAAAATGTCAGTCTTTTAGAGTAGCACTGTAATTCTCTAATCACCGATATCTAAGATCCATCCATATTTCGCCCATACAGGTATGGTAGAAGAAAACTACTTGATATTTTCGTTTAATTTTACCCATAGGCACTTATGGATTTTGTTTCAAAGACTTTCGTGCATACCTATGTATAATACGCATTAGTGTAAAGTATATACTAACAGTACTCTATCTAACACATTTTGTAGAAAAACTCAGTAACGTCTGGGGTGTTTGAAACCTTGGATAATTACGAATTGACATGAAGCTATATATATATAATAGCAATTCAGTTGACTGTTCTGTCTCCGGACTTTATATTTTTTTTGCCTAAACTAATATTATGAAGAGGTAAATTTGTTTATGTGTCTGTAGAAGGTAATTAATCAGAATATTAAGAAAATGCTTTTACCATTTCTTTCAATAGGAGCCTACACTATTGCTAAGAGTTAAAGGCCAACGTTCTCTGACGAAAAATGCACAGTTCCTACGGGATATAGGCGACGGAAGCAAAGCCGCGGGCAGTGAATAGTCTTCGCAACGTTAAGAACGAACCCGTACCTATTTTATCGATTTTTTTTAAATCTGAAGAATGTACCTGGATTGCAAGGCATTTTGCAATTTAAGCTCTCTTCCAGTGACCTCACTATCTCGAACGGAGAACCTCCGACGCCTTGTATTGGGCATTTCACTTGCAATTTATTGTTATATTATTTCTAATTTTTTTTTGTCACTGATTTGGTTGACGCATGATTTTTGATAACTGTAAGGTTGTAACGGATGACATACGGACATTTTTTTAAAGAATATGGCTTCCCGTTTTGAGTTTAACCTTATAAACTGGATCTTTTTGAAGGCAATGGTTGAATAATGGTTTGCAATGCGCGGGATCAGTATTTAGATTGACGACCACAGCAATGTGGCGCACGGTTGGCGCAGTGGTTGAGCGATCGACTGCTGCGCTGCGTGTCGCGGGTTTGATTCCCGAACGGAACAAATATTTGTATGACCTACAGATAGTTGTTTCGGCTCTGGGTGTTGTGTATGTGAGTTTATGTGTTTGTAAACGCAACCACGATACAGAAAGAAATGCCTAGAGTAGGGCTACGATTAAAAAAAAATACTGGTTTTAAAATATTGTTTGGTGCAATGAGATATTTATTTTGTTCATTAATTTACTACAAAAATATTTTCCTTTTTCTGTGTTGTTAATATAACGTGACCGATTAATGTATCTTTTAGTAACGAAATAATCAAATTACAATTTACAAATGCACATCTATTTCTACGTCATGTTTTTATAAATCAAAGAGATAACCACGATTTTCGGTTAATCATTTCATTTAGAGCAGCTTACTTGAATTTACACTTTCTCTAAAATAATTTCGCAATGCACATCCATTATTGATGTTTGGAATTGTGAATAAGAAAAGACACTAGTTATGCTTAGCCTAAGCATAACTAGTGTCTTTGAAATCTTTGAGATGCTTGTAAATAAATTGATCGTCAGATCAATTTATTATCATAAATTTTCCAAGAAGGTAAAATTACTTATTTATAGGTGTTTGTGAGTGCAGTTTTAAACAGAAACATGACCAATACACCAGACACCAGCTATTCGATGCACTACTACACCGACGCAACAGCTGCAAAGCATACACAGCTTCCTAAAAACGGTAGTTCCCCTGTCAGATGACCCGCCCGACGCCCGCTGCAAACTGTAGTAGAACAATCTTCCCCATTTACCACCAAGCGAGAATTCTACCGCAGAGTCTAGCCTTCTGTGGTCTACGTGGAAGTCCCTGAACCGCCTCAGAACCCAAGTAGGAAGGTAGAATTCCAACCTTGCAAAATCGGGCTACCTCGATAGAACACCTACAACACCGACTGGGCACCACATGCCCACCCTGCTGCTGGCAGGGTGGGCATATGGTGCCCAGTCGCAAACCATGCTCCAACTCCTGTCCGGTCCTCTGTGCCATAAAACATGCAACTAGGGTGATCTCTGTGGTGTCACCGATGACGCCGTGTAAGTGGCTTAGTTTGGGCCAAACAAGTTTGAACTACTGTCGTTCGTGCCAGTGATAGAGAGAAGAAAAATAATGCGTTTAGCATGGCAATAGAAGCAATTGTGGAAGCTATCGAAGCAACCGGAAATAGAGTAAGAAGCGAG
Organism: Orthosia cruda; assembly: GCA_964057195.1. NCBI lineage: Eukaryota > Metazoa > Arthropoda > Insecta > Lepidoptera > Noctuidae > Orthosia > Orthosia cruda. The sequence goes on from OZ059830.1 coordinate 39,689,201, forward strand.
ATTGTTAATGCCCGTAAGAAAAATACAAAGAAACCATACAATGTATTCTTTGTAAATATAGAACCAATGAAAACCTCCCACTTATCAAATCCATAGAATATATATATCACCAAAAAGTAAAAATAGAAGACCCTAGAAGAAATAAGACTATTGCACAATGTACTCGGTGTCAGCAATATGGACATACTAAGAATAACTGTATGAGACCCTTTAGATGTGTCAAATGTGGGGGCCCCCATAACACAACAACTTGCACAAAGGATAAAAACTCCCCGGCCATATGTGCACTGTGTCAAAGAAGTCACCCTGCAAACTATAAAGGCTGTTTAGTCTACCGTGAAATTTATGCTAGAAAATCACACACAAAATATAGGAATGAAAATAATAAACCTGAACAAAAACAAATAAACACACCTACATTACATAGCGATAAATGGATGCCAATAGTACAAGAACCACAACCGCAACCAAAAACCACCTATATTGAATGTAAAACCTACCGGGACGCATTGAAAGAAAAAATAAAAGATAATTCCAATGGAAGAAGTGAACACAATAATTTTGAGTCCTCAGAACTCGATACAGTACAGTCAGCTCAAAATGACAACCAAACTCATATTAAATATGAAAACAAGTTACTAGAAATAGTCACCAAACAAGCACAAAAAATTGATTTCTTGATCCAACAAATGGGGACACTAATAAACCTCATGTCCACACTAATTGGTAAGAAGTAATGGCCTCCTTACGAATTGGAGCATGGAATGCAAATGGGTTAGCACCTGTAAAGAATGAACTAAAAGTTATACTCGAGGTCAACAAAATTGATATCATGCTTATCTCTGAAACCCATCTAAATGACAGAAAAACATTCAAACTCAAGGGTTATAATGTCTATCATACTAACCATCCAGATGGCACTTGTCATGGTGGCACAGCCGTGATAGTTAAGCAAAACATAAAACATAACACCCACAGCCAGGTCCGGGAAGATTACCTGTAAGCGACTACAATCACCATCGAAAATCGAGATGGAACTGTAAATGTAAGTGCTGTCTATTGTCCACCCAGATATACAATTAAAGATGAAACATTTAAAAAATACTTTGAAGACCTTGGAAGCAAATACATCTGCGGTGGAGATTGGAACAGTAAACACACCCACTGGGGGTCTCGACTCACCACTACAAGAGGAAGAGAACTGAAGAAGTGCATGGACACTCTAAGTTTAACAGCCCTTTCAACTGGTGAACCAACCTATTGGCCAACAGACATGAACAAGCTGCCTGATCTGTTAGACTTCTTCATTATTAAGGGATTTACAGATACCTATCTTGATATTGAAAGTTGTCTTCCCCAATCAACTTCTGATCACACACCAATCGTGGGCACATTTAGTAGAACTATAATTCACAGAGAACCACAATTAACCCTATATAACCACAAAACCGACTGGGCAGCCTTTGCAGAGTACCTAGATAACAAAACCAATTTGAAGGTCAAACTAAAAACAGAAATGGACATAGATGAAGCAACATTCTATATAACTAATTTGATACAAGAAGCGGCTTGGCGTAGTACACCACACCTAACAACAATAAGAAAAGCCTCAAACATCTCACTACAAATAAGGGGGAGACTAGCTGAAAAAAGAAGATTAAGAAGAGTCTGGCAATTGAGTAGGCATCCTGAAGATAGAAGACTGTACAATAAGGCAGCTAGAGAACTTAAGGAAGTGATAAATGAGAATGAAAACCACACCTTCCAACAGAAACTGTCAGCACTATCTGCAAAGAGGTGTGATGACTACACTCTGTGGAAACTCACAAAGCGGTTTAAGAGGCCGCAACAGCCAGTTCCACCACTAAGATCACAGCTGGGAAGATGGGTTAAAGATTCCAAGGAAAAAGCTGAACTTTTTGCACAACATCTCTGTCAAGTGTTTCAACCAAACGTATCTACAATGACTGACTTTGACCATGAGGTGAACCCCTTCCTGGAAAATGATCAACAATTATCGCTTCCAATAAAACTTATAACACCGAGAGAATTGTGGAGATTTATAAGAACATCAAGTAATAAAAAAGCCCCTGGTTTTGACTTGATTACTGCTGAAGTCCTGAAACGACTACCGAAAAAACCCATTGTCTTTCTGACAATGCTATGTAATGCCATTATTAGATTGCACTACTATCCCAAATTGTGGAAGCTCTCCCAGATTTGTATGCTACCTCAACCCGGCAAGGCACCCACGGAACCCAGCTCATACAGACCAATCAGCCTTCTTCCAACAATGTCCAAACTATTTGAACGAATTTTCCTGAGCAGACTTAACCAATTCTGGAAGATGATGCTATAATCCCTAACCACCAGTTTGGATTCCGGGAACAGCACTCAACGGTTGAACAGGTCCATCGTGTGGTAAACAAGATTAGGCAATCGCTGGAACAGAAAGAATACTGTGCTGCAGTCTTCCTGGCTATCCAACAGGAATTTGACAGAGTCTGGCATGAAGGATTACTGTATAAGCTCAAAACTTTGTTGCCGAACTCTTATTACATGGTGTTGAAATCATACCTGCTGGGCAGAAAATTCCAAGTTAAATTTGGTTATGAAGTTTCACAGTTGTATGACATTGGGGCCTCTGTACCTCAAGGCTCCGTGCTTGGTCCTGTACTTTACTCAATAAATACAGCTGATCTACCTTGCAGTGAGAATGTAGTAACAGAAACATATGCAGATGATAATGCCTGCCTAGCAAGTCACAATGACCCTACTGTGGCAGCAGAAATGCTGCAAACTCATCTGTATAAAATAGATGAGTGGCTGGAAAAATGGAAAATTAAACCAAGTGTATCCAAATCTACACAAATCACATTCACACTTCGTAGAGGAAAATATCCACCTGTAACACTAAGAGGTGAACAACTACCTAAAGAAAACTGTGTGAGGTACCTTGGGCTTCATCTAGATCGAAGGTTAACATGGGCCAATCATATAAAAGCTAAAAGGAAAGAAGCAGATCTCAATTTCAAACGGTTGTACTGGTTAATTGGGCGACAGTCACCGCTAAATATATCCAATAAACTATTGGTTTATAAATGCATTATAAAACCCTTATGGAATTCAGCTCTGGGCATCTGCCAGTAACTCAAATCTTGAAAGCCTACAAAGATTCCAGAATAATGTACTAAGGGCAATATCAAATGCACCATGGTTTGCAAGAAATGTGGAAATACATGAATACTTAAATGTGCCCACCATTAAGGAGGAGGTAAATAAATACGCCACAAAATACAAGGATAGGCTTCAAAGGCATACAAACCAACTCGCCAGGGACCTGGTTAATAATAATAACTACATCACAAGGTTGAAACGATGGCAAATATTGCAACTGGACCAGAGACACAAAATTGAGGGCCGACGATTCTGAAGATGGGAGGAGAGTATTTACTGAAATACCTCCTGAAACACAAATCTGATTATGGCTGAATAGCCAATGGCATGAAATGTGTGAAAAAAAAAAAGCTTGGCAATAGTAGTCATTGACCCCCGTGAGTTTATTCTTCTTCTTCCTTCCCTGGTCCCGCTATTTGGGGTCGAGTATACTAACTTGCCTACGCCAAGTTGTTTTGTTTTGGGTAATCTGTTTAGGCAATTGGGATTGCTTGAGGTCTCTTTCTATATTGGACGACCAGGTCAATGGTGAGCGGCCTCTACCTCTCTTTTGTTATGGAACGCACGGCAGAATTTGATGATAAAGAAGTTGCACACTATTATCACTTTGATAAAAGTAGGCAAAAATACGAATACACGTTTTTCCGGATGGTTTGGTCGCTTACCAGCAAGCCTGAAGAGCTGTGGGGCCTCGTAGCCAACATCATGGTGGTCATAGTACGATGCCTTCGAGCAGTACTTTGGATATACCTGCCCTGTCTGCGAGTGGTGATGCGATAGCGTGTCAAAGAACTGTAGCCAAGTTGACAATCTACAATCGATAACGCTAGTAGAAAACGAATCAATGTATGGGAATGATACATTTGAACGTTAAGTAACGTGGTCATACCATACAAATAGATAAATGATAAATGATTTAATTTCTGTAAGTTGATTTGTACAAACACTTTTACATGTCGATCATATTTTTAAAACTAGATGAGGTTGGCGTTTCCTATCTGACTACTCTGAGAAGAAAGACCGAAACAAACTCAGAGGTCAAAGTCTCTTTTAAAGTCCAGACAAAATCTTGGTTAGATCATGTGAAGACCATGTAGACTGATGTCTGAAATGGTCTTTTGAGGAAAGAACCAGCCAGATTGAGTGGACCTGTCCAGTCAGTGCACGCATTTGTCAATAACCGAGCAGCCCAACTCAGAATTTAAGGAGCTCAACGATTCGACGAACAATACCAAAGAAAGGACATTCGGGTAGGCCGCATAAACTACCCAAACTGCCAGACCATGATTAAAAACTAAGATAAATTTAAATTAAAACAAAAAAAAAGAATGATCCACATAGTCTTCACATTCACAATAATTAAAATAAAATAATATAATACTTTAAAAAGTAAATATTGTTGTCATTGCAAGAAAACCAAACAAAATTCACGGTGCAAAATATAATAAAAAAACAAAATTAATTGGAGCAGCTCACTTCCAAGCCTTTTTCTCCTCAAGGTAATCTTTAATTGTATAAAACGCTTTCTGGCGCAACTTACGTTTAATAAAAGATTTGAATTTATTAAGACTTAGATCTTTTACGTGGCTCGGAAGCTTATTATAAAAGCGTACACATCTAAACGAGCTACCTATTTTCTTGAGCCATTTTTTTTTTTTTGGTGGGAAATCATCCAATGACTTCTCCCGTGGTGAGGCGGGAGGGCGTGTCAGACTTTTACTGACTAAAACACACACAACACGGGTGGGCCGTGTTCCTTCAGTTGCTTGAGTCAGGGCCGTGGTAACTCTTTTTCAAATTAATCCGCGACCAAGACAGGCATCGGCCCTAGTGGACCCCGTCAGTTCTGCTGACTTCTCTTTGAGGCGCGCGTGGAACACAACGCGCCGTCGACTCGGGCCTGGTCCTTATCGGACGGTGAGCTACCCATTACTCGCCGTCCGCAAGCCCGCGCCTACGGTGGCCGGGAATCGGCTTGCGACTCCCGACGCCCAGGGCGTCTCCTGCGGTGGCTAGGGGCCGTGCCCTCATCTCAGAAGTAGGCAGTGACCTGTCGCTGCCGGCCGTAGTCGAATCTATGGTCGGCAGCGAAGAGTCCTGGGATGCGGTGGTATCCTTCTGCGAAACAGTCGTCTCGCAGAAGGAGGCTGCGGAGAGAGAGAGGGAGATATCATCCGCTCACCCGATCCGCAGCAGACGCCCCGGGCGTCGGCGGAGGGCGGACAACGCCCTCTTCCAACCCCCCTAAATGGGTCCAGGAGCGACGGACTCGGGGACGTCCGTCGCTCCCCACACATCAGGACCCGAGGTGGCGGCGCGTAGTGTTCCACGCGCGCCCCTCTTAGACGTCGCGGGGGGAGTCCAATACCTCACTCCCCCCCAACCCGAGATCGAGGCCCGAAGACGCGGGCCGGCACTAGCTGGGGGTTGCGGAAGTATAGTTGTTCCCGGGACCCCCAGCGTAGGTGTGAGATGGAACACCGGGGTGGTTTTTAGTCAGTAGAAGTCTGACAGACCTCTCCGCCCCCCCCAGGGCGTTGGACATCCATCGAGGATTTTCCACCCCGGAAAAAAAAAAAAAAAAAAGGGCCGGACGCGAGAGGTTGCCACCGCCGATCGCCTCCACGAGGACACGGCGGTGCCCAGCCCAAGCGGGGCAGATCTCCACCGTATGCTCCACCGTGTCCTCCGGGCGATCCACACAATGGCGACACCCGGGCGTTTCCTCCCGCCTAATCCTGAACAGGAACCTCCCGAAACAGCTGTGTCCGGTGAGGACCTGCGTCAGGCGGAAGGTGAGGACGCCGTGATGCCTCTCAAGCCACTCCTCAAAGAGGGGCCTTATCGCCGCAATTGTAGCGTGCCCAGCGCTGGGTTGCGACGGTCGTTCTCTCCATGTCGCCATGAGATCTTGCCGGAGCTCTGTCCGCTGAGCCACGATTTGTCGCGGCCACGGAATTTCGCCCCGGCGTTTCGCCTCCTCGCGCCATTCCCAGATGTGCGCGAGGACTTTTGCCTCCAGATGCCATGGCGGCAATCCGGCAAGGAGGCTCGCCGCCTCACCAGAGACCGTGCGGTATCCCCGGACCAGCCGGATGGCCATGACTTTTGGGACGCGTTAAACCGGCGGACTGGTTGTCGCCTCAGGGAACGCGGCCACACCGGTGCCCCATAATGGGCCATGGACCGCACGACCCCCGCGTAGAGCCTCCGGCAGGAGGCGTTTGGACCCCCTAGATTTGGCAGGAGCCGCTTGAGGGCAGCCCCGGCCCGCTCCAGTCTGGGAGCCAAACGTCGGAAATGCTCCACGAAATTCCACCGGCTATCGAGGAAGAGTCCCAGGTACTTCATCGTCGACCCGACGCCGATGTGAATCCCTCCTACCGTTATTTGGGAACCCGGCGGTGGCGCGTTCCGAGGTCCATGAAAACACATGGCCTCGGACTTATGCAGGGCCACCTCGAGTCCCAATTGCCGGATCCTCTCAACGACTGTCGCAACCCCGCGTGTCGCTAATTCAGCCGCCGCCTGGTGCGACTTCCCCTGCGCCAGGACCAGCGTGTCGTCAGCGAAGCAAATTACGCTGACGCCGCTAGAGAGGTCGGCGCGCAGCACCCAGTCGTACCCGATGTCCCACAGATGCGGACCCAAGACCTATCCCTGTGGGACACCGCACGCCATCTCTCGCCGGTTTCACTCTCCATAGTGACTGGGGTAGATGACAGCCCTGTCCGTCAAATAGGCCTCGACCACGTGACAGAGGTAGGGCGGCATCCGGTGATACCGGAGTGCCTCCCTGATGCAACTCCAGGGCAGGGTGTTGAAGGCATTGGCGATGTCTAGAGACACCGCCAAGACGACCCCACCCCGGGCCACTGCATCCCCCGTTGTGAGGGCTCGCACACGCATGATGGCGTCCACCGTAGAACGCCCCCTGCGGAAGCCAAACTGGCTCTCCGCTAGATCCGGCCCCACCCGCACCAGCTGCCCGACGAGGCGGTCTGCAATAACTCTTTCAAAGAGCTTGCCCACCTCATCGAGCAGCACAATGGGCTGGTAAGCGGACGGAGAGTCCGCTGGGCGCCCCGGATTGTCTTGAACCTTGATGTAGGTACTATAAATTTGTGTTTGTTCCTAGTATTTATGTTATGGATATCAATGTATTTTTTAAACAATTTTATATTTTTATGGGCATATAAAAGATTTTTATAAATATACTGAGAAGGCACAGTCATTACATTAATCTCCTTAAATTTCTCTCTGAGAGAGTGTCTCGGGCTTAATTTATAAATTGATCGGCAACAGAACAGAACAGCTCTTTTCTGCAAAACAAAGATAGTCTGGATATCGGTGGCATTTCCCCACAACAGAATACCGTACGACATTACACTATAAAAATAGCTAAAGTATACTAAACGGTCTGTTTCTATGTTAGTTAAATTACTATTTTTCTAACAGCATATGCTGCGGAGCTTAGCTTCTTTGACAATTTATCGATATGTGGGCCCCACTGAAGCTTAGCATCTAAAGTCAAGCCTAAGAATACTGTGCTACTTTCAGGATTCAATTCTTCGCCCTTTATCAACACATCGATTTTCACCTGCCTAACGTGAGGTGGGGTAAACTTAATGCATTTGGTTTTTTTTTCATTAAGGAGTAAATTGTTAACATTGAACCAGTGAACTACTTTTGAGATCGCGCTATTTACATCGTCAGTAACAAGCTGCTGACGTTTAAGTTTAAACAAAATTGAAGTATCATCCGCAAGCAACACTATATCATGGTTATTCTTTTATGAGGTAAGGCAAGTCATGAAACAAGAAAGGACCAAGAATCGAGCCCTGTGGGACTCCCATTGTTACCATAGATCCAAGAGATATTTTTCCATTAACGTCAACGGTCTGAATCCTATTACTCAAATATGAAGTAAGAAGATCCAGAGCGCTGTTCCGGATCCCGTAGTGGCGGAGTTTCCTGATTAGCCTTTCATGAAAAACACAATCAAATGCTTTGGACAAATCACAAAAGATTCCCAAGGCATCGCACTTATCTTCCCATGCATTACGAGCATTATAAATATGTCCTAAAAGCTCAACAGTAGTTGAACGACCCTTTGTAAAACCGAACTGTTTGCTATGTAATAATTTATGTTTATTAAAAAATCTTTGCAATTGTTCTAAAATTATATTCTCAAATATTTTGCTAAACGTAGGTAGTACTGAAATAGGTCTATAATTTGTAGGGTCTGATGTACTACCTGATTTAAACAAAGGTATTATTTTACTATTTTGCATTAGGTCAGGAAACTTCCCACAGTCGATACGATTATTAAAGATAATAGCTAAACTATGTGCGACAATGTCAATAATAGTCTTAGCAACTTCTACAGAATGACTCCACAGATCTGCAGTCTTTTTAACATTTAAAGTGTGAAAGATTTTAATTATGTCATTACAAGTAATATGTTCAAAAAGAAATTCCGAATCGCAAACATTAACATTTTCTTTTGGCAAAGACTCAGCAACAGGAGGTGATGAGTTTAAGGATTTAGTAGTTGAAATGAAAACATCTGAAAATAAATTTTTAAAGGTCCCCTGCGATTTGTGAGTCTGATTTTATGATGTTGTCATTAATAGGCAGGCCGTTGTCAATATTTCGGTTACCAGATCTTCCCGTTTCACTATTAATAATATTACAAGTCGTTTTAATACTTGTAACATTACTACTGTTTTATTCTTCGAGCTCAAATAACGCTACTTGGCCAAACAACAAACTTTTTTAAATAATTTCTAACATATAAATTAAATTCAGCAGTGTTTACATAAGTCCTTTCACTGTACAGCTCATAAAGCCGTGTTCTACTTGTATGAATACCAATGGTAGCCCAATCACTGAATGATACATTACTATTAACAGAGATAGTCTTGGAAATAAAGGTCGAATTAAATTGTTTACAGTATATACTAAAAAAATCATCATATAGATGATTAGGATCAGCATCAATTGACAAAATTGGTAATTTATTAATAAGTTTAACTTTGAAAGCTGCCAAGCGACTTGCAGTTTTGGGGTGAACAGTGATATCCTTTTTAGGCTCTTTGTTGTTTTGGTTTGGTATAGTAATCCTCTGCCCGTATACGTTTAATACAATAAACTGCTCCAATTCTATACAAGTTATTTCAACTGTCCGCTCAACAGATAGGCTCACAATATCCTTACGGTCTTTAAATTTAAGCTGGTTACTTACTAAAATCAATGAGCCACCATGTATAGCATTAACTCTGCTGAATGAACTACCAACCTGGTAATTATTAAAATTGAACAATAACTGGTGGCTTTTAGGCCAATGTTCGGTTATACAAAGAATATCAATACTGTTAAAATTCATAAATAATTCTACTTCTAAATCTTTGTTCATAAATCCTTGAATATGTTGATGCACCAGGTTAATACTATTTACCGAATTTAAACTTTTATTTGATTTTATTTTTCAATTTTTATCCTGTATACTTTTGCAAGAGGTTATCTCTATTGTCCTAATTTCTAATTTAAATTATTATCAATATCAATTTTTAATACCAAATTATTGGCTGAATTCAATAACATTCCTTGGCATTGCTCAATAGAAGCAAGCTGTTTAGCCAAATGCTTGGCTGTAATAGAAAAATAATATGATAGCAACACAGCTATCTGTCTTTTATAATACTTTGAAAGAAAGTACCTATCTGTGAAAAATTTATCTTTTGTCAAATAAAAGTGATTACCAACATAATTGTGTCAATTAAATGGAATAAATTACTACTATGTTAAATTATGTAATGTCCTTTTCAATTCATATCTAAGTATGTGTTCGATACTCATCGAACACATCATCATCAGCAGTTTTGACTCAAGTAGGTCGCGCGGCCGCACCAGCGGAAAGCGTGAGCTACGCGAGCCAGTGCGCGATCGACCGGCATACTTGTAGCACTCATTACCATCATTAGCATTAATTAGCGTGAAGTTTCGGAATAAACGTACTCTGAATCTTAGCTCAGACTTATCATTTAGCACCCGAAATAGCTAGCAGCACGAACCTTACCGTTCATATTGGTCCTTCGAACCCGTCAAGGACTCCGCGACCGCGACAAGTCGTAACGCGAAGTGCTTGTACCGTACCAGCAACCTGTGGGTTGCCGCGAACTAGATTAGGCGTGAGTTCATAGGGATTCACAACCACCGTGGGAGCTACCCGCGCAGCGACAACAGCGAGCCAGCAGCATAGCAGCAATAGCCGTAGGACAAGGCGGCTTTCAAGTAAGAGCGTTCCGTATATTCTGTCTCGCTTAAGTCTAACAGCAGCACAATGGAGACTTTATACTTCCAACAAACTGAATTAGCAGAGAGCATTGCCAAGGTCCTTATTAATTTCAATAAGGATAGCAAACAGCGTAAGACCATCGACTACTGTAAAAAGAGACTAGATCTTTTAGAGTCGTATTGGAGAGAGTATCAGCTAAACAACGAAAAACTTGTGCCGCTTGAAAAGAGAGGTCATAAGTACTTCGTAAATTCGGAGTTCGAGCGGACAATGGAGTCTTATAAAGCAGCAAAAGACGCCATATCCGAATATTATGACGCGTTATGTCACCAAGCAAAGCCGCCAGGATTCTCTGATCTAGAAGACAACCCTTCTAATCAGCAAGTAGCAGCAACAGCAGGTCCTGCCGGGGGCAAACACTTACAGCACCAGGACCACGAGCCATCCTCAGCATCCGCCAGCCCGGCGCGCGCTCGTGCCGAGGTGTCTAAAGGTATTTATAGCAAACTAGATGATATGATGCGCAAGCAACATATCAATTTCAAAGCATTCGCAAGAACCGTAGAAAGCATAGATGTCGAAACCATGTCCGATAAATGGGAGTTTGAAGACGCCTTGCGATTATTACAAACTCGATGGACAGCCGTGGACAACAGCCATTGGGAACTAATGATGGAGTTAGAAGACGACGAGGCGTACGAATTAAGCTACATTAAACATGAACGTACGTATAACGGCTTGAGAAAGGCTATCAGCTCTAAGATGTGGGCAACATCGTACCGTGACAAGTCCACACCGAAGATGGAAATTCCTGTGTTCTCAGGTAACTATCAGCAGTGGGTATCCTTCAAAGATCTTTTCGATGAAGCAATCCACAACAATCCTTCTCTATCAAAGGCACAAAAGATGCAATTCCTGAAGAGCAAGGTAAAAGGAGAAGCGGAGCGCTTGATCCAGCATCTCCCGATTAGCGCGGACAACTATAACACCTGTTGGGAAATTTTAACTCACAGGTTTAACAACAAAAAGCAGATATTTATGTCCCACGTAAATTCCTTTTACAATCTTGCCAATATACCGCAGCAGTCGTACACAGCCATCAAACGACTTCATGATGTCACCTTAGAGAGCCTCCACGCCATAAAAAATCTAGGCGTAGATATTACGACATGGGATCCTCTTCTTGTATATATACTAGCACAAAAATTGGATAGTGAGTCTTATTCCGAGTATATAGAGTCGTTGAAGAATTCGCGAGAGCTTCCGGTACTTCGGGACTTTTTGGACTACTTAGAGAACAAGTTCACTGCCCTAGAGTCATCTCGGCGACGTCAAGATGGGACAACCAAGGCAGTTTCATCTCAATCATCCAATGGTTCATCCAATTTTAATCGCAAAAATAATTTTAAATTGGGCAATGAATCTAAAAATAGCAAGAAAATGGAAATGGCGAAATCAATGCATGTGTCTGAGTCAGTAAATAAATGCCCACATTGTTCGGCAAAACATAATTTAATAAGCTGCAAAAAATTTACAGAATTACCAAATGAGCAGAAAATAAAAATAATTAGCCAATTAAATTATTGCGTAAATTGTGTTTACGATCATAATGGCGCAAAATGCTACTCGACAAAAAGATGTCATAAGTGCAATGACGAACATCATACGACTTTGCATGACTATTTCGCAACACAATCAAAGTCTAACAACTTGACCGAGATTGCGAAACAAAAATGCGAAAACAACAAAAGCATCTACGCTTCTCAGCAAGTAACATCGGAGATTTTGCTAGCCACAGCGCTGGTGAAAGTCACAGCGGCCGACAGGAACCAGCACGTCATGCGAGCACTGATCGATCAGGGCTCACAAATTTCCGTGATCAGCGAGAAAGCAGCACAGCAGCTAGGATTAAAGCGAAAATCTTGTAAAGGGGTTATCTTCGGAGTAGGTGAACGTGAAAACAACTGCAAAGGAAAACTAACGATCGCTTGTCAATCGACTTACACCGATTTTAAGTTTTCTACTGATGTTGTCATAGTGAACAACTTAATAAAAAATCTGCCAAACGAAACGTTCGCTAAGCCATATTGGCAACATACAGCACATCTTTGTTTAGCAGATCCAGATTATAACATCAGTCGTCCGGTGGATCTTCTCCTAGGAGCAGAAATCTACGCCAACATCCTTTTAGAAGGATTAATTCGCGGACAAACGTCCTCGGAACCGCTAGCACAGCAAACTCATTTAGGATGGTTGCTGTGCGGTGGCAATACAAGCACCTCATTCCAATGCAACGTGATCTTGCATAACGTTGAAGACATTCAACAATTCTGGACAATTGAAGACATTCAAGAACAGAATTCTATGTCCGTAGAAGATCAGGAATGCCTAGATTTTTATGAAACTACGACGAAACGTCTAGAAAACGGTCGTTATGTAGTTAGGTTGCCCATGAAACCAGAATTAGAAGAGAAGCTAGGATCTTCGAAAGAGATAGCGATAGCACAATTTAAAAATGTAGAACGTAAGTTTAGCAAGAATGAAGACCTAGCGAAGCAATACAAGCAATTTATCCGCGAATATGAGCAGCTGCAACACATGAAGTTAGCGACTTCTAACAGCAAACAGAAGACGGAAATAGAATGTTTCCTTCCTCATCATGCGGTACTGAGAGCAGAATCTAGCACAACAAAGTTGCGCGTAGTATTCAACGCGTCGTCTAAAACTACCTTAGGCCACAGCCTAAACGATCTAATGTACAGGGGCCCAAACCTCCAGTTAGACCTGTTAGAGCTTATCCTGAAGTGGAGGCAATATCGTTTCGCATTCACAGCTGATATTGAGAAATGCTTCCGTATGATTTTAGTCGATGAGCAGGACCAAAGCCTACAACAAATCGTATGGCGACAAAGTCCGGATCAGCCTATAAGAAATTATAAATTAACAACCATAACGTATGGAACTAAAGCAGCGCCATTCCTGACAATGATGACTCTGCGAAAATTAGCGTCAGATGAGCAGCAAAAATATCCCAGAGCAGCTAAATGCATCCAGGAAGAGCTCTATATGGATGATTGGGTATCGGGAGCGCATAGCATCAAAGAAGGAAAGCGGAGGATTACGGAAGTAAACGCATGCCTAAAAAGCGGCGGATTTTCACTAAGAAAGTGGTCCTCAAACGATAAAAGATTGCTTGAAACAGTTGAGCAAACTGCCGACAAACAGCCAGCAGTCTTTACATTTAAAACTGAAAGCTCATCAAAAACTTTGGGGCTACAATGGAACTCAACCGAGGACGAATTCATCTTCAAATATGATTCAAACAGCACACAAACAGCAAAACTGACCAAAAGAATGCTTCTATCCGAAATCTCTAAGATTTTCGACCCTTTGGGATGGTTAGCGCCCCTAACCACAAAGATGAAAATTTTATTCCAGCAAGTATGGCAAGATTCTGATGTCCAGTGGAGCGACGAAGTTTCTATTAAAACCAAAGAAGAATGGATCAAATTGGAGGGAGATTTAAATCTATTAAATCAGTTCCACATTCCTCGGTGGTTACAAAGCAAAGAGCATGACGTCATAGAATTACATGGGTTTTGTGACGCATCAATTCAAGCCTTCGCCTGTGTAGTATACGCACGAATCGTATCCAATAACTCTACATCAGTAGTGCTAGTAGCAGCAAAAACGCGGTTAGTGCCCTCTAGCAAGGCTGTATCGCTACCTAGGTTAGAATTATGTGCGGCCGAACTACTTACGAAACTCATGTCAAAAATCGTCAAAAGCATCAACAGCTTGGCCGTGAAGATATACGGCTGGAGCGATTCTAAGGTTTCCCTTAGCTGGATTCAAGGATCCCCGGAGCGCTGGAAGCCTTTCGTAGCGAACAGGGTGAAGAAAATTGCTAGCATTATGCCACCAAACACTTGGCATTATGTAAACACCAAAGAAAACCCAGCGGATGCAGCTAGTAGAGGCCTGACGACCTCACAATTGCTAGAACACGAATTGTGGTGGCAAGGACCGACCTTCTTATCGTCATCGCACTTCAAACCTACGGGTCAAACGAAGTATACTACTAACGAAGAGATAAAAAGGCAGGTAAACATTGTTCAAAATCCTATCATGGATAGCAGCATAGTCGACGATCTATTACATCGCTACAGCTCGTTTACAAAAACAACACGCATCTTAGCCTGGGTACGGCGGGCATTGACACCTGTCGTTAGTAAACAGAAAACAAAGCATCTCACTTTACACGAGCTTAGATCAGCAAAACTTATAATAATAAAAAACGTACAGCGCGCTGAATTTAAAACAGACATTGAACGCTTATTGCAAAACCAGGAAGTAAAATCTGATAGCAAGCTACTCAACCTTAATCCATACTTAGATCAGGACGGGATCCTTAGAGCAAAGGGAAGACTCAGGCAGGCCAACATAAGCATAGAAATGAAGCATCCAATCATCATTCCATACAACAGTCGACTGACTGAGCTTCTCATCGCGCAAGCCCATGAGCTCACATTTCACGGAGGAGCTCGACTTACTATGTCCTTTCTTAGACAAAAGTATTGGATAATTAAAGGAAATCGAGCCATCAAAACGCAACTTCATAGATGTGTTACTTGTAGGAAACAGGCACCCAGGAAGCTACAGCAGATTATGGGAGATCTACCTGATTTCCGCACCAACCCAGCTCCAGCGTTTTATCACACAGGTGTAGACTACACGGGCTTCATATCTGTGAAGGCAAATAAAGGGCGTGGAATAAAAACAACGAAAGGATACGTGGCTTTGTTCGTCTGCATGGTTACGAAAGCCGTGCACATAGAATTGGTGTCGGACTTGACCAGCACTTCCTTTATCGCAGCATTGAGGAGAATGTCAGCGCGACGAGGAGCCCCGAAACATATGTACTCGGACAACGGCACTAACTTTGTGGGAGCTAACAAAGTAATGCAGGAGGAGTACGAGCAGCTAAAACAAGTTTTCGGTGACTCATTTTATAGTGAGATAACGGAAATGGATATAGAATGGCACTGGAATTGCCCTTCCTGGCCTAGTGCGGGAGGATTATGGGAACGATCAATACGAAGTCTAAAGCAACACCTCAAACGAGTTGTAGCGGACCAAGCATTGACGTATGAAGAATATAGCACCATTTTAGCGCAAATAGAAGCGGGTCTCAACTCTAGACCACTATGTCCGATATCTGAAGACATAGACGATTTAGATTTCTTAACACCCGCGCACTTCCTAACCGGTAGAGCAGGTCTAACCGTTATTGAAACAGCCAGTGACGCTAGGACTAGATGGCACTTAATAAACAAGATTTTCCAAGACCTTTGGAGGAGGTGGAAAACTGAATATCTTAGCCAATTATCTGTTCGTAGCAAGTGGCTAAAGCCAAAAAGCAACATTAAGATCGGAAATATGGTGACCATCCACGATGATAATTTTCCTTCTGGAAAATGGCCAGTGGGGAGAGTTGTCGAGGTACACCAAGGGAAGGACGGGTTTGTAAGGGTTGTGACATTAAAGACGAAGAACGGTTTAATAAAGCGACCTATTATCAAATTGTCCGTCTTACCAATCGAGCAAGAGGACGCAGAAAAGGAAGCTGAAGAGCAGAGTAAAAAAGCCAAACCCAAGATCACAAAGGATGAAACAAAAGCAAGTACGAGAAAGCATCGTAATTTCGTCAACATCGTTTTATCACTATTATTTTTTATCAGCATTTGGAGCAGCAGCGAAGCATCGAACCACATTACCCAATTTAGCGGTAATCAATCCTTATACTACGACCCAATAGGTAAATTAAATCTAATACGGGATCAATGGAAAATTGTGTCCTACTACAACATGCAACCTTATTGGCAAGGTGATAAAGCCGGGGACACCTTCATTAAATATCTAGAGCAGACATGTGAACAAATCAAGGAGCCTAGCCATTGTAACATGATTTTATTACAAGTGCAGCACGATTACAACGAGCTCCAATATCACAATCAGCTGCTGCTAAATCAGCATTTCGGCACTCGGTCAAGAACCCGACGCGGCCTTGTCAACGCGGTCGGCTCCATAGCCAATACATTATTTGGAGTACTCGACCAAAGTTTCGCTGATAAATACCAACGTGATATTGAAATTATAAATAGCAACGAAAAGCACCTATTACAGCTTTGGAAAAACCAAACATCAGTGGTAGAAGCTGAGTATAATATTCTGAAACGAACTGAGAAGACTATTGATACTCAGTATAAGCTCATAAATAGACATCTAAACCTCTTAGATCAAGCGACTAAGCAGATACAATTGCAAGGTAAAAGTACATCAATGTTACAAGAATTCACTCTCGCAGCCATGGCTACGACAAACATGATACACAACTTAAAGCGTGTCCAAGATACATTAATCGACACCTTAGCGGATATTTATCATAGTAAAATTAACATGCATCTACTTACTCCAGAGCAGTTCAGCAACGAACTTCAAATCATTTCCGGTCAAATATCAAAAGAACTTACTTTGCCTATCAACAACATCCAGGCCGATTTATATGAAATCTACAAACACCTAAAGATCAAGGCGAGAATGAGTAAAGAATACTTCATGTTTGAGATCTCCGTGCCACTCATTAGCAGAGACAGTTTCCAACTGTACCGCTTAATACCTGTTCCTCTCCAGGTGGGAAAGGACATGATCAGCATTATTCCCCTCACAGATTACATAGCAACTAATCTGATGAGGGACTCCTATATCGAAGTCAAGAACGACGATCTTCAAACCTGCACCTATCAGGAGGAAAGTTATATCTGTCAGCTACGAGGTCCAGTCAAGCGACTGGGTCTAGAAGAAAAGTTCTGTCAAACCGAACAAATAGGTATCTGCCAGTCTAAGAAAGAAACCTGCAAGAATATGTGGTTACAATTACACGACCTATCGTCTTATTTGTATTTCGCATGCGATACCTATTCATTTACAATCATATGTGACAATGAAACCCGAACGCGCCGTGTCAGCAAGGCCGGGCTCATTCAACTCGATAAAGAATGCATAGCTAAGGGCCGTGACATAACACTTTATTCATATCAGCAGGAAAACAAGCTGACTTTAAAACCTGACCTATTATTAGCGAACATAGCTCCAATACAGCACTATCATTTGGTCAATATTACGCTACCGCTTCTCGAAACAACAACAGAAGATGCACAGATCAACAACACACTAACAAGTCTCGGCAATCAGATAGCCGCTATGAAGAAAGCAGCTTTAGAAGAAGGAACATTAACTACGCATGATATACATCACTATGCCATATCATACGTATTGCTAGCAGCAGTCGTCGCCGTCGTAGCGTTCCTGGTGTTCCTGTGGTGGCGAGGCAAGCAAGCCTCACCCGCGCCCGCGCGTGACCCGCAGGCTCCAAGCGAACCTGCCGCGCCGCGGGCGGCGCCTACCAGCAGTGTGAGTGTTAGTGCTAGTGCGCGTAAATCACCCGTGCCCGAGCAAGGGCCCAGTGTTTGTGGGACCAAACGGTGGTCCAGTTTACGGTACAAAAGAGACAAATCAACGTCACCTATCAGTAAAAGACAATCGGTCTTTACGGTAGATCTAGATAGAGATTAGCTATCACTTAGGATAAGAACATTCAGCATTGTATTAACCTTCATTTAGCATAAACAAATACTGGTTCACCTATGTGTTACTAACCCTCTTAATTGTGTAATCATCTCATCTCATCTTTCCCATTTCCTCCACTCGGGAGCATGTTCGATACTCATCGAACACATCATCATCAGCAGTTTTGACTCAAGTAGGTCGCGCGGCCGCACCAGCGGAAAGCGTGAGCTACGCGAGCCAGTGCGCGATCGACCGGCATACTTGTAGCACTCATTACCATCATTAGCATTAATTAGCGTGAAGTTTCGGAATAAACGTACTCTGAATCTTAGCTCAGACTTATCATTTAGCACCCGAAATAGCTAGCAGCACGAACCTTACCGTTCAGTATGTTTTCTTCCTGTGGCAAACTTTGGCTGTATGGGAATGTGAACATCACATTTTTTTTTAAACTAAGGTTGCACAAAGATCTATAATGTTGGAGTAATTCTCCTTTGTTCACATTACCCCTATTACCAATAAATATTAATACTGTAGTGTCCTGGTTAAAATTGCATTTTATAACTCTTTTCATTATGTCAAATAAAAAACAACCAGGCATACAGTAGTTCATTATTGAGTACCCTGAATATCTATTTGTTAACAAGTGGCCTCGATCCTTTCCAATTTCATCACAAAATAATACTATTTCTGTATTTACATTATTTTTAGGCAAACCGTTAGTAATTTCTAATGGCAAACTTGCAATAGACTGCGGTATGGTGGCATCACATATTGTCAATGAATGGTCCGGTGTGGGTTTAACAGATGGTGGTTGACAATGATCACATTTGTTAGTTTGTGAGCTTACCAGCTCATTCATTGCCAATACATATTCCCTCATTTGGTTTTCAGAGGCTGTATATTTGATGGTCATAGAAGTAAGTTTCTTCTGTAGATGGTCAAGTTTATACCGCAAGTCTACTGTGTCAGTTTGGTATTTCCTAGTACTTTTTTCTAAGTTAAATGAATACATATCTAATTGTTTAAGTAGATGCAACCTTTCTCTATTAAATTTTTCATTTTTGATGAAGAACCTTTGTTTTTTGAAAATATTTAACTATATATTTTTTAATTTTAATGTATTTTTGATTTTATTTTTACTAGTAACCACCCTCAATGATTTAATTGATTTTGAATCATCATGACCTGTTAAATCTATTGTGTAAGAGCAGTTTATTGCAGTAACCATTGATGGGGCAACAGGCACCAATTCATTCTATAGACTTTGATTCAACGAGGCAGTGATGTTATGGTTTGTAGTTTCAAGATGTTCAATTTGACTTTGAGCCTCATGTAGCTGCTTTTGTAGTAAATATTTGTGACTAAAAGCTTGTTCATACTCATTGCTACACTGGCTGAACCCGTCCACAACAACTTGGAGCCTGTGCCGGGCTGCTATGGCATCAGTGTGTTGAATATATAAATGAGCAATTTCTGTTTTCAGTTTGCTGTTCCTGTCAAGGACACTAAGGAACTCTATTTCGTTTTCATCTTATTCCCTTATCAGTTGGTCACAAAACTCCTGAGACGCTTTTAATTCGCTCAAAGCCTGACTGAGTTTGGTCTCTTCTAGGCGAGCCCGCGCGCTGCGAGTCATAATCATGATTAAAGAGAAGAAAGGAGAGGTTGGAAAAGAGTAGTGGAATGAGTAACAGATGATTATTAGAACGGAAAAATGAAATTTAGATCGTTAAGAAAGAAGTTCTGTCACCAAACTAATTAAGGTTATGTTAACGTGTCATTGGCATCAACTTGTAACCGTAATAAAAGTGATCCAATTAATTGTAGGCAAAATATTAAAACGAAAACAATCCATTATCAAGTAAAATATATAGTATTGCACCTGATACCGAGGCGAAAAAGTAACATTATACGTAGTATCTGTAAGTAGTATGTGGTAACATTCGTTTGAGCCGGTAACTGTCAACGAAACACAATTAAGTTTTAACACTTATTTTGCACTTAGTGTCTGAATTCAACACAAACTGGAAATAGGCCTTATTATGAAGAAAATTTAATATTTAAAATTAAAATTATTAGGACAAATCAACTCAGCTGTTAGCTATAGTGTTGCCACAGGAGGAAAAACAAGTAGAAGGCACAGAGTACATTTTATATAGGTAGAAGGAGTCAACTATTGTTGAAAGAGATTACATACGAAACATTTGTAACTTGGCTAAGGGGGCAGAGGCGGCTTAAAACGCTCTGTGTAGTGCCAAGAGCGACTGCCACAGTACGTTGCTTGGTACCAGCTTGCAACATTGTGACGGCTCTCATTACTCTTCTCGTGTTAAATTATGTCATCGCTCCATATCGATTATTTTTTTCAGTTCCAATGCAGAAATTGTAATGTTTTTGTAAAAACGCTATCACACACTTTTGTAGGAATCCTGATTGACAGTTGATTTTCTATTTTAATCAAAATTTAAAGAAAATTCTATATTCAAATAGAAATATATATTCACTAAAAATAATCAATAACGATCCAAAAAAGTTAAAATAATAATCCTCAATTGCGGTGATACTCTAAAACGTACTTGATCCCTAGACACTTTTGATGTGTGTATTTTTTGTATTAATATGAAGGCACTCCTTCTTTAGAACACTTGTTGACAAGTTTTGATACTTGGCCACCTTCTGAAATAATAGTTTTTGTTTTTCGTCCCTTACCAATTTGTTATATTTTTCCATCAAAGCAATTCCTCTTTCTGCAGTACTATTAACCAACATAAGAGCATCAACGTAGCTTCTTAGAAAATCACTGTTGCATTTATTCAATTATATCATGAATACCAAATATCTAAAAAAACGCCTTTGTTTTCGAAGTAAAAAAATGATGTTCAATCTTTTTCTTGGAAAATTAGTTAGATTTTACCCTTTAATCATGTTAATTCCTTCCTTTTCTGGTTTGGTTATTAATTTTCAATCATATTTTCGGTAACATCATGAGGAATACGTTTATTTCAGGCAGATAGCAAAGGTGTTTCTTACCAACTGTAAATATTTTAATGCATGTATTGATTAAAATCATTTTGCTGGATGGAAAGCACATGGGATTCGGAAACTGAAGTTGTTGTCAAGCTAACATCCTAGATAATGAAGTGGGAGTTGTAACGACTCCTTATAGTTATATTGGTATGCCTAAAAAATCCCCACTAGCATTTGTTCTAGTAGCCAAATACATTTTTTGGTTCCCATTTTAAATTAAAATTAGTTACTAGCAAAAAATTATCAAAATTTAAATGAGCAATTGAAAGAAACTTATATAAGTACACGATACCTACATTTTTCTACTTGAGATAAAAAGTGACCAATATGTGCAACCTGTAATAATTATCTATGCTTCGTGAAAGGAGATGTTCCAGAAATATATGGAGCCTGAGCCAGCTCTATGTACACTATATGTAAAAATCGCTGTATAATATATTAACTGTTATTTATTGTTAATTTTCTTTAGTTTCACTTCCTTTCAGTGTACACTCACATTAAATTTGTCAAGTAGAGGAACACAACAGAAAATTAAACATGGTAGATCAAGTCAGCAGTATGTGAAAAATTTAATAATGACAATGACATTTGGATGTCGTGTCATCGTAACATCTGCGTTAAACAAAAGCAACACGAATTCAATTGCAACAGAGAAGCAATTAATCAATGTCCGTAGTAGTAAACTTGGTTGCAAAAACTTTTTAACAAAAAATCAAACCGACTTCCAGAACAAAAAACTACAAAGCAAAAAATAAATTTCTTTTCCGAAGTCGGTGTCTTTTGTACATTGTTTCCCGTTTTTCGACACCGACTTCGGAAAATAAATTTATTTTTTGCTTTGTAGTTTTTTGTTCTGGAAGTCGGTTTGATTTTTTGTTAAAAAGTTTTTATTTTTCTCTTTTTAGTTTTGGTAGGTACCTCCAATTAACATGATTATCATTTATAGCCAAAGTACATCTCATGGCGATTCCAATAAGCCCAAACACGACTAGGATACATTGTTTTATATAAGAGTTCCAGTGCCTACCTTCCGGCTTCATCATCAGATCAGTTCGATGGTGCCATTTTCATCAGTACCATTTATTTATAAGTATTTGCTTCATTATAGTCGGTTAACTATTCGAGATATCTTATGCCCGTGACATATTTAGCATTTAGGAGTTCCAGTGGCCATCTGTGGTCTTCTTCATCAGTTTCACTTCACCAAATGCTACTTGATGAAAATACCAAAATCGCTATATGTTTGCCTATAACATTTGAGGAGTTCCCTCGATTTCTCTAAGATTCCATCATCAGATCCTGACCTGATGATTATGGGACCAACTAGGAAGTATACCCTTTCAAACAAAAGAAGAATTTTTGAAATCAAACCGACTTCCAGAACAAAAAACTACAAAGCAAAAAATAAATTTCTTTTCCGAAGTCGGTGTCTTTTGTACATTGTTTCCCGTTTTTCGACACCGACTTCGGAAAATAAATTTATTTTTTGCTTTGTAGTTTTTTGTTCTGGAAGTCGGTTTGATTTTTTGTTAAAAAGTTTTTATTTTTCTCTTTTTAGTTTTGGTAGGTACCTCCAATTAACATGATTATCATTTATAGCCAAAGTACATCTCATGGCGATTCCAATAAGCCCAAACACGACTAGGATACATTGTTTTATATAAGAGTTCCAGTGCCTACCTTCCGGCTTCATCATCAGATCAGTTCGATGGTGCCATTTTCATCAGTACCATTTATTTATAAGTATTTGCTTCATTATAGTCGGTTAACTATTCGAGATATCTTATGCCCGTGACATATTTAGCATTTAGGAGTTCCAGTGGCCATCTGTGGTCTTCTTCATCAGTTTCACTTCACCAAATGCTACTTGATGAAAATACCAAAATCGCTATATGTTTGCCTATAACATTTGAGGAGTTCCCTCGATTTCTCTAAGATTCCATCATCAGATCCTGACCTGATGATTATGGGACCAACTAGGAAGTATACCCTTTCAAACAAAAGAAGAATTTTTGAAATCGGTCCAGGCGTCTTTGAGTAATCGGGGAACATACATAAAAAAAAAAAAAAAAAGATTCCGACGAATTGAGAACCTCCTCCTTTTTTTGAAGTCGGTTAAAAACTAAAACAATTATAAAAACTTCGAAATATATCCAATTACAAAAAGTCTCAAAGATGTCACTTCTTAAAACTGTCAAAGTCGTCAAACGTCATGTCAAAAATAACTGTCATGGCTGCCCTAAAAATAGGGTTAACTTATTTTTTTAAAAACTTTTCAAATGATCATTTTTTTACGCCTGTACCCTTCTTCAAATTAATTTGTTAGTATTTATATGGAATTTCCCTATTTTTTTCATATTAGCATATGTAGTGTACATAGTTGTGACCCAAAATCAACCCGGGAAACAACCTTGTGTAAAACATTTCCAATAACTCAGCAGTGCATATTGCGAGGGCACAAATATGACTAGTAATTGCTTCTTTAGTAACCGCCAGCATTCCATGCTCTGTACGATCGGCGATTCCAATTCATCTTATAAATAATAGATAAAATTGGAATGGCACCTAATTATTTAATTATAATGAAATTATTAGATGTCCCTTACATTAGATTACAAACAAAAATTACAAAACTATTAGGTTCACCCAAGCAAGTGGAGTTGCGTGCAAAATGGGTCGAAATCATTCGACAGACTCGATGCAAAAGTGCGACAATGAAGACAACAAAGGTCTCTTACAAATCAATTTTTCTAGTTTTTTTTTCTCATACTTTTTTGCCTGTCTACGGGAGCCTTTAAACGCAACTCAACTGATGAGATTGGTTGTAAGTCGATAATTCATTAAACAATCACGGCACATTAATTTTGCGAGTATATTCGTTCCAGACAACTAGTCATTTGAGTTTCAAAGTATTTTTTTAAAGACTAACAAAAAAGAAAAGTTTAAAATTAAACCAATTTTATTTTTATAAGCTTTATTATCCATTGGCAGAATAGAACTTAATTGGCAAAATGCGCAGAGGTCAAAGTTTGACTCTCGACTTTTGACTTTGATATCCAATGGGAGGACACGATCTAATGTTAAGTCGGTGCAGCTTTAATTAAGTATTTTGACAGCTGTACAAAAAAATGAAATGCCAGTACAATGAATTTAAGCGTGCACTGGCATGAAAGGTCGTGACATCGATGTCCATTTGTAGCATTGTTGAGGTTAACCCAGTCTCTGGATTTGATACAGTAAGTACCTATATACTTGTATTTAAGTTGGGTTAATTGTAGGTGTTAAATTAAGATGAAAAATATTACGACATAAAATGCCGCCTTTTCAGGATGAATTGTGTTTTGTGATTGACACGTCCGCTCCATCAATAGTGAATCGAAGAGAAGACCCATATGAGCTGGGCACAAATCTTGGGCTTACTAAGATATTTCAAATGAAAAAAACCCAGGGACACTTTACCTGACTTGTGAATTGAACCCAGTACCTCATGCTCGCGGGAATCCCCTTCAAGGCATAAAATTTTAATATACCTTATTATAGGTATATTAAAATTTTATTGTTTAACATAACTTTTGATAGCATAATAATTTGGCATAGCGTAATAGTTAGCATAACTGTCATTTGGTCTAATTTGTTTAATAATAATTTGAAAAAAAATGGCAGCATAAATTTTTAAGGCATAATATTATTTGAATCCGAAATATAAAAAGTAGGTGTAATGTATTGCAGTAAATTATAATAAATGGTAATGATTTATTTTGATTTGGGCATTACTCTATTGGATTAGGTTAAGATGTAGCAGGGTAAACATCAGTATGCGTTTATAAAATTATGCTTCATTGTTATTATGCCAACAGTATTTATGGCAATAACCATTATGGCAAATATTTATTTTTAATAATATTATGCGTAATGATAATTATGCTGAATTTCGTTATGCCAATGTTAATTATGACTAAACTAGCGACCCGCCCTGTCTTTGCCTGGACAAATTATACGTTAAAACCTTCCTCGTTTCTCACTCTTTATATTGGTGAAAACCGCATGAAAATCCGTTCAGTATTTTATGTGTTTATTACAAACATGGCGAGGGACTTAATTTTTAATATGTAGTATTAGTAATATTTTATGCTCTATATATTTTAAACCCATGCTCAGCAGTAGTCCGTATCACTCACTATACCAACGAGGTAGTAACATAACATGTCAATTAAATATACCTTAATTACAAGTACCAACAGACTAAGATATATATTTTGAGTGACTGAGCAAAGAAGTAATTAAGTGTACGTAGCTACCTAGTCTCAATATTATCACTTGAAATTACTCTATTGCTTCTTTACCTACCTATATGAGAACATTTTTTTAGCCTGATGTTCCATTTTATATACATAAAATTGGGATGTATTGCCATTTTGAAATATATATATTTATTGTATTATTAAAAACTGACGCATTTTCCTAAAATGGGTAAGCAGAAACTACAGAACGGCACCAACGAGATCCTTAAATACTCCTTTTGCTTCTTTAACATTCATACATCTAGCCATACACACACCAGTTATGAGTACTGCTCCCAGTTTTTTATAAGAATAGTACAGAATAGTTTCTATTCAATTGCTGTGAAACTGTTTTTTTAGGGTTCCGTGCCCAAAGTGTCAACACGGAACCCTAATGCTGTCACTCACGTGTATCCGTATGTGTGTCCGTTGTCTGTCACAAAATTTTGTGACGAACATTTTTTTACTTCTCATTGACCTATATATAAACTTAAAATTTGGTGATAATGTTTACTATTACGTACATTTTATTATCAAATACCAATATCTTCTAGATTTGGTACGGTAACCTAAATGTGTGAAGTCCAACACGCACTTGGGGGTTTTTATTCCTCAGATAAAAGTTATTTTATTGTTGAAAAATCGATCATCATCATCGCCATCATATCAGCCGAAAGACGTCTACTGCTGGACATAGGCCTCCCCCAAGTGTCCCCACATTGATCAGTCCCGTGCGTCTCGCATCTAGCGGATACCCGCAACTTATACCAGGTCATCGGTCCACCTGGTGGGCACCTTCCAACGCAACGTCTTCCGGTTTGCGGTCGCCACTCCAGAAACTTTCCGCCTCATCGGCCATCCGTTCTGCGAACAATGTGCCCTGCCCACTGTCAGTTAAGTTTGGTAATTCTTCTGGCTGTGTCGGTAAACCTGGTTCTCTTGCGGATCTCTACATTTCTGATTCGATCACGCAAGGAAACACCGAGCATACCCCGGTAAATCAAAATAAAAATTGGTTAATCAATTGACTACTGGTATATCGAAGTGTTTAAGTGTTCGTACAAAAACGCCACCATGGCTGTTCGACTTTAGAATCAGACCTCGGAACCTGTCCTTCTGCAGTGAGGTGTGAGACAGGGAGATCTCATATCTACGAAACTGTTTACCGCTGCATTGGAGGATGTCTTCAATCGAGATTTTGGCCGATGAGGAATCCCATCTGTTTCTATATTTTCGTTTCAAGAAAGATCACAATTTTGGCATTGTATTTATTGAACACAAAGACTACCCGATTTGTGCTTTTGTTATTTGCCGAAAAAAATACGAGTAAGAAAATAAGACAGTAGAAGAACAACATAATATATTGATTTACTACTGTAATGTACGGCTAGTCCTATTATCATTTTTATTGTTTGAATCATTCTTACTTTTGCTTTATTGAATCGAATGATACTGCATTTTCAGTAGTTGTAAAGCGAAGTCATGACGTAATGGGTTTGATTCTCGGCTACGGCAAAGTGACATTGGGTTTTTCCATCTGAAATTTCTCAGTAGCCATCCCAAAGTTTGGTTTTGTGCCGGGTGGATAGCAATGACAAAATTCGAGGAAAAACAACGTAGCGAAAAATAACAAATCATTAAAAGAGAATAACATGCCTTTAACATAAGTGGAAAGAATTGGTTTTGTGCCCTAAGGTTGGCGATAGGATAAACACTGACTTGGTGTTTTACAGGATTGTATTTACACAAAGATAAACAGTCGACAGTTAAAAACACTTTAGATATTGGTATTTTATAACAAAACTAGCTTTCCGCCCGCAGCTTCGCCTGCGTGGACTATTTCAAGTTTATATATAGGTCAATGAGAAGTAAAAAATCTTCGGAACAAAATTTTGTGACAGACAACGGACAGACAGACGGACACACGTGAGGGACAGCATTAGGGTTCCGTGTTGACACTTTGGGCACGGAACAATAACAGTTTCACAGCTATTGATTAGAAACTGTTCTCCTAAAAAACTAGGACCAGTACTCATAACTGGTGTGTGTATGGCTAGATGTATGAATTTTAAAGAAACAAAAGAGTTATTTAAGTATTTAGTTGGTGGCGTTCTGTAGTTTCTGCTTACCCCTTTTGGGGAAATGCGTCAGTTTATAATAACAAAAAAAAAAAAAAAAAAAAAAAAGGCAACATCCCAATTTTATGTATATAATATGGAACATCAGGCTCGACCTAAACAAATGTACTCATTTTCATATTTTGTTTACGAGCTGCCGCCAGTAGCATTGTTGCCTGCATTGTATTCTCCCAATATCTTTATAAATTGTAGCCTATGTATTATTGTAATGTATAAGCTAAACTGTAAAGTTTCATAAAAATCCGTTTAGTAGTTTTTGCGTGAAAGAATAACAAACATCTATTCATCCATCCATCCTCACAAAATTTCACATTTATAAGAGTAAGTAGGATTAGCTGTCACCTCAGAAGTTACCACCTTTTATACGTCATTTCATGTCATCAGACACTATCAAATGCTCAAAAACCAAAAACCCAGTTTGTTCCTATCTGGTTCACCTTTAGCCGTTGTTTGACATTTTCGGCTCTAACTAAATCACAGTCACTAAAAAGTCAGCCTTTTTAAAGAGTGAACGAAAAATTTAACGAATACAATTCTACTTTGTAGTTCAAAGCCCAGTCGCCGATAAAGGGCTTTCTGGAAAGTCAATCTAAAAATTGAACGCTCTCTTGGATTCAAAATTTCAAACACAGAGCTATTTATGCGGAATGATTGGAGATAGATAAATACGATATTGCGTCCAGCCTATTATGCACGCCTATGATATTTCATAATTATTAGTAACAGACAATAAAATGCAACACATCATCGATGCTTACAGTAGTGAAGCGAAGTGATTTTTCGCTCCCTTATTCCGATTATTTAAAATTCACAGTTAGATCGTAAACGTAGCAGTAAATATCGCATTGAAAATTAAATATTGTTACATATTAATAATGTTATTATAAACAAGACTTGCAATTAAGGTTTACCCTTTCAGTGGAGGATACATTTTGAATAAAGTAATATGTGATTTATAAATATAAAAAAGCAGCAAATAAAATACATGCGATTTTATTATGATGAAGTGTTGGATTCTTCTCCATATGAACTGCAATATTCAATTGAATAAAATCATATGATAATTAGTTTAAATCGATTAAAATATATTCATTAATAAAGTACATTGTTATGAGAAATCGAATCAATACCGCATTAGTTCATCACTAAATCATTAATGTTTGAGCCATCAAAAGTAAAATAACAGGCTGGACGGAATGTAGCTGATGGTTTAGTAAATGATGAAAAAATTTAAACTTCTTAAAAACAAGAAAAACTTAATTGTTAGTAAAGTTTATATTTAACGTATAAATACATAGGTACATAATCAGGCTATAATGTTCCCGCTTGGAACTGGGACTCTGTGCTCTATGAGAGGGCATGGCCTTTAATCTCCCACGCAGAACCATTAAAGGTTGGTAGATGCCACATATCACACGATATTTTATATCATCAGAAACTTTATCAAATACTCGAAAACCCGGTTTGTTCCTTACTGGTTCACATTTAGCCGTTGTTTGATATTTTAGACTATAACTAAATCATAGTCACTAAAAAGTCAGTCTTTGTAATTCACTCGTCGAATTTAAGTTCCGGGACATGCCGGTTTACCCCAGTCTCCAGGGGGAGTAGAACCGGCGAGAGATGTCGTGCGGTGTCCCATAGAGATCGATCGTGGGGCCGTATCTGTGGAACATCAGGACGACTGGATGCTGCACGTCGACCTCCATAGCCTAGCGTTGTCAGCGAGGTTTGCTGTGCTGACGACAGCTAATCCTGGTGCAGAGGAGATCGCACCAGGCGGTCGCGTAAATAGAGCTACGTGGGGTTACGACAGTCGTCGAGAGGACCCGGTAATTGGGATTCGTGGTGGCCCTGTACAAGTCCAAGGCCTTGTATTTTCATGGTCCTCGACACGCACCATCGTCGGGTTCCTAAATACCGGTTGGAGGGGTTTATATCGGTGACGGGTCGACAATGAAGTACCTTGGACTCGTCCTTGACAGCCGGTGGAATTTCATGGAGCATTTCCAGCGTTTGGCTCCCAGACTCAAAGGGGCCGGGGTTCCCCTTAAGCGGCTCCTGCCTAATCTAGGCAGGGGCCACTTGAGTCAGAGTCTACCTTTTGCTGGGGGGTGGGGTTTTCTAATGATAACCATAAAATATATTGGCATAACGAATTTCAGCACAATGATCATTACGCATAATTTTATTGGGCATAGTTGTTTGGCCATAATGTATATTGCCATAAATACTGTTGGCATAATAATAATGAAACATTATTCTATATATAGACCCTTGGTCACCCTGTGATATAAAGGTTGAATGTGTAAGGTGAAGCGCGGGATCACAGGGTGACCAAGGGTCCCATGCACAAGGGTCTGGCGCCCATGTGCTGGTTTCGTCTCTAGGGTGGTCACGGAGTGTAATGTGTTCTGGTGCGCCGGTGATGAGGGTAATCCCCTGAGGAAGGTCCGGTGATGGACAGTCGCGGTGGCTCCGTTGATGACTGCTTACGCGTGCCCGTGTTCCCGCACTAAGCGTCACAGGAGGACACCATAGAGTTTTAGTGGATTGGAGTCTCATATAACTGGACTATCTCCCCGTGGTAGTAGCAGTTTGCATGAAAATTTCGCCACGCAAAAAAAAGTAAAGGCTAGGACTCAATTGGATTAGTTAAGGTGCGGCGTGGGTAGCCACATGCTGGTCCTGCTCCATAGGGCAATCTTTAGTGAAGACAATATCAATCTGGTTAATTTGTATTATATTCATAATTATAGGAAAAAAAAATTACCGCAGTGTCTCAAGACAAAAGTCTATGACCAGTGTGTGTTGCCAGTGATCACCTATGGAACCGAGACGTGGTCGCTCACAATGGGCCTTATCAGAAAGCTCAAAGTCACCCAAAGGGCAATGGAGAGGGCTATGCTCGGAATTTCCTTGCGTGATCACGTCAGAAATGATGATATCCACAGGAGAACTAAAGTTACCGACATAGCCCGAAGAATTGCCAAACTTAAGTGGCAGTGGGCAGGGCACATTGCTCGCAGAACGGATGGCCGATGGGGCCGAAAAGTTCTGGAATGGCGACCGCGAACCGGAAGACGATACGCTGGAAGGCCTCCCACTAGGTGGACTGATGACCTGGTTAAGGTTGCGGGAAGGCGCTGGATGCGAGACGCACGGGATCGGTCAATGTGGCGACGCCTGAGGGAGGCCTGAAATGATGATGATAGGAAAAAAATGGTTTTATTTTTTTCTTCTCCATTTGTTTAAAAAAATTGACTCGCACACTGTTCCACTGTTGTTATTATAAATATTGTAAAAACTTATTTTTTTAAAGAGTAAGTATGGAGTTTCTTGTGCATTCTTCTCCATAACAAGCTACTTTGCCGAATGAACGGTAGAATAATTTTTTTTAACTTGTAAATGAATTTTTAACGTTCAAAAGTGCCGCTTAATGGCCCAGTTGAAATATATACATTTAACTTTGACTTTGACTACATATTTGCTTTTTTCTAAAGAACATTATGTGTAAATATCATTAAGCGTTTATATACAACTAGCACTCCGCCCGCGACTTCGTTCGCATGATTTTGTATTTTGTTCAACTAAATTATGTGCAGTTAGTGAAGGCGATCAAAAATAAGCTATTGTTAAATCAATAATAAATGGGATATCGTAGATATCTATGGTTTAAGTTAGGATTTAGAGAAGATATAACCTCCTTCTTTTTAGAAAGTCTGTTAAAAATCTTATTCCTTGGGCAATAATAAATTGCCATCATTAGTTTTTCAGAATTACACCCATAAGATGTTTTAGGTGTGTCAACGGTTTTTTGAAGAATCTTACGGCACTAAGATGACCTATTCCTCAATTTGGAACTACCAAACTGGACCGTTTGTCCAGTGTTTGTTGACGGAGATATCGGTGAACATACACAAAAAATAATTAAGTACCTACTAAAGGCAAATTGCCTATTAGGTCCACCTAAAAAGTGAAAAACAAAACATCTAGTTTTCAAAAAAATACTACCGACATCCAAGTAAAAACAAAGTGAAAAATATCTTTGTTTTTCGAAGTCGGTGTCCATAACGAAAAAAATTGGTACCTACCAAAGACACCAACTTCGAAAAAGAAATTTATTTTTCACTTTGTAGTGTTTTTAGTTGGAGGTCAGTAATATCTTTTTGTAAAAAAGTTTTATACAATCAAATGTCACTTTAAAGGTTGAATTTCCAAAACTCCCTCCTTAATGCTCATACATCATTAAAAGAAGCTATGTTTAATAAAATACTTCAAAAATCTTGATCACCTCCTAAATAGTATTTTGGGGATAGTTCCGAAAAA
Organism: Orthosia cruda; assembly: GCA_964057195.1. Lineage (NCBI taxonomy): Eukaryota > Metazoa > Arthropoda > Insecta > Lepidoptera > Noctuidae > Orthosia > Orthosia cruda. The sequence continues at coordinate 39,721,084 of OZ059830.1, forward strand.
CGAATAACTAATAGCAACCCACATTATATATTAAGGTTAGTATTTGTGCAAAATTTAAATTTTATTAAACCAAGATCTGCAACACCCCCCTAATCATCTTTTAGGGGTAGTTTCGAAAAACTAATAATGATATACTTTATTATTTATTTAGGTTAGTATTTGTCCCAAGTTTCAAGTTTATTAATCCAAGAAATGAGATTTTCCATACAAACTTTAACACCCCATAAATCGTATTTTAGGAGAAGTTTTGAAAAACTTGTAATGACAACCTTTACTTTAAAATCAATAAAAAAATATAAAATATTTGCTGTTAGTATTGATGCCAAGTTTCAAATATATAAGCTCAACAAATTGCCACCTTTAACCTCTATTAGGGGTAGAATTTCCGGAATGAAATAAACTCATTACTTTTTTTATAAATGAAGAGCGTAAACCTACTATTTTAGATACTTTACCTTCCAAACCGAAGAAATTGCATATAAAGTCTCAACCCCTACTTTTTCCCCTTAGGGGTAGAATTTCGAAAACCTAATAATTACATGAATTATTTTTATCAACTCCAACTCTAACTTACAAACTATAGAAATTACATACAAACTTTCAACCCCCTTTTTAGCCCCGTTAGGGGTGGCATTTCCGGCAATAATTAAACTTATTGTTTTTTTATTAATCAGGAGCGAAAGCCTACAGTTTTAGATGTTTTACCCTCCAAACCGAAGAAATTTCATATAACGTTACAACCCCTATTTTATCCCCATAGGGGTAGAATTTCTAAAACCTAATAATTACATGAATTCTTTTTAACAACTCCAACTCTAACTTACAAACTATAGAAATTACATACAAACTTTCAACCCCCTTTTTAGCCCCTTAGAGGACGAATTTCTAAAAACAAATAAATATATTTTTTTTTTTTAAGAACCAAAAGCGTAAATCTTAAATTACACGTGTCCAACTTACAAACTGAAGAAATTACAAACAAACTTTCAACCCTCTTTTTACACCCTTAGGGGTCGAATTTCCATAAACCAACAAATATATTAATTCTTTTTACGAATCAAAAGCGTAAATCTAAATCTTCACGTGTCCAACTTACAAACTGTAAACATTTCATACAAACTTTCTACCCCCTTTTTACCCCCTTACGGGTCGAATTTCCAAAAACCAATATATGAATTAATTCTCTTTATCAACCAAAAGCGTAAATCAAAAATTTCAAGTGTTCTTCTTACAAACTGTAGAAATGACATACAAACTTTTAACCCCCTTTTTACCCCCTTAGTGTTGGAATTTAGAAAAACCAATAAAAAAATTAATTATTTTTATCAACCAAGAGCGTAATGTAAAATTTCATGTGTCCAATTTGCAAACTGTAAAAACTTCATACAAATTTTCAACCCTCTTTTTACCCCCTTAGGGGTCGAATATCCGAAAACTAATAAATACATTATTTTTTTTATCAACCAAGAGCGTAAATCAAAAATTTCACGTGCCCAACTTACAAACTGTGGAAATTACATACAAACTTTCACCCCCCTTTTTACCCCCTTTGGGGTAGAATTTCCAAAAATCTTTTCTTAATGCTCACTTACGCGATATGAGGAACCTTTCTGCCAAATTTCATTCTTCTAGGCCTAGCGGTTTAAGCTGTGTGTTGATCGATCAGTCAGTCAGTCAGTTTCTTCTTTTATTCTATATATATATAGATAATGTTTCATTATTATTATGCCAACAGTATTTATGGCAATATACATTATGGCAAAACAACTATGCCCAATAAAATTATGCGTAATGATCATTGTGCTAAAATTCGTTAAGCCATTATATTTTATGGTTATCATTAGAAAACCCCGCCCCCCGGCAAAAGGTAGACTCTGACTGAAGTGGATCCTGCCTAGATTAGGCAGGAGCCGCTTGAGGGCAGCCCCGGCCCGCTCGAGTCGGGGAGCCAAACGCTGGAAATGCTCCATGAAATTCCACCGGCTGTCAAGGACGAGTCCAAGGTCGACCCGTCGCCGATATAAACCCCTCCAACTGGTATTTAGGAACCCGACGATGGCGTGTTTCGAGGACCATGAAAACACATGTCCTTGGACTTGTGCAGGGCCACCACGAATCCGAATTACCGGGTCCTCTCGACGACTGTCGCAACCCCACGTAGCTCTATTTCAGCGACCGCCTGGTGCGATCTCCTCTGCACCAGGATTAGCCGTCGTCAGCACAGCAAACCTCGCTGACGACGCTAGGCTAGGGAGGTCGACGTGCAGCATCCAGTCGTTCTGATGTTCCACAGATACGGCCCCACGATCGATCTCTATGGGACACCGCACGACATCTCTCGCCGGTTCCACTCCCCCTGGAGACTGGGGTAAACCGGCATGTCCTGGAACTTAAATTCGACGAGTGAATTTCAAAGACTGACTTTTTAATGACTATGATTTAGTTATAGTCTAAAATATCAAACAACGGCTAAATGTGAATCAGTTAGGAACAAACCGGGTTTTCGAGTAATTGATAAAGTTTCTGATGATATGAAATATCGTGTGATATTTGGCATCTACCAACCTTAAATTGTTCTGCGTGGAGAGATTATAGGCCATGCCCTCTCATAGAGTCCGAGCTCCAAGCGGGAACATTATAGACTGATTATGTACCTATGTATTTATACGTTAAATATAAACTTTACTAACAATTAAGTTTTTCTTGTTTTTAAGAAGTTTAAATTTTTTCATCATTTACTAAACCATCAGCTACATTCCGTCCAGCCTGTTATTTTACTTTTGATGGCTCAAAAATTAATGATTTAGTGATGAACTAATTCGGTATCGATTCGATTTCTCATAACAATGTACTTTATTAATGAATATGTTTTAATCGATTTAACCTAATTATCATATGATTTTATTCAAGTGAATATTGCAGTTCATATGAAGAAGAATCCCTTGCTTCATCATAATAAAATCGCATGTATTTTATTTGCTGCTTTTCTATATTTATAAATCACATAGAATAGAATAGAATATACTATAATGTACTCCATAAAAGTTATACATCTATTTTATAAGAAAAACTAAATTATACGGGTACAAAGGTGGTCTTATCGCTGACAGCGATATCTACCAGACAACCTTTGGGTGGACTGAAAGAACTTATAATGAGAAAGGGGGTAGTCTGTGGTATACTGTACATTAAAACATAAATATACACAAAACTATATTGTTACAATAAATACTATCCATAAACTTAAATATACAAATACTTACATACATATATACTTAAATGTATACATACACAATATTACATGTTAACAAATTCAGAGTAAGGAGGGACAAAAAATATATTTTGAATACTGATGAAAGAAATTAGATCCAGATATAAAAGCGTTAGGGAGAAAGAAAATGGTTTTTAACTAGGTTCTTAAAAGAAGCCAGTGACTGGGCTTGTCTAATAGGCAACGGCAACTCATTCCACAATCGCACAGCCTGGACCGTAAACGATTTGTCGTAAAACTTAGTGGAATGAGCAGGCATCAAAAGTTTCAAATTCTCCGATGATCTCAAGTGTCTAGAATGTGTGTCATGAAGGAACTTAAAGCGTTCTTTGAGATAAGAGGGGGTTGCAGGATCAAACAGAATACTGTAGAGTAAAGATAAAATATGGGTATTCCGGCGAAGGCGGATTGGCAGCCACTTGAGCTTAATTCGAAATTCAGAAACATGGTCATATTTGCGTAATCCAAATATGAATCTAATACAAAAGTTTTGGAGTCGCTCAAGATCAGTCAGATCTAAATAACTGACATCGGCATAATCGAGGATTGGGAGAAGGAAGGACTGGCCGAGTGCAGTCTGCGCAAAAACCCCGCAGATGCAAACACCTTGCGACTAACCTCCTGCAGCTGGGGACCCCACGAAAAGTCTTTGTCAACTAATATACCCAGGTCTTTCACTGAGTCGCTGTATGGAATAGCTAAGCCATCAAAAACAATCCGGGGGAGCTGCGACCAGTTTAATTTCGAACGCAACCTAGGACTGCCGACAACAATGACTTGGGTCTTCATAGGATTTACCTTCAGACCGTGAGTCAAACTCCAATGATAAATACGATCTAAATCTTTATTGACCATATCAACTGCCTCAGACAATTCTTCTACTGGAGCTTGCGAATAAATTTGCAGATCGTCAGCGTAAAGGTGGTATGACGAGAGAAGTTCATTGGAAATAGAATTAATAAAAATAGCGAAGAGAAGAGGAGATAGAACGCCCCCCTGTGGTACGCCTGCAGAGGTATTGCACCATGACGAAGAAGAACCTTCAATGCAAATACGTTATCGGCGGCCACACAGGTAACTACGAAACCAATCAATTGCCGTTGGAGATATGTTAAGAGAGCCAAGTATGCCGAGTAAGACATCAAAATCGACGGTGTTAAAAGCATTGCTGAAGTCTAATAAGGAAAGAACCGTCAGATTTCCATTTTCCATACCAAGTCTAATATTGTCCATAATGCTAACAAGTGCTGTTGTTGTACTATGTCCTGGACGAAACCCGGATTGGAAAAAGTTAAGGAGGTGGTTCTTGCACAGGAATGTACTAAGTTGGTTATGGATAAGGCGTTCAAGGACTTTGGACAGAAACGGTAATATGGAGATAGGACGGAATTCAGAGAAGGAGACAGGATTATGTTTTAAGAAAGAGGAGTAATTTGGGCTTCTTTCCAAGAAGAGGGAAAAACACCGCTGGATAGGGAATGATTAAGGATATGGTAGATGATAGGAAGGATTTTGTCAAGGATAGGGAGTATCATCTTGCGACTGATGCAGTCACTACCAACAGTATTAGACGAGATAGATTCTATGCTCTTCTTAACATCACAATCGGAGAACTGATTAAAGACGAATGGTGAATAATCAGGAGTGGGAAGAGACGAAAGATCATTTAACGTTTTTGCTTTAATATTACCATTGAAGTTAGAGGAAATTGAAAAATGTTGATTAAGTAATTCAAGATCTATATCTTTAGGAATAGAATCTTGGCGCGATTTTCCCACTCCCATTGATCTAAGAAATTGCCAGACTTTAGCTGGGTCACCGTTTTCAACGGACTTATGAATGTGGCGGCGTTGAGCATCCCTACACACCCGGTTGCTGCGATTGCGGATTGCAACATATTTCTCTCGCGTAAGAGAATTTGGTCTGCTTTTAAATTTTGTTCTAGCTGCTGCTTTCCTCTGCAGTAAGTCTTTTACGCCATCTCTAAGCCACGGCGCCGGCAGATGCTTCATTTTTACTGGTCGAACAGGGGCATGGACGTCGTATAGCTGGAGAAGCTTGACACTGAGTATATTGACTTTGAAATCAATCGACTCAGCGCCAATGACATCAGACCAGTCAATGTTGCCAGCATCCTCACGGAGGTTCTCAAGGTTCATACCACCAAAACTACGCTGGAGGAGTATCTTAGGTTTAGCCTTCGGAGGGCGAATTTTATAGGAAAGGAATAAAAGATCATGGTAGGAAAAGGCATCAGCTGTTCATTGGCCATGTTTAGCGACATGTTGAGTAGAAGAAACAAGTATAAGATCAAGAAGTGAAGGAGTACAGTTAGGAAAATGATGAGTGGCACCTAAGGGAAGAAGGGACAAATTGCAAGAATGTGATATAGAATGGAAAGAGGAAGATCTTGAATCCTGTTTGAGAAGACAAGTGTGGAAGTCCCCCATTATAATAGTGTGATTGTAAGAAGGAATTATGTTAACGAGGAGATTTTCAAAAGAGGAGAAATAATCGATACGTAACGAGGGACAATAATAGACACCAAGCAGAATCTTCGAATGATGAATATTGACTTCTAAAAAGAGATGCTCGCCAGCGTTCTGCGGCGGTGGCTGTGATGACATATGAACAACAGAGAAAGGAATGTTAGCACGAAGATATATGGCAACACCGTCACCACCGCTGCCTGTGCGATCGTTTCTAATTAGTTGGTAACCGGGTAAAGAGTAGGAAGTGGATGGAAGGCATGGCTTTAGCCATGATTCAGAAACAAGGATTGCATGAATGTTCTTACAGTCCAGATTAGCCAGCATGTCATGGTAATGAGCCGGAATATATTGGGCATTAATATGGACTACATTAAGATTCCTTGGAACATCGGAGAACTGAGACTCAAGGGTGTCAGCAAGAGACGGGATACTACTAAAGCTGTCACTGTCACTATACGCTGATAAAAAGCTGTCATTATCACTATCTACCATTATTAACACGTAAATATAGTTTAAATATAAAAGCGAAGATATATCAAAATATGTAACAATAAAAAATATAAAATATGAAGGTAGGTTGAAAATCGTCCACCTGCCAGTTGTGTGTTAACAAAATATTAAATTAGAAAGTTTTAAGTGCATCGCTCGGGTATTTATTTACTTACATTGCTTACATAGCAATAACATAAACGAGAACAAATTGAAAAGTAACTTTCGATTTAAAATATTACATCGTAATTCCACGGCAAAAACAAAAATACGTTTTGAAAGTGAATAGAGATAAAAATAAAAATTTTGCATGCAAAATCTATGTAACCATAGACTAAACATGCTCAAAGTGTCACGTAAGACTTATCAATTATCTGGAACGCAACTATTGACTTGACACTTGACTGCTGTCAAGTATTGATGTGATGTATTGATTGTCAACAATAAAGCGAAACTAAATCGAAGAAAGATTTTAAATTATAAAGGTAGAAGTAAGAATAAATCAAATGATTGAAGTACAAAGGTAAACAAACAAAAACAAATAGTTGAATTAAAATACCCGAACGACGCTAGAAATAAAAATGGATCATCACTTTTTGGAAGTAGTAACCGCAGCACGCCTCTTCTTCAATGCAACAGCGGCTGGCTTACTGGCCACCACTGTCTCTTGTTTATCGGAGTCCTGCTTAGGCTCACCGATAGAATTGAGCTCGCTATGGGTGACGACACGATGCTTGATCCCATGAGGCCCCAGAATGTTTATATGGCCTTGTTTAGTCCAGCAGTTGATGACGCCGAACCTTCTACGCGCAGCCACAAAAACTTGATGCCGCGACCTAGTCAAGAATTCTGATAAGGTTATACCAGAACCTTTTAATATTTGGTTTTTGCATACCAGATCTTGTCACGGATGTCCACGTCCTGTAGCTTCACGAGAATGGGCCTTGGCTTGCCAGTGCCGGCCTGATTGCCCATTCTATGGCACCTTCGTATAGCAGACACAGAAAATGCATCCAGCTTCAACTTGTCACGCACAACTTCAGCAACCACCAGAGCCGTCTCTTCCTTGCTCACCTCACCAACACCATGGATAAGAAGCATCTTTCTACGACCCCTCATCTCAAGTGCATCTTGTAGATGCACTTGAGATGAGGGATCACCAGCAACCGCCTCCATCTGTCGTTGAATACAGCTAAGGGCCTGGAGCACGAAGGTTTTGAAAGATGTATAATCAGCCGCTAGTTCAATTGGGTTGCTGGCTGCAGTGTTGGACGTCCTGGCCAGTTCAGCTTCAAATTTTGACATTCTGTCTTGAAATTGGGCCATTAATTCAGCCATTGACCCCTTCAGTGATTCGATTGTTATTATTGTATGTATATAAACTTATAATCAGTGAAATGCCGGAATAACACAAACTAGCAGGTAGCTCTTATTAGGCAGTGTTATACATATAAAATTTTGTATTCAAACTATTAATATTAAATTATAATAATTAAATTTCTAATGAGCAACTTTTTACGTGCTTCTGTCATAACTACCCGCCGCCGAAAAAAGATACACGTATTACTTTATTCAAAATGTATCCTCCATTGGAAGGGTAAACCTTAATTGCAAGTCTTGTTTATAATAACATTATTAATGTGTAACATTATTCAATTTACAATGCGATATTTACTGCTACGTTTACGATCTAACTGTGAATTTTAAATAATCGGAATAACGGAACAAAAAATCACGTCGCTTCTCTACTGTAAGCATCGATAAAGTGTTGCATTTTATTGTCTGTTACTAATAATTATGAAATTTCATAGGCGTGCATAAAAGGCTGGATGCAATATCGTATTTATCTATCTCCAATCATTCCGCATAAATAGCTCTGTTTTTGAAATTTTGAATCCAAGAGAGCGTTCATTATTAGATTGACTTTCCAGAAAGCCCTTTATCGGCGACTGGGCTTTGAACTACAAAATAGAATTGGATTCGTTCAATTTTTCGTTCACTCTTTAAAAAGGCTGACTTTTTAGTGACTGTGATTTAGTTAGAGCCGAAAATGTCAAACAACGGCTAAAGGTGAACCAGTTAGGAACAAACTGGGTTTTTGGTTTTTGTGCATTTGATACAGTGTCTGATGACATGAAATGATGTATAAAAAGGTATTTTCTGAGGTAACAGCTAATCCTACTTACTCTTATAAATGTGAAAGTTTGTGAGGATGGATGGATGGATAGATGTTTGTTATTCTTTCACGCAAAAACTACTAAACGGATTTTTATGAAACTTTACAGTTTAGCTTATACATTACAATAATACATAGGCTACAATTTATAAAGATATTGGGAGAATACAATGCAGGCAACAATACTACTGGCGACAGCTCGTAAACAAAATATGAAAGGATAGTATAGATGGAGGACCCCTCTTCCGCACTTAGACTCCCATACAATATATGGTCCGTTGTGCGTGCAGGCTTCTTCTCTATGAGAGGGAATGGGCCGTATTCCACCACGCAGGCCCAGTGCGGTTTGGTGGATGTCACATGTATTCGAATTTTCGATTCTAAGACATGCTGGTTACCTCACGATGTTTTCCTTCACCGTTTTGAGAGCAAGGTGATTAAATAATCTACACAAAGTTAAGCGCGCGTAATGGGCCAGCCGTATTCGGCGGTATAAGCGGCGGGTTGACCGGTACTCGCAGAATCGCATGTTCCAGAGTGATGAGAGGTGGGTATACAGAACTTGGGAGCGACCTGAGCACGGTGTGACTGACGTGTGCCGCCCGGATGATGTCGCCACGAGTACATTCTGGCGAAGCATCTGGTCGGTGCCCGTCTGTCACACTGAGGGTGGCTGGATGCGTGATGTCGAGCGCGTGTGTGATGCTATACCAGAAATGGAAAAAGTAATCATCAGTCCACCTGATGTAGCCAAAGCAGTTCGTCCGCTACCGAACTGGAAGTCTCCGGGACCGGACGGACTGCATAACTTTTGGCTAAAATGGTATAGCAGCTCACACGCGTCACTGGCATCTCAATTCCAGTCATGTTTAGAGACTGGGTCGCTGCCGCAGTTTTTAACAACAGGCGTTACCCACCTGCTCCATAAGACAGGTAGTCCCGCGGAACCCAAGAATTATAGACCAATTACTTGCCTATCGACGGTTTATAAACTTCTTACATCCATCCTGAGAGCAAAAATTGATAAACACATTGAAGGAAACTCAATAATGTCTACCTCTCAGAATGGATGTAGGAATGGGTCCCGCGGCACTAAGGAGCTACTCCTCATTGACATGGCCATAAGCCAGCAGGTTCTTCGATCCCGCAAGGATCTGTCGACATGCTGGATAGACTACAAGAAGGCCTACGACTCTGTGCCACATACATGGCTCATGAGGGTGCTGGAGTTGTACAAAATAGATGCAACTCTATGCACCTTCCTTGAGTCATGTATGGGGCAATGGAAGACAGTCCTGATGATGAGCCTGTATGGATTAAGCGGGGGATATTTCAGGGCGACAGTTTGAGTCCACTTTGGTTCTGCTTAGCCCTGAATCCTCTAAGTACACTGCTGGAGGATTCAGGACTAGGCTATCGGTTGAGAAGAGGTGGTCAGGTCACATCTCACCTCCTTTACATGGATGATCTAAAACTCTTTACCTCCAACAAATTCCAACTGACGGAGCTACTGAAGGTAACTGAAACCTTCAGTAACTCCATCAGGATGGAATTTGGTGTGGACAAATGTGCAGTCATGCATGTAAAGCAAGGGGAGATTATGGAATCTGAGGGAATTCAACTCTCTGATTCCATACACCTCAGACACCTCTCCTCGACCGAAACTTACAAGTATTTGGGTATGTCGGAAGCGTTGGGCATCAACAGTTCTGACATGAAGCAACTGCTGAAGGAGCGGTTCTTTGGCCGCCTGAAAAAGGTATTAAATAGCCTTTTGTCAGGCGGAAATAAGGTGCGCGCCTTCAACAGTTGGGTCATGCCGGTTTTGATGTACTCTTTCGGCATACTCAAATGGACTCAGACCGAGCTTGACGCCCTCGATAGGAGGGTCCGGACACTGCTGACCGCAAACCGGATGCATCACCCACGATCATCAGTGATGAGACTGTACATCCCGCGGAAGTGTGGGGGTCGAGGCTTTTTAAACGCCAAGACTCTTCACAACCGCGAGGTGTGCAGCCTCAGAAAATATTTTTTTAAAGCTGAAGTGGGTATGCACCGGGATGTGATCGCAGTGGACAAGGGACTCACCCGTTATCCATGGCTAAAGAGAACTGGCGCAAGCCTGTAATACTAACTACTGATGAACGCAAAGAGATATGGCAAGGCAAGGAGCTACACGGGCGCTTCTATCGGGCTCTACATGGGTCCGATGTAGAATTCCCAGCGTCCGTATCCTGGCTACGTTTCGGTGACCTTTTTGGGGAAACTGAAGGTTTTGTCTGTGCAATTATGGACGAAGTTATCCTGACGAATAACTACCGAAGACATATAATGAAGGACGGCACGGTTGACATATGTCGGGCATGCCACCGTCCGGGTGAATCCATCAGACATATTATATCTGGTTGTTCTCGTCTCGCTAACGGCGAGTACTTGCACAGGCATAATCTAGTGGCCAGGATTATTCACCAGCAACTTGCTTTGAAGTACAATCTAGTGGAATCGGAGGTACCGTATTACAAGTATGTGCCCGACCCAGTTCTCGAAAATGACCATGTCACGTTGTACTGGGATCAGTCTATCATCACTGATAGGACTATTGTTACCAATAAGCCAGATATAGTGGTGATAGACCGATTAGCGCACCGCACAATGATAATCGATTTCACCATTCCGCATGACGAGAACCTCGTGAAAGCTGAGAAAGAGAAACAGATCAAGTATCTCGACTTAGCACACGAGGTTGTCGACATGTGGAATGTGGACTCGGCGATCATTGTGCCGATTGTCATTACGGCCAACGGCCTGATGGCCAAGAGTCTCGACGACCATCTGTCGCGGCTGTCATTGCACGGTTGGATCAAGGGCCTGATACAGGAGGCAGTACTCCTCGATACGGCTCGCATTGTGAGGAGGTTCCTGTCTCTGGAGCCCTAACCACCGGTAGCTTGGACCCTGCTCCCGACACCGGTGGACAACCATTTTTGTTATATTTTTAAATGTTTTTTTTAATGATTTGTTTTTTTTATAAAGAAATATTTAAAAATGTAAATATAAAGTGTGTACAAAGATAAATAAACGGAATAATAATATATTTATTTCCAAAAACATACAGAGTTACATACAGTTTGACATTTGGTATAAGCATAAGCGTATATGGAAGAAGAAAACATTTTACGCCGACCGCGATAAGGCAAAAGTATAACGGTAAGAATTTCTTGCCAATAAGCCTTCTGAATTGAGAAACTAGAATCTTACTTCTTACTAATATCTGATCCTAATAATATTATAAATGCGAAAGTTAGGAGCAGTGGTGGTCCAGTGGTAGCGGCCGCGCCTTTGAAGCTGTAGGTTGTGAGTTCGAATCCAGAAAGGCGCTTTACTTTGTGTAAATGATTGCATCACCACTGCTCTTAAAACGCATCGTCAGGAAACCGGCATGTCCTAGAACCAAAAGTTCGAAGGCTCTGGGCCCACGTGGTGGATAACGACCCATTCCCTCTAACAGAGAGGAGGCCTGTGTACCAGCAGTGGGAACATTAAAAGGCTGATGATGATGATGAAAGTTTGGATGGATGGATGTTTGTTACTGTTCTTTCAGTTTGGTACTGTTCAATCACGCCAGAACGACTGAACGGATCTGAGGTTCTAGACAACTGACATCCTATTATCGAAAGTGCGATTGCGGTTTGAATATTGACAAAAATGGATGGGCATGTCAAACGATATCGAAATCTCATGTGATAAATGCCTTTAAATATTTATTTATTTAATACTTCATGCACACAAACGTACAGTGGCGGACTTAATGCCTTAGGCATTTTCTACCAGTTGACCTTTGGGTGATGCAGAGACAACTAGTGGTAGGTGCAATGTTGACAATTAAACGAAACAGATTTATTCAAAAAATATATATAAATTATAGATACAATATAATCAAGAAGATTACACCATATATACTCAAAAGAATAAACTAATCATGTAGATATACTTAAACATTAGTAATATTAGATTAATAATTGAAAAACATTAGAGTTGTGACGATACTTCTGCCAACTTCTTGCGAATGTGCTCGCGAACTTTAATTTTGAAGGTTAACCGGTTGGTTGCCATCCTGATTTCCTGGAGGACCGCATTCTACAGAGAAATAGACTGAACGAAGAAAGAACAGTGAATGAAGTCAGTGCGGTGAGTGGGACATTGAAGAAGGTGGTTATGGGATGACCGTAGATTTTTATTGTGGTTGGCGCAAATGTAGTTAAAGTGAGGTGCCAGATAACTAGTGGAATTAGAAGAGGCGAGAAATGAGAACAACGTAGTTAGTGCCCTTTGCTCTCTGCGCTGGCGTATAGGCAACTACTTTAGAAGCGATCGATGCGCAGAGACATGATCATATTTACGCAAATTGAAAACGAATCGAATGCAGTAATTTAGAAGACGGTCAAGTTTGTTGAGAAGATCTGCATTCAGGTCATAGTAGCACACGTCACCATAATCGATGATAGTAAAAATTAGGGCCTGCACAAGCATTGCCTTCGTGTTCGATGGTACTAAGTTTTTCATACGATACAGAGTCCGCAGCGTTCCAGTGACCTTCCGACTCACACTAGCGACTTGAGTACGCCAGTTAAGGGTATTATCGATGTGCAAGCCCAAGTCCTTTACATCAGTGCTGAAAGGAACAATTTTATTGTCAAACAATACAGGTGGAAAAGTTGTACCATCCACTTTAGCGATGCTTCGGTGACTCCCAATGATGATCGCATGACATTTATTGGGGTTTACTGCCACACCGAATCTATCGGACCAAGTTTTTATAGCAGATAAGTCCCTGTTTAATTTACTGATAACGTCAGATATTTCGTCAACACTCCCCAACAAAAAAAAAAAGTACAACTGCAGGTCATCTGCATACAGATGATACGCAGACTGAAGTTCGAAAGTAACGAGATTTATGAAAATAGAAAAAAAAAGAGGAGAAAGAATGCCGCCTTGAGGAACGCCAGTTTCCAAATTACACGAGTGAGATGAGGAACCCCCAACGTGAACCGACTGCTGGCGTTCCCGAAGTTAAGAGGTGAACCATTCCAGTGCTTCGGGAGAGACCATCAAATAGGACTGTATGGCTTATAGGATGACGTGACTAACGGTATTGAAGACGTTCGAGAAATCAACCAACACTAGAACAGTAACTTTGGTGTCTTTCAAACCTACCCTCACATCGCCAGTCACTTTAAGGAGGGCGGACAAAGTGCTGTGCCCGGGCCTGAATCCAGATTGAAGAGTGCTAATGAGTGAATTACACTACACAAAGTTTTGAATTTGATGGAGAGTATGATTTTTCTGATCTCGCCCGGCTCAACTGGAACGAAACGAAAAGGATTTATGAGAGGACGCGTTAGACCAAAGATAAGAGACAGAGTTTGTTGCTTGGTTAGACGATCTATGGTAGGTACAGTGGAGAAATGGCGGTTGAGATCGTCAAAGTCAATAGAATTTGGAAGGTCTAAATGTCGTGGTTTGCCGATACCAAGTGTTCCAAGGAACTTCCAAATATCGGCAGAAGAACAAGAAGAATCATGATTTCCCAATCGATCACATATGCATCCTTAAGTTTCTCAACGTTCATCCTGGCAAAACAACGCCTGTACAGAACCTTGGGTTTAGGTTTAGGAGGTTTGAGGATATAGGAAAGGAAAATCATGTCGTGATGAGAGAAGCCAGGAGCGTAATTTTGACCATAGAAAGAGACAGGGGATGGATTCGAGATAAGGATAAGATCGAGCCAGGTGTCATCGCCACTTTTATTATGATGGGTAGCCTGGAGCGGCAAAACGTGCAGACTATCTGACTCGATAAGATGGAGAAGCTTACGGGATCGAGGGGAGTTTTGGGCAAGGAGGTTGGTATTGAAATCACCCATGATAATGTGGTGTGCATACACAGAACCCAAAGATTCAAGAACTGATTCGAATTCAGTGAAATAATCGACCGAGGGGGGACAGTAGACTACACCGATAATGGTTTTGGCTCCTTTGACGCAAACTTCAAGGAAGATAAACTCCGCAGAGGCAGAGTAGTTTGAAGAGGAAGTAGCTAGTATTTTATAAGGAAAGTCACTGCGAAGATATATTGCAACACTACCCTCTCCCTAACCAATCCGATGATTCCGTATAAGAACGAAACCAGTAAGTGGTGGACAGAAGATGCGGTTTGAGCCAAGTTTCGGAGATCAGGATAGCGTGAATGTTTTTGTTGTTAAACGCATCGTACAACTCGCTATAGTGACTGGGTACGCTTTGTGCGTTAATGTGACACACATTCACCAACCGACTAGACTCATCATTAAAGTTATGTTGCAAGAAGTCACCAATGGTGCCATTTTAAAAACAAAATAAAAAACAAACATAAAACAGTCGCACACCAGTACATTGGAACAAAAAATAAACTGTAGTTCCCAAACAAACAAAATACTCATATAAAATATAAAACAGTCTGACATCGCTAAAGATTGTTTAAAATAAAGAAATCTGACAAAAAAAATGTTGTTAATCGACCCACAGAATATCCTGTTTCCATGAATACATCAAATGAAAAATTTCTGAACGTTTAGTACAAATGTCATAATAATTTCTGTTGTCTATTTGAAACTGACAGATAAACAAAACAATTTTGAGGGTGTCAACAAAACATGAAAACATTAGTGAAGGTATCGATGAATTCAACCAATTATCAAATACACTTCTAAAGAAAAACCAAAACACGCAAACAGTGAACGGTGAACAACACAGAAGAAGAATTAGTATGAGAAGGGAAACATACACACGGTTACGGTTAGTAAAGATTGACGGACGAAAAAGACACTCACAACACAATTGAGCTATTTACCTGTTATGTTTTTCAGGCTCCCGGCTGCGTCCGCACCTCTTTAGCTCATTGATGGAATTACTGTCAGTGACTTGGGGTACCTGGCTAAAAGGGGCTTCAGCTCGTCAGTGGAAGTCATCTTATGCCGACTCCCGTCATAGGCCTTTATGATGATGACACCATCCTGAGTCCAAGATGACCGCATGCCAAAGTGCTCGCACGCCTTCACGAAGACAGACTGCCTGGCTCTTGTCAAGAACTCCTTGACGAATATTTTGGAGCCCTTCAATCTTGTTTTCGCCCTCCAAACTGAAGCCTTGATGTCCGCAGTGGTGAACCAGATGAGTATGGGCCTGTGATGTTCCTTGCTGAAGGCTCCAATTCTATGACAGGCCTCAATTGATAACACTGCAACGTTCTTAAGAGCAAGCTTGGTGCTTAACACATCCAGGATTACGGCCTTGCTGTCCTCATTCTCCACTTCAGCAAATCCCTGGAAAACCAATGCCTTCCGCCGATGCCTGGTCTCCATACCATGAATATGTTTGGCACACTCATTGATCTGGCTTCGGAGCAGACCAAACATAGAGAAAACGAGCTCCCGGAAAGTGCGAAACTCATTAGCTATCTTCGCCACTGAGTTTGCCTTGGAAGGCCCATTTGCCACGCCAATTCTAACATTTATTTATTTATTTTAACATAACACGGCCAAAGGCAAATTACATTAGTTAAATACATGTTTTATAAAAAGCATTAAAAATAATAAAAACAAACAACAATGATAATATCTATAACTAGCACTCTGCCCGCGACTTCGTTCGCGTGATTTCGTTTATGCTATAAATGATATTCTTATATGCAGTTAGTGAAGGAAACCAAAAATTTGCTATTATTAAAACAATAAAAAATGGGTATCGTAGATATACAGGGTTTATTGGATTGGGACGATTCGTTATTTGACTTAAAGAATAATAAATTTTAGGTTACCGCCACAAAGTAAAATCCTCCCCTAAAAACTTATCAACCCCTTTTTGCCCCGTTGGAGGTCGAGTTTTGAAAAACCTAAATATGATATTCACTCTTTTCTTCTCTTTTTTATTTATCGTTTATGTTAGTCAGATAGCGCAGTGAGATTCCTCAAAAAAACTTTAAAACCCCTAACCCTATCTGGGAGAGAGTTTTAAAAATGTTTTATGTAAATTTTGAGTATCAACCTTATCCCCAAGGAGTTTGATTTTACATACAAACTAATTTTTACCCTTTTCAGCTCCTTAAAGGTTGAATGGCCGCAAAATTGCGCCTTAGTGCTCCCCTAGAACCCCACGTCAAAAACGAGACCCTGTCCAGTAAGATTCTTAGCTTGAGTTAGTTTCGAAAAACTTATAATGACAACCTTTATTGTATCCTTATGTTGGTATTTGCGCCAAGTTTTAAATTTATTTTTTGAAGAAATAAGATTCTTCAAAAAAACTTTGAACAACCGTATTTTGGGAGTAGATAAGTAAAACTAATAATGACAACCTTCATTGTTTATTTAGGTTGGTATTTATGTCAAGTTTCATGTTTATTTACCCAAGAAATCAGATTCTTCCATAAAAACTTCAACACCCCCTAAATCATCATTTGGGCATAGTTTCGAAACATTAATAAAGACAACCTTTATTGTTTACTTAGGATGGTATTTAAGTAATGAGATTCATCAAAAAAGATTTAACACCCCTTCATCGTCTTTTGGGGGTAGTTTCAAATATAGGTTAGTATTTGTAGCAAGTTTCAAGTTTATTGACCCAAGAAATCAGATTTTCCATACAAACTTCAACACCCCCTAAATCGACTTTGGGGGTTGTTTCAAAAGACTAATAATGATACCCTTTATTGTTTATTAAGGTTAGTTTTTATGTCAAGTTTCATGTTTATTAACCCAAGATTTAAGATTCTTCAAAAAAAAAATAACATCCCCTAAATCATGCTTTGGGGGTAGTTTCGAAAACTAACAAAGAAAACCTTTATTGTTTTTTTAGTTTGGTATTTATGTCAAGTTTCATGTTTATTGACCCAAAAAATCAGATACTTCCATACAAACTTCAACACCCCCTAAATCATCATTTGGGGGTAATTTCGAAAAACTAATAATGTCAATCCTTATTGTTTACTTAGGATGGTATTTAAGTAATGAGATTCATCAAAAAAGATTTAACACCCCTTCATCGTCTTTTGGGGGTAGTTTTAAATATAGGTTAGTATTTGTAGCAAGTTTCAAGTTTATTGACCCAAGAAATCAGATTTTCCATACAAACTTCAACACCCCCTAAATCGACTTTGGGGGTTGTTTCAAAAGACTAATAATGATAACCTTTATTGTTTATTGAGGTTAGTTTTTATGTCAAGTTTCATGTTTATTAACCCAAGATTTAAGATTCTTCAAAAAAAAAATAACATCCCCTAAATCATGCTTTGGGGGTAGTTTCGAAAACTAATAAAGAAAACCTTTATTGTTTTTTTAGTTTGGTATTTATGCTAAGTTTCATGTTTATTGACCCAAGTAATATGATTTTTCCATACAAACTTCAACACCCTCTAAATCATCATTTGGGGGTAATTTCGAAAAACTAATAATGTCAATCCTTATCATTTACTAAGAATACTATTTGTGCTAAGTTTCAAGAATTTTGGCAGAAGGAATTAGATTTTTCATACAAACTTTCAACCCCCTTTTTACCCCCTTAGGGGTGGAATTTCCAAAAATCCTTTCTTAGTGCACACTTAGGTCACTTGAGGAACCTTTCTGCCAAATTTCATGCTTCTAGGCGTAGCAGTTTTGGCTGTGCGTTGATTGATCAGTCAGTCAGTCAGTGAGTCAGTCAGTTACCTTTCGCTTTTATATATATAGATAGATTACAGACAAAATCTTCTTCTTCCATTCGTCCTCGAACACATCACAATCGGGCTTAGCATCCAAAAGAGCGTTGAGCGCAGCGAGCGTACGAGGGATGGGAGACTGGGATCGAGCAACGGTTTGACTCCCCGGTACGGCGAACAATCTGTGCCACCTACTACGTCTATAATTGACCGTGGCAAAATAAGGGATAGTTCGTCGTGTAGTTTAGGGGCATCAGTTTTAACATCGAATGAAGCTGTTATCTAGAGCCTTCATACTCCATTTGATATAACATTAGCAATTCTTCTTAATTATAAATACTCAATTCTAAACCCGGCCCTTAGTCACATAAAAGCTTGTCCCGACAAGATCGGTTTATTGTCAACTAAAAAAGCGCTATCATTAAAAAGGGTTGCAGCAGACAGCACAAAGGTACGTGTACTGACAAAGCAAAAGATTAAACTATTGTCATGAAGGCATTCCCATTACAATCTTGCCTTGAAGTACGTATTTGAAGATGTTCGCAAGAATTCAATTTTTTTTTGGTTATTTTTTTTTATATTAATCCAGTCTAATCTGGGTTGTAAAAAGATCCTAAAGAACTTAGTTTGTTCTATTTTATTTTGGTTTAAGATTAGTACTCGTATTTTTTAAGAAAAATTTATTACTGTCGTTCTTTATTCATTATCATCACTTCAGCCCTAAAACGTTCACTACTGAACATAAGCCTCCCCCAAGCGTAGCCACACTGATCGCTCGCATGCGTTTTGCATCCACCAGACGCCCGCAGCTTTGACCAGGTCGTCACTGCACCTAGAGGGAGGCCTTCTAACGCTGCGTCTTCCGGTACGCGGTCGCCACTCAAGAACTTTTCGGCCCCAACGGCCATCCATTCTACGAGCAATGTGCCCTGCCCATTGCCACTTAAGTTTGACAATTCTTAGAGCTATGTCAGTAAACTTGGTTCTCTTGCGGATGTCTTCATTTTTAATTCGATCACGCAAGGAAATGCCGAGCATAGCTCTCTCCAATGCCCTTTCGGTGACTTTAGCTTTCTAATGAGGACCATTGTGCCAACGTCTCTGTCACGCAAGTTATCCCCGTCAACACACACTGGTCACAGACTTTCGTCTTGAGAGACTGTGGTAAGTTGGACGACAAGATACCGCGCAACTTCCCGAACGCTGACCTCTTTCTCGAAGTTGGACCTACCCAACTGGACCGTTTGCCCCAGCCTCCCAGGTAGAATTTCCGAACTTGGTTTTGTCCATGTTCAATTTTAGACCCACTTTTTCGGAAGCTCTACTGAGGTCATCGAGCATTGTACTGAGGTCCTCCATGGTATCAGACATGACCACTTTATCGTCGGCAAACCAAAGGTGAGTTATGTACTTGCCATTGACGTTGATGCTTAGCCCTCTCCAGTCCAAAACCTTCAAGACATCCTCCAGTGCAGCCAGTTTCGGAGATATGACTTCTCCCTGTCTCACACCTCGCTGCAGAAGGATAGGTTCCGAAGTCTCATCCGGAAATCGGACTGACATGGTGGCGTTTTTGTACAAACACTTCAGCACCACGATGTACCGGTAGTCGATTTGGCACCGTTCTTTATAATTAATGAAAAAATAATTCAGTAACTCAAACTGAGGCTACTTATTATAATAAGTAAGGACTCATAACATAACATCACCACTGTATCCCTCGAAGGTTTAGTCAGAGGTGTACCTCGTCCCCAAATTACGCCAGTTATGTATAAGTCCGCATAACAGGGGTCAAACTTCTTGCAAAATCACGTGACCACAAATTCGTCTCTGAGCAGCTACTGAGAAATTACAGATGAAAAAACTTAGTAACAATTTGCCCGTCCTAGGAATTGAATCCAAGACCGCATGTTCAGCCGTAATTCTTGCAAAAATAACTCCACGTGGCAGTCATAAAAGGAATTTCATTAATATACTGTCAATTAATTACCCATATATGTTCAATTAATGTATTTGCAACGAATGATACATTTAAAGGGAAAAATTATAAAAATGAGAATCATGTCTAAACGGCTAGTCCTAATTTTTGGAACAAAATATATGTTACATTAGACCATTTTTTTAATAATTTGATTTAAGAAAAATTTTAGTTTTATTCGTAAAACTTAGTGTAATTAATTTGTAAAGTTATGTCTATCACGGAGAAAAAAACGACAATCGCAACAAAACTGCTTGGCGTATTTTAATGAAGTTTTCACAGTCTCAAAGAAAATTTAATTATCTAAATTTTGATCTGAGGGTTTTTTTTAAATAAGAAAAGTACAAAAAACTGCTGGATTTTGGGTCGAGCGGGTGTAAAACATGTGCGCGTTTTGTTCCCTCACGGTCGTTGGCGACTGTCTTCGTCTTAATAAATTACTGAGCCAAGTAATTATTGCAAAGTTACAAATTCATTTAGCCGTTAATTAAAGCAGATTTTAAGTTCCACGAAGTGATTCAAAGGTGGATTTAATCCCGAATTAAAGCGTGATCTGACTATGTGACTGTCGAAATTCAGAATGACACTCGACAACGATGCGTCAACCCTTTTTAACCCCCGCCGGAAAAAGAGGGGTGTTATAAGTTCCACGTGTGTTGCTGTGTATCTGTGTGTCTGTCTGTGGCATCATAGCGCCTAAACGGATGAACCGGTTTTGATTTATTTTTGTTTGAAAGGTGATTTTATGGAGAATGTTCTTAGCTATATTTTAATAAAATCGGTTTAGCCGTTCAAAAGTTGGGCCGTTTTACTATTTGAATCGGGATGTTTCCGGTAGATAAATGTGTCGGGGTTTTTTTGGAAATTTTAAATTTTTACTTGTTATATCATTTATTTTATGGATAACTCGAATGAATATTCGAATTAGAATTTCTGTAACTAAACAATGTTAGGTTCCGATAGATCCAAACTTACTGGCTGGATGTGACAGCGAGGATGAGGGCTGGGGTACTGCGTAGTGTTGAATTAATTTTACAGCTGCCTTGAAGTTTAAATCGACTTGTACCTTCCCAAGCAGTCGGCTTCAAGAAAAAGAGGAGGTTCTCAATTTAGTTGTATTTTTTTGAATTTTCTATTCTTCATAATAACCGATAAGGAAGATGGCAGTTTGATAAGGACGCTTCTCTTTCTTGAGTCACCACAAAAAAGAAGCTGTGGACAGACTGACAGACGGACATGGTGAAACGATAAGTGTCCCTTGTTGACTACGGAACGCTTAAAACAAATAACAAGAAGACAGAAAAAAAAACACACAGTTTGATTAATCACGTAGGAATAACAAAACTTAATAGATTTGTGAAGGAAATAGGTATAAAAAACATTCGTTCAAGTAATTGGCGCCCAACGTGGGACTACACAAAGCCAAACGCTAGCTAAGCTATACTTAGAAATGGGCAATCAAATCCGTACTCCTACGCTCTTGAACAGAAATCAAGCTTATCAAGCTCCACTTAGGTTGGCTTACTGGGTGCAGCTGACTAACAGTTTTTTACATGGAGCGTCTACCTATCTGCCCTCTACAACACAGTAACTGGGTAACACGATACCCTTTGGTAAGTCTGGTTATTAGATTCGCAGGCTTCTGAATAACTGTCACGGCGGTCGAAGATCAACAAACGAGAATCGTAACCAACGGTGTAACGTGCATTCCGAGGTACAGTGCCCACGGTGAGTTATCACACTCAACCCATCTATGAACCAGCCGTGGCAAATGTAGCTTTCAATCGACATGTGCAGAACTTTCATAAAAAATACAGAAACAAACAATAACAACTTGAATGTAAATGATATAAAACGTAGCTGTACCAAAACGATTTGAAGGGAATAAAACTCTCGTTCAAGTAATAGGCAATCAACGTGGGGCGAAAAAACGTTGATCGCTCGCTGAGCTTAGCAATCAAATTCGTGCACCTACGCTTGAATTTGCCATTTTTGAAGTATGGGCTATACATCTACATCCTGACCGAGTTCGGCTTTGGCCACTAATGTCAGCGGAAATTGACTACCGGTACAGGAGATATTAATAGTGTACTCGCACAATTATGTACCTAAACACAAGTGCACTCTCTGTACTCTTACCAGCATTTTGTCTGAACACAGGACCTCACGCCCAGCATTCAGGTTTGCGATCACAAGACTAATGAGCTAGTTATTCGGTATTCAGTGTAGTTGTTTTATTTTGCATTTTTTTTTAAATAAGTCTTATTTATTCTTAAACCATTTGCATGGCAAAAATGCAATTCCCTAAGCAACAAATAATATTAAATATCATAATAGACTTAAAAACATCGAGTCTTAGACTTGTGTTTTTATTTAAGAAGATTTTTGATGCAAAACTAAATGGTTGTTAGAGTAATTGGGGACATTCAAATAAAAAATCGAAACAAGTAATCAAAGGCCGTTGCAAGCAAAAGTAAGTGCTCGTAAGAACTGAAAAATAAACTAAAAGAAAATTCATTGTTCTTTCTATAATATTTCCACTATTTTTTGCCTATGACTACGCCCGCGTGAAACTTTTGTTTCGATTGTCCCATACTGGGCACCAATTACTCTAATGGACTGAACTCTTTTATCCAAATCCCTTCAGCCGTTGAGGGTTAAATAAATATCAAAACAAAGAAACATACTAACTTATGTACACATTTACAATTTTAAATTGGAAAATCTTTCTATAGTAAACTTCAAACGGTTACTTAAGGTCTATCCACTCATATCAGGACCGTGCCCGGGACGTGACAGGGCCGGGACCAGACATTAGAGCTCAGTGTGTGAACGAGTTCATATAAAATGTACACACCGATTTTTTTTAAAGCGCCTGACGTCGCACGGTCCGTCCACGTCCCGGGCACGGCCCTTATATGTGTGGATAGAGCTTTATCCAATTCCATTCAGACGTTAAGGCCTTATTAATTAAACAAATATCCAAACATACAGACTAGGGATGTTTCGGAAGTGATGATTTCGGATCCGAAGTCGGCATGTGAGATTTTAAGTATGGTTTATCGGAATCGGAACCGAGCCAAAATCGGAATCGGAGGTTTAAAAAACAATCGGAAATGCCGACATTTCAGAATCGGAATCGAACCTCCGTAACATCCCTAATACTGGTTTTTACATTTACAACATTAAATTGGCAAAAATACCAAAATAAAGTTCAAAACCCAAAAAATTGCATTTAATTAAGAATGTCTATGGCAAACCGACGGACCATAAAGCTCTGTCTTAAATTTCCTCGTTTCCTAATTAAAATGGGACAATATCATTATACACTACAGTTGACATTAATGATACAGCTATTATGGAACGTTACAGCTGAATAAAATTTTCAGTTTCTTGTCATTTGATAGCCCTGAGAAAACTGCTCATAAAATATTTAATTGCTCAGTAATTCTATTAATTCAAACATTAAAGTAATCTAGCAACTGTTAGGAATACCTGGGCTTTATAATGAATTATATAACTATTTAATTATTTGAATTGGAGAACTAATTAAATAATAATAGTCTTTATAAAGTGCCTGTACCTAGGCACTGTCTAGTAAAACAAACCCGTATCCTATGAAAAGTTGCGTTTTATGTGCAAATTGTTTAAAAACCCTTAAGTCAAGAATTTAATGGGTTCTCTACTACTATCCACACAAAAAAAGTGAAATGATTAGATACCTACCTATCATTATTACGTAAAACGGAATATTTAACCTAATAACAGTAAAAAAAATACAAACAGAACTAAAATTATTGTGTATGTATAAATCTCAACCTAAACCAAAAATCTGTTCAACGCTCGACACCATGCTGCAAAATGCACTCCACGATACCAAAAACAGACAAAGATAGAGGAACATCATAAAATAAATGTTGATCTCCCGGGGATATCACCACTCTTAATAATGAGGAATACGAAGCAAGGAGAAGGATGTAAAATCCTAAAAAACTATGTTATTACTTCGTCAAACCTGTATTTTTTACGTTCCATTTAATTCGAGAGTACAAATGCCTTCTAATTTGTACAAAAATAATCAATAAATGTTAGCAAAATTGAATAAGCTTTCCACGACTCCGCTGTCAAATTCCAAACGAAAACAATATCAATTCGGCCATTGCCTTGTTTGTTTTTTTCAAATTAGGAACGGCAAAGGTTTGTCAGGAAAGGCTTCAACGTTCAGCCAGTCGGCACTTCTGCAGTCAGTCTATGCGAAGGGCATGGGAGGTGCGGACGTCTCGACGCGCTCCTTCGCCGGACCACTTGCGATAACTTTAATATTTTCGAACTGTATGAGAACTGTTGTGCTTTCGGAAAACATTCTATTAATGATTTGTGATTTTAGTGAATTAAGAATAACTGAAAATATTTCGTTGATTGATTTTTTGGAAGTTTGAAAACAAAGTTTGGAATTTTTGGATTTGAAGTAAGTATAACTTTGCCAATGTGTGCTTTTATCAGATTTATCTTTGGATGTGGACAAGCATTTTAAATTATTAAATCGAATTAAGGACCTGACTTTTAAATATAACTTTTTTTTTTAAATGAAATAAATAATCCCAATTTAAAAAATGAAAATTAGTAGGTATTTTATAATTAACTCGAGGGTCCAGAGATTAGATCCAGTTTAATTTTAGAAATAAGATGTTATTCTTATTTAAAAAAAGGGGCTAAATCTTGTGCAAAACAAAAGGAATCGTAAGTAGTCGTAACATAGGTAAAGTCTACTACAGCTATAGTATAAAATATAAATACAACACACACAATCACAACAGTAACAATCAAAAGGTTCTGAAATGAAATAAAAGGAAACGTGATAAATAAAATGGTGCTCAGCTTGTCCAAAGGTTCATACTGAAATGCTTAACAATTAAATAGTAGAAATCTTATCTAGAAAAAATGCAGAGTCACGATTTGTGTACTGTGGGGACTTAGCTCAAGGAGCTCAAATGATAACCAAATGGAACTTTAAACTTGTATTTATTACGTCAACTCTTTCAAACCAGAATACCTGTTAAAGAGAATATCCAGATTTATAATTTTTTTTATAGTTTTTCACATGTTTTCTGCATCATGTGGTTTTATTTTTCTCACATGATAATAAATAGATACAATTTTCTATACATTAAAAACTTAGGTATCTGCTAGGTGCGGCATAAAAAAATTGGTACTTTATCAGAAATCCAAGAGTCCTTGAGAGTTGTGTAAATCTTTTCACAATTTCTGTTACGATAATCATAAGATTACTATCACCGTAACAATTGGTTCCTTCGTGTTATATATCTTATCGTATAATACATAGCTGGCCATTTCCTTTTACACTATACAATGCCTAAAGCCTTAAAGAATTGAGTCATAAGTGCAGGCTATCTGTCTTATAGAGTGGTTGGAAGCCTTAATAGCTTTAGGCATGGAAGTTAAGTTAAATCTATTTTCACTTTGATGTTTTTCTTCACTCTTAAGGTTCCCGACGATAAGGTAGTCGACGGCACGAACTATTTTAAAATAAATAAAATGCATGCTGTCTCACTCGACAACACGTGCGAAATATATAGATGCTGTGATGAGCAGTAACACGAATTAGCACATATGCAAATTTGTATCGAAATTGATGATGATTTAGAACGAAAACGAGCGCGCGAAATTTTATAAACAGACCTTTGGGAGTCTAGATATCATGAAAAAACGACTAAATGAATATTTTCAAAATCAAATTATTTGCATTGTTGAATTACTAATATATCCCTGGTTATTTTGCAATTTTCATTCTTCTTATGGTATTTATTTCCGCCCAAAGTTGGGTTAAAATTTGTGTTGAAATATGGAACTGTGACGCTCATAACTTTCAAACATATATTTTTTTTAACTTTTTTGTTTCCATACAGGGCTAGATAATGATGAGACAAATTGATATAATTTTTAGTTTGAACGTACATAGTCAAACAGTGAAGTAATCGCTAGACTACGTTTGTATGGAAGATTTTTCGACTAGTGTAACTTTAAGAGCAGGAACTATAAGAATAGTTCTGGTTTTGTTAAAAAAATAGGCCCAGTCTCCAAAAAGAGTGGTTGGAAGCCTTAATATCCTCAGAATTAAAATTTAATTAAAATTTATTCATTTCATTTTGATGTTGTTCTTCATTCTTAAGAGCAGGAACTATGGGAATAGTTCTGGTCATGGCAAAAAATAGGTCCAGTTTCCAGAAAGTGAACTATCGCATAATAATTTGATGAGCGCAAGTTAACTGCCGTGGCTAGTTGAATGGATTTTCAGCAACCAATCGCATCCCTTATAATTAATTTATTTATTGCCGGGTTCAAATATTTCGTCACTCTTTCGGCAAGAGCTTTTCAAAATTAGCTCCTGTCATGGTGATAATATTAGCCGGTTGCCAGATAACATAATAACATTGCCAGGTTTTTCGCTTATCGGTTGTTAATAGCTTTTGTTTTGTTGTGTTTGTGTGTCAATGTGCGTGCAACATGCCAAATGTCAAAAACAAACCGACCCGTGAGAGATCACTCATTAATGTTTATTTTATTTATAATTAATAATTTATCCATGGCCGAAAATTAAAAAAGGTTTTATTTAATTATGTTTCCGATGTTACTTTGCCTCTAAAATAGGATTTATCCGAAACACCACTCAAAATATTAATAATTAGCACTCCACTTGCGACTTCGTTCGAGTGATTTCGTATTTCATCTCGAATATAAGAAATAGAATAGAATACACTTTATTGTTACACACATTAATTTTATAAACAAATAAGATAAGAAAATATAAGATTCTTCAAAAAAAATGTTACTCCCCATAAATCTCTTTTTTGGGGGTAGTTTCGAAAAAACGAATAAAAACAATCTTTATTGTTTATTTAGTTTAGTATTAGTGCCAAGTTTTAAGTTTATTAACCCAAGAAATAAGATTCTTCCATAAAAACTTCATTACCCCCTAAATCGTCTTTTGGTCGTAGTTACGAAAAAACTAATAATGTGTTAATCTGTGTTTTTTTTCATTTACTTGGATTACTATTTGTGCCAAGTTTCAAGAATATTAGTCTAAGGAATTAGATTATTCATACAAACTTTCAACCCCTGTTTAACCCCCTTGGGAGTAGAATTTCCTTAAAGCCTTTCTTAGTGCTCACTTAAGTTACTTGAAATCCTTTCTGGCAAATTTCATTTTTATACGTCAAACGGTTTTCGATATTTTGTGATGAGTGAGTGACTTTCGCTTTTATATATATAGATAATGAAATTCCTGTTTCGACCGGATTGAACGAAACTCAGCGGCCGAAACTCCTACTAAGCCACATCTGAATGTATAAAATGAAAAACCCGTTATTTATTTTAATATTAGTTTTAATCCGATTTAGAATATTTGGTAAATTTGCCCGGAAAAAGGGAAAAAAAAAAGTGCTTTATTTCTACTGGAATTTTATATGAACTTTGTTTCGACAGAAAACGTGTTAGTAATCAGATCTTTAAAGGGTTGTATTGTAACAGTTTGTAAACATTGGTCTAAGTAAGTGCTTACGATGCTACTTATTCAAATACTTATACCCAAAAGCATTTTGTAATATGAAGGCTCCAGGTTTATAACTTTAAAGCTAGCTAACTTATTTATACTTTGAATATAGTAATTTCTATGCTTTTGATTCTATTCAAATTCTAATAGGTATGAAAGGTATTTTAAAAGTTTCAACTATTACTAACTAGTCTTGAACAGTTTCTAGCATAATAACTTAAAACGTTTAAATAATTTCCACTTTTCACTATTAGTGTTTCTAGCCTACAATTAAATACAAAATTAAGTTAAATATTTGTTTATTTGTTGCGTATTTAACTATATAGCTGTCACCAGTATCCGTTGCCTATAGTGCCTACATGATAGGTAAAACAGTAAAGAAGTTTTTAAATATCAAGCTGTTGTGATTATCCAAATAAAATAATATCTCTCACAGTCGACTAAATCGTTGCCTCGCCTTTATGTCAATGTTCTAGTTCTACATCTGACTGCGAATATGTACAATCTGTACATCATATCTTATGGGAGTGTATTTATTGGCAAAATGAACGCAATATTATGGTAGATAATGTACAGGCTGCTGAATGTGAAGTTATTTACATTACGAACCTTGTGGTAACTAGAACAAATTTCCGTGCGTTCAAGCGTTTTTGCCATACCTATTATAATTATTGGAATCAAACAGCTCACAATGTTAGGACCCATTAATATTAATGATATTTTTTATCTGTGGTGCTAGGGGGAGCTGAGTATATCCCAGTTGTAAACAACCCTTTGTGCCTATTGGCCTTGTTTGTTCTGTCTTCTGCTTGATATGGAGGGAAGTGGAAATTGTTTTTTTCCTATTCCTCCTTTATTAATTTCTGATTAATTTCGTTGTGGGATCCAAGACAGTTAAATTCATTCTCCGGGACTTCGTCGAGCTTCATTGCCTCGGCGCTTTTCTGGTGGTCGCTACTGTTGATTTAGGCTTTCAGGAGTTGCGGTGGTTTGGGAATAGTGCGGCAGCATAATCCAAAAAAAATGGTTTAGACGCTGAAACCACGGGATTTTAATCAGAGCTTAAGAGTGTATTCCCAACAAAAGTGTACGAAGACGCTGAGTGGTGCTAGGAGTCGTTGCAAAACTAAAACTGTATGACTCTTTACATTAAAGCTGTATGAATAAGCTGAGTGATGCGTGGATGCGTACCGGAGTTTGTTGTACAAGGAAATGGTCTTGTTCATACAAAACAAGTCTTTCAAGGCCGCACATCCCTGCAAAACAATTCTCGGACCATTTATTTTGTATTTACAAGAATTCATCTACGCTAAGCTCTTCTAGAAAAAATAAGTAATCCTATTGGTATATATCGCACACATCACCCTCGCTACGAATCCTTGGAGATTCCTGTTAAAACGCACCGTAGAATCACACTAATATTTTAAAGGCGAAAGTTTGTGAGTGTGTGTTTGTATGTTTGTTACTTCTTCACACTTAAACGGTTAGACGGATCTAGATGAAATTTGACACAGAGATAGATTATAGTCTGGAATAGTACATAGGATACTTTTTATCCCGGGAATTTGTTCCCTTGGGATAATTTTTGACATTCACGCGGGCGAATCCGATAACAGAAGCTAGTGTATTATAAATGTGAAAATTTGGATGGATGTGTGTGTAGATGTATGTTTGTTACTTAATCGCGCTAGAACAGTTGAACGGATCTGGATGAACTTTTGCACAGACATAGACTATAGTCTGGAATAGTACAAAGGGTATTTTTCATCCCATTATAATATGCCCTTGGGATAAGAAAACACTTTTCACGTGGGCGAAGTCGCTTGCAGAAGCCAGTAATGTAATTATAATCGACAACGTAACATTATAATATATCATACGGAGAAGACGAAGTTAAGCTCCAATGTCAAAGTCGAGTAACTCGAGTTCTGTTGAATTATCTCGAGGAACTGATAACAATACTGTGCTATAATAACGTTATTGTATAATGTTACACTGCGTTATCGTGTAGTCGACGTCTCTTGTATGTAGCTGATTATAATACTTGCTTAATCTGTATAGAATACTTTGTGCAGATTTAGATAAGGTAACAGGAGTTGTTTAATCTTGAGCTTATATTAAGATTTCAGTATCCTACAATATTATGTTTCTCACAATTTCTGAGTATTTTGGTTATAGCTAAATACAATGATTAAATGTATCGAAGAGCTCGTTGTAGTCAATGAGCTGATTTTTGTCAAAGAGATCGGTTTGGTTGTGGGTTTGAAAGCTGTGAGTGTTGAGGATGTAACAATAGATGTGTTAGATGTGTGTCTTGGATAATTAATAACCCCTTTGCGGAGTTTGATCAATTTCCAAATTATGGATTATAAATTCTTGTTATTGATAATATCGACATTGCTTACTCTCGATGACTAGCCTACTATGCCTTGAAGTTGGTTGTGTTTCTATCGATATGTTTGAAATGTGAACTGGGTTTGTATGAAAGCTTTAATCCTACTTTAATTAGTTCAACTGAAATTAACAGTACTCATATAATGGATGAAATTGAGCTGGTGATCGAGGGAATCTCACACGGTACAGATTTATTTCGATTTAGTGAATTTATTGTCCTTGATCACCTTAAAGGTCAAACTCTCCAATAATTTATTACTAGCTTCTGCTCGCCGTTTCACCCGCATGAAAATTGTTTTAATATCCTAAGGAAACATCATACCGGGATGAAAATTCCTTTGGTATCCTATGTCCTAATCCAGGTCGATGGATAAGGCAAGTTTCATCCAAATTCGTTCAGCCGTTAAGGCGTGAAAGCGTAACAAATAAACTCACATTTGCATTTATAATATCAACAATTAGAATTCGCTTCGATTGGATGCGCTCTTCACTCCTGGCCAGTTATTTAAAAAATACCTGTACTGACAAACGAACATTAATATTTTCAACACGCGTAGCATTTTTGTTTTCAAAACTTCGTTAACTAAAGGGCAAATATACGGTGTGGGGTTGTCTAACTTTGTCTGGAACAAATAAAATCAATTAGGGTTATAATTGAATGACCACCAACACCGAGTGTTGGTATAATCTACTTGAA
Organism: Orthosia cruda; assembly: GCA_964057195.1. NCBI lineage: Eukaryota > Metazoa > Arthropoda > Insecta > Lepidoptera > Noctuidae > Orthosia > Orthosia cruda. Next base: position 39,751,880 of record OZ059830.1, read on the forward strand.
ACCGAAATTAGTTTTACATTTTGAAACGGATACTGGTAAATACAGTATAGGTTTTTATTTTAGTCTCTCGTTAAAGAAACAGTTAAGCAATTTAAAATAGATTGCTTTTCTATAACTGTAGACACAACTTCATTCTTTTTAACTGTTATTTACATAGTAAGGCAGTGCTCGACCGACGGCCATGCCAGTGCGTACGTTCCGTCCTGACCGTATGCATTAACCGACCGACAGTTCGTACCATTCAGTGCTCTTCTGACCAACAAACTGACCGGACTATATTTTTTTTTTTTGGGACCCACCGCACTATTCCCAAACCACTGCAACTCTTGAAAGCCAGAATCAACAGTGGCGACCACCAGAAAAGCGCCGAGGCAATGAAGCTCGACGAAGGCCCGGAGAATGAATTTAACTGTCTTGGATCCCGCAACGAAATTAATCGGAAAAGAAAATGGAGGAGTAAGAAAAATACAAATTTCCACTTCCCTCCATATCAAGCAGGAGACAGAACAAACAAGACCAATAGGCACAAAGGGTCGTTTACAACTGGGATAAGCCCAGTTGCCTAGCACCACGGATAAAAATTAGCATTAATATTAATGGGTCCTAACATTGTGAGCTGTTATATTTGATTCCAATAATAGGTATGGCAAAAGCGCTTGAACGCACGGAAATTTGTTCTAGTTTCCACAAGGTCCGTATAGTAAACAGCTCCTGATACAGCCTGTACATTATTCAACATAGTATTGCGTTCATTCTGCCAAAGAATACACTCCCATAAGATATGATGTGCAGATTGTACATATTCACAGTCAGATGTAGAACACTGACATAATGGCGAGGCAACAAGCTTGAATGAAAATAATTTACTTTTAAAGTTACCATGCCCTGTGAGAAATTGGGCAACACAGTGATCCACCTCCAGCCACGTCCTGGCCAGCCGCACGCGAACGGATGGAAAGAATTGGTGGAGGTGTCGGCCCTTGATAGAATTATCCCACCTACATTGCCATTCGGATAAAAGTTCCTCCCAGACGTCAATATGTGGTTTAAATAATCTAGAGATTTTGGCACGGTCACTCCGCGTTAAAAAGTCCGCGTCCATGGTCTCTTTTGCGGAATAGTACATTGCAGCACGTCGCTGCACTTCAAGGTCGACTGACCGGACTAGTACAGCTTGTACGCATCCATATGATCGGTTTACCGATCGGTGCAGCACTAAACGCGTTTATTTGTTTCCATAGCACGTCGGTCGACCGACGACGCGCGTTTGGGGGTATGTGGAACAGAGTGTAAAGTCCCGCAAACCTCCATAGAAAAGGGAGGATCCTCCGACCAGTCGGTTGTTGTGTCTGGTACGGGCAACTGCCCAACGGTTGTTGTCGGACTGTTGTATATGTTCTAATCGCGCCGAAAACTTTACTTGCGCGATGCAGGATTTGTGTGACGTCATGTCATTAGTTCGTAAGTGGCGGCGTTGGTGCCGCTACACACGCATGCGGACGCGCTCGACTCGCAGCGTAATTGAGTAAGTGCATTCGGATCTATCGACCAAATGCGAGATGAAAGACGTGATGTGGATGACTATATAATTGGTCTATTGATGGCGGTCAAAACCTTTGCTTTTCCAAATTCACTTACGCAATAAGGCTGCCGGTCCTCGTACGCAGTATGTAGCAATATAAACGTGCTTACGGTCAATCCAGCACTGTAACGATTTATGAATTTTCATATAAATGATAAGCGTGACTGACGTACGCACCGACGGTCGGTCGAGCACTGTTACCATTATATGAGAATTTCAAAGATCCTGAACAAAAAATTTTCTACTAAGACTTTCCATTATGTGAAAAATGATTTCGCTAATGTTAAGCAAAGCAACATCTATTTAGATAATGCCTTGTGCCATACGTATATCATGGTGTCAACTTTTTGTTCTTCTTAAGATTGTACAGTATTGGCAATAACTGTTTTCTTTCTTTTTAATGTGAGGTTTAGTATAGTGACTTAAGTAATTGTGTTTTCTTTGCTTGCCAAGTCAAAGAAATGAGATATTTATCTTCTTCTTCGTTTCGTGTCGATAAACTCCAATTTTTACTCAACTATTTTCAAATTTTGTCTGACCAGTATGTAGCCACCTGGACTAATCATTTGCCACGCTTTTTTATATGAATCTAACATTTTTTTTTTTCTTTTTTGTTTCGAATGAGGATTCTCTAATTTACGTCAGAACGTTGACTAAAGTCAAGAAGTACAGCTGTCAAAGTTTGTTACGTTCCTACTACGGGCGTGACAACCAAGTTTACATTTAAATCATATTTAATACCTTAAAGCAACCTTTATTCATTGACACGTAATTCATATTTGGCATAACTAATCTGAGGTATCGCAAAATATTCACAACAACAATTTAATTAGGAAAAAACTCGCCCACTCACAACACAAACAGTGGAGTTTGACATATCGGAGACCTTCACCAGTCCCCAAGCAGCGAATTCATACGCAATAGCCCGGATTGTCTGTATTCTTAAGACTTCTATGTTCAGTTGCTAGGCAACCTAATAGAGTGAGTAAGCAATACGCATCGGAGAACGTAACTATTGGCTCTTTTTGTAGTTGGTAAAATGTTTTTTGCGCTTACTATACCTACACATTTAGCTTTCGCACTGTTAGTTACAGGGGCATTTTTCTTTATTGATAGGGAGTAATGACAGATAGGGAGGGTAATATTCTAATCATCATCATCAGCCTCTTTAACCGACTTCGCAAAAAGGAGGAGGTTTTCAATTCGGCTGTTTTTTTTTTTAATGTGTGTTACCTCAGAACTTTTTACTGGGTGGACCGATTTTGATGATTCTTTTTAATTTGAAAGCGGAAATGGTGCTTGTCATGTGGTCCCATTTAACTTTCATCAAGATCTGATGAAGAACTTCGGAGATATACATCAGAACTCTTCAATAAATGACGGAAAGGGGTACGCAGGTGTGAAAAGTTCACCCTGTTCTACTCTAATACCACCGTTTTTGTTTAAGTTGCATGTTTCTGGGTTAATCTATTCAACAACTAAAAAGTGAAAAATAAAAAAAACTTTTTAACAAAAAATACGAATGTCAAAAACGAAGAAACCAAAACAAGCACACCGACTTCCGAAATTGAAGTTATTTTTCACTTTGTAGTGTTTTATTTTGAAGTCGGTTGTATTTTTTGTTAAAAAGTTTTTTATAATGTTCCCACTGGTGGGGCTCAGACCTCCTCTCTGAGATAGGAAACAGGCTGTAATCCACCACGCGGGCCCAGTGCGGGTTGGTGGATGTCACATGTCTTCGAATTTTGGTTTAAAAACATTCCGGTTTCCTCACGATGTTTTTCTTAGCCGGTTTGAGAGCAGTCATGATAAAATATTTTACACAAAGTAAAACGCCTGTCTGGGTTTGAACCCACGGCCTACTCCTTGTAAGTCGTGGTCATTACCACTGGGCCACCACAACTCTTTCTTTCTTTTAAATATCATGCTTCAAATAAACACGTGTTGTGTTGGCCCATGGGCTAAGTACTCGCCTCTCGTGCTTGAGGTCGTGGGTCGTGGGTTCAAATCCGAGCAAGTACCAATGTGTCTTTAAAGTCAAGTTTATTTTGGACATAACAGGCAACTGCAACGCTGAAGGAAAAACCTCGTGAGGAAACCTGGACGTCTATAGTTAATGTAAGTCTGAAATAGCCAAGTCAGAGGCCTGTGGGGAACCCCACAGGCCTCTGACTTGGCTATTTAATTTAAATTTAAACACCTGGTGTCAGAGTTAATTAGGCCAGAGTCGGCCTAATTAACTCTGACACCAGATGTTCTTCATGCTCACACAAAAATAAGAATTAAACATAATAAGGAATTCAGATTCCTTCTATAATTAGCAGGTCGCATTCAAGACTAGAGCTTTTGATAGAAATGGGACAGTAATTAATAGGCACGCTTTACGTTATTAGATTACTAGGCACTTTCTAATTGATTAATATAGATAGTTTGATAAATTTAGATAGTTTATAAACCAGGCTTGAGTTTGTCTAGCTGAAGTTTACTTCAAGCTGCAAAAACACTCAGCTAGCCAGGTCAGAGGCCTGTGGGGAACCCCACAGGCCTCTGACTTGGCTATTTAATTTAAATTTAAACACCTGGTGTCAGAGTTAATTAGGCCAGAGTCGGCCTAATTAACTCTGACACCAGATGTTCTTCATGCTCACACAAAAATAAGAATTAAACATAATAAGGAATTCAGATTCCTTCTATAATTAGCAGGTCGCATTCAAGACTAGAGCTTTTGATAGAAATGGGACAGTAATTAATAGGCACGCTTTACGTTATTAGATTACTAGGCACTTTCTAATTGATTAATATAGATAGTTTGATAAATTTAGATAGTTTATAAACCAGGCTTGAGTTTGTCTAGCTGAAGTTTACTTCAAGCTGCAAAAACACTCTGATTACATTTAAAGATTATAAACTTATCTTAATAAGTTCGCTTTTATGAGTTTAAGGGTTATTGTTTATAACAAACTTAAATCTTAGTCCAAAACTCGGACACTATCAAATCAGTTAGCGTTTCTAATCTATTTTGCTAGAATTTTGAATATTTGGCTAATGCGTATTCAATGGATTCTTAGAAAATACTTAGTAGTAGAAATTGTCACGATCTTCTCAAATATTTACTGTAAATCCTTAGAGGATTTACAATATAAATTCTCGTTAACACTCGTACTTATACAGAGTCCAATAATTAGCAAGCAAAACTTCGCTGGTTTTATTGGTATCAATAACCAAGACGATATTTTTTTCTTAAACGCCTAACTTTAACTTGCTTAGACAAGTCGCTGCACTGCCAGTGGCCGTTGACCCCGAATACAGTTTAAGTTACTTAAAATTAAGAGCTTAGTTTTTTTTTTTGGTTTGGTCGTCATAAGTTATCAATACCTACCACGTCAAGAGAGTTTTGCTAGCTTATTTAAGTTGACTCATTATTTAGACTTCATGCATAAAAGGTACAGGCTGATATAATTTTCTGCATTGTCTACCAGTCAACCAAGGATGGAGAAAAGATAGTTATGGCATGTTCCTTAACATAACCAATGTAGAAAGTACAAACACTCACTCTATAATACCTACGTGCTACGCTACTACGGCTACGAGCTACATACTTGGCTACGCGCTACGGGGATACCTGCTACGATTTCTACGAATACCGACCAAAACTTTCTTTGAAACTCTTACCGGAGTAACCCACCCTAAGCTAGCTTTTTATTTATTTTTATTTTTGCGTGCTCACTCTTGACCTCAATTAGTCTGATGGACTGGATGGGCTAACGATGGAAGGTGCGTGCCCGTTTTTCTCACTTTTCAGTTTTGCTTTATTTATTTAATTCATCTTTCTCACATAAGTACAGGATTTTCCAATGCAATATATGCGGTTATCCCAACAATTATGGTAACCTATTATCTAACATCTATACCTTAGTAAAAAATGCAATCTTTGTGGATTCATCCAGAAAGAAAGATTTTCAAACTTTGGTTTGGAAACGCATAATGAATGTGAAAAAGAAACTCTTAGTACAATGAAAAAGCTTTTATGCCTAAAATAGATTAGCTACAGCACGTCTCTTTAAAATTTGACCACGATCAACAAACAACAAACCAACTCAGTTCTAGTAGCGGCAAAATTGGAGTATTCTCATATCCTCAGGCAAAAAGTAAAAGGGACTGTTTTAAGCCTTAATTACTCTAAAGTTCTGTGTTTTATGCAAACAAGGATTCAACAAAATTTTGAGAGAACATTGAAATTGATGAGGTGTGTGTAATTATGTGTACAGAACACAATCCGGAACTTTTGAGTTAAGTCATTATTTCGAAGCAAATACGGTTGTTTTAGTGAAAACAATTCCTTAAAGTTCGTTTGTTTAGCTTTAGAATCATCTGGAATTTCGACCTATTCTACATAGGGCACCCGTTTTAGCAGCACCAGAGTTAATGGCACCTGAGGTATTCCACATACGGCACCTATTGATATTTTTCCAGGTGCCGTTAGTGAAATAATTTATTGTTTAAAATTTTATTCCACATTTGGCACCACGAAGTTAGTCTTTACCGATAATGATTCCAACCCCGCAAATATTAGTATTTAGTATTAGATTTATGACTTCTTCATGATTCTGGCCTCCTGGTAGTTTGGGTATAAATGCTTATAATGTTCAACATCTAACTAAAAAGGCAAAAGAGCAAGTTATATTTTTATCATGTTATTTAAGTCTCCGCTGATTTTAATCTATTTTTTTTATTTTGGCATCCTAAAAATAATAAACGTCCCAACACTAGTACCTACTGATCCGTAGGTGCCAAATGTTGAATAAAATATTAAATAATAAATTATTCCACTAATGGCACCTGCGAAAAATATGTACAGGTGCCGTATGTGAATACCTCAGGTGCTATTAACTCAAGTGCCATTTAAACGGGTGCCCAATGTGGAATACGGTGGCATTTCGATTGATTTAAAATTGATGATGAAATCGTATATATATCGGTTGAATTGTTCGGGCACAAATGCGCAAAAACAATGGGTACCAACAAATCTAGCCTAAAACAATCTAGACTAATACATTGAGGTATTATGTTTGATTATATAAGTTTGTAAAGGGTTCTGTAATCTTTGGACATCCAAAAATGTATGGAAAGAAAGAAAGAAAGAAAAAGTGTTTAATTGTCACGAAACGACAACGAAGTACATGTTTATGCGAAACCCTTAACAATAGTATTAGTAGTACTTAAATTAAGTTAGTAAAGACGAGAAATAAAAAATAAAAAAATATATATAAATATGTGCAAGCGATTGTGTTTTGTGTTTTTGAGACATCTGAGTAGATTCGTGCTTCATTGGCACCTGACTGATCCCTTTCTTCCTCAATCGTTTGTGTTATAGTTTTTCTTGAATAGAGGTTTTTTTGTGTTCTGTCACACGGGGTAGCGATGAGTGGTTGTTACTCAATCGCCCGGTCCAGGATTTTACCGTGTGGTGAGGTTTTTGCCCCAAATGTCTAGATGCTTCAGCCTGATGGCAGCTAGCGCCGCCTCTTGCTGTATGTACAGATCAACGGGTGTTATTTGTAGGGCTATCTCCATGGCTACTGTTGGGATGGTTCTTATGCTGCCAGTGACAGCTGAACAGGCATGTCGCATCGATTCAAAAATAACGAGGAGTGGCTTATGGGTCCAAAAGATTTGGGCTGGGTGTAATAAATATTAAGTATAATAATAAAAATTATTTTACTTCGCGCCATTTCAAGGGGATATAGCGGTGGGCCAGACAGGCTCGAAAGACCTTGACAAGGTATTCAGCTAGCGGACCGACGCTCCATCTGAGCAGAGCTGGAAAGATACCGTCCATCCCCGCTGCCTTGAACGGTAGGAAGGTGTTGATTGCCCACGTTATTTTATCTTTGTCGATAACTTCTGACGCCACCTCCTAATCCAAGCTACTCGTGGCCCTTTCCCTGTGTGGTTCCCAGCTTTGCTGGGTGGCAATCTGGCAGCCCGGGCAGTGCGTAGTTAGAAGTAGTTCGCTAGTTTCTGTGTCGTTTGTTGTATAGGTGTTATCTAGTTTTTTCAGGCATCCAATAGAAAGGTCTATCTCATGAGCAAGACTGGTTTTAACCATTATTGCCTGGTTGTTATTTTCAATTTTATTACAAAAACGCCACCAACTGGTCTTTCCTCGGCGTCGTATTAGTTTTTTATATGTTTTGCGATTTGTTGTGTAAAGGTCCCAGTCTTCTGGTGACCGTGTGTTCCTAGCTCTGTTGAACAACCTTCTCAGCTTGTGTCGGTGTCTTTCCAGTTCAGGACTTCAGACTAACTGACTCCCTGCCTAGGTATGGTGAAGGGAGGCGACTGTTCATAGCTAGATAAGAGGAAGGATGTGATGTTGTTTCGCGTCTTCGTTTTTTTTCTAAATTGGTTACTGGTATATCAGCTGGAAGAGAGGGTAACCTACCCAGTTCAGTTCCGATAAGTATAAATGCTTGATTTATTTCTTAGCAATATCCTTGTACTAGTGACCAAAGGTTTTGAATCCACTTCATAAACGCAAGATCGCAAACAATTATATGCCTAACTTTAGCAAATTTAGGCATATCCAACTGACGGGTAAATAATATCTGATATAAATACAAAATCTCTAATATTTACCTGATATAACAACTAAATCTATAATTTTATTTGATACTAGCGGATACCTCGCGGTTTCACCCGCGTAGTTCCCGTTCCCGTTTCCGTAGGAATACATAGATAAAAACTAGCCAACCAATAGTGTAGCTTCCCAACGGTGAAAGATTTTTTGAAATCGGTCCAGTAGTTTTTAAGTTTGTTCGTTACATACAAAATTACAAATCTTTGCTCTTTATAATAAACGATTGATATAATTTTAAAGTATTCAATTTTTATAAGCATAACATACATTGAATATAAAATCGTTTGGTATACTACTCAAAAGACATAAACCCCTATATAATGTCTAATATGATAAAACGCCTAATAAAAAACACAAAGCAAAATTTCAGATATTCACATTATAACATTGTCTCATTATTAATCTTCCTTCTATTTATGAAGCATAAGGAATCTTCAATAAAGCTATTTACCACCAACCCAGAATAGTGTAGAATCCTGGCACCACCGATTCAATCAGATTATCGATAAACCGAATCCAGGTTTTTACTATTTGAGCTTCTACATGAGACTAAAAAAATACTCTCAGATATAGGAATATTAAAAAACGGCGTAACACCAGCAAAATGCAAAAAGTTGCATGAGCAACAGCAACAGAGCATTAACAATATACTGCAGCGGCAAAGAGAATATTTAGAGTGTGAATTTTTACGAGCTCTGGCTTCTAATTTAAGCTTATAAAAATAATAACTTTTTGCAATCGTTTTTTTTTTATTATTATTTGATAGTCAATCAATCGAAGCATGAATCATTATAAAACAGTTGATTGTGAAAATATTGGTTGTTGGTTGTTAGTTTATTAAACAATCAATTTCACTGACTCTATATTGCTAAACTGTTTTGCTTTGCAACCACAAATGTTTGTAGTTCAAATGTCGAAGCCGACCGTACCTATCCTCGTAAAGTACATTAAAAGTATCAAAGAGTGATTTCAAGTTCAGGATCGTTTTTTGATTGATTTACGTGGAGGAAAGTAAAAGGTAACTTCATTAACAACCTTCACACCTGGCTTTTGGCAGTTTGATTGAGTGAGAATTTATGACCTTATTACGTCATGTTATCGTAAATATTTCGAATGCTGATTCGTGTTTTTTTTATAGTATTTGTAAAGTGTTTTGATGATGAGTATGGCATTCAGATAAGTCACTAGAACCCGAGACATGAAACTTTATTCAAATTAAAAACTCAGTAATATAAGAGCAACAAAAACCAGGTGGTTCTTCGATTCTGCCGTAATCGGTCAATCGATGGTCTAATTGATAAAATCGTAGTAATATTGTGAATGTACCTTTACTGAATGGACATAGGAATTATTTTATCCCGCTTGTATGTTTCCGATTTCTACAAAGGGAAAACTTGGTAAGAAAGAAAGAAAAATAAATTATTTGAAACCCGCACATGAGACATATAATAAAAAATTAAAAATCCGTGCGAGACCAAAATGGCTCCTCCTATCTCAGCATGTGCAGCGATATATAAAAGAAAATAACGCTGCGCTGGTATTCTGATAAAGCCCACTTTTGTTGCCACGGAAACACTGATGCAAACGGAACATACAACAAATTAGTTAACTAATAAGGCCCAAAGTAGTATCCATTTCTCACAAAAAGTAGTCAATTAATAATTTCCGTGATGTCAACTCACTGGTTAAAAACAATATTCAAAAATAAAAGATTAAAATGGAAATCTTTTCAGTTAAGGTTTTGTTAGGGCATTGAGCCCTCAACTTTGAAAGGCTTCAGTGGTTAATTTTCTACAGAGATAATCCTTAGAAATACTTTAAGATATCTTTTGTCTTGCGCGTGATGAATCGTTCTTAGTTAGTTTGTTTATTAAGGCATTCTTTGAAGCCTTTTTGGTAATTAATCTTATCAATGTCACGGCCAGCTTGGGAAATCCCCAAACGGCAAACTGTTAGGATCATAGCAGGTTGTGTTCTGTAGTTTCTGCCTACCCATGGAAAAAGGCGTGAGTAAGTATGTACGCATGTATAATAAACTACCTAACTGCACGAAAAAAAAGCGACTAGAAACCCGAAGGTTAGCTTTCGCTAATCGATAAATAAGCGATATCAGGCCGTTCGCAAAGCGAACCTGGATTTGATGACCTGGTGAAGGATGTGGGATGCCGCAGAACGTAGGAGGCACATGTTGTGACACTTGGAGGAGGCCAATGTTTAGTGGTGGACATGTAGTGGCATCTATGTCGTCACACATGAACTAATGACGTAACGTCACACAGAATTCTGTATCGGCCAAGCAGAGTTTACTGCATGATTTGAACACATACAACAGTCCGTCAACAACCGTCGGGCAGTTTCCCGGAACAGACACAACACCCTTCTGGTCGGAGGATCCTCCCTTTTCAAAAGAGTTTACGGGACTTAACTACCTGTTCCGCATACCTCTAATACGTTTTTAAGATGATGATTTTAAGTCCAAGCGTTTGCTTGCACATGCAAGAAACTCAGTAAATTTTCAAAAATGTATGGCCTGTAATATTTTCTACCCGACGGCCTTCGAAACAGAGTAATGTTTCTTTAAGTATTCCTTATTTCCTCCATGTCACATTGATTTTAAAAGCATATTCCTGGTTCTGGTTGAATCAAGTAAATAAAATATGTGTACTATATTTGTTTATAAATAAATATTAGGCTGCCTAGATAGTTTACAATTCACATTGATTTAGTGTTAAAAACTTACCTAGATGAGTTCCTCAGTTTTATGATGAAACAGTTTTACTACCATCACCGAGTGAAAAGTTTAGGAGTATAGTAAAATCATTTTATTAGTATTACCAGAACAAATTGGACCATGCATAAAACATAATATTGCCGTAGTTAATAACTACATGTAAAAGCTGCAAAATAAACCATTTGCAAGATTATTTCGTGCTTTCATTCCGGGGGCTTTGTAGCTGGGTAAGACGAAAATTGTCCATCCAAACGAACGATACAACGAAATACAAATTTTATCTGAATCCTTTCAGCCGTTGAGGTGTGATTAATAAATATGCAGGCCTTAATCATATTAGGAATTAAAGAAAACAATAAAAATATGATTTTTACTAATCTTATATCAACAGGCAGAACATTTCCAAATTGTGAACTGTTGTCTAACTCTTTTTTTTATTTTTATTTTTCGGTATGCACTATGCTATGTTTTTGGCTATTTTCAGAAGAAGATTTTGTCGCTTCTTTGACTGAAATTGAAGGATTAAATTGTTTTTATGAGGCGTTTAAACTCATAATCTCCCATTTACCCTTGCTGAACAAAATTTGCACTTTAAATTGCTTTGGGTACATTATGGAGATCGAATATTATCCTCCCCTGAAAAATTAAAGATCGCTATTAAAATATATCTACTACATTTTACAGTTAAATTTCTTCTTTAAAAGCTACTTTTTACCCAACTCAATATTCCCAATAAATCCTTTACGTGAAAGAAACTCTTTGGTATCTGCACTCAAGCGTTTTGTTAAAAGTTTTCTCTATAAAATCTTTTCGATGCTTCGAACGATATTAGTAAATTCTATCGAAAACCTCTTATCGTTCGGTTGACCTATAAAATTGGGATTGAATTTTTGCCCTACACAAAAAAAATCTTTGGTATGTATTGATGGGCCTCTAAAAGTATATGGAAACAAAGATATATTTTTGGTAGAGGACAAACAAAATTAGTTATCATAATCTTTCCCAGAAGCCAGAGCGCTGACACTAGTCTTTTCAAGTGTAAACCCAGTTACTAGGTTATAGAGGCCCGACAAACAGTTACTCAATGTAAAATTCTGGTACTCATCTGCATGTGGTTAGACTGGAAGCTGAGCCCAAAATTTTTGGGAAAAGCCTTGATAGGTCCTCCTATCTTTTTACCCGACTGCCGAAGGAGGCTTACGTGTTTATCAGTCTATGTGGCGTTCAAGAGACCAAACACGTGGGCCGGTTTTGATGATTCTTACGTAAATCGATTCGTCTTAACCTTGCGAGTGTCGCTAAGACATTAGTGTAAGTTCACCACAGTGACTACCAGACGCCATATTGGCAAAACGCAAAAATAAAAATCGGCAAACTATAGTATGTCAAGTGGGGTATCGTTGAATATAGGAATTTAAAAATCAGCTTTGGGTTACTTTCAACATTTTTCATTTTAAATAACGGTCTAGGATATAATTGTAACTATTTCATTACCACCAACTTACCACAGTGTCTCAAGACGAAAATCTATGACCATTGTGTGTTGCCAGTTATTGCTTACGGGACAGAGACGTGGTCGCTCACAAAGGGCCTCGTCAAAAGGCTTAAAGTCACCCAAAGGGCAATGGAGAGGGTTATGTTCGGAGTCTCTTTGCGTAATTGAATCAGAAATGAAGACATCCGCAAGAGAACCAAGGCTACAGACATAGCCCGAAGAATTGCCAAACTTAAGTGGCAGTGGGCAGGGCTCATCGCTCACAAAAGGGATGGCCGTTGGGACCGGAAAGTTCTAGAGTGGCGACCGCGTACCGGAAGACGCAGCGTTGGAAGGCCTTCCTCTAGCTGGAGCGACGACCTGGTCAAGGCTGCGGGCATCTGGTGGATGCGAAACGCACGGGACCGATCAGTGTGGCGACGCTTGGGGGAGGCCTATGTCCAGCACTGAACGTCTTTTGGCTGAAATTATAATGAACAACCATTCTCGCTAATTACCTAATCTTTTAAACCACTAGACGGCTTTATTTAATTAAGACATCGTTAGATATGTCTTGCCCACCAAAGTTATCTTAGATAAGTGACGTAAAAAAAAAACAAACATGGCGAAAACAAATTCTTAGAAAACGTCATTCGTCTTCTCAATTTTGACCCGAGCAGAGCTCGGTCGCCCAGGTAATATATGGTTAAATGTAATTAAAAAAAATATAGAATTGGTTTCCGTAGATTTTAATTAAAATACCTTGATAATTATAACTTGAATACTTATAAAATCAACCTCGTATCGGGTAGTCTCGTAAATGTTAGGAATATTGCCAAGGTAACGGTTTTGCTAGTAAAACCTAATATTTATCAAGCCTTATTGGTACAAATCTGAACTTTTTTGCGATAGTTGCTAATTTCATACTTTTAATAGCAGTCACTTGGCAAATTATAGTATTTATTTCCGTGTACCTTACCGGTAAAACCCAAGTTTTACCGTAATTTGTGACTTTAAAGAAAGAAAGAAAAATATTTATTTGTGACCCGCACAGGAGACGCGAGATAAGCCAAAACACAAAAATAATAAATAACAATCCGTGCGAGACCATAAAGACAAGGTAAAAGCTTTATTTTGCCGGTTATTACCACAGATATTCAAAAGCTTTCACTAGACAAGAATTTCTTCATAATACGATCTTTTAAAGTAAACTTATCGCTATCCAAAGGTCCTTTGTCCAATAAATGATTTTGAACTGGTCTTCAATGAAAGACAGACTGATAGGATTAAAATAGTCTTGAATATAATGGAATTAACCACGGAGTAAGGGTGCGTTTACAATGAGGCAGAGTGGATGGTGAAATGAGAGCAGTTGAACGTGGTGAGTGTTTTACGTGAAGCGGAATGGAGAGTCGAGTCACTAAGGAACAGATATGAGCGGAGTAAGTCAAACAGAGTTGAGAACAGCCTTTTTACCCCATAGTAAACTGATCAGTTAGATTTCATCTCTCAGAGAAAAGTGGTTACATGAACTCACCCCTTTTTCCCATGTGGAAGGCCGAAATCACAGAACCGCCTAAGTGCAACCGCAGTCTAACGAGTGGCGTTATTTGATTCAGAATTGTGTGGTGAAACTCGAGTTTTCAATAGGCTCTGATTAAATGAATGTTAAATTAAAAATTGCTGTAAATTCACAGAATAATGCGAAAATTTGTGTGGAAATTTGCTAGCTTAGTGTAGGCGTGTGATGCGAAAAAATGAGGGAAATGACGAGATAATATTTTAAAATGTGAACTTGGATGGCTATAAGAGTTAGGGAAGACCCTAAATGATGGACGGATTTTCTGCAAGATGGTAGGAAAGGACTAGACTGTTGAGGAGAATGAAATGTTGATGGAAGAAGAAGATACATTCAGACACTGGGAAGTGGGTCAAATTTAACTTGCATGATTTGATTACAGACTCCAGGACAGGTAAAACTAAATAAAAGATTGTAAATATATGATACCTACACCCCACATAAATAAAAATAAGGGTAGGGGGATGATGATGATGATAATTAATATTAAAATATCAAAAAACCCGATATACCAAAAATACGTACCTAAACAAGAAGAAAATCATGTTCTGTAGTCGGAGAATACATGATAATATTGTTTTGGTTAGTCAGCTTGCGATTATGTATCCTCCGATAGTAAGGCATGATTTTCTTCTTGTTCTTGTTCACGTCTTTTTAGTTCGCTTCATATGCTGTTGGGATTGTTGATATTTTTTACATTAACTTTTGTATTTACAACTTTTTAGTTTCATTTCTTCGAATTATTTTTAAACACCTCTTAATATCCTTAATTTTGATAACCCACACGACGAACAAAAATATTGGGACTCTCACAATGTCGCCATTTATCTTTTTTTAAATTATAATGTAGCCATGTACACATGCAAGGTTAAGACTAAGAGAATGACGTAAGTAAGATTCATCAAAATCGGCCTACGCGTTTGGTCTCTAGAACACCATATAGGAACAAACATACATACATACAAAGACTGAAAAACATATTACCGCAGTCGGGTAAATAGGTTGCTGAAATGCATGAGTACACAGAAATGAAAACCGTTTAGGAGGAAGTCAAACACAGGGCAACAGCTTACAAAGAACCTATAAAAGATCATACCATCACCCTAGCAACAGCTTTATGTAAACCTACAAGTGACAGAAAGCTCAAAAGACTACACATATGGGATGTTGTTCACTAACAAATTCTAATTTAATAAGAGACAGCGTCCGCGTATTACTGGAGGAATAGTTCTTTCCTGACAATAAACTCCTAAAACAGATCTGTTAAGGGCTTGTGAAGCCGATCGCAGAATAAAAAAGAAAATAAAAAGAACCACAAAACAGACCAGACACTTCTTGCTAGTTTCAAAAGTATCAATAATGGAGAACTCTAAGACGTCCGCTTGTACACTCGACTTACTTTGTAAAGTTATAACAGTAAGAACAAGACTGCATTGGACATAACGACTGCCACTTGCATGCAATTCAATATAGCCTTAGTATGAAAATGCAGACTAAGCCAATCTGACTTTGTATAAGAAAATTGGAGCTTGGAGCTTCGCATAATGGCTTTCGTTTCACGGTTGGATAAAAATTGCAATACACTCCTTGTCTTGTGTCCTGATAGTTATAGCAAAATAGATAACATACATATTATTTTACAGATCATATATTCTATCTGTAAAATAAGGTTGTCGCATTGTTGCTTCGCGTTTGACTGCTGTACCCATTATTATGTCGGCAACGTCCCATATGGTCCAGCTTTCACCGCATTTTTGTAACATACATGCACCCTAATAAACTACGAATAAGTACTTATATCATCCAAGTAGGTTTGTAATAAAATTCATTCATAATACCATACTATAACTATTCTACTTCAAGGCAAAAGCCTCTTCTCATACAGAGAAGGCACACATACAGGAGTATATATTAAGAATTTTGATTTCTTTCAAAAACACATTTATTACGATAATAACATGTCAAAATAAAAGTGAAAGTTATTTTTTTTTATTAGGCCATTAAGCGTCACTTTTGAAAGTTAACAATTAAAATTTACAAGTAGTACTAATTGATTCTATAGTCCATTCGGAAAAGTAGCTTGTTATGGAGAAGAACGGTTAAAAAACTGCACACTTAGGCAGGCACTCTTTAGTTACTCTTTTTAACCGACTTTCCAAAAAGGAGGCGGTTCTATGTTTCGACATTATGATTGTTTTGTTTTTTTGTGTAAGTTCACTGATATCGCCGTCAATAGTGGACGTCCATCAAATCTTATTTTGTTTGAAAGAACATGTTTCTAAATTGGTCCCATTTTAATTTGGTGAAGATCTGATGAAGATCTTCGGAGATATACAATGGAACTCTTCAATAAATGACGGAAAATCTCTCGGGATTGCTGCAATCTCTTGTCTGTTTATTGTTTATACCATTTCATAACATAATATCACGCCAGTACGCTCTAAATGGGTACGCAGATGCGTTCCCCGAAGACAGTTCACCTTGGTATACTCTCATTTCACCGGTTATGTTCAAGTTTCATGATATTCGGGTAGTGTATTCTGGCATTATAGGTATTGTAGCAGCCCATACTTACGTTACGTAAATGTATAAACATACAAATTAGAGGCGCACACAACCGCTCGCCACCGTGCGCCCGCGCATACTAGCTAGCCAAGGTGAAAGGAATGTCGATCGGCCGGCTGTATCATCGCGCTCGGACATCGAGGGGAGCGCGGCACATCCTACCGACATTACCGAGATTGTGTTAGTCTTAAGTTTATTTGCATACCCTATTATATTTGATATTGATGAGTTTGTAATGTATATAAGCAGCGCTTTTATAATAAAACATATAGATCGTTATTCGTCTTCTTACTTTCAACACATATCCCTAAAGTGGTGACCCCGCGTTCAAAATGACCAGCGAAGAAGCGATCGAAATGATCAGTATCAAGTCGCGCATTCCACAGTTCTGGCGTGACAAACCTCGTCTTTGGTTTGCCCAGTTCGAAGTCATGATCGCCAACCAGAAGCTCGGAGAAGAAGGGAAATTTGGACTGGTAGTAGCAAATCTCACCAAGCCAGAGGTGGAGCAAATTAGCGACATCATCATGGCCGCTCCGAACACAGGAAGATATGAAGGAGTCAAGAAGAGGCTGGTGTCCGTCTACGAAGAATCTGAAGAGAAGCAATTGCAGAAGTTGCTCAACGAAATGGAGCTCGGCGATCAACGGCCATCACAACTACTGCGCCGAATGCAAGACCTGGCGCGAGACAAAATACCAGATGCTACGCTACGCATGCTATGGATCGGACACCTGCCTGCCGCGACCCGCGCGGTACTAGCCGTAAGCGACGAGTTAAAATTGGACTCGCTTGCCGCCATGGCAGACAAGATGCATGAGCAAATGAAGGAGGTAAACTCCGTTTGTTCCTGCCACAGTCAATCTTCAACAGCACAACAGCAAACATCGTCAGAACAGAACATAATCAGCATGATTGAAACCCTGACCAAGGAGGTAGCTGCGTTAAAAATGGATCGAGAGTATAATTACCGTCAGCGACCCCAACGCTATAGAAGCCGATCACGTTCAAAATCCCGTGATCGAAGGAGTGGGTCGTGCTATTTTCACCGAAAATTCGGCAAAGAAGCTTACCGGTGTAGGAGTCCTTGTAATTACAAGAAAAATACGCAACCGGAAAACTAAAAAAGACCGAAGCTATGGCGGTGGCAGAAGTCGAAAAATTATCAACATACCGCCTTTTCATAAGAGATGTAACGACCGGCCAACAGTACCTCGTCGACACAGGCGCAAATGTTTCGGTTCTACCCGCAAGTGCGAACGAAAAAAAGAATCGGAATCCAAGCAACTACCTTTACGCAGCAAATGGAACGCAAATACCTACATTTGGAGAAAAAACCGTCGTATTGAATATCGGATTAAGGCGACAGTACAAATGGCAATTTGTGATCGCAACAGTCAGTAGGCCGATCATAGGCGCCGATTTTTTACATCACTACGCATTAATGGTGGACCTGCACGGACGGCGACTGGTGGACCAAAAGACAAACTTATCGACATCTGGGTCCCTGTTATCTGCATCGGAAGGAAGCATACGCACCATCGACGATAAACTTCCATATCACGACCTACTAGCCAAGTACCCTGATATCACAAGACCCAGTTCGTGGCAATTGAGCAACAGCGAAGTCGAACATTACATCGAGACTACCGGCCCACCAATGTACGCAAAAGCTCGCCCTCTCTCGCCTCACAAATATAACGCCGCCAAGGAAGAAATACAATTAATGATGGACCAAGGCATCTGTCGACCGTCTAACAGTCCATGGGCAAGTCCTCTACACATGGTGCTGAAGAAAGACGGCAAATACAGGCTATGCGGCGACTACCGTAGACTCAACGCGGTAACCATACCAGACCGCTATCCAATTCCACGTCTGCATGACTTCACCTACAATATGCAAGGCAAGAAGATTTTCTCAAAAATCGATCTCAAAAAGGCATATTATCAGATAAGGAACCGAGAGGTAGATGTAAAAAAAACAGCCGTTATAACACCGTTTGGTCTGTACGAGTTTACGAGGATGTGTTTCGGATTAAGAAATGCCGGCCAAACATTCCAGCGCCATATTGACAACGTGCTACGAGGATTGCCAGTTTTTCCATTTGTCGAAGATATTTTGGTGGCGTCTGAAAACGAAGAGGAACACAGAAGAAATCTCGAGGAAGTGTTCCAGCGACTCAATGCCAACGGTTTGCAAATCAACGTCGCCAAGTGTTCCTTCGGCCAGACCAAACTCGATTTCCTGGGCTACTCAATAAGCTCAGAAGGCATTCATCCTACAGAAGAGAAGATAAAGACCATCAAATCATACCCACTACCAACAACCGTTCAAGACCTACGTCGTTTTGTCGGAATGTTAAACTTTTACCGTTCGAACATTCCACACGCAGCCGAACACCAAAAGGAATTGAGTAAATATTTTCATAACGCCAAAAAAAACGACAAAACAAAGATCCAGTGGAGCGAAGCGGCAAAACTAGCTTTCAAAAAGTGTAAGCAAGATATTGAAGATGCAGTTCTCATCTCCTACCCATCTCAGAACGATCCATTCGCTATCATGACAGACGCGTCGAACACCTGTGCTGGTGCAGTCATTCAACAGAAAATTCGGGGGACATGGAGACCGCTAGGATTTTTCTCCAAGAAATTCAGCGAGGCACAACAAAAATACAGTACGTACGACCGAGAACTGTTGTCTATATATATGGCAATACGACATTTCCGGCGCATATTTGAGGGCCGCGAACTAATCATTTACACGGACCACAAGCCATTGATTCATGCACTGACGGCCACCGGCAACAACGAAACACCACGTAGAACAAGATACCTTGAATATATAGGACACTACACGTCAAATATTCAACACATCACCGGCAGGGACAACCAAGTCGCAGACGCACTCTCTCGAATAGAAACCATATCCTGTCCAACACCAATCGACTACGACGAGCTGGCAAGAAAACAATCCAAAGATAAAGAATTGAAAACCCTAGCAAACAAAGCAAAATACCAATTCCAGGAAATCATCATTCCTAAATCAACCACCAAAGTTACCTGCGAAATGTCATCAAACACTGCTCGTCCATATCTACCTTCAGATTTTCGAAAAGTTGCATTCCAAGCAATTCACGACCTTAGTCACCCCGGCATAAGGGCGACAAGGAAGTTAGTCACTGCCCGCTACTGGTGGCCCTCCATGAATAGCGACGTAAATGAATGGACCCGAGCGTGCGACGCGTGCCAGCGCGCGAAGGTGCAACAACACACGAAGACACCTATTGCGAGTTTTCAACAAGCAAACAGACTCGAGCACGTGCATATTGATATCGTTGGTCCGTTACCCATCTCTGACGGTTATCGATATTTATTGACCATGATAGATAGGGCTACCAAATGGCCTGAAGCCTGTCCACTGGAAGACATAACCGCAGAAAGAGTTGCTAACGCATTGTATGACGGTTGGATCGCAAGATTCGGTTGCCCAGTTACAATAACCACCGACCAAGGGAGGCAATTTGAATCAGACCTATTCAACAAATTAATGCAACGCATGGGAATCCATCGCACCCGCACCACTGCCTACCATCCGCAGTGTAACGGCGTGATAGAACGATGGCATCGCTCACTCAAGACGTCACTCACTGCAAGACTCGAATCATCAACATGGTCACGTGAGCTATCTACGGTGCTGCTGGGACTGCGTGCCTCGATAAAAGAGGATATTGGTGCAAGTACTGCTGAACTACTGTATGGCCAAACGCTGCGATTACCCGGCGAATTTTATGAAGAATCAACAAGACATCGCGACACGGTTTCAAACATCATGGATAAGTTAAATGGAGCGTTAAAGAAGGCCCAGGCGCAACGGAAATCAAACCAATCCCGAGCGACATTTATTCACGACGACCTATATAAATGCTCGCATGTTTATCTACGCAATGACGCATCAAGCAAGCCTCTGACGCCAACCTACAATGGCCCGTACGAAGTGATAAGTCGTAAGGACAAATATTTCACTATCCAGTTAGGCAAAAGAAGCAGCAACATCACTGTTGATAGACTAAAGCCAGCTTTCCGGATTAACACAGAGCCAGAAAAGCCAGTCACAGATACGTACGCATACGTCACGAAAACAGGCAGGACATCGAAGCCTTGTGTACGTTTCACTAGCGGGGGAATGATGTAGCAGCCCATACTTACGTTACGTAAATGTATAAACATACAAATTAGAGGCGCACACAACCGCTCGCCACCGTGCGCCCGCGCATACTAGCTAGCCAAGGTGAAAGGAATGTCGATCGGCCGGCTGTATCATCGCGCTCGGACATCGAGGGGAGCGCGGCACATCCTACCGACATTACCGAGATTGTGTTAGTCTTAAGTTTATTTGCATACCCTATTATATTTGATATTGATGAGTTTGTAATGTATATAAGCAGCGCTTTTATAATAAAACATATAGATCGTTATTCGTCTTCTTACTTTCAACACATATCCCTAAAGTATCTTCCTAAATAACTTGTCTACTTACTTATTAGGTACAACTAAAAAGTGAAAATGAACTTTTTAATTTTTCACTTTGAAGTGTTTTTATTTGGAAGTCGGTCGTATTTATTGTATAAAAGTTTTTAGTTATAAATAAAACAAATTGCCGTACCTGAAAATTATTCTAAAGCCTATTCAGGTTACACAATACTGAATTCACCCTGGAATTTAACTATCTAGCGACCCTTTAGAACAACAATGAGACCCTTGTTAGTTTTGGACCTACTTTTACTAAACAGCGGCGTATGAAGGACTGCGGGTTCCATAATCTAGGATTAAAGTGGAGCTTGAGCTACCCAAAAGTCAGGTTACGACCTATTATTACGGTCTACACAAAAGGTAAATGCAAAAGGTTTTTAGAAGATAAGTAGAATGCCTGAAGAAGATGAGCATCAAATAGATAAATACAAAATTTTACGTACGTATTACGCTCCAAATTTTTAACCACCTTTCCAAAAAGGAAGAGTAGGTTCTATGTTCGGTTGTATGTTTGTGTATTTTCAACGATTACTCCGTCAATTATGGCCGTTATTTTGAAAATTATATTTTTGTTTGAAAAGTATACCTTCGAGATGGTCCCATTGTCACCAAGTCAGGATGAGGATATCCCATAGAAATAGAGGGAACTCCTCAATTTTTATAAGTATGCATATTAGCGATTTTGGTATTTTCATCAACATGGTAAGCATTTGCATTCAGAAAGTATCATATTTTGGTGAAGTGGAACATATTATTTTTGTTTTGGATAAGATATATCTCGAATAGTTAAATGAGTGTGATGAAGCAAATTTATATAAATGGTTCTAATGAAAGCGGTACCATCGAACTGATCTGGTGATGAAGCCGTAAGGTAGGCACCGGAACTCCGTAATAAAACAATGTAACCCAGTCTTTTTTAAGCTTGTTGGAATTGTAATGAGGGCTTCTCAATACAATTCCAACAAGCCTAATCTGTCTATAAATGATTTCCATCGTAATATAAGATACCAAAACTAAAAAGAAAAATTAAACCGTCTACTGTTCGTCTGCTGTTTTTTTTTGTTCAAACGTTTCAAAATCTGCACAAAAGGTTTTCAGCCGGTTTTCAGAACAGTACAGATATAAGTAGAATACTGCAGATGGGCAAACAAATGAATAAATACGAAATTGCTGCATTTTCCACCCTTTCATTACCCTAATTTAAAATTGTCGAAATTTACTTGAAACGAACGAATATGACGAAAATAGAATACACAGGATGAATATTAATTCATTAGCAATCAGGGCTGAAAGTACCTACTCACATTATATCTAGCTAAATTGTACAATAGGATCAATTCTGAAATATGAAAACGAATCAGGTGTTCTGTAAGTACAATAATTTATGTTACATAACTTGACAAAATGTAGAGAACAACTTTTAGATTTTTCACAATTTCATGCTTGGTACCGTAGTAAATCTCCTTTCGTTCAGTCCATCCGAATAATGTCTTTAGGAGATTGCCCTTTGCGATAAGCTCTATTGTATACATGTTTTTCATAAGGGTTCGTCTTGTACTTAATAAATAAACGTAGGTGGTATTCATGTATTCATGATTCATTTTATCCTTTGTAACTAACATTGGAAATGAATTAAAGGTCAACCTAAGTAACAACACACTTAAAATTCTTAGCACGACAATTCTTAACTAAGCAATTGACAAAGTCCCAAGTGTAATAAACTTATAACACTAACTTATTAAAACATTTTTATTGCTGTTTTCATAAACTTTTTGTACTTGATATTACTTAGTTAGAAACGAATTTCTTATTCGTAATTCATCCGAAGTTAAATCATTTGTTTGTTTTGAAAATGTAATCTCTCGAAGCACCTACAAATTCGATTACAAAATGTTTTTCATTCAAAGAATGTATTGCTGAGAGTTAGTGGCTGTGTATTTGAAACACACACGGATCTTATTGGTAAATTTCTTTAAAAACTGTTATACAAAAATAAAGCTATTTCCAAAACAAAACACTACAAAGAAAAATGGACCGAATCCGAACGGAAGGTAGAATCAATTATTATTACTTTTAAATTTAAATTTTTGACATTCAAAAATGCCGCGTAAAGGCCTTATTGAAATAAAGAATTTTGACTTTAGAAAAAAAAATTTTTTTCTGAAGCCGGTGTCTTTAGTATCTACTTTTTTCTCATTGTTGACACCGATTTCCAAAAAGAAAGTTATTTTATTATATTAGTAATAAAGGAAAAGTTTTCAAGTTTTTATTGGTGTTGATTAGACTATCTAATACAACTATGTAAAAGGGATGTTTCTTGGATAGAAAAATGATAATTCTATCTAGTCCGTCAGTGAGATTATCAAATAATATTGAACCGGTATTTTTTGCTTTATAAAATAAATACAAAATTACAAAGATAAAGCGCATCAAAGTTCAGGACTGAAGGCGTCACTTTGTCAGTATAAAGTGACGTCACAAGCCTTAAGGGCAGGTAATCTCACTTTTACATTTCTTTGATTCATTATTAAACATACAAATAGTGATAGTTTAAATGCAAAATATATATATATATATATTGTAGTTGACTACATGTACTTTTCATTTCAGAGATTCAAAACATGATATCGAAAACTTCGCTCGTTCAAAAAAATATCTGAAAGCCTCTAAAACGATGTTTTTTTTATCATTTTCTTATATTTCTGGCAGATTATGAAAGATTTACTACCTAAAACACATATCTAAAAAAAGTTAACAACCTGTAGAAATTTATTCTCCGAGTAGAATTTATAAAATAGTTTAATAATTAATTTATATATAACACAGCGGCCGCCGTACGGCTTTTCAGTAGCCCGCGAGGCCTTGACGAGGCAGGACCTATGCCAGTTTTATTCGTGCTGGACTTCTCGCTAATCTATCGACCGATTTATTATGAGACCATAGCGTAACAGAATCAGTAGGTTAGGAAAGTTTTTTAACAGACTTAAAAGAATACCGAAATATTCGTCATGGGTGTATTTTTTTTAGTTTTTTTTTTGGGTTATTAGTCAAAATAAAAATAATAAATGCGAATATTAGTCAAAATAAAATTCAAAATGGCGCCAACCGAAATTTTTGATATGATTGTCATGGGTGTCACTTTCATGGTTTTTGAGGTCGCTAAATGCTAATATGGGGTCAAAATGAAAATACAAGATGGCGCTGACCAAAATTTCTGAAACTTTCGTCATGGGTGTCATTTTCATGGTTTTTGGGCTCGATAAATGCTAATATAGGGTCAAAATGAAAATACAAGATGGCGCCAACCAAAATTTCTGAAACTTTCGTCATGGGTGTCATTTACTTGGTTTTAGGGGTCGCTAGATATGAATTTGGGGTCAAAATTAAATTCGCCGACCGAGATTTTTGGAACTTTCGTCATGGGTGTAAATTTCGGTCGGCGCCATCTTGGAATTTCGTTTTGACCACAAATTCGCAATTAGTGACTCCAAAAACCCCGGAAATGACACCCATGACGAAAGTTTCAGTAATTTCGGTCGGCGCCATCTTGGAATTTTATTTTGACCACAAATTCGCATTTAGCGACCCCAAAAACCATAAAAATGACACCCATGACTAATATTTTGGCACTTATTATATATGTAGGGAATACTGTGTGCTTGTCAGGAAAAGCCATTATTTGCATGGGTTCTTTTCGGGCTAATACGAGTTAGACAAACGAACTTCTTTAATCACACAATATAACTGATCACTTTGTGTATTGGAGAATAACGTAAACGACATTCCACTATAGCACCGATATACACGAACAAACGGTAATTCTCACTTTATTTCTTTCAGTCCAATTTTATTACCAATTCACAACTCAACTCCTCAGTGCTTGAACGATCTCTCCCGTTTGCGCGAACTCGTGCCTAGTGTTACGTCAAGTTGACATCAGTCAAAGTCATTCGAAACCATGGCACTCGTCAGAACGAAACCCACAGAAGTGCCTACACGGCCTCCTGACTATTGCTAGGCCGCGAGCATTTAACAATCCTTATATTGGCACGTCATATCTCACACACCAAAGAAAGTAACATTCCATTTGGATCCGCTCGTCCATTCCTGACATGCATACTCTGCGGTATCATACGGTGTAGACAAGGCGCACAAGATCCTTTAGATCAATCAACAACTCATCATTATCATATGTGGAACGGGCGCACAAGGCCCTTTTCAACCAACTAACTATTTACAGCTTGGCATGGACCGGGCGTGCTGGGCTCCTTCGACCATCCACATGGACAACGCATGGCGTGGACCGGGCATGTTGGGCCCCTTCGATCACCCAACTACTCTCAGCGTGGCATAAACCGGGCGTACTAGGCCCCTTCGACCATCCACCTGGACAACGCGTGGCGTGGACCGGGCGTGCTCGCCCTTTCGATCACACAACTACTATCAGCGTTGCATGAACCGGGCGTAATGGGCCCATTCGACCATCCACCTGGAAAACGCGTGGCGTGGACCGGGCGTGCAGGGACCTTTCGACCACCCAACTTCTCTCAGCGTGGCATGGACCGGGCGTACTGGGCCCCTTTGACCATCCACCTGGACAACGCGTGGCGTGGACCTGGCGTGCTGGGCCCTTTCGACCACCCACCTGATAACAGCGTGGCATGGACCGGGCGTGCTGGGCCCCTTCGACCACCCACCTGGACAACGCGTGGCGTGGACCGGGCGTGCTGGGCCTTTTCGACCACCCAACTTCTCTCAGCGTGGCATGGACCGGGCATACTGGGCCCCTTTGACCATCCACCTGGACAACGCGTGGCGTGGACCGGGCGTGCTGGGCCCCTTCGAACACCCACCTGATAACAGCGTGGCATGGACCGGGCGTGCTGGGCCCCTTCGACCATCAACCTGTACAATGCGTGGCGTGGACCGGACGTGCTGGGCCCCTTTAACCACCCACCTACTCTCAGCGTGGCATAGACCGGGCGTACTGGGCCCCTTCGACCATCCATCTGTACAACACCAACCTACCTAACATACCTGGCTCGCAACAGACGTCAGGTCGGTCTCGAAGCACCAAGGGTGCCAGATACCTTCCAGATGCTTAAAACACCATACTATGTCACATACTCCAAACAACAGGTCACCAAAGCACCAGAGGCACCAGGCTCCCATCTCCCATCAGACAACAGGTCGGTCTCGAAGCACCAAAGGTGCCAAATACCTTCCAGATGCTTAACACACCCTACTATTTCACATACTCCAAACAACAGGTCCTCAAAGCACCAGAGGCACCAGGCTCCCACCTCCCATCAGACAGCAGGTCGGTCTCGAAGCACCAAGGGTGCCAGATACCTTCCAGATGCTTAACACACCATACTATGTCACATACTCCAAACAACAGGTCACCATAGCGCCGGAGGCACCAGTCTCCCACCCAGATGCCACCACATAAGCAGCCGTATACCGTTTGCCTGGACAGCAACTGGACTGCAGCTCTACGACTGGACTGCTTTCAGTGGTGAAGCACCTTTCTAGAACTCATAATGTCAATTCATCAACTTCCACTTTAACAAGTACTCTCACTGGCACGGCACTATCACAATAACGATTCTCTTTACCATCAGATATCAATTCAACACTCACGAACAGTCAGACCCAGAACAATCACTTGCAGGCCACGCAAATATCTACTCCATATGAGAATGGAACTCGCGACACACAGCGCAGCATCCAGTGACTCAGCCACTGCGTCATCAAAACGGCAATAAAAATTAATGAATGACATAGCCCCATATAGGCACACTACCAATATGAAGAAATTACAAGATTTCTGAGATACTGTCACTAAAGCACTAACCATAATATTATGTTATGACACATTTGCATACCTATCTTTACATTAAGACAAATTTATGACACGAAATAACATGTCTGCACTCACCAATCCATGTCTGCAAGCAGAGGTGTATAGCGCACCCTTAACTCACCAACCAAGTTCAAGCTTCAAGCAATAGGATACCACTACATGTTGTCCAGAGATTGAACCTTAGACTCCATTTCCAGCAAGTGCACCAACAATTACCAGACCAACAAGGTAACAAATACACACAGCAAATAAAAATCAATCAACACTAGTAAATTGTAAAATGCACAGTCAAAGAGTAACAGCAAAGATAATCATACTATGTTTCATAAGACAAAAGTTAAGACTTTTGTGAAGGCCATAATTATCCACAATTTGAATTAACCTTGAATATGTAATGTGCAATCAATTGCTTTTTTATGTTTCTTCACTTAATTTCTTTTAAAAGATAAAAACATTGTGTATTGTAGTGTAGTAGAAGTTCAACGGCTATGAATTGTATTTTTTGTTTAACCGACTGCAGTAGAACCACAAAAGGGTGGTAATGTTTTATCCAATGAATTATAATAAGAATAAACTGACCTTACCAGTTACTGTAGATACTTTCCGTTATCAGATGTTTGGTAAATCTGAACTTTCTCATGAGCATCACATTATTCAACTAAGACTTTACTACCATTACTTTAAACACACCATACTACCAGGCAGGTAGAGTTAAGAATCCCATCAATTGAGGTACTTACCAAAATTGTTAACCATGTTTCCAAAATAGTCATGATCTTCTCCGGGCCATAATTTGCAATATCAAGCATTGATTTTATTTCCTGGTTTGTGTACCAACTTATTGGCATCCTTCCAGTATTCTTACAATTAAAGTAATGAGCTGAGCTCAAAAGCCTGAAGCATTGATTTAAAACAAACCATTTTCGGCACGTTTCAATTAACTAACATTTACCGGCTTTAGTGAAAATAATAATTATGAGAATTTCGTAACCTTCATTAGTTTAAACTAGTTACTATTACTGTAATTTTCGTGGTTTTAGGGGTCACTAAATGCTAATTTGGGGTCAAAATGAAAACACAAGAAGGCGTCGACCAAAATTTCTGAAACTTTCGTCATGGATGTGAAAATGACACCCATGACGAAACATGACGAGTTTTGAGAAATTTCGGTCGGCGCCATCTTGGAATTTCGTTTTGACCACAAATTCGCAATTAGTGACTACAGAATCCTGGAATACTGTGTAATTGTCAGGAAAAGCCATTATTTGCATGGGTTCTTTTCGGGCTAATACAAGTTAGACAAACGAACTTCTTTGCTCACACAATATAACTGATCACTTTGTGTATTGGAGAATAATATAAACGACATTCCACTATAGCATTGATATACACGAACTAACGGTTACTCTCACTTTATTTCTTTCAGTCCAGTTTTATTACCATTTCACAACTCAACTCCTCAGTCCTTGACCGATCTCGCCCGTTCTCGCCAAAAACTCGTGCCTAGTGTTACGTCAAGTTGACATCTATCTTAGTCATTCGAAACCATGGCACTCGTCAGAACGAAACCCACAGAAGTGCCTACATATATACTAATAGTTTAATTTTTTTTTTGTTTCTCTTTAGTCCGTCCGTTTATGTTTTCAAACATAAATAGTTAGGTAGTGAAATAATTGAATAAATAAAATACGATCTAAAGCATATTTTTAAAACTATAAGTACACACTATAAGTTATTATTTATTTACCATGCATTGTAACTCTTGTATTTTAGTAACCTTTAATAGCAATAGTAAAATAAACCTTCTCTACACACCTTTACTGTGACTTTTTTGTCGAATTTACGCAAACGCGAGTGCGCCGCTCGCTTCGCGGTAACAGTGGCGCGTTAAATACCTACTGCACCGGACTAGCAAGCCTTAACGTCATACGATATTTCTACGCACTGTATCGTCGTAATTTTTTGTTTATATGGCAAAAGAAAAAAACGTCCAATATTCCATTTTTTTTTTCTATGTCCTATATTTTTAGATTATCTAACTGACGGACTAAATAGTTTTTTTTGATAACTACCCTAATATTGGGATTAGGATAATGATCTTGACGTGTCTGAATTCTTCTTTAGTTGAGGTTATCGTGTCAAACGGTCATCGTATCCTTCGCGGTATATTTGCCTCGATATGTTTTATTTTTTTTATATTTCGTGAACTTTTGGACTACTCCTCGTATTATAAATGTGAAAGTCTGTATGTTTAATTGATGTTGGTTAATCTGTCACGCCTGACCGATTTTGATGAGATTTGTAACACCGGTAGCTTATGACCCGGATAAGTATATATACGTAGACTACCTACTTTCTTAGCTTGGTAGTAAGTACCCGTAAGATAATTTTCGACTTTTGGCTACTTAAAATTCTGATATATTCTAAACTTTTTGATCAGTTACGCAAATCTACAAAACATAAAGTAAACTTTATAAGATACGAGTACATACCCATAATTTGTCTGTTCCTACGTCACTGATCCACTCTTACAATTCAAATAATTTCTGACAAGTTTAAAGTAAGCTTTTAATGTCATGCTGCAAAGAACTTGGCATATTTAACAAACTTGTAACAATTTGCCATTCAAAAATCAAATGTTGTTTAATCAGATACCAAAATTATCATAAAAAGTAAGTAAAAATGTATATTTTATTAGGTCCCTAACTTGCGTGTTTCACGGTACTTACCCACTAAACTTATAAACAGCAGGCTCGAAATTTACAGTGGATTACATTTTAGAAGAGGATTTACGGCACCCGCTAGTCAAAGGCACCTCTTTATATCCTCAATTCCAACGGTTAAGGTGAAAGTTAACGTAAGCTGTGATATTCCGATCCGTTTTTCTTCTTAACTGTTCCGAATACAGAATGGTTAGAAATGTTGAAGCTCAGAACATAACCCGTGCCGTGGTTTTCTCCGGCAATTAGTCTTAAAAAATATATATTCTTGTAAATAAAACGTGAAAAACATAAAAAAAAAATCAAACTCACAAATTACAATAACAGTTAAAAATAAATCGACACCAAATGAGCGGAGAAGCAATGTTATAGGTATGTCTACGACCGAAGGCTTGGGGATATCTTTTAAACTAAGTGTTAAAATACTCATACACGTGGGTCACGTTAACAAGCGCCTTAAAGGAATAGCTAGCTCAACGGCAATGGGCACAAAATGGTAACGACCCTCCAACGGTGCGTACTTCACCCTCTTCCTCTCAGCGGCGTCTTCCGCCGCTGCTGACGGCGAGAGGACGGTGCGACCAAGATAGCTGGCGGCAACAGTGCTGACGCAAGTTGCGTCCGTTTTTCCAAGATACCAAGGTCAGTCCATCCGGCCTCTAGCCGTCAGTCCTACACAGACCCGGAGGCTCCAGCACGCAGGGGATGTCTGCCGACACCAATGCCCTCCGCACATTATCATTGAGCGCATGATGACGCGGGAACCTCCCCGAGCAACGACGACAACTCAAAGCGTGATGGCCATCGGCCTCCACCATGGAACCGCAGGTGCATCTGTGGGGTTCACACACCTTGTAGCCCAGGCGAAGGGCCACCGCCACCCGCAAAGAGTCGTCATCAAGCAACGTCCCCAGGTGAGGCGAAGGAAGCGCGTGTAACCATGCCCCCGATTCCGGCTGCGACACAGCCCTGAGTCTGGCTTAATCAGCCCCCGAGGAACCCATCAACATCCGTTTCTGGATTAACCAAGACGTGACGTCGACCCACGCGCGCTGAACATGCGTTGTGTCAGGACCTGCTGCCCCCATGCTGAGGACAGACCAAGCGGACCCGGCATCCAACATAAACGGTATGTTTGCCCTGCCATCATTGGAATCCAAAATTATAGAAACGAGTTCAGACACCCCATGTGTCGACACCAAGAAAGCCGGTAGACCTGTATCCTTTACGCACCGCATCCCAAGACCCCCGTATCGGACAGGAAGAGTCGCCTGCCTCCACTGCACATCATTAAAGGAGACATTCAGGATCGACTCAACCGTTGTTTTTAAAGCACAATCAAAAGAACATACCTCCTCAGGACACAGCCAGGTAGGGGTGGTCCGTAAGAGATAGGTTATCTTGAGCAAGGCGAAACACATACGCAACAACAAAATCGCAACGTGCGCGGTGAGATCCCTGAGACGCTCCCGAGCAGCAACGAGAAGCTGCTTACGGGTGAAAATGGCCTCTAGCACTCCCCACACTCCAATGGGAGATTCCAAAAGGGAAAAAGAAAGAGGATAAAGTTCTTTGAGACCAGGTAAATAAGAACCGAAGCGTGAGAAGTGTGTACGAGCTCCAACGTCACAAAAAATTCGCATTTGGAGGGATTCACCTCCAGACCCAACTTCTTAGGTTAAGGAACAAGAACCACCAGGTCCTGGCAAATCTCTGCCGGTGATCCACCAAAATCCAGACGATTTCAATCCAGAGATGACTTTGTGGATTGCTTAACTGAAAACAAGTGGTCCCAATGGGTCCCTCTGCTGCGCTCCCACTTGAGACGAAATGAGACTATCATTAAAGAACAGATTAGAAGGAGAGTAATAAACCTGATAGAGAAAGGGGTATAAAGAAGGAATTTTATCCGTGAACTCACTCAAAAGGACATCTTTTTCTAGGGTGTTAAAAGCATTGCAGACATCGAGTTTCCGCACCACGCAGCCGGAGTTCACGGGATCCATGACGAATGCATGCGTCGCATGGATAGCGGCCTCGCACTCCCGACGCGTCCCGAACCCTAGCTGATGCGGCTGTAACTATTCGGACATAGCTACTCTTACAGACCGGCACCCCAGCTTAGCCGTCAATCTCCTAAATACACTGCCTATGGCTATTGGTCTCAGCCCTCCGTCATTTTTCTTAAGTGCGCAAAGAGAGGCACCATACAAATACGGACAAACTACCGGATTGAGCTGACCACTCATTAAGAAGTTTGCGAGCCTCGTCAAACACCCCAGCAAACGCCGCCCACTTTCACCCGCCGAACCAGATGTTAGCTCTTTCCATCCATGCCTGCCGCAAAACCACTATAAAAAGAGCTCAGGGCCAGCGCGACGTCCTCCGCAGACGCAGTAACATTAGGAAATGACGAGTCCGGCGCCGATGGAAATTTAAGCGGACGTAATGGGCTAGGGTGCTTGGCCGCAAGGGCGCTTGGCGTGTCTAGGTCGTTTTGCGCGAACGCGTCGTCCGAAAAGCGTCATTGAGTCCCACGCGACGTAGAATATCCTGCCCCACAACCCGACTCATCCACAAACTGGCCAGCACTAACCAACTCGATGTTTGCCTTCACCTTTGCCGTCATGTTTCCGGGAGCGTCCCTCGAAAGAACCCTCAGCCCACCAAACGCAAAAGTGAGAAGCGCACCCCAGTCCTCCACACCGTTGTCGCCTACGCACTTATGAATAAAGTCGCACAGCTTGCCCGCCGCCTAGTTCCGTGCACCCTTAGGAACGTGCCTAAGTATTGGCGTACTCACCTTCAAGGCCGAGAGCCTCTACAGGGGACAAGGATGCAAAACCAGCAGCACCTGGCTCACTGGCAGGGAAACGGCGACAGCAGACGACGTCCGAGGAGCGGCGTCAGGCCAACGCGCACTCCTGTGCATACGGCCCACATGGACTTTGAGCCCATGCGAGCTAAACACACGTGAAGACCCAGGACGGTGAGGACAAGAAAACATTGCGGACAGGGCACTCATTTGGGCGTATATAAACGTACAATATTTTCATTTACTACAAATACAAAAAACAAATACAACAATCTGGCTACAATCAATATAACATAAAACTCTGACAATAATAAAACTTGAATATTATTTCCAGTTATAAATGTAAAAAGTTAAAAAAAATTTGATCAATATTATTTAATATTAAATTATTCAATAATTATAAGATTAGGTATGTCATGTTCAGAATTATTACCTTTTAAATAGTCAATTAATAAAAAAGGATAACACAAAAGTTATAACCGTATCAATTAACCTCGTCAAAGTAATGATGTAGGTACTTATCGATTTCATACATAAATCAACATGAAAACAATAATTGGTTGTCCCCAAGAAAAAACAACAAAGGAATATAACGTCTTTACATAAAAATATTGCCCACATAATGTTGCATCACTAGTACCAATAGTAGTGTCCTCTATGGACAGGCCTCCGTACTGATAGCTCAAATGGTAGTCTTGATCGATAGTGTGGATCGGTGATTATTGCCATAGTACTCGCAGCTTTTAAGAGATGGCGGTGGGTACGTTCTAAAGTTGACGTCTTGTCAAGTAATGCAGGTATCGAATTAGGATATTTAAACAAAATGGTTAAATTATGTCTTAGCTTCCATGAAACTCACTTATGATTGAGTCTACACTTTTTCACGGCTTCACACGGTAAATAAAGTTGCGGGGTGAAAGCGAGGTAGCACTCGGTGCGATTTCTTTCGCTCGTGTTATTCTCACTATTTTAGCGTCATTCACTTGTTATTAGATCAGTGTCCACAATGTATGTTATAAGTCTTTGGGTCTTTTAACACTTCTCTTCCTTTCACGAAGCATCCGTACTTGTTTTATTTATTTAAAACGCTATATAATACGAAGAACAATGTAAACAGAAGCACTTGTGCCTTCCCTCCCCAAAATATACAATTAATATTTACAGAACACAGTATATAGAAAACAGTTTATAGAACAGCAACAATTACCCTAAGAGATGTTTATTACCTTGTGCTCGAAGATGGACTGACTTTGATGGCATCGCTAGATAAAAACTTTAAAAAAACAAGAAATTAAAAAAACCCTACTGCTTAAGAAGCGAACTAAAAAGAGGTAAACAAGAAGAAAACCATGCTGTGCAGTCAGAAGATACATATTCGTGAGCTGGCTGACCAAAACCAGATGTATCCTCCGACGGGTTTTTTTAATATTTTCTATTTTATTTATAACTTTTTAGTTAACATTTTTTTTTCGAATTAGTAAACTTAAACATATGTGTTATATATTTTTGAAATCACCTCTTAAAACGTTTTATTTAGATAACCCACAAGAAGGGTCTGGAAGAAAACAAAGTGGGCCTTCATAATATGGCGCCCAAAATTTGTCATTTTTCTTTTTTTTAGTATTAATGTAGCCAATGGCACTCGCTAGCTAAATACGAATCGATTGACGTAAGAATCATCAAAATCGGCCAACGCGTTTCGTCTCTAGAACGCCACATAGGAACAAACATACATATAATATATACATAGACTGATAAACACATTACCCTCCTTCGGCAGTCGGGTAAAAGGGGCAGCAGATGACAGTAAGCTACTGTCATTTACCGCGCTTTTATCCATTCATATTACTAGTGTAAAAATATCAAATTAATTATTGCCAACACAGAAAAATTACTTAGTCTGCTCAGTTTTATTTAACAAGGATCGCTAACATTCCTATATTAGTTGTCATCTTAATAGTAAAATTGCAGGTGTAATACCGGTAAGAACGTTAGGAACTAAAGAAAACTCCTACTTTAGCTTTCTTAGATAAATTTAGGTCAATCAAATAAATGATTGCGCCGAAGATAGGATTTCTTACTAGACCTATCGGCGAAAAAGATTTTCGATTTCTTTAACCTAGGCCGATTTAGCTTTTTATTGTTAGATATTTTCAGATAATTTATTTTCCTAGTTCGATAATGATTGTGATTGAGTCTCAGGTAGGTTCTATTTAACTATATAACATCTCTAAACTGTACTACATTTGTTACATATAGTGTAACACTATAATGTAAGAAATATGGAGAAACACGGTAGCATACGTTACGCTATCCAGGCGTGTAATTGCGTGGGTCGCAGATAAATTTGAAAGAGAATTACTGCGGCCCTGGCACAAGCAACTGAAGGTACAGGGGTGGGTTATTGTCAGAAAAAGTCTGAAACGCCCTCCCGCTTCATCCAGAGCGGGAAAACTCATTGGATGATATCCCACCCACCAAAAAAAGGATGTAATAATAAAATAATTAAAAAAACTTTGATTGTGCGAATTAATCAATTGCAATACTTGAATTTTGACCATATACATTGCGTCTTATACTTTGATGGGGAGATGAATTTTGAAAATTTCGAAATATCAGTGTTACCAGTATCCAGCTTTGGACAAAAATACTATTATATATAGTTACTTGTAAAACTAATTTCCAAACACTTTTATAGTTTTTATTTATTTAAAACGCTATATAATACGAAGAACAATGTAAACAGAAGCACTTGCGCCTACCCTCCCCAAAATATACAATTAATATTTACAGAACACAGTATATAGAAAACAGTTTATAGAACAGCAACAATTACCCTAAGAGATGTTTATTACCTTGTGCTCGAAGATGGACTGACTTTGATGGCATCGCTAGATAAAAACTTAAAAAAAAAACAAGAAATTAAAAACCCTACTGCTTAAGAAGCGAACTAAAAAGAGGTAAACAAGAAGAAAATCATGCAGTGCAGTCAGAAGATACATATTCGCGAGCTGGCTGACCAAAACCAGATGTATCCTCCGACGGGTTTTTTTAATATTTTCTATTTTATTTATAAATTTTTAGTTAACATTTTTTTTTCGAATTAGTAAACTTAAACATATGTGTTATATATTTTTGAAATCACCTCTTAAAACGTTTTATTTAGATAACCCACAAGAAGGGTCTGGAAGAAAATAAAGTGGGCCTTCATAATATGGCGCCCTTGATTTGTCATTTTTCTTTTTTTTAGTTTTAATGTAGCCAATGGCACTCGCAAGCTAAATACGAATCGATTGACGTAAGAATCATCAAAATCGGCCAATGCGTTTCGTCTCTAGAACGCCACATAAGAACAAACATACATATATTATATACATAGACTGATAAACACATTACCCTCCTTCGGCAGTCGGGTAAAAGGGGCGGCAGATGACAGTAAGCTACTGTCATTTACCGCGCTTTTATCCATTCATGTTACTAGTGTAAAAATATCAAATTAATTATTGCCAACACAGAAAAATTACTTAGTCTGCTCAGTTTTATTTAACAAGGATCGCTAACACTCCTATATTAGTTGTCATCTTAATAGTAAAATTGCAGGTGTAATACCGGTAAGAACGTTAGGAACTAAAGAAAACTCCTACTTTAGCTTTCTTAGATAAATTTAGGTCAAATAAATGATTGCGCCGAAGATAGGTTTTCTTATTAGACCTATCGGCGAAAAAGATTTTCGATTTCTTTAACCTAGGCCGATTTAGCTTTTTATTGTTAGATATTTTCAGATAATTTATTTTCCTAGTTCGATAATGATTGTGATTGAGTCTCAGGTAGGTTCTATTTAACTATATAACATCTCTAAACTGTACTACATTTGTTACATATAGTGTAACACTATAATGTAAGAAATATGGAGAAACACGGTAGCATACGTTACGCTATCCAGGGGTGTGATTGCGTGGGTCGCAGATAAATTTGAAAGAGAATTACTGCGGCCCTGGCACAAGCAACTGAAGGTACAGGGGTGGGTTATTGTCAGAAAAAGTCTGAAACGCCCTCCCGCTTCATCCAGAGCGGGAAAACTCATTGGATGATATCCCACCCACCAAAAAAAGGAAGTAATAATAAAATAATTAAAAAAACTTTGATTGTGCGAATTAATCAATTGCAATACTTGAATTTTGACCATATACATTGCGTCTTATACTTTGATGGGGAGATGAATTTTGAAAATTTCGAAATATCAGTGTTACCAGTATCCAGCTTTGGACAAAAATACTATTAGATATAGTTACTTGTAAAACTAATTTCCAAACACTTTTATAGTTTTTTCTTGGAGACCTTTTATCGTTATAAAAATCTGGATTACCTAGACGAAAAGATTTTCTGAAATTGATTTTTATTTTCTTAGATACTAAACTAAAACAGTGTTTTAGCTCGTAGATATTTTTTTATAGAGATAATTTTGTTAAAAACAAAATCACCTAAGGTAAACTCTGAAAGTAAGTACTGATCCTATTTATAAATATCTGAGTGATAAAAAGCTACGTTATTGCCGGCTGTGAAAACACGCAGACAAAGTCGTGGCAAGAACCTAATAAATTTATACTTTTTTTTGTAATGTTTATTGCCAGGATCCCGAAAATACTGCTTTTGATACAAACCATTAAACGTCACCTTCACCCTATAGAAATCTTGAAGGTGTTTGTTTTGACGGCATTTAATTAGCAGATGTTTAAGAAAATTTGAATTTAGAAGGTTTAAGGGGCTGTAGTCGAACAGTTGACAATCGACATCTGAGGTTCTAAGCCACGTCCACTGTAATCGATAGCTTAGGGGCAAACATAAATTGGAGCGAAAAGTAATTGAAAATTAAATACACAAGGCCGACCACAGAGGCCCAGATCATAAACGTGCTCTTCAGGATGGTTTTTACAAAAATATTACCGCGCAAGTTCTTATTTCAAACTGGCGGCTAGCATCTGACATCAGATCGTTCACTGTTATTTTGCCTATGAATGCAACCTTATTGCTACGAAAATAAAGATCACTAAAATAGGTAATCTGGCAAGTGTCTTAAGAGTCTTTGCCGTGCAAATTGAATAAATATTATAATTATGTCTGCTTCTATGCGACTGCCACATATAAGAACACAGTACGTGACATTTTTTTATAACGGTTTTATAGCCAGATAATTTCATTATTATTATTTTAATGATTTCTACTATACTGAAATGGACTGTGTAATGGAAACTTTAAATTTGAATAGAGATTTCGTGCTTTCATTATTCAATTTAATCATTATTTACAATAGGAAAGTCCCATCAAATTGTAAAACACCTTAAATTTACAAATATCCAGAACTTACTAGGTTCGGCATTATCTTTTTTAGGCATATTTAAAATATCCAATAGAATTTAGGACACTATTTATATCATTTGTACAATTCGTAGGTTCATATTCCTTGTTTGGTATTCTCTTGAAATATTAAGATGTCATTTAGTTACTAATACAACATGACTTTCCATAGTCTACTTCAAATCATAATATATTTTTGCGCTATCCTAGAATATAATAGCTTAGAATCTGCGGTGAGGAGGTCACGTGGTGCCGTTTTTGAGATAAAATTAGTTCTATTTTTAAAGAGGTTTAAATATTTATTTTAGTTATGGACTTAGTAAGTAAACTAAACGACATGAGTCGTTTATTATACAGACTTACAGCGGTAGTGCCAGAGAATAAAAATAATACAGAGTTTGGCAATATTCCTTGTGATTTCGTTAGTTCAAATTAAAGCCACCAGGCTACATGATCTGGCTGCATTATATCTGTTTTTTTTTTTGACAGATTGAATTGACGAGAAATATCGAATATTTTTTTGCATAATGCGGTAAAAAGTTACATACGTCCTCCTAGCAACGCCATAAAGCGGTCACTGTCG
This sequence comes from Orthosia cruda, assembly GCA_964057195.1. Taxonomy (NCBI): domain Eukaryota; kingdom Metazoa; phylum Arthropoda; class Insecta; order Lepidoptera; family Noctuidae; genus Orthosia; species Orthosia cruda. Next base: position 39,790,320 of record OZ059830.1, read on the forward strand.
AATTGCACTGGATGGAAAGAGAAGCACGATGGAATTTGTATAGATTTTTTTAGAAAATATAATAATATGAATTACTTAAAAATAATGAATGAATCTTCAAAATATACGACAGTGAAGTTTTGCGTCCTGTTATGATACGTTATTGTTGTTAATTGTACAAATGTATGCTGGTCAGTATTACCGCCATTTTTTTTTGAAGATCAGGGTAAGAGGTTACTTTGCCATTCAATTGTATCGAGGTTTTTGTGCGTAAACGTGTTTCGGCCACAACAAATTTTTCGGTAATATCACGGAACAGGAAAAACAGTGGAAGTGCAATGCAGCAAAGTTACTATGGGAACCGGTGTCGCCAAACTCACACAACTAAACTGATAATCATATAATGTAATACAAATAAGCCGATCGTTTGATTTGTCGTTTTAATTTTAGTCAAAACAAGCATAAGTCACAGATCTTGTATCTGGAAAGAAATCTTCACGCTATTTAAATAGGATTTATTTTGCGTTAGTGCAGAAAGTATTTACGACGTTTTGTAATCTAAAGTCAAACTAGATTCGATTGCCAAGTAAATTCCGCTACCCGACCATAGATGGTGGTGTTCTCAGTGGTTGCAATTATAAACTTTAACTTTGCGTTCCACGTAAGGTTGACATTCATGTCCTAGGTCGATATATATTGCTACTCGACCAGGGAAGTAACATTACGTTTTAAATTACATTATCGATATCGATAGATACTCGATTTTTCCATTCGAAAAAATAAACCATGTATGGAGTTCAGTAAAACTGTAGTATGAATGGCGTAGTATTATTCAAACATAAAATCGCTAAAACAAGAAACGGTTTAATATATCAACTTCAAAAAAATGTTCAGAGCATATCGTGCTTGATTTGGATGGCATCCAATTAACTCTACCCATTGCATCTATCCATATCTCTTTGACGCTAGCGTCTTTGGGAAATCTAAAAATCAGAAGGATTTTTCATTTGGTGATTCCAAGAAATTGCTGCACATACAATCATTGTAATAATTATTATGCATGCAAAGCGTACTTCATTTTATTTTTGGAAAATTTAATCCACCTAATATAAAAGAAAATATAGGCTCCTATTTTCTTTTATCGATATCCATCTATAAAATCAATACCCGACCCGACTGCACCCCTAATTGAGTAGCGAAGAACTTTCGAGAACGAAATAGTGAATACATTCAATTCAAAATAAACTTTATTTTATTCGCTTAAGGTTGATTTTAACTAGACGTTTTATTAAATTATTAGTAAATTGAAATTTTCTGAGATTTTATTAGAAAACAAATAAAAAATATACCGATGCGATTAACGAATTAACTCCATTTTAAGATTCTTTATCCTACTGTCATTTTTGAACTCCAAAATGGAACAAAACGGGACAGTTACGTAAAAATAAATTTGACGCGAGACTAGCAACTCGACGCGATGTTAGGACACGACTGCAATCGCTTTTGCATAGAAGCGCCTATTAGTGACACGCTCGCCACGCCGCGTGTTCCGTGCGAAATATGATCAAGATTAACATATCTTTTTGCCGCTGCCACATCTTTAATAGAATTGGCAAACAAATGTTTAAAAGAATGCCTATTTTGGGAATTCAGCCTCTTAATTCAATGAGGGCTACCGCGTTTGAAATTTCCGCAAGGGGCGCTGGTGTGCTTAGGTTCTCAAAATGTCAAATTTCATACATTTTTGGCTTTTAGCGCTATTTTATTTACAATTTTTTTAGTGTTGTGAATATTTTCCAAATATGGAAGATTACTTACACTTTTTTTATAAGAGCTTGTCTTTTACTTTTAAAATAAACGTTGGTATTCATGAGTCATTTTATCCCTTGTTCCGAACATTGGCAATTAAAAGTCAAAGAGACTTAAAATTATTAGTACGACAATTCTTACCTAAGTAATTGACAAAGTCCCAAGTGTAATAAACGTATAACACTAACTTATTAAAACATTTTTATTGCTGTTCTCATAAACTTTTTGTACTTGATATTACGTAATGTTAGAAACTAATTTCTCATTCGTAACTCACCCTAAGTTAAATAATTTGTATGTTTTGAAAAGGCAATCTTTCAAAGCACCTACACAGTAGTAGTAGTACACATTCCATTACAATTTTTTTTCACTGAAATAATGTATTGCTGAGAGTCATTGGCTGTGTATTTTAAACATACACGGATCTTATGGGTAATGCTCTATAAAAAACCTAAAAAAATAAAATAAAGCGACTTCCAAATAAAACACTACAAAGCAAAATGGACCGAATCCGAATGGACGGTAGAATTAATTGTTAGTACTTTTGTATTTTAAAGAAAAAAAGAATTTTGACATTAATTTCTATTGAAAAATTACCTTCTTTTCGGAAGTCGGTAACTTTGGTCGTTTTTGACACCGACTTCCGAAAAGAAAATTTTTTTTTCGCTTTTATTTAGTGTTTTGTTTTGGAAGACGGCTTAATCTATACTAATATTATAAAGAGGTAAAGTTTGTGAGTTTGTGTATTTGTGAGTTTGTGACGTTGTAAGGGGTAATCTCTGGATCTACTGTACCGATTTCGAAAATTCTTTCACCAGTAGTAAGCTACATTACTCCTGAGTGTCATAAGCTATAATATATTTTCAAAAATATTAGAGATCCTTATGAAAATTGCAATAATGTAACCCACGGTGGCAAAATGTTGCCTATAAAATTCATTATTTGGCGTGCGCTGAGAAAACTATTGATGATAGATAAGGCAGGGTAGGCAGAGTAGGCAGGGCAGTCAGGGTAGGCAAGGTAGGCAAGGAAGACAGGATAGGCAGGGTAGGTAGGTAGGTAGCCAGTTGACGGGAGCGAATCCCCGGGGGTCAGTCAGCTAGTATTTTTATAAAAGAAAAAAAAAGCTCTTTTTAGTTTTGGTACCTTTTATTACAATGAAAATACGCATTATTAAGGATCACTTTAAAACTGCTCGTCAGATTTTGATCGAATTTAAATGGGAAGCACCCGCTATCAAATAAAAACGAATCATCAAAATCATGATTGGCGTAGTTTATAATTAGCTTCAAATCTAATTCGATATTCAAGCGCGCAGTACTCATAACCGGCATATGTGTATGTTTAGATGATTAACCTCAATGAATCAAAAGGAGTTATTTATGTAACGATCGTAGCAGGTGGCGTTCTGTAGTTTCTACTTACTCGTTTAATAGCAATGTTTAACAGCTATTTTTAAGGACCTTACTCAACAGTGGCGCCAAATGTGAGTGGTGAGCAATAAAACGGTAGCCCCCCATTGCTATACTCTGTTGAGATTTTTATAAAGTAAGACCAATATTTTTGCCCGTAATATTGTATTACAAACGTGAACTCCCCTTATTCATTCAACTTTTTCCTGTGACAATACAGGCATGTCGTTAGAGGTCAAGTTTTTACCTTTGACCTTTTCAGGGCTCACCGGCTGATTATTTTCAGTCACAGCTGTTGTCGCGTGACGTCAGAGGTGTGTATTTTAAGTTTAGAAGGATATTTTAGTACCGTACTTCTCTCCATTTTCGTGGTTGAAAAATATAGACAAATATTTTTGGAATGTTGTGTTTTGGTCCTAGGTTTCGTATATCATGAATGTAAACAAATAAATGGGGCAAAATTTTTTTTTTCGTTTTTTAAAGAAGAAATTGACAACAGTGTTATGTAAAAAAAAATATTTACCACGATGTTAAGTTACTTGCCAAACATTGGATTGTTGTCGACACTTAATTTGTTTGGTTTGTTAATTGTTTGTAAATAATATGTCGTCTGTCTGAATTAATGTTGTCTTTTTGAAGTGAAAATTTCTTAAGCCGCGTCGAGCGATTTTTGGTTTGGGCAATACATATGCGTTCACGTCATCGATATTCTATGGTACATTTTGCTCCGTATTGTTTCTGGCGACCTTTCCACATGACTGCATTTTTATTTTCAACTTTAAGCAAACTTGAATTTGAAAGAAGATGAGATGAGGTTACTTGTATAACAACAACTTCTGACTCGCTTTACTAACTAAACTTACATAAGCAAACCATGATGTTGCCTATAAAAACTAAGTACACCTAAACAGTATGCAAATGCATCTCCACACGAATAATTATGCAAGCCCCAAATTAGAGGCGACCGGTGCTCCGCAGCCATTATGAAAGCAACGCATGCCGAGAACACAACAAAGCCAGGCTTGCGATATCCTATTACACGCAGCAGCTGAATACTTGTGCATGCCCATTTTGGAACGAAGTTACATAACGCGGCTTGCGGTATGTGCGATTCGGGAGCATTGCCGGCGAAAATGTAAAGTCACGTAAGATTTTTGCGTTATACCCTGTCCAGACGCCTTTCTCTTTATAACCGAATTCCCAAAAAGGAGGTGGTTCTTGTCCGATACATTTTCACCGAATACTCCGTCAAATAAAAAAACAAAAAAATTGTGTATCGATTTGATATGCCTGCTCACAGAAAAATACAATGAGAAAATACATTTTTTACCCGACTGCCGAAGGAGGGTAATGTGTTTATCAGTCTAATCTAATATTTTACACCTAGAATTTAAAACCCAAGAAGACAATCCAAAAATACACAAAAAAAAAAACTCGTCATCCATCGCTATCTTGCATACTACGGTGATTGACCACTATACAACATTTATCTCTTTAGCAAAATGATAAAATATCCAAATTGCAAATAAAATTACCACTACGCTAAATTTTGAACAAGCTTTATAAGATCTACAGGAAAGGCATTTGTCAGACTTATTATTTTGCAATGACCCAAATTTATTAATCGGTACTTTTAATAATATATTAACTAACATTGTAAACGACAACACCTGCACAAAAAATATTCCAAACAATAAACGCATCATAAAGCCATGGTTACCACGGGCCTCCTACGCTGTATTAATAATCGTAAGAAATTGCAAAAACAAAGTCGCAGGGACCCGTATAACGAAACCATAAAAATCACTTACACTAGATACAGGAACAACTGTAATAATTTAAATTAAAAAACTAAAAGAAAATATGAAAGAAATTTAATTGCTCATTTTTCCAGAGTAATTTGTTGTTAGATACTGTCTAACAACAAATTACTCTGGAAAAATATAAAAACCATCACATACAGTCAAAACATTGAACTATTAAACACAAAACCAACTCCTACAGAGTCAGTAAACCACATCAATGAGTATATTGTTAATATTGGATAACAACTTTCTCAAGAAATTAATCCGGGATTAAATAATGTCTCTAAAAACCGATTACATGCATTACGATCACAACTCAATACTCTCGTACTACTAGATACTGACAATGTTGAAGTGGAAAGTATACTAATGAACCTGAAATCTGACAGTGCCCCTGGTTGGGACAACATCTCGACAAAATTCTTAAAACATATAAGAAAGGAAGTTGTTCCCATTATAGCTCATCTTGCCAATATATGTTTTCAAAAGGGCGTCTTCCCGGCTCCACTAAAACAATATATTATTAACCCAGTTCACAAGGGAGGGGACAGAGACGATATCAACAACTACAGACCCATTTCCACCGAAATCTAAAGTGCTTGAAAAGATTATAAATAACAGGCTAACTCAATATAAAAAAAAAATACAATATTATATCTAATTTACAATTTGGCTTTAGAAGGGGTTTATGTACTGAGGATGCAGTAAGTGCGTTAAGCTCTTTTGTAACCGAGCACCTGAACCAGGGAAACAAATGCCTATCTGTGTTCTTAGACCAGGAAGCAAAGAGTAAAAATAGGACAGTATACCAGTGATGATGAGGATGTATCATACGGCGTCCCACTGGGCAGTGTCTTAGTGCCTACCTTCTTTCTCCTATATATTAACGATCTTTGAAATATGGGAATAAAACTGCAAAAGTATTTTCGTACGCTGATGATACATGTTATTTTACTTTTTATTTTTAATCTTATTTTACTTTTTAATATTAAAAAAAAAAATAACCTCAATTAATGAACAACTAAATTTAAATTAAATGATCATAAATGTCACATCACAGTACATTATTTTATAGTAACTCACAGTTAGTATAAGTAAACACGGCAATGTTATGGAAGATCGGAGTCTCCTAATACAGGCATTGTTTGCTTAAAGGGAGGCTCCAAACACGTCTTAATGTAGAATATGCTAATTGTGACAATAAACGATTTTGTATTGTATTTTGTATGTGTAGGTATTTATGTTTGTTCCTATGTGGCGTTCCAGAGGCCAAACGCGTTAGCCGATTCTGATGATCCGTACGTCAATCGATTCGTCTTAACCTTGCGAGTGTCACTGGCAACATTAAAATTACAAAATTGATTTTATTTGTTTAGATATACGTAATTGGAAAAAAAATGTGTACTAAAAAGTTATAAATAAAAAATGTTAATAAAAAAAACAAAAAATCCGACTGCTTAAAAAGCGAACTAAAATGACGTAAACAAGAAGAAAATCATGCTGTGCAGTCCGAGGACACATCTCGTTTTGGTCAGCCAGCTCGCGAATATGTATTTCTCATTGTATATTTCAGTGAACGGACATATACAAACACCGCACGCTCTCTCTCTTTCTTTTTATAGTGTGTGTGCGTCTGTATCGATACTTAATATAAAAATGCGTGAGGAACTTTGTCCCTGATTGCATATTATATTTTACTTTTTATAAGTATCACAAACTGTTCGTGATCTTGTTAACGTAGGAAATTAACGAAGTGCCTTTTCTTGTCTAACATTCGAAACTTTTCAGTGCCTTGTTATTATCTTGTTTGTTTTGGCAACTATATAAAAGATTTGTCATTAACCACGCATTTTCAACACGATAAAATCAGGCTACTCCTTCGTCATAGTTGCAGTGAGACTTCGGGCTGCCATAATTCGCCTCACGATGCGACACCATGCCTCTCTGTCGGCCGTCACTCGTGTGCACTCATAAAATGCTGAAAACTGCAGACTTAATCTGGACGGTCCATTGCAAGGGCGACCTGCCACGCGCTCTTGTTCCTTTTACTGTACACTGGACCACAAGTCGCTAAATGGAGTCGTTGCCTCGTCGGGATACGTGACCAAAGAACTGGAATATTTGAACTTGGACTGTAGCCGATAGACGCTGCTTGAGGCCGAGTTCTTGAAGAATGGATATGTTGATGCGGAACTCAGTCCACGATACTCCAAGCATGTATCTCCAGCACCACATTTCCAGAGCGTCTATTCTCTTCTTTTCAGAATCTCTCAACGTCCAGGTCCCCCCCAGTTGCCAAGTTACAAACGTTTCGTATCGAATCTCTTTTTACTATCTTTAACGCCTTCTATTTGTTAGGTTTGACCACGAAACTTAACGCTCAGATATGTCATTCCCATACATTGATTCCTTTTCTACTAGCGTTATCGATTTTAGATTGTCAACTTGGCTACAGGTCTGGTCTCGGCTGCTTACATGGATATGAGGCATATAAGTGCCGTATGAGATGGATTTCAGGTATCAGGCTTATTGTGTTACAACAACTTTTCAGACAATTACATCGCAGTTTTTATATAAAAATAACTTCTTAACTCCTAATATTATGCACAAGAATAAAATTATTATGTTAATGTCAAATCAAGGGCAATGTTTGCAATCAATCCTATTACAAGTTAGCTTTTACCTCTTATTGGCATCGTGTATCACAAACTGTGTGATTGTCTAAAATCATAAAGACGTATTATGGGACAGTTGGTCTGATTGATCTAACGTGCATTTGATGTGCCGGACCTTTTGCTGCAGGTTGGAATCATCCAGAAATAGTAAAAACATTGATTTGTATTTTGGTTAAAAATTGGAGAGCAGTTGTGGACTTGTGATCCAATGATAACGTCCGCGTCTTACGAGTTGCAGGTCGTAGGTTTAGGCTCAGATAGGCACTTTGTGTATTTTATTTGATCAATATCACCATTGCTGTCAAGAAAAACATCGTGATGAACTGGCATGTCCTCAACATGAAATTTTAAAGACATGTGACAACAACCCACCCGCACTGGTCCCGCATGGTGTATTAAGGATCACTCCCTTTCACTGAAAAAACTGAATGACTTCCAAAACCACTACAACGTGAAAAATTACTTTAAATTCGGAAGTCGGTTGTATTTTTTAGTTGTGGTACATAATGGGCAAGTTCTATAGTAATGCCCTATAACGCCCCAAGTGATGCCAGTACAGATTAACCAAATAACATGAAACTTGAACATAACTAGTGTAATCAGTTTATACTTGTTTGAATTGTACACATTTGCGTACCCGTGATGCTATGTTACTAAATGGTGTAAACAATAAGCATTTACATGCGATTGCAGCAATCCCGAGTGATTAGCCGTCATATATTAAAGAGTTCTGTTGTATATCTCAGAAATTCTTCATTAGATTTGCACCAAATTTAAATGGGGCCGATTCGGGAACAGACTCTTTCAAACAAATTTTTTTTTTGAAATCTGTCTCCAATTGAAGAAAAAATTGATCAACTTTCAAAAAATAAAATAAACATACAGCCGATCACAGAACCTCCTCCTTTTTGGAAAGTCGGTTAAAAATAGATCTGTTCCCCAGCAGCGGGAACATCATAGGCTGATTACAATAGAGTTTATAACGAGAAAATTGTTTATTACGTATCAATATCAAGTGTATATTGATAGACACGGTAATAACACATAAAACGTTATGTTGTTTAAACGAGACAGTTATTATTGATTTAAAGATTTAGGTAGTGTATTGTCTTAATTGATTCTTATTTTTGAGATTCTCGGGACCCTAGGGTCCCGTACCTTTGAAAGGCGTACCAGGGGCCGAAATCAATTCGCAGAGGCCTTATTAGACATGTAGAATGAAATGTGACACCAACCGGCGATTATCCTTGTATGCACTAATCACTAGGCAAGAGCAAGATAGGGACAATCGCAGGTCGGTCAAGATCCCTACCAGCATCTTACCGGATTATAACTTCCTTCCTCCGAACGTGTTTGCTCTCGCGAATCGCCACTCAAGCCAGCCAATTAAAGGCAAGAGAGAGGTGGGAACTCTGTTCCCCGTCAGTGTTCACACCGACCGGCCAATAAAGGCAAGCCGGAGACGAGGCGCAAAACTGCTCCCTGGAGAACAGGTCCTTAGGGATGCCATTGCCACTGATTCTTATTATTATTAAACTAATGTGCGTTTTCCATTGTTCCAGGTATCCTCAAAATTTTCAAACTTTGTGAAATGTGGTCGTTTAATGAATCTATTACATGAACTTCTGAATACTTGAGACTATGCATATAATTATAGTGAAGAAGTGATCTAAACTATGGAGAGTATTGAAATAGTGCAGCATGGACGTTATGTATAACATAAGTTTGGAAAGGCAAAAGTTCTATGCAACACACGACTTCAACAAACATCAAGAATCTCAAGACGTGGAGGTATGTAAGATTGACATTTACATGGAGCACGGAATCGCCACGCCCGGTAACGACTGGCGACGCCTTAACTTATAAAATGTGTGTCGTTTCAAGTTTCAATTATTGCAGGCATAACTAGAATTATTGTTTTCTGAAATGACGTGCACTACGTAGAAACGTACACAGAAACGTCAGGTCCATGTAACAGTCAAAGTACTGTTTTCCGGCATTAGTTAAATTGACGTCAACGTCATGTTAACTTCATAAATTTCGTTATTAAAGTGGAGGATCTCCAGCCAACGTTACACCAACTGTTGACGTAAATGTTCCTGAAAATCTCAGGACCGTGGCGTGGGGTTTCTATGGGTACTCGAGATACTCACTGACATACTTGGGTTTGTATGAAAAGGGTTGACAATGCCATCTCTAGCAATGGTCGCCGAAGTTTTTCTGTGCTCTGTGGACAATCAGATGTTTTTGTTTTATTCGTTCGAATAGCAGATTTTTTTGATATAAGGTTTTCTGGTATTTTATTAGTTAAAGGTGGATCAAAGGACCCTGACGTTATAATCAAGATAAAGAAATGAAGCTTCAAAACTGACACTCTTTTGTTGGTCCTTTTAGTCTCAAATCTTGTATCCCCTTATTTTGATAGAAATAATCCTTGTTAAGGGAAAATTAGTTACCCAGTTCGTAGCTGAGATGCCCGTCTTCCATTCCCTTTTTTGACATTCCATTGATTCCACCTCGTCGCTAGTTTGTGGAACCACATAGGAACTGCCCTTTAAGTTGATAATCTAACCCTAAACACATTCATTACACTAATAATTACTTGAATTGATAAATCATTCTCTCAAATGTTCTATTCTATTCTATATTTTTTATGGCAAGCAAAGTTGATATCGACTATTCTGCCAATGTCCAAAGTAAATTGTAAAACAAGTTTGTCTGAGTTTGGTAATTTAATTATAAGAGGAGAAACTGTAGACAAATACTAAGTTCTTTTTGATACAGTTGAACAAGTGGTGAGTTAGTACGGGACTGAAACAAACAGAAAATAAGAATACATAAATATTAAAATTGTTAAAACATTAAAAAACATATACCACAACGCCACAGAAGCAATAATCGGGTTGTCTTATTTGTTTTGTTTTGACAGGTTGACAGGTGACGTTTGCGTGCGTTCCGATACACGCAAATTCAGCTAGAATTGTTTTTGGACGGATTGTATATTTAAAATCAAGTTTATTAGTCAACGAACGGATACAATTCGAGTTTGGTTTTTGGATTACAGGTGAATATTGTGCCGATTTAAATTGTTTGTCAATCGGGGGATTGCATTTATTTCATTTAGAAGTTTAGCCTACCATGTTCTAGAATGGTCGGTTCATTGAGGTGAATTGGAGCGGCGTGGTGCGTTCTGAATTTTCAACCAGGATGTCATTTATTAATAATGTTTTTATGGAATTAGATAGTGGTCAACCACCCCGCGCCAAAAATTAACGGCCCATAATGGAATTTTATCCTCATCGTGTTCCCAAGCTGATCTCATTTTCCTTCACGAACAACGTGGCGTGGGGTTGACATTGGGCCAACTTATCTCCCCGAATGGAATTTCTTTCTCTGACAGGAGGTGTTTGGCTGGGGCTGACTGTCCGTCTAAGACCGAAGGTTCGGCTAAAGCTGAGGCCGTCCGCCCGAAGCAGGGCTTCGTGATGTGGAGTTGGCTGGCTGCCCTGCGCCCCTACCGTGTGTCAGGCCTTCTGTTTTTATTCTTTCTTTATTTTTTTCTTCCACCCTCAATGTGAAAATATTTAATAAATATTCCATATATGAATTTGACCAACCAACTGCAACCAAGACGCCTACATTCATATATTTTATTGTGACGCATTTCGGGCAGATTTACAGAATAAACCACTAGTATATTAGGATCTTGCGCTTTATTCTTTCCGAACCGATCCTAAGTTTTAGTCTGAGCAAATGCCCCTTGTTCCACCTCACTTTGCCCAATGCTGTCAAGAGCCATTATTTTTTGAAGGAGTCCAGCTCATTCGACCATCCCAGTCTGGCCTTTTCACATACAAAATTCAATGACTTTGTTATTTAATGTAGGTACCACAAATTATAATAGAATACCAAGTAACTACAGAATTTACAACATACTATGAATCAATGGTATTTGTTGGCACCGCAAGCTTCAAAACTTTGAACTACTTCTACCCACATTGTGGTCTGTGCAGAACATTGCTGAACAGACTGTCAAACATTCTGAACAATATATATTAACGTCTATTTAATATTCGAAGGTTCTTCGAAATTCAGCTCTTCAAACAGTCAAGAAGCATTCTATCATATGATTGATTGATGAGCCAGATATTATTAGCGATAATAATATCTATTATTTGATTTTCTGTTTTTGTAACTCGCGAATTATCGTGGATTTATTAAATACTTATTTTATTTAAAATGTAGGACGTTATTGGCGCCCAACACGGTCCGTGTTGGCAATCATTTTCTTTCCATCTTTCCGTCAGTTTTTCAAATTACTGCTAAGACGATGTGAGTAACATCGTCTCAGCAGTAATTTTTTATTCACTGGACCAAAAAATAAAAGGTAAACAAATCATCTTCTTCTTTTCGTGTGAGTTGTTGACCACACCTCTAGTGTCAGAGTTAATTAAGCCGCCTCTGGGCAACTCCACAGGCCTCTGACTTGGCTATTTCAGACTTATTAACTTTATTAACTACATAAGTGCAGGTTTCCTCACGATGCTTTCCTTCACCGTTGCCTGTGATGTCCAAGATAAACTTAGAAAGTATATGAATTTGAAAAAGTTACATTGGTACTTGCCCGGATTTGAACCCACGACCTCAAGCACGACATGCGAGGTTTTAGCCACTGGGTCACCACGACATAACAAATCATAAAAATAATAAATTCAAGAATCCAAATAAAATATCATAAAATAACAATTAATAATCATAGAATATAATAAATAAATAAAAAGGGTTTTTTCAGTGTCTTCTTTGCTATCACTAAAATATAAAATAAAAATAGTTGGTTTTAAAACAAAAACCCAAACTAAAAATAAAACCGACAATACATGCAAAAAATACTACCGACTTCCACAAAACTACAAAGTGAAAAATAACTTTATTTTTCTAAGTCGGTGTCCATAACGCAAAAAAAGCAAAATGTTTTTTTATTTTTCACTTTTTAGTTGTACCTACCTAATAGGCAAGTCAGTAAGGTACCTATAACGCCAGAATAGATTTCATGAAACTAGAACATAACCGGTGAAATGAGAGATCTGCATACCCCTTATGAGCGTACTAGCGTGATGTTATGTTAAGAAATGGTAATAAACAATAAACAGACATGCGATTGCAGCAATCCTGAGAGATTTGCCGTTATTTATTGAAGAGTTCTGTTGTATATCTCCGAAGTTCTTCATCAGATCTTCACCAAATAAAAATGGGACCAATTTCGAAACATACTTTTTCAAACAAAAAAAATGATTTTTGATATCGGTCCACAATTGACGGAGATATCGGTGAAATACAAAAAAAAAAAAAAAAAACATTATGTCGAACATAGAACCTCCTCCTTTTTGGGAAGTCGGTTAAAAATCAGGCTGTGCAGTCGGAGGATAATATTTGCGAGCTGGCTAATCCCTGATCCTCCGACAGCACAGCATGTTTTTCCTTGTTTGTTTTTTTTCTAATTACTTTTAAACATATCATTGATATATATTTTTGTAATCACCACTTAAAACCCTTAAGTTTGATACCCGACTCGATGAGTTTGCAAAATAGAAAAACAGGATCCACACAATAAATCCACCATGATTGTCTTTTTTTAACTTCACCTGTCTAAGACCACTTGGGCAGTCAATACAATTTTTTATTGTAAAAATCTGTCTAGTGTTATGCATATAAGATTACATACATACAAGGTACGCGCGAAAAATATAAATAACCCTTTCCTTGCAGTCGGTTAAAAATATCATGAGAAGATTTTTATTTCATACACACATGCACAAATATGTCAAACATTTAAATTATTATTTTCATAACTGTATTTTACAATAATATTTTTAATATTTTAATACATATTTTTAATGTATAAACAATAAAGTTGGTATTATTATAACCAAAACCAATAGCCAACATTAAAAAGAACCTGGAATGCCTGGAGTTAGGACATAGTTCCTAACTCCAGGCATTCCAGATACTTTTTATGCAAGTGTTAGAATCCTGAGCGATGCAAGTGATTGATGGCCCTCGATATAAATCCGTTTTATTCAAGAGTTGCATACTATAATAATAAATTAAAGACTGCTACAAAGTAACCATTTTGAATTGTAAGTTTGTATTTGTCAGATTATAACCGTTTGATATTTTTTTATCTTTTATTTTTTGCTTCAGGGAATAGGGTATAATTATAATAATATTATAAATAAAAAAATATATTATTTATTAACGTTCGCAGAACCTACGACGAATCGATTAGCAAGGTCATTATGCTTGTATGGAATTGGCTACTATAAAATCAATGTGTAAAATATACCATTCTACTTCAAAACTGAACTAACTTTTATATAAGTAGTTCTTTTGTGCCCAACGTGGTACTCCTACTCTGTTCAGCATTTTCAATGATTTTCAAGAAAAACGAAATGTAATATACACAAAATAATAAATATTTTACTGTTATTTTACATTTCAAAACCATCCCGCGCTCTGTAACTAAGTAAAAACAAGTTAAATTTTAGTGCAGGTCCATTGATGCGATTGCGGTTATAAATTCATTGAACTAATCACAGCACTCACGCGCTTGAAAATTAGGCAGATACATTTTAAGGTAATTGTCGTCTCGGAAACTAGGCCATATGAAATGACTATTATCATTACAGCTCTATCCAAGCAGAAAAAAATTACATATGTTCTAACTACATAATATATTTAAAATGCATGTCCTCGAAAAAAGCGATTTCCAAGCAGCCAAACTGTGTGGAAAGTGTCACTATTTTCACTAGTGCTTTTTACTTTTCTGTATATTTTTAATTTTTAATTCCATCGTCAGCCAGACGCATAGATTTATTATCATTTGAGAAAAGTTTTACAAATTAGTTAAGTACAGATTATCATTCATGTAAAAGGTAAAATATAACTAATACTTCATTAAAGGTGATTTTAATTACTCTAGAATTAGATTTGATCAATAAATTAATATTAAATATTCATTAAATGTGTTTGGAAGAACGTATAGTTGGTCGTGCCTTTTTGTGTTACGACGTGACAGCTATTTGCACATGCGCAGTAGATATGCTCGAGGAACTATTAGTTAATCTGTGGATATGCTGAGCGCGCCTCATTAAGCCCGCCATTTTATTAATTTCTTGCTTGGTTCAGATATATTTTTTTTATGCCCTCGCACAATACATAGTAAAATTTTGTATGATACACGTACGTAAGATGATTTTCGACTCGTGTCGGGAATCTGACACGGGCAACACCTACCTTCCGCATTTGTAGCATAAATAACTATTTCCCATAATTAATTGTTCAATAATACACGTGTAGACTATTCGTTTTACTGTGCTTAAATGTCAGCCTTGCTATTCTCTATATTAAGCAAAGGTTAGGTAATTACATTTTTATCGATCAACTTACAAGAGTAGCTACCTACTTATGGTAGATCCTTAGAAGTTAGATTTGTGCTACAGGCTGCCTATGATTCCTGTCCTATCTTTTATGTAAGCTTCAAAATGCGTTAGTAAATTTCTAGTTACACCAATTTTGAGACCTAAGTATAACACATTAAAATAAGCTTACTACTACCATTACTTAAACCTAGTACAAGGAGCAACGTCATAATGCACTTTACTCTGTCAATAGCTACTCGAAAATGATAGAATATGCTTTCTTGAACAATAAAATTGTAAAACTCAGGATACCTATCTACTGAATAATTCAATAGTATTCTTACCAATTTAATTGAAATTGTGGGCGACCCTACCGTGATTAGACTAATAAGGCCATAATTAATTATGAAATATTACGTCCCTTTTGTTCACAAGCATGTCTGTCATCATCATGATGAAACAGTCAAATTATACTCACTCTGCTAATTAAAATATATAATGCCAGCCAACACGCACTTTATAATTTGTTTCATTGTTCTTAATTTGTGTAGGTATTGTTTTACATAGTCCGAGCTTTCAGAATCTTGGTTTTAATAACAAATGTGGTAACTACTAGCATTTGCATTTGATAGATGATCAAACATCTCGACCTACAGATTTAAAATTCACATTTAAAATGCCTACAAATAATAATAGTAACGTAAAATTCTGCATGTTTCTTGATATAAGACTTCCTAAAGTCTTTATTAGTAACAAGAATAGTATATTATGCAACTAGTGAATAAAGGATGGATTTAAAGCAAGAGCCATAGATGAATCACGAGCAAGTGAAGGAATCTAACAACTGAATCACAATCGTAGGGAGTGATTCATGGTGATTGAATCACGAGCATAGCGAGTGATGCAAGTGTTAGAATCCTGAGCGACGCAAGTGATTCATGGCCTTCGATATAAATCCGTTTTGTTCAAGAGTTGCATACTATATTTTATACCATGACTACGAGAAAAAGAGAGATTGAAGCAAAAAGCACAAGAAATAATAATAAATAAATAAATGGTTTAACACCTTTAAAATTTAAAAAAATTGAGAAACCTCAGTTTCACATTTTTTGGAAATTGAAACTGAGCTAGGTAACAGCACCTGTGTTTCAGGGGCCAGTGACCACCTCCGTTACGTTACATAATTATCATTAATTAAACACCAATGCAATTTATATTAGAATTACAATCCAAATAAGTATTCACTAAACATCCAAGACCAAAACCAAAATCATTATTGAAATCCTAAACATAAACAAACTCAAAATTAAATTGACGAGGAGTTTGAATGTCGAATATTCTTTTCACAAGAAGTTTATATCAGGTATTTTATGCGCAAGGAGGTTGTATACATTGAGATGGAGTTTGAATATATATTGGTGTGTTCTAAATACAAACACCAAAACAGTGATTAAAAGTGCTTTTTATTCACTGTTTTCAGTGAATAAAATAAACTTTTTAGAGGAGGAATGGTATAATAGTTTATTATGCAACTAGTGAATAAAGGACGGATTTAAAGCGAGGGCTATAGATTAATCACTCGCGTCGCTCAGGATTCTAACAACGGAATCACGAATCATTATGAACTTGTGTTTCAATATCTATCTCTATCTCTGACTCTATCTCTAACTTTCTCCCGTAACTCTATGTCTAACTCTATCTCGAAGTCTATCTCTAACTCTAACTCTAACTCTATCTCTAACTCTAACTCTATCTCTGACTCTATCTCGAACTCTATCTCTATCTCTAACTCTATCTCTAACTCTATCTCTAACTCTATCTCTATCTCTAACTCTATCTCTAACTCTATCTCTAACTCTATCTCGAACTCTATCTCTATCTCTATTTCTATATCTATCTCTATCTCTATCCCTATCTCTAACTCTATCTCTAAATCTATCTCTGTCGAGAGTCAGCTCTATCTCTAACTCTATCTCTAACTCTAACTCTACCTCTATCTAAGTTTGTATCGAATATTTTATGCGCAAGGAGGTTGTATAGCATTGAGATGGAGTTTGAATATATATTGGTGTGTTCTTTATTCAAACACCAAAACAGTTTGAAAGTGCTTTTTGTTCACTGTTTTCAGTGAATAAAATAAGCTTTTTACAGAGGGAATGGTATAAATAATATATTTCATCAATTAAAAATCCTATTTTGCGGTACGTATAACGGTGTATTTAAATAAAATAACAGCTACATACTTGGTTGAACGTAATAAAAAATTAACTCATGGAGCGTTTCCAATAAAATATGTATGTAAATAGGCTCTCTGTAAAAATCGGGAAAACCCATTCCAAACCTAAAATAGTATGACATAAATAAACATACCGAATGATCAAATACTTTTTCAATACATTTGTTAAACATGGCGTACTTTCAGAGGCTATAATTATGATTCGAAAATTAAATCTTTCGCATAGGCATCTTTCTATTACGCGGTCGTGACTTTTGTTTACGAGCTCGATCATTAGTTTTGCAGTTAAGTTTTAAATGTTTTAGTCAATTTAAAAAAGTTTAGTAGCAAGGAGTTTTCATACTTAAAATAAAATGGGATTTTATTCGAGGCCAAAATGAATGAGTCCAGTTTTATTACTTATTAAATGGTGGATAATATATTGAATTAACAGTTTTAATTTCATTATTTTCACATAAACATTTGTCAAAAATCGAATAGGCTGTATAGGCTGTTTTCGTTGTAAAAAAAAATATTGGTAATTCTAACTCTATCTCTAACTCTATCTCTAACTCTATCTCTAACTCTATCTCTAACTCTATCTCTAACTCTATCTCTAACTCTATCTCTAACTCTATCTCTAACTCTATCTCTAACTCTATCTCTAACTCTATCTCTAACTCTACCTGTAACTCTATCTCTAACTCTGTCTCTATCTCTCACTCTATCTCTATCTCGATCTCTAACTCTATCTCTATCTCTACCTGTAACTCTATCTCTAACTCTATCTCTAAATCTATCTCTAGCTCTGTCTCTATCTCTAACTCTATCTCTAACTCTATCCCTATATCTGTCTCTATCTCTATCTATAACTCTTATCTCTTTCTCTGTCTCTAACTCTATCTTTATCTAAGTTTGTATAACTCTATCTCGTCCTCTATCTCTAACTCTATATCTAACTCTGACTCTATCTCTAACTCTATCTCTATCTCTAACTCTATCTCGATCTCTAACTCCATCTCTAACTGTATCTCTATCTCTAACTCTATCTCTATCTAAGTTTGTATCGAATATTTTATGCGCAAGGAGGTTGTATAGCATTGAGATGGAGTTTGAATATTATATTGGTGTTCTAAATTCAAACACCAAAACAGTGATTAAAAGTGCTTTTTATTCAGTGTTTTCAGTATAAAATAAAATAAGCTTTTTAGGGGAGGAATGGTATAATTTTTTTTTGTGTTATAAATTATTTCTTTTTTTTTAATATGAGTTCAAGTACAAGTGATGAAATGGAATTAACTCCACCCGATATTTTTTCTGAGGCCAACACTGCGCAAGATGAAATTTTGCCTCCAAAATCTCGAGAAAGATATATGGCGACTTACGTTAATTTTATTTTATGGAAAAATAAAATTTAATTCTTTGAATTGTTTTTACTATTTCCCACAACTGTATTGAAAAACGTCGTGTGATACACGGGTGTGTAGATTATTGCAAACTCGTGTCATTAAAAACCCTCGCCTTCGGCTCGGGCTTGTTAATGACAGCTCGTTTGCAATAACCTACTTTCCACCCTTGTATCACAATGTACTATTAATAGCTGAACGTAGGCAGCGTTGTATCAATATTAAAAGTTGTGAAACAACTGTAAACTTGGCATCCCGTAACAGTTATCTAAAAAATAAAACAAATATACATGCAATAATGGCTCGATAGCTATTAGTGCAGTCTCATTTAATTATAGATGGACACCCTTTTCCGCACTTAGACTCCCGTTTGGTTCTTTGTGCGTGCAGGCCTCTTCTCTGTGAGAGGAAATGGGCCGTAATCCACCACGCGGGCCCAGTGCGGGTTGGTAAATGACAAACCTCTTCGAAAAATAATAATAATAAGAACCTGTCAAGAGTGACATATAAAAAAATTATCTCCAAATTTTCCAATATAAACTAATATAATAATGCAATAGAAAATACAATAGAACAATGTAAAAACACACTAAGAAAATTAAAAATTAAGTAAATAAAAGAAAATAGTGACGATAACAAACTACAACATGAAAAATCATTTGACAAACAAAGATGAATAAAACATGCTCACAAGAAGCCAGGCCCCAACACTATCCACACGCCCAACATCTTCGGGTTCGTCGCTCAGCTCCGCCTCACAGCCGCCGGGACCACCTACAATCGTGAGTGAAGCGATCCCGGACATTGCAGTTTCGTCGAGTTCGAGCGACGAATATTTCTCTCCGCCGACGACACCCACCACCTGCGCGTCGACGGGGAGGACGCCGGCCGCCGGACAGCCTGGGACCTCGAGGCCCATCGGCTGCTTGAGCCAGCTGTCAACGTTTCGGCCCAACGTCTGTCGGATCAGGAGCGGGTCATCCAAAGTAACCGTATGTTGGATGATGCCGTACTTGATAGACTGCGCAATAAATCACGGAATAGCCGTGTCTCGTCTGCCTTGCCACTGGCCGCGGTGCAAATGCAACCCAGTGTTTTACCGCGACCAGATAGTGATGGTGAGGATGACGACGACAGGGCTATATCTGTGAGTACCCAATGCAATGCACGTTTAAGAGCGCGGCGAAGCATAAATTGTCCATACAAACGTAATACCAAAATTATTTGTATTTTTAGCATATCTCCACCATATTATGATGATATTCCGATTGAGACAGTATTTATCTAGGTGCCTACGTCTTCTTTTTTTCCAAATTCTTTCCTAAAATGAAGTTTTAGCGAATTCCATTTTGTATATTTTTACAGCGTAAATGACATGTTTTCCTTTTGATTTTTCTGTATTATAAAAAACAATGTCTATAATAATGTCGTACCAGGAACATTGATCATATTATCAAATTACAAATAATCGAACAAATTTTTTTAAAAACATTAAGTTTTCATTCATAATTTTTGGTATTACGGAACACATCAAATTAATCACACATTTTCAATAGCTAGTATTGCTGTCGCGTCAAGCAAATGTCAATGTGTCCGTGGTCGCACTGCTCACGGTTGTGTTTGTGTATCGTTCGTACGGGGTTTGTTCGGGGCACTTCGGGTGTGATTCGGGTGTGTTTCACTGCTTGTTGTACTACTGTTCTGTCGATTGTTTGTTATCAGTATTAGAATATTACTCTACTATGCTTTGCGTGCGTGTTTATTTATTTTCTAAATTGTACTTATTTTAATATTTCTGACACTATTGACTTATGCTATGAACTTGGATTTAGATTTTCCTTGTGATTTGAACTTTGGTATTGAGTAATCTACTTTCTTACGAACTTTGCGTTGTTTACGGACTTTGTTATTATTTACTATATGGTTCGGTTGCCGACATGGTCTCCTAACGTTGGGATGTTTCTCACAGGAAGTACCTATTTCCCAATGACTTAATACAATAAGTCAAATTAATACGTACCTTAGTATATCTATACTAATAATATTATAAAGCTGAAGAGTTTGTTTGTTTGAACGCGCTAATCTCAGGAACTACTGGTTGGAATTGAAAAATTATTTTTGTGTTCATTTATTGAGGAAGGCTTTAAGCTATATAACATCACGCTAGGACCAGTAGGAGCCGAACATAAATGTTATTTTTTTTACAAAACGGGCAAAATATTCCTTTTTGAGAGCTTCCGTTGCGTGCGTTGCGTACAATCATGTATGTAGGGTAGAGTAGGTAGCTAGATAGGGTAGGGTTGCTAGGTAGGTAGATTATTATAGGTTAGGTAGCCAGATGACGGGAGCGAAGCCGCGGGGGACAGCTAGTTTTGTATAAATTAGTATTTACCTACCTACCTACCTATTCATCAACTTACGAAGCTTTGTTTTTTTCGTTTGTTTATTCATGTCCTGAGACAAAGCGGGCGTAGATAATTATCTCAAGGACACCGCTAAGACTTACCTACATTGCTCCTCTTTACTTACTGTGACGTTAGTTCGGCTCACCCAGGGTAGGGTGACCATGCGATTGGACTTGCCAGTTTTTGCTGGACTTTTTTGTAAAATTCCTTTGACAAAAACTAAAACTAAAAAGCCACATTCGTTCTAGTTTATTTAATTATTCTGGGATTTCTATCTGGACTTCAGTGACC
This sequence comes from Orthosia cruda, assembly GCA_964057195.1. Taxonomy (NCBI): domain Eukaryota; kingdom Metazoa; phylum Arthropoda; class Insecta; order Lepidoptera; family Noctuidae; genus Orthosia; species Orthosia cruda. Next base: position 39,811,735 of record OZ059830.1, read on the forward strand.
CTTACCCTGGGGAGGTTCCAATAAACTTTGATAACTGGCTGGCTAATCAACTTCATAATAAACTGCAAAATATTTTTTAATTTATAATAAGCCACGACGATCAAGTAAAAACGCCTTATGCCATCAATTTTCAGAAAGAAACACTGAAAAAAATTAAGAAAATAAGCGTGTTTAGTGTGGATCTTTGACACTATGTTTTCTGATTACCATTATTGTATTTTTTTTCGTTCAGTCGATAATATAATTTTGGTACTACTGCACGACTTTATCAAGTTTAAATTTATATTTTTTAAACAGATGAATGATAATCTATAAAGTAAGAACATAAGAAAATAAATATTTATTCAAAATCCTTGTTTTTTTAATATTCTTAGCATAGAGCGCTGTTATTTATCTATTCCTACTTATGCGTAAATAGGATTAAGTAATACTTGCATTCATTATTTATTATAACAACACATGTTTGAGCTTTAGTAAAAGGAATACTTACATAAATAAGACAAAAGAACGCGGGCGCCGCCGCCGTTCACGTCGGCCGGCTTTCGAGTCGATACTTGATAGGATGATTAGGTAGCGATATCTATCTGCTCACACACACACCCACACGGCTACGCACGGCGCACCGCGTGTGCGTGCAAACCGAGATAGCAATACTCCGAATTAATTTTTCACTCGCCTCGATTTGCATTTGCTAGCTTTGTTCGCCGCGCCCTTAAGGAGCGCTTTGGAATGTGCATTCAGCGAGTATCGCTCCACAGCGCCTGAGCTTAGGCCTCGACTACCTCGTCTGCCCATGCATAAGAAAAATAGGGCGCTGGTGTATGCTCTAGATTCGCAGCTATCAAATGTTTTTGATAGCAGCGAAGACCTTGCCGATACCCACTCAATACTGTACTGTGCGGCTGTTGCGGCATGTTGTGTAGCTCACGTCAAATTCCCAAAAAGTGACAGAGCTACACGACCAGCTACACCAGCTTGGCAGTCCAGGATTGAGCGTCGTATCGGTGAGGCTAGAGCACTCATCGGCAAACTTATCTACTTCAGGGAGGGCAACACTCGTCCTAGAGTGATGCGCTTTTTGAGGCGGGCGTTCTCGGGAACTGATATCAGTTCTCGAGATTATCTGTCCCGCGTCACAGAGCGTATCGACTTCCTGAAGCAGAAGATCTATGCATGGGCAAGCCGTATTCGTCGGTACAAGCGGCGAGTGGAGCGATACATTCAGAATCGCACATTTCAAAGCAACGAAAGGTGGGTTTATAGGGCTTGGGAGCGACCCGACCAAGGTGTGACTGATATGCGCCTACCGGATAATGACGCCATGTGTTCTTTCTGGCGTGATATCTGGTCGGTGCCTGACAGTCACATCAAGGGGGCCTGGACTTGGGAGGTTGAGCAAGCGTGCGATCCGATACCACAAATGGTGCCCCCATTACTATCAGCCCTCAAGATGTAGTTCGTGCAGTCCATCCGTTGTCCAACTGGAAATCTCCAGGGCCAGACGGACTGCAAAACTTTTGGATTAAGTGGTTCCTAAGGTCGCACGCTCGTTTGGCATCTCAGTTCCAGTCTGCCTTAGAGTCAGGGTCGCTGCCACAGTTCCTAACGATAGGAATTTACCGACGGTCTATTAAGTTCTTACATCCATTCTGAAAGCTAAAATTAATTAACATATCGCCATCATGTCTGCGTCTCAGAATGGATGTAAGAACGGATCCCGCGGTACTAAGGAGCTGCTCCTTATAGACATTGCCATTACCCAACAGGTTCGCCGTACCCGCAAGGATCTGGCGACATGTTGGATAGATTACAAGAAGGCCTATGACTCAGTGCCACATACATGGCTCATGAGGGTGCTGGAGTTGTATAAAATTGATACAACTCTGCGCGCCTTTCTGACGTCATGTATGGAGCAATGGAGGACGGTTCTTTACTATTCAGGATATCGACAGATTCAGGCAAACAGTGAACCTATAAGGATCGAGCGCGGAATATTTCATGGCGACAGTCTGAGTCCTCTGTGGTTTTGTTAAGCCCTGAACCCTCTCAGTACACTGCTTGAGGGTTCTGGTCTGGGCTATCGGTTGAGGAGAGGTAGTCAGGTTATATCACACCTCCTTTACATGGATAAAAGAGATGCAACTGATGAAGCTACTAAAGGTAACAGGAACCTTCAGTGATGCCATCAGGATGGAATTTGGTGTGGACAATTTTATTTTATTTTTTTATTATCTATAGGCTCGCGCTTGACCACTATCTCACCTGATGGAAAGCGATGATGTGGTCGACGGTGAAGCACGCTTGCCTAGAAAAAACCCATTCACTCTTGACTTAAATACCCCTAGATTGTAGTTATCGAGAAACACAGACTCCGGCAGGGAATTCCACTCCTTAGCTGTACGCATAATAAAAGTGTCCCCAAAACGTTTTGTGCGTATGGGTGGGATGTCCACCATGTACCGATGACGTATCACCGTGCGTCTGGTTGTCCGATGATGGAACGGGCTGGGCGGAATTAAAACATCGCACACTCCCCGAAATGTAACCGGTAAAATACCGACAAGCTGGCAACTAGGCGACGATGTTCAAGGCTCTGGAGCTTTGATTTGACCAGTGCTTCATCGTCGATGAGTCTCTTGGCCCGCTTTTCGATCGACTCCAGTGCATCTAGCTGATTTGGCAGATCCGTCCCAGAGATGAGAACAGTACTCCATGCACGATCGAACTTGCGCTTGATACAAGTTGAGCAGCTGTTCCGGCGTGAAGTACTTTCGCATCTTCGCAAAGATCCCCAACTTTTTGGCAGCCAGACGAGCCTTTGTCTCAATGTATGGCTCAAAATTGAGAGTTGATGTCAGCGTAACGCCAAGAAGCTCAAGATGGTCCGTTATTGGCACGGTTACATCACGGAAAGTTGGAGCCGGGTGAAATTGGCTCTTTTTAGCGGAAGAAAGACACGCCTGGGTTATATCAGCATTAAACTTGACCAGATTGACATCACCCCATTCGGAGACTGCCTGCAAGGACAAGTTCAAACGCTCCACCATGGCCTCACGGAGAGACCGGATCAGTGGCCCGGTAGCACGTGCGTTGGACAAAAAACTCACAGCAACAGTGCTGTCGTCTGCATACCCAAAGGTGCCGGGTTTTAGCAGATCGTTGATGTGCAACAGGAACAATGTTGCCGAGAGTACCGACACTGGCATTAATATCCAATTGGTCCGACAAGCAGCCATCGATAACCACTCGAATGGACCGATGCCTCAGGAAGTCTGCAATCCAATCACACAGACCACCGGGCAGACCGAATGAAGGAAGCTAACCAATAAGGCTTTCGTGCCAGACCCAATCGAAAGCTTTCGAGATGTCGAGGGAGACGGCAAGCGCTTCCCCGTGCCTCTCGATGGCCTCACTTCATATGTGAATGGCATACGCTAGAAGATTCCCAGTAGACTGATTTCGGCGGAAGCCGTATTGGCGGTCGCTAAGGATATCATTAGTTTCTAGGTATGCCAGGAGCTTAGTGTTTAGTATACGCTCCATACTCTTAAAGAGTATGGGCGTTACAGAGATGGGTCTGTAATTAGCCGGGTCAGCTCGACTGCCCTTCTTGGGCACGGGCTGTACGTTGGCTTGCTTCCAAGTATTCGGCACTTTTCCAGTCTCATATAAAAGGCGGAATAGGCGTGTCAAGATCGGAGACAGTTCAGGCGCACAGGTTCTAAGAACTATAGCTGGTATTCCGTCAGGGCCACTAGCCTTATTCACGTCGAGGTTTCGCAGCACCCTACGGACGTCCTTTTGATGGATGCGAAGTCCGACATACTCGTCTCGTATCCATCAGGAGAAGGAGGGGGCCGCGAATCACCAGGGTTCAGACGCGAAGATTCCGCAAAAAGGGAGGCAAATAAATTTGCCTTCTCTTCAGCGGAGTGGGCCAGTGACCCATCAGGTTTCAGCAGTGGTGGTAGTGAGGGACGGCAGAAGTCAGATTCAACCGACTTAGCCAGGGACCAAAACGCTTTACAACCTGCTGGGTAAGAAGCAAGTTTGGTGCCTATTCGGCTAATGTGGTCGAACCGAGCCCTTCGCAACACCTTCTTGCAGGACTTGGCAGCCCTGTTGTAGGCTCTTTTCTTCTGATCCACGTCACTCGTTTTGCGCGATCGTGCGTCAGCCCATGCCAGATACGCCTCATGCTTAAGGGCATCGGCACAATGACATTCGGCGCCAAACCATGGCCGGTCAACACTGGACATTGTTACGTCAGAGAACGGAATGTAGTACTCCATTCCCTGACGCAACACACCCGTCACGGCGTCTGCGCACGACGAAGGATCAGCCGAAGAAAAGCAAGTAGGCTGCCAAGGATAGCATGCGAAGAAAGATGGCATGCCATCCCAATCTGCTGACCTGTATCGCCAAACCCGCCGGGTACCTCTTGGGCTGGGATCAGGCGGGGAGTAGACGGACACATACTTCACCAGACAGTGGTCGGAACTACCCAAAGATAAAGTTATCGACACAGAGTATCTGTTGTAGCGTAACGTAAGCTCCGGAGAGCTAACGTTAGCCACGTTAGTAAAAATGACGGCAGGATGACGTCGTAGGCCCTGGGTAGGCAGATGAGCAGGCAATCGGGCAAGTACGTAAATTAGTAGGCGGCAGGAATCTGCGCGTGCTGAAACGGGCGCGCTGTGGCCGCGCGAGTCTGTAGACCTGTCTGCTACAGCTCATACACCAAGTGTAGGTAGGCAGTAAGGAGCGTCGGGGATCGGACTGTGGCGTTACACGCCGTATGTGCGCAGGTAAACGGTAGGTATGAAGGCTGGCAAATTATACACAGTATAACACTATATATATTTATATATATATATATTAAAATTGGAGCACTTCAGATAATATTACACAAGCCGTAAGTATAATAGTTTAAAGAATTAGTTAATTAGATTTAAAGAATTATTATATTAAAGAATTTTAAATAAAGAATTAATCAATTAATCAAGGATTCATTAGAGTTAGAGTCAATTGTAAAGTATTAAAAGAAAAGTACTAGCTAAAGTGTAAATGAAAAATGATGATGACGGCCTGGAAAGGAAACCAAAAGTTAGTTATTAATAATACTTGTGCAAATATGTTTTTTGAATTTTGAGAGTATCAAATCGAGCTTACGTTAAAAAAATAGGTAGAGTGTGGGTGATGAGAAACCCTGATGACTATCCGAACTATAAGATTCTTAATACTAAATTATATCGCTTCACTAACTCATCTGATTATCTTAATGAAGATTTTGCATGGAAAGAGGTTCCACCTCCTTCCGAAAGACTAAACCTTATTAAATCTTGTCATGGTGTTACAGATAATAATCCACATATTGGCATTTTCAAAACTTACAAGAAACTTTCTTTAAGATACTATTGGTCTGGAATGTTTAAAGATGTGGCAAAATTCTGTTCTAACTGTGAAAATTGTCTTTCTTATAAGCACTTGAATCATTCTCCTTATGGCCCTACGGGTAAACCAAAAATTTGCACAAGACCTTTTCAAAATATTTCTTTGGATTTGATGGGTCCTTTTCCAATGACGAGACTTCGTAACCAATATATCCTCGTGGTAACTTGTTCTTTTTCTAAATATTGTCTTATTTTTCCTATCAAACGCGCTACGACTTCTAATATTATCTTACATCTAGAAAATGCCGTATTTCTTGTACATGGAATTCCGCAAACTATAATAATGGATAATGGTTCACAATTTCAATCAAACGAGTTTCAAAGTTTTCTGAACAAATATAAAGTTCCTTTTATCTTTTATTCTCCTAGATATTGCCCTCAAGTCAACCCAACAGAACGATATAATAGAACAATTATCACTGCTTTAGCACAGTTAGTTGGTGATGACCATCGGTCATGGGATAAATATTTACAAACAATCCAATTCGGCCTAAATAGCACGGTAAACTCTTCAACAGGATTCTCCCCATCTTTTCTTGTATTTGGTCGTGAAACTATACCGTGTGGTTCATTTTACACCGATTGTGCTAATCTTGACAACGTTATTTTTCTTCCTCGCGATATCTATGCCAGTAATTTACGATTATTATCTGCTATCTTCGATAAAGTACAGATTGCATTACACACTGCACATATTAAGAACGCTGTTCATTATAATGCTAAACACAGCTTTAAAGAATTTAAAGTCGGTGATACAGTCTGGCGTAAAAATTACGTTCAGAGTAATGCTGGCGCATATTTCAGGGCAAAATTAGCTCCAAGATATGTTAAATGCACTGTAATCGAAAAGCTTTCACCTCTTGTTTTTATTCTGGAGGATCCTAATGGATCGAGAGGAAAATGGCACGTAAAAGATTTCAAAATTTAATATTTAACTTGCCATTTATTTTTATATATTTCTTGTAAATAGTTGCAATATGAAAGTTTATTTTTACAAAGAAACCAAACATATTCGGCTTATTTTATTTTCCATTATTATTTACTTTGTATGTATAATATTTACATAATAAAGATATCATTATGAAATTATATTCTAGGTTATCCTAGATATTCTTATTACACATTTGATTATATTTACTAACATTAACTTATGTGTTATTCTTAAACTTCTTAATTTACACTTAATATCCTTGTATCTTATTACTTGTATCTTATTCTTAACTTTATATACAAAGAATGAGGAGTTATTTTAGAGTTTTGCACAACTGGGAAAGCCTTATGTGCACAGAGCGGTCCCGTTACTCTGTAAAAATAAGCCAAATGCGTGGAGTCTTGTAAATATGTAATTTTTTTTCTCTCAAGCTAGTTTCCTCTCAAACTAGTTCCCTCTCAAACTAGTTTCCTCTGAAACTAGTTTCCTCTCAAACTAGTTCCCTCTTAAACTAGTTCCCTCTCAAACTAGTTCCCTCTCAAACTAGTTCCCTCTCAAACCAGTTCCCTCTCAAACTAGTTCCTTCTCAAACTAATTCCCTCTGAAACTTAATTCCCTCTCACACTTAGTTTCCTCTCCAACTTACTTGCCTCTTAAACTCAGGTCCCTCTTCCCTCTTAGACTTAGGTGCCTCATTCCTCTTCCCTCTTAAACTTAGGTCCCTCTTCCCTCTTCCCTCTTTGACTTATATTTTTAACGGGTTTTCAAACAGGTGCGGGTTACGACACCTAATTAAAAAAATAAGCCTTCGTAATCTTTATTAATATTTCCTTGTGGAGTATACGTCATTGAATGTGAACCATATCCCCTACGTGTGATTGAATGAGAGTGTTTGACGAAAGTATGAAAGATGTGTGATAGAGCAAGGATTATATTAAAACATCAAAATTTTCTTCAAGTTGAAAATTTTTCTGGGGTCATCGGGGAAATGTGGTGTTCTGATTTACAGATCCACATTTTTTAACTCTATTTACAATTCATAACACTATACAAACCATACCTTCATATATTTTGATATTTTATCAACTTTTGTAATTCATTTTTATGTTTTCTTTCTTTTGTTATCATCTGAAAAGCATACTTTTAGTTATATCTGATTGTTTTAATATCTGAAACTTAAATTATATTGATAATTTGTAATTCTTGCAATATTTTTCTACTGTGACATTTTCATCTGACATGACATCTGTCTGTCTATTTTATTTTTCTTAAACCATAGACCGTAACATAGGTACCATTGACTAGACCTCCTTTAAGCTAGGTATACATTATTATAAGAGTAGCGTAGACTGACCCCCTTTGTGAACCGTTTTTATTCGTTCTGGTCTTATTATCTTATTAGAAATTTTAATTTAACATGTAGACGTAATGACACAGAACGATGAAAAACGGGCGTCAATTTTTAGTTTTGAATCTGGACGGAACGCCGAAAGTCAGTGGACTACGGAATACTACTTAATGTACAATCGAATCTGAAAGTCTTTAAACTATTATACTTACGGCTTGTGTAATATTATCTGAAGTGCTCTAATTTAATAATATAAATATATATTGTGTTATACTGTGTATAATTTGCCAGCCTTCATACCTACCGTTTACCTGCGCATATACGGCGTGTAACGCCACAGTCCGATCCCCGACGCTCCTTACTGCCTACCTACCACACTTGGTGTAGGAGCTGTAGCAGACAGGTCTTCAGACTCGCGCGGCCACAGCGCGCCCGTTTCAGCACGCGCAGATTCCTGCCGCCTACTCATTTACGTGCCTATCCGATTGCCGTCCCTGCTCATCTGCCTACCCAGGGCCTACCACGTCTTCCTGTCTGACCTGCTGCCCGGTTAGCTGCCCACGTCGTGCGAAGCCGGACCCTAGATTTTATTATCTATATCCTTTTTCATAGTTTTAATCATTGGAACGCGCTCCGTTACCGTTAAGACTTGGCCTTAGTTATTTCGTTCCAAAGTAATTATTTATCGGCTGTCGATACATTTATATTTTCGCTAAACATAATTCTGGTGTAGTGTAAATCCACTAATAATTGTTCTCGGCCCTCCACGAAGTGAAATTTAAACAATAATAAACATCGAAAAGACGTTCTAAAAGTGCCGTATCATAGTGACTAACCCGCGAGTGCACGGAATCCTCACGGTTGTGCGATCTGTTTAAAGGTGATAGTCCTGCGTACGCGCAATATTGACTGTGCTGTCAGTGCTACCAACTTTCTAACAACGAAATAGGCGCGGGCGTTCCAGCGACGAATACAGTGCGATCCGGTGCATTGCTGGTGAACGCGGCGCTACCCCAACCGTAAATTACTTGGATATTCATGATGGCAGAACAACGCACTCCTCCTAACTCTGCATGTAAATTAAATCCGCAAAATCCTCCAATTCATTATAATTCAGATTCAGCTCTTGATATTACCAATAAAACAGATTCTGAAGATAATTTTTATAATAACATAACTAAAAGGTTCAAACGTACGTTTGATGACTACACGGAGCAGCCTGAATCCTGCCTCTCCGAATTTAAGTCAATGTTCCTTGAGTTCAAAGTTCAACAAGACCACAAGTTTGATCTGCTGAGCGGCACCTTGAACACTATTGCCACGCAGAATCAAGAGATCAAAAACTCTATTGGTACCCTCACGACCCAACATCAAGAACTCCTAGCAAAAATTGATAGCCTAGAAAAAGAAAATTGCGAATACAAATACCGAGTTACTACCCTGGAAAATCACATTGACCTCCTCGAAAAGAATGCGCGCTCTACATCTATCGAGATTCGCAACTTACCTAAGCAGGAAATAGAAAACAAAAAAATCCTCGCAAATATAGTCCAGAACCTCGGTTCGACACTGGGACTTGAGACACCAATCGAGGGGTCGGAGATAAGAGATATCTATCGCTCTAAGTCCGAAGCCGTAGTGGTGGAATTTTCTACAACAATGCGGAAGGAGACTGTAATTTCTAAATACATTTCCTTCAATAAATCTAGACGTGAACTTAGAGAACCACGTCTAAGCTCGCAACACATCAACGTTCCTGGAGAATTACGGACAGTATTTATATCGGAGTACTTAACTAGCAAAGCAAGAAGACTGTTCTATGTTGCGCGCCTAAATGTCAAAGATAAAAAACTTGTTGCGGCCTGGACATCCTACGGGAAGGTCTACATTAGGAAGGAAGAAGGGTCATCGCCTGTGCGTATTGATGATGAGTCTGAGTTTAAAAAGCTCATTTTATGACTGGTTATTATGGCTATTGTAAATTGCCTTTTATTTTGCTGTTTCATTTTAGTTTTAAGAATGGTTTCAACTTGGATTATATCATTCATTATTTATTTTTACACTTACTTATTAACTTATGTTAAACTTAATTGCAGTCCTTTACAAATTACACAACCTTCCGTTGCACACAATCTACTTAGTACACCTAAAACACATAAAATCTACACAACACACAAATTGAATCAAGAGTTGGTAAATCGAGCTGTAATCATCATTATTAATTGTCTGTTTAACTATTCGATTCAACCTATCATTTCACATCATAACATCATGGTGACAACTGCCGCCGATGTGCCGGATCTGAGTTTTAACCAACTTCATAACGTTCTTAATGGGTCACGATACAAACGTGACCTGCATGTTTCAATAATTATATTTTTCACATAATGCAAAATATTGAAGCTATTCACTCGGATCTGGATTCCTTGTCGGTGGCTCGAGTTATTAGATGTGATGTAGATGATATAAAAACCCATATTAATCATAATAGTAGCCATCTCAACGTTATCTCGCAAAATATACGAAGTATTTCGTGCAATATGCCAAACTTCATTACACTTCTGCATAGATCCAATGTAGCATGGGACGTGTTGGTTCTTTCTGAATGCTGGTTACGCTCAGCCAAGGATATACCTATCCTTGATAGTTACAGCTATGCTTCAACCACTTTGCACACGACACAAAACGAAGGAGTTGTTATTTTTTACAAAAAACAACTCAAAGTGTCATTTGAAGAACCACAAATTAGTGACGGAAACTGTCTATTACTAAAATTAAATTCAGATACCTGTATCCTTGGGATATACCGTCCTCCAGGCCAACATAACACTAGCAATTTTACTAACTCAATTGATGTACTTCTCACTTCCTTAAGTAGCTACAAAAACATAATACTGTGCGGTGACATTAACATTGATATAGTGATGAACAGCCCAGATAAACGCTCTCACGAATACCTTAATACCCTGGCTGGTCACTGCATGCTGCCAGGTCATGTTCTCCCAACCCACGGCAAAACGTGCCTGGATCACATTATGGTTAGGACCAGATTTAGGGCTACCTGCTTTGTGGTGGAATCTTCAATCACGGATCACGAGAGTGTGGCCATTAGCCTTGATCTTGCACACAAGTCTCAGCTAGAATATTCAAACAAAATAAGTCACCGTATTGATTATGATAACCTAGACATAGCCCTGCGTGAGACAAACTTTCAAACTGTCTTAAATTGTAGTGATGTAAATGAAGCAACAGACTTGCTAGTAAGCTATCTGTCAAGAGCTATAAAAGAGAACTCCAAAGTATTAAAAGTATCCAGAAGGAAACTAATAAGTAAGCCGTGGATTACAAGAGGGCTTTTAAAGTGCATGCGTAACAGGGACAACCTGTATAAAAAGCTGAAAAGGGACCCAAATAATGAAATTCTCCAGACATCATATAAGCGCTACAGAAACTTCTGTTCTTCGCTTCTGAAGAAAGCTAAAAGAAACCATGAAAAGCAAGAGATTGAGAACGCAAGAGGCAACAAAAAAAAACTATGGGATGTAATTAAACAGATTAGTGGCTCAAACAGGGCTACAGATCACTCCTCCTGTCTCATCTCAAATGTGAACCCGGATAGGAGCATCAATGAGGTCAATCGTTTCTTTGCTATCGTGGGACGCAATCTGGCCGAGCAAATCAGTTCTCATTCATCCAGTCTCAGAGATGAATCTGATAACCTCGTGGACACCGCTTCTCTTCATTCCTTGGTCATGCTACCTACGGACGACCTTGAGGTCCTACAACTTATTGAAGGATTAAGGGAAAGTTGTGCTGTTGGGGTTGACCAGATCCCGGGCCGGTTACTGAAGAGATATGCTCTCGTTCTCACCCCTGCCATAGCCCACATCTGTAACCTCGCCATATCAACAGGGAAATTTCCTCAGGCCTTCAAATCCGCAATAATAAAACCCATACATAAAGGTGGTGGCAGGGACTGTGTCAACAACTTTAGACCTATTTCTATTCTGCCAACGCTCTCAAAAATTCTGGAGCGCCTGATGAATAACCGGTTGATCAGGTTCCTCGAGGCTAACAGCCTTCTTTCACCTTCCCAGTTTGGGTTCCGGCAGGGCAAATCTACCAATGACGCGGTACATGAATTGGTTAGCTCGGTCATAACCTCGTTGGATAGCAGAACAAAATGTCTCGCGGTATTCCTGGATTTGGCGAAGGCCTTTGACACGGTTTCTGTCCCACACTTATTGGGCAAATTGGAAAAAATGGGAGTACGAGGTCTTCCCCTAAAATTATTTCAGGACTACCTGTCAGACCGGAAACAGCGCGTCAAGGTTGATGGCAGGATGAGTGATGAACTGCCTGTGACTTTTGGAGTGCCTCAGGGTAGTATTCTTGGCCCGACCCTCTTTTTGATCTATATCAATGACCTCTGTCAACTCCACCTCAGTAATGGTAAAATTTTTACATTTGCTGATGACACGGCCCTATTTTTTAGTGGTGATGGCTGGGATGAGGTCTTTGATGTGGCTCAACAGGGCCTCAACAGGGTTGTTGATTGGTTACAGAGAAATGTCCTTACTCTCAATGTCACAAAAACCAAATATATAGCATTTGCACATCGATCGAACGCGTTACCCCCACATTCTCTTTCTATAACGGCTCATACGTGCTGGTCAACATACCAGCCGTGTGCATGTCCTCCTCTCCAAAGAACCGATCACATTAAATATCTTGGAGTTATATTGGACCAATTCCTCAGCTTCAAACCGCATATAAACGTCCTGGTAACGAGATTGCGCAAACTCATTTACATATTTAAGAGTCTGAAACATGTAGCCGACCTTCGTACCATCAAGATGGTCTATTGCGCCTTGTGCCAGTCGCTTATAGACTACTGCATCATATCCTGGGGAGGTGCTGCTAAAACGCACTTGATAGAGGCGGAAAGAGCTCAACGTGCCATACTTAAGGTTGCTGCGGGTCTTCCCTTTCGCTTTCCTACAGTGGACTTGTACAGGAGGTGGGGGGTTCTGTCTGTAAGACAAACTTTTGTTTTGCACACAGTCCTGAAAAAACACTCGCAGCTGGTCTATGACTCGGATTTATTGAAAGACAAACGAAGAAAGGGTACTGTGTGCAGAACAGAATCTTTCCGTTCAGGTCTAGCCCGCAAGTTTTTCGGTTACCTAGGGGATTATCTTTATAATGTTATTAACAGCAGTCTAAATATTTATCCTTTACCTAAGCCCAGTTGTAAGCAAAAAGTGACTGAATACTTGAAAACCCTTTGCTATGATGACACGGAGAAACTGCTTCAGATAATTAAATAAATTCCATCACGGTCCTACGTCCTTGTTGCGAAGGTCGATATTGTATGCTCTTATGGTTTCATAATTCCTGATTCAAATTTTAAGCACATTTACCACAATTCACCTACACCAAGACATTCACCTACACCAACACATTCACCTACACCTTAGCATAATACACCCACTCATTCGCCACAATTCACCTACAAATTTACCACAATAATTCACATACATATTCACCACACACCTTTTGACTGCTTTTGTTGCTACTTTTATTTTCCTTTTATTTTTTTTTTTTTTGTTTTAATTATTTAGTGGAAATACATGGTACCTGCCTGTTAATTTGCATGAGGCCACTAAGTGGGGTCTGGTGACCTGTAACACAGGTTTTTACTAAACCTACATCAGGCACCAGCTCTCAAAATGTGAATTTTTTACATTTAAGAACTGATTAGTGCTAAAACCATTGTGAGAGAAAATAAATGAACTTATTATTATTATTATTATTATTATTATAATTTATATAACCTTTTATTTTTTTACTAACGTGGCTAACGTTAGCTCTCCGGAGCTTACGTTACGTTACACTGTCTTGATCTGTTGTCAGCAGAAGGTCCAAGCAATTGGCCGTGTGCGAATCAACATCCGGCACCCTTGTTGCCCCATGGACCAGCTGGGTTAGATTTAGCGCAAGCGAAAGCTTACGCATCTCTCGTCCAGCATGGTCAGTGCACCGTTATGGGAAGAGCCACTCCTGGTGGTGGGCATTGAACTCCCAAATGACAAGTCACAAATACAAATGTGCAGTAATGCATGTAAAGCGAGGGGAGATTATGGAATCCGTGGGAATACAACTCTCGGATTCCATACACCTTAGATTCCTTTCCTCAACCGAAACTTACAAGTATTTGGGTATGTCGGAAGCACTAGGTAATCTGTAATGTAACTGACGTGAAACAGTCGTTGAAGGAACGCTTCTTTGGCCGCCTGAAAAAAGTATTAAATAGTCTTTTATCAGGCGGGAACAAGGTGCGCGCCTTCAACGACTGGGTGATGCCAGTCTTGATATACTCTTTCGGCATACTCAAATGGACTCAGACAGAATTTAACGCCCTGGATAGGAGAGTCCGCACGCTGCTTACCGCAAATCGTATGAATCACACACGTTCATCGGTTATGAGACTGTGTATCCCTCGGAAGTGCGGGGTTCGTAGCTTTTTAAATGCTTAGACCCTACACAACCGCGAGGAATGCAGTCTTAGGGTATACTTCCAGGCCGCTGACGTGGGTATGCATCGAGATGTGGTAGCAGGGGACAAGGGCCTTACCCCGCTCTCCTTGGCTAACGAGAACTGGCGCAAACCTATAGTATTAGATACTAATGACCGCAGGGAGGTATGGCAGAGCAAGGAGGAGCTTCACGGACGCTTCTATCCTGAGATCTATATCGGGTCCTACATGGCCCAGATGTAGATCTTTTAGCGTCCGTGGGGTTTTTTTTTTTCTTTGAGATATGCTCATGCATACTGCGCTACCACGGGGAGATAGTGCAGTTATGTGGGACTCTAACCCACTAAAATTCCACGGTGTTCTCCTGTGCCGCTTATGGCGGAAGCATGGGCACACGTTAGCACTCACCGCGAACCCTCCGCGGCTGTCCGTCACCGGACCCTCCTTGAGGGAGTACCCCCCTATCACCCGGCGCACCAGAACCCGCTGTGCGCCGTGAACACCCCAGGGACCAAACCAGCACATGGGTGCCATACAACCCCGTGTATGGCACCCTTGGTCACCTTGTGACGGGTCGAGGTCAATGGCCCCGCCACCTACCATTTTTCGGCCGCAGAGGATAGGGAGAGCGGCCATCGCTATACCGACACTCCTCTTCGCCTGCGGCCCCACCGCGTCCGCCATCAGACGGTGGTGACCCCGTCCAGGCCACGGAAGGTAGGGAGAGCGTCGCACCGCAATACCGGCACTACTCTCCCGCCGCGGCCTCCAACCCTCAGCCGCGACATCGTATGGGTTTGGGAGGCCTTATACGACATCGGGTTGCGATGCGACGTCGCCTCAGTTGCGATGGCGCCCAGGCAGCACCGCAACGTACATGTTGGCCACTACGTCGTCGGCTTATCGCCAAAAGCCCTGACGAGCGGCCCCTCCTCGGATTCCTCTTCGCTTCACCGTGGGTGACCAAGCCACGTGGGAAACCGAAGGTTTTGTCTTTGCGATAATGGACGAAGTTATGATGACAAACAACTACCGGAAATACATTGTGAAAGATGGTACGGTTGACATCTGTCGGGCATGTCACCGACCGGGGGAATCCATCCGTCACATTATCTCCGGTTGTTCTAGTTTAGCTAACGGAGACTATTTGCATAGACACAACCTTGTAGCCAGGATTATCCATCAGCAACTTGCTCTTAAATACAATCTTTTGGAATCGGAAGTGTCTTACTATTAGTAGGTGCCCGACCCAGTTCTCGAAAATGGCAACGTTGTATTGGGATCAGTCTATCATCACTGACAGGACTATTGTTGCCAATAAGCCTGACAGTGGTGATAGACCGACTAGAGCGTCGCTCAATGATTGTTGATCAAGCGGTCCCCCATGACGAGAACCTCGTGAAGGCTGAGAGAGATAAGAAAAGCAAGTATCTTGATCTGGTTCGCGAGGTTGTCGACATGTGGGACGTGAATACAGCGATCATTGTGCCGATAGTCGTTACGGCCAATGCCAAGAGCCAAGAGCAATCATAGCCAAGAGCCTCGACGAACATCTGAGGAGGCTCTTGTTGGGCAGCTGGATCTAGATCCAGATCAAGCCCTAGGGCTTGCTCCAGAAAGCGTTACTCCTGGGCACGGCTCCGGCTCCCGGTGGTCAGGGCTCTCAGGAGCCCTGACCACCGGTAGCTTGGACCCTGTTCCCGATACCGGTGGCCTACTATTTTTGTATTTTTAAATGTTTTTTTGATTTATTTTTTTATAGAATAATATTTAAAAATGTAAAAATATGTTTATAAAATGAATAAATGAAATAATAATAATAAGCGTACCTTTCTATCTTACAATAACACCAAAGAAACAAACATTATCTCCTATAAATTAACAATTTTGCCACTTTACATTTATCTTACTAATATTCTAATTGCGATAGTTTTAATGGATGGATGTATGGATGTATGTTTGTTTGTTAATCACGCCAGAACGGCTAAACGGATCTGGATGTTATTTGGCACAGATATAGGTTATAGTATGGAATAGCAAATAGGCTACTTTTTATCCCGGTGTAACTTTCCCTTATAGGATAATAAAATATTTTACACGCGGGCGAAGCCGCTGGCAAAAGCTAGTTGTTTAGATGATACTCTCAAAGCCGTACCAAACTAGAAGGCACGTATTGTTTGGAGAGGCACATTTTGGCACCAGCCGTACACATCAACCCTGGATTTACAAAGTTTTATAATGAGCAGAACAACACTTAAAAACCTTAATTTGCACTTCACTGGAAACATGCCAAGTAGTTCACACGCTAATTTCATTCATTTACTAATTGATTTCCTTCGAATACTCTAATTAAACACTTTATTTCCTCCAGTATTCATTTATTGAGTAAAATATATAATTGAATGAACGTCCAGAGTTCTTCTGTACTCTTAACATAAAGAGTTAAAATTGTATTTTTGTAGGACCTCTGGTAGTTCTGATTCGATATAGAAATATCTGACTGATATAATGCTACATTATCGTTAAGCGATTCATCATCATCATCACCAGCCACTTAATGTTCCCACTGTTGGGACACAGAGGCGTTCTCTCTGTGAGAGGGGGAATGGACCTTTATCCACCACCCGCGCCCAGCACGACAGTTGTTTATATAGATTTATTATGCGATGAAAACCGTGGCAAAAGCTAGTATCTTACTAAATTGATAAATGCCCACAGTAAGCTGCTGAGATAGCAAAGTTCATACTTACTATAATGGGTTCGTAATTTTAACTTCATTGGTTTTCATAAGCCTCAGTGAGAAGTATAGGTTAACTCAGTAATAAAATCCATGATTTAACCATACTTAGGTAACACAAATACATAGATCACACCTCTATTCACCTATAGTTCACCCACAATTCCCCACTTTACTCATGACTCGGGTAAAAGTTAAGTAAATTGTTACCCAGATAATGTTTTAATAGGAATATTTCCTGGGTAGAAAAATGATAATCCTATTTAGTCCGTCAGTGAGATTATCAAATAATATTTTAATCCGTATTTTTTGCTTTATCAAATAAATAAAAAAATACAAAGATAAAGCGCATAATAGTTCAGGAGTGGGGGCCTGTCAGGTCACTTTGTCAGTATGAAGTGTACACACGATATTTCAACGCACTAAAGCGGCTATGAACGTCAGATACCAAGTAGGTCAGATTCCATGTACGTCATATTCCAGCTAGGACATTTTCCAACTAGGTCAGATTTTGAGGTGGTAATGCACAATACAGTCAGTATCATAATTTTCTGACATGAAATTGCATAGCCATGTAAATAAGAACTATTTTATTCGTAGTAATTTATTTTCATAGTAATCTATATTTCGAAACCAAAAAAAAACTGCTCTTACAGTAGCATTTATATTTGGCGATGGAGCTCAGATTCCAAGTAGGTTAGATTAGGACAGTAGCATTTCTTCTATGCTTGAAATGTTGTGCTCCGAATCTGAGCTTAAAGATACGATGCTTTCAATTGAAGATAAAGTTGAATCACTTTCTGATTTGCTAACAGCGGCCGAATTGCGCAAGTGAATTCGGCAAGGCGAAGAGGGTTTAAGCGCTATCAAATCGACCAATCACATGTGAGATGAATGACGCCATGTGGATTTCGTTGCTTTCCGTCTGAGTCAGCGGTTGATTGATAGCGGTCAAAACCTTTGCGTTGCCGTGTTCACTTACGCAATACGGCTGCAGAACTGTCGCCCGTATTCTGTGCTGTATTTTCTCCTGAAACTTAATTTGGATGCTCTTCTTAAAAATTCGGATACAGTTATGTACCCGTTTTTGCACTCTCCTAATAAAATTTTCAATGAGTCATCAAATTTTCTGTCAACACTTCTAGATTTTTTTACAGGCTTATGTTACTCTGCATCTTTAATTTTAAATCATTATATGGAGTTTACATACATTTAGTGTCATCATTTCTAGACTATAGAGTCCGTGCCACCAAAGAAATCTCGCAGACATTTGGCAATGATTATAATGTGAGTAAGTATACCAAAAACCATTACCAACTCAAAATCTGACCTAGTTAGAAAATGTCCTAGCTGGAAAATGACGTACATGGAATCTGACCTACTTGGAATCTGACGTCCATTACCGCTTTCGTATTTTTTTGTTTACGTGGCAAAAGAAAAAATACGTGTCCAATATTTTTATGTTATCTAACTGTCAGACTAAATAGATATTTTTTTTCAACTATCCTATTACTATGAACTTTCCTATTACCTAGAGCAGTGGTGGCCCAGTGGTACCGGCCACGACTTACAAGTTGCAGGTCGTGGGTTCGAGCCCAGGCAGGCGCATTACTTTGTGTAAATTATTTTATCACCACTGCTCTCAAAACGGTGAAGGAAAACATCGTGAGGAAACCGGCATGTCCTAGAACCAAACATTCGAAGACATGTGACATCCACCAACACGCACTGAGCCCGCGTGGTGGATTACGGCCCATCCCCTCTCACAGAGAGGAGGCCTGTGTCCCAGCAGTGGGAACATTAATAGGCTGATGATGTGATGATGTGTGTGTCCTATTACTTTTATGTCCCAAGCACAGTTGAAAAGTCTCGTGCGCCTACAATTACGTCTTCAAAATTAAAATACACACTAAAGTTGTATGTTGGCAAACACAAGTATTAACTCTTGCTTTTCTAAGACTATCAGCTTATCTTAGAGGGGCTTAATTATATTTGCAAAATTAATGGATACTTAAATAAGTTAACTCTGCTAAGAGATGCTAATAACAAAGGGATCTTAATAGTACATTGTGTATTAAGGGCGGTATGTAAGGAATTACCATCAAGACTCTAGTAGAAGCCCGAAGTCGAAGACTGAGGGCTTTTTGAGTCGAGGTTAGTAATTCCCGTACCGCCCGTGATACACACAATGTTTTTCATCACATGATACACACAATGTTTTTCGAAATACGTGAACTTTTTTTTAAGCGGTTGGCGAATTTTTGCCCACTCCACAGATTATACAGTGTTTCGTTCAGAAAAGATAAGATAAAGATATTTTATTTCAACTAGGCCACAAAGTGGCACTTTTGAACGTTAGATACATTAAAATTTACAAGGAATAAAAATTTATTCTACCGTGCATTCGGAAAGTAGCTTGTTATGGAGAAGAACGCACAAGAAACTCCATACTTACTCTTTTTAAAAAAATATGTTTTTACAATATTAAGGTACATAAGTACATACATTAATAAATTTATATGTGTGAGGACAATGCTCCCAGATTCACTACATACTATACTACTTACAGGTACAAAGTATTAAAAGTACTCACACATGTACTGTGCAGTTATATAATAGGTACTAGAAAAATACTACCATCCGAAGCAGTTAAATTAAGACCAATCCCACTGACGGCGCCCGTTCACAAACATGACGCATGAATCGGCACCACCCAGCTCAACCATCATGAAGGGAACCGAATGATCCAACACACGCGCCACCATCAGAGAGACATTTGAGAGAGCATGACACACTCAACTACCAGGGCAAACACAAGTCAACGAACGACACCAAGGTACAGCAAATGGTAGATATACAGTTGGGTATATAGTACTCACACACGTGCTGCGCAGTTATACAATACTAAAATAAATTGAGTCTATATAATACAAATTTATTCATAGTCTTCAGCAGGTCCAACAATTCTACAAAACAATAATGTTCTGCATATCACTTGTTTTTGCGCCCTAGTGGTTGTGGAGCAAGACTAGCATTGAGCCAAGCATTTTTATCAGTGATGTAATCCCCCAACTTATAATATGCCTTGCCTGCATAGTGTGCGTTTTATACAAGTTTTAAATTTCGTCTCATTCAGTTTTAGAATGTGGGGAGGAATTTTATTGTAACATTTTGTACAGTACCCCATGAAAGAAGAAGCTACTTTAGCCAGTCTGAAACCTGGTTGAACTAATTGGTCCCTATTTCTAGTAATGTAATTATATCTATCTCCGTTTTTACTAAAAAGATGTAAATTCTTTCTCACGTACATGATGTTTTCATAAATAACAAGGAACCGTCATGGTGTTAATGCCCTTAAACAGTTCCCTTAGAGAATCGTGCCGGCGAAGATTGTATATCGCTCTGAGAGCTCGTTTTTGCAGAATAAAAATTGACTCAATGTCTGCAGCCCTTCCCCATAGTAAAATACCGTAAGACATTATACTATGAAAGTAACTAAAATAGACCAGCCTCGCGGTATCTACATGACTAAATTGACAAATCTTTCTAACAGCATAAGCTGCCGAACTTAGCCGCCCTGCAAGTGACATTAAATGAGGACCCCATTGTAACGTTGAGTCTAGCGTGATCCCCAGGAAAACCGTTTTATCGACGAATTCTAACTTCTCCTTGTTTAATATAATGTCACAATCAGTACTTTTTACATTCGGCATGTAGGAAAATTTTACGCACTTGGTTTTTTTACCATTTAAAACTAAATTATTGGCAGTGAACCAATCCTGAACCTGCTGTAGCGCGTTATTTACGTCGTCAACCTAACAAGTACGTCTATTTATTTTAAAAATTAAAGATGTGTCATCAGCAAATAGCACCATGTTTAGTTTGTTTTTCAATAAACGGGGTAAATCGTTTATGTATATTAAAAATAAGAAAGGACCTAAAATTGAGCCCTGGGGTACCCCCATTTTTACGTTTAACCCCGACGAATTCACACCGTTTATTTGAACTAATTGCTGTCTATCACTTAAATAAGATTCAACCAAATTGAACGCTGATTGACCTGGCCCATAATGCTCAAGTTTCAGAAGTAATGTTTCATGATTAACTCAATCAAACGCCTTCGACAGGTAGCAGAAGATACCTATGGCATCCTGCGACTCTTCCCACGCATTAAAGATGTGTTTTAATGGGGTGACACCAGCGTCAGTTGTACAACGTCCTTTGGTGAAACCATACTGTTTATCATGCAAGATGTTATTCGTATTAAAATGAATGAGCATTTGATTTAGCATTATCTTCTCAAATACCTTGCTGAAAACCGGCAACACGGATACTGGTCTATAATTATTTGTGTCTTTACTGTCCCCGGATTTAAAAAGTGGTATAACCTTACTATATTTCATTAGATCCGGAAAGACTCCTTGATCCACACACAAATTGAAAATTACAGCTAAGTACGGCGCTATAGTCTGAATAATGGAGGTACAAGCTTTGATCGTGATTTACTTAAAAGCTTTTATTACTGTTATGGGGTTTATATGTGAAAAGTTAAATACATTCGGCTGTATACGGCTGAAACGTTCGCGTTTAATAATCCAAAAGCAAGCGCGGGCGAAGAATTTAAGGTTTCAGTAGTTTTATTTGGGATGTTGGTAAAGAAATTTACAAATTCTTGCGCAACTTTTTTGTTATCTCTAATAAGTCCGTGTGTGGTCTCAAGCGTGTAATCAGTATTATTTCATTTATTCCTGTTAGTTTCATTATTTATAATTTTCCAAACCGTCTTGATTTTATTTTCTGCTAATTTAACCTTATTTCTAATGTACAAGGCCTTAGCTGCCTTACATGTATTTAAAAAAAAAATCGAGTAAGTAGCAACATACTTATTAAACGTTTCAGTGTTAATACAAGGCTTAAGGCCATATAGCTCGTAAAGTCTTTCCCTACTTTTTCTAAGTCCTGTAGTCGCCCAGTCACTGAATAAAAACGTAGGGCATACAGTTTTAGTTATATTCTTAAAAGTGTTATTGAACTCTTTTTGAACCACTGAAAAAACTTCATCATACAAAATATTACCATCATTCACTGTGAGGTCCTGATCGCTTAACTTAGTTATTAAAGTGCTGTTAAATTTATTTAATTTACCGGATGTTATTGGTCTGGATTGAATCTGCACTTGTTTTATTAGCATATTGTACTCAAATGTCACAAGTAGCCCACTATGATCCGAAGGCAGATAATTTATAATGGCATTGTCCAAGTAGTTGCAGCAACAAAAAACATTATCAATACATGTAGCAGAAGTCAGTGTAGTTCGGGTTGGTTCCGTAAACACATGTGACAAATCAAATGATTTAAAGAGGTTTAATAACCTACTGCTATCTGAATTATCTTCTAGAATATTAATATTAAAGACACCACAGTCAATTACTAGTTTATTACCCATTGCGAGTTATGCCAAAACATCTTCCATCACTGACTCGAATATAGAGTAGTTCTTTTAATTAGGGGGTCTGTAGACGCACACTATGACATGCTTATCCAGCTCAACACAGGACAGTTCAACACTATGTTCAACTGAGAGGTCTACTATATCTTTACGAGGTTTTGATTTAATACCATTTTTAATTAATATAAGTGAACTCCCACGCAACATAATATTTCTGTTAAAACAACTGCCCACAGTATAATTTTCATAATTGATTAGCATTGCATAATCTTTCAGCCAATGCTCAGTGAAACAAACAATTTCAAACATTGTTTTTTCTAAAAACAGTTCGATTTCTAATTCCTTTGAAGAAAAACCCTGAATATTTTGGTGAAATAATTTCAGAGAATTCTGTTCAGACCTTTTTTTTTAATTATATTTTTGCGAGCAAGAAGTTACCTTTTTGATGGTGGATATACTCGCAACTATTCCGTTATTGATACCCTCCTTTGTCCTATCAACTAGTTTAAAGAACAAATATTAATAGCATTTTTGCTAACGTTATTCAAGGTATTGACCACCTTTAAATTAGTACTATTACTAATATCAATAATAACTAATTACTTCGACATACTACTTATGTCTGAGTTTATTGTATAAGATAATAGCCGAGCTATTTGATGTCTTACCCTAAGAGGCAGATACAAAGTATCGGCTGTCGACTTTAATTTATCAACAAAAATGTTGATGTCAAAAAAAACAAGTTTGTCACTATAGTGACTCACAAGAAAGTGCAGATGCTTATTAAGCATGTGAATGTGATTATTTTGTCTATTTGACAATTTATCCAAGTAAGGGAAGGCAGACAAAATAATTTTACTGCAATTTAACTTGAACATCTCTTTTACACACTCAGTGATGTCATCTTTTTTTACTTTTTTACTATTACCTACAAATACAGTTAAATTTGTATCTGGTTTATAAATATTCTTTGTCACAGATTCCATTATTTGCTTGTAAGATGACCCGGGCATACAATAATTAAAAGTGGAATGACTCTGAATGCCATTTAGTAATTTACCGAAACCTTTTCCAATACCGTCTGAAAACATAACCGAATGAAACTTTAAGGGCTAATACTTATGTAGGTTTACAGCCATGACGGAGTGTAAAAAGAATTAAATAATTTCGGCGTTTTCATACTATAACTATTAAAATCGATTATTAAGAACATTAGTTGAGTATTTAAGTATCATTTAGCGAGATTGCAAAGAAATTCCTGTTTAGATAACATTTTAAGACAATTTTTCAATTGCGTGTAAACTCCTTGCTTGAACTTGCATGACCTGTGTGCTGTGCCATAATTTAAAAAAATATTACTTACCGCCCTAGGGTTTCATGAAAAAAAAGAAAGCCCGAGGGTTTTATATGGGGCATTACGGCCAAGTTAACCTGTATGTTTAGATACTGTTTACGTGCAAGTGTGATGAAAAATAAATAACCTTAGAAATGGAGTTTAAATTGTAAAGTAATGAAGATAGATATTTCAATAACGAAGGTTTAATAACATTATTTCAAAGACTAACTTTCTTGTTATAAAGTAGTTTAGCGTGTAGCTATTCTAGAGTCATCAAGTTAACACTTGGAAGTAGATAGATAGATAGATAGATAAAACATTTATTTAGTGCACACAAAAGACACAGCACAAAACACAAAATCACAATTAAATTTTCAATTTGTACGAGGTATATAAAAACAAGGTGCCAACATACAAAAGAAAAAAAAGTAAAACAAAATCATACAGGAAATAAAAGTGACATAATGTAGAGATCCGCAAGAGAACCAGGTTTACCGACATATCCCGAAGAATTACCAAACTTAAGGGGCAGTGAGCAGAGCACATAGCTCGCAGAATGGAAGGCCGATGAGGCAGAAAAGTTATGGAGTGGCTACCTCGAACCGGAAGACTTTGTGTTGGAAGGCCTTCCACCAGGTGGATGCGAGACGCACTGGACCGGTCAATGTGGCGATGCTTCGGGAAGGCCTATGTCCAGCAGTGGAAGTCTTTTGCCTGACATGATGTTGATGATGAAGACTTCGAAGGAATGTTTTAAGCAAACTCTTTTAGTTAATTTCTTTCAGGTACCTTTGTCTACCATCTACCTACGCAGACACTAACTAAAAACTTTCATGAATACAAAACGGTTCATTAAAATTGTAATGCTCTCGGTATATAATATCTACTCATAAGCTAAACCTGTTGGTTTAATTTTACTTGTTAATGCTGTTGCATTAACAAGTAAAATTTAAAAATTTAAAGAACCCCTGACTTATTTTTGTTTCATATTACATAATTTATCTAGTAGTAGATACGCTTCGATTGACAATCTATTGAACCCGTAATTTATGCCACGATATCTTGCGGGAGCAGCTCGATTCGAACAGTTAAACACCAATAACTTTTGAACGGTTAAACCGATTTTTAACAAACATAGCTAAGAACACTATTGATAAAGTCACCTATCAAACAAAAAAAAACGATATCAAAATTGGTTCAACCCTTTAGAAGCTATGATGCCACAGACAGACAGATACACAAATACATACACACACAAACAAAATCAAACACATCACACCCCCCCACATCAAACTTATAAGACCCCTCTTTTTCTCTCGGGGGTTAAAACAGCTAAAATAATTTGTTCGTAAAACCTCTGGATATTACTGATCAATTTATTTATTTCATTTTTGAAAAGCAAAACTATCGCCAAGCGCTTTTGGCTACATTTAATCCAGCTAAATGTGGCCTAAAGATAAATGAATGAAAAAAAGACTGCTGCGGTAAAGCTATTGCATAGCATTTATTCTGGATCCGGTCCTGAAAAATGCGTCTGAATGTCGAATTGTATAGAGTTGCAAAACCACAATATTTTAATTTTATCATACTCCTAAAAATTTATTAATAAAAATTAAAAACGTTAAAAACTCGAAAACGTAGCGAGCCAAACCCCCATTTATTTCTGATTAATAAAACTCTAAAAAACAAAACAAAAATAATAAGTGACCCTTATCCACATTGAAATAAGGTCGATTTTCATTGACAAGCAAAAGTGACCCTTATTCTCATTAGCATAAGGTCCACATTGATCACCATTGTCACAGAAACAGCTCAGAGAGTCCGATAAAAGGAGAAACGTTAAAAACTCGAAAATGTAGCGAGCCAAGCCCCCATTTATTTCCGATTAATAAAACTCTAAAAAACAAAACAAAAATAAAAAGTGACCCTTATCCCCATTGAAATAAGGTCGCTTTTCTTAGACAAGCAAAAGTGACCCTTATTCTCATTAGATTAGGTCTCTTAGGTCCACATTGATCACCATTGTCAAAGAAACAGCTCAGAGAGACCGATAAAAGGATTTTTTTTTACGACAAACAAAAATTTTAAAACCCTCATATCTCAGAAACGGTTGGAATTAGCGCATTTCTGACAAAAAATTTGCCCACCTGCCCGCCGCTACTTCATCCAGGAGAACAAGATAGGATTTACCCCCGGGGGGGGGGGGGGTTAACCGTTTACCTACCCCCGTAAAAAATTTTTTCATTCTAAAAATACCAACACGGAAATCTAAAACACGTGCAACAAACCTCTCCTCCCCCTGCCCCTCACCGCTCACATTCCTCAGAATTCAAAAACCTTATAAAAAGTCAAAGTATCACCGCTGTGCCGGTCGGAGTGGGGAGTGTTAGGTTATTTTCGTTACGGAATTTCTGGATTCGGTCTCCACGCTCAAGGCCCGCGATAGAAGCTATGCAATAGCTTAAAAATGCACGGTACTGCACATACCATTAGAGCAAATACACGGAAAAAGATATTAAAATAACGACATAATTACTACAAAAGAAGGCCTAATAATCAAGACCTTGTTAGGAATCATTAAAAAAGTCATTCAAAGTATATCACAAACCGTTTGACCTATTTTGCGTCTCCAAGCAATTAGCGCCTTTTAACTTGCACCTTAGTTCGCTTCACAACCTTTGCACTTCAGTTCGTCGAATACCAATTAGATGAAGATCGAAACAAATATTGACACCTTTTCTATGGTTCGTTCCAATTTAATGTTTGTTTTAATTTGGAGGTTTTGTTGAAGAATATTGGGTCTTCTGTAAGTGTAAGTGAGCTTCTTTATACCTTCTTTTAAACGGTTGGATGAATATTAATTAATTAAGTGGATAAAATACATGTTGTGCCTACCTTACTTTGTAGAGTGTCACTTAATAGGTCTTTTAAAATCAATAATGATGCATCAATGAAATGCCAATGCATTCCACAATTTTTGATGGATAAATCTTTTACAGTCCAGGCTGCTCGTCTGTGGAATGCATTGCCTGATCCAATTAAACGTGCTGTGTTTAAACGACTCGTTGAGGAACATTACTTGTCGCTGTAATCGTACTCTTAGTTTTTTGACAGACTTTGTCTATAATTGTCATACGTCATTTATTTTCACATCTTATATATTAAATATGTATGTTTTTATGTATTTTTTATATGGCATATATATATATACAATAAATAATAAAATAAAAAGCCTTTTATTTCCTGTAGATCTTTTACATTAAATAACTTAACTCTATATCTTATATACTAATTGTTCTATATTTAATGTTTACATAAACTATTCTTTACTTTATACTATAATGCTAGTATTATATTATGTGTATTACTAATAAAAGCAATAAATTTATATTTTGTTTTATGTTATGTTAGTTATTTTGTATTTGTGATAACAGTAGTTACAATATAATATATTCTTATTCGATTCTACTTTATTTGTATTGTTTCTCCTGTCTACAAGAACCCCTAAGTACGGTACAGGCCTCCTCCAAAGACATCCATTTTTCTTTCTATTGAGCTACTTTGTTTGTATATAATATTAGATGAGTTCTGTTATAATGATTGTCCGATTCCTCTGCGGTTTTCTTTGGAGGGTTTTGGTCATACTCATCCACGGTGACCAGCCGGCTTGAAAGATGTTTTTCATGTGATACTTTTTCTTTTCATTGTATAATATAGTTTTCTGGTAGGGTCTGGTGTGTTCGTTGTTATGCGTTCTTGGTGTTGTCTTGAGTGGCCTTGATATTTCTGTTTTTATACCGGGTTCTACTACATCTTTCGAAAAGCTAGAAGACCTTTGAGCTACGCACACAGCTCAAAGGTCTTCTAGGCTAGGGTCTTATTCTAATTATTTACTTGTGATCTCGGTTCGGTACAAGCATTAGATTTATTCTCTGTTGACTTTGAAAAATTCCCTTTTTTGTTGATATATTTGTGTGCGGGTGTCGGTGTATTTTTTAATATGACAAGTTTATCATATTTAATCATGGATTTGTTTCCTTTCTCTCTTTCGGCTTGGACTTGTACTTGTAGTTCTCTTCTTTTTTGCAAAGCTGGCTGCTTCCTTTAAAAAGTACATCGTGTCTTTTAATGCTCATTTATTTTTAAGAATCTCGATCTTCTTACCAAGGGTCGTGAAAGTAACGACAACCGGTCGTGGCTTATGACTTCTTTTCCGCAGTCTCCTTATGGTTTGCATGTCTTTGCAGTAAATTTTCACCGGGAAATGTTTATGCACAAAATCTATTAACATGCTTTCCAAATTAGAGTAACATTTTCCGTGTTCCTCTAAACCAAAAAATACAAGGTTGCGATGTCTTGCTTGCTTTTCTAAGTAGTACAGTTTTTGTTCTTGGTTGTCCACTCTAGACTTAAGAATTTCGTGTTTTTCTTCTAATATATTGTTTATCTTTGACGTTACTTTTTCCGCCACATCTTCTCCGATTTTAAAAATCATTTTCTTCTGATTGTCAAGATCTCTTTGAATTGAAAGAAGTGCTGCCATAACCTGCTCCATATTTTTCAAGAATAACTAAAACTTTTGTTGACGTTTGTTTATGATACCAGTAGTGACCTCTTGCGGACATCCTAAGAACTTCGATCGACGTGTCTTGGATTTTTTGGGATTAAAAGTAAGCTTTTAGGTAAGGTATTTCACTGGATTGCGTACGAAGTTTATTCGCTTTAACATTTTCTGTTTCACTTTTAACACGTTGCAGTTGGCCGCCGTAATTACACTTATTAAAGTTGATAGTTAGGTTTTTAGCACTAGTTTTTTTTTTGAATTATTTTTTCTATAGACTTCAGTTTGTCCTTAACTTTTGAACACTGATCGTAGTTTTCCAAGATAAATTGCACCTTGCGTATTTCAATTTATTTGACGAAAAGATCACTAAAAGATCACGTAATTTTTTTTTCTACCCTATCTCATATATATATATATATATATATCTATTTGTGTTTTTATTAAGTATAATAGTATCATCATATCCATTGTTGGTATTGTTATACTCAGACCCCCATGTCAGGTCCAAGCAATCACTGTCCATTCCAGGTTGCCTGGAAGAGATCGCGGAATGCGATAAGGCCACCCGTTGTATATTTTAGTTTTAAGTTTCTTTTGTAACCGTATTTTTTGGTGTACAATAATGTATACATAAATTAATAATGATTTTTCATTGGCTAGCACTTATGTAATTACGTACACGTAGTCTCGAACTGCATTTTATGATTTACTTCTCGTATATCTTTTCTGTCATTTTGTTTTCTACTTTAGCTTGTTTCCTTTTTATTTAGTATTTTTTATGGGACTGATTTTTTAGATTTATGAAATCTAAAAAATCAGTTTCATAAAGAAATCCTTTTTTTCTTTGGTAAGAAAAGAAAGAAAAATCATCACTGAAATAGACTGGTGCTATGAAAGTATAAAAATTGCCTTCGTATCCGTATTTTTTAACTAACTCATGCTGCCACTGGGCGTAGACGTGCGCTGTCGAGTGTAAATTCCGATATTATTGGATGTTTCTGACACTATTTTATCAGTTGCAACCCGTAGAATATGCTGCCCGATAAACAACAGCAACGTCGACCCACTTTATGAATACATTGAGTGCGCGCTTTTGTTATTTCTTTTTTCATAATATTGTTAGGTACATTGGAGTTTAATAACAGTGTTATTATACTTTTTTACACAGTGATAAAGTCAACATAGTCTTGATACTTCACACAAATTAATAATACCTACACGAGTATTCTGAAGGGGAAGGGGTTCCAATAAAGGGTAAAAAGTGAACAGTAATGAAAATAGTCATTTGTTTTTGTACCATATGCTCACTTAACTATTAATAACTTCAATTATTTGTATTCTAAATCACCAGCCCTGAAAGTTTAAGGGCTAAATCTACAAGTCCGTGATTGGACTTGTCATACTATACGGATCAGAATGTTGGACTGTGAAGAGATGAGAATGTTGAGATGGATGTACGGAGAGACGAGAATGGATAAAGTGAGAAATTAGTGTTATTTTATTACACTCAGACTTCCTCTAATGAGGAATTTCTTCTCTTGCCGTTGTCTCAATTTATGCGTTTAGCGTTATTTTATGCGTGGTGCTAGGCAACTGGGCTTATCCAGGTAGTAAACGACTCTTTGTACCTATTGGCCTTGTTTGTTCTGTATCTTGCTTGATATAGAGGGAAGTGGTCTTTTTTTTGTTTCAAACTTTCTTTACTAACATATATACAATTAAATTTGATAAAAATAAAAATACCTATATACAAATACAAAAGGGAGACGGAAAAGAGCTCATTGTGCATCAAACAATTCGTCCACACCGATGTCAATGGGAAACGTGCCCAGAACGCTGGCAGCTTGCAACCGACATACCACGCGGCCAGCAACGGGCAGGCTGAAAGCTATGTAAAGATTGTTAAAAAGGGTATTAAAACAAGCTTGCTTAGTGGTAATGGAGCGCAAATATAAATAACAAACTTTTAAAATATTTGTTCCACTACAAGAATTCCGTTCACTCAAAAACCGGGTTATCTCCGGCTGAGCTGCTCTATGGTCGGATCGTATGAATCGTATGACAATAGACCCTACGTGGGTCTACGAGAGCCTACACTTGACTAAGAGTGTCTACGCTTGACTACGGAAGTCTACGTATGAATCCTATGATTAATAGAGCCTACGTGTGTCTATGAGAGTCTACGCATGACTAAGAGAGTCTACGCTTGACTACGGATGTCTTCGTATGAATCGTATGATTAATAGAGCCTACGTGGGTCTATGAGAGTCTACGCATGACTAAGAGAGTCTACGCTTGACTACGGATGTCTACGTATGAATCGTATGATTAATAGAGCCTACGTGGGTCTAAGAGAATCTACCCTTGACTACGGATGTCTACGTATGAATCGTTTGATTAATAGAGCCTACGTGGGTCTAAGAGAATCTACCCTTGACTACGGATGTCTATGTATGAATCGTATGATTAATAGAGCCTACGTGGGTCTAAGAGAGTCTACGCTTGACTACGGATGTCTACGTATGAATCGTATGATTAATAGAGCCTACGTGTGTCTATGAGAGTCTACGCATGACTAAGAGTCCGCGTCTTGTCCTAATTAAAGCAGAATCGCCATCGTCATCATCCACGGCTCTTGCTAATGGTTAAACGTAAACAGTGTTTGCAAAGTCAGATAGGTGGACATACTAAAGTTTTTGCCACCGGTGACAAAGTTTATTATAAAAATCATGCAATCAGCGGTAAATACACTTGGTGTAAAGGAATAGTGATTAAAAAGTTGGCAACGTGTTGTATTTTATTGGAGACGTAGCAACTACGAAAACCGTAAAAAAGCATAAAAATCAAATTATATTGTATAAAGGCGACGATTACTATGGTGATAAAGACGCTAACATAGATCTAGAGGAGCAAAGTGGAAGCCCAACGTCAGATACGCTGTCTACTGATGTGATGACGTATCCAGGCACGGGTAAAGGGAGTGAGGATGCGTCGATTGCTGCAGATGCTCCGGCAGTTCCACACATAGTTGTCTCACAATCATCAACGCCGGATAATTTGGCCGAGGAGGAGTACCTGAAGGCTTCACCCGGATCTCCTAGCACAGGGCGTACCGGCGAAGAGCCACCGCAACATCGCGCAAGTTTTTTAAACTGTCATGGTCGCTAACATTAACATTAGATTCGGGATATTTACCATGTTTACTGTTTGTAGCGAGTTTTTTTGTCACCCACCCGCAATAACTTCAGTATATCTGTGATCATGATGCTTGCAACAGCGCCGAAATATCTGAAACTCGCTACAAACAGTAAACATGATAAATATGTCGATTCTAATGTTAATAGTTTTAGGGTTCGTAGCTTAGTTGGTTAATTTGTATTTCTAAGCTAAGGGGAGGAATGTTAAGTATATGTGCATGTGCCTACGCACCACTAAGTACAAAAAGACGAATAAACATTAGTGCGTTACTAGCAAGCGGTTGTTTCACTCGTCTCTGTCCTCGTATTTATCAGAAGGCAATGCTGATTCTATGGACGAAAAAAAGGCCAGCCCTCAAGTCACCTGAAGAGTCGACGAGCTTTGTGCTAATTTCTCGAATAACTGGATGCGCTCTCGGACCCCATGGACTTAATATTTCAACCCAAACGACTCAATCAAATAACTTCCGATAAGGTTGTTATATTTGCGCCGTTTGAAGTTTTCTGCACCGGCAGCAGCCGCCCCAGCAAAGCCCGCCGTGCTAAGAAGATGTGATGGCGCAAGGGTGTCGACACATGTTACATTCCACACCAAAGGCCTACCTACCTTCCAAGGCATTATGGACATTCCGTCTGGTCTCTTTCCATCGTCGCGTGCCAAGCCATTGGCTTCTAAAACAGATGGCACCCCGGCGATGACAAGAGCCTGACGTCTTCTTCTTCGTCGGTACACTCTTGGCAGAGCGGTCGTGGTCATCATGTTGCAGTGAGACTTCGGGTTGCCATAATTTGTTTAACGATGCGACACCACAATCAATGCAATCGGAGTGATCTTGATGGTTGCGTGACGTATCATGCCATGAATTCTGGCGTGCCGTGCTATCTGGCCAGCGGCAGTAGGTACTGCAGGATAGGCCATGGTGAATGAGGCGGTCGACTGCTTCACCACATTGACAACGATGTGGAGATCCGCTAGGAGCACCCAAACGCAGACATGTAGCGATCTGGAAGGTGTTGTCTGCTATTCCGTGTCTGGTGTAGTGCCTGTAGCCAGAGGCCCGACTTTTACTTTCCCACAGACAGCAGGCGGGCACGCTGAGCAGTATTGGTGGACGTATTTATAAGTTTATTCCGTACCAACCTGCAGAGCGGCTCATCCCACTGTCTCTGGGAAGATGGGTTCTCGGGCAACGCCGTATTCGGGCAAGCCACTTTCCAGGCGTACACTGCGTCAGTCGAGCACGGCACTTCACAGTTATCCAGTGAAAGGGATGAAAGGGGAATGCCAATAATAGGCAAAAAAAAAAATTATAATACTTTTCCCACGGCTGTCACATATTCATTAGCCTCTGCAAGTCAGAAACATTTTATTGAAAATATTAAATAAAACGGCCAAGTGCGAGTCAGACTCGCGCACGAAGGGTTCGGTACCATTATCGCAAAAAACGGCAAAAAAACACGTTTGTTGTATGGGAGCCCTACCTAAATATTTTTTTTATTCTGTTTTAGTATTTGTTGTTATAGCGGCAACATAAATACATCATCAGCTGTGAAAATTTCAACTGTCTAGCTGTCACGGTTCTTGAGATATAGCCTGGTGACAGACAGACATACAGATGGACCGTGGAGTCTTAGTAATATGGTCCCGTTTTTACCCTTTGGGTACGGAACCCTAATAAAAACGACTAAACTGAACTTAAACAAAAATAATTTCTAAATGTTGCTATTCAAAAAAATGTTGACATGTGTAATTGCAATAATCAGTGCATCGAACAATTTCGACAATTTTGTCCATGAGATTTGGCTACTTACAAAAAGGGGAAGAGCGGCGAAAATACATAGAATTTGGTCCAAAACAGCAATACCTAATAAGAGTAAACGCCAAATGAAGGTTAATTTTGGAGAGTCTATCCGAAATATCATTAAAATGGTTAATTTTGCCATCAATGAATGAAGAAAATCTGTCTTTCAAAATTGGCGAACCTATAAAAAATAGGAGGTGCAGTGAACTTTTATCTAAAATTCTCTGGGGCTATTGCATAGAATTTCTTTAGGGTCGGTTGTCTGTCGGTATTGTCACTAAGAAAATTTCACATTTGGAGTGGTTGAGGCCGATGGATTTAAACTTCTCTTTCAGGAATTGGATGGTCTACGTCACCTCCTGGTGTTCCATCATCCAAATACCATAAGTTAAATTTCGCATTTAGTTTCTGACCAATGGGATGAATAGCCAGACTGAAAATGGCTGGCCCGAGAGGGTCACCATGTTGGCAACCTACTGAAGATTGTAAAACATTTTCTTTGTACACTAATTTTGATGGGTATGGGATAGCATTGCCACAAAACTCCGTAAATTCCTGGAAGCTCTTTTCTTGCTTCAGCCAACAAAGTGTACCTGTTGACGGAATTGAAGGCCTTTTTAACGTCAACCTTAAGGATGACCCCACCCTAACTAGAATTTAAAAAGGTAGAATGGGCATGTAAGGCAGCCTTACAGCCCCCTCTAGAGCCAAAGCCAAGCTGTAGGGGTTGGAATCTGTTTGTAAGCCATTGGCCGTAAAGCTTAAAAAAAAATTAGGCACCGTATGCCTATAGGTGCACCCGACGGCAATAGGACGTATGCCACCGTCCCTCTCTCGTCACTCGTACAAGAAATAGACGACGGCATCCTTCACGCCGCTGGAGAGCATTTAGTTGACTAGTGCCGCAAGGTCCTTCAAAACGACTCACTAGCTTCCTCGGCGCCTGAACTTAAAAGATCCAAAGAGATTAAAGAGAGAGAGAAAGAGAAAAGATTAAAGAGCTCACGGCAGCAATCAATTGGGTGGCTGAAATATTGAAAGGAGTTGAATCAGGATGAGGGGTTTCGGGGGGGTCGGAAAAGGTAAGGTCATTCGCAAGCGGTGGATGTTTACTCGCCAAGGCAGATATTGTTTATGGAGAGTAGGGCGCCACCACATCACTGCTGAAAAGTAGCCTCGCTGCACCCCTAATATCACCTTCACCTAGTTTGCATTCCACGTGAAAACAAATGTCTTTCTGTGAATGGTTATTGAATGGTTGTAAATTTTGATCCAAAATTGTGATCGAATTGTTGCAGTTTTCTTTAATTTAATTTGTAAGTGTTTTTTACAGTTCTCCCAGGCACTATTTAATTTCTCTTGGGTCCCAAGACGGATGCATTGCACCAGACTCAAAGCAACGGACCGTCTCGCACCCCTAGGAACTCGCTCCAGTACCGGAGTAGATTTTTTTAATTTTGATAACGTTTTCCACAGGGTCTATTCAAAAGGTTGGGAGGTAGCTGGAGAGCACAAACATACACTATGTGGTTTGTGAACCTTGCCATAGTGTATCCTCAGCCCCCGTTCGCCTTTGAAAAAGCGTGCCTGTGAGCAATGAGGACATCTCACCAGCTGAACCTCAACCGATGTGGCAGGTTGACTGCTACAGTTTCCGGCGTCGCTACAGTCTGCATTGATCATTAACACAAAATAAACTAAAACTTACCCTTATAAAACTATACACACGATATTATATATACTGGATTTTTTTTTCCTGCTCGTCCGTTATTCTTTTTTTATTAATTTCAATTCACAACAGAGTTGGACACATCCTCACACGACAAGAAGAAGTCTGTAGTCACCCCTTTCTATACATATAATATTTTACACTGAGGTCATGAGTCATACCTGATCATCAGTAAACTAGATGCTGTCAAATCACACGTCAGCTATTCTGATTGACCATTTTGGCTGAAG
Source organism: Orthosia cruda (assembly GCA_964057195.1). NCBI lineage: Eukaryota > Metazoa > Arthropoda > Insecta > Lepidoptera > Noctuidae > Orthosia > Orthosia cruda. The sequence goes on from OZ059830.1 coordinate 39,847,050, forward strand.
AAATATCAAGTGTAACATTCCGGAAAATTAAAAAGCATTCAACCTGAAAAGAGCCCAGGTGTAACGGACAAAAACGCGTAGGCGAAATAAATATTCGTTAATTTCTACTTTAGCAGCGACACTTGTTGATTCCCAGGAAAGTCTTTATTATTCATGCTGAATTGTAGGTAGGTACTTGAATTTACCTGAGGTTGGTTCTCAAGTTATTATTTTAGTATGTTTAGATTGTGAGTTAACATAATACGAGTATTGAAATAAATAGAGAGTCAAATCAGAGAATTTACTGTAGAATGCTAAAGTGTTTGAAGCTTCTATATATCTACCAGTTGAAATTTACAATTTTTAAGCAATGTCATTTAAAGCATATCCAATTGAGATATTCCCACCATGTACCACAGATTTGTCGGAAACAAATTTCAAAATCTAAAGTGATTAGTACCCATATCTTGTCAGGTTAAAAGCCTTTATAGTCGTCAAAAAATTAAAGGCCCGTTTTGAAAGTTTTAAAATTACATAATAATAATTAAACTTGATGCTTGCCAATGATTTTCTTTGTTATAGTATGCGGGTTATGAATTTGATTTTTCAATTTTTTACGTAGAAAGTTATCGCAGCATGTAAAATGAGAAACGTCGACGGACTTCTTAGATTGTGAAAACTTTAAGCTAGCCCCTGAACTTTAGATACATAAATGCAAGCTGAAATTATTAAGTTAACAAATTCATATTAGAAAAATTAAAAATATAATTTTATAGGCTACCACAAAGCTTTTACCTTAAAAGTTTGGTGAAATTGGCGCTAAGCTTTCATTAGAAACTGACTCGCGTTCGGAAACATTATTATTACTTGTAATCCTTTATTGACGTAATTCATGGCAGGATTAAATGGGATCGATCACATCTACGCTTACCATTAAGTGGACAGTGTGGTCATACACGAGCTAATATATAATACCAAAACAAAATTTACATACACTTAGGGGAAAAAATAATTTTATAAAATTTTGTGACGTCAGAAAACAATTTTTAATGGCATCTGGCTTATTAGACGAGAGTAACTCATAAGAAACTTCGCTGCCTACCTCGGTGACTGGCTAATCTTTTTACTGCAGCTCGAAATATTCGAGATAAAAGGGAGCCCATAGGATAAGGACATATTATGTGTACGTAAATTCAACACATTTTCACTTGCAAATATGTCACTCAAGATTAGAGGTGTAATGTGATGTAGAAAGAGTACATTAGGGGTACTCAAGAAATACGCACGACAAAGAATAAAATTAATGCAAATTCCGAGGAGAATAAAACAGGAGGTATCAACGTATTAAGAATTCTTTCCTTATTTTCACTGACATAAATGTTTTGAGAGGCCGTTTTACAAGGTAAAAAAATATCGCTGACCAAGATTGGTATGTGAATGAATGTTTCCATACCGAGACGCACCCGCGCCCTGGGAAGCAATAATAAAAAAATTAAAGTAATAATAATAATATGTTATGGAGAACAACGGACAAGAAACTCCACACTTACTCTTTAAAAAAAAACTGTTTTACAACATTTACAAATATAAATAAATTTATATACGAGAGAACGATGCACCCAGCACTATTTAATTGTACTACGTATAGGTATAAAAGTATTAGAAGCACAAACAGGTAAATTCATTCATTTGATAAATAGAAATATGGGTCTCACATTCATACAAATATTACAAACATTAGGTAAATTACCTTCATAGGTAAATTACCTTTGCTAGTCTTTACGGGTAGTCAGAAGCCATAACAATCTGTCACCAGTCTTGCCAAGGGGCTATCGTTTTACCAAGTAACTTGGTTTTGGAGGTCATATGAGCAATCATCTCATATAATAGTACATTGTGTATTAAGGGCGGTAAGTAAGGAATTACGATCGAGGCTCTAGTAGAAACCCGAAGTCGAAGACTGAGGGCTTTCTGAGTCGAGGTTCGTAATTCCCGTACCGCCCGTGATACATACAATGTTTTTCATCACATTTGCGAGTAATAATTATGAATAATTCATAATTATTACTCGCAAATGTGATGAAGCTTTAATACACAAGTCAGCACAGCTGTTATTACGAAATACGTGAACTTTTTTTAAGCGGTTGGCGAATTTTTGCCCACACCACCGATTATACAGTGTTTCGTTCAGAAACTTTAAGGGCAAATACTTACGTAGGTATACAGCCATGACGGAGAATTTCGACGTTTTCATACTATAACTATTAAAATCGATTATTAAGAACATTAGTTGAGTATTTAAGTAACATGTAGCGAGATTGCAAAGAAATGCCTGTTTAGATAACATTTTAAGACAATTTTTCAATTGCGTGTAAACTCCTTGCTTGAACTTGCATGACCTGTGTGCTGTGCCATAAATTAAAAAAATATTACTTACCGCCCTAGGGTTTCATGACAAAAAGAAAGCCCGAGGGTTTTATAAGGGGCATTACGGCCAAGTTAACCTGTATGTTTAGATACTTTTTACGTGCAAGTGTGATGAAAAATAATAAACCAGTGTCCGTATAATAGCCGGCCCTAACATAGTTGGAAAAATGATTGGCAGGTCGATCGATCATTGTTTTAAATACAGTTTTTGATCCAATATTTAGTATTTAAGTATAAATATTGTATCGAAAATAAATCTATGGGAGTCCACCATATTTAATTTAGAATGATGTCACTAAGATAACCGTGCGTTGCCATCGAAACCAAGCGTGTATGCAAATTTAGAGCTGAATCGGTTAGGGATAATTTTTAAAATTCAGCTGCAAGTTTTGACCCATACCAGGGGCACCCAACGCGAATAAAGAAAATCTAGTTCAAATAAATTGCACAAGATGACGTGATAAGCTTTGATTTGTTATTAAGTTTTATGAAATATTAAGATTTTCTAGAGACGATCTTAGTTTAGTTTAGTTTAGTTTAGTTTCGACGGGCTGTTTCCGCAACTCCACGACCAAGCGCGTATTTTGCGTTAGATACGATCTTAAAAATATATGTCCTTGTTTATGTAACTCTCCTAAGCATAAAATTAAGGAATATTGAGCTCTTAATTCACATTTCAAAGATTATTTGAATGGATCAATTGATTCCAATAGATGGCGTGGTTTTATATTTGAAGCATCCACTCGATATTTTTATTTTTCTTTGTAACAGGTTTTGGTACAATGAAACTGTAAAAAACGTGAAAAAAATACTATAAAACAAATCCTCATTGTAAAAATATTCACAAACCGAGTAAACCCTTTTATTGGCAAGTCGCTGCTAAAATCATTTATATCCGTGGAACGGAACTGAACGCGATCGATGTTCTTAGAAAATTAATCAGCTTAATCAGACGAAATACGCTAGTTACGTCGGCACGGTTTCTTTGTATGGGATGAGGCATCTGAATGCTAGTATTATTTTATCTGTGCCCATACAAATGGTAATTAACTAAAAGTTAATTTGCGAGCTGCCTGACCAAACCCAAATGTATCCTCCGACTGCACAGCATGATTTTCTTCTTGTTAACGTCTTTTTAGTTCGTTTACTAAGCAGTCGGATGTTTTGATTTTTTGAATTAACTTTTATTATTTATAAATTTTTAATTAACCTTTTTTTTTCCGAATTTCACATTTAACATAATAGACATTTAAACATATAAGTGTTACATATTTTTGAAATAACCTCTTAAATCCACCACCACCCTTTATTTTGATACCCATGCAAAAAATTGGTTCCCAACAATATGGTATCTAAACAAAAATGGCGGCCGCCATTTTTCTATTTTTCAATTTTAATGTAGCCAGTGACACTCGCTAGGCTATAAGGAATCGATTGACGTAAGGATTATTAAAATCGGCCAACGCGTTTGGTATCTAGAATTCCACATAGGAACAAACATACATACATATATACATACATAGACAGATAAACACTTTACACTCCTTCGGCAGTCGGGTAAAAAGGCAAATTAAAAGCTCTTAAAAGGTATAATGCAATTCGTCCCATCTCACATCAGAACCATAATGGCATTGGCACATCACAGCAGGCTGTTATTTTAAGGTTCCGGACCCAAAGGGTAAAAACAGGACCCTATTACTAGTACTCCACGATCCATCTGTCTGTCTGTCACCAGGCTGTAATTCCGTTTGCCGCTATAACAACACATACTAAAAACAGATTAAAATAAATATTTAAGTGGGAGCCATACAACAAAAGTGATTTGTTTGCCGTTTTTTGCGATAATGGTACGGAACCCATCGTGCGCGAGTCCGACTCGCACTTGGCCGTTTGTTTTACTACTAACGTGGAGTCTCCATGACACACGAATCCAATTAAAAAACCAATTTTACCCAAGGGATTGAAATATCACCGAATCCATAACATGGCGACTTTGTCTTTCTTTGAAATGCCCACACAAAAGTAAGAAAATTATATTTCAGGATGTTTCGCCATTTCAAGTCGAATGAACACTGTCCACATCGGTTATTTCTGATACATTGTGTTCGGGCGTTGATGCCAGCCTCAATTTGCCTCACATTTCGACACTGTCCCGCTTTTGAGCGTCTATCATGTTAAACCTTTATAGTTTGGACGGAGGAAAATATCACGTGGAAAGTTCTGAGTTTGAATGCGAATAAGAGTAAGGGAAAACTGAAAATACAATGGTTGAATAGGGTCCAGATGGCTGGTCTTTTATTCGGCCAGTGAATTATCATTGCTATTCAAGCAACGTGGCAATGCTGCCAGCGTTTTGGGCACTTTTCCAAGAAAGATGAAACACAATGTGGACAATTTTTTTGATGCCCACTGAGTTCTTTCCCCTCTCTCCTTTTTATACGCGATTGTATAATATAGTTTCTATATAAGTAAGTTAAGCATTATTATATATTTTTTTTGATCTATTGTAAATACTAAGATTAAAAAATTAATCTGAAAAATGTTTTATTTAAGAAAGGGGGGGGGGGGGGGGGTGGGTTCTCAGATGACGTATAATAGCCTAAGGTCCGACTGCAGAAATCTGCAGGAATCAGGATTTTGATTAATCTTAATTTTCTTAAATTATACTTCATAGTAGAATATATTGGTGCAGGGTTGCCTTGGAATATCTAGCCTCAATAACAACAATTAAATAAATTAAAATGTATGTTTGATTATTAATCCCAAATACCACCCTGCAGTAATCTATTTTACTGTCAAAATCATTCTTAAAGACAAAGACAAAGATATTTTATTTCAACTAGGCCACAAAGCGGCACTTTTGAACGTTAGTTACATTAAAATTTACAGGGAATAAAAATTGATTCTACCGTGCATTCGGAAAGTAGCTTGTTATGGAGAAGAACGCACAAGAAACTCCATACTTACTCTTTTAAAAAAAATATGTTTTTTTTACAATATTTAGGTACATAAGTACATACATTAATAAATTTATATGTGTGAGGACAATGCACCCAGAATCACTACATACTATACTACGTACAGGTACAAAGTATTAAAAGTACTCACACATGTACTGTGCAGTTACATAATAAGCGCTAGAAAAACACTAGCATCCGAAGCAGTTAAGTTAAGACCAATCCCAACTGACGGCGCCCGTTCACGAACATGACGCATGAATCGGCACCACCCAGCTCAACCATCATGAAGGGAACCGAATGATCCAACACACACGCCACCATCAGAGAGACATTTGAGAGAGCATGACACACTCAACTGCCAGGGCAAACACAAGTCAACGAACGACACCGAGGTACAGCAAATGGTAGATTTACAGTTGGGTACATAGTACTCACACACGTGCTGCGCAGTTATACTATACTAAAAGAAATTGAGTCTATATAATACAAATATATTCATACAGTCTTCAGCAGGTCCAACAATTCTACAAAACAATAATGTTCTGCATATCACTTGTTTTTGCGCCCTAGTGGTTGTGGAGCAAGAGTAGCATTGAGCCAAGCATTTTTATCAGTGATGTGATCCCCCAACTTATAATATAAATATCAAGTATTATCAAAAATAAAATACCTGCAGATTGTTGCAGTGAGATCTCAGTATATAACAGACAAGTATGGAAGAAGAAGTCATATTGCGGCGACCCCAAATAAATGAGGATAAATGGCAAAGAATGATGACGACACCGATATAAACCCATTTTTGACTGCAGGGTAGCATTTGGGGTTAATTATTATCCAACAAATTTTAATTTATTTAATTACTAGCTTCTGCCAGCAGCTTCACCCGCGTGAATGTCGATAGTTATCCCGACGGAAAATATTCCCGGGATAAAAAGTACTCTTGTGATATTCCTGACTGTAATCTATCTCTGTGCCAAATTTCTTCCAGATCCGATCAGCCGTTTGAGCGTGAAGAAGTAAAAAACATACAAACACACACACACTTACTGACAAACTTTCGCCTTATAATATAAGTGTGATGTGATAATTAACCCCAAATACTACCCTACAGTAATCAATTTTTCTCAAAAATGGTATGTAATGTTAGCATAACAACTCTAAAAAGTATCCAGAAAGTGAACTCTACCGGAGACTTATTCACAACTGTCCAGTAAGAAGCGAGATTTTAAATTTGGAATCTCCTATTGTCCAGTAAGTAAGTGTGTAATTTACTTACTGGACAGTAGGTCATCCTCTTTAGATCTGCTTAGAAAAAAAACATGGTGCCAGACACAGATTAGTGTTTCTGGAGGCTCCAAATTTATATCTATCTCTCTTTTTAGTATGACATTTCGATATATTTTTGGAGCAATAAACAGCCATTTTATATGTTGCACGTTGCGTTTTGTACTTAGTAATGTTGTAGAAATATAGTGTAGGATTTTATATATTTGTATTTAGTCTTATTATTTATTTGTATTAAAACTTTCCATTCTAAAATTAACATGGAGTACCAAAAACTTTTTTTATTTTTTTTTACTATAACATTCATGTAATGTAAAAATAGAACAATATTCAAAACCAAACGCTAACTATTTAGTAAAAAAAAACAACGACTGGCGGGATTTTAAATTCAATTGCGACAATTGTGATCACAATATCTATCAGTAATTGCCCTAATACTCGTATGAATGTAACCTTCAATATTAATTAAACGAATGTGTTTTTAAACTTTCTTTCATTTTTGAGAAATAGTACATTACTGCAGAATCCAGTAAGTAAGCCTTCCTGGCTAAGTATGAGTTAACCGGACCGAACCGCAGGTGAGGTCCGGTTATATAAGAGGCCGGGATGGCTTTCTGACTGGTTGAGGCATGTATAATGCTTTTCTCAAAAATGAAAGAATGTTTAACAACAAATTCGTTTAATTAATATTTTAGGTTACATTCATATTAGGACAATTACTGATAGATATTGTGATCGATTTACTTATTCCCCCGCATTTATTTATATTTTCTTAAACATGCTTGGAAATTTGAGCATTATTTTGAAAACCTTCTTCGAGAAAAATCGAAATTGCAGTACAGGCCAAATACATGAGAGCAGCGGCCGGCAAAAGTTGTATGAAAATACTACTTTACTGATCATGCACCTATCCTGTTTTGCACTGAACGAAACCCTCTTAGTGCTACAAAACCTAAACGTATGAAAAGGCATTTAATATTTATATTTAAATCTCCAATCACTACAACAGTTGTTATTGACGCCAGAGATTCTAAAATATTATTTAAAGAGCTAAGAAAATTCTCTATATTTCTGACTGAAGGGTGAACGGTATATTGCAACAATAGCTGTATCTAGACCTAGCCTCAAAATAAGACAGTTAGCGTCCTGGAAAACCGGTTCAACTAACTTATGAGTCACACCAGAACTCACATAAACTACCAACCCATCATTTTGGTTGTTAAATGAGGATCTTGCTGAGGTAAAGCCAGCTAATACAGGAATATCTGTCACTTTACTTAACCAGCACTCGGAAATGATTACTATATCACAATTAACATCCATGGAATGTATTAAGACATTGAGGCCATCAAAGTTGCGATTTAAGCTTCGGATGTTAACATGCAGTATGTACAAAGTAGGTTGGGTAGTGTCTACATGCTGCGAACATTGGTCCGGCAAACTCACACACGACCGTGAGACATTAAATGATTCAACAGAATCAATAAATTCATTTAGGTTGCCGAATTTATGATTTTAAATATAAATGACTAGTTTATGTTTTTGCTGCAGAGTATCATGTATGTAAGTAATGTAGTGTAGAATTTGGAATTTAGTGTAATTAGTCTATTAATAACGAGAGATTTGTGATAATGTTTGGTGTGAATGTTTTGAGTGTGTAACTGCAATTGTGTTGCATTGTGATTAATAACAAATTTAGTTTCATACGAAAAATTAAATAAACTACGGTTGTTTACAAGGTGAACTATATAATCAAGACACAGTGAAATACTGAGCAAGACAGCTTCTACAATAACAGATTTTGAACATAATATGTTCAAAATCTGTTATTGTAGAATATATAATATAATCTGTGTTATATATTATATAAAAAATAATTGTTAAATATTGGCTAACCATACCGTTTAGATTCAACAAACAAGTCACCAAACTTAAAATAAAAATAGTGCTTAATGAATAAACGGTGAGACATGACATTGAGGTAGTTAGTACAGGGTAGTCATTTTTTAGCTAAAAGTTTTAAATTTGTTGCGGATTCGATTCGAATTTGAGGCTCACCTTCGGCTTTACGCAGGAATATTGAACCACGTGAAGTCCAGCAGTATGTGTAACCATTCTCTCTTGCAAACTGCCGAGCTGCATAGAATAGTTTCTGCGCATTAGGTGTTAGGGCTTCTGATATAAACAAGTTTGACAGGTCCGGGTATACTCCTTCGACTCAAATTTTCTTTTGTCTCGCAAGCAGATGGGTACATTTCATATCTCCAAGCTAGCAGACCTACTTTTACGCTCAAGAACTTCAATCTTTTCTTCTAATTTCTGGATGGACTTCAAATGTTCTGCTCTATCTTCTTGCAGGTCTTGAAGTGTCTTAAAAATCAAGTCATATTTATCTGACATAAATTGCAAACTTTCCTTAAGCTCTTCATTTTTCTGCTTGAGTTCGAGGAAGCTCTGGTCTACCTTAGATGATAAGGACGAGATCAACCCTTTGAGTTCCCTGATGTCATCATCGCCATGTCTACGCTTATGTCTAACACTGACAATTCTGCCACCGCTTCACTCAGATGCAGTATCCGATACACATATTATCTCAGGCGCACATATCTCAGAGAGCGTGGGGCCGAGCTCAGGGGCGGGCGCGGGCGCGGGTGTGGTAGGTGGGGCGGCGCGCTGAAGAGGCATGCTGGATGGTTCACTCGGTGTAGAAGTACTAGGCGCCCAATACTTATGAACTGGTATCACCGGTGCGAGGTGCGTAGGGGTCTCTTTACTGGTCGACGATCGAGGATTCAGTACATTTCTTCTATCCGCCAGCCTAATACCCGTCCATATAATGGGACACTGTTGTAGGACGACTTCTAGCTCAGCTATTTATTGTCTTGTCTGTTGCTGTCCCGCTTGCTGTTTTGCTCCGAGTCTTGCGCAGCGCTGCCGTAGTATGCGCGCCCAGTATTTTGCGAATTTTATAGGGATTTAATTTAAAATAAAAATAAATGTATACGGGATTCACGTCCGTTCGCTTTCGCGATCCAAGAGGAAGACAAGTTGTGCCTGGGTAAGATCGAGATAACTAACATCAGCATAGTCAAGGATAGGAAGCAGAAGGGACTGTGCAAGCGCAATTTTAGTGGCAGTGGGAAGAAAGTTTCGCAATCGTCTAAGGGACTTGGCAGATGCAAAATTTTGCGGCTAACGTCCTGAAGCTGCGGAACCCAACACAGATATCTGTTCAAAGTCCAAAGTCCTTTGGTTCAAAGTGATCCAAAGCCCAAGGTTCTTAACCTTCTCACTTATTGGAATAGTAGTTCCGTTATAATGTACCAGAGGAAATTGTGTCCAATTTACTTTTGGAATCATCCCAGAGCTGCCAACAACTATGACCTGAGTATTCGACGGATTTACCTGAAGCCCATTTGCCTCATTCCATTAACAAATTGTAGCCAAATCCTTATTTACTGTATTAATTGAATCAGCTAACTCTGCAAGGGCAGCTTGTTTGTAGATATTTAAATCTTCTCCATAAAGGTGGTAGGAGGAGACAAGCTTTTTGGAGATAGCTTTTATAAATATTGCGAAGAGTAAAGGAGATAAAACGCCACCCTGAGGTACATCAGCAGTTGTATAACACCAGGAAGAGTTAGATTCTTCTATGCATATACGTTGCCGGCGGCCATACAGGTAACTACGAAACCAGTCAATCGCCGTTAGAGATATGTTAAGCGAGCCAAGTATGCCAAGCAGGACATCGAAATCGACAGTATTAAATGCATTACTAAAATCTAGCAAGCAAAGAACCGTCAGATGTCCTCGTTCCATGCTTAGCCGTATGTCATCCGTAACGTTCACTAAGGCAGTAGCTGTGCTGTGACCAGGACGAAATCCGGATTGAAAAGGATTCAGCAGACTATTCTTACAAAGAAAAGACTAAGCTGATTATGGACAAGGCGTTCAAGGACTTTGGAGAGGAACGGCAAGATGGAGATAGCACGGTATTCGGAAAAGGAAGTAGGATTGACCTTTTTGGGTAAAGGTGTGATTTTGTACTCTTTCCAAGTTTATGGAAAGACCCCATGGGATATTTAGTAGTTAAGGATATAGCAAAGGACAGGAAGGATTTCGTCGAGGACAGGGAGTATCATTTTTCAACTGACACAATCACTGCTAACTGTGTTAGACGTAATTGACACTATGCTTTTCTTAACATCACAATCAGAGAATTGACTAAAAATAAATAGGGAACGATCCGGAGTTAAAAGGTTTGAATGATAGATCAAAGTAGTTGCTTTCAAGGTTCCATTAAATGAGAATGAAGACGAGAAGCTGATTTAGTTGATCAAGATCAAGGTCTTTAGGAATAGATTCTTAGCGAGAAGTGCTGATTCAGTTGATCAAGATCAAGGTCTTCAGGAATCGATTCATGGCGAGATTGCTCAACTCCTATGGATTTAAGAAATTTCCAGACTTTAGCTGGGTCTCCATTTTCAACCGAGGGGATATGGCGTCTTTGGGCGTCTCTACACACCTTATTGCAGCGATTTCGTGCGTCCAAAAGTTTCTCCCGGTTCGGCGACCAGGACCGACATTTAAATTTGGTTTTGGTAACAGCTTTCCTTTGGATTAACTCTTTAATGTCGCCTGTTAGCCATGGCGCCGGATGATGTTAAATTTTTATTGCACGTATGGGAGCGTGAACATCAAAAAGTTGTCCACTTCACTTTGTCATCAATTGACTCAAGGCTGAGCAGGGGTCCCAGTCAATGTTGCTGGCATCCCTTCGGATATCATCTGTATTCATTGCACCAAAATTTCGCTGCAGGAGAATTTTAGGTTTTGGCTTAGGACGTCGAACTTTGTATGAGAGGAAAATGAGGTCATGAAGGAAAACATGTCAGCAGGGCACTGGCCGTGCTTGCCGACATAGATAAATGTCATCTAAGAGTGACGGGTTACAATTTGGAAAATGGTGTGTGCACTTAAGGGAAGTAAGGATAGGTTCAAAGATTGAAGGACTGATTGAAGTGAAGAGGAGCGGGCATCATTCTTCAATAAGCAAGTATTGAAATCCCCCATAATGATTGTATGACTGTAAGAAGGTAACAGGTTTTATAGGATGGTTTCAAAAGAAGAGAAGAAATTTATTCGAGATGAAGGGCTGTAATAAACGCCTAGAAGGATTTTTGTAAGATTTAGGGTAACTTCTAAAAAGAGATGCTCGCCCGCGTTTGACGGGGGAGGCTGTGCTGACATATCAATAATTAAAAAAGGAATGTGTGGGCGAAGGTAACTAGCAACACCACCTCCACCGCCACGCGCACGGTCATTTCTTATCAGTTGAAACCCCGGTAAGGAATAGGATGTGGATGGGAGATATGGAGACATATTTATTTTACTGACTTCAAATAAATTAGGATAAGTGGAAGAGAATGATGATGATGCTGATATAAAACCGTTTTTGCGTTAAACGTTTACTAGTTTTAACGTGATCTTGAGGGGTAAAAGTTTTATTTTGAATTAAAAAAATGTTTAAAATAATTGTCCGAGAGATGATTGCTGTAACTACAAATTCTCTGCCGACGTCCGAGTTTCCTTAAACATATGTCGCAAAAGTTAAATTAGCCAACTAATTGGACGCTTAGGCCGTTCATTAAACGCCGGAATCCAATTGGATGCCTAGGCCGATAGTTAATTGAACTAGAATCATATATCGTTTAACAACTTGGCGTAATGAAAGTCAGCCCTTTGAAGATGCTTGCCCAAGACTCAGCCAAGTGATTCAAATTTAGTTCAGGTTTTTTCAACTGCAGTGCTTGTATTCACCAAAATAAATATGGCGTCAACAGCGCAAACCGTGACTGTTATTTTTCGTACTTTTTAGCAATTTTAAGTGAAATTAAATTGTGATATTGTCAAAATAGTATAAAAACATGGAGGTGCTAAAGAATACTACGTCTTCTGCAAGTTTTCGCGAAATATTTAAGTCCAATTTGACTGCAAATGCATAGTAAGTAACCAATCATCACAAATTCATCAATATCCATTTAATTAAATGACTACACTACATTAACGTTGCGCTCAATGACTTGGCTATTTGTCCTTCAGCCGTTTAATTTTGAAGCCGTTGAATGAACGGCCTAGGCGCGCAATTAGCTGGCTAATTTAACCAGATGGCTGCGACAAATACATCCGGGCAAGCATGCTAGCTAGGTAGTCAAACGCGAGCCTATCAATAATAATAAAAACCAGGTTTCTAACAAGCAGCATTGCAATATTACCTACTTTGATCTGATTAATATTCGTATGAAAGATTCTTTATTTAGTTTGCCCTGAATTTTCAACCAATGAATACAGTTCATTTCAATTTCATTCACGATCTACCTCAAACCCATAAAGCTAAATTGTTAGTAAGTTTATTATAACTACAGTCCACATTTGCATTCCAAAGGCTTGCTAATCAGAAACCTCACGTAATTTCGGGGAACTCTAAAATAGATGGGTTGAAAAATAGGGATACTTTGAATGGAGGATATTTTACATGAATGGAGTCTTTTAGGAGATGTGGCCTTAAGTTCACAAGTTATTAGGGACTTTAGAAGTAATTGTTATGGAGCTTTTGATAAGTAAAAGTGTAAATTTAATTGAGAGCGTGGATTACTGGCTTTAGTGAGGATTATTAAGTTCATTGAGATTTCCTGGGAGTCTTCTAGTGAGGTGCATCAAATGCTGAGAAAACCTGTGATGATTATTTTTAACTGAGTGAAATTTCCATTGAAAACAGTGTTATGGTTTTTAGGCTTCCGTAATCAACAAGCCATGTCCGTCTGTCCGTCCGTCGCGTCCGTCCGCAGCTTAGCTCAGGGATTCGTGGTAACAAAAAAAAAGGTACACGTAGAGATGGGTTCTTTTTTATCTCGTCTATCCCATGGTGTGGGTTATATTTGGATAGGCCATTCAAAAAAATTACTGGTCTGTGCAAACCATTTTTCGATTCAGGGATGCGTGTGCGTAAAATTAAGCTTTATATGGCAATTTTTTTCTAGAGTCAAGTGTCCCGCCCTCTTTTTCATCAGGAACCTTCTTAACTGTACAAATTTAATATTAAAATAGGTGGCCCGGTAACGTGAGCCAGTTATGCTCAAAGCGGATTATTGATTCCAGCTCCATCGCACCTGAGACCTGTTGCTAATAAATTAGGGGCTTGCTAGGTATTTATAAATTTAAATGAGAGTTACCGCGGCCCTGGCACAAGCAACTGAAGGAACACGGGTGGGTTTTAGTTAGTAAAAGTCTGACACGCCCTTCCACTTCACCCAGAGCGGGAAAAGTCATTGGATGGTTAATCAAAAAAGAAAACATAAAATGATAAAAAGTTGTTTAAATATTGTTCAAATTTAATTTTCTAGAGTATTGGAAATGGGTTTGTAAGTCCCGACTCCTATCAAACCTCACCTGACCTTTATATTACATGAAGATTTAAAACTTGTTGTTGGTCCAGGGGTAATCATAGGTCAATGAAATATATTATCTAGATTTTTATTTTGACAATAACTGTTGGGGAAAAGCTCTGGCAATGGTATTCTTGGACGCTCTCAGGCTAAGAAGAGCAACGATCATCTTCGAAAGGTGGTCGCATCTGGAAGAGCGTAGCTAAGATTGGAGATGTATGTCCTATGTGCGTGTGTACGCTAAATTTCTGAAGGGTTTGGCCGATGTAGTGTTGTATCAATGTTCCGATGTTTTAGCCATAAGTCATAGGGAAACTATTGCCACCAACCGGGCACAAATCCAGACTGGTACATTGAGGAACTCCTAATGAGAAACCCAATAAAACGTTGTCCTACCTGGGAATCGAAACCAAAATCTCACGATATTTAGGAAAATAGGGACAACCTCTTGCAAAAGCATACAGCATAAAAATTGCAAAGTAAAATCAAATAAAAGTTTAAATTCGGTAAATAGTATTAACCTGGTGCATCAAAATATTCAAGGATTTATGAACAATGATTTAGAAGTAGAATTATTTATGAACTTTAACAGTATTGATATTCTTTGTATAACAGAACATTGGCTTAAAAGCCACCAGTTATTGTTCAATTTTAATAATCACCAGGTTGGTAGTTCATTCAGCAGAGTTAATGCTATACATGGTGGCTCATTGATTTTAGTAAGTAACCAGCTTAAATTTAAAGACCGTAAGGATATTGTGAGCCTATCTGTTGAGCGGACAGTTGAAATAGCTTGTATAGAATTGGAGCAGTTTATTGTATTAAGCGTATACAGACCCCCTTCAGGATTGTATGACTGCTTCGAAAAGGTAATGGATGAAGTGTTACACAAGATTTGTAACTCGAATAAATCCATTATCACTTGTGGTGATTTTAATGTTAATTTATTAGAAAACTCAGGTTCTTGTAGTAAAATAATAAGTCTGTTTCAGTCCTACAATCTTGTAAACCTATTTTTGGAGCCCACAAGCATAACCCCTTCTAGTGCTACATGCTTAGATAATATTTATACTAATGTTATACCAGTCCACAAAGAAATTATAAATTTACTAGATTCTGATCGTTGCGGGCAGAGGATTACTATACCAAACCAAAGCAACAAAGTGGCTAAAAAGGATATCACTGTTAACCCCAAAACTGCAAGTCGCTTGGCAGCTTTTAAAGTTAAACTCATTAATAAATTACCAATTTTGTCAATTGATGCTGATCCTAATCATCTATATGATGATTTTTTTAGTATATACTGTAAACAATTTAATTCGACCTTTATTCCCAAGACTATCTCCGTTAATAGTAACGCATCATTCAGTGATTGGGCTACCATTGGTACTCATAAGAGTAGAACACGGCTTTATGAGCTGTACAGTGAAAGGACTTATGTAAACACTGCTGAATTTAATTTATATGTTAGAAATTATTCAACATTATTTAAAAATGTTTGTTGTTTGGGCAAGTCGCGTTATTTGAGCTCAAAGATTAAAAACAGTAGTAATGTTATTAAAACGACTTGGAATATTATTAATAGTGAAACGGGAAGATCTGGTAACCGAAATATTGACTACGGCCTGTCTATTAATGGCAACATCATAAAATCAGACTCACAGGTCGCAGTGGCCTTTGAAAATTTATTTTCAGATATTCCCGTTTCAACGACTAAATCCTTAAACTCATCACCTTCTGTTGCTGAGTCTTTGCTAAAAGAAAATGTTAACGTTTGCGATTCGGAATTTCTTTTTGAACATATTACTTGTAAAGACATAATTAAAACCTTTCACACTTTAAATGTTAAAAAGACTGCAGATCTGTGGGGTCATTCTGTAGAAGTTGCTAAGTCTATTATTGACATTGTCGCACCTAGTTTAGCTATTATCTTTAATAATTGTATCGACTGTGGGGAGTTTCCCGACCTTATGAAAAATAGTAAAATAATACCTTTGTTTAAATCAGGTAGTACATCTAACCCTACAAATTATAGACCTATTTCAGTACTACCTACGTTTCGCAAAATATTTGAGAAATTAATTTTAGAGCAATTGCAAAGATTTTTTAATAAACATAAATTATTACATACCAAACAGTTCGGATTTACAAGGGGTCGTTCAACTACTGATGTGACTGTGTTGAACTTTTAGGACATATTTATAATGCATGGGAAGATAAGTGCGATGCCTTGGGATTCTGTTGTGATTTGTCCAAGGCATTTGTTTGTGTTTTTCATGAAACGCTAATCAGGAAACTCCGTCACTACGGGATCCGGAACAGCGCTCTGGATCTTCTTACTTCATATTTGAGTAATAGGATTCAGACCGTTGACGTTAACGGAAAAAGATCTCCTGGATCTATGGTAACAATGGGAGTCCCACAGGGCTCGATTCTTGGTCCTTTCTTGTTTCTTATTTATATTAATGACTTGCCTTACCTCATAAAGGATAACCATGATATAGTGTTGTTTGCGGATGATACTTTACTTTTGTTTAAACTTAAACGTCAGCAGCTGGTTACTGACGATGTAAATAGCGCGATCTCAAAAGTAGTTCACTGGTTCAATGTTAATAATTTACTTCTTAATGAAAAAAAAATCAAATGCATTAAGTTTACCCTACCTCACGTTAGGCAGGTGAAAACCGATGTGTTGATAAAGGGCGAAGAATTGAATCCTGAAAATAGCACAGTATTCTTAGGCTTAACTTTGGATGCTAAGCTTCAGTGGGGCCCACATATAGATAAATTGTCAAAGAAGCTAAGCTCCGCAGCATATGCTGTTAGAAAAATTCGTAATTTAACTGACATAGAGACAGCCCGTTTAGTATACTTTAGCTATTTTCATAGTGTAATGTCGTACGGTATTCTGTTGTGGGGAAATGCCGCCGGCATCCAGACTATCTTTGTTTTGCAGAAAAGAGCTGTTCGGTCAATTAATAAATTAAGCCCAAGACACTCTCTCAGAGAGAAATTTAAGGAGATTAATGTAATGACTGTGCCTTCTCAGTATATTTATGAAAATATTTTATATGCCCATAAAAATATAAAATTGTTTAAAAAATACAGTGATATCCATAACATAAATACTAGGAATAAACACAAATTTGTAGTACCTACAACAAGGCTCAAGAAAATAGGTGGCTCGTTTAGATGTCAATGTGTACGCTTTTATAATAAGCTTCCAAGCCACGTACAACATCTAAGTCTTAATAAATTCAAATCTTTTATTAAACGTAAGTTGTGCCAGAAAGCGTTTTATACAACTAAAGATTACCTTGAAGACAAAAAGGCTTGGGATTGAGCTGCTCCAATTAATTTTGTTTTTTTTATTATATTTTGCACCGTGAATTTTGTTTTTGTTTTTTTGGTTTTCTTGCAATGACAAGAATATTTACTTTTTAAAGTATTATATTATTTTATATTAATTATTGTGAGTGTGAAGACTATGTGGATCATTCTTTTTTATTTTAATTTATATTTATCTTAGTTTTTAATCATGGTCTGGCAGTTTGAGTAGTTTATGCGGCCTACCCGAATGTCCTTTCTTTGGTATTGTTCGTCAAATCGTTGAGCTCCTTAAATTCTGAGTTGAGCTGCTCGGTTATTGACAAATGCGTGCACTGATTGGACAGGTCCACTCAATCTGGCTGGTTCTTTCCTCAAAAGACCATTTCAGACATCAGTCTACACGGTCTTCACATGATCTAACCAATATTTTGTCTGGACTTTAAAAGAGACTGTGACCTCTGAGTTTGTTTCGGCCTTTCTTCTCAGAGTAGTCAGATAGGAAACGCCGACCTCATCTAGTTTTAAAAAATATGTTCGACATGTAAAAGTGTTTGTGTAAACCAACTTACAGAAATAAAATCATTTATCACGCACAGCAGTCTTACTCAAGCACTAATAGAACAACAAAGCAGATAATGTTAACTTGTTTTCATAATACTCTACATTTCCCCACAGGTGGTGTACACATGGAATATGGACTTCAACCGCAGCATCCTCAATGCGGCTACCATCCTGGTCCCCAAGACCACGGCCACGCCATCGTCGAACACCATGCCGACTTGGGCACACAACTCCTGGGTGTGTCTCTTCACGGCTATGCTGGCAGTCGCTATTGGAGGGAATGTCATCGTTATTTGGATAGTTACAGGTAAGAAGCCATTATGTTTTTGATTAATAGTCTTTTAATTATGTAATATTAGCTACCCGCCCAGCTTCGCACGGGTATACTAATGAAGAAAATGAAACATTTTTTCGTTCATACTAACTTTATCCTGAAATTTGCAAACAAACATCCAAATAAAATATTTGCCAATTAGGTTCAGCCGTTCTGAAATGATGCAATTACGTACATTCGGCAATTGATATTTATTTTTATTTATTTTCTTTTTTAAGTGGGTTCGCTCCCGTAACTTATCCCAGCAGGACTATACATATTTGTCCAGTATAAAAAGTAGCTTAAAAGTTACACCTATTGTACCCCTAGCTGTAGTCATCGTAATCAAAACTTGCCATGGATTGAGTAAGTACAGGCAGGAAAAAAACAAAATACAACCGACTTCCAAAAAAAATACTACAAAGCTTAGATGAAGAACCTATAGATTAAGCCATGGCGTGGCCGCACATGAAACAACAATGGTTATTCCTGATGTTGCCGTGTTGCCAAATTTCCCCAAACAATGGTAAAATTATATATAATAAATGTTTGATTACGATTTATGAATAAACCCTCTTGTTAAATCTATTTTAGTTAAAATAGGTTTTGTCTCTTTTCTCACGATGGCATTTTTATAGTTTTTTGACACAACGTCTAGTTTGTCGCGGACTCAAGAAAACGTCTCAATTAGGACGTTTTCGAGTCCTCGCAATGTGAACGTTAGTAACATATCTGCCTCTCTTTTTTGTCTAATATTATTGTCATTATTTTTATGCCTTTAACAACGTCGGGGCTCTGAAGTCCCGGTCCTTTGAAAGGCTTGCCGAAGCCAACTCGCAGGGGCCTTGTTAGACATTTAACATGATATGAAACACCAATCGACGATTATCCCTTTATGCACTACGTAAGTGTACCGAAGGACAAACCCCGGTTGGTGCAGGACTATTGTTAAATATGGAGACAAATATATTGGGCTATGGTTTTGTGAGGTTTAGTGGATCGATTGCCTTAAACTATAGAATGACTATTGACCACTGCCTGACCACTGTTGAACTACACGGCTATAATCTGGCAGGGGGTGACTTGCACACTCAATTAATGGGCCCCCATAAACGGTGGATAGCGCTTGAGTGACGTAGCGTCAAGGGGGCAACATATACGGAGTTGCTTGAGGAGTAGAGAGGTATACCACGGCTATAAGGACTTATTGTCATTACTGTTAAACAAGTGATAGTTACGAGTGGACATTCATCGACTGGCATGATGCAGATGATGAAATAAATACGACTCTTGAAACATAAAATAAAAATTTGCTTTATTCATCATAAACTTAAAACAATACGGCCTCTGCCGACCCATATGGCTCTAAGATAATATACATATAGTATACGTACATACATTATTTTTGAAGAATAAAGCCCGGAAACTTAGCAAATAGGTCGCTGCCTCGTTGATGGCAGTGGAAAATATTCCTGCTGTGGACATTGATTTACTGAATCCGAAATCTGTAACAGTAAAAATGAAATAAACATTACATAAACAAGTTCATAGCAGATTTAAATTGTGTGTGTAGTAAAACGAACCATGGTTTGGTCAGGTTTGCTTATTGAGGGATGTATCAACAGTACATCTTCGTGGTAATTGGCTTGATTTTGGTCGGGCTTAATCTGTAACAATTTATAATATATTCAATCCAAACACTAAGGAAATAATGAAATTAGTTATTACCTACGTAGGAAATTCGATCCCGTGCTTGTTTTCTAATCTCGGGATTTCGGTATTGCCTACAGACCTGCCGCCTGCCGCTGCTGGGCTTGCCTTTTTAATATTTTTGTTGACAGTACAATGAAATTTACATTAAATGACCAGTTAGAAAGTAAGAATTTAAAATTCAACAATTCACCTAAATCTTCTAAAAGTTTGTATCGATGGTGAGCAGGTAGCAATAGTTGTGATTCATTGTTTATATTTATTTCAGTCATCTAGTACACCTCATTCGTAATAAGACTATGTTTGTCACTATTCTGTGTTTAACAACTTGAGGTTCTGTCTAACCCATTTGGGATACGGACGTGAATGTATTTATGTAATAAAAACACACCCAAAAGAAGAGGGGGTGAGAATCATACCTAAGTAAATACATCAATACTTACATGTATATATTTTAGGCACTGAATGTGGTTTTAATTTTACCCTTTTTTATAGACAATAGATCATCATCAAAATGAATTGAACAAGTTTTACTATATTTTGTTGGTTGTCAATTTTCTCGTCCAGTAGCATCCAGCCATTTCTTTATTGTTACACTATTAGACGGAAACCTAAAATGTAAAATACAGTTTATTAGTATATTACACTAGATATATTTATTGGGTAATAAACAACAAAGCTACAGCGTAGTAAAGAAAGGTACCTAATGAAGTTAACAGTCCTATGTATGTATGACGAAAACTAAATACGTTTAGTTGGGTAAAATTAAATTCATACAATGGCAACAGTGAACCTTTCATAATTTTAGGTTATTTTATTTTAAGTTATTGAAAACACGGATTAAATCAAAATTTTCTATGCTGAAAACATTGAATCTCATTGTAAAACATAATAATTGATCATCATATAGCGATTTAAAACCAAAAGAAAGATAATTTCGTCTACTTACGAGTGAAATGTTATTCCATCAAGTTTTCGCTCACTTCGGCTTTTACAGCTTAGAACACTACCACCCACCTTCGCACTGACACTAATCTATACCAATATTATAAAGAGGAAAGATTTTTTTGTTTGATTGTTTGTTTGTTTGTACCGAATAGGCTCCAAAACTACTGGACCGATTTCAAAAATTCTTTCACCGTTGGGAAGCTACTCTATCCCCGGGTGACATAGGCTACTTTTTATTCCTGTATTCCTACGGGAACGGGAACTAAGCGGGTGAAACCGCGAGGCGTCCTCTAGTTATCTATAAATAACCCAATTCCTTGTCTCAATAAACACATTATACCATGAAATCACAGAAAATCATACACCACCGAGTTTGTTTGTCTTGAACCTGATGACATTAGAACATGACAAACAACAAAAGCCGGCCATGGTGATAAAGACAAAAATTAATCTTTTGTCCTTATTATTTACATGGGGCTGTCAATTAGCGATCTCGCTCTATCCACCGAACTCATTTTAGGGCTGAATCTATACTATGTTCTTCATCTAAGCTACAAATTGAAAAATAACTTCAATTTCGGAAGGCGGTGTCAAAAACGAAGAAACGAAAACAGGAACACCAACTTTTTGGAAGCAAGTTGTATTTTTTTTGTAAAACAGTTTTTATTTTTCACTTTTTAGTGGTACATAATGGACAAGTTCTATAGTAAGGTACCTATAATGCCCACATTGATGCCAGAATAGATTACCCGAATAACATGTAACTTGAACATTACTAGTGGAATGAGAGTGTACCTAGGTGAATTATACACATCTGCTTAGCCTTCGGAGTAATTGTTTTTTTTTGTCAATAGTTTTTTATTTTTCTCTTTTTTAGTCTTGGTACCTTATAAATGAAAATACGCATTGTCAGATCTTGATCAATCTAAATGAGACCAAATGAGAAGCATTATCTTTCAAATAAAGAAAGAATCATCCAAATCGGTTTAGCTGGTAAAACATTCTGAGGTAACACACAGAAAAAAAACTTTTTAAGAGCAGGTAATCTCACTTTTACATCTCTTTGATTCATTATTAAACATACAAATAATGATAGTTTAAATGCAAAAAAATATATATATTGTAGTTGACTACATGTACTTTTCATTTCTGAGATTTAAAACATGATATCGAAAACTTCGCTAGATCAAAAAAAAACTTGAAAGGCCTCTAAAACGATGTTTTTTTTTATCATTTTCTTATATTTCTGGCAGATTGACTACCTAAAACACATACCTAAAAAAAGTTAACAACCTTTAGAACTTTATTCTCCGAGTAGAATTTATAAAATAGTTTAATTGTTTTAATCATGGTATACTCCGTATACTTCGCCTGGTATTCTCTTTACAGGATGGCCTAAGACTACGTCACGATAAGTGTTACTATTGATTGTCCTTTTCAGAAAATTTAGGAACTTTCTCATGTAGTTAATGAAAATAAAATAAATTACTAACTAACTTATCTATTACAAATAGATAAGTTCACTAATGTGATTCATAATATTTGGTGTTAATTTAATTTATATATTGAATTATTGGTTAATAATTGCTTTATTAAGTAAAAAAAAGCATTTTGCTCCGGTAATTCAATCACACATAGTGGCAACACATCGAATTGACAAGTGTCATACTGATAACTCGCCATTTCATCGAATTGACAAGTGTCATACTGACAACTCGCCATTTCATCGTTATTGTCGTGTCGCTCACACCTATAGCGTTGTTTCACTCGGTCAGCAAAATACTGTGGCTCCCAAACATTTGTGGTGCAACCGTAAACTGTGAAAGATACACAAGAAAAATTGTTAAGTTAAGTAAAAAATTTTCCGTACTAAACTGTAAAAACAGAAGTATAAAAGGCTGTGTAATAAGGTTTTTTCTTTTCCCAACGATGAGACGCTACCATATGCGTGACTTCAATATTGTAATTAACTTCAGCTAAAAGAACTGGTATGTGCCTTTCTTGATATTATTTCATTTATGTACGCGTTGTAAATTCCATAAATTAAGGCATAGCTGTGTCAATACGTCAAGTACGCCCAAACTTAACCTAACTTAATTAGTTTTGACTTATTTTAGTCAAGTTAAGTTTTGTGGGTTTTCGTTCCGAATTAAATTAAGTTGATCCATTTTATCACGTTCATACAAACAGACAGGCGCAGCGTGTGACGGTTAAAAATACAGTCGAATTGAGAACCTCCTCCTTTTTGAAATCGAAAAAAAAAGTCGTATATCACCTTAAAGTAGAATTTCACATGCACATCAATAAACGAAAACATTTTGTTTGTATGTGCATTTTTAAGTACATTCACTGTCTCAATTATGCTCAATAGAATCAGATTTCCTGACGTTTCCGCGCCGTTGCGTATAGTTTTACCCAGTTAATAGGTTTTAAATGCAGTCGCTCCATATGAAATACTATCAATCTGAATACAGTAAAACTGGTAGCCGATCCCAATAGAGTTGGACAAAGTTAGGTTGATTGATATTGTCCCAATGCAGGACAAAGGCTCCACGTCCGTCCAAGAATAAAATTCTATTCTCGCGCCACCTCGTAACAGCCCTCACGGTACGCGTTCGTGAAAATTAGTAAAGTTTCATGTGTGTTGTGGTTGCCTAGAGTCTAAGATCTCGCCACTCATGCTTAAGGTCAAGTAACAATGTGACTTTTTCAAATTCATATGTACATTCTAAGTTTATCTTGGATATCACAGGCAACGGTGAAAGAAAACATCGTGAGGAACCTGTACTTTATACAGTTAATGTTAGTTTGAAATAACCAAATCAGAGGCCTGTGGGGTTTATTAAATATGACACCAGACGTGGCCACATCCTCACACGAAAAGAAAGAAGAACAAGTAAAGTATATTTATTTATTTTGGATCTCCAACAAAAAATATTACACATTATTTCAATTTACAGGGCATTTTGTCAAAAGTCGTAAATAATTAATTTCCTTGACTGATTGTGAGTTGTAGACAATTAAAAATTAATATTGTACAGCATTCTCTACGTGTTTTTTTTTGGCTGCGTTGGTTGATTTTTACTAGGGGCAAAGCTTATGGGTCCGCGTTACCGACATCCTAATGTGAAGTGTTGGGTCAGTGAAAATTGAAAACTTTGGAATGACTGGCCACTAATAATAAACAGGCCGCTGCGCTGAAACCATGTTAACAATTTTCTGCACTTTCGGTAGTCCTTTCAACTTTACCTATATTTATAGAACTTTACGAACTTCTGGGTATTTGGTATGCTAGGACACAGCGCGGCTTTAGATGTCATAACTATAAAACTGAAAATAGGGATAAAATTTCCTTTATGGGCCGCTGATTTCAAAGTTCATTTTTTTATGTAGATAGTACTCACAAATAGAAAGCTTCTTACAAAGTTTCACAACTCGGAGCATCACGGTTTACGAGAAAAAGAATATTAAAGTTTCCATACAAATTTTGTTTTGTGCAAATTTTTAGGTTATATAAATTGTCATGGTAAACGTCAAAGTTCACATTTCACGTTCCGTTGACGTTGAGGTGTATTTTATTTAATTTGAAGTCATATTTTTTAGATAAATATTATTTTATTTTCACTTACTCATATATTTAATTTGGTGTGTAATTAATGTGCACAATAACCATAGTATATTATGCAATTATATTAACTTTTTACACAAAAAATAAGGAATTATTGTTTACATTGTGGAACGGAACGTGAAGCGGTCGACGCCGCGCTTCTTTGCTGTCAGTGTCAGTCATCGTTTGTTGCTCTTGTAACAATTCCTCATGTTTTATTTTCTCTATGTGAATATCTGAAAATACCCAAAACCGAATCAGAGCACCCCACTTTCCACGTGGTCTTCATTAGTCAGTAGTTAGCTTAAGGCACCCCGACACGGACAGGTTAGGTTCGAAGAGGTGACGGGAGCTGAAGTGAGCGAGCAAAGCGAGCGAACTCAGCTCCCGTCATCTTCTTCGTGTTAGGTTACTTTAGACCCTTCAGACAGAAATAGGAGCCCCGCGAAGCGGGGCTCCGTCGACATAGTTGGCAGATATAGTAAAAAAAAAATTTTTTTTTTTTTATTTCTCCATAACCATGGGGTTCCGCGGGGTGGGGATGATACTGGGGGGTAGCCCCCAGTACCCCCCACTTCCCTACCTCCTTCCCGTCCTAAAAATCGATGGACATTGGTGGAAATTTTTATTCTAACCTCAAAACTGTAACCATGGATATCTCCATAACCATGGGGCTCCGAGTAATGGGGATGGTATTGGGGGGTAGCCCCCCCACCCCCTCCCTCCCCTCCCCCCTCCCCGTGCCTTAATTTAGCGGCCCATAAAGGAAATTTTAGCCGAAAATAGTTCTAGGTTAAGGCCGGTTCCTGAATTTAAAATTCGGATTTAGGAACATGTCAAACCTTACTTTTGTGCCAACGTTTGACAGGTTTTAAGGTTAAAATACAGTTTTATAATATTCAACTTTATTTTTAATCCAGAAACCAGGGGTTAGTCGTTCAGCAGGTTTGTAAGATAAAATAAACAAGTAAGACATCAAATTTTTACGCCATTTGTAGCCACTGCCCCAGACAATGGATCGCCTTAACCTTGTGAATCTTCTTCTTCTTTTCGTGTGAGGATGTGACCACCTCTGGTGTCAGAGTTAATCAAGCCGCCTCTGGGAAACCCACAGGCCTCTGACTTGGCTATTTCAAAATTACATTAACTATATAAGTCCAGATTTCCTCACGATGTTTTCCTTCACCGTTGCCTGTGATATCCAAGATAAACTTAGAAAGTACATATGAATTTGAAAAAGTCACATTGGTACTTGCCCTCATTTGAACCCACGACCTCAAGCATGATTGGCGAGGTCTTAGCTATTGGGCCACCATGACCACGACCTTGTGAAAGTCTTTTGTCTTGTGGATGTTGGGCGCCATATTGTGGGGTGTCCAATATTTTTTTCTTTAAAAACCATCGTGTGGGGTAACAAAATAAAGGGTTTGAAGAGGTGATTTCAAAAATGTATAACATTATGTTTAAAAGTAATTCGAAAAACGAATGTAACTAAAAAGTTATAAATACAATAAGTTAATTAAAAAATTCAATAGACCAAACTGCTTAAGACGCGAACCAAAAAGACGTTAATAAGAATAAAATCATGCTGTGCAATCGGAGGATACATATTCGCGAGCTGGCTGACCAAAACCAGATGTATCCTCCGACTGCACAGCACTTTTTTATTAAGTAAAAAGTGGAAGTACGTTCAAATAGACGACGCATGCGAAAAACTTACACGATATCAGCAATTGATTTAAATTTTTATGCGACGTCGGAAAGGTCCCTTATACTCAGCAAAAATCGCCTAATCACATCATAGCAAACATTTTCTACGAAAAGAATAAACACAGAATCTTTTCTTATAAAACTTTTGTTCATCCAGCAGTCGTTAGACCGCAGCCCTCTCTATTGTCCCTCAAAGCCGCATAATTATCTATTACCACATGGCTAAATTAAAACAATAAACTAGACAGACAAAACTTATGGTAACAGCCGGATTTGACTTGAATCGCAGAAAACCCTGTTCATAAACTTGGTTGGAAAAGCGAGCGATAGAAGTAATTTACTTTATTCTCGAGGCCGGAATTCTGAGCTTGTAAATATACTGAGGATATAAAAGTCCTCGCAGACAGGTGCGACGCGACAATACGACAACACGTTCAAAAGAGGAACCAACATGAAGTATATAATAGCCTACATTGTATCCCACCACTGGGAAAATGGTTACCCTATTAAACATAATAATGAATATAGATGAGTGGTGACGCTTGGTGACGCCTATGTCCAGCAATATAAATCCTTCGGCTTAAATGATGATGAGATGATTGTAGGTATTAAATTTAATAACAACAAAATAAACAAAACTTCGGGCCAGGAGCTATTCCCCGAAGTATTAGGCTGGTGAATCACTCACATATTGTCTGTTACGAAATTAGCTGCTAAATTAAGCTAATTTCGTAACTGACAACTTAATTGCCGTGAGAAAGGCAGCTCGTGTAGAATTAATACGTTTTCTGTTTATTTGATTTCAATTTATGTGAATTTGTCCTTTATGATTAAAATAATGTAATTAAAGATATTGAATTTTGCAAAATGACACTAATATCCCTAACACTTGGCTACGAATGTAATGCGCAAAATGTCGGTAAAAAAATGGCACCCTGTTTTTCGATTACCTAACGCCCTAAAACCTGGAGTCAAATTGTCATTTTGCGCTATCACCAACGCGACGATACCGTGGAAGTGGCGAAGTGCTGTGAAAACAAAATGTTACTGTACCTACCATTTACACGATAAAGTAGAGAAAGTAGTTTGTTCATAATCTAAAATTCATTAGAACTAAAATTTTATTTTGGCATTCTTTATATGAGACCTAATAATCTTTTATTATGCTGTAACTAGGCAAGCAATAGCAAAACCTGCACGCTATAGTCGCGTGCTAGTTTTTGCGATTGCTTGCCTTGCTTAATAAATGTAATAATCAGTTTTCGCAATATGTATTTTACTACTACAAAGCAACAAACAATATTTTCTTGCATGTTTATAGAATTCAGTTTTTCTTCAAGACAAGCAAATTCAGATTAATATATACGTTTTTTGTCATTTTTATTCGTTTACCGAAATAGACAGACATCATTAGTATTATAACACACTGTCACGCGAGGGTACCTACTCGACTTAAATACGGTATTTATAATAACTGAGTGATAAATTCGTTCAATCTCTCTTTGCCAGAAGGGATAAGAAAATAAAAAGTGTCTAAGTTTATGTAATGAACATTGAATTTTCTTTTTGTAATGCGGAAAAAATACCTCGATATTATTTAACAAACCCATTTAGAGGAGGGCAATCCTAAATAACTCGGTATTTTATGGTAATATAATTAAACATTTCATGATTACAAGTTATTAATTAAGATCGCGATGATTCAAAACACGCTTTCCAGAGGATCACTCACACTATCTTCATGCAATTTTTATGACAGAAATTGCTTTATATCAGGATCAAAAGTATGTAACACTTAATTGTATAATAATTCTAACAATAGCGTGTAATGAATCCATTATAACAAAATCACAACTACGGAAATCATAAAAGCGGTTTACCCCAAGGATATATTCTAGGTCCTGTTATTTTCTGCCAAAACATAGGCTATTTTGGATTCCTACAATTTTTTATTTTTGTGTGTAGCAACGTCTCACATAAGCAACATTTAGAGATTTTCTTACATAGTGTCGCATTTCCTGTTACGAGACGCATGTGGATTTGTTAAGAATATTTACTTCGTGTACTGTTAACGATGTAAGAAGGAAAACGTGTAAATGGAGTCATGGGGCAGAGCGCACGTTTAAGGGATAACAGGAAAGTTGAATAATTGTATTGGTGTAGGCTTGTTATAATAAATGTTTTGGCAGTGGGTGATGACACTCACATGTCATCACCAGAATATCACATGTCATCGAATTCGCGGTTCTAAGAAATGATGTTTTCCTTTACCGTTACTAGATCAGTGGCGTTGGAAAAAATGCCGTCCCTTCTGGGTTTACCTACCTAATAATAAAACCCTAATGGTAAATTAATCAATGTGTTGTTTGCAGCACATCGGCGCATGAGGACAGTCACCAACTACTTTCTCGTGAACCTCTCCTTTGCTGACCTGATGATGGCATCCCTCAACTGTCTCTTCAACTTCATTTACATGTTACACAGGTTAGTATTTTTTTAATAAATTACTGATTCCATTACTGACAAGGTATAATTGATGTTACGAAAAGTTCAGCTCTCAACATTGTAAGTACTCGCCATTCTGGAAATCTCAAACTTTCGGAGAAACCCTGATCATGAAAAAAACAGCAGCACCAAAATCTTATGTTTGCATAATTCGTCAAAATGCCTTTCATATTTCTTTTCATTTCTAAAGAACTTTCATAGACAAAAGCAGATGACGAGTGGCTCTTTGATGGCACTAACAAAAAATCTACATTATGTCTTGCAAAGATATAGTACCTAATAATGAAAAAGCCAGTAATTTAGATGTATGAGAGATTACTGAGAATACTCAGGATCAGTAGGGTGTCAGTTGCGTAATTATATCCAATGTCAAAAGAATGCTTACATCATTAGTATTAGATAAAATCCACCTCTTGCGAATGTTATCCAACCATAAGGATTAAGTAATAGGTTTAGTAATACTCGTATGGTCCGCTTTTATGAGTGGAATTAATATGTTTTTGTCATTGGAGAGAGGAATATATTTCGGGAAACTTACAGCAGAATAAACAAGCCAGAACATTAACGTTGTTCTGAATTTATCATCCTTGAAATTACAGTTTCTTAATTAAGACAATATTAGTGAGCGCTCTCTCATATTAACAGTTACAATCATGATCATACTAGTCGAAAAACGTCCACAGCTGGGCTAAAGCCTCCATAGACCCTACACGAAGTAACATATTAACTGATAACTCTGTTAACTTGTCGAAATGGCAAAATATAACGACATCGACCTCATGTGACATCAATACCGCTTAGTATTCCAGTACATTTATGACCTTTTTTTAAGGAATTTCGTCTAGAGCCTAAAGTGAAATTTCAGTAGCACAGGCTTATGTAACACATTTTGATGCCTGCTCATTCTATTATTTTCTACGACAAATCGTTCACGGTTCAGGTTGTGCGATTATTGAATGAGTTGCCATTGTCAGTAAGACAAGCCTAGTCATTAGCTTCTTTTAAAAAACCTTGTTAAAATCATTTCCTTTCTCTCTAATGCTCTTCTGTTTTTATATAATTTCTTTCATCATTGTTCAACCGTTCTATGAAATGGTGTAACATGTAATATTATGCATATTATGTTAGTTTATGTATAGTATTTTATATGGATATATATTTTTATATATTTTAATGTAGCAGTAAACCACATACTATTTATATTTCTAAGTTATTTCATTCCATCCAAAAATTGCCTGGTAGATATCGCTGTTGGCGATAAGGCTGCCATTGTTCCCATAGTATGAAGTTTTTGTGAAAACAATGTGTATTTTTTTTTGGTGTACAATAATCTATATTCTATTCTGTTTTTGACTCTTTGATAGTCGCTATCGCTGATCCATTTAAATGATATCATTATTTAGATTTGATGCCCATTATTATATAATTTCCCATTGGCATTGATTACATGTCACTCAATGCTTCACATTCACACGGTACATCATCAGTGCAACGTTTAATCACGACAAACGTAGATTAAACCACCATTGTACTACTTGCCAATGTGGGACAATTAAGAGAGGCGTATCGACGTAATTAATTGTCGAGGCATGGAGGGACCGTAATGGTTTCTGGGAATAGAACGCGCACTCTCTGTTCACGCGAAACTTGAGACATCATTAGTAGAGATCCGGAATTAAAATTTCCTCACATTATATTTATTGTCAAAGATAGACTTTACAAGACGAGATTGAAATGCGAATGCGATCTTTCCTTAAAATTAACCCTTTAATTTTAAACATCAATATTTCTCTTTGTTATGTGATATTTTACCCTAGTTTATTTATTTATTTGTGATCTCCAATAAAGGATATTAAAAGTCCCTTTAAATAATACATGCAAAGATCTTCAGAATTCTTTGTGTAAGCCTCAGATTACTCCCGTATAAGCGTTTGAGAGTCCCATTGTGTTCGTTGTTTAAGCATTTTGGCTAAATTTTAAAGTAATAAGAGTCGTAAAAAAGGTGCTCGTATATATTAATTTATTAAAGACATTTTTTATGCTGCCAGGCAGCATTTTATCGTAAGTCATATTCAAAGTTTGCTAGTGTCGGTTTAGTTACAGATATATTCAACGGCTTTTGAACTTTGTTTTTGGATGAGAGGCAAAAACCACGATGAAATATTGTTTAGAGTACGTCCAAAGTGAACGTGGTTGGGCACACTGGTGATAGTTTATGTTAATAAATACGAAAACGTTACAAAAAAAGTAAAATATAAATGTAAAAGAAAAAATGCTTGATGAAATAGAGAAAATACGCTTTCTTTTAATCGGTTGCCGTAAAGACGTGCAATCGTTGCGAATTTTTAAATATTGTGGATACAAATATCACGTGCAACCATTTCAATTTCTTATTAGATAAAAAAATAAATAATGTCTTAGAATTCTCAAAGAAAAATGAAACCTGAATAGATTCTAAGACATCTTAACGCATTAAGCCGGTTTTCTATTACCAAAACGAATGAACATTTTAGGCTATCCTTTTGAAAATGTAGCAGACAATTTAATTTTTAGATAGTTATTCATTTGAAATTTAACATAAATATCGGTGAACTCTTAATTAATTTTCACTTACAACAAGGCCTACAGCGTATTTTGACCTATTTCGGTAACTTAATGCGAAGGGGAGATAGAAGTCTAGAAAAACTGGTCATTTTTGGTGGGGTCCAGGAGTCCAGTGAACATGATCCTCAGTAATGAGGGACCGGTTGAAGAAGAGAGACAACAAGGTCATAATATCTGTGCACCTCGCTGAAATGCGACCCCGCTTCTGCCTACCCGCGCAGCACCCCGTGTTCGCCTCGTGCACTAATAGTGAGGATCGGGTCATTTTGGCTCTTGTAAAATCTCAAATAAATATAACATTTCTAAAATGCTGTCTTACAACCAAAAAATTATTTTATCATTACCTACAATCGTAATATAATAAGTAACTTGCTAAACCATTCAATTTTATAAAACTAACCTATAATTTAACTATCCAAACCGAGACAGACTCTTCTATTAAACAGTAAAATTTTCTAAAACTACCCTCTAATTTAACCATCCGCTGTTCTATTAAATACGACATTAATTACGGGATATAAAAGTCACCTAAAGATTTAGGTACCCACAGACAAGCGTCTGTTAGGCTTAAGTTTATGGGTGATTTAGTTAGGTACTTCCATTCAACTAGCTTTATTAGGCATAAATCTAAGTGAAGGACATTTTGTAATAAAATAAATCGCTCGAGTATATTACAGCAGTATATTTATTTCTCAATTACAATATATTAATTTAATATATTCTCGACTTCATGATAATAACTAATTTCATTATTACATCATTAACTATTTATTTATCGTAAGAAAACCAATTGTGTTCGACCTCGACCAGTGCCGACGGAAAAAGGGGCGTTCCTTAATACGTCATCCGCTATCACGCTACTGACAGTTCTCACCATAGACTGGCACAAATTCAATCATTTCGGAGTTGCAAGCACAATTTGTCGATTGCAATAAATAGTTGAATACAAATTTGATTAAATAATATTCTTGATCACGAACTCTGTCTTAATATTCTAATTATATATCCAAAACCTAACAATTGTTAAAGTCTTGTTAAGGAAAAATATCTCAGTAGGTATCTAAATATATAGATACCTTTAATCGAAGTCAATTCTTCTACTTTCACGTCGAGTCGACTCAATGAACAAAACTTACTAAAAACGAACCATATCTGCTCCTTTTGCAATTGAAATCCTTCATATAGATTATTAATTCCAACTTATTTACGTTGTTTGTTTGATCCTATCATTGAATAATTTGATTTTATTTTTTTGGACGTTTGAAGGTTGTTTGAAAATACTCATACTAAAATATTTGTTTTCGGTTTGTAAATATTTGGAGATTTTAACGAAGACTATCGCCGTAACGGCAATTCTGAAGTATTCAAATTAATAAGTGTCGCTGGTTATAAATCTATATTACAAACGCTTGCCTCTACCCACGGTGGTACTCAAATAGATAATATTTTTTTCGAACTTAACACTTGTGAAGTTGGATTTTAATACTCCTTCTTCAGTTACCATCGTCCTATGTGGGCCCATTTTGAGACGTTGTGAGTCGCTGAAAATGTTTTAACGTTCATATAACAACAAAACACTCTCTTCTTAGTTCGCAGTATTATGCAATAACGGAACCCTTCGTGCGTGAGTCCGACTCGCACTTGGCCGGTTTTCTTCATTATGTAGGCATTTCCACATTTCAGATTACGTGATTGTTCAGATTTATAGATCTCATATTTTTTAAGTTAGGTAAATCAGTTTTCAGGACTCATTTTTGTTATGTGATTTCTAAAGCAGTGTCGAACGGCAAAAGCAAGTAATCAAATCGCAAGAAGTCCGATACTTTTAAAATATTGAAAGATATTAATCATGCGCCATAATTATGAGTCACGAGTCAGACAATGATTTGTCCAACTTTGTAATCATATGAAATGCTTTGACTTGAATTATAATTATACATTTAAGAAAATCATTATCAATCAAATCAACACAGAAATTAACTTAAAAAAATATCACGTAGTTTTTGTAAGGCATGCCCAACAGTTATTGCACCATTTAACACTTGTAACTGTATCTCCATGATGTAATCATCATTTTGAATTTGGCATTTTCGTCTGAGAGCTACCTTTTTGTAACTTCTATTATTTTTGCGAGGTTTGTTATTTTTCTAACATGTTTAGAAACCGCAACATTTTGTCATTTTTCGTATTTAACATACGACTCAGTTTTGCATGTGACCCTTCCAAAACATTAATTGTTTTCATTTCATTCTTTCACTAAACACGCTTATCAGCTTACTAAATTTGTCAAAATCGTGAAATGATGAATATCAATATAAATAATTAAAATAAATCAGTTGGACCACGGGTCTTCGGCATGGACAGTTGTCCAACTAAAAATAATGATTGGACAACTGCCACTACCGAAGACCCGTAGTCCAACTAGTTAGACATTATAGTTGGACCACGGCCCCTAAACGAAATTAGCTATCTTCGAAGGGCCAAAGCTTGGTCCCTATAAAGTTTATAGAGCGGTTGGGCTTAAATTGTTGAAAATTAAATGAACTTTAAAAAAGTATGCTACTAAGACCCAGGCGTGTCTTTTTTTCCGCTAACAGCCAATTCCACACGGCTTCATCTTTCCGTGGTGTAACCGTGCCGTTGACGTACCATTTCGAACTTATTGGTGTCACGTTAACATCAACCCTCAATTTCAGTCCATTCAATGAGGTAAAAGCTCAGTTAGCTGCTCAACTTGTATAAAGCGCAAGTTCGGTCATGCACTACTGCTCTCAACTCTGGGACGTATCTGCCAAATACTAGCTTGATGCAATTGAGTCGATCGACAGACGGGCCAAGAGGCTTATTGGCAACGGTACACTGGTCGCGTCAAAGCTCCAGAGCCTCGAAAATTGCCGCCGAGTTGCCAGCCTGTCGGATTTTTATCGGGTACAATTCGGTGGGAGTGCGACGGAACTGCACAATTTGATTCCACCTAGCCCTTTCCATCATCGGATTACAAGACGTACGGCAATCCGCAATTGGTACATGGTGGACATCTCACCAACCGTTGCTAATACATTGATTGGGCGCACAGCTAAGGATTAGCATTCCCTGCCGGAGTCTGTTT
The DNA here is from genome assembly GCA_964057195.1 of Orthosia cruda. NCBI lineage: Eukaryota > Metazoa > Arthropoda > Insecta > Lepidoptera > Noctuidae > Orthosia > Orthosia cruda. The sequence goes on from OZ059830.1 coordinate 39,881,542, forward strand.
CCTGATAGCTACAACCTTGGTGTCTTTAAGTCAAGAGTGAATGGGTTAGAACTAGGTAAGCGTGCTACACCACATCATGGCTTTCCATCAGGCGAGATAGTGGTCAAACGCGAGACTAATGTTAAAGAAAAATAGAATTGATTTTTGTTTGTCGAAAATCACTCAGTTTATGACTTATAGAGCAAAAGCTGAACATGTAACAAAATTACACAGATTTTCCCGTGAGATTTTTTCACAAATTTGAATTCACGCTATTCTAACAGGTCCTTACAACATACCAATAAATCAGAACCATATCATGCTTTGCGATTTTAGCCTTTTTCAGTGTCGATTTCTGCTATGCTATAAGCCTTTATAGTAACATCTGTAAAAATTAATACTTAGTCAGAATAGTCACTTTAGGTTATATATTTTAGTACGGTACGTCTTCCTGTATGTCCTTAGGTTTCTCAGAATAATGAAATAGTCTAAACTAAAGCGACACATATGGTAGATAAATCGTCAATGTTTCACCCAAATGGCTTGGGTATGGCCTTAAATGATACAATATATTAGTTGGACGTGATTGTTATACGAATGTTTGTAATGTTTATTATCCAGCCTACGGTCTGAGGATAGGTCTGTCCCTTTGGTAAGGATAGGCAGTATGTATATTCGGCAATAATGTAGAGTTTTGCGCGCCAGAAGGCCTGGCCTTGCTTTATGTGAAATCCTTTTATTACTGCGGTTCACTTAGGTACGGTAGAAGATCATGTCACGTTTGTATTATGGCAAATCAATTAGATTATTTTTCTTATTTTATTGATATCAAAGTGGTATATTCGGTTTGGTCAACCTTCGTGTTACAGGGCTTTTCCATTAGGGTTTTTGCAGTAGATGCCTGGACTGTCGATTTTGGTTATTTTGATGATATATATATTCATAGTCTATTCGTGTATAATCATTTACCCAATTACTTACTCGAAATTTCTAACAATAATATTTTTAAAAATAAACTAAAGAAAATACTGTTAGATAAATCATATTACTCAGTGAAAGAGTTTCTTGATGATAAATTTTAAAATAGAAAATAATAATAATTGTTAATCTAATCTTATCGAATTATGTATAATTGTATAACTATTTTTGCACTGTTTGACATGTATTGATCTTTTTGTTTCTATTAATTGTAATAATACAAATTATTATATACTCGACATTTTCTGCTGTCATTGCCTTATTTTCTTGATACTGTATTTAATTAATTAATTTGTAAATAAAAAAAATAACTGGAGAAGACAAAAAATACTCCAATTTATTAAATACGTACAAGTATAAAGATTAACAAATTAGATGTCAAAGTCACAACGACACGTCAAAAAGCGTTGTCTTATAACTAGTCAAATAACCCGCCCCTAACTGTTCCCGGCGCAAAGGTGCCCATAACGCTTGCTGCATTGCCACGTTGGATGGCAATGGCTAACCTTTGCACCAAGAACGAGCTGGAGCGGGAGTCACCCGTTTTGTCCCTTAGCCTATGCCCTATCTCACTAATGAGCTTCCTGGCCTCAGTGCCCCAACAGCCCATGGTCTCAACGGCAATGGGCACAAAATAGTAACGGCCCTCCAATGGTGCGTACTTCACCCTTTTCCTCCCAGCGGCGTCTTCCGCCGCCGCTGACGGCGAGAGGACGGTGCGACCAAGGTGGCTGGCGGCAACAGTGCTGACGCAAGTTGCGTCCCATATTAAGCACTTGCCGTTTTTCCAAGGTACCAAGGTCAGTCCATCCGGCCTCTTGCCGTCAGTCCTACGCAAACCCGGAGGCTCCAGCACGCAGGGGATATCTGCCGACACCAATGCCCTCCGCACAAAATAATAATAATAGTCTATTCTATTATATTATATTAGAGGACGCCTCGCGGTTTCACCCGCGTAGTTCCCGTTCCCGTGGGAATACAGGGATAAAAAGTAGGCTATGTCACCCGGGGACAGAGTAGCTTCACAACGGTGAAAGAATTTTTGATATCGGTCCAGTAATTTTGGAGCCTATTCGGTACAAACAAACAAAAAAATATTTCCTCTTTATAATATTGGTATAGATAGGACTTAGCAAAATTTATGTTTTTATTATACATTCCCTTAACCTTTTACATAATTTATTTGCACACTTATTTTAAGTGACATGCAAATTAGGGATAAGCCGAGTAAAATTTAAACAATAGGTTTACTTTCAGATTTAAGGTACTCTAAATTCTAATTCCGTTTCTCCTTCCAACATTTACAGTTGAATTTACTTTCAAATTACATGTGCACATGTTTATTTCATTACGATGTGACTACTGATAACATTTGAAGCCATTATTATAGCTTTTTGAAGAAATTACGAAATTATTTATGCAAATGTTTACTTCGAACTGTTATTGAATATATAGGTTTGCTAAAGATAAATACAATAAGTTTTGTAGTTTAGCATTATATTCACGATTTCAGGCCTACTTTACATATTTCACATTATATATGTTTGATTTTTTTTTTTGTCGTTTTGCTTTCATTTGGTACAAGTTTCATGTAGATATCTTTACTAGATTATGAGATACAAGATAAATAAAGTTTGAAACCTTGAGCGCGTTTTTCTCGAATCCGGCAAAATCGAGTACTGTATTCTTCGTTAGCGTGGCAGTCCATGCCTTCGACATACTATTTATGTTTGAGTTTATAGTAAAAGATAATAGCCTCGCTATTTCACGTCTTACCCTAATAGTGCACAGATACACTGTATCGCCTATCGTTCTTAATTTATTAACAAAAATGTTATGTTAAAAAAACAAATTATTCACTGTAACAAATGTGTGATAAGTGTATGTGTGATGTGTGTTTGGAAATATACATGCTTGTCCAGCATGTGAATACAATTATTTTAACTATTGTTTTTTTTTTCAAATATGGAAAAGCACACAACATGATTTTATTACAATTCAACTTTCTCAATCGTGCCGTATGGTGCCGGACGTTAAGAATTTCACCATCCCTTGTCTTGCCGTGGGTGTCGTAAGAGGCAACTAAGGGACAAACCAGAAAATGGGCAGCAGCGTTCTCTATAACAACCGTACTGCGATCGCCATCCCACTGGCCAAGCGTGGCGATTATGGCTATGGCAAATCCCCCCCCGCTATGAAATAAAAAATGACTTCTAGTACCCGGCAGCCTGCTTCCCCTCGACTACGGTAGCGGTCGAGGCTATGGCATGGCAAGGGGTGCTAAGAATCTTCGGATAAGATCCGGCTATCCCAACAATCACGGACGACTGGACCTGGCAACGTACAACACGCGCACACTTCGGTCCGACGAGAAGATCACCGAACTCGAAGAGGAATTGAGCGGGTTGCGATGGAGTATTATAGGATTATCTGAATTCCGAAGAGAGGGAGATGACTCGATAATCCTTATATCCGGTAACCTGCTCTATTTCCGAGAAGGTGACCGGCAGTCCTAGGGTGGTGTCGGTTTTATCGTCCACAAGTCCCTTGTGAACAACGTGGTGAAGATAGAGAGTGTGTCAACCAGGGTGGCGTACCTTATACTCAGAATATCCTCAAGATATTCGCTGAAAGCCATACCGGTCTACGCCCCACCCTCGGCACACCCCTAACGACGAGGTAGAGATCATGTATGAGGATATATCCAGATCCATGCATGGTTTCAAAACTCACTTCACCGTTGTCATGGGGGACTTCAACTTGAAACTGGGCAAACGAGACGAGGATGAGCTGCAAGTGGGGCAATTTGGAGTTGGACGACGGAACCACCAGGGTCATCTACTGGCCAGTTTTATGGAGAAGGAGGGCCTCTATATGATGAACTCCTTCTTCAAAAAGCGTGAACACAGGATGTGGACCTGGCAGAGCCCCGATGGTGCAACAAAAAATGAGATCGACTTCATCATGTCAACCAAGAAGCAAATGTTCAATGATATCTCTGTGATCAATTGGATAAAAACCGGGTGCGATCACCGCATGGTAAGAGGCACATTGAACATTAATATAAAGCTAGAAAGGTATCGACTGATGAAGTCCACGCTCCGTCCTGCACAGATCCAAGTCCAAAACCCCAAGAGATTATGAACCGTCGTACAGATAGAAAAAAAAAGCTCTGATCGCTCTGATCAAGCTTATGAAAGAGAGGCGTGAGATGATCTTGCAGTTTTCAGATGAGGCTTCCAAATACTCTTGCGGCTCAATAGACAGATTTCTATTTCCTTGAAAAGAGACCTCCGCCGCTTTAATACAGAGGGTATTATAGATGCGATTGAGTGAAATAAAGGCTCCAAGGTTTTTTCAATCTGGCTGTTGGGCAGAGCCAGCTCATGAAACTGAAGACCAACAATGGCAGGATCGTATCCGCCAAACCGGAGCTTCTCTCACATTCTATGACATTCTATGACACATTCTATGGGCAGGTTGTACACATCAATCAGCAAGCCCGTTGCGAGTCTAGCAAACGACCTAAGAGCTAGATTTACCCGACACTATACCGAAGATATCCCGGACGTCAGCCTGTGCAAGATTCTGAAACAGCTAAAAAACAACAAGGCACCCGGTGATAACGGAATCACGGTTGAACTCCTGAAGGCGGGTGGAAAACTGGTCCTTAAGGCCCTTCAGAAGCTGTTTGATTCCGTCATACTCGAGGGCAAAACGCTACAGGCATGGTGCATGGGTGTGGTGGTACTCTTCTTTAAGAAGGGCGACAATGCCCGGCTGAAGAACTAAAGGCCCATCTCACTTCTTAGCCATGTCTACAAGTTGTTTTCAAGAGTCATCACGAATTGTCTGGCGCGCAGGTTTGGCGATTTCCAGCCTCCCGAACAAGGCGGATTCCGAAAAGGCTTTAGCACCGTAGACCACATACATACGCTGCGGCAGATTGTACAGAAGACCAAAGATGGGCTGTACTGCAGTCTCTCCAACGATGCCAGATCGACTACCGGTACATTGAGGTGTTGAAGTGTTTTTACAAAAACGCCACCATGTCAGTCCGTCATCAGACCACGAAACCAATTCTTCTTCGGCGCGGCGTGAGACAGGTAGACGTCGTTTCTCCGAAACTGTTCACTGCTGCGCTGGAGGATGTCTTCAAGGTTCTGGACTGGAAGGGGCTAGGCATCAACGTTAATGGCGAGTACATTACTCACCTTCGGTTTGCCGACGACATAGAAGTCATGGCTGAGACCATGGAGAGCCTCAGTAAATTGCTCGATGACCTCAGTAGAGCTTCCGAAAGAGTGGGTCTTAAAATGAACATGGACAAAACCAATGTCATGGTGAATGCCCATGTAACACCCACTCAATCCGGGGTGTGTGGGTGTTACTCTACACTTGAATTAGTAGACGGTTATGTCTACCTGGGACAAATGGTCCAGTTGGGTAGGTCCAACTTCGTGAAAGAGGTCAACCGTCGAATCCTACTCGGCTGGACGGAGTTCGGGAAGTTGCGTGGTATCTTCTCGTCCAATTTACCGCAGTGTCTCAAGACAAAAGTCTATGACCAGTGTGTGTTGCCAGTGATTACCTATGGGACCGAGACGTGGTCTCTCACAGTAGGCCTTATCAGAAAGCTTAAAGTCACCCAAAGGGCAATGGAGAGGGCTATGCTCGGCATTTCCTTGCGTGATCACGTCAGAAATGATGATATCCGCAGGAGAACCAAAGTTACCGACATAGCCCGAAGAATTGCCAAACTTAAGTGGCAGTGGGCAGGGCATATTGCTCGCAGAACAGATGGCCGATGGGGCCGAAAGTTCTGGAATGGCGACCACGAACCGGAAGACGATACGTTGGAAGGCCTCCCACTAGGTGTACCGATGACCTGGTTAAGGTTGCGGGAAGACGCTGGATGCGAGACGCACGGGATCGGTACCGCCATAGCCCGAAAAATTATCAAACAAAAGTGGCAGTGGGCAGGGGCACATTGCTCGCAGAACGGATGGCTGATGGGGCCGAAAATTATGCGAAAAAATTAGCCAAGTCAAATCATGAGCTACAATTTATCCTAGTTTTCTGCTTTACAAAAGTAATTCGACTTTTCAAATTGAAGAGGTTATATTTTAAAATAGCAAGTATTGCTGTAGCAGAAAAAGCAAGAAATCGTATTTTTATTTTTATTTTAGAATGTTTTATGTTCTTGTAAATAAATTTCAGGATACAGAACTTGGCACCCATTTAGATCTAAATTCTTTTGTCGCCGTAGTCAACAACCGCGCATATTCTTAGTTTCGAATTTGGCTCCCTTTTTCACATTTATGTTTTAGATGAGATATCATTACTTTTTGTACAGAAATTATTAGTAGGTACTGATTCATCATAAAATGATTACCAAATAGTTTTTGTTAATCTACTGTATTTTCCTATGTTTACGGGGTGTAATTGTCTTTTTTGTATTATTTTCTATATTTTCTTGTACCTTTGAAATGTTCGAGTGAATTCCCATTCAGTATCCGGATTTTTTTACGCGTTTTCTGTTTACGCTTAATTTGGCCAAGTCGGGGCGGTATAACGTGCGCAGGCGGTTGTACTCTACAATAGAGCTCTATTGTGCCTTGATTTGACTTGGATCTAAATTGATGACGTACGCCATCTAAGGTTTTAACTCTGGAGAGTCCAACGTAAACCTGCCCTTTACTTAGCGTTATCAAGGCTAAGGCCTTGTGATTTGCGGATAGTAATAGCATATGCTTAGCAAACAGGGAATTGTTCCCTGTGAACAATTGCACACAACAAACTTACTATTGAAATCTTGGTCTTGACTCGTTCTAGAGTTAATTGTGGTATTCCACTCGTTATATATTCACGTGGAGACCTTAAAATCCACATAAAAACCGGCTGTCATAAATTTTTATTGTTAATTCTTACATTACAGGCACTCTAAGTAAGAATTCCTAATATAATCAATTAAAAAAATTACGCTGCCGCGTGTCTAGATCCGTTACACTCATAAGTGATTTTCTTTTTTTACGACCTGTTACCTATAAATGCAGCTACATTGGTATCTGATTTATATAACTACATTATGTTGAGTTCTTTCCATTCTAACTCTAAGAAACTATATACCAGTACTTCACATGGATTTACTATCTATCTGACCTCCACAATCCAGTTAATCTTTGAGCAGCAGAGGTCAGGTTAGAAAGTCATCCGTAACGACTTTTGAAGATCCATAAAAGACATTCGGGGCCAATGGCCTAATGTGATTTCCGAAACATGGAGAGGTCTCGATATGCACACTTTTTCTCTAACAAAATAATGCTATAAAACATTACTTTTCCTATCATATATACCAAGGAGTTTCCATTACTAATTTTTTTGTAATGGAATGTTTATGCGGGGTGCGCTATTTTTATAGTACGTATTTAAAAAAGTTTTGATTCCAATTTTTACTTGTCTGTGGCAACGCCCGCCTTAACGCATGCGTGGTTTCTGCGGTGATGTGCTGGGTTTTGGCGCCATTCAAAAGTTTTGCTGTACTGAATTTTTCTTACTCTTTTGACTTTTCTTTTATTTAGTAGGTTCAATCCCAATGTAATGTGTAAAGAAAGTGTGTAAATTTGTGTATGAAACTGCACATAACTAGGTATTAAAACATTCGTGTGATCTAATTAAACACACACTCATGTTTTAATACCCCTTATTATGCAACATTTTCATAAAATACTATTATGCATTAGCTGCTCCAAAGAAAATGTTGATATTATTTTTATATAAATAAAGCTGCCTAAGAAACTGCTCTTAGGCAGCTGCCTAACAAACTGCTGTAGCGTCAAAGAATACATTTATAATGGTTTCGTGAACGTAGAATAATGATGGCAATTTTTACTAACCCGGCGATAGCAAAGTGAAAAATGTAACATCGAGTGCATGGTTGGGTCAGGATGACCAACTATATAAAAAAAAAATACAATATTTAAAGGGATTATTAAAACTTGCTGCTACGATTAGAATCATATATGAGGGATTTTACGGTATGAGGCTCTTTTATTAACACAAAATAGGTTTTTATTGAAAATCAACTAAAAAGTTTACAAAATTAATACCAAATACACCTTCTGTTTTATCGCAAAAAAATCGTAACAAAATAAAAATTTATTAAAAAAAATAACGTAGGTAGTAATAATAATTTTAAATGTGATTTTATAGAAAAAACAAAAATATGTAAGTAGAAATTAAAAACACCTTCAAGCTGTTCATTTTTATGCGTCAATATTTCTTCGGTCTGGTCTATTCACCGGTCCAGGCGCAATACGACTGAATATGGCAAGAAACCAAAGGGGGCGTTTGTTATCTCCAGCTACTATGAAGTACAGAAACGTCACAAAATATTTCTGGAAAAAGCAAGTGTTTCAAAATGTCGCGGGTCACATTGACCCAATTGTGCGCTCGTCGGGTTAATAACTACGTAAGCGATGTCATTTTACAAAGTTTTGAGATAGCATAAAGCTCAATTTATATTGTTGTTAGGTATAAATTTAGATAAGAATATTAAAAGCGCTCTGCGCTTTAAATTAATTGTGTGATTAACTCTAAAACTGATTTAAAAGTGTTGGCAAATTAAATATTTTTATTTCTTTCAAGATAGTCCCACTTAAAAGGTTTGATATACCATCATTGTTTTTTTTTTTATATACTTATGACTTTCAATTGTGTTTGGCCTAGTATTCAGCAGTACTGGTGGCTATTCTATACTAGGTACGTAAAATTTGTGGAGTTTGTGACGTTCTATGGGGTAATCTCTGGAACTACAGAATCGATTTAGATGAAATTTGGCATGGAGTTATTTTGAGAACCTAGTAAGGACATAGGATAGTTTATATTCTTTATGGATGATAAAACACTTTTTACGCGGGTGAAGCCGCCGGCAGAATCTAGTCTATACTATATAATATTATAAAGGGGTAAAGTTTTTCAGATTGTAGGGGGTAATATCTAGAGCTACTGAACCGATTTAGATGAAATTAGGCATTGAGTTAGTTTGAGACCCTGGGAAGGGCATAATAGGTATAGTTTGTATTCCCTTGGAATGATAAAACAGTTTCTACGCGGGCGAAGCCGCGGGCTGAAGTTATCATAAAGCAACTTAAAGCAACGTGCTTATTATATAATACACTAGAGGACGCCTCGCGGTTTCACCCGCGTAGTTCTCGTTCCCGTGGGAATACAGGGATAAAAAGTAGCCTATGTCACCCGGGGATAGAGTAGCTTCCCAACGGTGAAAGAATTTTTGAAATCGGTCCAGTAGTTTTGGACCCTTTTCGGTACAAACAAACAAAAAAATCTTTCCTCTTTATAATATTGGTATAGATATACGAGTACATACAGCAAACTCTATCGTGGAACTCACTTCGAATATATTTCATGCTGGTTTATATAAAGGCAAGTTTTTACAAAACTCTAAGTTTAGAAATTATTACAAGAACATAGATGTTAGTAATATCGGTAGCACATATCAATTTTAATCATAAACATAATCATACAGTTTGGATTTTTTTATATTTATTACTTCTAATAGAACTGGATATATAGCTTTATTTGGTACCAAAATCTAGTTCTTATTATTATTGTACGCCTTACGATGCTTGCTTAAAAGCATCAAAACGGAATTTTCTAATATAAACATGATTGATGAACTGTAATAATACCTCTGAAACAAATTCGTGCATTTCGTGTGTCACGAAATCTTTTATAGTTTTGTCTTTAGATGGCATATCGTAATTTTCTGTTTATTGCAGATAGCAAATAGTATATATTTTTAGTTCGCCCTTTTGTTCTTCACAAAGTCTTTGATAGGAATTTAAACACTTTTCTAATAACCTCTACGTAATGAGTTAATATTGTAGTGTCAGTCAAAACTGATGCCTTAGTTTTTACTTTAAACAAAACTTTTACAAACACGCAAACGAATGTGACACGCATCGAGACTTATTTAATGTCCTATGATGTACTCTGGATGGGGCAGAGGGCATCAACACTAGTGCTCCATCAAATCCCTATTTTATATAATAACTTAATTATCGCTGCTTTAATACCAATCTTGGCAGTAAAACGCATTTTTATTGCTAATTTTTCCATAACAATACTGACCTATTGCGCTGTTCCATAATCTTAGTCTATAGCTGTCCACTGATGGCCACAAAAGCCTCTGTGGACCTTAGAAGTTGTCCCTTTTTCTCCCCTTTACCAGCCACTCAAAGCCCAACTTCCCTTTGGCTGTCGGTCTATTAATGTGGGGATGCTTCTTTCACTGATTCAATGTATTTACTGAATGCTTCCTCTATTCCAACTGTGGTCAGTAAGATTCCTTATAGCTGTAGCTCAAAGGATCTCTGCTGAATGGGTCCTGACAGCATGCAGGCTAGCCGTCAAATAATTTTGGCTGAATTTGAACACTTTTGAATTAAGAATCGGCTTGAAATTGTAGAATGTGTCAACTGTTTAGTTTGGGACATTATTATTTTATACAAAACTAGCTGTTCCCCGCGGCTTCGCTCCCGTGGACCACCCCAAATGTCCCGTTTTCGGGATTAAAAAATAGCCTATGTCACTCAGGAATAATGTAGCTTTCTATTGGTGAAAGAATTTTTTAAATCGGTCCAGTAGTTTCGGAGCCTATTCGGTACAAACAAACAAATAAAAAAATCTTATCTCTTTATAGTATTGGTATAGATTATCTACTGTTGTGAAAACATCATTTGATTCAATATATATACAAGTAAAATTTAAAAATTTTAAAAAACCCCCGACACATTTATCTTGAGAAAACATCCCGATTAAAACAGTAAAACGCCCATAACTTTTGAACGGCTCAACCGATTTTTTTCAAACTTAACTAAGAACACTCTCGACACAATCACCTTTCCAACAAAAAAAAACTAAATCAAAATCGGTTCATCCGTTGAGGCACTATGATGCCACAGACAGACACACAGATACTCAGACTCACAGATACACAGCAACACATCTCAAACTTATAACACCCCTCTTTTTCCGTCGGGAGTTAAAATGAAACATGCGGTTCAATTTTATCGAAAAAACGTTGACCTGAGCCTTGAGAGATGTCTCTGAAATCTCACACAGTACTTGGTAAGCAAGAACTGCAATCAAGCAGCCTTATTAATATATTTTTTTTAACTATAATATCTATAGTTTAATTTCTGATTAGAATATACTTTGAAATATATAGAGATTAAGAATTACAAATGAACTAACCATAATTATATATATGCAGGTGAGCGCGCGCGTCATCGTACTGAAAGATTAGTCTTGACCACAAGTTTCAAACATTATCGTTAATCATTTAAGCTTGTTTCTTAATAAACAATATTCAATTTCTGTTCAGAGATTCTATTGCTTAACACCGCAGGCATAATGCATATCTATTGTTTCATCGGTTGGATTATACGGATGATTGAACTTTATTTTGCGTTCATTAGACGGTAATAAATACTGAATAGGACGTGGACGCTAATAAATACTGTTTGTGGAGGTGTTATATCTGTTTGCAATTGTTTGTTTATGGTATTCGGTGGTTTTATTGATAATTGAGTTTATTTTAAGATTGTCGGTTTAATTTTTTCATTGGTATATTTTTTACACTTGCACAGTGCTGCGCTCCAAAATACAAATCGCCGACCCACATGTCGAATGCTTCAAGGGCTATATCAAACTCAATGTGGGTTCCGGCAAATATCCTTCGACATCGCGGCAAACTCAGGCGAAGATGGTGGGACCAGTAATAAATTAAATTTTATTATAGTATTAGTCCATAATTGCTCTAGACAGAGAGGAATGGGAGGAAGAAAGAGGGTCTTTGCCCTGCAGTGGGATAGGACGGGCTGAAAATAAATTAAACCACAAAAACAAATCGAAAAAAAAACCGGGGCGTGTATGGCTCAAGTGCTGGCGGTGTTCAAATCGTACGAACTGTCTCATCCGTAAGATGCGACAGTTTGTACGAATAGACTAACCTAATCTTGTCTAAACGGTACAAAACTGACTAAATCCAGTCCTGAACTTATACATACTAAAAATAAAAGGGTTAATCTATAGGGAAGATAAATAAATAATAAAAATATATTTATTCAGCACAAACTTAGATGTACACAAACAAATATACTGGGCAAAAGAAAAAAGATATAAAAAATTAAAAAAAGCATTACTTATATGTGTTAAATCGAATCATTACATATGCATAACACAGGCTTATAAGTTGTTAGATGTTCTTATGTTATGTTACTAATGAGAATGTCTATAGAACAAGATGCTCAAACATATAAATTGATTCGGGCGCATAACAGTCATCAAATAACTTTTCTATTCAAACATGAAAGACAACAGATCTGCTTCAAGCAAAATTATCGACAGTTAGCAGGTGTAATAGTCCTTTATAGAACTCCTAGACCCTTATTGATTGGCTGTCTAGCCTTTTATGTAACGGTTTGGTACATTTACAATATTGTTTATATGTCTATTTCATGTAAATAACTCGTTTCATTAAAAGTTATAATTGAAGTATCGTCCCTTTGAGTGTCATCCACAAGTGACCCCGACGTGATGTTTTGATGAGGTCATCTTTATGGTTCAACACTAAAACACATTGATATTTTATGTACCTAGATAGTATTGTAGCCTTACAATATTTAACGCCTGCTTTTTCTGCAACAGTACGCAGAGGTATTGGTAGAATATCCTCGGGTATTGCAACTTTTGAAATGTAGTAACTAAACACCATGGCAGTTGGTACGTCAGCTTAGCAGCCGATACCTATCGTGGGTGCGGAGATTTTTTTGTAACCCGTGGTTCCGACTCATGGTACCGATAGGAAATGCGGTGGTTTAGTCAATATGTTGCCAACAGAACCTTCCGTTCTCCCCAGACAGAGATATCCCACAAACAAAATCTTAAGTACTTATTGCTACATGATTGCCATGATTGAAGAAAAAAGTCGAGAAGCTATTTTAAGTTTATTATAAAACTGTTTCAAATCTTCTTGGATTCTTTAAAAGTTTCGTGACTTGGCAGCAAATAGTTTTCCCAAGTTTAATGAAAGCTAACTTAATTTCTAGATAAAGTGAAACTTTGATAGACTATAAAATCAAGTATTTAGTGGTTAGGTAAGGCTTCATTGGCTCATTGTTCACACTGGTTGTTTCGATGAAAATTCCAATAGATTGTCGTCATTTTTTGTATTTGCCTAAATATTAAGTGGGTATGTAAGTATTTATGTATCTATTACATAGCTTATGTATTTATCTGTGTATATATTGTAGTATATCATTTTAGCACTGTTATTGTTACACCAATGATCGCCCCATATAATGCCCAAGCAATTACTGTCCATACCAGGTTGCCTGAAAGAGATCGCGGCAAGCGATAAGGCCGCCCATTGTATGTGTGTTAGACTTAAGTTTATTTTTATTAATGTAATTTATGGTGTACAATAAAGCATATAATAAATAAATAAAACAAATCCGATTTGGGGGTGTATCCCTATATTTTTTTATCATGGACAAAAAACACAAAAAAAACAAAAGATGAACCCAGAAGAATGATCAAATAAATAATTTAAATTTTTAATAAAAAATTTAAGCACTGAAAATGATGGGTGTTATAAGTTTGACGTGTGTATCTGTGTATTTATGTGTCTGCCTGTGGCATAATAAGCTCCTAAATGGATTCACCGGTTTTGATTTAGTACTATTTTTTTTGTTTGAAGGGTGACTTTACTAAGATTGTTCTTAGCTATGTTTACTGAAAATCGGTTCAGCCGTTCAAAAGTTATGGGAGTTTAACTGTTTGAATCGGGATATTTTTGCAAGATAATTAAATGTTCGATAGATTATCGATCGAAGTGTGTCTACTACTAGACAAATTATGTTGTTTAAAAATGATGAAATAAAAATATGTGGGAAGTTTTTTTTTTAATTTTTACTTGTTGATTAAGAAAGTTATACTTTTCTAATAGGAAGAGAGAAAATATCTGTGTCTATGAAGTGTGTGTGACTAGACGTCGAAGATGTACTGGTCGGAGTTGGTTATCAATTAAGATTGCGGGTAATCAACAGAATTTGTAATAATTTGTTTCTTACTAAGAATTTAAGTGATTTTACTATCAATTATTGCCTAATAAATCGAAACAAAATTTATTGAGTACTCAGTGTACGCACCAATAGATTTTTGGCAACTTATTTTGATAATTATTGTAATCGATGGTAAAGTTCAAAACAATTGTTGACATGTTAATCTGATTATTCTTTGTGTAATCACCATAGTTTACTTACGACAATTATTCTTCTATTACTAGATTATTTTAGAATTTAAGTATTATTAGGTTTAGCACATTTTTGTGTTTTGTATCAAGTACGGCACGTTGTGGAGGAATAGAAAGGTATAAAAGAGCTTGCATCGGTATGCAAGTTAGTCGATCTTCGGATTCGACTCGATAAAGAACCCCTGCTCCCGACAAAGCTGTAGGTTTATTTGGTACAGCGCTGCTGTATATTCACATAGCTGTATTGACTTGCTGATGGCCGCTTTACGAACTGTAACCCTTAGGGTTTAATCTATTAACGTATTTTTGTTACTATACCTTTTTAACCTAATATATCATGTTATAGTGAAACTAGTACTGTAATAAAAAAGTTGTTATTGTTTAGTCTTGTTTATCCCAATAAAATGGGAACTACAAATCCTGACGATATATACCGCTTGGCTCTCCTGATCCCACTTACTTTTGTTTCAGCGTTTGTCTTATATAAATCCGCGTGGAACTGTTAGAAAGGAGGTCTTTATACTTCAATGTAAATACTATATGGTTGAGTGAACACATTAGACAGAGTTTAAATCTGACATCTATTATATTGTGTTAATTGTTTTTTCACGTTGTGTCATGATTTTTCTGATGGTATTAAATAAATCTATTTGTTACCAAAATCCAAGTATCAGTGAATACATTCCACATCTTTATTCAAGATAACTGCGTGCAAGTTAGTTGGTGTGAGTTATACAGCTATAGGCTTACACCAACAGGTTATGGACCGTTCGTAAGTTTTTCCTGATAGAGAATCTTGGACAGAAATAGTGATCGAAGACACAATTAAGGTCAATAGCAGTACAAATACCTACGAGTAGTACGAAAACTAGTACGATGTCTAGTAGTAGTTTACCTTCATTCGAGAAGTTAGAGGGCTCGTCAAATTATTCGACGTGGAAATTTTTAATGCAGATGTCATTAGTTCATGACGATCTGTGGACCTACGTAACAACTACGCCAGCTGCCACAGACGTAGAAGCTACAAAGAAAGACCAGAGGGCTCGCGCTAAGATCTGTCTTATGATAAATACTGATCTACTAGTATACGTACAGGGGGCTAAGACTGCTAAAGAGGCTTGGCAAGCATTAGAGAACAATTGCCAAGATAAAGGAGTGATAAATAGATGTCGGTTGTTGGGAAACCTTGTCAGCTTGAAGCTAGAGCAATTCAGTTGTATGAAGGACTATGTCACCACTATGATGAAGGTAGCTCAGCAGTTACGTGACATCGGTAAGGAAGTAGACGATGAACTGCTAGCAGCGATCATGCTACAAGGCCTTACTGAAGAATATGCACCGCTGAAAATGACAATAGAGAATGCCAACATCACACTGACATCAAATTATGTCAAAACCAAACTGCTTCAACAGGATAGTCCAATACCTTTGACATCCAACGAGAATGCTTTGATTGCAAGAGATAACCGTTCAAGATACAAGGGTAGTTCTTCGAACAGTGGAGGCAATAATAAGCAAACGCAGCAGAAGCGTGAGAAGCAGAAGAAAGAGATAAAATGTTTTGTGTGTGGAGGACCACATAAAGCATTGAGTTGTCCCAAGAATCCCAATGTAAACAAAGGCAAGAAGGAAGCTACATTACTTGCATACAGTGACATGGACAGCAGCAACAATGAGTGGATAGTAGACTCAGGGGCGTCATCTATCATGACCTATCGGAAGGATTGGCTGACTAATTATAAAGACTTTAGTAAAGTGCAGGACATTAGTGTAGCTAATGGTCAGAAGTTGTATGCATATGGTTCAGGAGATGTCATTAATGATGGTAGTATGCAATTTGGAGTAAAAGAGGTAAAGTATGTTCCTGGATTGTCTGCGAATCTATTGAGTGTGGATACATTGGTGAGTAGAAACAAAGTAGTCATATTTTCCGAGAGAGGGTGTGATATATATGACAAGGATGAATGTTGTATAAAAGGAGGAGTGAGTTACAACTGTAAAAGTGAGAATGGAATTTACAAGTTTAAATCCAATATTACAGAACCTGACTCAGCATTTGCAGTTTCCGTGCCTGATGAGTACGAGCTTTGGCATAAGAGACTGGCACACCTTGGATTACCCAACATGAAGCTGTTGAGAGATGGTATGGCGACAGGAGTAAGTTTCAAAAATCCGGATCTATTACAATGTGAGCCCTGCTTGATGGGTAAGCAAACACGAACACCATTTAATAAGAATAGTACAAGGAGAGCAACTGAAGTAATTGAGCTTATACATTCAGACATTTGTGGTCCAATGAGTACGGACTCACACGGCGGCATGAAATATTTTATTTTATTTATCGATGATAAAACGCGGTACACTTTCGTTTATTTCTTGAGGAAGAAGAGTGAAGTTTTTTCCAAGATAGTGGAATTCAAGTCACTAGTAGAAAATCAAATGAATAAAAAGATAAACATATTTCGGTCTGATAATGGAAAGGAGTTCGTGAACAAAGAGGTTAGTCAACAATTTAGAGAAAATGGGATTATTCATCAACTAACCGTAGATTACTGCCCTGAACAAAATGGCGTTGCAGAACGTGCTAACCGCACTATAGTCGAGAAGGCTAGGTGTATGCTAGAGGAAGCGGGCTTAAACAGAAAGTACTGGGCAGAAGCTGTGAATACAGCAGTGTATTTGAAGAACCGCTCACCCACAAAAGCTGTTGAGGTGACTCCATATGAAGCTTGGTCAGGACAAAAACCCGACTTACGTGAGCTGAAAGTTTTTGGTTGTAAAGCTTTCATGCACATCGACAAAGCTAAACGCAAGAAGCTCGATGCGAAGAGCAAGGAGATGATCTTCGTAGGATATTGCGCAGAATCCAAAGGATATAGGCTTTGTGACCCTATTACAGCTAAGCTTCAGAAGTCAAGAGACGTAACTTTTTTCGAGAACCAGTTGTTCAATAAAAGAGAAAATATAGTTCCAGAAGAGAATGCTCCTAGTGAATTTCTAAATGTTGAAATACATGGAAATGAAAGGCAGCAAGAACTGACGCAAAAAAACAGTAACTCTGGTGAGGAGATTACTACGACAGAAACTATGGATAACGAAGATAACTTTGAAGATTGTACTGGAGATGCTACAGTAGAAGAGATTCAAGTCGAAAGAGACGAGACACTTGAAACCGTAAACGGTCAAGAGGAGCGATTGCCACCTGAAACACAAGTGGATAATAACAGGAGATATCCACAACGTGATAGAAAGTCCAAAAGTTACGATAACTTTTATTTGTATAATGCCACGGAAGGACACAGTGATGATCCAATCACTGTCGAACAAGCTCTCAGCAGACATGATAGAGACAAATGGCAGGAAGCCATTAATGCTGAACTAAATGCCTTGAAGAAGAATGGCACTTGGAGCCTAGTCAAGCTGGATAAGTCCCATGTTAATTTTAATGTGGTGGATTCCAAATGGATATTTAAAATTAAAAAGGAACAAGGGGGGAAAGAGAGATATAAAGCTAGACTAGTAGCTCGTGGCTTTACACAGAAATTTGGACAAGACTTCACGGAGACTTTCTCGCCTGTGATTCGGCACAGCACATTGAGACTATTGTTCGCTATTGCTGTTGAGAATGACCTTTCTATTGAACAGATGGATGTGGTTACAGCATTTTTGAATGGAGATTTGACGGAAAGAGTTTATTTGAAACAACCTAAGCTTTGTGAAGAGAAAGGCAAAGAAGACTACGTATGTCTATTGAAGAAAGCCCTGTATGGTCTTAAACAGGCACCCAGAGCATGGAATAAGAAACTACATGATGCTCTCATTGAGATGAAGTTCAAGAGATCTGAAAATGAACCATGTGTTTACTTCAGAAAAAGAGGAAATAACATTGTCTACATTGCAGTGTATGTGGATGATATCTTGATATTTTACGACAATGATATTGAGAAAGAAAAAGTCAAGAACGAATTGAAAACCAAGTTCGAAATGAAGGATTTGGGAAAAGTTGATAATTTTCTAGGAATGAAGATACATCAACATGGTAGTAAGATTACTGTTGATCAGGGTGAATACATTCAGAAAATTCTGAAAGAGTTCGGAATGTCTGACTGTAAACCAGTGAAGACACCGTTAGAGACTGGTAGAAAACTGGAGAGACCCGTGGAAGAGGATTATATCCCACCTAAAGATATTCCCTATCAGAGACTAATTGGTTCACTTATGTACCTAGCTGTTTGCTCGAGACCTGATATAAGTTATGCCGTTGACTATCTTAGCCAGTTCAACAGTTGCTATACAAGTGAACATTGGACTCTAGCAAAGAGATTATTGAGATACCTGAAGGGTACAATCAATTATAAACTTAATTTTGAGAAGACAGGGAAACGTCTAGTTGGATACGTAGATGCTGATCATGCCGGAGATATCAGTGATAGGAAATCTTTTTCTGGCTACGTATTCATTTATGGAGGAGCTCCTGTATCATGGGCAAGCAAGAAGCAACGTACAGTAGCCCTCTCCAGTGCAGAGGCTGAATATATAGCCATGTCTGAAGCATGCAGAGAGTCAACGTTCCTCAAGCGGCTTATAGAAGAGCTTACCGGAAAGGAACGCGAAGCTATCATGCTATATTCTGATAGTCAGTCAGCTATTCAGATAGCGAAGAATCCAGTTCATCATCAACGGACAAAACACATAGATGTGAGATGTCACTACATACGAGATGCATTGAATGATAACATTGTGAAGGTGGAGTACCTGCAGACTGAGGCAATGACTGCAGATATTTTGACAAAGTCCTTGCCACGATGTAAGAATGAGTTTTGTGTGAAAGAGATGAATTTGAGTGCTTGATAATAATGATGAGGATGCGGATACTATATAGTTGTTTCATTGAGGAGGAGTGTTAGAAAGGAGGTCTTTATACTTCAATGTAAATACTATATGGTTGAGTGAACACATTAGACAGAGTTTAAATCTGACATCTATTATATTGTGTTAATTGTTTTTTCACGTTGTGTCATGATTTTTCTGATGGTATTAAATAAATCTATTTGTTACCAAAATCCAAGTATCAGTGAATACATTCCACATCTTTATTCAAGATAACTGCGTGCAAGTTAGTTGGTGTGAGTTATACAGCTATAGGCTTACACCAACAGGAACAAGCGGGGCACGTGACCCCCGTATGAATACATTAAACTTATGGCGAAACCTGAGTGTATTCTGTACGTATAGTTTACGTACAGCAAACTCAATTAACGCTTGTACTTACCGAAGTTTAAGGCAGGGTTGTATCTGTCTAAACGCGAAAACAAGTTTACGTGTCGTGGCGTGGCGCGGCAACCACCAACTAAACGACTCTGTTCCAGCCTACGTCATAATCATAATCAAACGAGGTTTATAGGCAATCAACTGCGTCAGAAGGTGACATGACACGACACAGTACTGGAGCCCCGGCATAATCCTTCGGCGAATACAAGCCTCCTGTTACGTTATGTATGTTCTGTGAAACCTCCTCAATAAGTACAACTTTAATTCGGGATTTGAGAAAACAAATAAGTTATTTCATATATACACATATATATATTGCACAAAGCTACCTTTAATCACAGCTGCATTTTTAAGTATTTTAATTAGGACTAAACTAGATGCCTACCGCAAGGGCTGGCTAGGGAAAATAATATCTCTAAGGAGCAAGGACCAGGGCAGGCCTCCTTTACTCGACCGTACAGCGATTAATACCTACATTATTTGCGCGGTCCCGGCACCGCTGCGCCAGTCGGTTGTCACCACTCTCGCACGCAGGGTTCGCGCGTGTTTGGTGGGCCTGGGGGTCTTAGTTCGGTAGCCTCACAAGAAACGAGCCGTAGCGGAACAACCCAACCGTCACGGATAAAAATTGTGTAATGATCTTGGAGAGCGAAATATCTGTTACGTAGTTACTTCTCTTATCTGTGACCAGGGCCCCAATAAAATAACAACGCCCGGACAGAGACGGTCATCTTCAAGTCATATTTTCTTCTACTCAGAAATCTGTTTCCCAACTGGTTGAAAGAATTTGTTGTTTGTTGCAGCGACTGGGTGTTTGGCGTCCGCTACTGTCAACTGAGTAACTTCATAGCGAACGTGACGGTTGCAGCCAGTGTGTTTACACTCACCGGGATATCGTTTGACAGGTAAATATTTCATCTTGTGCTGTTTTTCACTAAAAATATTAAACTTTTTGTTCTGTACACATTTAAATATGTTTCAATAAAATGAGATCCCACAGCAAAGAACTGCAGGTATTATGTTTTAGATAAAACTTGATTTTATCAAAACGCCTGGCCGCTGGTAGCCGCAACTAGTATATCGGTTTTACTTTTATTTTTGCTGTTTTCCCTACACTAGGAATTTATTTTTTATCGTGGGTGCGTATACAATATCATCTAGCTCTCAGTTAAGGTGAACGCGCACCTAGACGCACCACAGGAGCCGCACGCGCCGTAGTTATCGCATTTTATAAATCTTTATATGAAATCGTATGCAGCTTCATGCACCTATCCACACCGCATGACACGCATTTCCGCAAAATACCCTAGTTATACGGTCCACCAGCGCGTGCGGATGACTTCAACAGATTCGGCGCGTTCGATGCTTGCAGCGAGTGCGGTGCGGGCGGCGCGGAGTCGTCATCCGTATCATATAGAAAATATTGATATCAAAATTTTTCACAGAAAAATAAATAGTATATAACCGACTGCAAAAGCAAAATACTAAAATGTGCACAGACACCGACTTGCGGAACGAAAGTTATTTTACACTTTTTAGTATTTTGCTTTTGAAGTTGGTTTATTTTTTTGTGAATACGTTTTTATTCATTTCTTTTTAGTTTTAGTACACCAACACAAAAAAGTGAGCATGTTCTATAGTAATGTACCCAAAGGATTGACAAAATAACCATAATAACTCATTTTACACATTCATGTTGTTTGTTGCTAAGGGGTTCGGTTGTATGTTCCATGTCTCGAAAACTGCTGATCCGAATTTGATGAGACTATTCCCTAAGATGAGAGATACCTAATCCAATAAAAAAAGAATGGTCACGATCAGATAAATAGTTCCGAAGAAATACTTGTCCAAACATACACACATAAACATACATTTATGAAATTTGGCACTCGTGTTTAAAAGCCCACATAGAGTAAGAAATTGTGAATAATGTGCAATTCCAACAATATTATATACATATGTGTCCAATTAAGGTCCTTTACTGATGGCGCGACGCAATTGAAACTGCTTCAATATCGGGATCTCGGTCGGAAATCGCATAAATATAGTAGCAAAAAAAGAAAAACTGGAAAATTGCAAGTGTTGCCTGATTCAGTCGCACGATCAGCTCGATATCGATCGCAGATTGGCTCGATATCGAATGGGGGCTATCGTTTTATTGCTCACCAGTTGGCGCCATTGTTGACTAACGTTAAAAAAAAAATATAGCATTAAAAGTTCTTAAAATTAATTTCTAATGTCCTAAAAGTGCGATTAAATAAAAAATCGAGTACGCCGCATTTTGCGCAGCCCCTTTTTTTTCGAAAAAACGGAGGATTACATTTTCCGAAACATAAAACCTCTATTAAAGTAGTGGTTGTAAATGCGGTATTATGGGGACGTAGCGAGAGAGCGCTACTTAAAACTATCGAACTAACACATCAAAGCTCAGAGGAGCCTTTATATACACGGAAAAGTCTAGCGGAAACATCTTCATTTATTTTATGTTCTAAATTCAGTTCCCTTTCATGACGTTATTTGTTGCCAGTCTTAATATAGGCAAGTAGATTGCCTTCTAGTTAAGCAAAGTCCTCACAGTACCTATCTTAATCAGCCTTAATGGGCAAATTTTCACACCAATTAAAAAAATGTAAATAAACTCGCGCTAAAAGCCAACAAACTATGAAATTTGACATTTTGTAGACCTCAGTCTACACCAACGCCCCTAGCGGGAAATTCAAACGCGGTTCCATTGCGTGTGCATCCTTATGGCAAGTGATATCGGTAATATCAGTTCAAATGTACGGGGCGCACGTCTTATTTCGACTGTCCTGTTCCGAATATCGAGGCGCAATTTCAGTCGTAAACGTACAGAGGCGGTCTTAACGCCGTAGAAATTTTCTACCAATTGACCATAATAAAAAATGCTCTGTAAAATAACAAATCTTTGTCATATAAGAGATACCGGGGAAAATGCGAATTCACTTTGATAATACAAATGTATTAAATCAATGTTTATATTTCGGTAGACATGTGAAGCTAGTCAAGCTCGCACAATTTGATTAAGGTCCAAAATAAATTAAAAAAAAAGTTTGCCCTTGTTGGCAAGGTAAATCTTTCATTTTATATACTAAAACTAAATAAAATAAAATATAATTCGTTTTTATTTTCTTATTGAATTTGGAATTAAAATATGTATGAAAAATATGAAAACAATCGCTAACCACTCTTTTTTGATCTCAAGTATACTGTGCTTATGCGCTTTTTGCTCTTCTGCGTTCTTAGTTGTATTAGCCAATTGCATCGTATCTTAAATCTGTTATTGACCCACTGCTGCTTAAACGTCTCCCAAAACTTTCCATCATTGACAGAAAATAATTTTAAACCAGAATATTTTATTTCACATAAACCCTTCCATTAGGAGCTATATTGCATCCATGTGAACATACTTGCAATTTAAATCGCCTCATCAGGCAAGAGCGTCAGTTTAATCTAAAACAAAATGACCTGCTGTTTTTCGCAGTGAAATATTAGGCTACAATGTTATACAAATATTCGGTGGTAGTCATTACTATGTGACATGTAAAGTTTCCGCCCTCAATGTTCACTATTACTTATATAGAAATCGACCTTCCCGGCTTTGGCAGTCCGGAAATTTAGCATTCATGAATTTGTCTTGTTTAGACATACATCATAATTGTGTTTGAAAGCCCGGATGTTTTGGGTCCTGCGAGTTTAGTAGAAGGGCCAAACAATTCAGCCCATATCACGTAGTTAGAATGAACTTCGAAATACTTGTCCGATAACCCGGAAATCCATATTTTTTTGTTCCTTCATAATGCCACCCAAGGGCAAAGACTTCATTTCACTTCTTGCATCTTTCGCAAAGTCCATTACTTTTAGAAAATCCATATTTAGAATTCTTCAACCCAACAAAAATTACCTACTAAATCCAGGTTTCGTCCCAAGATTTGTTTTAGAGTTTTCGCACGTTAGCTTTTAGCTATAAAGAGTTTTATAGCGAAGGGTTAAAGTGCTAAGGCAATGTTGTATAAAAAATATGGTGATGAATTTCAGACAAATAATGAGGATATATTTGATATTGTAAGGTAACGTGACATAGGTACCATTTGTACTAAAAGTCGCACTTTTTTTTCCGTTGGGAAACCTTCAAAAAGCGCCTGGAATTTTGGGGAAAAGACCAGTGACCCCGTGACCTCGCAAAAAACCAACCAGGGACCCCCTCTGTGCAACGCCTGCTAGGGCACATCCCTGGGGAGATTAATAATGGACCTCCCCTGAGACTAAAAGTGCCACCTAGCATAATTTAATCATCTTATAATGTTCACACTGCTGAGACACAGGCCTCCTCTCTGTGAGGAAGGAGTGAGCTATAATCCACCACTCAAGACCAGTGCGTGTTGGTGGAATCTTCCTTGTCTACGATTTATAGCTCAAGGACATATTGATTTCCTCAAGATATTTTCCTTCACCGTTTTAGAAGCTGAAGTGATAAAATAATTTTCACAAAGTCAAGGGCCAGTCTGAGTATTTGCCCACTTAAACTCGTAACCAAGGACCTAGCAATTATACTAAAAACGAAGGTACGTGTAAATTACAACGTTTACCTTTTCCTTACTGGAGTCGGGTTATAGTCTAAGCCCCTTTCCAGATGGCAAGACGCTTTTCGATATAAATAACATCAAAAAGCGATTTTCACTAAGAGAAATTGCAAATATGTTGCAATTGCAATGCGATGCAATGCGACCAAGTTGCGCTTAAAATTTTAATGAAAAATATGTGCGCGATATTGCCTATTGACGAAATTTTAAATGGTGCGACCTTCAGAAAAGTGCCTAACGAAATCATAAACATCAATATTCTACATGAAGAAACTGCTATTTGATCTCCAATTACTACATTTCTCAGAATATTTCCGGGATCTTGACTAAATGTGTGTAATAGCATAGATATTTTAATGACAATTTACCGAACTAATGCCGAACACAAAGTTTTGTTGAGATCGTTGGATCCTCTGATCTTCTAAAACAATACACAGTTAAGTATACATAAACATAACAGTGTGTGTTGCCAGTGATGACCTATGGCTTTGAGACGTTGTCGCCCACA
Organism: Orthosia cruda; assembly: GCA_964057195.1. Classification (NCBI taxonomy): domain Eukaryota; kingdom Metazoa; phylum Arthropoda; class Insecta; order Lepidoptera; family Noctuidae; genus Orthosia; species Orthosia cruda. The sequence continues at coordinate 39,906,218 of OZ059830.1, forward strand.
ATGGGCCTCATCAGAAAGCTTACAGTCACCCAAAGGGCAAAGGAAAGGGCTATGCTCGGAGTTTCCTTGCGTGATCGAATCAGAAATGTAGAGATCGCAAGAGAACCAGGGTTACCGACGTAGTCCGAATAATTGCCAAACTTAAGTGGCAGTGGGTATTGTTCGCAGAACGGGGCAGAAAGATTTTGAAGTGGTGACCACGAACCGGATCACGTTGCGTTGGAAGGCTTCCCACCAGGTGGACCGATGACCTGCGAGACGCATGGGACCGGTCAATTTGGCCACGATTGGGGAAGACCTATGTACAGCAGTAAACGACTTTCGGTTGATATGAAGATGAAACTTAACATAACATCGGGCCTGTACTCCCCAAATATCAGATCCCCGGGCAGAGGTGCACTTAATAGTACACCCTCATATCACCAGTTATGTTAAAGTCCCATGTAAAAGGGGACGAGCCTATTGCCAGTAACCGGGCACAAAGTTCAGACTCCTGGCGCTTACTGAAAAATGTCAGATGGAAAACCCATAAACACTTTGCCCGTCCCTGACATCAAACCCGTGGAGCACAAATGTTCAGCAGTATCGCTTGAAGCCACCAGATCAACTAGAGAGTTCAAAATCAATTAATACAAAATCTTAATATTAAAAGATGTCTGTCGTTTAATATGTAGTTTATTTACATAGATAAAAGTATATACAGTGTATAAATACTTAAATAACTAAGACTACAAATATATACACTTTAACCAAAAACTACTCTCTAACTAAAACTAAAAATATACTAAACTAATAATGGGGTCGATAACTCCTCCACATCGTTGCCCACTGGTAATGTACCCAAAAGGCAATGCCACGTTGTAAAAGATTGGTATATGAATCCACCTGCAAAAAAACAGATTTCGATCTTATAAATCAGCGAAAAACTCATGACGCATGGACACTTTCGGAATGATTCAAAGTTATGTCCAATCAAAATGTCATATTGAATTTTTTTTCCTGGTCTTTGCGATATTAGAAAATACTTTTGGATCTATTCGTCACTGTGTTAAATACAGGGTGGAACAGAATTTTTTATATGATAGTGAAAAGAAAGAAGAACTATGACATTTAAAAGAGTTTTATTTTAAGAAGTATAGAGTTTATTAAATCTATTTAAAAGTTAACAAAAAAAACATCAAGTCGTCATCGTTGGCGGTTACGACACTCTTCCAAATGGGTACGAAGATTTTGGTAAACTTTAGTAAGAGTTTCTTCTTTCGAATGGTTTCTATTTCTTGCTGAATATTCAGCTTCAATTGCCTCATTATAATAATAATAATAATTCATTTATTTTCAGACACCTTAGTCCATAATATTACATTCATAAACATTACATAAAAATTGATCCATTAGAAATTAAAATAAAATGTCATTCATTAGCATTAGACTACATCACTAAAATAAGAAACATCCAAAATTTAAATGTCAGCTATACTATCATAATATTAATAAACATGTCAGAAAAAAAAATTCATTAAATTATGAAAATAAAAATATACAAAATTGTCAGAAAGTTATTAAAATTGATATAATAAAATTGTAAGACATTAAAAAGTTATATATTAAAAAGTTTACCTGCCCCACGTACGATACACGGGTGCATGTAAGGACTGCCAGTGCTGCATAAAAGGCCCGTCCAACCTGTTGGCAACCACGGCAAGGAGACTGTTGCCGCTGCCCCGCACTCTACTCACTATCGAGGTCGCCCTCTTGCGCATGCTGGCATAAAAACAGTCAACGCGGACACTTGCGAACATACCCGAAGCGCTGCAGAAGCGTGGCAGCCGCAGCAGCGCCCTCAGCGCGTTATTATATTGAACGCGGAGAGCGCTGTAAGACTTCTGCAAATATGAAACCCACAGACTACTCGTATAAAAAGATGTGCAGTACGCTCGAAACAAGGTGATCTTTACTTCCTTGGAGCTACGAGCAAACCTGCGGGAAATCATATTCGCCCTAATCGACAGCGCCCTCCTTTATTTTCATTCATTGTTGTCGGATTTTTTTTTAATTTAAAGGTTTCCCCATAAAAAGAAGTCTGCTGGACTTAAATCTGGACTTCTTGGTGGCGAGGATATGTCACAACTCTGTGAAATCAGTTTCGAAAGAAACATATCCCTTAGCATGCGCAACATTTGAAGTGTGACATATGGCTCCATCCTGCTGAAACCATGTATTTGGGTTGAAGGGTTGGGGCAAGAAAATCAGTCAGCATAGCCACACGCCGACATTCTTGGATTTGTATGGAAAGATTCTCAAACTTGCTGAATGGTTTCGTCGATACGTGTCACTCTTCTGCGACCTTGGGATCGCGTTTTTGTGGGTCATGGGGCTTTTGGGACCTGGACCGCGGTTCCGAATTCCACCTATTTATACAATATTATTTTTGAGTAGTATTTCGGGACCACAAGAAAAAGCAAGTTAAAGTACAGTTCACAAAAAAGCTGATATAATATTTTGATCAACATTGCAGATATTGGCTTGGCAACAACAGTTCTTTTGCCAAAGTGGTCCCGATACTCTACATACTTTTTTGTCGATCCTGTTCTTTCAAATTTCCTAACCCATAGCTTGATAAAATTTGCACTCGGACATTCACTGATATTCCATCATTCGAATTCAACTCGAAAAAGGCGTTGAACAATCACATAAGATCGCAAGTTCTCGTAAAAGGCGCGAACGCAGATCTCGAGCTGTTCTGCTGTTCGGATCGGTGCTGTTTTTGTATGAGATTTACTACTGCGCAGCCATTGTAGCCAACTTCAGGGAGGCTAAGAAATTTGGCGAAATCTATACTAAAATTGCAATGGCCGCGGCTTTCCTTTCACGTTTAGAAATTACAGCGGTTTCAAAAGTGAATTTCTTTCTGGTCCAACTTGTATAAACTACAGTGAGAGGTATTATCGAAAACATAACAACACGCCTTTACTACCTGAAGGGCTAGGTCGAGGTTAACCCATGGTAAATATACTTACCGTTACTCCAATTGAGCGAACCCATTATCTTAAATGATATGATGAATGAGATAGGAGCCGTTTTGGTCCCGCACGGGGTTAATTATTTGTATTGCAGCATGTAGAAAGTAGTGCTTGGTGCTATAGTGACCTAACACACCTATCTTGTAATGATAGGATATGGTAAAGTTAAAGTCTTGGATTATAAGGTAAACAACTATATTGAATCACTATATAACACTTAGATACACGAAATGTTAAATTATGGTAAACTAAATTAATGGTGAAAAGTATGATAAAATGATTATGGTTTGGTTATGAGTACGTGGTGTCCCTGACGAGATCTAAACGCGAACTGGCCCACATTTTGGTAATCGAGCGAATGTGCATACTTGCGTTTAATGCAATTATGCATTTTCACTGAGTGTTCGGTTAAAACTCGAACAATCAGTGTTTATTTAAAGTAGGTTCGCATAAAAATAAATCTAGATATGGCTAAAAACACGTTGGTTGACAGAGCAGCAACCCCTTTTGGAGACAATACACGATTACCAGTTATGCAGTAGTGTGTTCTCAATTTTGGAAAAATTTGCGACCGAAGATTTTTTTTTTTTTAATATTATGTAGTAAATACAAACGAAAAAAAAAACTAACTTCTTCTTCTTCTACATCATCGTGTCGATGATTCCATTTCAGAATTTAATTTAGATGTTGTGCTTCGACCAGAACTCAGCCACGTCGACAGCCCTAGCGTTGGCCTCGCACAGGTCCTTCATGGTGCAGGTGTTTGTGCACAGAGAACAGGGCAACAGATAGGGCATCGTTTGTGACATGATTCCACAGTGACATTGTGGCTGATCGGAGTACCCCTATCGGACCAGGTTGTACCTACAGCGACCCATTTGGCTTCGCAGCCTATTTGGGGAATTCCAGGTAGGCCATGGCAGTTTATTCCCAGCTGGGAGCTTTTCTGCAGGATCGATATTGTCAGTTGGAGGGGGATATTTGAGGAGCTACAATTTCCCACCTACGTTACGCCTACGTGCTTCGCCAGAGCTGTTGTCGTATGTTAAAAACTAACTAATAAATATATTTACAATTAAATTATAATTGAATTGACATCTACCTACGAAAAGCTAAGAATAACAAAATATATCTAGGTTTCCCTTACATCTGTAGTCCCAAAATTGTCCACTTATCAAGGTTTACTGCATATAATATTTCATTCGTCTAATAGGGTCAAGCGGGAATCCATAAGTGGTCGTAAGTTTAAATTCAATCCTGAATTATATGATGTAAAAATGTCTACATCTGTTATAAGCTGGGAATTTATATTACGGCCTTTCAACAGCTGGGTTTGGCATAAACGCTTATAAAAACTTCTGTACTGGATATGTTAGTTATAGATTTTCAGAATCTAAAAATACTTGTCCTCTCTTGATTGATTTCGAGCCCTATTTGCACACATTTTCTACTTTGCTGACGGAGTAAATCTACGAATGTGGTGACTTTTGCTGAATCGAAGAAAACATTCCAACGTTTCGGATTTTCACTCTCTTACGATTTGCTGAAAACGTTATTTGGTATAGTAGGTTTTCTAATATTTCTGACTGGAAGCTAGCTACAGCATTAATATGAGGAAATTGTATCTAAGTGACACATGTTAGTGACATTTTTTATTAAAGCTTGTAGCAATAAGAGTGGATCACTAACTGAATACATCTTTGTATAGACTTGGCCTGACCTTTTTTATAAAGAAATAAATGTTCACAGTGTATAAAATACTTAAAATATTTTTAACTACATACATATTTGACATCCTTAGCACAGGTTATTTTGTAATCTAGCCAGGATGTCAGTTGCGATTCTTATAGTGAATTCAAAACCAAATTTACTGTTCTTATGATTGTTTATTCATATATGTTTTATTTCATTTATTTGTTGGTTTTATTGAGTGTTTTAAATAAAGCTTTATTATTATTTTAATATACACTTATATCAAAACTACTAACTAAGCCTAAAACATAACTAGTGTAAAATATGGCGAAGGAAATCGCAACCACATTGCTCCACTGCTATTGTACCTAAAAGACCGGCAGCAACTATCCTTATTAACCAGGAAGTAAATAAAAATACATATGCTTTTTTCATATTTATATTTGGATGCTTACAGGAAGTCTTGACATTATTGCGAGAAAAATATTTTATTTAGTAATCAGGAAGCGTACTTGAGAGGCTCTGTTCTTTTATTAAATTCTTATAGAGATAATCACAGAACAGAGATTAGAAGGCGTCTTTTCTGTTCTGTGGAGATAATAATAATCCTTCGACATATACATGTAAAAATTTGTATATTTTTGTTTCAATCAAGCAAAAACGGCTGAACGGATTTGAATGAAATATTGCACACTAATAGTTTATAACCTGGATGCTAGAAAGGCATATTGTATTAACGACCATTACATAAACTGTTCAAAAAACTGATTTGAAGTTCAACTTTTCACAAAAAAAACATATTAAATTAACTACTGGAGTATTCTTGTTGAAACTCAGAATAATAATTATTTAATATATTTATTATTCATGGCTAAGTCAAAAAAAAATTAGATGACCATTTTGATATATTTTAAGGAGAAATTGACCATTTTTTATTTTAATACAAGTTTGTGAAAAATCTTGGTTAGGTAAAATTGACTTAAGTCACAATTCCAACATTAGAGGTGTTGTAAAAAATGTTTTAACGACCGGATAGCTGCAAACAACCTGCAACTAAAGTAACTTAAGGTCCATTCAGTAAACTTTAATATTCCAATAAAATGTTTTAACAGGCCGCGTTAATCAACCGAGGAAAACCAAAACATCTGATCTTACTTATTAAACTTAGTTCCGTCTAAAATCAAGGTATTATATCACAATATTATTATATTTTTCAGCGAAAGGTAAAACATAAAATAGGTACAAAATAAAGAAGTAGCAAAATTGTAACAGCAAACTGCACAAAGCTGTGCAAATAGCTACAAAATCATAAAACAACTTGTTTATAATTTAAAAAAAAACCACATCGACTTTAAGATTAGTCAGTCACATGAAAATTCAAACTTTTGTTACAATCAAACATTAAAAGTTTATAGTTATAACTCAATAGATCAAATACAATGCTTCTAGTATACTCTACTACTCTACTCGATAGTGTAATAAAAAGTAAAACCATTAAAAAAATACTTGTATAAATTTATAAATAACATCCTGTGTTCAATTGGGAAACGGATAGGGAAAAAACACGAAAAATTTAAATAATTTAAATAACAAAAAAAATTGGTGAAATATCTATTAACTCATACAATTTAAAAAAAATATGGTTATTCACATGCAATATTTATTTAAAACGTTATTGAATATGGTAAATATCCCGTTTTGAATTTTATATTATCCTACCTTCAATCGTTGACGTCTTCTACATCAGTGTCTGCAACAATTCTTTAGTGTAGCAAGTTTGCAAATTAAGATACTCCTCATGAAACCCACGTGGTATAGCAATGGTTTTACAAAGCTTTACCAAATCAGCATCTACAGCAATAAGTCGAGCAAACAAAGGCACAGCCGTACCATCCTTTTCTCGAAGCCATTCAGGACATGGTCAACTAGTAAAAAGATTTATTGATGAAAAAAAAAAACAAAATATGATTAGGTTAAATGTTTTAACATCTAATCTTTATTTAGGCAAAAAAAAGCAAAGTGAATTATGGTTAACTTTAAGTACGGTTTATTATGAAACAAATTACGGAAGTGGTTGGATTTAAAACAAAATTCAATAAGAAAATGACTGAAATCACCGTTGTAATAACGACCACAAAAGTGCTCCGATTTAACTGGAACCTAGACCATTCGAAAGAGAAAAATCTGCCGATTCCAACGATATAAACAACTCAATTTTGACCAATATGGTCGTTCATACAATTTGCCTTTCCAGCGTCGACATAATACTCTGATCCCTTAGGATACTAAAACATTTTTCACGCTGGCGAAGCCGCAGACAGAAGCTGTTTAGAAGCATAAAAGAAGACTTCATGTTGTTGACCCTAACTAAATTATAAACATAATGATGCTGGCGTAATATAAACTATCAATTTAGAGATGAAAGTTATCAAAACAATAGAAAATCGCTTGGTAGAACGAGTGACCGAAATTTTGTATTTTGCTGTGAGGTACTATGACCACAGAACAGAAAACTTCCTCTCTGTTCTGTGACTATGACATTCTATGGTATAAAACGACATCGTTAATTGCAATGTCAAAATGTTTGATTTCAGTAGCGCATGCTAATTCCGAGGTAGACAAGTGGCATTTTATTAGCGAAAGCTTCGGAATAGCGATTGAAAAAAGTGAATATTAAAATTTTAAAAACCCCCTACCCGTTTTTTTAATTTTCTTTACATGATTTTTAAACTACATATAATATACCTAGTAGTAGGCATGCTTCGATCGACAATCTATCGAAATACGTAATTTTAACACAATATCTTGCGAAAAAACCCTGATTCCAAGAGCAAAATGCGCGATTGCAATGTAATTTTCATCAAACATAGCTAAGAACACACTTGACGAAGCAATAATAAATGTTAACGGTTTACTCGTTTAGGAGCTATGATGCCACAAACAGACACAAAGATACACAGCAACACACGTCAAACTTATAAACACCCCTCTTTTATCGTCGGAGGTTTAAAAATGTATAGGATTGCCAAGCACTATTGATATGTCACGTGATCAGTCCCTTACTATTTGGCATTCTGACCATCGCCATCGCTACTAGAATGACAATTTCTAGAGCCTATTATCGAAAAAAATAACAATCAAAGACGAAAATAGGTTTTTAATTACATTTATTTAAGATTCCTATTTCTTTTCCAGGAACAAGCGTTTTAACAAAGTAATCTTGAATTTGATATTAAGGCCCAGTTTTTTGATCCGTAGTAAACTCAACCAATGGTTAAATATGGTAACAAAAGATTAAAGAGTTTCGGTAAAAAGCGCTTTTTTATCATTTTTAGTCCAACAAGTGGTCTTATCATTAATTCTCCAACTTATTTTACCATTTGTGAGGCTAACAATTGATGAAACAACGCGTATTAACACAATTTTAAACCATTGGTTATATTTAACCTCAAACATCTGGGCTTAAGGCTATTTGCCAAAGGATCTTACATTAGTAGCATTGTTAATATATATTTATTTTGCATTTTGGACCAATTTTTCAATGGTCCAGGAAAGACATGTCGAAATGTCAGTCTTTTTTATTATTGTTGTAAATCAATGCAAGATATACCTAAAAATCTATTTTGCTGTTTGACATATTTTGCTATACAAAAGCTGTCGAATTGCTATTTTTATTCCTCAGGTAAAAGTTATCTGAATTGGAAAATCAGCTCTTGGTCAACCAAACTGGATTAGAAATCATTCATAAAAGAACATTTCATAGGTAACAAATAATGTCAAAAACTTATTATATATACTTGTGCCAAAATAAGATTCTTAATTAATAAAGAAAGAAATTAAGGAAAGAAAAAGAGTTTGTTTGGGCCAGGCATTATGCATACCATCAAACTTAGATACCTACAAATAGGGCAATTATGCGTCACAATCGCACAAATCAGTCATCCCTCAGCATAATGCAGTGATGATTGATAACTGTTTTATTTTAATCTCGATATAAATTCATAAATTCTCGGACAGAATATCCTTGCTAAATTTTCAGACGGCCACTCTTCACTCGGGTAGCTACTGAAGTCCATATTTCTTATGTGATAAGTGAATGGCATTTCAATTTTATCACTGTTTGAAGATTTATCGCCATTAGGCGCGGGACTAGGAATAGCTATTGGGTAGAACAAATCTTCTGATAAAGTTTTTAGTCCTGAAACATTAAAATAGAAGTGAGTACATTATAAGTTAAAAATAAAATTAAGCTTAATATTAAAAAGTAGCAAAATTCATTGCTCAGACCTCCACTGCTGTACGGCCTCCTCCTATATAGGCCTCCCCCAAGCATTGTCATATGGACTTGTCTCGTGTTTCTCTCACCCAGCGGATTCGCGCGGCCTTCACAATTTTCTTACTAATATAACAATAATTTAGATTGCATCATCTATTAGTTTTTTTTTAATAGCCGTACTCATTTCCATTTCATTTAACTACATATTTAATATTTTTTTTATAGGATGTTAACCTATAAAAATAATTAATAAGTCTTTACGTCTTCACTGTTACAGGTTTTAATATATACTATAGAAATGTGAATAATAAATGTAGTACAAAACTATAAAATAAACTTACCATTACACTCTCCAGATTTTGACGTGAATACATGGAGACAATTTTTTTTCAGTGCCTGAATTATAGTAGCCTGTAAATGTATATAGCGATTTATATGTCTTGACTTTGGATCGTATGTCCTTGCAAATTCTCTGTCAACAAAAATAAATATATTTTTACCTCAGCTGTGATGACTTTTTGCCCAGGTTTATAAAAATAAAACTTACTTCATTATTTCACTTGTAATATTTCTACCAACACCATCTTTTGCAAAAGACAGAATTCCAGATGATACTCCTCTATTTCGTTTAGCAACCCAATTCTTTGGTAGACTTTCAAACGGTCTAAGCACCATCATGTCACTATTCAGTACTATACCACCCCACTTGTGTAGGGTTACAATTTTTAGTATATTTGTAACGTCTGTTATTGGGTGCCTACTTTTCTTTATATCATTTGCCAAAATCGATTCTAAGACAGTGCCTTTGGCATATTGAGTAATGTGTATCCTTGCAGGATAAACATTGGAATAGCTGAGTACTTGTGTAAAGTATTCTTTTATTAGCGAATCCGTAATAGCAGAGCTGAACAGTACGTATATTTTCGATTCGGGATGGGCTACAGCAGCAGATTCTATAACACATGCTTGCATCATTGATATTTTGTCTTCACACGCAGATTCAATAAAAAATATCGATTTGTCCTTTGGAGAAAACATTGGGTCTTCAATTGATGGGAACACACCTCCGTCATCCTTGTAATAACACGATATATCCTCAGTTTTTGCAAATAATTTAGCATCGCGTTTCATGACAATTGCTTTAATTTCTTTATATTCTTCATATTTTATTTTCATTGCAAACAAAAACAAGAAAACACCAAACGTGAGCACAAAGCGAATGTTAGAATATCGAATGGCACAAGTAAGAATATGCTGCATTTTTTTCTCTTCGAAACTGTGTACAGATTTCTCTCCACCTTAATCTGATAAATAATCTGTTTGATAAACGTCCTTCACCACGAGATTTTTGGTTACGACCGGCCGCAGAATTTACAATGATTACAATGTTCGTAGTTATGGGAAGCCAAAGTCCACTGGATACAACCAGACTAAAACTCAGAATTGTTGAAAACTGGAAACGATTAACTGAAAAATACAACGATATTTAATAGTAGTAAACTACGTAAATGTTATAACAGCTTTTAAAAATCTCAAAGGCAGATAATTGAGTTAAGTCCATGAGTTCAAATAGATAAAACACTTTACAATGTTCTCTAAGGTACATTTTCAAGCATTTTTACTTTTATTTGGTATTGGTTGAGCATCTAAATTACTTCATAGTCATTTTTAGCTTGCACATGTTCATTTATAGAGGTATTTTTTTCATCATACCTAATTATACAATCAAGTCTCAATCCTGTTTTCTTTTCCAAGAGTCTATAATAGTATCGGGAAAAGAGAAAGAGTCTATACTTTGTCTCCAGAACACTATTTATCGAATCATTCCTTCGACAGCTTCACTTGTTTCTTTTTGTTCAATTCAGCGTTCAGCAAAGCAAATAAGCCTATTTAATGAGTCGACTGTGGCTAAAATAATCGGCTCAAAGGACTCTATTAGAAAGGACTGGAAATAGGGCCTAATATAATGATATATCGATCAACATGAAACTTTTTCATTTTAAATTACAGACTTTGATTTACCGGGTACTCGTTGAGGTATTTCTGAATCAAAAGATTTTTCTATTTTTCTGGACCTAATAGAACTCTGGAGTCAACACCATATACTTCCCAATCACAAGCGCGATCACCAAACCGAAAAGATTTTTCTTAAAGTATAACCCGTAGTAACACACAGCACACTATGATGAATAATCAGCTAAATGAGAAATGTAACGTACCTACCTACTAATGAAGTGCATTTTTCAGGTACCAAGCCATCGTGCGACCGATGAGACCGCGGATGTCGAAGACTTGTTCCCTCGTCATGATAGCTTGCATATGGATCAGTGGCATGCTACTCGCTATACCATGCCTATTATACTCAACTACTAAGGAATATAGGTAAGTCTTACAAATATAAATTTAAAAATAATTATAAATTAAACTACTGACACGTTATCGTAAGGGCAATTAAAACAAGCAATGTAATTTTACGGGAGTGTGATAAGCATCTCATGAATGTGAATGTGTACTAATGCCATACTATTTTATATTAAGTAATTTTTTAAATCTGCCGTATTCCTTCACACATCATAAAATTTCAGCTGTTTAAGGCCCGTATTCCAGATGCAGTTGTCTCAAACTCAAAATTGGCCACACCTATCAAACACAACTTTCGAGTTTTGCATATGATTCTTCAGCTTGACATATTAAATGTACTCAATAGAGCATGAGCCTGAACGCCCCAAACTTTACTGATATCTTTCCACACAAAATGTGTTATAGGTATTGGATTAAAATTAATGTCTAAGTTACCAAGTACAAAAACGTTTTAAGTACATACGGTTTGGTAACGTTTGGGACGTTTAGGATCTTGGATTTGAGTACGTTAGTGTAAAAAACAAGCCAACCAAACACAACAGTCCATTTCAAGTTTGAGTTGAGTTAAACATGAGCATCTGGAATACCGGCCTAAGTCTATTGTAAGTCGTTTTCTCCACTCAACTCAATTCATAGCTTGTATAATGACGGTAGGTGTCGTAATAAGACGATCATATCACGTGATGTTCATATCACGATAAAACAGTTTAATATCTAATAACACTTTGTATACGAAATATCTTACATGCCAACAACAGTATATCACTTAAAATTACTGGGACTATAACATTAACATTAGAATCGGGATTCGATACATCGGCGCTGTTGCAAGCACCATGACCACGAATAAACACGCTAAAGCGCCGAAGTATCGGAAACTCACTACAAACAGTAAACATGGTAAATATCCCGATACTAATGTTAATGTTAGTGTTAGTGACCATGACAGTTTAACTTAACTCGAACTATTCATACAATTATGAATTAAAACTACAACAATAGTTTTGGCGAGGAAAGATCGGGAGCTGGTATAACCGAACTATGAAGCACGCCCGTCTCGAATGGAATTGCCCTGGTCAGCTGTACTGCGCGCCCGGGACTTGCGCGGGCGTGGGGCTGGGTATATCCACTACACTTGTTAGCGTGATGTGGTAAAAATTACCTGAGCGCAAACCCTGGGCGTTACACTTCGTATTTTATACTGTTTTCAAGACGAATGAGTCGATTGGAGTAGAGGCCTTCGACGGGACTCAGAATATAGACCTCCTGTTTGAGACAGGCATTAATGACTAATTCAGTGAATGATTCAGGACTTCAATTTTTATTCATATTGATGATTCTGAGCCTATACCTACTCACAGCAAGAAGCTTATAAATATCATAAAGATCACTCCAACTTGATAAATAACCCTTATTTCTGGCTTGTCCCACATTGTCCTCAAAACACAACTCTTGATGACGATAGCAAATCCTAAATTGGCAATATAGTGCTCGTGACAGGTCCGAGAGAGGCAAGAATTAATTAACTTTACTACCTGTCTCCCTATAGTCTTACAATGATCAATGAAATTATGAGATGACTGGATACTGACTGTCTTAAAGAGGTATCTGTGTATACTATTGTCTATAAGCCATAGAAAATGTACTATCGTATTTTGAAAAGATTTTATCTTTTTTTTCCATGAATAATATTCTGTTTGCAATTATTCTGTTTGCAATTTTTCTCCTCGTGTTGATGACAAACAGACTCTTTTTAAACTGTGATTTTTAATTTCGTAGACTAAACTGACAGCTGCTAATGGTCTTATTTTTTTAAATGTTGCAAGCGCGGATCATTGTGTTGTAGGTAAGGCTCAATCATAAGTGGTTCATCGAATCGATGTGATATGACTCCTCAATATAATTTTACTAATCGGTGTAAATAAATGTTGCATGAATATAAACTTAAAACATTTAAATAAAAGAGTATTCATACACATAAACTTTTATTGTGTTAAATATGAAATCAACAATAAAATAATTGCGATCGATAAAATTAAGTCTGACATAAATGAGTAGAAACTAAATAAGCGCCGCTAGTTTCTTAACAAATATATTTTGAAATTGTATTATTTTCGATCTACTTCGATTTTCGATTAACTTTCGACCACTCAGGATAGTCAGGATACGACACTATTTTTATGTAACGATAAAGTGACAACCCCCCAAATGTAAGTTTAGTCTACGAAATTAAATATCACAGTATAGTTTAATACCTTACGTGGCCTATATAGCCGTGGCAATGCCGCCTTTTGACGCAGTCATATCCTATCCTCACGTGATGACACATTTTTCTGGACCTGATAAAACTCTGGTGTCAACACCATATGCTTCCCAATCACAAGTGCGACCACCAAACCGAAAAGATTTTTCTTAAAATATAACCCGTAGTAACACACATTTATAGAAAATTTATAATCGCTCGAGTTTTTTATAAACTTACTATGTTTGCAATAGTCCAGTGACATACGTATTTTTCTCGCAAAGTATTTACTTGGACGTGGAGTGTTGACACCAGTCCGATACCTAGAAAGAAATGCAATACCAACTTATTCGGCGTATAGTCAACTTTGATACGGTCACTCGAGTCAGCACGTTTTCCATCACCCATTTTTTTCATTGTACGTTGATCGCTGACATATTCGCTTGTTCTACGAAAATTTTCGACGAGTTCGTGCCGAAAAAAGATTGATCCGAAATTGTTGTTAATAATGTTATAAAATTCATGTTGGTGATTTAAATCCTTTGAGCTTAGAATTTAAATAATAATTGTTTGAACAGTTAAATTAAATGATTAATTTAAATTGATTTTATTTTATTGTTTTGTTGCTTTTTGTTATTTTTTTTTGTTAATTTAATATATTTTTTTGTTATGTTAATTTTATTGTTTTGCTCTTTTTGTGGTTATTTTGTTGTCTATATATTTTTTCGTGTGGGTGTGCTGTAGGTACACTTCTACCTAACCCTTCGGGGATACAAGCGTGATGTTATGTTATTTTCTCGATTACTATTCCTACAATGTTTAGTCTTCTTTCGGAATAATAGTCGCCATTTTTGAAATAATACTTTTACAGGATTAATGGATCAGCACAGCATATTGTACCTATTTTCTTTTGGGAACTAATTTTTTGAGCTGTTATTTAAATATTCGTGATGTTATTATGATCAGTTGAAAAACATATTGAGCAGTTATTTAATTTAATGGCGGTTGATTAATTATTACGACAGTAAAACATGGACTGTACTAAAAAATCAATTTGTCGGTTATTTTATCATACAATATCAATTCTAAAAAGAATTGAGCAGTCCAATAACTAAGTGAGCGGTAAAAATAATGGAATGCGCGGTTCGATAAATAGTTTGGCAGATCATAGCGAGCGGTGACACCCGAACACAAATTCATTGAAAAGAGAGGTAAATGTTCATTAGTTGGGCGGAGCTTATTAGCGCGGGTGGCGGAAGCGACCAATCACAGGGTTGGTATTCGTTTCGCGTGAGCTCGTGTTTTGAATTCGTGCATTTGTTTTAGTAATAAGCGTGCGAGTGCATTATGGTCAGTGAATCAGTCCAAGAGCGAGCGAAGCGAGCTCGGGAGCTTAGGACACCCCGACACGGACAGGTTAGGTTCGAACGAGATGACGAGTGCTGAAGTGAGCGAGCGAACTCAGCTCCTGTCATCTCGTTCGTGTTAGGTTACTTTAGACCCTGCATACAGAAATAGAAGCCCCGCGTAGCGGGGCTCCGTCGATTCATTTTGCATCGAAGTAAAAGTAATTTAATTTTTCATTACTATTTAAGTACTGTTTTTAGGGTTCCGTACTAAAAAGGTAATAAGGAACCCTTATAGTGCGACTTCGTCCGTCTGTCTGTCCGTCACACCACTATATCTCGAAAACTACTTTACCACCTCATTGTTTATAGAATTGCTTAGAATGAGATTTCTTACCGAAAAATTCCGATTTATAGCCCACACGTAACCGCACGTTTAATATTTTTTACCGCCCATTTAATTATTTCCTTGCTCAATTATATATACACTGATCTGTTTCATTATTTTTTATTACTCATTTTGTTTACTTTACTGCTTAGTTTTAACTGCTGAACTAGTTATTAAACGTGCCATTTATAATTTTTAATTTACTAAAACCGCTATTTACAACTGCCTCTTTAAATCAGTGACTTTTCTTTTTCATTAAACACAATACGTTATCCTATTTTCACAACGGTTCAATCAGAAATTCGACACGTTGTAATTTATGTAATTTGTTACGACAAAAATAAACGATAATTCGAGAGCGCAGTGCAAGTATCGTAAATCAAAACAATTAAATACAAAAAACAAAATGAAACAGTTTGGTACTTATCAAAAATGTCATACAATTATATAATTGTTATAAAACGTAAACTAATAGGAATGTACACGACACCACTACAATTGACTGTCACAAAGACAAGTATATATTAATCAGTAAGTTTAAAAATATTGTAAAGTAGTGGTTGAAATTCTAATGGACAATCTGAAACAACTCCAAGTTTTTCTTAAAAGGGTGTGCAAACATTTACCAACTTGTAAATATATGTTTTAACTTAAAGTGCTAACTTAAATACTAAACTTAAACACCATTTAAGTTTCGCTGAATAATTTATTAAATTATAAATGTAATAAAAGTTTATAATAGCCCCCTTACCTTTGACACATACACCACCCTAAACACACTGAAAATTTAAAATATGCTGTATACCAACTCCTGCTCTTTCAAAACTCGTTTAAATTCTGTTTTTTACGTGTGTTCACTGGCCTGTTCACTCAATAATAATAAATATTATACTGAATTTCATTTTTATTTGGGCAGAAACTTTACCATGAAAATTTTTAATTAACGTCTGATTTTGTCTTTTTTAGGTCGAAAGGCACCCTCAAAACTGCATGTCTGCTGTCCTGGCCCGACGGATTACCTGATGTTTCCTACATGGATTTTGTGTAAGTATTCCACATACAACACTGCAACTTTTAAAGTCTGTTATATTTTTTTTTTGTGCTTTTCTAAAATAATTTTGTTCTGCTTTTTCGTTGTTGAGTCAGTGAAATAAGTTGTTTATCATTATTTCATAAGGTTGAATTTCACTTTCACATCAATCTCTATTTGCCCATGTGAAAGTTATGTGTTATCTTTCAACCTTAGCGATGCCTCAATTCACTGGGTAGTTGTCGAAAGTCGTTAGCAATGAACTCGTGTGGTGTATTACAAAAAGAGGTTTTACTAAAAACCTAGGTTTAAACCTCTATAATGTGCGGTGTAAACAAGGTTTAAACCTGGGTTTTAATTACTCCGCTTTTTGTAATAAGACTGCCCGAGTTTTAGTAAAATATCTACTAACTTAAACTACTATTTAAAACTAAATCTGACGGTAAGCACCTTAATTTTTAGAAACTTATGTTCCATTTAGTTGGTTTCTTTTGTTTAAATTATAAATCAAACATAGACCACTTATTAGCTTCCCTTTTAATTAAACTATCTCAACAAGACTTTCTTGAAATCTTGGAAAGATTTTGTAAGGTTGGCAAAATGTCAGTCTACAATCAGGTTAAAATTTAAAAGTTTCTGTTCTAAATAATCTAGGGCTTCAAACTTTAAATTAAGTCGTAAATAAAGATCAGCTCCCTCACTGAATTGAAGTTTATATTCTTTAACACATTTCTTTCAATCTAGGCTGGCAGTTTGCAAGTTAAGTTTACGCATATATAACAAAGTTAAGAACAAGAAAACAAACTATAGATTACTTCTAATTTGGGTATTATAGTTTAGGCTTACTCACTGGTTGTCGCAGCGATCCAAAATATAGCAATATGACTGCACCGCAAGCTTTGTGGCTTGAGCCTGGTAGGTACAGTTTTTTTGCTCTCCAGGGAGAGTGGAATTTTTACCTCACTAAAACCATCCCGATGATTTCCATCGGCACAAAGAAGGGAACGGTCTTAAGGCCGGAACCCCGTCTGTGCAATGCCTGTTAGGGCACATCCATGAGAAGACAAAAAAAGTGTCTTCCCTTAATCTCACTCTGCAATGCAGTATTTGATCACAGTGCCACCGTTTCTCCTAGAGTCACTTGTGGGCTTGTGGTGGGCGGATAGACACCCCAATCGAGCGCCCGTGACCCCATATTTTATTTCACCTACTAGTCTCTGAAACGTGTTGTTCTCTTGTACCCAAATTTGTTCGGGGTCAACGCAACACTCAGTAACTACTAACACACTACTACTTCAATATTAAAAACATTTTACACAATTTTTGAAATTTTCTTTCTTTGTTTTTGAAGTGTTTGAAGAATAGCATTGGAACCGCTTCTTTATTGATGTAAGTCATATCCAATTATGAAAGATTTTCGTAATAAATATTTATTATTATAAAATGTGGCAATTTCTACTTATCTTTAGAAGTATATTGCTTAAAAAACAAAATAGCCCTTCTAAGGCTTCGTAGCATTGATTGGCTTTGTTTTTCGCGGTATTAATTATGCATATTTACAAACAACTCGCTTTAAATGTTTTTTTACAGGTCCCAAACGTATTGTTTTAATATTAATTATTTTTTCGAAAGCAACGAATGTTTTCTACGAAAAGATCAATCGATTTTAGAGTGACGCCTCTGTTGGTGCCGTGAACCAGTCATGTTATGGATATGAAGTTTCGGATCTGGATACGGATACAGAAATAATATTATTCCGATCTCGGATACGGTTAAGGACGTGAAATTATTCCGGATTATCCGTTAGTTTCAGATTGAAAAAGAAATTGTAAAAGAAAAACACAAATCAATACATAATATTATAAATCTGTAGAAAAGTCGTTTTTGTACAATAAAAATATTTCAAAAAAAAATAGTCAGGGTGTTAAAGAACAACAAACAGAACCCATTTCTGGATTTTTTGTCTGTTTTTCCGTTGCACTAAGCAAGCATCACGTAAAATGTACGAAACCAATGTAGATAGCTTTTATACATAAACATTAAGCGTAACTTGAAGTATTACTTAGTTTTTGTTTCATCGCAATCGGTTCACTCTATCAAAAGTTAGATGAATTTATAGTGTTCAAGAAGGAAAATATTACAACATACGCAACTCAGATAATCGGACTGTTGAAATACATATTTGATAGATGGTGTTAAATACAGGTCTGCGGATCCCAAGCCAGGAGCTCATCACTGGGGCCCATTAGCAGCGTGCCACTCCTGGATCCAATCAGAACCGTATCCCACGAAACTGCCGTAACGCAGCAGTGGAAAGCTAGGGATTTGCTCCCTATTGGAAGAGATACTGGTACCTATCTCACTGGTGGGAGGTGGCACAAGGGTTGGCCGGCAATAGTATAGTCAATATGACTTACCTTAGATTCCTGCGGTAGACTCCTGGGCGTCGATCGATCTCGTGCCGTGAGGTTAGGGATAGGAGAATATATATATAATAAAGGACGATAAGGGATAGACTGACGGCTGTCTGGACCGAAGAATCCGGCCGGCGTCCACCAGGCAGCACGTTTCCCGCAAAAGCACTTCGATGCGCGTGAAATATACACGAAACCCACTTTAGGGGCGCCCCACAACGCCGATTGCGAACGGCGGGCGCGATTGTCAAATACAATGGGTGAAACACATCTCGATTAGATATGTTTCTACAAGGCCCGACTTTCGCGTGTTCACATTACAGATTTTCCCTTTCGAATGTGTAGTGTCAGCTGTCAAATTCGTTGACAGCCCACCGGAACGGTGTTGCAAGTAAAAACCGGGACGAAACAGATGGCGTTGTGCATTTAGCGTCATTTTCTGAATCGTGGTGTTAAGATTTTCCGCGGAAGAAAGACCCTAGAAAAAAAATTGGTAGGTAGGTAGGACAATCTGCCCGGTTAACTTTCTCAATCAACGATATACCTTCATGGGCCATTTCAAGTGGGGCTAGAGTTAAAATAATAATTCGGCACGGGTTTTTTTTTTTGTTGAGTTTTTAGGTATCTAGTCATACTACTACTAATGTCAATAATGACTTTGACGTGTGTGCAATGTGGTTCGTAATTTCACCACCGCTACTGCCCGTCTGAAAAGCCTAATGATAATCGCGGTGGCCTTCTACGCTCAAGGTTGCGAGCACGAGTCCCAGCTATGGATAGGTGTTTTCTATGTTTTCGTTAAGGTTTGGTGTTTTAGAGTGCTAATAGATGGCGCGCAGCAAATCTGTCCTTACTTTTTTGTATGAAGCCGATTCCTTCTCTCATAGAGAGGAGGTTTATGTCCCAACAGAGGGTACATTAAAAGTCTGATGATTATGATGATGAAGATCATGTCCTCCCGTTTTAATGAGTGCGATACAATAACTGAGCTCTCACGACATGTGGCTGTAACATCCTGCACGACGCAGCTACCTCAAGCGAGGCCGACACTAATTCCTTTAACTCTCTAAAATCGATTTTCAAAGAACAAGATTCTTTTACAAATATCTTGCCAACTCGGAAGCAAAATTACTGGTATCTGTGACTGTCATACTCGTTTGGATTGCATAAATGACATTTTCTTATTTTTTTGTTATATCTGACGCTCCTAGAGGTGGTACTGTCAACACCCACTTATGGTTTTATTAGATTCTGCTAGTGGTTTTGCCTGCTTGATCATCGTAAATCATCCCGGGATGAAAAGTGTGCTATATCATTCTCCAAGATCCAATCAATATTTAGAATTGAATAAAATTGAATATAAAATATATTCAATTTTACTTGATTATTTTTTTTGATTAACTACCCGAACCGGAAGACGTTGCGTAGAAAGGCCTCCCACTAGGTAGACCGACGGTATCTGGTGAAGGTTGCGGGGATCCGCTGGATGCGGGACGCACGGAACCGGTCAATGTGAGCGGCGACTGTTGGTCTTTGAGTAGAGTTACACATCTCTTTTACAAAAAAACTTAATTCTTGTAGTACATTGGCGGCCTTTTCAGTAATAGCGATATCTACCTTCTACTAGTAGACAAACTTTGGATAGACTGACTTTTATACCAAAAGCATCTAAATTGGTTTAGAGGTTAAGGCTTGAAACATAACAAACGGTCTGGATAAATGGGAAATATATAATATGTATTGATTGCATAGGACAATAATAATTCTGCTTAACTCTAATTCAGCCGATCATCGATTACGCTGATGCCTGCTATTGTGGTGTTCTGATTTACAGATCCACATTTTTTAACTCTATTTACAATTCATAACACTATACAAACCATACCTTCATATATTTTGATATTTTATCAACTTTTGTAATTCATTTTAATGTTTTCTTTCTTTTGTTATCCTCTGAAAAGCATACTTTTAGTTATATATGATTGTTTTAATATCTGAAACTTAATAGTACATTGTGTATTAAGGGCGGTAGGTAAGGAATTACGATCGAGACTCTAGTAGAAGCCCGAAGTCGAAGACTGAGGGCTTTCTGAGTCGAGGTTCGTAATTCCCGTACCGCCCGTGATACATACAATGTTTTTCATCACATTTGCGAGTAATAATTATGAATTATAGCTTTAATACACAAGTCAGCACAGCTGTTATTACGAAATACGTGAACTTTTTAAGCGGTTGGTGAATTTTTGCCCACACCACAGATTATACAGTGGTTTGTTCAGAAACTTTAAGGGCAAATACTTACGTAGGTATACAGCCATGACGGAGTGTAAAAAGAATTAAATAATTTCGGCGTTTTCATACTATAACTATTAAAATCGATTATTAAGAACATTAGTTGAGTATTTATGTAACATGTAGCGAAATTGCAAAGAAATTACTGTTTAGATAACATTTTAAGAAAATTTTTCATTTGCGTGTAAACTCCTTGCTTGAATTTGCATGACCTGTGTGCTGTGCTGTAAATTAAAAAAATATTTCTTACCGCCCTTGGGTTTCATGACAAACAAAAAAGCCCGAGGGTTTTATATGGGGCATTACGGCCAAGTTAACCCGTATGTTTTGATACTGTTTACGTGCAAGTGTGATGAAAATTATATTGATAATTTGTAATTTTTGCAATATTTTCTACTGTGACATTTTCATCTGACATGACATCTGTCTGTCTATTTTATTTTTCTTAAACCGTAACATAGGTACCATTGACTAGACCTCCTTTAAGCTAGGTGTACACTATTATAAGGGTAGCGTAGACTGACCCCTTTGTGAACCGTTTTTTTTTCGTTCTGGTCTTTATTTCTTAATTGAAATTTGAGTTTGAAATGTAGATATATGACACAGAACGATGAAAAACGGGCGTCAATTTTTAGTTTGGAATCTGGACTGAACGCCGAAAGACAGTTGACTTCTTAATACTACCAAGTGTACTATCGTATCTGAAAACTCCTTTAACTATAACATATACGGCTATGAATGTTATCTAATCTTTTAGTGCAATAAATATAATTCATTCAGTGTGGCGCTTAAATATGAACATTTTTACTGGTTCATTAACCTCGTTGGTCACCGCTTCATCTTAAAGGGCTCGTTTGATCGGCGTATGAAGCCACAGCCCGGCCTCCACACCCCTTGCTGCCTGTGCCTTCGACCATCTATCTGCATGTGCCTGCCTATCCGTCCTGCTGTCTACTCTACATCCTGCCTATCCGATTGCCTGCCCTACTCTACATCCTGCCTATCCGATTGCCTGCCCTACTCTACAGCCTGCCTATCCGATTGCCGTCGTGGTGCCTGCTCATCTGCCTACCCAGGGCCTACCACGACTTCCTGCCTGGTTAGCTGCCAGTTATCTTTATCCTTTTTCTTATTTTTAATTTATATTCCCTTTTATTTTTACTAACGTAGCTAACTTTAGCTCTCCGGAGCTAGCTAACGTTACGCTACACTACCTGGATGCCACGGAGGAGCTCTTAAATAAGCTTGAGCGCTTGCAAAACCTGTGCATCCGTTTTGTTTTTGGTCTGAAGAAATACGACCATATCTCTCAGTTCCGCAACGATCTCAAACTGCTCCCAATCCGCCTTCGCAGAAACACTCGAGTATTATGTCTCCTCTTCAATATCCTGTTTAACCCTTCGTACCCTGAATATCTGCGCGATCGCTTCTCCTTCACTCGCCCTGCCGATGTCCTGTGTAGAGCCCACCTTAAGCATCACCTAAACTTCCCATCCCATAGTACTAATTTCTATTCCCACTCCTTCTCTGTTCATGCAGTACGACTGTGGAACCCACTTCCATCTAAAATTCGTGATTCACAAAATGTATATCTATTCAAGAAACAGGTCAAAGATCATTACCTCTCCACAAGGTACATGTGTTATTTATATAACACATGTACCTTAACAAAATATATAGAAAATAAAAATACATATTTAATAATATATTATAATTTATAAATATAAGTTTTATAATTGTATAGTTGTTAGTCTATTTTATGTTTCATTATTTCCTTCCACACACTGTTTCTTCGTATATCATCCAACTTTCCTGTCGCAGGTCTGCTGGAAGAAATTTCTATTGAAATAAGCAGAACCTTTGTGCTCTTATATCTGTATTATTTATCCTTCATTTTTGCTTGAACTCGGCTTGACACGCTGCCGCGTGTCAAGATTTTCTCTGTTAAGTGTTTTGTGTGTACATAAATAAATAAATAATTATATAGTTCATTAGTTCACCAAAACCGCTGTCCTCATTCTGTCAGTAATCAACTCATGTGTAATATAACACGATTCAGGAGATATTAAGTTCAAAACACGACCCTTACCCGCATAAAACCTTCATTACATTGTCTTAAATTCGAAGACTCTTTGGCTTTATCTCTATTATTCATGTGAATCTATCTATGAATTATATGCGACTCAGTTTAACCAATTTGCGGCTAATATGTTATTAATATATCTATCTCCTCAGAGAGAGCTCTCAAGCTTTAATAGTTTATCCAACCGGCACAAATGTGTGTCCCAAGTTCTTGTGGGTACTTAGCTTCTTATTGTCTGGCTTAAACAATAGCTTCGTATTTGTTAATCATTGATTGGGTATTGTTAATCCCTAAATAAATGTTTAATAATAGGGTCTCGCATTTATTTCGACTTTTCCTACAAACCAAGTATCTTTGTTTACTCGCACACGATACAAATGACGTACACAAACATACGGTTTTTAACACGGTGTTTTACATAACTTTTGCTCTCAACGAATTTTTATTGCAAAGTATTTTTGTAGAAAAGTACGACCGTTAAGTCGTGGCCCGTCTGAAGTCAGCGCCAACTGGTTGCCCAGAACACACTTTACGAACTTAATGTATGTTTTATTTCCGAGCGTACATGCACAAAAGTACGCAAAGCCTTTTTTCCAGACGGGCCACGCGACTCATCGGTCTTACTGCACATAGCCATCTCTGGAAACTTTTGGTGAAAGCAGTGATTTTGTAGTCTGTATTTTAGTCACCTCAGCGATACGAGAATATCCTCTTAAATAAATTATTAGTATCACCCTAGTATGATGGAAGATAGTCATGCAAAAAATAATGGCATGTGTTATTTTTCCTCAGCTTTCGGCAATTAATTACTGAGAAAGGAACATGAGAGCGAAACCTTCGAGTCCATTGACTTGCAATACAAATTAATTTTCCTTTACGGTTGAAATCATGTTGAAAGCTTATTGTTTTCAAAGACAAAGCTTAGATTAGGTATCAAAACCAAACCAAGCGATGAGCTGAATACACACACTATATACTTAACATACCACGAGCTATTAAAACGTTTGCCCTGTCTAGACATTAAGGCTCACGCAATCAAAAATGCAAAATGCATGACCTGAGAATGCGGCCACCATTTTTAAATGATTCAACTGTCTTGGATCCCACAAATAAATTAATCAGAAAATAATGGTGGTGGAGACAAACAACGTGTAAACGTTTTATTGACACGGCTTTCAAATAAATTAATAAGCTTAAATGATATTTTAAATATTTTTAAACCTAATTAAAATACGACATAAACTTATGAAAACCAACAATAGTCGATAGGTACATACATAATAACTTGCAAATGTTGTACTTATAATTCGAAGTGCAAATGTGAATACTTCTCCTAAGACGTCTCAATCTGCAACTTAACGAGGCGCATGTCAAATTAAAAAAAAGATAGAAAGAATAGCATTTAGTTTTTGATACAGTTGAGACAGATGACCGAAAGTGCAGAAATAATAAACTTACAAAGGCACAATATTACACAAATAAAACAAACATTTCAGCACATAAATTTTACACAGACAATACACTATTTACGAGTCCCGAACACAGGCGATTATACAAACTCATTGAAACATATAGTTCTGTTTGAAATTATTACTATTCATTCCGCGTTTGTCCCTTGAGTGGCAACTCCCTCAATTTCCTCTGTTTTTCATGATCATGTTGTTTTTCGTGCCAATTCTCATGGAGATGAGACCCTTATCATTATATTATAACTCCCACGCTATTTTTATGATTCCTTACTGATATGTCCCTGGGCGAATATTTTGGTTTGAAACTACAATCTGTGAAAAAAATCCATTCTAATAGGTAAATGCGAAAAAATCAGCCTTATAATGTATCCACTGCTGGGACTCAGGCATCCTCTCTGTGGGTGAGGTAATGGGTCTTAATACACCACGCGGACCCAGTGCGGGTTGGTGGATGTCACATGTCTGCAAATTTTTGGTTCTAGGACATGCTGGTTTCCTTACGATGTTTTCCTTAACCGTTTTAAGAGCAGTGTTGATGAAATAATTTACACAAAGTAAATGCGAAAGTAAC
This sequence comes from Orthosia cruda, assembly GCA_964057195.1. NCBI lineage: Eukaryota > Metazoa > Arthropoda > Insecta > Lepidoptera > Noctuidae > Orthosia > Orthosia cruda. The sequence continues at coordinate 39,931,402 of OZ059830.1, forward strand.
TTAGGCTATTTAAGGATATATTTAATTTAATAACTGACTTATAAAACTATATCATGCAAACCAGCGGAGAAGACATAAACAATGGTCGCAACAATGACTGTAACCAATTTTCTCTTGACTAATCACCTATTCGCAATGGACCAAAACATTGCCGAGTTGATGTCGAAAACAGACTCTCTATCTGTCTGTTAACAAGAAATAACAGAAAAAGGCACAAAAGTCGAAGTATTATGCATAACGTGACATTTTATGATGCAAGGATATGAAAATCAAAAAGTCAAAGTCAAAACGTTTATTGCGATATATCAATTAAGCATAGATAATTATTGTGTGGTAACGCGTTTCAGCAGGCAAGAAAGTAAGTGAGGTGGGTCTTGTCTACTCGTGAAGAACGGACATCAATGAAGAGAATTGCCTAAAATTAAAAAAGTAGCTATTGTTGGTATTCGCATGCTACGCCATTGAACTTATTAACCACAGCACAGTTTTTGTATGTATTAAAGGGTTCCTAACCGCGAAAATTTCTCAGAATTTAAAAAAAAACTGTTGACGCTTTAAACTTATTGACTAAGAAATCTCATAAAATTGTCAAAGCTGGAGATTTTATCATTGACATATTAAAATGAAATAATAATTCGATTGAATTTAAAAATCTGCTATTGAATTTTCATTTAAACTAGCACTTAAAGAACCCATTCGAATGAAGATCAAAACATGCATAGACAATTTTGAGCATAATTTCAGTAAGCCCTGCAAAAATCCTGTTATCAGAATTATGGCCTTATCTGGCTACACAGCGCTAATTCCCTGTTAACACATTGTGCGCCATACATTATCGGCGTATACATAGACGTGATTATAGTAAAGAAAACTTATCTAGCTTTAAGTTTATAATTTTTTTTATGTTTGTTTTTTGCTGAAAACCCCGATACAGCATATGGGGCTTTTTAGACTTATTTAAAATGCTTTATGACATAAACTACAATAAAAAGACAACTAAATAAACTAAAGCCTTCTATAGATAAAATAAAAACTAGTAATAAAACTATTACAGATCCAAAATACATAGCGGATCTCTTAAATAACTAATTTTAGACAATATTCAAACTATTGTTAATTCTGGAACAAGAGTGACGCAAAATATTTTGAGTAAAAGAGATTCGATGTTTATGGCACCTAGTACAAAGGATGACACACTAAAAATTAAAAAGTTTTTCAAAGGTCTTCAGTAAAGAAAGCATAGGGTAAACATAAACACTAAACGAGAAAAGTCACATCGCTCGCAAGAGCGTGAAGTTGTGTATGGTGTACCTCATGAAAGTGTTTTAGGATCTCCCCTATTTACATTATAAAATAATGTTCTGCCGAAGTCCACAGTGCTCATGACAGCCTCTTTGCTGATGACAGTGTAGTGACGATTGGGTGTAAAAATAGAATGAAATATTAATACGACATTAATAACTCAATGACTGCAATTACAGAATGGCCAAGTAATAATAACTTAATAATACATTTTACTAAGACTAAAATCATGCACTTTTGACATAAATTACAATAATTATAATATTGACGAAGGTGATACAATAAAATGTTTAGGACTTAACATTGACAAGAAATTAAATTGGAAGGCACGTGTCGAGACAGTCACTAAGAAAATAAATACCTCAGCCTATGCTCTGTACACAATCGCTGCAGTAGTTAGTGTTGTTGCTCTGCTAACCGCATACTACGGCCTAGTGGAGTCCATCTCCAAGTTGTAGATCTGGAAAGGAGAAAGAGTTTTATTAATACTAGGAAGGATTTTCCATGCATTTAATTTTGATTGTTTGCACTTGTTAAGGATCGCCTTAAATCCGCAAAAAAAAAACACGAAGAAAATTGTTATGGAGGCAAACGGCGTCGAGAAATCTACTCGGGAGCTGGCTTTCTTCATGTAATTAGACTTCTTTACTTGATGACTACTGGAAACTAACTGACACACGGTGCAAACGGTTGCTCTTTTCTAATAAACCGAAAATGCTGGCCAGCGAACCATTTCCTCACCCCCGATTGTGTTTATTTACTATAAAATCTTCTACAAATTTTTAAGCTGGCGTGTCTCTAATATTATTATAGCTTAACAAATTAACTATATGACCCCGCACCCCGCTTCACTAGAATAAAAACAAATGGTACCTGAAAACCGTAGAGTGAGGCGGGAGGCCATAGTTTAGTATCCACAGGAAAGATCGGCAGCGTTTAGCAGATAATAAATCGTACGATTTAACTGTAAACGCTATTTGTAAATCTCATTTTATGCGTCGTAAAGGTAAGATCTCTCAATAAAAATATTATCATTTGTAAATCTAGACTGAAATACATCTTATTACAGTGAATTATTGGATCTAAATATGTAAGCAAAGGCAATATGAATAAAAGAAGTTAATCTCCAAAAATTTACTCAAATTCTAGTTGATTCTATGATTGGCGCGGTGTCAGGTCGTCTCATAGAATTACACTCAATTTCGGTCTCACCCACTATTTGCACCCAGTGATTTAAGGGCGTCGTGCACAGCATTCGCGGATTTTGTGCTCATACGTTGGTTTTACACAGTGTTTTGTAGTTTTATTCGCTAACTGATATTGACACTTGGGGTTTTCTGTGAGAACCATATAAGACTACGATTGCTGATTTTAAGAAAATGCAAAAGACAATTTTCAAGACTTTTAGCTTCATAATTAACAATACCAAAGTAGAATTAAAATAGTAGTTAACTCTAATCTTCTCTCTCTAAATCTAATCGGGAATAAGGTTCAAGCTACCGGCGGTCAGGGCTCCCCGCTCTAGACAGAATACAAGCTGTGTCCAGAACTACTGCTCTTTGAATCCAGCTCTTTTTTTTTTCTTTAAGCAATGTATTGCCATGAAGTGCGCAATGACGTATCTACAAATTTACTTGCAAAACTTCTTGTTAGTTTGAAACGAAACCAATTCATATATTAAGCGGTGACCTTCCACTTCTTACACGACTTGTCAACTTCTTTCTTTCTCAAATCTCTTAATTATTCTTAATATCCTTGTGAAAATGAATAATTAAGCTCTAGCCTCAAGATCATCATCCTAAGATGGACTCCACTAGGCCGTAGTATGAGGTTAGCAGTGCAACAACACTAACTACTGCAAGCGAGTGTGTACAGAGCATAGGTTGAGGTATTTATTTTCTTAGTGACTGTCTCGACACGTGTCTTCCAATTTAATTTCTTGTCAATGTTAAGTCCTAAACATTTTATTGTATCACCTTCGTCAATATTATAATTATTGTAATATATGTCAAAAATTGCATGATTTTAGTCTTAGTAAAATTTATTATTAGGTTATTATGATTTAGCCATTCTGTAATTGCAGTCAATGAGTTATTAATGTCGTATTGACATTTCATTCTATTTTTACACTCAATCGTCACTACACTGTCATCAGCAAAGAGGCTCATCGGCAGCACTGTGGAATTCGGCAGATCATTATTATATAATGTAAATAGGGGAGATCCTAAAACACTTTAGGAGTACAAATGTGAGGTGACGGTTCCTTGAAATGCTTTCTAAAACTCTTTTGACCGACTTTCTAAAAAGGGGGAGATTATAGGTTCGGCTGTAACATTGTTTTTTTTGTTTGTTCACCGATTTTTTTACAAAAAACTAAACCGTCTTCCAAATCAGATAAACATAATAAGTTTGTTTTCGGAAGTTGGTGCCAAAAACGAAAAACATTGTTACCCAATGACACAGACTTCCGAAAAGAAAGTTATTTTTCGCTTTATACTGTTTTGTTTCGGAAGTCGGTTTAGTTTTTTGTTAAAAGCTTTTTTATTTCATCTGTATTCCATCCGAAGATATTTGGTAGTTCTATTGAAACCACAACCGTTACGCTTTATTTACATTGTTACCTAACAAATCACAAGCCACGTACGACATATTATTATTTAATCTAATGAAAAAAACGATGATGTTTTTTTTTTATTTAATCCGTTTGAATCCGCATTAAGAAATTTCAAACCTATAAAATACCATTCTGATTTCGGAAAAGTGGCCAGGAATGCTATCCAAGAAGTTTACCCAGGGATAGTAATCTGCGGCTGCTATTGTCACTGCATTGTGGTATTGCAACATTTTCACGCTGGCTTTACAATTTAATATCATCATTATTCTTTCATAATACTACCGTAAAAACGTTTGGACTTTCTGGTAAACTATGGGCAAAAATAATTTCCCATAGTCTACCTACGTGTACTAGGCGGGTGGACCATGGACAACACACGCATTTTTTTATATTACATGACATTATGGAATTATTATCTTGATTTGAATTTTAATATTTTGATTTGTACTTTAATCTATTATTATTATTTAAATCCCATTATTTAAGGCAAACATGACGCTCTGTTTTTTTTAATTCCCTTTCATTTATTGGCAATTTGTTGAGTGTTACTCATGTTTGAGCAAATAAAGATAAATTGAATTTGAATGAAATACGTTATCACACATGAACCTGCCAATCAATATTCAATATAAGGATATTTTTTTATTCCGGACATACTTTTTATTTCCAAATTTCACGCAGGTGTAGCTGCTGGCAGAAAATTATTATACTATTAATAAATTCACTAAAGCTGGCCAATGGAAATTTATACGAAGGATTTTCCGTCGTATTTCACCACAAAAATATTCGCACAGGCCGGTGAAACCGTTAATCAATTGTCGGTATAGCAATTAGCTAGAAAATAGATTTATTTATTACCGCTGGTATTTGTTTCAATTCATATTTATTTTCTATTCCTTTTATTATTGTTAATTTTATTTTATTTTTGTACTCCTACCTGTTGTGTCCTTTTTAACCCAAAGGTTGACTGGTAGAGAATGCCTTGCTGCATTAAGTCCGCCTATGTATCACCATTGTACACGAAGTTTCAATAAATTATAGTAGATATGGTACAAGTGATTACCGCTGAGGCGCGATTGAGACCAGAGCCGTTAGGTGAGGACGGTAATCATCAATACACACGTGTATCATACGACGTTTTTCAACACACTTGTGAAGAAAATAATACTAAAAAATCATTTCCAACATGACCCAATCAAACTACTGAGATTTTCTATAGTGGCCACATTCACCCACCTTTCGGTATAATGTAATCATTTCCAACAGTGAAAACGAGTTGTGATTTTTTTTCGCAATTGCGGGCAAAATTAATCAGTTTTCCTATGCGCGCGCAACTAACAATGGCGATCGGCCATAGACTAAAAACCAATGGTTGTTGGTGTTTTATTTCAATAGCAATAAATAAAATTAAATCAAAATTTCTTTATTCAATTAGGCCATTGAGCGGCACTTTCGAACTCAAAGAAAAAAACTCAAAGATACTGTCACGACAACAGACTAGGCGAAAAATTAATAAAAAGCTTAAAAAAAGAATACATAATATGTGATGGATGACTGATTATATTATACAAAAAGTTGGGTTTCTATGATATTATATAATTGTTAGATTAGAAGTGATTTGTTTTTGTGAAAAATTTACCTGACGTAGTTATTATTAGATAGATATTCGTAAATAATTACATAACTATCGAATAATAACCATGTCTGTCTCTGAGATATTTAGTAATTTTAGATTCTATATATATTCTGATTAATTTATGATCTTATTATGATGTATTTTTAAAAAAAAATAGCAAATTAAGATGATACAACTATACAGGTACAAGGAGCAACTACAATTATAATAAAGTTGTTTATTAGTCGTATTTTTTTATTGAATTAGATGATGTAACTAATTTTTTTTTTTAAATTAAAGGACTTATAATTAAATACAAAGCATTTTTACTGACTGTTCCTTATATCTTTAAACTTGTTTTGGTATTGGTTTAAACAATGGTATCCGTTCGGAATAGAAAATAAATACGAGTTGAATCAAATACTAGTAGTATTATTAGTTGTTGGTATTAGAACAGAATAAATCAGAAAATCAAGCTACTCAGTCTGTCTTCACCGAACTGTAAACATTCTAACTTTACCGTCTTTTCATAAACTTCTTCAGCAAACAAATGCTACGAATATCTTGGACTTTGATTTTGAACGAGTGCATTGAGTATTCACAACATCAGCAAATTTAGCCTAAACAAATGTCAAAAGTCCAAAGACCTCAAAACATTTTAACATAATTATTAAGGGCGATAACACACAAGTGATCTCGTATCAATTTGCAGAATGTCATTTGTCTGCCAAGAGAGGTTTTTGTGAACGTTGGCATGCCTTTTACGATCCAGAAGTTGTGCAGTCCGTCCGGCCCTGGAGATTTCCAGTTCGGCAACGGACGGACTGCACGGGCTACATCTTGGGGGCTGATCGTGATAGCCCCCATTTCTTGTATTGGATCACACGCCTGTTTGACCTCCCGAGTCCACACCTTCGGTGTGACTGACAGGCACCGACCAGATGCTGCGCCAGAATGAACACATAACGTCATCATCCGGCGGGCACGTATCAGTCACAACTTGGTCGGGTCACTCCCAAGCCCGATAAACCCACCTTTTATTACTTTGGAATGTACGATTCTGGGTGCATCGCTCCACTCGCCGCCTGTACCTACGAATACGGTTTGCCCATGCAAACACTTTTTGTTTCAGAAGTCGATGCGCTCTGTGACATGGGATATATAGTCTCGAGGGCTGACATCAGCCCCGAAAACGCCCGTCTCACAACTCTTGGGCGATTATTGCCCTCCCTGAAATAAATTATTTTGCCGATGAGTGCTCTGGCTCCACCAATACGACATTTGATCCTGCACTGCCAAGCCGGCACGGCTGGTTTCGGTCGTGTAGCTCTGTTATCTGCAAATTTGACGTGGTCTACACGACATGCCTCTACAACCGCGCAGTACATGATCGAATGTGTATCAGTGAGGTCTTCGCAGTCATCAAAATAGTTTGACAACTGCGAATCCAGAACAATATATATTATATAACAATATATTATTATTATTCCATTTATTCATTTTATATACATATTTTTACATTTTTAAATATTATTCTATAAAAAAATAAAATAAAACATTTAAAAATACAAAAATAGTAGCCCACCGGTAACGCTCCAAGCTACCGGTGGTCAGGGCTCCTGAGAGAGGAACCTCCTAACGATACGCGCCGTGTCCAGGAGTATATCTTTCTGGATCAAGCCCTTGATCCAGCTGCCCAACGAGAGCCTCCTCAGATGTTCGTCGAGGCTCTTGGCTATTATGCCATTGGCCGTAACGACTATCGGCACAATGATCGCGCTGTATTCACGTTCCACATGTCGACAACCTCGCGATCCAGATCAAGATACTTGCTTTTCTTATCTCTCTCAGCCTTTACGAGGTTCTCGTCATGTGGCACCGCTATATCAACAATCATTGCACGACGCTCTAGTCGGCCTATCACCACTATGTTAGGCTTATTGGCAACAATAGTCCTGTCAGTGATGATAGACCGATCCCAATACAACGTGACATTGCCATTTTCGAGAACTGGGTCGGGCACATACTTATAGTAAGGCACTTCCGATTCCACAAGATTGTATTTAAGAGCAAGTTGCTTATGGATAATCCTGGCTACAAGGTTGTGTCTATGCAAATAGTCTCCGTTGGCTAGACTAGAACAACCGGAGATAATGTGACGGATACATGCCCGACAATGTCAACTGTACCGTCTTTCACAATGTATTTTCGGTAGTTGTTTGTCATCATAACTTCGTCCATTATCGCATAGACAAAACATTCGGTTTCCCCAAAAAGGTCACCGAATCGCAGCCAGGCCACGGACGCTAAAAGATCTACATCGGGCCCATGTAGGACCCGGTGTCCGTGAAGCTCCTTGCTCTGCCATACCTCCCTGCGGTCATTAGTATCTAATACTATAGGCTTGCGCCAGTTCTCGTTAGCTAAGGAGAGCGGGGTAAAGCCCTTGTCCACTGCTACCACATCTCGATGCATACCTACATCAGCGGCCTGGAAGTATTCCCTAAGACTGCATTATTATTATGAGCCTGTTATGTCCCACTGCAGGGAAAAGGCCTCCTTTCTGTCTTTCCTTTTTTTTTTGTTTTGCTAATGAAAAACAATAATTATCCAGCTGATGGTGTCGCAATAGGTGACTTTTAGGCCTTCTAGATGCTAGTTAACATTTGTTAACTTTTCTTATATAATATATAATCTTTTTATTTTACTTTTTTAGTTTCTTACGACTTATTGTCATAAGTCGGGCCTACGTTGTCCCCCCATATCTAAGTACTAATGCTGTAACATGGAAATATTGTAAAACCAAACCATTTTTAAAAGAGTAACCATGGAGTTTCTTGCCAGTTCTTCTCCATAGGAAACGCCCAACCCGATTCGTGCACCTTTTGTCGACGTTTTATAAGTGCCCATGTAGGTCTATGTGAAATAAAAAAAATATTTTAATTTGAACTAGGACGTCTCTTGGCAGAAACAACAAAATTTGGAAGTTGAAAGCATTATCTAACTTTTCCCAACTTGTAAAATAAACTTTAAAAAGCTTGGTGAATGATAACTTAGCTTGTCTAGTCATTCCGTTTACTGCCTTTTTTGGTTTGTATACCAGAAGATTATGCACTAAGGGGATAAAATGGTGTTCTATGTAGCGGTCGCCGTATTGAATCCCGAGCAAAACGAAGGATTCTAGCGTTAACTCTCGAGCAAAGTGAGGGAGTAAAGACAAGAATCCTGAGTGCAGTGTGGGATTCAAGGTCGTCCAAGACAAAGGCACCTTTATCGCCGAGGAGAATACTCAACTTTTCACACCATCTACGAGATAATAAAAAGAAATAGTACTAGAATCAAAGAATTTATTAAAATTGCAATTACAGTTAGTAGACCTATTTAAAACAATTAAATATATGTAATGTTTGATACATTTGACCAGTTGTGGAAATACAAAATAATGTTTTTTTAATTTTTTTTTGAGTATTACTGTTAAGTAAAGTTTCAGAAACTTTGTTCTGCTGAGGAAAATTTTGGATCGTGAAAGTTGGTGAAGATGGTGCTTGAGGTAGCGGGCTAGGTGAATAGTGTTTTAATGTGGAAGTTTGTGGTGTCAAAGGTGTCCATCAATTATCAACGGTGTTTTTAGTTTGATAGTGTCTTTATTTGGATTATGTATAGAATTTCAGTAGATCGCACACCAGCGATCGATTCATGAGCGGATAGCTAGTTCCTATATGCAGCTATTTTAGTTAAAAATATTGAATCAATAGGTAGGTACTTACTTTTGTGGCATGAAAGCTGTAGTCAGGGGCTTCATTTTGAGCTGTTTAAACTTTTGATTTCTTACGACGACGTCCTTCTAATTTCCATTTTTTAAATGCCAGTAATTTGTTTATTTTGACGCTTATTGTTGACCTGAGCATCGAATAGATTACGATATGTAGTAGGTACAATTAGTATGTACCTACTACCTATCGTAAATGTTCATATGAGATTTCTACTTTATGTTCCAAATTAAAATCATTAATGACCAGCGGGTCATAATTAAATTCAGTACAATATTAATGCCTTGCTAGATCTCAGGTCTTAAAAGACTTACTTTAGGTTAGGTTTACATGAAATATGAATTGGCATCGTCGAGCAGGCGGTGTGAAAAAAATATTAAACACTATATTGATATTGAAGTGAGTGTATCTGTTAAAAGGTATCCTAACCTTTTCAGCATTGTAACTGTTACTTTAAGTGTTACTATGTAAACGCAAAATACCTGTAAATTTTTTGGGCTTTAATGTAAAACGATATTTTACCAAAATTGCTCTAACATTTTCAAAACATGAAATTGTAAACATGCCTAAAAGGCTCGACTCAGCTCCACCAACAGATTGCAGGTAAAAATATTTGACAATTTATAAAGAGCGATGCGCGACCAGCAAAATATTTTCTACTATATAAAATTGAATTTCATGTATCGTTCTAGGCGGTACATGAAATTCAAGGATAACTGTTTTTAGATGGCGCAATATGCATTGATTTGTTATTGAATTTTGTGTAAAATTAACGTTTTCTAGAATTGATCATAAAATTGTATGTTTTTGTTTAAACTCTCCTAAGCACAAAATAATGGAATATTGGGCTCTTAAATCACATTTCAAAGATTATTTGAACGGATCATTTAACATATAATTATATTCCAATAGATATTGCGATTTTAAATTTCTGAGACATTCCACTTGGATATTTTAACTTGTATTGTAACACATTTTGGTACTATAAAACTAAAAACGTGCAAAAATACTATAAAACAAATCGTCACTGTATTTAAAGAAAAAATATTCATAAACTGAGTAATCCTTTGACTTACAATTCAATGTTAACACCATGTATCACTTGGAACAGAATCGACCGCGTTCGGTGTACTTTTAGTTAAATAATCCGTAACTTAGAACAGAATCGACCGCCTTCGGTGTACTTTTAGTTAAATAATCCGTAACTTAGAACAGAATCGACCGCGTTCGGTGTACTTTTAGTTAAATAGTCCGTTTAGCCTGACAAAAAACGCTGGTTACTTAGGCACGGTTTCTGTGTATGGGATGAGGCATCTATGTATACTAGTATTGTATTAACTGTGCTTATGTCAAGCGCCATTCATTCCAAAAATTCAAGCGTCATTCATTCCATTCCTAAAAATCTGGCAAGGAACCAACATTTAATGCATCGTAGAGCCTATTCTGAGGTTGCCCTTACACCATAATAGAAGAATAAGAAGGTAGACCATAATAGTTTTGCTGGTACGGGACCCTCATAAGAGTCCAATGTCGAGACTCTACGAATGTCTACGATGCATTAAATGTTGGTTCCTTGCCAGAATTTTTGGATGAATTCGTATTGAATGCCGAGTTTATTAAAATTTTATTCAAGTCAATTTCCAGATTTTTCTGTTGTAACGTATTTTCCATTGTTGTCTTACTGTGAATGCATAAATAATTTACAATATGTCTACTCCAGTTTATTGGAAATATTTGCCAGTCCACTGTGCAAGATGAAATAAAACTGATTGTAAATATGAAAAGTGTTCGCTATTTACCAAAATAAAATAAAATAAAATATTTATATATTAATTTATTTGACACCAATAAGAACAATATCTTACAGTATTCCTAGTCGATGTTATACCACTGAATAAATAATGTTATACACAATATTTAAGCATAACAATTAAATAATAAAAATAAAATAACAAAAATTAAAAGAAATTAAAAATTTTATGCCTTTTTCAATGCACCTTTGTGCTCTAACTTTGGCATCAAATATTGGAATTTTATGGGTAGGCTGTTTCTACATTTTTGCAAGCAAATAAGAATTTTACGATTATTATTAACACCCACACTTGGCACCAATAAAAGTTAACAACATTAAATAAAAGGAATATACGATTAATGTACGAGTATGTCCTATTTTATATCAGTCCGGCAAAAATATTGCTGTATTTTTTCGTCTAGCCTATAACTTTTAATATAAAATGTTTACATAAGAAATTAGTTTGCTTTGTACTGGTGATTGGTGGAAAAGAAGAATATGGCACTTATTCGGTCTATTTATCAATCTGTAATATACATTACACATCGCCACTTATTACAATAATTTGGATAGAAATCCAGGCTCCAGGCTGCTACTGAGAAATTCCTAATGGAATACCGTAATGCTATTTCTAATGTTCCCTTCTTGTTACAGGTACCAAGTATTGTTCTTCGTAGTAACATACGCCATTCCAATGCTGGGGATGACGTTCTTCTACTCGGCCATGGGTAAGGTGCTATGGGGTTCCGGATCCATTGGAGAGCTGACGCAGCGACAAGTAGACTCAATACGATCGAAACGCAAGGTATATATACAGGCAAGCAAATTAACGTTACATTCGATACGTTTACATACAGTGAAATGTTTGTGTAATGTTTGGTGCCGACTCAAAATTATTTAATAAGTTTCCTGTTTTATTTTTCGCTAATTACGCCCTTTCTTGTTTTGGTGGTTTACTTTTGTGGTAGAAAGTTATTTTTTGTGACTAAAATGTAGGTACTAATTACTAGCTGGATGCGTTCTGAGTACATCATCGGACCGTCCATGGAAATTTTACCCCGGTCAGGTATAAAATACTCAATAAGATGAAATAAATAAGGCTAAACAAATATTCTAATAATGTATCATCTGAGTGGAAGGATGAAACATTATTGTCGTTGCAATAAAATACGATTTTATACCGATCTTGAACTTAACGAGTCCTCGCTTCACGTTCTAATTTCAAAAACAACAAATTGTTATCAACAGTTTTCTTCGAAACTGTGTTCTGTAACTCAACCTTGCAGATTTTCAGTACAACGCGAAGGTACGAAGCAACGTCGTTGCTAAACCAATGTTTTATTCAATTTTGTTCGCTCACGTCTTGTTTGTTCACGTCCAAGTCACCGAAGTGGAGACAATAAGAAAGAGGCTTTATTGGAACTGTGCCAGAGGTTCCAAAATTGGGACATTCTGAAATTGCTGGTCTGGCTATTATTTTTAAATAAGTCTAAGTTTTTTGTAAAAGAAAATGTGGTCGTGGCCAGTTTAAAAATACTGCAGTTCGTTATTAAAGAAGCTGAAGCTTTCGATATCAAATGTTTATAAGAAAACAATATAATATGTTGTTTTTGTGACAAATAAACACTTTTTCTTTCTTCTTCTTTCAATAGCAAATATAGCTTTCTTTTAGTTTCACTTATAGTTTTTAATACTCCGGTTGTAGTCTAATGACATTAACGATAAAATTATGCTATGAATGGAATGTAAGCGAACATTTCACAACTCTTATTAGTTATTCTGAATTCAAAATCTGGAGGGATAAAGTGTGGAACTAAAAAACTACTTATATGGCACAGTTCGACAGCTTTTCAGGCTTAAGCAGAGTTTGACAAAACTTCAAATGTTTTATTCAGAAATCGGGAATGGAGAGCATCATAAGTTTTATGAAGAAAAATATACGCTACATAACATCATATAACACAATTCTTTGTTTTCAGGTTGTGAAAATGTTCATCCTAGTGATTGTGATCTTCGGGATCTGCTGGCTGCCCTACCACTCGTACTTCATCTACACGCACTTCAACCCGTCAATACTATATATGAAATATGTCCAGCACATGTACCTCGGCTTCTACTGGCTGGCGATGGGCAACGCTATGGTCAACCCCATCATCTATTATTGGATGAATGCCAAGTAAGTTTGTTGGTTACATTAGTACAGTTTGCGTCACGTTAAGTTTGCTGTTCTGAAGCCCGGCTTTATGACGTAAAGCCATTTTGCGATGCGTATTGTATAACAGGCTGTTGTATTAGTATTGAGCTTTATTACTACCTAGTAATTTTTAGCTTACTTCAGAGTGGAAAACTTAAATGTTTCGTTTTATATGCGGATATTGCAGTTGTATTTTTTTATTTTTATATTTGTATTGTAAGTCATCCAGTGACTTGGAGGGCGTGTCAGACTTTTACTGACTAAAACCCACCCGTTTTCCTTCAGTTGCTTGAGCCAGGGCCGCGGTAACTCTTTTTCAAATTTATCCGCGACCCAGACAGGCATCGGCCCTAGCGGACCCCGTCAGTTTTGCTGACATCTCTTTGAGGCGCGCGTGGAACACAACGCGCCGTCGACTCGGGCCTGGTCCTTACCGGACGGCGAGCTACCTGCTGCTCGCCGTCCGCAAGCCCGCGCCTACGGTGGCCGGAAATCGTCTTGCGACGCCCGACGCCCGGGACGTCCCCTGCGGTGGCTGGGGGCGTGAGGGCGTCTCCGTTGCGTCTCCCTCACGCGTTCCGCCTCCTTCTTCGCGAACATTACTGCTTCACAGAAGGAGGTGACAGCTTCCCACGCCCTCTCGCTCCGTCACCACAGCCGATCGCCTCCACGAGAACACGGCTATGCTCCGCCCAAGCGGGGCAGACCTCCACTGTATGCTCCACCGTGTCCTCCGGGTGATCCATACAATGGTGACACCCGGGCGTTTCCTCCCGCCTTATCCTGAACAGGAACCTCCCGAAATATCCATGTCCGGTGAAGACCTGCGTCAGGTGGAAGGTGAGGATGCCATGGCGCCTCTCAAGCCACTCCTCAGAGAGGGGCCTTACCGCATCAATTGTGGCGTGCTCAGCGCTGGGTTGCGACAGTCCCTCTTTCCATATCGCCATGAGATCTTGCCGGAGCTCTGACCGCCGAGCCGTGATTTGTCGCGGCAACGGTGTTTCGCCTCCTCGCACCACTCCCATATGTTCGCGAGGACTTTTGCCTCCAGATCCCATGGCGGCAATCCGGCAAAGAGGTTCGCTACCTCACCGGAGATCGTGCGGTATCCTCGGACCAGCCGAATTGCCATGACCCTTTGGGACGCGTTCAACCGGCGGGCTGGTCACCGCCTCAGGGAATGCGCCCACACTGGTGCCCCGTAAAGGGCCATGGACCGCACGACCTCCGCGTAGGGCCTCCGGCAGGCGTTTGGACCCCCTAGATTGGGCAGGAGCCGCTTATCCCTGGATGGACAAATGTATGAATGAAGTTGACAGTATTCTTGTTATTATTCCAGATAGCAAATCTATCAATGTTCCCTATAGCACAAAAAGCTATTCAAAAGTTTCTAATTCATTGAGCCGAACTTTTATTTTAAATAGTTTCGTATTAAGAAAAAAGAGAGAAGATTTCGTTTATCACTTTATGAAAATCCCTTAGAATTGGAAGGGAAAGGTGTATTCCTTATAAATAACCTAAATAGTGAACACATCATTTTTAATTAAAATTAAACTGTAAATAAACCTTTAAGGTCGACTGGTAGAAAATTCCTAAGGCAATAAGTCCGCCTTTGTACTTGTGCATTAAGTTTTCATAAATAAATATATTAGATGTTTGAATGTTAAGTGATTAATGATTTGCGGTGAAAAAGGTCCATAGGCAAGGCTATTATTTCTCCAGTGTTTAAATCTGGTTCTGTTGAAGGGACTATCTGACCCTACATAAACTATTTGACGGATATATGAACCTCAAGGATCCCGAAAGGGTACGGTATAACTAATGAATCACTCTTAGAATAACGGGTTTGATTTAGTTCTCTTATACAAAATTGTTGAATCATGTGGAAAAGTTTTAGTGTTGTAACAATACAATATATCCGAATGAATAAATATTCAATTTCAATAGAAACATTTAAATTTGAATAGTTTTGAGAAAACTATTCATGTGTAGAACTATTGATCCAGAGTTAATAAATACTAACTGAAATGTTATGAACATGTTAATATCTATTTATTTTAGGCAACCCTATAGAAATATTTCATGCCATTCAAAAAAGGGTAACATTTTCATGGGTTTATAATGTCGGCATTTATCAATATCTGAAAATGAGTTTTTGCACGTTTATTGTGCATCATCTCATCATTGTATCAGCCGAATGACGTCCACTGTTGGACATAGGCCTCCCCCAAGCGTCGCCATATTGACCGGTCCTGTGCGTTTCGCATCCTTTTGGGCCAACTTCGAGAAACATGTCAACTGTCGAATCCGTCTCGGCTGGGCAGCATTCGGGAAGTTGCACAGTATCTTGTCCAACAGTCCACAGTGTCACAAGAGGAAAGTCTTTGACCAGTGTGTATTGCCAGTGATGACCTATGGCTCTGGGACGTGGTCACTTACAATGGGCCTCATTAGAAAGCTTATAGTCACCCAAAAGGCAATGGAGAGGACTATGCTCGAAGTTTCCTTGCGTGATTGAATCATAAATGTAGAGATCTGCAATAATGTTTGTAAACAAATAAATGTCAAGAAAAATGCACTGATAAAGTAACATAGCTCTGATGCAAAATATTTGTATAAAGAACTTTCAAAAGATTTTAATCGACTAGGGAAATCAAAAATATTAAATCATGCTCGTGTTTCTTACGTTTTTTTGTCATTTTTTTTCTATTGGTTTGCATAAATTTCCTGAACTTTAAAAGTCGAGTAAATGTTTATTAAATTTGTATAAATTATTTGCAAACTTGAATGGCGAGATGATGATCTGATTATTTATTTATTTTACAGAAAAGTGATGGACAATTTTCTCAAATAGCCTTTGCTGTCCCTCTGCTGGGTCTTTGCCCAGCAGAGGGACAGCAAAGGCTATAGCAAAACTTACAGACTGATAATTATCTTAAGAATCTTTGGCAGGAAGGGCAAATTAGAAAGATTGCCATTGCCAAGGCATTGTTTACAATAAAATTCGCGGCACTTAGTTCGGCACTAAACTTTTTGTTGACACTGAATGAATGACAACTTTCAACACTTGTCTAACAATTTAATTTTTTTTAATAATTGAGCGTCATAAAGAAGGATATTGCCTTTGGGTTAAACGTCAGACAATGCTCCAAATCCTAACGGTACGAGAAATAGTGGGACTAACCGGCCAGTGTCGCTACGGTTAAAAATGTCACCATGTACAAATCGTAAAATCGATTAATGGATAAAATAATCGCTAACGGTAATTTGGACGTCCAAATGTTTAAGTACAATGACGGAATGCTATTCAAGAAAATTATAGAGGAGTAATTACCACCAGCCCAAGCTAGGAAGTCATTAAGATCTGCGCTTACTGTTTCACGTTATAAATTACGACAGAAGCACGTGCAAAAGACATTAACGAACTCATGTGAAATTTCAAGATTTCCATAATAATTACATTTTGCGGTTGCTTGAAAATTTTGATATTCCATAGAAGTGCGAACAAGCTAACATACTTAACTAATACAGACTGGTCACTGCATTCGGTCCGTATGGTATGGTGCCGGACGTAAAGAATTTCACCATCCCATGTCTTCCCGTGGGTGTCGTAAGAGGCGACTAAGGGACAAACCAGAGAATGGGCAGCAGCGTTCTCTGTGCTTATATAACAACCATAACTACGGCGGGTTGGCAATCGCAGGATCGCCAACCCGCCTGCCAAGCGTGGCGATTATGGCAAAACCCCCCCAATGAATAGCACAAATAAAAAATGGCCCCTAGTACCCGGCAGCTTGCCTACCCTCGACTACGGTAGCGGTCGAGCCTACGGCATGGCAAGGGGTGCTAAGAATCTCCGGACGAGATCCGGCTACCCAAACAATCACCGACGACTGGACCTGGCAACGTACAACACGCGCACACTTCGGACCGACGAGAAGATCACCGAACTCGAAGAGGAATTGAGCGGGTTGCGATAGAGTATTATAGGATTATCTGAATTCCGAAGAGAGGGAGATGACTCGATAATCCTCATATCCGGTAACCTGCTCTATTTCCGAGAGGGTGACCGGCAGTCCCAGGGTGGTGTCGGGTTTATCGTCCACAAGTCCCTTGTGAACAACGTGGTGAAGATCGAGAGTGTGTCGACCAGGGTGGCGTACCTTATACTCAGAATATCCTCAAGATATTCACTGAAGATCGTACAGGTCTACGCCCCGACCTCGGCACACCCCGACGATGAGGTAGAGACCATGTATGAGGATATCTCCAGAGCCATGCATGATTTCAAAACTCACTTCACCGTTGTCATGGGGGACTTCAACGCGAAACTGGGCAAACGAGACGAGGATGAGCTGCAAGTGGGGCAATTTGGAGTTGGACAACGGAACCACCGGGGTCACCTACTGGCCAGTTTTATGGAGAAGGAGGGCCTCTATATGATGAACTCCTTCTTCAAAAAGCGTGAACACAGGAAGTGGACCTGGCAGAGCCCCGATGGTGCAACAAAAAATGAGATCGACTTCATCATGTCAACCAAGAAGCATATGTTCAATGATGTCTCTGTGATCAACTCGGTAAAAACCGGGAGCGATCACCGCATGGTAAGAGGCACATTGAACATTAATGTCAAGCTTGAAAGGTCTCGACTGATGAAGTCCACGCTCCGGCCAGCACAGATCCAGGTCCAAAACCCCGAGAGCTTTCAGCTCGAACTCCAGAATGGTTTCGAGTGCCTAGGGAGCTCCGTGGATGAATACAGCAAAGGGTTCGTGGAAGCTGTCCATACGGTCGGGTCTATGTTTTTCAAGACCCGTCGTACAGATAGAAACAAAAAGCTCTCTGATTATACCCTCAAGCTTATGAAGGAGAGGCGTGAGATGATCCTGCAGTCTTCAGATGAGGCGTGCAAATACCGGCAGCTCAATAGACAGATCTCGAAATCCTTGAAAAGAGACCTCCGGCGCTTCAATACCGAGCGTATTAAAGACGCAATCGAGCGAAATAAAGGCTCCAAGGTGTTTTCAAGGGATCTGGCTATTAGGCAGAGCCAACTCACGAAACTGAAGACCGACGATGGCAGGATCGTATCCGCCAAACCGGAGCTTCTCAGGGAGATCGAGACATTCTATGGGCAGTTGTACACATCGATCAGCAAGCCTGTTGCGAGTCTAGCAAACGACCCAAGAGCTAGATTGATCCGCCACTATACCGAAGATATCCCGGACGTCAGCCTGTACGAGATTAGGATGGCTCTGAAACAGCTCAAAAACAACAAGGCGCCGGGTGATGACGGAATTACGGTCGAACTCCTGAAGGCGGATGGAAAACCGGTTCTTCAGAAGCTGTTTGATTCCGTCATACTCGAGGGCAAAACGCCACAGGCATGGTGCAGGGGCGTGGTGGTACTCTTCTTCAAGAAGGGCGACAATGCCCGGTTGAAGAACTATAGGCCCATCTCACTTCTTAGCCATGTCTACAAGTTGTTTTCAAGAGTCATCACGAATCGTCTCGCGCGCAGGTTTGACGATTTCCAGCCCCCCGAACAAGCCGGATTCCGAAAAGGCTTTAGCACCGTAGACCACATACATTCACTGCGGCAGGTTATACAGAAGACCGAAGAGTATAACCTGCCTCTCTGTTTAGCGTTTGTGGACTACGAGAAAGTCTTCGATTCGATAGAGACTTGGGCTGTACTGCAGTCTCTCCAACGGTGCCAGATCGACTACCGGTACATTGAGGTGTTGAAGTGTTTGTACAAAAACGCCACCATGTCAGTCCGTCTTCAGGATCAGAACTCGAAACCAATCCTTCTCCAGCGCGGCGTGAGACAGGGAGATGTCATTTCTCCGAAACTGTTCACTGCTGCGCTGGAGGATGTCTTCAAGGTTCTGCACTGGAGGGGGCTTGGCATCAACGTTAATAGCGAGTACATTACTCACCTTCGGTTTGCCGACGACATAGTGGTCATGGCTGAGACCATGGAGAGCCTCAGTAAAATGCTCGATGACCTCAGTAGAGCTTCCAAAAGAGTGCGTCTTAAAATGAACATGGACAAAACCAAGATCATGGTGAATACCCATGTAACACCCATTCCTATCAAGGAAGACGGAGACTCGACTCTCGAAGTTGTAGACGATTATGTCTACCTGGGACAAACGGTCCAGTTGGGTAGGTCCAATTTCGAGAAAGAGGTCAACCGTCGAATCCGACTTGGCTGGGTGGCGTTCGGGAAGTTGCGTGGTATCTTCTCGTCCAATTTACCGCAGTGTCTCAAGACAAAAGTCTATGAAATTCGTAAGTACATAATAAAATATTAAAGTTTGTAAAAAATATAGAACACTTTAAAATTAAATTAAAATAATTAAACCATTAAAAAAAAACAACAATCAAATCATAATAATTTCAATCAAAATTATTGAAATTATCCAGAAACAGAATACAAAAATCAAAAAGTCACGAGTCTAAAATTCAATTTCCAAATCATTATTATTTAGTTAACATACCATACACCTTGAAAATTGGAGACAGTTCACTATTAAGGGTACCAAGGCTTTCAATCGGTTCATTTGACAAGCATTGTTGTGTACGGACTGATTCAATCGTTCTACCGAATACACTTTCAGGCATTTCAAGCGAGTGAGATTGAATTGATGGCCTGCGGCTTGACCAATTTCATTGAGTCTTTGTTCCTGAGGACTTTGTATTTCATTGGAAGTTCATCTTTTCTGTCCATTTTTTACTGGTAACTTTATATATATCCGTCGTGTTGCTAGAAATTATTGTTATTGCTTGCACTTGTGCGAATAAAAAGCTATAGTATATTTAACTTGGGCGTACGGTGGCGCAGTGGTTGATCGATTGATTGCTGCGCTGCTTGTCACGGGTGCGATGCCCGCACGGAACATATATTTGTATGACCTACAGATAGTTGTTCTGGCTCTGGGTGTTATGTTTGTGAGTTTATATGTTTGTAAACGCACCACGATACAGGAAGAAAGTCCTAGTGTGGGGCTACGTTTTTTTTTTAAAGAACGAAAGAAACGATTTACAGTATCGGCGATCGGATGAACTGTGACCAGAAACAAACAAACTAACATTGACTTTTACTATGGGACTAACCCTGAAATCGCGAATAAGCAATCAACTGTTCAGTAAAATATGTCAGCTGCCTTATTTTTTCATTCATTTCTTCATAGTGAAAGTTCTTCATAATGATGAGTAACATGACATCTTTTCAGTTTTTGCGTTCATTCTGTTACTCGTTCTATATTTAATTTCTGTAAAATGACTACAGTCTTTTTTATAGTCCTTTATTCATTACATTTCTTATTTAGTACATTTTTGAATATTTTTTTAAATATATTGAAAAACAAAATATTTAAAAATATAGCAAATAGAGGCCCACCGGTATCGGGAACAGGGTCCAAGCTACCGGCGGTCAGGGCTGCAGGGAGAGGAGCCTCCTAATAATACGAGCCGTGTCCAGCAGTACTGCTTTCTGGATCAGGCCCTTGACCCAGCCGCCTAACGAGAGCCTCCTAGTATAGTCCTTATTGTTATCATTTAGAATAGGATGGATTCGGAGTCAGAAAACGATAGTCAGAGGGTGATTAATTTATTTAGTAATAATTTAAGTCACGTGAGTCAATAAACGTTGTCTTATAACTATTATACTATACTAGTGACGAGAAACTCAGACGTTTGGTTTAATTAAATACTAACAATATTAAACCATTCCTCGATCCACGCGGGGTTTCATTAATAATAAGTTAACGACAAAATATAAGTACGAAGCAAAATTACCAGGCTACGATCGTGCAATATACACGATGAAAAACACTGATAGCTACAAAGTACAAACCTCTGTTTATTAATTTAAAAATATTAACACTTTCGTCCTTATATATATGAAATTGCCATGTTTATCAAAAATAACCATAAAAATTTTGAAACCCTGTCCTCCAAACGCCACCAAAATGACCTGCGATCAAAAATCAATCAAACTGCGCTCTATTCCAAAAGTTTTCTTGGGGTGGCCCCAAAGATATTTAATAAAAAAAACCTAAACAGACCTCAAAAGACCTAAACTTCTTCAAAAAACTCCTTTAATAAAAAAAAAAATTGTAATTAACATCATGTATGTACAAAATCATTTACCTGTTTGTGTAATTTGAATCTTTTTCAGGAAAACTCGCCGTTGGGATTAATTTTCCTATAGACTTTTTAGTTTTTGTACAAAATAATCCTTCTTATTTTTAAACGTATCCTTCAATAAGGTAGTTAAGTCAGTGTCTTCTCGCTTCGGTAGTGTAAAAGTCACATGGATAGCAGGAATTTATATAGTGTCTTTAGAATACTATCTGTATCCACAGGTTTCGCTGTCGTGGCCTATCCTACCGGAACAGTACTATCATTATTTTTGTTTTTGGTATATTAGTTGTGCGTCTTTTCTGGCCTAATAAATTATATTTCTCTTCTTTTTATGATATTGTAGCTTTATATTAGTGAAATAATATCCTTATAATCGGATCACTTATTCCAGAGAGATTGTTGGGAATTGAGATTAAATAATGACTCAAATTCAACTATATAATTATAGTTGCATAAAATTGAGACGGCACTTTACAATGGTTGGTGGACACGCACGATCGCAACTTTAAAGACCGTCTTATGTGCGTAAACGCTGAATTTGGCCGAATGTCGGAGCAGGACGTTTCTTGAAAATAGAGAAATTTATGAACTCTACTCTTTAACTAAACCATTACCCTGGGCCATGTTCCACAGTCATTTCAAACAAACTTTAAAACTTCTACTGCAGCAAAAACTACCAAGCTTACAGAAACCCTCGAGTAAAACCTCTAACACGACGGCTCTCTAGCTGACCAGCAATCGCAATGCTGTCATACAATGGTCTCTCTAGATCCTGACCTCTACCAGAATTCACTGGTACGGTCAAACATAATACGGCAGGTACACTCAATTACTCGACATTTTAAGCTTGCTCATCATCATTAAAATCTTTTTAACATCAACATCGACTGGCATATGATCCGCTGGCATCTTCCTTAACATACCGTGTGCACACTTGTTAGTTCTAAGCGTACCTATTCAAAGCTTTCGGTGTATAACGATCACCGTCCTGTCATAATCACCAATCACGGACTTTTTACAGGGCCTATTTAGTTTTCATACCAAAGCTCACAACACAACACTTTATTAAAAGGTCCAACGATCAAAAAGTTCAATAACACAAAAAAATTGTAACAATTCTGTTACTCTTTACCATAATAGTTTACATTCAATCATTTGTAGTAACTACCTACTTGTATCCCCATGACTAACATAGTTTTAAGATAATGTAATACTAACAAAATATGAACATTTAAATAGTCTAAATCTCTCTGTTTTTTTTTATATAATTCAACGGCAATGCATACTCATCTAATGAAACTATTATTGAGATCTGTGCACCAACACAGGCCCGAATCGCATCGACCAACGATTATTTACAAATCTGCCGCCACATAAGCTACAATACACGAGGGGCTCTGTGCACCAACACAGACAAGAATCACACCAACGATTCTCAAAAATCTAGCGCAATATGTGCTACAACACATGAAGTGCTCTGTGCACTAACACAGACAGAAATCGCACCAACGATTCTCAAAAATCTGGCGCAATATGTGCTACAAGACATGAAGCGCTCTGTGCACCCACACAGACAGAAACCGCACCAACGATTCCTTTTAGACCCATCGCCACATGCTACTCATGAGATGCGAATATGTGAAACGATTGCAAGATCTACTGCTATCATAATATTATGTGCCACCTGGAAACTGTAGTCTGCCGTCGGTCTTAACCTCTCAGATGTTAATACGTCAACCTTCGCGCTCAGCATCTGAATCACTAGCCTGCAGTAGAGGCTTCAGGCTGCGATACAATATGGTATCTGAAATATGAAAAACATTACGAGAGTATATTTTATGTTCATACTGTTATCTTCACCATACACAGATTTGATGGAAATTAACCAGTGCAGCGGTGTAGTAACCTAAACCGGCAAGGCAAAATGGGTTGGTTGGCTTTGCACTCTCATTCAGTGTACCGAATGAAAGTGCAAAGCCCCTGTTCAAAACATGAACCACATATTACAGCGTCCCAAGTGTCCAGGTAGGTCAGGTAGGTTATGGTAATGCCATAACGTAAGTGGTATTTTAAGTCACAATTAACGAGGCCTGGTAGGGTTTACTACGTTCAAGATAGTTTGGATCTCTGACTCGAAAAGAAAAATACCATACTTCTTCTTCTCTTCTCTATTCACTGCATAAAACTATCACATTATCAAAACTAATCAAAATATTTCATTTGGTAGTATCATAATTGCCAGAATGACGTGTTCGGTACGGCAATGCTACTACAATGCTCTAAAGTCCTGTAACGGCTAGGAGCTGCGCTGGTTATCCGGCGCAGGCCGCTAACTTGTAGGTAAGTAGATAGATATAAAGAAAACAGCTGGACAAGTTAATACATATATTTTGGTATAGCTCAGCTAGGTCGCGGGTACGTAAAGTCACTATTGTTCTGCTCCGATAACTATCACACTGTTAATACATAAGAAGGGTACCGTCCCTTGGTATCACGTGGTAGTCGCGTGGACCTGCCAGCGCAGGCTCGGCGGTAGGCAACAGGTAGGCAGGCCAAGACCTGGCAGGCGTACGTAGGTAGCGTGCGTAGCTCGTGTGGCGGTAGGCCGCAGGTAGGCAGGCCCAAGACCTGGCAGGCGTGCGTAGGCAGCGTGCGTAGCTAGCGTGCAGGCACAGCAGCAAGCTAGGTCGAAGGGTCACCCCT
Source organism: Orthosia cruda (assembly GCA_964057195.1). Classification (NCBI taxonomy): domain Eukaryota; kingdom Metazoa; phylum Arthropoda; class Insecta; order Lepidoptera; family Noctuidae; genus Orthosia; species Orthosia cruda. The sequence continues at coordinate 39,955,549 of OZ059830.1, forward strand.
CAGCCGTAAGGTGAAGTGCGTCCCTGGCACGTAGCAGACGTGGGGACGCGCGACGCTAGGCCACGGTAGGACGCAGGGACTGTAGCGGCTAGGGTTGCGCAGGGTAGGCTGCGCAGGCCGCTACTGTCAGCTAAGGACCATTACCAGTGATAGTAGAATAATAACTCTTCAGCAACACTAAAACATGATCAGCGATAACTAACATGAGAGTATGACCTGACATGGGCCATACCGTACACAAAACCAGAACTATGAATAATGAACACTCTTGACTAACAGTCATAACAAAATGAAAACGACTACTATATATCCACACGCCCACACGCTCCTCCTTGACTTTTCCAGCTCCATGGTTGTTGCTAGCCTCCTTGCTGCTCCGTTTGTGTCTCAACTGACAGCGCAATATTTTTTGCAAGAATGTAACCGCCATTTTCACTAGCATTGCTTTTACGTGTGATCTCATTAGCACGACTGAATCACAATTCTGATGTGGCATCAAGGCTGGCCGATACATGTAAACCATCGGAAAGTCAGGATGCATTCCTTTAGGTTAAGATATCGCATGTGGGCAGGTTGGTGAGTACAATCGTAAAAATTAAATAACACAAATTATTCAATACACTGGGTTTGGACACAGTTACAATCTTGCTTACTAATATCACGGATAGACCCGGATTCTACGACGTCTTAGCTCTAAGGTGGTCACTGTGGTCAGTACTCAACTGCCATATTCTGCTGTCCCCAACACGGAAGTGGTTAGATAAAGCGCGCCAATGTGTAGTTGTTCTTGATTGCCGCCAGGTGGCGTGCTTGTGATTTGTTTTGACGTTCGTACTATTGGCTAAACCCGACATATATTTAACTAGTGAGAGAGCTTTATGGTTAAATTCTCAGTAAAAAAATTAAAGGCTCTGTAAAAACTATACCTACCTACATTTTTTTCCGTTCAGCTCCTTTTCTATCATCTCTTTTGCAGTGAATAAAGAATCAAAGTCAATTCAAAGATAATTTAGATTTTAATCACACGGATTAAGGGATGGCAATTAACAACACAAATTACTATTATCTTAGAATTTAAATCACCTCTGAATTATTTGTTCCAGTTTAAATATATATTCAATTCAATTTATTTGCTGGGAAAACTTTAATTGAATGAATTTAGACGAAATCTACTAGATTTTATGGTTGTTCGTTATTTCTGTGATTTATTCATTAAAATACAGTTTTAACATAGTTTAACTTGCTTAATGGGTGTCTGTCTGGCCTAAATCTATTCTCCGTTTTTAGCTTTGTTTAAATTTTTAAGTATAATATAAAAATACCGGCCAAGTACGTGTCGGTCTTAGCACGGCTGAAACCACTAGGTCAAGAAACAAGAAATTTTGCACAAGGATAATTAAAGCGAAGGCATTCTTTTAGGAAGGATTTAAAAATATAATGCTTTATATCCTGCACCTTTTTGTTTTTAGGAAATCTTCCCATGACTTCTCCTGCTCTGGGTGAAACGGGAGGGCGTGTCAGACTTTTACTGACTAAAACCCACCCGTGTTCCTTCAGTTGCTTGTGCCAGGGCTGGTTAAACAGCAGATGAAAGAAAGGGCGTAATTTATTTCCGATGAAAAGTCCCATCGGGCCCACGTCACGATCTAAAAAAGATAACTGTGTGTGCCTTCTCGATGCGTTCCTATTCTTTTATTTTAATAGGTACCAATTTCTCACCAACATTTCTCTGTCCGCAGGTTCAGGACGTACTTCAGAACAGCGATCCTGTGCCGCTGGCGCGACATCCTGCGCCGGCGCAAGCGGCCGCTGCCCGAGTCTCCGCCGGACTGTAACTCGCAGTCCGGGAGTCGATCGCGATCAGGTTTTTACTCGTTAACGTAATTATTAAAAGTGATCTTTGGTATCATTCATTTTCGTCAGCAGTCATTTTTCAAAAAGATAAAACTTGCACGAAATGTTATGGGATGTTTGCGGGTAGTATGGAGCACTTTTCGTTCTTCATAGAAACATTAGTGACATAAGCGTGATGTGACCTGACAATATAAAATTCGGCCTTATAATATGAAAAGTTTGTAAAAAGCAAGCTGTTTGTCAAGTCATACGCATATCTTGCGGTAATCCCGTGCCACTACCTGGAAGTGGATTTCTTATTATGCTCTTCTGACGCTGCCCGAGCATTATGTACGTGATCAAATTAGCATAGGATAGCATAAGCCTTTTAATGTTCCCACTGATGGGACTCATACCTTATCTCATAGAGAGGAAGTGGCAATATATTCAATCAAGGCGGAATGCACTTCTAGCTCAACCCACCTAAGTTTTCACGGTCAGATTGACAGAATAACACTACACGTAGAGTGACAGCTATTCTCTTCGTACTTACTTCACCAAAGTTACCAAGATTACACTTTGATAGAATGCACCGATTGATGCTAGATAGGAACTGACAGCTAACTTTACCAAATTTGTTACAGTAGGATTTTCACCGAATAGACCAGCTGATTTCATATTAGGAGGTTTTAACGCCACACCACGTGCACCCAACGCTAAGTAAGAAAATATGTTTCAAATAAATTGCATTAGATGGCGTGATAAGCTTAGATTTGTTATTGAATTTTGTGAAATATTAAGCTTTTCTAGAGACGATCATAAAAATCTAAGTTCTTGTATCAAAATTAAGGAATATTGGGGTCTTAATTCACATTTCGAAGATTATGTGAATGGATCATTTAAAATTGATTCCAATAGATGGCGCGGTTTTAAATTTCTGAGCCATCCACTCAATATTTTTAAGTTTGTTTTGTAACACTTTTTGGTACAATGAAACTCAAAAAAATACTAAAAAATAAATCGTCGCTGTATTAAATAAAATAAAAAGCATTCACGAACCGATTAAACCCTTTTACTTGCAAGTCGCTGATAACACCACCTATATCTGTGGAAAGGAACTCAACGCGATCGATGTTCTTAGAAAAATAATCAGCTTAATCAGACGAATAACGCTTTTAGTAGTTGTAGTTACGTCGGCACGGTTTCTTTGTCTTTCTGGGATGAGGCATCTATGCTAGTACTATATTATCTGTGGCCATACTTATTTCACTGGCCAGAAAGAGATGGAATCATACATGACCAATATTGAGTCATGGTGTCTTATACCTTACCTTTTGTGCTCCAGATCTCTGCAATAGGTCGATAAGAGAGTAGGGACTTAAAGCGCAGTTTTTTTGTTCCAAATAAAGCCTCAGCTAATTATGTGTCTAGATAAAAAGATATTTAAGTCGGTAAAGTAAAACATATATGTGAGTTGGCACTAATATTGTTGGCGCCGACAAAAAGTAGTATAAGTCCCGATCCTTATAAATAGCTGGATAGGGGAGAAAGGCGCAAAAAATCACTTAACAACAAAAAATCATACAAAAAGAGATAAAAAATTCTACCACCATTAAGAAAAAGGACCAATCTGACCATAATAAAAAATCAAACCGACTTCCAAAACAAAATACTACAAAGCGAAAAATAACTTTCTTTTCCGAAGTCGGTGTCTTTTGTACCCATAGTTTTTCATTTTTCGACATCGACTTCGGAAAAAAAAGTTATTTTTGGCTTTGTAGTATTTTGTTTTGGAACTCGGTTTGATTTTTTGTTAAAATGTTTTTAATTTTTCTCTTTTCAGTTTTGGTAGGTACCTCCAATTAACATGATAATCAATTATAGCCAAAGTATATCTCATGAAGATTCTAATAAGCCCAAACACGACTATGATACATTGTTTTATTTCGGAGTTCCAGTGCCTATCTTCAGGCTTCATCATCAGATCAGTTTGATGGTGCACTTTTCATCAGTACCATTTATTTATACGTAGTTGTTTGTTTCATCATATTCGGTTAACTATTCGAGATATCTTATATCCGTGACATAATTTGCATTAAGGAGTTCCAGTGGCCATTTGTGGTCTTCTTCATCAGTTCCACTTCACCAAATGATACTTTTTGAGTGCAAATGATTGCATTGTTAATGGAAATACCAAAATCGCCATTTATTTATAATTAATTAAAACGATACAAAGACCAATTACAATAACTAACATAGAAATATAATATAATAATGTTACAATTGTGTCACATATAATCAATAATTTACCAAACAATACAATGAACAGACAGTGTTATGCCAATATAATCAAACCAAATAAAATTTAAAAAAATACAATACAAATATATAACATGGCACAGTGGCATAGCAATAATAAGTAATTTAATAAACAATAATTATAATAAATATAGCACAATGGAATGGCAATATGCGTATAATCAATAATTCAAATATAAAATACAATTATCATGGAACAGTGGACCCCCTCGCATACTTTTTCTCACAGAACACCAGACATGCTCGCATTAGTTTATTCCATTCGTCAGCAAACACATCACATTCAGGATTGGCAGTCAAGAGGGCATTGAGCATCCTCAAAGCACGACACACTGGGGATTCAGCACTGGTGACAGTTCTGGATGGTGGTGGTGCGAACAGGTCGTGACGGCGACTCTGACGATGCCCAACGTATTTGATGGGTACAATCCGTCGATATATGCCTATAATATTTGAGAATACTCTAGGATTTCATCGTCAGATCCTGACCTGGTGACTATGGGACCCCCTGTGAAGTATACCCATTCAAACAAAAGAAGAAATTTCCAAATCGGTCCAGGCGTCTTTGAGTAATCGGGGAACATACATAAAAAAAAAGATTCCTACGAATTAATAAACTCCTCCTTTTTTTGAAGTCGGTCAACAAAAGTAGAAAAAGATTATAACAAAGAACTGAAGTGTGAATCATATATTCTGTTAAGCTAGAGTTCGTCATTTGAGATGTGAGAGACTCAATCAAGCTCGAAGAAAGAAATCAATAGGCAATAATTTTGCCAATAAGGGTACAAGCGCTCCCTCTTTTCTTCAGATAGTTGTATTATAAAGAGAGTGAGAGTGTTCGCTCAATACGGAATGGTCATGGCATTATCTTCAAAGATTATTTATAGTAGCGATAAGTTGCAAGGCCCGTATCCAGTTGAAGACATGTAAGGGCTGATACTCGTAAATATGATGAGGGTTGAAGGTTGAACCTCATCTGTAATACACGGATGAGTTATTTGCAATGTAAAATTAACCAGAATTCAGAAATATACAAATGTTATTTTTATCTTCTAACATGTCTATCTGATGTTGATGTGTTCTGCTCCAGAGCTAAGGCCTCTTTCCATACGGATAGGCAATGTACTTACATTATTAAAGTACTATGCTTACTAGCTGTGTTCTGCCAATTTTATGGAATTTAAATCCCAATTTTCGTCACTTTACTCCTATAAAAAAGATTCCAAAGATGCGTGAATGTCATAAAAAAAAAAAATATTGAATGTTGTAAAAAATGGTGAAAGCTTTCGGCAGTATGGCGATGAGACGGTATTAGGGGTTAATGGCGTACTAATTACAGATAATAATGTAATTAGCTAAATTAATACCAAGCCATGACGCACACCCCTAAATAAACATCTAAAGGGTGTCTCAGTAAGAGAGCACTTTTTAAAATTGTTTTTTTTTTTTCATTTCATCTCTGAAATTTGGCAGCTGTCACCTCTGTTTATTCCGATTATTAAAAATGGAGCGCTTATTGAAAGAACAACGCGTTATAACTCTGAAAACTCGTTACAAAAAATGGGGAAAGTTACGCTGAAACCGCTCGCAAACTTCGCCATATTTTCAGCCGAGAAAGTGCACCTAAAGTGTCAACCATTCGAAGAGTGGTCAAAAAATTTGAAGAAACTGTGTCAATTATGGATAATAAGAATCCTTTGCGTCAACGTACCGGTCGGTTTCTTGAAAACATTGCTGCTGTAAACGAGAGTTTCGCTGAAAACCCGAAAACATCAATACAACATCGTTCTCAACAACTTCAAATTTCACGAAGAACTACGCAGCGAATTTTGACTAAAGACACACAACTTGCCACACCGCGCATGAAACAATTGACTTATTACAGCAACGATTTCCAGAACACATTATCTTACGAAATTCTGATGTCAACTGGCCACCAAGATCGTGCGATTTAACGCCGTGCGATACTTTTCTTTGGGTTTTGTGAAATCTATAGAATATATAGAGAATTTGCATAAACCCGAAACAATTCCTGAGCTCAAATCGGAAATCCAACGCGTCATCGATGAGATACAGCCACATCCCTGTGCAAAAGTCATGGAAAATTTCATGAAAAGAGTAATCGCCTGTCATCGGAGCCGTGGGGGTCATTTGCCAGATATTTTATTCCATACTTAATCGGCACATGTCTTCTTTACAATACTCTTACAATAAAAATATCACAACTCTGTCATAAAATAATTGTTTTTATTTTAAAATGAAAAAGTACACTCTTACTGAGACACCCTTTATAAATAGCGGTTTATATAACCGAATACAAAGTTAAACAGATCCTGAAAATTAAAAGTTAATAATAGCTCTTAAACTTTCAAAAACAAACTTCTTCGAAAAGGGGTTATATTTCCTCGAAAATAAATTCATAAGTAAACATTCCAAAGAGCCATTTTCTAATTATAACTGAAGGCAAGCAATCCGCGATTCGAATGCTAAATTGGTTTGCTGTCAATCTCAAGGTTGCTGTCAATACTTCAGTGCGGTTGATAAGGCGGACTCGGCTATCAAATAATGCAGAGCCGAGACTTTTATACCTTCGTCAGTTTTCAAACCTTTTCCTATATCGTGTCAGGACAAAATGTACTTTTTGAAGGGTCGCTACCTGTCACGGTACTATGGGCCTAGCCAAGTTACAGACGTTTCATATCGAATCTCTTTTTATCGAATCGTTTACGCCTTCTATTCGTTTAGTCTGACCCAGTCACTTAACGTTCAGAGATTTATTTATTTATTATATACTTTATTGCACACCAAGATAAAAATAATTCAAAAAGACATGTTATAACAAAACAAACATACAACAGGCGGCCTTATCGCGAACCGCGATCTCTTCCAGGCAACCTAGAATGGAAAGAGACAGCCTGGACACAATATGGAGTTGCTCTTGGTGCAAATTATTCAACAATTAATTATTTTTTTATTAAAATACAAAATATAAAAAATAATAGATACATAAATACATACATACAACTAATATACAGACAAGAAAACAATTCAGCTTTTACAAGATTATGATCACAGTGACAAGTAGTGCTCCTTCACAAATCGCTTAAAAACAGGCAGTGATTGCGCGCGCTTTATAGTCACAGGCAATGCATTCCATAGACGAGCGACCTGGACAGTAAAAGATTTGTCCAGGAAGGTAGTAGAGATGTCATTCCCATACATTGATTAGTTTTCTAATAGCGTTTTCGATTGTAGATTGTCAACTGGGTTACAGGTGCTGAGTAGATACTGCATATAAAGTTCTATTTCATCAATTAGAAATAGGGTTAAAATAGCATGTACCTTTTGCAAATCTCTAGTTGACCTCAAACCAACCATCCAACCAATCATCCTTAAATAACTTGGCAATTTAATTAAATAAGAATAAAAAAAAAAAAAAACTTCGTTTCGAGAATCATATAATGTTGTATCTCATGTCAAACTTTTAATTAAAGATTCATTCTAGGACATTGACATTATTACGAAGTTAGTTGCAACAAAAACCGACCTTAAGGTTCGCCTAGTCAACGGCACGAACTATTTTGTGCGCGGGGTTAAAATCCGACAACACGTACGAAAGAGATTGATGCTGTGACGAGCAGTAAGAAGCTAGTTCTCATACGAATTAGCACTTTTGCAAATTTGTAGCGAAATGAATGATGATTTAGGACAAAAACGAGCGCGCGAAATTTTATGAACAGACCTTTGGGAGTCTAGATATCATGAAAAAACTACTAAATGTATATTTTCAAAATAAAATTATTGCTTTGGTGAATTACTAATCTATCCCTGTATGGAGGCCGTTTTAGGATTTTCCTTCTTCTTATGGTATTTATTTCCGCCCAAAGATGCGTTAAAATTAGTGTTGAAATATGGAACTTTCAACGCTCATAACTTTCGAATATTGTATTTTTTTACTTTTCTGTTTCCATCCAGGGCTAGATAATGATGAGACAAATTGATATCATTTTTTATGTCAAACACTCGAGTAATCGCCAGACTACGTTTGTATGGAAGAATTTTCGACTAGTGTAACCTTAAGGTGACGAGCCGTGTTGCCGTGACTTTACTTTCTATCTAGTTACGTTTCTTCTCACTTGGGTGTAAAGAATATTTGCCTTGCAGTGGGACCAGGCTGATTACAGCACAAGTATTTTAATCTTGAAGTTTGCCTTTGACTAATGAAAGTCGTAATTACAAGCGGCGCGAGCCAAAAAAAAAGATAGAAAAACGAGCTTTCTTTTTAAGGAAAAGAAGGAAATTAAAGTGAACATCTTAAAATTAACGCGTCTTGCAATCAACCAAGGCTGTATCTTATATTTTGCTAACTTTAAAAATTGAATTTATAAAAGTATTGGTTATTTTATAAATGAAAAGTAGGGCAAGAAATCAATGGATCAAGAAATATATAATCTTCCTTTATTAATGCACCGTATGGTGACGGACGTAAAGAATTCCACCATCCCATATCTCGAATGGGCAGCAGCGTTCTCTGTGCACTTTAAGTACAAAATGTGAAAGCCAGCCCGCCTGCCAAGCGTGGCGATTACGGCTAACCCCCGCAAACCGTGAATAGTACAATTAAAAAACGGCCCCGAGTTACCGACAGCCCGTCTACCCTCGACTACGGTAGCGGTTGAGGCGATGGCGTGGCAAGGAGTGCGAAGAATCCCCGGAGCGGAACTGGCTACCCCATTAAACACCGACGACTGGACCTCCGGATCGACGATAAGATAGCTGAACTGGAGGAAGAATTGAGCAGGTTACGATGGATTATTATAGTGTTATCTGAAGTCAGAAGAGAGCGGGGGGACACGATAATCCTCAAAACCAGTAACCTGCTCTATTTCGGAGAGAGTGACCGGCAGTCCCAGAGTGGTGTCGGGTATATCGTCCACAAGTCCCTTGAGAACAACGTGGTGAAGATCGAGAGTGTGTCGAACAGGATGACATACCTTATACTCAGAATATCCTCAGGATATTCGGTGAAGGTCATACAGGTCTACGCCCCAACCTCGGCACACCCCAACGATGAGGTAGAGTCAATGTATGAGAATATCTCTAAAGCCATGCATGGTTTCAAAACTCACTTTTCCGTTGTCAGGGGGACTTCAACGCGAAACTGGGCAAACGAGACAAGGATGAGCTCAGTCTCATCTCGTTTGCCCAGTTTCGCGTACACTTGCAGCTGCAAGTGGGACAATTTGGAGTTGGACGTCGAACCCAACGGGGTCACGTACTGGCCAGTTTTATGTAGAAGGAAGGCCTCTATATGACGGACTCCTGTTCAGAAAGCGTAAGCACAGGAAGTGGACATGGCAAAGCCCCGATGGTGCAACTAATAACGAGATTGACTTCATCATATCAACCTAGGCCTTCTAGATGCTAGATATCATTTGTTAACTTTTTATATATTATATAATCTCATTTTTTTGTTTATTACGACTTATTGTCGGGCTTACGATGTCCCCCCATAGTACTAATGCTGTAACATGGAAATATTGTAAAACCAAACCATTTTTTAAAAGAGACCATGGAGTTTCTTGCCGGTTCTTCTCCAAAGAGAAACGACCAACCCGAACCGTGCACCTTTTGTCGACGTTTTATAAGGGCCCATGTAGGCCAATGTGAAATAAAAAAGTTTGTTTTTGAACCAAGAAGCAAATGTTCAATAACGTCTCCGTGATCACTTCGGTGAAAACCGGGAACGATTACCGCATGCTAAGAGGCACATTGAACATTAGTATCAAGCTTGAAAGGTATCGACTGATGAAGTCCACACTCCGTCCAGCTCAGATCCAAAACCCCGAGACCTTTCAGCTCGAACTCCAGAATCGTTTCGAGTGCCTTAACAACTCCGTGCTCCGTGCTTGGCTCCACCGCTTTAATACCGAAAGTATTAAAGATGCGATTGAGCGGAATAAGGGCTCCAAGATCTTTGCAAGAGATCTTTCTATTGGGCAGAGCCAGCTCTGAGGAAGATCGAGAGATTCTATGGGCAGTTGTACACGTCAACCAGTAAACCCGTCGCGAATCTAGTGAAAGACCCTAGAGCTAGATTGACCCGTCACTGTACCGAAGACATTCCGGACGTCAGCCTTTACGAGATTAGGATGGCTCTTAAACAGCTTAAGAACAACAAGGCACTGGGTGATGGTGGAAATAACGGCCGAACTCCTGAAGGCGGATGGAAAACTAATACTTAAGGCCCTTAAGAAGCTGTTTGGTTCCACTGTATTCGAACTGTACTGCAGTTATCAGAAATATAAAGACCCGCAAGAGAACCAGGGTTAGCGACATAGCCCGAAGAATTGCCAAACTTAAGCAGGGCACATTGCTTGCAGAACGGATGGCTGATGGGGCAGAAAAGTTCTGGAGTGGCGACCGCGAACCGGAAGACGTTGGGTTTTAAGGCCTCCCACCAGGTGGACCGATGACCTGGTAAAGGTTGAGAGGATCCGCTGTTTGCGAGACGCACAGGACTGGTCTAATGTGTCGACGCTTGGGGAAGGCCTATTTCCAACAGTGGACGTCTTTCGGCTGATATGATGATGATGATGAATATATAATCTTCGACTATGTAAACGTTCATATCTTACATTAGCTAAACAAAATATGCCTGATGAACATAATCCATGACCAATTATTAAAATATATGATCCAAGAAACCTGCAATAATGTATTACTATAATACCACTACAATACCACTATCTTACAATACTTATGTGAGCTACAGAAGATTAAGGAATTAATTATTGAAAGGAGTGAATAAACATGTGAAGATTCGCAGAAGATAATATGTTGCGATCATATTTATAAGCCTTAAGGGCAAAGATGCTGATGATTTACAGCGTACTTACTTTTTCGCAATTCTTGTCTAGACTTATATACTTATACTAATATAATAATACTAATTACTAATTTGCTAATAATATTATAAAGAGGAAAGTTTTATGTGTTTGTATGTAACAAATAAACTTAAAAACTACTTGACCGATTTAAAAAATTCTTCCGGGGAAGCAACATTATCCCCGGGTAACATAGGCTACTTTTTATCCCTGTATTCCCACGGGAACGGGAACTACGTGGGTGTACCGCGAGGCGTCAGCTAGTCATATATAAATAAAGTTCAGTGAAAAGATCATTTCCTTACACCCTTTAGTGATATAAATATTTTTATGATAGGTACTTTATTATTAAGACCATTTTTATTATTATATTTTATTAGGGTAACAAAGATTGTTAGGAATTTTTTACAGCGCTCTAGTAACTTTGATACATAGAAAGTATCCTCATAACATGTTATATTAAAATAATAAATTATTTTTATCGGTATGATTCAGTAACTCGAAACACTGAAATCATAACCTCCTTTCTGGGTGCGTACATTTAAATATCTGCACCAGCGGCAGTATTTAAATGGCAGCTTTTGGCAGTGTGCCTTGCTACCATTTTACATTGCCAACAAACTAATAATAATTTAAGTACCTACCTAGTTGCCCAGTTAGTAGCCGCCCAGTTAGTAGCCGCCCCAACTTACCAGTTGTAAGTTTAAACCTTGGTAGGCGCATTACTTTGTTTAAATTATTTCATCACTACTGTTTTCTCAATGGTGAAAGAAAAATTGCGCTTACGTGGTATTACATCCACCAATCCGCATTAAGAACACGTGGAGGATTATTGTGAGCAACTCTTTAAACAGAGGAAGTCTGTATCCTGGCAAAGGGAACGTTTTAGTTTGACTATGCTTATGGTTACATTCACCAATTTACGCTTGGATCCCGTGATGGGTTACGGTTCATTAACAGAGGGAAGGTCTGTGTCCCAGCAGAAGAAATTTTATGGGCGTGTTCCTGCTGAAACGGTAGAAGACTTCACTAGGCAATACAAAATTTAAAAAATATCGCCTTTTCCACACAAGTTTGAGGCAACCCAAACACGGTTGGCTGAAAGAAATCAAAGCTTGCCAGATGCTGCTGAATATATCATTTGTTTGTACCAAACATTGGAACTTCTCTTTCGTTCAAACTCAGTCATCGAACTGAAATCGATATAATATGAAAGAAAAGTTATCAAAATATTTGGATGATTGTAATGACTGTTTGATTGGCAATCAATTCGAAGTATAATAAAATGTCAAGTTATTTATAACAAGCCTGGATGACTACAAAACGGCCGGGGGGTGATCAATCGATATGTATATGACAGTAAGGTCGCCGTAACAGTATCCGAAAGTAAAATATCCGATCTAGAAAACACTGCTAACATTAAAGAGTTTGCTTGAACGACCTTTTTGTGCAATAAAAGGTACCCCAACTTTTGTTACACTTGTCATACGAATGGCATCATGACAATAACCCACAGCTGTTCAAGCTCATGAAATATTTATTTACTGAAGATATGTATAAATGTAAGAGGTAGCCGGATTTTCTATCCATAAAAAGCCTAAATCCTTCAGGATACGTCCGGTCATACATTCATGATTTATTTTCAGCTTTAAGTATGACGTTCGACCTTTTTTGATCCCTTGTGTGAGCATTTTTCAAAGATCGAATTAACAAAATTACGTTCATAATTCAACTAATATTATTAATGGCTGACTTACCTACCCTACCTACAATATTTTGTTTTGGTGTTAACCCGCCTTCGCATTGCCTTTCTAATGAAACCGGTTTGGGGCATATCGGTTAGATGGTTTCAAAATCTATAACAATAATTGTAATATATAAAACAAAAAAAATGTTTCTACTTATTTAGTAGAAACATTTTTTGTGTTTTTAACCGACTTCAAAAAAAGGAGGAGGTTCTCAATTCGTCGAAATCTTTTTTTTTTAATGTATGTTCCCCGATTACTCAAAGACGCCTGGACCGATTTCAAAAAATCTTCTTTTGTTTTGAAGGGTATACTACCTAGTTGGTCCCATAGTCATCAGGTCAGGATCTGATGATGGGATCCTAGAGCAATCGAGGGAACTCCTCAAATATTATAGGCAAACATATAGTGATTTTGGTATTTTCATCAACAATGCAATCACTTGCACTCAGAAATTATAATTTGGTAAAGTGGAACTGATGAAGAAGACCACAGATGGCCACTTGAACTCTAAATGCTAAGTATGTCACGGGTATAAAATATCTCGAATAGGTAACCGACTACGATGAAGCAAATACTTATAAATGAATGGGACTGATGAAAATGGTATCATTGAACTGTTCTGATGATGAAGCCGGAAGGTAGGCACCGGAACTCTGAAAAAAAAACAATGTATCCTAGTCGTGCTTGGGCTTATTGGAATCGTCATGAGGTGTACTTTGACCACAAATGATTATCATGTTAATTGGAGACACCTACCAAAACTAAAAAGAAAAAAATAAAAAACTTTTTATCAAAAAATCAAACCGACTTCCAGAACAAAAAACTACAAAGCAAAAAATAACTTACTTTTCCGAAGTCGGTGTCGAAAAACTGAAAAAAATGGATACAAAAGACACCGACTTCGGAAAAGTAAGTTATTTTTTGCTTTGTAGTTTTTTGTTCTGGAAGTCGGTTTGATTTTTTGTTAAAAAGTTTTTATATATTACAATTATAGGATGAATTTCAGGAAAATCTACAACGCCATCTACTGGCAATACTGGAACCAGCATACAACACCATGTTAATTTTTGTGTGTGCTTTGTTTCTATCTTTTATCAGAGATGGTGATGTGTTCGCAAAAAATATGGGTTTTTTTTTATTATCGTTAATTTTTCAATGTTTTATTACTTATTACTATTACTACTATTCTGGACGAAGATTAATCCAAAAACACAAAAAAACATAAAAATTGGTCCAGCCGTTCTTGAGTTATAAGTGGTGTAACTAACACAACTTTGTTATATATATATATATAGATATGTAGATATGGTTAACATGACCCTTGGGGTTCTAGACAAAGTCACTTGCTATCGGCGATAGCAGCTGTCGAACTGACAAAATGTTTGGTAGTCCCGCGTGGTATTTATACCGAACTAGCGCTACCGATTTAGCGACTAAATTAAATGTTAGGCGCCATTGATAGAATGTCACTTTGTCAGTTTGTGTAGAAGCTCTTGTCTTGTATAGATTCGTATGATTGATGTATCCCGTCCCGTAACTGCACGATACATTAACATTTTTGTAGATTGTTTAACAAAATTCCATATACTGTAACGTAAAGGTGATATCATATTTTGAAAGCTGCTTCTGCCCACGTAAACGAAGAACATTTGCCAAGAAATACATAGGCAATTCTCATAAGAAAATTTAGATTTTCATTTTAAAGTTTGTATGGGAGTTTTTTGTTTTGAGTATTTACTTTGATGTCCTTAGATAAATTTATTTATATACATAGGTAGAAGTAGTTTTTATAATATTATCATACCTTTTCCGTACACCATGACATCCTGACAAAAATCTTGCACAAATCTTTTACTCCAAATTGAGACTTCTACAATAATCCCCTTGAAGTATTCGTCTCTACAGGTATCGAGGAACTCAGAAATTCAAGAGGAAGTGCAGTAAACGAATGGCCGCGCTCGTCGTTTCGGATGTACAGCGACCTCCCGCCGCAGAGACCGCATTTGCTTGCTAACTGCCCTAAGTGCCCGCATGGAATCTATTATGATGGTAAGGAAAGATTCTTAACAAATTTGTATGAGGGTCTTATTTCATTCCATTTTAGGAACGAAAAAAAATATATTTTGGACGTAAAGTGAAATATGTTGATTGTCGTATGAACAATTGATTTTGGTTTGAAAGAAAGTTGTGAAAGTTGAAATTTTGATGAGTAACACGCTAGATAATTTACCAGTCTCTGTTTTTCCATCAATGATTTTTATGTAATACATTTTAAATATACATTGTAATTTTTATGTATACAAAAAAATTCGAGAACGTCGGGCAGTAAAAAAACCTCGTGAAGTAGAAAAGTTTAATAAACATATTTGAGAAGTCGTAGTTGCTGTAAACAAACAATAAAAATCAAACGAACTAGGGATGAAAAAGGATCACCAAGAAATAAAACAAAGAGTGCGATGCGAAAAGGCAATAAAGGAAAATCTGTAATATCAAAACTTGCAGAAGCCATTTGTAATACAGAAGTCATTATGATAATGGTGGAGACAGAAATATATCAGAGAAACGTATACCTTTAATACACATAAAACATATACATTTAATATACGGTTCCCCATCCATTTGCATAAAAACTTTAGACATAAAATAACATGGCATAGTTATGTTTATCCTAATAATATTAACGCATAACATTATTTTCGCATAACAGCTTGCGCATATTTTTTTTTTAGCATAATTACTCTAATCATAATAACTTTTAAGCATAATATTCTAAAGCATAAATTTGTTTACGCATAATGATATTAAAGCATATTTTTTTTAAGCATAACACATACGCATAATAATTAACTCGAAAAATGTTAGACACTAATACACATTTTTATACAATATAAATAAAAAATTCTTATTCTATGATTATATGTTTTTTTTCTGGCTCCTCGCTGCGCTCGTCGCGCTCGCGCTCACTTCGCTCGCATTTTTAATTGTCTCTTGTTTTCTGTCAGAAATGTCGTCGCTCGCGCTATACTGCGCTCGCTCCTTTCTGTCAGCTAGGTTCTTGATACACTGGGAGCCAAGTTTTTTTTTTGACAGGTAAATAAAATAAAATATACTTCGAAACTTGCATATTTACAAGCCATTGCTAAAAATTTAAACCTAAAATAAATCAATAAAATGATTAAAACAATTAAAAAACACGCCTACCTTGTCAAAAGTGATTATTGTCAGATGCATGACTATTAATTAATTAATTAATCATTTGTAATACATTACAGTTACATAATATCCGACAGTTATAAGAAAATTCTAGTGTGGGGCAACGTTACAAAAAAAAAATGAAATGAAATGAATATTATATATAATAAATTATTTACATGAAAATTCAAAATAAAATACGTAGAAATAACTTAAATTTGTTTCCGTTATTCCTCTTATGTTTTATGCTTTAATACTATTATGCTAATAGTCATTAGGGCTAGTAACATTATGCTAATTAAAATTATGCCAAAACAAATTAGCCTTACCTTAGATAATTATGCCAACATAAACAGTATGGCAAAAAAATGGCAAACAATTATTATGGCAAAATAAATTATGCCAAAACAGTTATGCCAAAGTATATTAGGAAAAAGAAATGTATGCGAAAAAAAGGGATCCCCTAATATACATTAAATTAGAGTTGCAGCATTATCATGACAACTAAATTGTATAAATGAGAGACCGAACTGTAAAATGTATTAAAACCACAACTTTTGGACACAAATGGAATGTCAGCTTAGTGCACCAACAAATCCTTTAAATTGTGGTTTGCATATTTTTGGGTCACGTTTAATATTACAGTTACCTACTGTGTTTATTCATACTAAAGTGCTTTGGCTCTTTTTTTCTTCCTTCTATTGTTGTTGCGTTTTAGCATATGAACTAGCAGTCATTGACCCAACTTTATTACATTGATCGTCACCATTTTTACGAATGAAAAGCAATATATAGTCTATTGATTAAGTTCCTAAGAATATATATAAATAAAAGAGAGCGTAACGATCTCCATTGTCATGCTAAAACGACATATCTATACTGTCTTATATCAACAGTAATATTTCCTTCATTGAAGCTTTGCAGCATTGATTCTTACTTCTATTTCATGTTGAAGTCCTGAATTCGAAGAAATTCCAATTTTCTTCTTCATCAATTCAAAGTATTGAAAGACCAAGGTGAAACAAGATACAACGTCGTAATAATATCAATTTATATACTGGAAACTGCAGACAAAAGGAAATATCAGTTTTTTAGAATTTTCATATACTTACTTACTATATACGAAGTCAGGAATTGAAAATGTATAACTAAAACGGTGTGATTTTGTTTAGCAGCATCAACTTAGTTTATCTCAAAATTATGAGAATCAAATAGAAATATAAAATATTATTTCGATGAAATCAAACTGGCAGTAGTGAAGCTTATTCATGAAATTGTCCCAATGGTAATAAAAATCTTTGAGAGCGAAACTTTTCAAACTTTTATAGTCAAACTGAAACATTATGAAAATATTTTTTAGTGACTTGCCGTTGAAG
The DNA here is from genome assembly GCA_964057195.1 of Orthosia cruda. Lineage (NCBI taxonomy): Eukaryota > Metazoa > Arthropoda > Insecta > Lepidoptera > Noctuidae > Orthosia > Orthosia cruda. Next base: position 39,972,904 of record OZ059830.1, read on the forward strand.
AGATTTTAATAATGAACAGATTTTAATGGCAGGTATGAATTGGACACTTAGTAATTTATTCATATTAAATTCATTAAATTAATCTTTAACTTAACAGACAGGTGTGATGCCGGGAAGTTTGATCCACCACTCTTCATCCCAGCTCAAACATTAAGAAGTTGTGACGGGCGTACGTTTTGGGGCACTGTATTTTAAACATCGAAAATTTATACAAATTAGTTTTATATATTTTTGAATTTCAGGTATTTATTATCGTTATATTTTGTATTGTCACACATCATTATCTTGAATTTAAAATTTGTGCCTTTTCTATGCCAAAATATTGTATTGTACTCACATTTACTTTACCTACTGATAAAAGGCTACAGAATTTGTGAGGCTTGTGTTAGTTAACAAAATATAAAGCCTGAAACTAAATACCTAAATTCATTTGGCACGAGACTTAATTATTAAATCAGTATCAACAGATTTTAAATTGTAATGCCTTTTCATAATGATTGTAACACGAAAAATTATATTTTTATATTATTCTTGACTTAGTGTTCAGCATTAACTTAAGCAAATTGATTCTGTATCCAAAACAGACCTAAACTGAAAGACTAAGGTCACATCTGATTATTGAAATGAAATTATAAACGCACCACAAATTAAACGAATCTGGAATATTGCAATTGGCTGTTGATAATAATAATTAATTCAGTACAGGAGCAAAGACGCTATTGTCAACAATATTGTCTGTCTGTCTGTTAACAAAAAAAATGTGATGAAATCTTACGTTTCAGAAAATGTATATAAATTATTTTAGCTGTTACGATTTCATTTACTTATATGGGTACTACAAATAATTAATAAAACTTTCCATGGCCACAGGTAACATTAGTTAATCAATTGCGTTACAGCTAATAAAATCTTGGATTTATTGAAGCCATAAATACTTCTTACTTTACAATACATTTTAACTGCCATTTTGTAGGAATCAGAAAACAGCCGTTTCATGTTTTTTAGTTACGATACTACTTATTTTTTTTTGCCAGTGTTCGACTAATTGCCACTTCAGATCTTTCTTTGTTTTAGAACTAACACAATGATAAAAAATGTTTTGTGTAGATACTCAAATCCGCTGATAGTGTCGATATTTTCAATAAATATTGATTTATTTAATTAAAATAATTCTCACATAAATTCGATGCGATTCAACTATTCCTTCTCTGGCCTGGTAAATGCATTTACTTTTTTAAACAACAGTCATTAACTGGACCAATGATATCAACCCGACATCCTTTGCAGAGGCTATTCAAATATCTGAGGGGGTAGCACAGCGATCTCAAATAATAAACAAAAATTACTTTTAACTTGTATTGACTCTTCAAACCCAGCTCTAAGGCGGTTTTTACAAAACTGACAAGCAAAGCTAAGCAAATACACCTTCAAATATTTTTCTAGAGTTCTGATTTCAGTCACCTTCCAAAACTAAATAGTTATCTGTTGCCAGTTTTTATAATAGGCAAGGAGGTTGTCTCTAAATATGTGAGGCGTCCCCGCACTATGATATAAAAATATAAACATTGTATATGGAAAAACACGATATATGAAAATTCTAAAAATAAATGTTATATTTTATATTCATCTTTCCTAAAATAGATTATTCGTTTATCTGGTTAGAAATGCTAGAATTTATTATTTACATCATCTCATAAATCGATCATCAATAAACCTTTCAGATTATTATAATAACTTTCATAGGCATTTTTAACACTGTTGATTTTCAACTAGCCATCCATACCCAACCCTGCTTTTAAGACTTGACAAAACAGTAAGATTTTTCAGTAAATGTAAGTTTTATTGTACTTACACTATATATTTTATATAAACTATTTAGAGGAAATTACTTAAATAATAAAGAAAACCGCAGCAAAATCCGTAGCGTGGTAAAGAAGATTAACACGATATTAGTCACGAAAACGAATTTATTTGACTCTAAGTGCTTCTAAATTAGGATAAACTTAGCTGTATAGACAGCCTAAAAGAGAATTTATTTCAGAAAATATGTATAGATTCTAAATGCTACAGAATTTATCTCGCCACTAAAAAGATAATCTACAAAGTTTTTGCGGTATAATCTTAAATTTTTCTCTAGTTTTACTAAGCTTCTTTCACGCCTTATGCCATTGGTCATTCGCAGGGGCCTTTATGTCCTTTTTATAGGTTTCAACAGCTTATAATATTCCTTAATTGTGCTAGACGCCACTTTTTATCTTCAGTCTAAATAAATGATCAAGACATTAGAAATATTGTGATAGTGCTTGAAATTGAATTGTTTGCGCTTAGTGATTATACTTTTCGATATTTCAGTTTTCTTAAAGCCGAATCTTTGATAAAACAGTACAATTATATAATCTTTATAAAATGTATTTGTATATCAAAAAAATATTGCAATACATGAAACAGTTTTCACAAAGACTACAGCAGTTTATTTTATTTAATAAGCGGTTCCCCGACGCGAGTACGAGGCTTATTTTTTGCTTTGAAGAGGTTTTTGTATCGGGGGTTGTTAATATTTTCATTTGATTTTTATTTCATGATTTTCAAACCTAATAACCTTTAATATACCTAGTAGAAGAACCTAGTACCCGCTTCAATAGACAATCAATCGAAACACTTAATTATGACACGATATCTTGCGCAAAAATCTAATTCAGATCGTAAAATGCAGATAAGTTTTGAATGCCTGAACCTACTTTAATCAAACAGCTAAGAACACTCTCGACAAAGTCACCTAGCAAACAAAAAAAAAAATCAAAACCGGTTCATCCGTTTAAGAGCTATGATGCCACAGACAGACACACAGAGGAACACACGTCAACTTTAGAACACTCCTCTTTTTCGGTCGGGAGTTGAAAACTGTATGGTTCAGAGTACGTTCTTTAGATTTAACAAAGACAAAGAAATTCAAAAGAATTAATTTCTTGTGAACAATTTTCTATCTGCAATACTGTTAAAACTTTACTTTACGGTTATATTATTTATATAAATAAATATAAAGTAATATCGAAGACAACAAAGATTAAGATTATTTTCTTTAATATTTTTTACCATTTAATTCATAATTTAAAGATAGCATTAATCTTTGAATCCTTTTTTTGTATTATTCCAATAGTTCTAGGTCTTTCTGGTCGTGATTCACAAAAACAAGGCTAAACTTTTTCTTATTAAATCTATTGAAATTGAAACGAACAAACAAAGATTCTTCATTGTATCAACGCCTTTTAATTAAGTAATTTTCTTAAGAAAAGGTATTTTTGGGATGTTATTTAGTAAATGGGTCATCATGTATCAACTCAAATAAAGCTTTTTAAATGGCAAGATTTGAATTTATGAATATGTAATAAGCATTGATAAAAAATATGCTTATAATAAAATATTCGTCGTCTTACTGGTTCGAGCTATATGTTACGAGCCAAAGTGTTATGGCAAATCGGAGTGCTACGGCCTACGTACTATACTATATCAATTTCCTAATCTTTTAGATATTTGTATAATTATTTGGGTGAAATGTGTGGGTGTACTATCTGCCGAATCCAGTTGGAGCAGGGAAATTCAGAGTTGATGTTTTGTTTTTTTTATAAAACACTCAGAGATTTGGTCATTAAAAATTATCGGTGTGCCTGGTTGTATGAATGATTGAAAGTCTAATTTGACTGTACTGAGATGAAGAAATTATTTAGGGTACCAATATAATATAAGCAACGATAGTTATAATGTTAATGATTATCTGTACGTGTGAAATCTGTGTGTTGAATTTAATAAAACTTAACTTTTAATAAAACGCTTTAAAAAAAGCCTGCAAATGAACACTATACAAATGAAAAGATTTAACAACTTTAACCACCAAATAAAAAAAACTAAATTCAATTTTCTCTTTGTTTCAGCCTACATTCACGGAAGGAGAGTATAAATATAGAATTCATTGTTAAACTAACAACTGAATACTTAAAATATAGAATTCATTGTTAAACTAACAACTGAATACTTAAAGTGACGGTTAGTGCCGGTGACTGGATGATTAATATTTATGAAATGTAAAATAGGTTTTATAAAAATAAATGTATATTTATTAAGTTATATAAATATTTATACAGCAATTGTTCAGGGATTTATCAACGAAATTGTTCTGGAACTAAATGATAAGAACCGATTTGTTGACCTAGAGGCCGCTCACGCGACTGAGCTTTAAAGGAATTATGTTCGATTTCCAAGTCATGCAATCTATGTTCAGTTAACTATCAGAATTCGCACATTTAATTGTTAATTCTTTGTTACATGGAACTTAAACACAACTGGCAAAATGTGAGCATCACTGCTACATCTATATACAAGGCTGCAGATTAAGTCAACCTAGATCCTAAGAGAGGCTTTAGTTTCCATCATTCCTGACTGATTTGGCAATGAAACACCGTACCCCAAACTTAACCATTTTCAAGATAATGGAACTATAAGTTTTTTTTCTAATTGCCGATTTTGTCTGTCGGCCAATCATTTTTAAGTTTGTGTTTTATTTATTTGTGTTTGTGATTTTTGTTAAGAAAATAAGTGGTTTTATAGTTCTCAACACTAAAACTTGTAGTTAACTGAACCAACTGGGTCGCAGCAGAAGATTGATAGTTATAAAATGAAATTGAGAAATAAATTCGTTGAAAAATTATTATTCTTTCAGAAATTATTAAAAAAATGTCTATGACAGTCATGCTGCAGAAATGCTAAAAAATATTTGCGTTTCATAAGCTATCCAACAAAGTATAACAAGCTAGGGTATTATCAGAAATCCCAGAAAAAAACTTTTATTAAAGGCTACCAGGTAGTAGTAAAAAATAATGGTACGTACGCGTCAAATTTATCACTAGGGTCAGAACACAAAATAAAACAATCCAAATACGTACAAAATGACGTCTAACCTGTAGCCCTGTATATCCCTTTAGAAAGGACCAGCGTGATGTTAAACTTAATAACTAGAGATAAATTGTTTGCTTCATAAATGTTCTAACAAGTTTCATACCAGCAACCCCCTCCTAAGCAAACTATGTATGTTTGCTCTATTCACAAAATTGCTTGCTCAGTCCTTGTGATTCTCTCGAGTTATTGGTAAAGTTGCTCAATCTACTGAAACCGAGCATTTTTACGGTTAACTTTCGTTTAGGGTTCTATTATCTACTACAAGTTTCTGCCTACCCCCATGGGAAAAAGGCGTGAGTTTATGTACGAGTATGTATGTATCTAATACTAAGATTAGATAAAAAAACTACTGGGTGACTTTGATTATTTGGCAATCTCTCAGTTGGTTAAATTTCAATGAGTTTCAAGAATTTTCTTTATGGCCACCCTAAAATTGCAAAAAATATATTGATGCCTTCATTTTTCCAAGTCTACAACTAGATGTTCTACACAGTATATTTTTTATCATAACAGAGTTGATCCATCATACCAAAAGTTTTATTCTATTTTTGAGTACATTCACGACTTTCGATAGATTTTTGTTTATTCAAATATCACCCTGTTACAATTTTTCAAAGAAGTTGTTATCACTATTTATGCACCTTTTTATTACCAAATATTTATTTATTAATGTACACTTTATAATGCATTATATATTAAAGAAGGAAATTAACAAAAAACATGTCGAACACCCTTCTTTCCATGCAGTGAATGCACGTATAGTCGGAATTGATCAAGACGCTCTTTTGTAAGGGTTCAGGAATTCTTTTCCATTCTTTGACAGTGATGATTCCATAATGGAAGAGGCAATAGAAAAGGATTACTTTTGAACAACAATCATAATGGAGCCTAAATCGAATTTGGGTTTGCTTGTTGTCGATTAAAGATCAAACTAATTTTTGTAAAAGACATGAAATGTTTCATTTCTCCTTTAGATTATCTTTTTTTAGATTACATGCTGTTTGATAAAATATTTGTGTTAATGTAAATTGGTTATATTAAAAAACCTTACAATTTATTATTTTTACACGACCTAGTTTTGGCATAAAACTAGACCGCATAGATACACTGAAAATCAAAATAGAACTGTCATCTTCTGGGTTCGCTCGTTTAGTCATAGACTAAATCCATCACTTACCATCAACCGAAACCAAATTCAAGAGCGTGTTCGCTCATGAATAGAAAAAAACAACAATCTTGGCCTTATTCCTTCGGACCGTAATTTTTTTCAATACTTTTTCATGATTATAATTGTATCACTAACCTGCCTGTGACTCACCTGTGTGTGTGTTTGAAGAGTAAAAACCCATTTTTTTTTTCTTTACTAACACATTGATATTAAATAAAAAAAATATTTTTGTGAAACCTACATAATTAATTCAAAATGTTATTTTCTCATTCTCGCCAATTTCATTTTCCTCCATGATTATTTATTATTTCACTGAATAAATTCTCTAGTGTAATAACCGGAGAAAATTGGGTTACAAAACCTCCTTTGAGAATTTCTTGTTGCTAAGTTGGTATACACATATTAAATATTTGCGTAATCATGTTGGCTAAGATTCGGTTTCTGGCATACTATATCTCGGTATAATTATCACGCAGCTTGAAAAGGGTAAGTGAATCTCATAAATCTTCTAACGGGCGGGTGGTATCAAGTTTTGAGTCCTTTTTAGTAACAATATATATTTCATATTATTTAACAGACTTTTCAAATTTTACATTTTAATTTATTGATTCGACAGATGTATTGCAATGGAGAATCTATTTTGTTATTCAGACATGAACGAAGTGAAAGAAAAATATAACAGTGTACTTATACGAATTAAGAGAAAAACCCAGCAAATTGTACCAAATGTAAAAATATCAAACTAAAAATAAGTTAAAATATACCAATCAAAAACTAGAAACATTATTTTTGTAACTTTTTCTGTCTTATATATCTTAAATTTGGTCGACTTCGGCTGCAAACTTAGGGCCGATTTCACCAATGTAACTAATTATGTTTAGTTCAACATAACTCAGTTTAAGCAAATACAGCGTTCTAACTGGTAGTTTCTCAGCGGTCTCAACCAATCAGAACGCTGTATTTGCGTAAACTGAGTTTAGCTAAACTAATTGCTATTCGTTTCATTAGTGAAATCGGCCCTTAGTCATGAGATGATAACAAGAGTCATAAAAGTATGACGAAGTTAAATTTTACTCCAACAAAACACACTCTACATCTTGCGAAGTGATTAAGAGAGAATCGAATGTTAATCAACGATGTAGATTAAATTGACACTTGTTGTGTACATTGTTCTGGCACGTGTAAAATATAGATAGGTAGTGTAATAATGCATCTATTATGGAATGTTATATTGAGTGTATATTCTAATATTTTTTATAACTCCATGTCTTGCGCATAAAAAAAACTGAGTATATATTACTATGGTATATTAGAAGGTTTTTTTTTGCATGAATCCACGATCAAGGCCTCCACCATGTTGAGGAGTTATGGACGTCAGCTTGATAAAAATTACGAGTACAATTGGTATACAGTAATACCAAAAACTACTTAATAGTAAACATAGTGGTAGCTTTTTAATGACTGCTCGTAAGATGGAAAATTATTTCACTGTTTAATCGTGAATTTAAATCAAGCGAGCAGTGGTATTAAAACAGAAAAGTTTTTCTCAGAACTCGACAAAGTTTAGTGTATTTTGCTAATTATAAATGTAAAATTATGTTTATTTGTATGATACTCTGCGGGTTTATAGACGCAAATAGTCTTAGTCAACATTGGCCAGCCTCTTAATGGTTTTAATTTACCATTTACGATGATATATAGTTATTAAAATTTTCTGTATTCGAACTTTTCTAATCTTATATTGATGTAAATTATTATAAAACAACAAAATTATTTATCGAAACGATAAATAAAACTTCACCGGTATCATCAAATGATATCAACTTTTTAGATAGACAGTAATCAAATTTATCATAGTTTTTAGATAATTATGTAAATAAGTAAAGGAAAATATGAGCTCATTATTGAAATTTTTGAATGTTCAATTATTATCATATGATAATAATAAGTATTTCTTGATAAAGCCTACGTATAGGTATATAATTATTATATATTTATAATATTTGTAAAATAAGAGCTGGATTATTCAATGTTATTACCATAGGTATAAAAATAATGATTTTAAAGTATTTTTATTATACTTAAAGTATGTCCGATCATCAACTGTATAAACTTTTATAGCACTCAATATTCATGGATAATATCCATTGGATATGAAAAACGTTCACTGTAAAAACAACATTGGACACTAAAATATCAAAAAAGTTACGTTCAATTTTGTACAGTTGGTAACCGGCCTCTATATTATAGCCCTCGTATGATTGGTGGTCAGGTTACAGAGATGAAAGTTATTTTTGTGTGTTCATGATAATTTATTACCAAGTTTGCTCAAGCTTATACTCAATTATTCGAAAGCCCATTCGAATTTAAAGCCCGTATGAATTATCACATTGTCACGTTGCATCTGTCTACAGGATTCTTTACGAGCAAAATTCGCACGAACTAAAGATTTCTGTTAACGCACGGTATCCAAGAGACATAATAATGGGAACATGGCAGCTGCAGGACATGCTGAGGCAACAAGCTAAATAAAAGACCTGACGTGTTATCGGGACCTAACCGCTTGGTGTGAAAGGGATATTAAATATCTACCTTCTTCTTTATTTTTGTGGAAAATATTTTATACTCTTTGTAATATGGGTGCAAATAAATTTATACTTTAAAACACAAGCACTGTTTTGTTCACTAACACAACAAACTTAATTATAAATTGATGTGCTCACTAACGTATATTAGTTTTACCAGCTGTTGATGGTTACATAGTTATTATATTTTCAATAAAACCACATAAACTAGTACCTATGTTGGCTTGCTGTGAATGATTACACAGGTGAGAAACTGATTTAAATCAGCTGCCAACTTAAAACTTCCGGATGACATCGTGCATAAGTCTTGTGGACTTTTTTGATGGATAGACGCGGTTCGATTTATAACACACTGATAGACAACTTAAATTGCAAGTACGTGGACGCACCACGATGCGTTTTGCGCTTAAAATTGTTTTAGAAAATACGTGTACGCGATTTTTGACCGATATCGGCTATCGATGCAATGGGGGCTACCGTTTTCGAGTTCACCAGTTGGCGCCACTGGCGAATAAGGTCCTTAAATTTAGCTGTAGAACGTTGCTATTACGCGCCAGGAAGCAAAGTTTGAATGAAAATCATTTCTAATGGCGAAGAAGTGCGAAAAAACATTAAATCGGGTATGTTGCAGTTTTGCGCAGCACTTTCTTTCGAAAAAAAAGAGAATAACTGTTTCAGAAACCTAAAAGTCTATTAAAGCAGTGGTTGTTAAATTCCGTACCTCTCTTAATCTACACTATTTGAAAAATATCCACAACAATTAAAACAATGTAAATAAGCTCGCGCTAAAAGCCTAAAAGCTTTGAAATTGACATATTGGAGACCTCACGCCACACCAGCGCCTCTAGCGGCGAATTCATACGCGGCAGCCCCCACTTCAAAAGCGAGCAACCTGACAACTTATCGTATTTTTGAGTTTTTGTCTTTTATTGAATAAAACAATGCCTGTGTCGAATATATAAGCGACAAGCACTGTGGTCTGAACATAGCCAATAAATTATTACGGTGTGAATGATATTTGTAAATAATAGCATGGGCAACACAGGACTGCTTCTAATAATCTTCAAAATAATATCTGCAAGTAGATACTAATTTATTTAGTTTACTCTTAACTTCAAAGAAATTTAAACAAAATTGATTGATTTGCCAAAATAATCCTCTAGTTGTTGGTTTTAAGGTTACATATTCATTGAAGCACTGTCTCAACTTTCAGGTCCTTTGTTGCACATGCTGTATATAACGATGTTTAAAATATTTTTGTACATAAATTAAGGAACTCTAATTATAAGTATTGTTTGCTTTAATGTCAAAGAAATGGTATTTTTCGACCAATAAAAATCCGAATTCCTGAATATGTGTTTTTTTATTTATTTAACCATTTATGCACACACACACATAATATACAGTCAAGAAGAAGGAACAGGAAAATAGGAATAGAGGTTATGCTTATTTTTATAGAAATCTCTTACAGCATAAAAGAACGAAATAAAAGATGAAAGAAAAAGATACAGTGTGTAGAGTGCAGAAAAATAAACACATAAAACGATTCATAACTAAGTAATATACAATTCTGATTACAAATGAAATATACTGTCAAATACATATATATATATATTTGTAAAATAAATATTATAGCAATAAATACTAATACCTTTACAGGGTGGGCCAAAAATCGTGGATTAAACAAAACAGGGTGATATTTGGAGCTGTTTGCTGAGGAAAAAAAGTTTTTTCTTCTCCCTATAACCACAAATGCCACCCTGTTTCGTTTGATCCACGATTTTTTGCCCACTCTGTATGTAAAAGATAATAATACAAAATTATACGCAGCTATGACGCAATGGAAAGGTAGTGTTCATTCACACTTTTTTCTTTAAAACTGCAACTGGCACGTTACTCCAGAAAGGTACTAGGACGCACGAAAACAAAACTGCGATATTTAAGTTTTTAAGCCAATATGATAGTTTGCGTGGAGTCCCTGGACCTAACAGATAAATTAAGGGTTAATGTATAAGGAGCTATTAGTAAACAATTATGTCCGTTTTGACTAACAGACAATAGGTGATATCCAAATTAATGCCGAAATAAAAGAGTTAAAAACCAAACAGTGCAATCATATTTAGGTATTATTTTAAGTGCAGGTCACAAGGGAATAAAATAAAAATAAGTTCAAAAACTAAAACCCGACTACTAAAAAATCACGCTCTAAAAAGTATGAAACAATAAAATATTCCCCTAAATTTCCCGTGGTTGTATGCCACCTACCGTAACAAAACAATACATTCTGCAAAGTAGCATACTTTGACCTCATTTGTCAAAAGACGTTATGAGGGAACATACCCCTATTTGTCTACTGAGTTTTCCTATAGTGGCCTCCTTCACCAACCTTACGTTATGGAAAGCGGCACACTATACCAGGCAACCCCTTACGAGGTGTCTGGGACCATCTACGGTAGGTCACGCCTCCGAGAGCACTCGCCCCTGGTACTCAAGAGAAAATGTGAGTTGCCCCGTGATTACTCACTACCATTTGTCCAGAATGGTACCGGAGCAATAAAGCCGCTCACCACACGCACCCCAGCACGCCAGCACTAGTGCAAGCACCAGCACCAGCGCAGTTGGTGCTAGCGGATTCAATCCCCGTTAAGGACGCCAGAGAAGCTGGCTCCCATTTCTCCAGAATGGTCCCGGAGCTGTAAGCACGCTCACCTCTCGAATACAAATCATCGCATCTACCCAATGCCTACAGCTGGGTTGCCGGAAAACTAATCCAACGGGTAGTCCTCTTCTTTCTATCCAGGAAAGTGCCGGAGATGCAGCTCGCTCACAGGAGCTCACTTGCTTGAGGGTTACTCACGAACCCCGCGTCTGACCACCAGGTGGCCCTTTGCCTTGGGCCGGTAACTTCAGACACTTGTTGCGCGCGAGGAATGACGCTCGGCCCACACATAGCCGAGCAGACAACATGCCACTCCTCTGCAACCACCACATAGACCACCGCGAGTCCAACCTCAATGTCAGGTACCACCTTTGCGCTTGCAATGGTGGAGGGCCTACCTGACCCCGCGTACCCTGATCCAAACAGCCGGACCCGTAGTTCCAGCTGCGAAAGCCCCATCTGTTCGGGTCGTACAGATAGGGAACATAGGGTTATGAGGGAACAGATGAACATAAATACATACATCTATGTTCTATGTTATGGGGTTTGGTTTCCGCACTTAGTCCTTCAAGTGGACCATTGTGCGTGGGCCATGGCGGCCGTTGGGTGGATTATTCCAACCAGCCCACCTCCCTCCAGAAGCTAATTAGGGCTCCTGGTTTACTTAGAACGTCTGTGTATGATCTGGGTGACCCGAGGGTTTGTGTTCTTATATGGGTGACCTCTGTGCATTCAAAGAGAACGTGCGCAACGGTTTCCTCAGTCTCCATGCATGCCCTGCATAGGGGACTATCCGTTATGCCTATGGTGTGGAAGTGTTTGTTAAGTGAGCAGTGTCCCGTGATGGTCCCCGTCATCAGGCGCAGGCCATTTCTGTCCAGGCGTAGCAAACGTCTGGTAAGCCTACTGTCCAAAGATGGCAAAGCCTCTTTGGACTGCCTACAGCCTGGTGCCGAGGTCCACCAGGTTTCCGCTTGTGCCTGGGTGAATTCCTGTAGCCACCTGCGTATTTGGTTGAAGGGGATGGGTACAACAGGTTCGGGTCCATGGACCGTCGTGCTGGATCCGCGTCTCGCAAGCTCGTCAGCCGCGTCGTTACCCAATGATCCGCTGTGTTCCTTTATCCATTGCAGTGTCACCGTGTTACGACTAGATACGGTTATTTGTTCTAGTGCGTTGTGGCATTCTAGTATTAATTTTGATGTGATATGTTTTTTCCGTAAGGATTGGAGGACTGAGGCGCTGTCGGAGAATATACGTATGTGAGTGTCCGTAACCCTCCTGGCTTCTAGGGCGTGGACCGCCAGTATGATGCCCACACACTCCGCCTGATAGACGGTGTTGAACTCTCCTAGCGGTCTGGATATATTTATATTTAGGTCGTGTGAGAAGACCCCGACTCCGGTACCGGAGTCCGTCTTCGATCCGTCAGTGTATACTCTCATCTCTTTCGAGCCCGAGTAGTCACATCGTTCTTCTGTAAGTATTATGTTGTAGTGTCTATGAAAGTGGTGTGTTTTTGGGGCTTTGTCGCATGGTGATGCTAACATGGGTTTTCGCTTGATCGCGTCCTCCTTTATGCGTGTGTGCTTAACTCTGGAGTCTTTATTTAGGGTACCTGATAGATGGAGTCTAAAAGCGGCCAGGGCTGCCTCCTCCCGCACGATAAGATGCAGAGGTGGCAGTCCCAACATTGCCTGTAGGGCGGCCGTGGGTGTAGTTCTCATACTGCTAGTTATTGCAATGCAAGCAAACCGCTGCAGTTTTTCGAGATCTCTTTGGGCTGTGCTGAGGTCTGTCCTGGGCCACCAGACCAACGAGCCGTATGTAATGATTGGTCGGATGACTGTAGTGTATAGCCAGTGGGTGACCATGGGGCTGATTCCCCAATTCCTGCCCAGCAGTTTCTTGCACTGCCACAGGGATATACTGGCTTTTGTCGTGATATAGTTCAAGTGTTTCGCCCAATTCAATTGTTTGTCCAAGTAAATACCCAGGTACTCGGTACTTGGGTTAAATACATACATACACACATACCAGTTAAAAACATAACCCTCCCTTTTGCTTCGCCGCAGTCGGGTAATGATAGGAGATAATGGGCATTGCACTAACGGCTACCGACACCTAATAATCTCAAACTAGTCACCAAGCCTTGACTAATGACTTGATTGCCAATTGCTGCAAACCCATTGGGAGCCTACTTGCATCTACGTTCTAGGTACGGTTTTGATTGCTCAGTTACGTATTTAGGTTCTGATGTGGCGAATCCGTACCAGAAGGTGTAACTTTGAAAGGTCTTCCAACGAGTTGGAGCGATCACTGGTGGCAGTTAAAGTCCGCTGAATGCGAAAAACGCAGGATCATTCGATGTGGTGACACTTGGGGATGCAAATGTTCAGCAGTGTATTTTGACTGAAATGGTAATAATTGAGTTAAACATCTACAAAATTCTTAAAAAATATAGTCAAGGTTACAATTATGGTATGTAATTAAAGCTAATGGAAAAGAGTGTCCGTGGAGTTTCTTGCACGTTCTGCTCCATAGAGACCTACTGAAGCTTGCGAATGTGCAACTAGATTCTTTGTTTTTGTTTGACAATACAAAAGTACCTTTAAGGCTTAGTTGAAATAAACTATTTCGATTTTGTTTTATTTTATGTGGTCAACGTATGTACCATATAGAACAAGAGCCCATGACGGCCAGACCTTCCATATTTTATAAAAGCTGAAAGTTTTTTTGTGCATGTCCCCTATACAGGTAAGAATGACTAGCGACTATAGAGTTTAAATTGTGGTTACTTGGGCAGGTAACAGGTAGTAAAGGTGTATTAAATAGTACCTTAAAGTCGTTAAAGTATAAAGCTCAATTTTCTTATTTTTTCTTCAGGATAGCTATAGAAATCTCGTCATCCATTGCCGGACACTTATGACAGTTGCTACCCCCTTGCAGACACCTCTAAACTTTAATAAATTATATTTTCGTTATAGTATAAAAGCTAAATTTTATATATGTTACTTGGGGACCTATAAAAAACTGTTATCTGAATAGCCGGACAGTTTTAATGGTTTATACATCTACATACATCACCACAAGAAGCAATCTTATAACAAAAAAGAACATAAAAAACCCTTCCCTTTGAATATTGCCATTTTTCAATAAATCAAAAACTTAACGTTTTAGGCCAAAAAATTTGGTTTTAAATGCTTCTAAAACCTCAGCAGGCACACATTCACACTAAATTATAGTTAAACAAAATATGCTTCTGAAGTAATTATAATAATATATGAATAAATCCTTCGTACTAATAACTAACAAAAGATCAACAATTTCACTTAAGGGTAAAACAAGTCAAAAATTCTTCCATACAAACGTAGTCTAGAGATTACTCCACTGTTTGACGATGTACTTTCAAAATAAAAAAAAATATCAATTTGTCTCATCATTATCTAGCCCTGTATGTAACCGAAAAAATAAAATATTTGAAAGTTATGAGCGTCGAAAGTTCCATATTTCAACACTAATTTTAACGTATCTTTGGGCGCAAATAAATACCATAAGAAGAAGGAAAATTAAAAAACGGCCTCCATACAGGGATAGATTAGTAATTCAACAATCCAAATAATTTTATTTTGATCAGATACATTCAGTAGTTTTTTCATGAAATCTAGACTCCCAAAGGTCTGTTTATAAAATTTCTCGCGCTCGTTTTCGTCCTAAATCATCATCCATTTCGATAAAAGATTGCAGAAGTGCTAATTCGTACGCGAACTAGCTTCTTACTGCTCATCACAGCATCTATATATTTCGCACGTGTTGTGGGATGAGATAGCATGCATTTTAACCTCGCGCACAAAATAGTTCGTGCCGTCGACTAGTTTAACCTTAAGGTATAATGTTTTTTTTTATGGGTGGTTCCTTAGTAATTACTAAACAACAGTTTAAAATATTACTACGCTTGTATTATCAGTCTGCGTCAAAGGCAACTATGTATTACGTTTAAATATTAGAATAAAAAACCACTTTGGCTGAAGTACGTTATTTCAACCTCATGATCTCCTTTTCATTGAGACAACAACCCGCCGATTCCAGTATTGCCATCGATCTGTGTCTACTATGAATTCATGTTTATTGTCAGGATAGCCTATTTAGGATAGGTGCATTGCACAGAAATGTTCCTTCAACTTCTGTAATGCGACGTCACAGCTTGCATTCTAGCATAACTGTATCTTATCTTCAGTTAGCTCATGTAGAGATCGAGCAATGTCAGCAAAGTTCTTCGCAAACCGTGGACAGCCGATAATGAATTTACATTCATGAGTTTTTACAAACAGAAGTAACTAATATGGCAGAGAGTTTTAACTCAGGAAGTAACTGGAGTTGATTAATTTAACTACTCTACAGACAGCCCCAAGAGCGCCAACCCACCATAATTTCATAGTGTTATCACTGGTAAGAAGGAATTATGAAACAAACTTGCCAGTACACAATCCTGTCTGTTAGCCATGAGGACTATATTAGTAAGACAATAGTGATGTTTGAAGTTAATTACACAAAAGGATTGCAAAGTGCATTATTTACCTAACGGAAGGGAATTAGTAGGAAAGCTACGCTTGCTTCGATAAATACATTTACTTGAATTACGTTAATGAGTTCATTGACAATAGTCAAGATTTCCCACCCAAGTGACGTGAGACCACCTGTAAAGCAGGTACGTCGTACTTGAAATGCTGGCCCTAGCACACAAATCCTTTGAGAAGGCTTTGCAACGGTCCTTGCAATACATGTTTCCCTAAACTTAAACATGTCTTACACAATCCTAAGGCAAGGACGGTTTTCTGCCTAAGTGCCCTTGCCATTGAGCGAGACATGCTCCCAGAATTACTGGACGCGCACTAATAAATAGCTCACCCTCGACCTAAAACACCCTTTACTAATACAATACAAAACTAGCAAGCCTACCGTAGACTCAGTCTGATGCAGGTTCACCACAATTGCTTGCTATATGTCGAAATGGATTAAATCGTCACTTCACACTTCTTTAAACCTCCCAATTTCGAGGGTGCAGCAATGTAATTGACTTCCGTGCGACGTCAACAACGGAGTTTTTCCATTAAGCAACCATCGTGTCTCGTTAAATATTATTTTTTTATTCAGATATTGGTCCGAAAGCCTGGTGCGATTTAACGAGACACGACTCTAACATTCATTAAAATGATCATATCCCAGTTTGTGATGTTCGGCGATGACTACCCCCTTTAGTTTATAAGTGTACATACATCAAGTGCAATGCAGTGAGACCCGCAGTCCGACCTTATAAAGGAAACAACTAACATTTGGTTGTCCTACGTGCCCAATTAAGAGCGGCCATATTTAGCCTATTTTATACAGAAGTGAATATTAGCGGTTCCACCTTCCATGTATGTGATGTCAGTTAAAACTCAATAAAGGTATTAAAAAACTCTTCTTAGTTTCTCAATAAGGTAGTCAAATGAGTAATTGTTTAGTGTATAAATGATGGATTAGGGTATGAAAGTGTGAAAGAAGACTTCACCGCTTCCCTAAACCAAATGTTATTGAAATATTCTGTCAGGTGTGGACTAGGATATAAATACAGGGTCTCGCCACACTAGAACCAAAAGGTACATTAGTGATTTGTACCCTACCTATGTAATATAATGATAAAACTCACCCACAATCATTCTTCACTCACTCACATGTAATTAGTACGAGATTAGACTAAATTATAATTAACTTAATAATTAAACTTGTTACCACGACACGACTTTCGATTATTCGTTCCAAAGCTAAACCCTAACTATCTCTAACACTCTAGTATCATGACTCGTGCGTCTCCTCTCTCTGCCCAAAGCTAAGTGTCCCTAAACCTCGTTGGCTCGCTACCTGCCTGGACTCAGCGTTCCCCGAACTCCGGCGCCCGCTCCCCGCGTAACCCACAGTTCGGCAAGAAGGGTCATTTTTCTTAACGTCTCTTGAGCAAAATCTTAATAGTTTTGGGACTGTCGGTGAGGCTAATTGTTGCCACATGGTAATTTCTTAAAATTCGTATAGAACGTCTACCATTGAAACATTTCCCATAACTTGCTAACCGAATGGGTTTTTTTAGAGGTCTAATATTTTTTTATCCTTTTAAAATGAATAGACTTTTTTTCCTTCAGACCGTACTTTACCCAAGTGTTTGTGTCTCAATTTGGTCTGCACATGTGGCGGATATGCGCAGTTTTAAATATAAAATAATATTCGGTAATTATATTATATAGACCAATGGCGTGTAGTCACATATTGAACTAACGCAGTCTTCCCTATGTCAGCATAATTTGTCAAGTAACATAATAAGAAAAGACTAAAGTACTTCAAATAATAATAAAGCGAGTAGCCCAATATCGTTGAATTCAGGACCGTTAAAAACATTGTTCATTTAAATTGTAAAAGTTGTAGAAATTTGCGCTTATTAGTATTGTTACTAAAGATGTAGATAGTAAATGTGTCATTGTATTGCACAACCTAAAATATGAATAACACATCATAAAGCAAAGCTTTCCTTCATTAAATAGTAATCCCAAATTGTATCAAAGCCAGTTTTATCTTAAAAGAAAATATCACAAGCATAAAAATGTTTTGAGTAAAACAGACCTTTCACAGAAAAAACTCTTAAGCTTTTATTGCTAAACGGACACTTTCCAAAATGTGGTACCTTTGTCTTAAAAATAATTGTGTACTTACTTGTTTTTTTGTAAGCGATACGGACGCATTCCCAAATGTGGCCCTGTTGCCCAAAAGATTCACTTACAACATAGGTATAGCCCTCGCCAAACTCATTGTTTACCGAAAGTTTACCATTGCGACGTAAGTTGTCGCGAAAGTTCTTAACTGCGATGGACGTTACTGCGAAAGTTTACCATTGCGAAGTACGTTGTCACGAAAGTTCTGTAATGCAATGTACGTTACTGCGAAAGTTTACCATTGCGACGTGCGTTGTCGCGAAAGTTCTTTACTGTGACGATTGCAGTTTCAATAACACGCTATTGCGATTTAGGTCATCTAGGAGGGTTGCTGATACTGGTGATAGTGGAAATATTATATTGTTGGACATGACTAACAAATGAGCAAACATTGTAAGCAAATTTAATTATAATTGAACCAAAAGATACCAGAAATACCAGTTGATAAGTAGTTTATGAAACTGTTGCATATTGAGGGGTATTAAAACATTTAATAGTTTTCTCACGAATGTTTTAATACCTAGTTATGTGCAGTTTCATACACTTCTTTATCTACACTCATAAATTGGGATTGAACCTACTAAATACCTTTTTTTGCATTTTTCATGCCATAAAATCGTGACAGCATTTGTCATAATTATACTTTTCTCGACTTTGCTGGTAATGAATTAAGAGTAATTTCCTTCACCGCATCTAAAATATCGGGCGGAGTCAAATTTTCTTCACATTCACTGATATCAGACATTTTTAAACAATAATTTAAATAACTCATGAAATTCAGTACTGCAAAACGTATGAATGGCGCCAAAACCCAGCACATCACTGCATTAACCGCGCATGCGCTAAGGCTTAGCACGCACTGCGATCTTTATTCGCGCGATTTTTTTCCGTGCGGAAATAATACCGCAAGAAATCCTTGTTCTGCCACAGAATCTACCGCACCACGGTGCGAATTTTATACGCCCGAATATTTTGAGCTCTATGAACAGGTAGAAGGAAACAGAATTCGCGCAAATAAAAATCGCAGTGCGTGCTAAGTCTAAAGCGGGCATTGTCATAGACAATTTAAAATTGGAATCAAATCTTTTTATAATAGGTACTATAAAATGACATTACAAAAAAAATATTGATGGAATAGTAGTTTTTGATACCATGGAAAATTGGGAAGATGAAATGCAATTAATTGCAATTCTTTTCTTTTTGATTTTACTAACTGCGCCATTTCCAAAAAAATAAAAGAACTCAATTGACAAAAAATACCATATAATAATCAAACCTGCTCACAAAATTTCACTGGAATCGGTTGATAATTGCGACCTTTGTAGGAGAACAGCAGACATCGGACATCCAGATACGAAAGAATTTTTGCCCATGCTGAAACGGAGACGCTTCGCTCGCGCTTCGCGCTTCGGCTCGTACGGTCAATTATCCATCCTTCATTAGTTTGCTTTTCCGATATACTATGGTTTTACTGAGTTGCGATATGGATTGAAGAGTCGGGCAATTCAAACTTAACACATACTTTTTGGTCTGTCACAGCAAACATCACTAAACATTATATCCAATCAGAATTTAATTAGGTTTTAGATACATTCCCAGACAGCAATAAGACCATTATTTAAACATTCATCTTCAATGAATTTCACGCTTTCCTCTTCACGGTTGATATAATCTTTAATCCTGAATTGAGATTCACATCAAGTTGAAGAACAATCAAGAAGAATTGTTCAATTTCACACTGCATTACCATTTTATTTGGAAATAAAAGATAAGTTCTCTGTCGTGTCTTACCAAGTGTAAGCTCTCTGAAATACGTTTTTGATATGTTGCACGAGACTTGTTTTAATAAACAATATTAGGATCTTTTTTAAGGAGGAGCTCGTGGCTAAATAATAACAGCAGCACGGAGCGATCTCCTAGGTTAAGCAACGCTTGCCGAGGTTGGTCCGTTGATGGGTCCATCTTTACATAGCGAGTTTCCTTCATGTCTTGGAAAGCACGTTAAGCCGTTGGTCCCGGCTGTAATTTAAATAACTTTGACAGTCGTTACGGGTAGTTAGAAGCCTGAATCAGACACCAGTATTGGCAAGTGGTAACCCAGTTACTGGGTTGTGGAGGTCAGATAGGCAGTCGCTCCATGTAAAACTCTGGTATTCAGCTGAATCCAGTTAGACTGGAAGTCGAACCCTAACCGAAAAAGGCTAGGTGATTTTTGATCTTTTTCAAGGTAAGCCATCTGTGCAGCTCAAATGTTTTTTGGAAATTGCAGCACTGTTTTACGTTGTAAGTTGATAATATTTAAGGAATCAAACCAATGTTACTAATATTATAAAGCGAAAGTCTGTGAGTGTGCGTATGTGTGTGTGTTTGTTACTTCTTCATGCTCAAACAGCTGTACGGATTTAGATGAAATTTGGCACAGAGATAGCACATAGGTTAATTTTAATCGCTTATATGTTCCATTGGGATAATTTTCGATATTCACTCGGGCGTAGCCGCTGGCATAAGCCTATTATTTCTTATCCTGTGGAGGCAGGTACCGCTGTTTGACTGTGGGTGGTAAGCTGTAGTGCGAATTCTATTGATTCCCATTTTCTTCATGAGCGCTTTGAACAATGAAGACTCGAACTGGCGTCTTTGATCTGTCGTGATGCGTAGCGGGCAGCCGAATCTCACTATCCACGTTTCGTATAGTACTTGCGCGACGACCTCCGCTGTGATGTCACGGACTGGAATTGCCTCGGGCCATTTGGTGCATCGGTCAATTATAATGACGCAGTAGCGATATTCATTTGAAAGACGCAGCGGGCCAACAATATCAGTGTGGATATGTTCGAAGCGTTGAGACTGCGGGAATTGTACTAACGGCGTGTTTACGTGTCGATGAACTTTCGCTCGCTGGCAGCTTATGCAGACACGCGTCCACTGTGCTACTTCTTTATTCATAGACGGCCAAAACAATTTTCTTTTCAATAGTTCTCTTGTACTGCGTACTCCCGGGTGACATAACTCATGTAGCACTTTGAAGGCTGCGTAACGGTGTTTTGCGGGTAGATACGGTCGTGGTATTGATGTTGAAAGCTCGCAGGTGATTAGTCGGTTACAACCGGGTATTGATATTTCTTTGAATATTAAGTTTTCTTGTTTTTTGAGTTTATTGAGTTCTTGGTCTTGTTGTTGATCGATGCTTAGTTGATTATAATTGATAGTTGATGGACAAATAATATCTTCGAGTCTTGATAAGGCGTCGGCGACTGTATTTTGTTCACCCTTTATGTATTTTATGCTCGTACAAAATTGACTTATGAAATGCAGTTGTCTCTCGCATCTTGGTGTGTCGGAGGTACTCGCTGTTCTTTTTAGAGCGTAAGTAAGCGGTTTGTGGTATGTATATAGTACGACGTCGCAACCCTCTATTAACCGTCGAAAGTGTTTAACAGCTGTATACATGGCTAGTAGTTCGCGATCGTATACACTGTGTAGCGGCACCATCGCCGCCACTTACGAACTAATGACATGACGTCACACAAATCCTGCATCGCGCAAGTAAAGTTTTCGGCCCGATTAGAACACATACAACAGTCCGACAATAACCGTTGGGCAGTTGCCCGGACCAGACACAACACCCGTCTGGTCGGAGGATCCTCCCTTTTCTATGGAGGTTTGTGGAACTTTCCACCCTGTTCCACCTACCCCCAAAACTGTATCGGCGTTGTATAGCGCTCATTGCTTTTGAATAAAATGCTAGTGGTTTCCATACTTTGTCAACTTTTTGTTGGAGAACAGCACCAAGGCTGTGATCCGATGCGTCTGTCATTATGGCGAGGGTACTACCTTGAACTGGATGTGAGAGTATGGTGGCCTCTGTGATGCTTTGGCGGCACTTCTCAAAGGCTTGCTCTGCGTCCGTTGTCCACCTGATCGGCGTGTTGTCATTACGTTTCCTGTTATGTAGGTACTTGTTAAGTTCGTTCTGTAGTTCAGCTTGTCGAGGGAGGCAGCCTCGGTAAAAATTGATCATCCCCAGAAAGCGTTGTAGTTCGAGAATTGTTTTCGGTTTAGGGTAGGTAGATATAACTTTTACTCGTTCCGTTGTTGGTTTTATGCCAGTTGCCGATACTTCATAGCCAAGAAAATCTATTGTTTCTTTATCAAATTCGCATTTGCTCATGTTCAGTGTAACATCGTACTTGTCCAACCGCTGTAGAACTTGTTTAAGAAGCTGTTTATGTTTTTCTTCGTTTTCTTCGAAAAGGAGTATATCGTCAATGAAACATAAACAGCCGTCTATGCCCCTCAGTACCTCGTGCATGAATCGCTGAAACGTTTGACCGGCGTTTCGTAGTCCAAGAGTCATGCAATTAAATTCGAACATTCCGAAAGGTGTTGTGATCGCCGTTTTTGGTGCGTCCTCCTTGGCGATTGGTATCCAATAATACGCCATTTTTAAATCAAGTTTCGAAAATATTTTCTTGTTATGTAGTTGGTACGTGAAATCTTGAATGCGTGGTACGGGATACCGATCTGGTTGAGTGACCGCGTTTAGACGTCTATAGTCGCCACACACGCGTAGTCCTCCGTCTTTTTTCTTGACTATATGAAGAGGGCTTGCCCATGGGCTTTTTGATGACTTGCAGATTCCCATTTCTAACATGCGGTCAAACTCTTCCTTGGCTGCCTTATACTTGTCCGGTGGTTGCGGGCGGGGGCTAGCATAGAGTGGGGGGCCGGTAGTTTCGATGTGGTGGACAACTTCATGTTTCGGCGGTTGTTTCAGCGACATGGGGCGTATGACATCAGGATACCGTATCAAAATATCATGGTATACTTGATTGTTGCTTACGATGTGGACTGATTCGGTGTTTTTAGAAACTTCTAATGCGTCGATAGATAGTTCGGTAGTCTTGTCAACTAACTTTTTCTTTTTAAAGTGACGGAGAAAATCAGCGCCCAGTATTGAGGTTTTGACGTCTGCCACGACGAATGACCAAACAAAATCTCTTCGTAGTCAAAAATTTAGTCTGATAGTTTTCAGTCCGTAGGTCTTGATTGGTGTATTGTTTGCCGCGTATGAGTTGTAGGTGCTTGCGGTGTTGTTTCTTTTATGATTGGCGGCCAAGACGGAGATGTCAGCGCCTGTTTTCACGAGGAAACGTTCGTGAGTGTTACGGTCGTGTACACAAAGGCGATTACTGGTGTTCGGGACACCGACGTCCGCCACGGTCGGTGTCAGCTCTAGTTTTCCGACGGTTTCTTCCTTCTACAACATGGCGATTCACAGCGCTTTGCCTTGTCTCCGAAACGGTAGTGGTAGCAACATTCCCAGTTAGCGTCTCCAGGTCTCAGTGCTGGTCCACGTTGCGTTGACCGCGATCGTGAACGGGATCGAAAGCGAGGATTGAACGTGCGGCGACGGTGTCTTTGTGGTGGCCGTTCTCGACGTAGTTCGGCGATCTCTAGCGTGAGCTTCTCCATTTGTTTTACCAGAGTTTCTAGTTGTGTCATGGATGTGGATGTTGTAGACGAAGAGGATGGTGCTGGTGTTGTGATTGCGGCGACGCTGGGACTCTCTGCGTACTCCACCATCTTGTCGGCCATCGCAGCTAAAGTTTCCAAAGATGATTCGTTGTTTATGAACAAGACGACTCGAACTTGTGTGGGTAGGTGATTCAGCCATTCTATTCTGAGACCTTCTTCGGTAAGTGCGTAAAATTTTCCTTGCCGAATGTCAAAGGTACTGATTGTGACATTATATTAAACAAGGAGAAGCTAGAATTCGTCGATAAAACGGTTTTCCTGGGGATCACGGTTAAAATGGGGTCCTCATTTAATATCACTTGCAGGGCGACTAAATTCGGCAACTTATGCTGTTAGAAAGATTCGTCAATTTAGTGATGTAGATACCCCTAGGCTGGTCTATTTTAGTTACTTTCATAGTATAATATCTTACGGTATTTTACTATGGGGAAGGGCTGCAGACATTGAGTCAATTTTTATTCTGCAAAAACGAGCCATCAGAGCGATATGCAATCTTCGCCGGCGCGATTCTCTAAGGGAACTGTTTAAGGGAATTAACATCATGACGGTTCCTTGTCAATATATTTATGAAAACATCATGTACGTGAAAAAGAATTTACTTCTTTTTAGTAAAAACGGCGATAGACTTAATTACATTACTAGAAAAAGGGTCCCAAGGCCCAATTAGTTCAACCAGGTTTCAGACTGGCTAAAGTAGCCTCATCTTTCATGGGGTACTGTACAAAATGTTACAATAAAATTCCTCCCCACATTCTAGAACTGAATGTGACGAAATTTAAAACTTGTATAAAATGCACACTATGCAGGCAGGCATATTATAAGTTGGGGGATTACATCACTGATAAAAATGCTTGGCTCAATGCTAGTCTTGCTCCACAAACACTAGGGCGCAAAAACAAGTGATATGCAGAACATTATTTTTTTGAAGTATTGTTGGACCTGCTGAAGACTATGAATATATTTGTATTACTAGCTGACCCTCGGGGCTTCGCTCCCGTCAACTGGCTACCTACCTACCCTGGCTACCATGGCTACCCTGGCTACTCTACCCCAAACCTGGCTGCCCTGGCTACCATGGCTACCCTGGCTACACTGGCTACCCTGGCCACCCTGGCTACCCTGGCTTCCCTGATTACTCTGGCTATCCTGGCTACTTTGCCCCTACCCTGGCTACCCTGGCTACCCTGGCCACCCTGGCTACCCTGGCTACCCTGGCTACTCTGGCTACCCTGACTACCTTGCCCCTACCCTGGTTACTATGGCTATCCTGGCTACCATGGCTACCCTGGCTACTCTGGCTACACTGGCTACCTTGCCCCTACTTTGCCTACCCTGGCTACCATGGCTACCTTGGCTACCCTGCCTACTCTGGCTACCGTGGCTACCCTGGCTACCCTGCCCCAAACCTGGCTACCCTGGCTACCCTGGCTTCCCTGGCTACTGTGGCTACCCTGGCTACCCTGCCCCAAACCTGGCTACCCTGCCCAAAAACCTGGCTACTCTGGCTACCATAGCTACCCTGGCCAACCTGGCTACCCTGGCTTCCCTGGCTACTCTGGCTACCCTGGCTACCTTGCCCCTACCCTGCCTATTCTGGCTACCATGGCTACCCTGGCTACTGGCTGGCTAAGGATCTCTAATTATTTTGGAAATATATTATAGCCTATGACACTCAGGAATAATGTAGCTTTCTACTGGTGAAAGAATTTTCAAAATCGGTTCAGTAGATCCAGAGATTACCCCTTACAACGTCACAAACTCACAAACTTTACCTCTTTATAATATTAGTATAGATAAAGACTCAATTTATTTTAGTATTGTATAACTGCGCAGCACGTGTGTGAGTACTATGTACCCAACTGTAGATCTACCATTTGCTGTACCTTTGTGTCGTTCTTTGACTTATGTGTGCCCTGGAAGTTGAGTGTGTCATGCTCTCTCAAATGTCTCTCTGATGGTGGCGCGTGTGTTGGATCATTTGGTTCCCTTCATGATGTTTGAGCTGGGTGGTACCGATTCATGCGTTATGTTCGTGAACGGGCGCCGTCAGTTGGGATTGGTCTTAACTGCACGGTACATGTGTGAGTACTTTTAATACTTTGTACCTGTACGTAGTATATATAGTATGTAGTGATTCTGGGGCTGGTCTGTGTTAGCAAACTTACGCTTTGAGCTGTCAGCGACAAGCCCTGTAGGGCTTGGCTTTGTCGATGCAGTCCTACCTTGCCTGGCTCCTTCAGAGCCGGCAAGGTGGCGTGGTCTTGAGGGAGAGCGCTACGGTCGTGTAGATCCTCAAGGCAATTGCGGTGATTTTCCTTCTCGTGGTTGCCGCCCTGTTATTGGTCTAATTCCCTCTGAAATAGACGTAACTGAAATCACCGGGCGACGTATCACAGGGGTGGCGAGGTCATGCCCCTTGAACAAGTAAAATGTTGGATAGCACTCCATGGAGGGTGGGGATAGTCGAGGGATGAAATTTATATCGGGATTTTAAATGGATTTAAATTAAAAAAAAAACCACAAGGCGAAAGGACCGGCGAAAGTTGGGACTGCGCTCCAAAAGGCGGGACCGGCGAAAGCTGGGATTGCACACCAGACGGCGGGACCGGCGCAAGCCGGGACTGCATTTTCCTTAGCAGGAACGTCCAGAGGCGAGACTGCAGTGGGATCGTCTCGAGGTGGGGCTGCGGCGGGACTGTCAAATGACGGTACTGCTGCGGCACTGCCGAGGGTCGGCACTGCTGTGGGACCGTTGAAGGGCGGAACTGCACACCAGACGGCGGGACCGGCGCAAGCCGGGACTGCTTTTTCCGTAGCAAGAACGCCCGGCGGCGAGACTGCAGTGGGGTCGTCTCGAGGTGGGGCTGCGGCGGGACTGTCAAATGACGGTACTGTTGCGGCACTGCCGAGGGCCGGCACTGCTGCGAGACCACCTAAGGGCGGAACTGCAAACCAGCCCACCGGGCACAAAGGTGCTGCCAAAACTGGCGCGACACGTGACCCTTGTGTCGGAGGTCGAATGACCTCGGACCTTGGGGCCCCGGACGCGACCGGCAAAAACAGCACATCGTCGTCTCCCGGCGGCCGGCATGAACCAGGCTGGCTTCCGGTTGGACGATCTGGGGCGCGCAGAAAAAAGCGTCAAAAGCTGAGACAGCAGGCGGCTCTAGAGGGGACTCCTACGGAGGGCCCATCAAAGAGACCGCGTGCTGCTCTCAGCGGCGACAGCGGGGACATGGCGGCCAAGAGGATGAAGACCCAAGGGCAATCATCCTCAACCGGATCCTTTAGGGATGCGGTGGCGGCTGTGAAACTCGCTGTCGTCACAGTCAGGTACCCGGAAGAGTACTTGAGGGCGGAGGACTTGGTGCCAATCCAGGAGCTCATAATTGAGAAACTGGAAGTGGCGCCGGATCCTCTGCCTGTTTTAACGGTTGCTCCCGGAGTTGTCGCAGGTGCAGTTCATGTATCCTGCGACAACTCTGACGCAGCTAGCTGGTTTCGGGGGGCCATCCACAATGTGGAACTTGGCGCCTTGAAACTCAAGGTTGTTGACGCCAAGGACCTTCCAAAGCCAGTCAAAATGGCATGGAAGAGTCGCAACTTGGCGTTGCAGGACTCTGCCCGGGCCATTCGACTGCTCCAGCGGCTTAACCCTGCCTTGGGGACGAGCGACTGGAAGGTCGTGAATACTCTCACTGAGCAGACCGGCATCCGTCGTATCGTCCTCATGGACGGGGTGTCCGCTGGGGTCATCAAGGCCGCGGGCTACTCTCTTCCATGAGGAATTGAACGGTACTCGTTCAAACTCCTGGAAGAAGATAAGGGAGAGGCACCCACTGCGGAAGCAGAGGCGGAACCCTCCGGGAATGGACTACACCGACGTGAGGAGGCCATCGAAGAAATCTCTGCTTACGGCGCAGCGCAGGAGGCAGAGATTGGGACCAGGGCGTCAGAGGCAGACCACGAGGATGACATCCTCGGGGACTTCGACACCCTGGGGATTGAGTCGCCGATTGCTCTCGAGGAGACCCAGGCAATGGAGGAGGAGCCTCAAAACTAAGGCTCTCCTATATTAACACAGGCCCATCAAAATCATCCAAGATGGAGGGACTAAGGTGTGTACAAATTAATTTGCATCATTGCAGAGCCGCTACTGCCCTTCTGGCTCGGCAACTGAAGCTTAACACATATGACGTTGCCTTGATACAGGAACCTTATCTGTATAAGGGGACTATAAAAGGCTTAGGTGGGACAGGAGGCATGGTGCTCTATAACTGTTCAACTAATGACGCGAGGACTTGCATCTATATCAGGGGCGGTATAGAGGCAATGCCCTTACGTACTTTCTGTTACAGGGATCTCACAACAACTTTGATCCAAGTGGGGATGGGCACAGAGAAAAGGAAAATTATCCTTGCCTCTGCCTACCTCCCATATGAACAAAAGGAACCAGTAACACCACTAATCAGAAGACTGGTTGACTACGGCAACCAAGAAAACCTCGACGTGATACTTGGCTGCGATGCGAATGCACACCATGTCGTTTGGGGCAGCTCGGATGTCAACAAACGAGGGGAGGATTTGTTGGACTTTGTGGTAAGCTCTTCTTTACAAATCCTTAACGCAGGCAATAAACCTACTTTCAGGACCTCGGCGAGAACTGAAGTTATTGACCTGACACTGGCTTCAAACAAGGCCAGCGCTTACATCGAAAATTGGCATGTATCGGACGAAATCTCTCTGTCTGACCATAATTATATATGCTTTAGGTTTAGGACGGCGGGAGGAGCCGAAACTAGACGAAGGAGAAACCCAAGACATACAAATTGGGACTCGTACAGGAGGGACCTAAAAGTAAATCTAGGGAGTCCTAAAGGTAAGCTTAATTCCATACTAGATATAGAATTTGAAGCTGATAGAATCAAGGTGGGCACCATCGATGCATGGGTAGATAACTGCCCAGAGAAAAAGGCCTTTTGCAAAAAGGTACCATGGTGGACTCCTGAACTAGCTAAAATACGTCAGGAAACACGACAGGCCTTTAATGATGCAAAAGCCAGGAAAGATTTCTCTGGCTATCATAGCATGCTGACGAGGTATAAGACGGCGGTACGCAAGGCCAAAAGAACTAGTTGGCGGCAGCATTGCACCTCCATCGAAGCTCTGCCAAATGGAATGAGGTTGTGCAAAGCAATGTCCATGACTAAGACAAACCCACTATCATCTGTAAAGGATGAGAATGGGTATCTAACGGAAACTGGACAGGACACTCTGGGTGTGATGTTTAGAACTCACTTCCCGGAATGTATACTGCGCGACAGCGATGAAGAGGAACCAGTCACAAGGGACGAGCTCACAAGGCACACGTCCAAAAATAACTGGCTCATGGCAAAGAAAGTGGTAGATGAGAATAAACTGAAGCTTACCATAGCGGGCTTCCAGCCTCTCAAATCCCCTGGTCCGGATGGCATCTATCCAATACTATTGCAAGAAGGGGCATCTGTTTTGATACCTCATTTGAGTAAGCTCTACAGAGCCTGCATAGCCTTTGGGTACGTACCCAAGGCATGGAGGGAAGTCAAAGTCACTTTTATACCGAAGGTAGGTAGACCGACTTACGAAGAAGCTAAAGCTTACAGGCCAATTAGTCTATCATCCTTTCTCTTAAAAGCTCTGGAGAAACTGGTAGACAGGTACCTAAGAGAGGGACCACTTAAAATCTTCCCTCTACATAAACTACAGTGCGCCTACAGCCCTGGCAAATCTACAGAAACGGCATTGCACTATGTTGCGAGTCGAGCCGAGGCTGCGCTAGAGGGACAAGAGATCTGTGTCGGGGCTTTCCTCGGGCTTTCCAAGGGAGCCTTCGACAAGACAACATTTGAGTCCATACGCATCGCTGCAAAGGAACATGGCATCAATGATACCACGTGCAACTGGATTGACTATATGCTGAGAAGCAGAATAGTCAGATCGGAACTGATGGGAGACAGACTTAGTGCAAAAACAACAAGAGGTTGTCCGCAGGGTGGAGTGCTGTCACCATTATTATGGTGCTTGGTAGTAGACTCGCTACTTACCAAGCTCAATACTGGACCATTCTACACAGTAGGCTATGCAGATGACATAGCCATAATGGTTAATGGTAAATTCCCGAACATAGTCTCTGGATTATTACAACAGGCATTGAGGATGACAGAGGAATGGTGTACAAAGAACCACCTCTCTATCAACCCAAGCAAAGCAGTCATTGTTCCATTCACGAGGAAGAGACAACTAGGAAACCTAGGAGAGCTCTCCCTCAATGGAATAAAGCTGCCCTGGTCTACCGAAGTAAAATATCTGGGTGTAACGCTTGATAAAGAACTCAGGTGGAAAACTCATGTGGAAAATATTACGACGAAAGCCCTACGAGTGTTCGGCATGTGTCGTTCCACCTACGGTAAAACTTGGGGGTTAAAGCCCAAAGTGATACGATGGCTGTACCGGACAATGATAATACCTATTATCACATACGGCAGCATAGTGTGGTGGCCCAGAACAAAGCTTGCCTCGTGCAAAGCGCCACTCACCAGATTACAAAGAACAGTGTGTCTAGGCATCACGGGTGCTTTCAGGACAACACCTACGGCAGCGATTGAGAGATACCTCAATATCCCTCCTCTGCATATGATGGTTGAATTCGAGGCAAGGAAGACATTACATCGACTTGCTGTGGCTGGACTATGGGATGCCTCTAAGCCAAGGACCAACCATACAAAGTTTGACGGGAATGAAGGCCTGGATCGGGTAACAAGCATGTTATCCGATAAAATGCAAACTATGTTTGTGTTTGAAAGGTCTTTCAAGGTCCAAATCCCTACAATAGAGGACTGGACGAAGGGAATCGATCCACCAGAACAAGACAGTCTGGTGTGGTACACTGATGGATCCAAAATGGAATCAGGTACAGGGGCGGGAATATACGCAAAAGGTTACAAATGTAGCAAAAGCCTAGGGAAAATGGCAACTGTATTCCAAGCGGAAACTTATGCCATAATAACCTGTGCTCAAGAGAATATAGATAGAGGAACCAGAGGTAAATCCATATATATTCTTAGTGACAGTCAGGCTGCAATCAAAGCCATGGCATCCTACAAAGTGGACTCCGGACTTATTCTGGATGCTGTCCAAACCCTAAACAGGCTTGGGAAGGGTAAGACTGATGTGGGTCCCTGGGCACAAAGGAATCCATGGTAACGAAATGGCAGATGAACTGGCAAGAGAGGGCTCAGCAAATGACTTTGTGGGTCCAGAACCATGTGTAGGCATCTCGACGTGCCTCGTAAAAGCCGCATTTAGGGAGTTTGCAGATCACAGACAGCGAAGTCATTGGCTATCTAGCACCGGTCTACAAAACTCCAAGAAATTCCTAGGCTCTACGTTCAAAGCCCGGGAATGCATTTGGAATATGAGCAGGGGGCAAATCCGCTACCTGCTTGGGGCCTTTACTGGGCACTTTGGAACCAACGACATGCTCATGAAGATGGGTCTAACCGCGACACCCATGTGCAGGTTGTGTGGGGAACATGAGCGCATGGAGCACCTTCTTTGCACATGCGATGCACTGGCTGGTAAGCGAATGAGTCTCCTAGGGGCTGGATATCCAAGACCAGAAGACTATAGGCTCATATCTCCCAGCCTCGTTGTAAAATTCATGAAAAGAGTTTTCAACGAGATTGGGGAGGAGTAAGGTATCTAGGGGACCACAATAGATCCCAATGGGTCGAAGTGTCCGAGTTGTTTTTCGGCCCCTCCACAAGATAAGATAAGATGTAGTGATTCTGGGTGCAGTGTCCTCACACATATGAATTTATTAATTTATGTGCTTATGTACCTAAATATTGTAAAAAAACTTTTTTTTTAAAGAGTAAGTATGGAGTTTCTTGTGCGTTCTTCTCCATAACAAGATACTTTCCGAATGCACGGTAGAATCAATTTTTATTCATTTTAAATTTTAATGTATTAACGTTCAAAAGTGCCGCTTGGTGACCTAGTTGAAATAAAATATCTTTTTGTCATTGTAAAAAAACTCGCGTCCAGACATTTTTGTGCATTAAGTTAAAAGATCTACAACCGGGTTAGTAAATCTATCTCAATGTATAAGCTCACGTTATATAAAGTGAAACAAATTTTAAGACCATGGTTTCAGTCATTAAGTTATGAAGACACTGAAAAGTTAATTTTATCAGCACCATGAAAGACGCGTATAATTTGAAAAATTAAGGTTTATCAAGATTACATAAGATACCCGCACGCTCTCTCATGCGTCCACTCACCATCACACATACATACACATACACACACATCCAAATGCACAACCACACACACACTCGCAATCACACGCTCACTTTGCTTGTTTTTAACCGACTTCGCAAAAAGGAGGATGTTTTCAATTCGACTGTATTTTTTTTATGTTTGTTACCTCAGATCTTCTTATTGGGTGAACCGATTTTCATAATTATTTTTTTATTTAAAAGCTGGTGCTTGTCATGTGGTCCCATTTATAATTTCATCAAGATCTGATGAAGAACTTCGGAGATATACATCAGAACTCTTCAATAAATGACGGCGAGTCACTCGGGATAGCTGCAATCGGATGTCTGTTTATTGTTTACATCATTTCATAACATAACATCCCACTATCACGCTCTAAAGGGGTACGCAGGTTGAACAGTTCACCCTGGTATACTCTAATTCCACTGTTTTTGTCTAAGTTGCATGTTTCTGGGTTAATCTATTCTGGTTTCACTTTGGAGAATTGGTCCACTATGAACCAAAACTAAAAAGTGAAAAATAAAAAAACTTTAAGGATTAAGACTAGTAGCTATTGAAACAGTAAAAATAAGCAATAAAAAAAATCTTATTATTGAAAAATAACTTCAATTTCGGAAGTCGGTGTCAGAAAACGAAGAAACCAAAACAAGAACACCGACTTCCGAAATTGAAGTTATTTTTCACTTTGTAGTGTTTTTATTTGGAAGTCGGTTGTATTTTTTGTTAAAAAGATTTTTTTTATTGTTCAGTTTTACTGTTTCAATAGCTACTAGTATTAAGCCTTGTGTTCTATTACATAAAAACTTAAATGTGTGTTAATTTGTATCAGCGGAGGACACTGATTCCTGTAACACAGGTTCGCCTAGCACGGGAGTCAGGGGCTTGACATGTATGGCTGTAATGTTTTTATGTCAATAAAGTTATTTTTTTATTTGATACTGTGACATTTAGAAGAAAAATGTAGAGACCATTTTATAAACAATTGCATAATCTACAATTTTTGTCTGTTCTATTTTATCATAAAACTTACCGACCGGCTAAAAAACGAAAGAAAACCCATATTTGCTAACTTTATCCTTGAATATTTTTTTTGCAAGTGTGGGATCGATGAGGACTTTTCACATTTCATTTATAATGGTGTTCCAAACATTCGTACCAATTTTCAGCTCTATGCGAATTACTGTAAACCTACCCCTATTTTTGGTCTAATTTGACCGGACCAATTAAATACCTTTTTAAACATTAACATTTATTATTTTTTATTAAATAAGCCAGAAGAGTGGCTGAAGACCTACGGAAACAATGTCCAGTGTAATATTCAGGATTTGTCAAGTTCAAATAAGTAGCTATTTCTTTAGGTATTTTAGCTATTGTGTCTTCCAATGACCTGCTTCGTAAACTTCCCTTTCTGAAAGTTAAACAAAACCAATCTGATGTTGTGTTCGCTGGACGAAGATTATAATATTTTTTTTACTTAAGAACTCCACTTGGATTACAAATATCCGGTCAATCTTTGTTTTAGTGTCGCGCTATGTTATTATTGCTTTTTCATCAAGAAATTCTATGTCTTTTGTGGTAATATTATAGAGTTCGATACTCCGACATGCTCCGTTATCGCCTAATATCATAGCAAATTTTCATACACTTTCATGTATTTTTCTTTTGACATCGCTGGAAGTAGGTTTTCCATTGCCAATTTGGCTTCTGATCTTAAATTTGGTAAAGTAGAATCAATCCTCATTTCACTCTCTGAACCGTTTGTACTTAGTTTAACTATTATATTTATATTATTGACTTTTGTTTGCTAACTAGAAACGTCATCTTTAGATATATTTACAAAGTTTAAATTTTCGTCGTTGCTATATTTTATAATACCGCAGTACAATACCTATAAAATTTACATTATTTAGCATACCTATCGTGTTTTCAATCGTTAATTTTACACTGGAAACATAAAATAATTTATTTCAGTTTTAGTAAGTGAATGTTGAATCCCGATAAAGCATGACCTGAAACTTTATCTAACTGTGTCAAAAGTTTATGAATTATATTACTTATCTGTTTTAAATTACCTAGTAGACAGTTTAATGTTTTATTTAATTTTGAACCTATCAGCAGGTGATCATCATCATTATCATTTCTGCCGAAACATGTCCACTGCTAGACCTAAGCTTACCACATTGACCGATCCCGTGCGTCTCGCATCCAGCGACTTCCCGCAACCTTAACCAGGCTATCGGTCCACCTAGTGGGAGGCCTTCTAATGCATCGTTTTCCGGTTCGCCGTCGCCATTCCAGAAATGTTCAGTCCCATCGGTCATCCGTTTTGTGAGCTATGTGCTCTGCCCACTGCCATTTAAGTTTCGCAATTCTTTGGGCTATGTCGGTAACTTTGGTTCTCCTGCAGGCGATACTATGCCTTATTTACACTAAATTATGAATAGCACTTTATATTTTACAGCATTTTAATCAACAATTCAAAATAAATGGCTTTTTATGACACAAAGATTGATATTCTAAGCAAAAAAAATACATTCTATATTTGAAATCACTTGGCTTTTGACCTTATTAAACCGATTCAGGGTGATTGGTTCAAAACCATTCGGACGCCCAGCAAATGTCGTTATTCGAGATTGCTTTTGACGTTATTAGAGTTTTCACCTTGTATTGAATTTAAACGAAACAGAGGAATAATGACAATTTACACCCTAACTTATATTTCATGGCAACTTTAAACAAAAGTCCTCAAGATACAGGTTTTTCCTAGTCTGGGCATAACCATCCATGCAAACTGATTGTTAAAATACTTACAAATATTTAGGTTAAAGTTTTAAGGTAATTTTCATAATTATTTATTGTACACAAAATGTTAAAAAAAATTGCGTACAAAGGCGATTTTAACTCTGAGTAGAGTTTTTTTTGACCAGCAAACCTTAGAATGATAGAGAGTTTATAAAAAAAAAACGAAGAGATGTACTGCAGTGTAAAATTTTAGGATAATATTTATAATGAATAAAATTAATCATAAATATACATCCATACATAATTACAAATATATATATGTACACATATACTAATATTATGACTGTTTGGGGTTGGGTTAAGATAGAGATAAAAATATTAACTGTACCAAGTTTATACATTTTAGTAATCCTAAGTCACTTTGCGAAGTATATTCATCAGCATGAATCTCAAGAGGAACGAAAGTTAAGAGAATGCACAAGAAGGAAGGATTTAAAACACACAATATCACCAAATTTTAACATAGTTAAACATTGCTCCAGATACCAAGCAGTGGAATTGTTTAATAGGTTACCGACGGAGTTAAAACTATTAATTTATAGCTTTCACATATTTAAAACCAAGTTAAAAGCCTTCTTGTTGGACAAATGTTATTACTCGATGTCAGATTTTATGTCAAGCAATTAAAACTAGATGAAATAATATAGGATTAATTGACATTCTAATGTTTGTGACATATTTTTGGATTCATTTGACATTCTAATGTTGGTGACATATTGATTAATTTGACATATTATTTTGACATTGTAATTGTTCGTGACATTTTGATTGATTTGACATTTTAATTGTTTGAGAGATATATTGGTATGATTCGATATTCTCATATAAATAATAAATAAATTGGTATGATTTGACATTATATTTTATAACTGCTTGACATTATTTTTAAAACTGGTTATTATATCTAAAATTGTTTTGGCACTTTATTGAATTTCACTTGAATTGACATTATATTGGGATCTGTTTGACATTATATTTCAATCCTGTTTTGACATTATTATGTTTTATAACTGTTTGACATTGTTTTTTAAACTGGATATTGTATTTAAACTGTTTTGGCACTTTATTGAATTTCACTTGAAGTAATAATTAATAATTCATAATAATTGTATGTAAACTGCATGTGTAGGTATATATTCAACACAATGTGAATTGTTTTATGAATAAATGAAATAAATAAATAAAATAACGATGAGATAAGATATAAAAGTCAGTTTAAGGTTAATAAATTCACTGTATTGTCTGTTTCCACAAATATGAAATTAAGATTAAATTATACTATGGTGAACGATATGGGATTATGAGTCACGCGCACGGTATGCCGCCGAATTACGTACTGACTATTGCTGTGTAAGTGCAATAATATAAATGATGGAAACATACTGAGCGGGTGGCGCAATAATGATGACCCAGGTAAACGTACTGTAGGGTGGTAGACCCATACAATGACATTCAGAAAGAAAATGATCCTTGATTTCCTCTTAAAGACATTCAGAGAAGGGCTGTCGTTTAGGGAATGTGGGAGAAAGTTCCAGAGACACACTGCAGTAATAGAGAAGGAGCCATCATAGCGGCTGGGTAAGTGTCACGTGGAGTACGAAGTAGAAGAGATGTGGAAGTGCACCACCGTGGAGTGGTTTAACCCCCGGGACAAAGTACTTAAAGCGTTGACGAAGTAATGAGGAGAATTAGGATTGTGTAGGATAGTATAGAGAAGGGAAAGGATATGAGTATCTGGATGACATCTAATTGGCAGCCAATTCAATTTAATCCGAAACTCCACAAATAGGTAGTCGTATTTTCGGCGGGCAAAAATAAATCGGATGCCAAAGTACTGCAATTGCTCAAGGTTATTTAGAAGTTCCTCTGTTGCATCTAGAAAAATGACATGCGCATAGTCTATGAGCGGTAGAAGAAGAGATTGACCAAGAGTGGCCTTAGTGTGAAATGGTAAGAATTTTTAGCGACTTTTAAGAGACTGAAAAGAGTAGAAGACCCTCTAACTTACATCAGCAACATGAACTTTCCACGAGAGATTAGTACATAATATGGACGCCTAGGATTTCGAGTTTTTCGAAAAACATATGGTAGGTACCTTAATGGCTCGGCTTGGTGATTTAAAAGGTTGAGCATGTATCTACCATCCATTCGTCACAATGCACACAATAAACTTTAT
Organism: Orthosia cruda; assembly: GCA_964057195.1. Classification (NCBI taxonomy): domain Eukaryota; kingdom Metazoa; phylum Arthropoda; class Insecta; order Lepidoptera; family Noctuidae; genus Orthosia; species Orthosia cruda. The sequence goes on from OZ059830.1 coordinate 40,009,841, forward strand.
TCTTATTTCTGTTTATAGAAATTGTAACTACAAATACTTTCCAAAGATAGAAAAGAACATTTTCTACGAAAAATGGTCTTCATATCGATGTTGCATCGCGTCGCACGTGCCTGTGGAGGCTTTAACCTGGAACGCAACAAAGCTGCGTAATGGCAGAAGTAGGATGGTATCTATGTACCAGTTTGGTAGCAGTTTCTCCCAAAACGAAACTTTTTTGGAGAAGCTTAATACAGCTACCATCAACACTTACTCTCTAAAAAAAACGTTAATCTTTTACTTCTTAAAAGAGTACCTTAAATTGCAAAGTGGGTTGCTAAACTCCTTACCGACCACGTTTTCTTACTAGTTGTTACTACAGTAAACAATTCCTGAAGTACCCGTGACCCCAAGAAGTCTGAACATTGTTCAAACTTCTATAAAACAACAAATGCATGCAAAAACTTTAAATTGAACCGTAAAATTAGGTTGTTCAGGCAGTAAAACGTGTAGAAAGTTTGTATACTACTTTTGACACTAGAATTTTTATATGTTTCCAATGCCTATTTACAAAGTAAAATTGCCATTGTACATTTATATTTGAACATGTGCAAATAGTTCCACATGCTAGCTTTTATAAATCGTGTGAGCTCTATCGCCCTGGGGTACTGTTAGTTGGGAATATGAGCCTTTAAGCCGGGTATTTATTTATTTGAAATAATTTTTATCTCTTTCACAGCTTACTTAGGATCACACTTAGACTTATTTAGGATCAAAATCTCTTCGTCAGTTACCGCCAGACGATGATGCCACTCCGCTGCTTTGTTATGTTACGTCGAGACATTTTATAAATTTCAGAATTGTGGTAAGTGTGAGTAAATTGTAAGCAGTTATGAATTTTATTTAGCCTGTTCCGACATCAGGTGATCAGACGTTTGGCTATATATGAAAGCAACAGGGTTAACTTTCCACACATACACACGAAACGTTTTGTCATCAACGCAACGCCTTCTCAGTTTTAAATTCAAGGTGAGCGTAAACCATCATCGTCATTGCTTATCATCAGATAATCACCAATCTAAACAAATATTATAATAAGAAAAAATAAAATTGTAAGTTTCATCATCATCATTCCAGTTGAAAGACGTCCACTGCTGGGCATAGGCCTCCCCCAAGCGTCGCCACACTGATCGGTCCTGTGCGACTCGTATATAAAGTTCTGGAATTAATTGTTTATGAAAGGTTATCTCTAGAACAAAAGAATAATAATTTTATTTATTTTTTTAAAGTGGTACAGTATGTTACAAAGTAGGATGACAATTTAGGAATACTTTACATCTGTAATAAGTAGGTAACAATACAATTTCACGATCTGATGTCCTAGCTAGGTTACTTAGTAGCCTGTATTAAGGACAAACAGCCCTCATTTCCCGAACATAGGACAAGTAGTATTTCTTAGACTGTTACATAATTATTAAAAGAATTTAGAACAGATTAATAAAAGTACCTACAATACATTAATGTGTGAGTGCACGCGCTTGTGTGTGTTAGTGAGTGTGTGTTCGCGTGCGTGTTGGGTGAGTGTGTGTGTTTATTACGAGTTACTTTATTGTTGTAAGAAGGGATTCAGTTTCATCATAATTTTTAGTAGTAAGAAATTCAGTAATCCGTTTTTTGCATGTTAGCTGACAGCACGTTTGCAGTGGAATTATTGCGTTATTTGTATTATATAGAAATGGTCCTTGATAATAAAATAATCTTTTCGTAAAAGTAAAATATGGATGAGGCACAGTATACCCTGTTTCTTCTTCTGGGTATTGTCGGCTGACGTTCAATTTGAGTGTTACTGTGCTGTTGTAATATCGTGCTGAGTCTGTACATTTGGCGGACGGTAAGAACCTTGCATTTCTGGTAGAGGTCAAAGGTAGGATAGAGTATTGGTCGAAAAGTGGCTACCTTCAGGACTGCGCGCTGTGCAACCTCGAGAGGCTTGAGAATCGATTTAGCAGCACCACCCCAACTTGTAATACAGTTAGAGATTACGGACTGGCACATTGCAAAATATACGGACCGTATAACATGTAGGTTGGCAATGTGTCTAAGAGTTTAAAAAAAAAATCAGTTTACGGACACGGCCAGTCAGAAGAGTAGTATGTGCTTTAAAGTTGAGATGCTTGTCTAGAGTGATACCAAGGTATTTAATTGTATCAGTAGATGTAATTAGTGGACAGTTACATTTTGGTGTGTTTAATTGGCAGGTGTGAGCCTGCAAAGTTACGGGAGTCGAAGGTTGTGATTTGATGTTGATAGAAAAAGTAATGAGTTTTGTTTCAGAGGTATTTAAGGTGAGTGAGTGCGACATAAGCCAGCTGCGTACGGCATCAAACCCTTTCTGAGCGGTAGTTTGGAGACTAGACCACGAGTTGTCTAAAAGGTGATGGCAGTGTCATTGACAAAAAAAAGAATGTTTCCGGAGTTTAATGTGATATTACAGAGGTCATTGATGAAGACCAAAAACAAGGTGGGAGCTAAGACACTGCCTTGCGGTACACCGTAGGCAATAGGCAGTTCGTCACTTAAATATTTGTCGATCTTGACCCTCTGTGAGCGGTCTGAGAGATAAGAATGAAAAAGTTGAAGTTTTAAGTCTCTGATACCTAAGCGTTCAAGTTTGGATAATAAGCAAGGTAGAGGAACGGTATCGAAGGCCTTAGCAAGATCAACAAATACAGTGAGACATTTTTTGCGGAGATCGAGTTTGTCTACAATACCTTATCAATTTTAAGACCGCATCAGAAGTCAATTTGTTTTTTCTAAAACCGAACTGGTTGGTTGAGATCAAGTTATTAGTCTCAAGGTAATTGATAAGTCTTTTATTTATAAGCCTTTCCAGGAGCTTAGATAGGGCAGTTAGTACAGCTATAGGGTGGTAGTTGTTTATCGCACCACGGTCACCCCCCTTGAAAATAGGATGAATGATAGCCAATTTGAAGGAGGAAGGAAAAGTACCGGTGTCGAAACAGAAGTTTAAAATGTGGCATAAGATGGGTGAGAGAAGCATGCAGTACCTATTCAAGAATGTCGTGGAGATGCCATCGTGTCCTATTGCAGCATTAGGTTTGAGAGACTTTATAACAGAAATTATCTCATCGGGGCTTGTTCCTAGCATAGCGAAGGAGTTAGGGCTACTTGCGTACGCAGAGCACGTTTGTGAACCCAGAAAGCCGGATGGGTGTTGTGTTTTTGTAATAGAATCAGCAAGATTCTTACCAATGTGAGCAAAGTAAGCATTAACATCATTCACAGATTGGTGAGGAGATGTGCAAGAGGACAATAATTCTGTGGGAATGTGAGTGTGGTGTAGTGGTGTGCGTGATACGCTTAATTGATTGCCATAAAAGTTTAGTGTTCCGTCCAGCTTTAGTCAATTCCTCAGAGTCGAACTGTCTTTTAACTTTTTTGAGGATTTTATTGCAGAAATTTCTGTATCTTAAGTAGGTAATTTTAAGCAGTTCATTGTCAGGAGAAAGTTTTTGTTTTTTATGCAGGGCATCCCTGTTTCTCATGCACCTCAGAAGCCCTGGTGTAATCCAGGGTTTTAGGATCCTATTACGCTTTGGAATATTTTTAGTTTTTGTGTTCATGGTTATTTTTTGGGAAATAGTTTGAACTAGAGAAGTTGTTGCTGCATTGAGATCAGTCATGGATAATATATGTGAAAAGCCATTTTTTTCCATAGCCAGATCCAGGGCAGCGTAGCTGATCTTTGAAATTGTAGTCGAGTGGAAGTTACGGGGAAGCTTTGAATTTATGCAAAGGAGAGTTGAGCAATGATCGCTTATGGTGGAATCGAAAATGAAGGTAGAAGACGGTATTCTAGTTCGTAGAATAGTGTGGTCAAGACAATTGTCTCCTCTTGTAGGTAGATAATGTGTCGGTAAAAAGCCGTGGAATGCCAGACATTTAAGATAGTCATGACAACGATTTTTTAAAGGAGAATTAGAGCTATCTACGTTTAAGTTTATATCACCTGTGATGACAACGGTACTAAAATTAGTTAGGGAGGGTAAAATTTCGTTAAGCGATTTGAGAAAAATGTTAATGTCCTCATTTGAGGGAGATCTGTAGATGCAAACGATTGCTACATTTGACTTAAGTTCAACAATTAAACCAGATGCAGAGCCATGAAATTCTGGTTCATAAACTTTGTGATTGTAGTTTTGAATTTATGTAGACAACCACACCATCGCTTTGATTCTCATGTTTAGTGGTGTGGTGACAAGAAAAAATTTGTAGGATTGGTAGGTTGGAGTTAGTTAAGCAAGGAAGCCAACATTCGGAAAGTACGGCTATATCAGACTGAAAAGAGAGAGAGGTGAGAAGGGTTTCTAAACCAAGGAAATTGCGATTAATAGATCTTATATTTTGCAATAAGATTTTGAGGTAAGGAGAAGGGTTCTTAATAATTGGTAAACATTCTTCTGGGGTGCATTGGTAAATGTTAGATACAGAAAAGTTATCCAATTTGTAATTTAGGGAGTCTATGTTATCGAATTTTATTATTTAAGAGTAACATATTAGGTAATATGACAGATTCCGAGCGACGTTTTGAACATATGAACAAAAAAAAAAGTTTTGGCTTGCTAAAGGGCGTGCGGTGAAATGTTATGAAATGTGAAGAGAAGTAGTTTGAGTTTGTATGTTTGTAGTGTGAGTGTGGAGAGGTAAGATGTGTAAGTGTGAGTGAACTTGTACAACAGAGGTTCTATAACTATAATTAATAAATGATTAGCATGCATTAAATGTAGAACGAACATAGTATTATATTTTATAAGTATTATTCTCAAATCTAAACAACTCAGGCGTACCCACAGGCAAATATCGATTTAGTGTAGTCATGCTTCAGGTGAATTGGAAAGATCTTGCAATTGGGCTTCGTTCTTGATTACTATGTAAGGAGAGTCCTTAGTTCTTTTCATTAGGATACGGCTATTAGATATCCAGCAATATTCGTATTTTTGTAGCTTAGCAAGATTTGTAGCCAAGTAAAACAGTTTTCTGGCCTGCGGGGTTAGTTGTTCTGCAATTAATATAGGCATTGGTTCCTTTAATTGAAATCCCAGGCTTGCAGAGTCTAGTTTTCGTGTAGGAATATTCTTAATATATAGTTTTACAAAATCAAAGAACTTATTTTTTATAAGAGTATTTGTAAATTCAATAATTAATGCAGAAGAATTATTTTTTCGATTCGAAATCTAGATATATCTCGTATTTCAGGTGTTATGTTGACACCCAGAGTGGTGGACAGTTGAGAAGCAATGGTATATAAATCCTGCTTAGACTCTCGTGGGCGTAGAGGAACATTTCTAATTTCGACATGTGTTTTAATCAGATTACTTTCCAAACTGTCTATTTTTTGATCAAGATTTAATAGTTGGGAAGACATTTCGATGCGCTCTTTCTCAAGTCCTGTGGTTTTAGACACAAGAGAAAAAAGTTGGTCTGACACGTTGTTCATGGAGCTCATTAAATCAGTGTTTGAGGTCTCTATTTTAGTCGTTAGTTTCTTAAGGTCCATGATGTGAGTTTCGAGAGTCAGAAGCCGCGCGTTTTGGTTTGAGATAAACTCTTTCATCATGTCTTTGAGCTAATTTCTTAAGTCCATGTCATATTTATTCGGACTGTCAATATTAGAAGATCTTGGACGTTTTGCTTTTTGAGTTACATGAGGCGCCCTGGACTCAAAACTTTGCTCGATTTCGTATAAATTGTTAATATCTGTGTCTGAGCGTCATTGTGTCACAGTTTTTGTTGTTGGAGGTGACCGCATCTTTTATGAGTTGTTAAAAAATAAAAAAACAAAACACAAAATTTCTAACAAGAGGGTCAGGATCGAACTTAGGACGCTTTTCACCACCGACCGCTTCAATCACACTACGCCACCGTGTCTGTTTATAGAGTAGCGAAATAGGAGACCATGTGCTAACTTCTGACGACATAAGTTTGGACCCAAGTTTCGGAGTTATACTTTGTGACCAGATAAGGGCACGTTTTGAGCTGTGTCGTGCGATGTCTGACTCACCGCCGATCGGCGAATAGGAGCGCTGCTGCCGATGAGTCACTTGTTTGTTTGATGCTTTTCGTAGTTTTAGAAGATTGTTCAATTTATAATAGTTATTACATTTACACTATTTGGATATGTAGTGGAATTTATATATAAAAGGAGATTAATTAATTTGAAGTATTTGCTTGCGTTCTTAGCACTTTAAACAGAAGAAGAACTATTATTTCACGGAGTGACGTGTAACACGTCTAACTGTGAGCGAGCGCGGGGAGGGATTCGAGAATAATCTCTCCCCGTGAACAAAATGCTCGGTTCCTGTGGTATGGTCCACGGAAGTAAATCATAAAAAATGCAAAACAAAGAAGCCCGACACGTGCTGTGTTGAAAAAGCTTAACCTTTATGAATATAGGACAGATCGACAACGGCAATTGTTTGATGAAGAAGCGGTATTTTCACAAGGCTTGTGCGAATGCAACATTGCGAAAATTTTATTCGTATCAGTAAATAACGTGTTGAATGGAAGTGTGAATAAATAATTATGTGTGCCGAGTTTCAGATGCCAAACAATTGTAGTTGATAATCCTTTGCCGAAAGTATCTACTCATACCATATCCTCGAAAGGTTACGCAAAGGTGCACATTTTTATTAATTAGATTTTAAGTCCCATTTAATCAACCACGCATGAGAAATTCCTGATGGGAAAACCCAATACGACTTTGCTTGACACAGGAATCCAACCCAGGACCACATGCTAAATAGCGACCACAAGACCAACGAGAGTACAGTACTCGTAGTGAAACAATATCTCTAAAAGCAAAATACGCAGATTTACGAACACAGCTCTGGAAAATACGGGGGAACAGCTTTTTTATCTTCAAAGTACAGCTGGGAACAAAATATCATGCTTTTCAAGACTCGGAGGGATCTTGCTATGAAATGGATGGTGGAACCCATTTTTTAAAAGTGACCTCGGCAAGCTTTGCCGAATCCTGACGATTGACCGGTGCGGTTGTTATTACATTTAAATCAAATTATTACAAAAACAAAAAACCCGACTGCCAAAAAGTTATTAACTGAAAATAGAAAAACAAGTACCAGGTATAATTTATACATTAAATATTGTGAGGTGCTGCCAGCGATGACAGACGAAGTTTTGGTAGGTTTTCAAAAAAAAATAACACGAGTTCTCTAAATAAGTTATGTGGTAAGAGATTATTTATTTTGCTATTAAAGTTACGTTTATCTTGAATTTGTGCCAAAATAGTAACATAAAAGTGTTACGATTTGATAACCATATTGTTGTGAAAACGAAAAAATATTGTATCACCCCCTTTTTATCGCGGTGGAATATGCCCCCCGGTATATTTGAAAATTATATCACTCCCATAATTGAGACAAATCCAACGACACCTTATATGTCATAATCCGTCAAGCCGTTTGGGCTGTAGAGTGTTTGTTCCCCTAAACTGTTCATATTGGCGACCCGGATTAAAACAATTGGTAATTTCTGTTGTGTCTGCTAATTGACATTGCAACGGAAGAAATGGACATACATAGGCTCGAAAAACATAAACCTCGCACAGTCGGGTAAAAATAATGTGTGTGTGCCAACTCTGGCGCACGACTGGAGTTGTGAGTCGAAGAGACTTTACTCCTATAGTACGATTGTCTTTGAATATGACAATACACATAATTTAAAAGTGAAAGGGGCGAGAAGTACGTTGCGCAGAAAGACATAATGCTTTTGAGTTATCGTTAGTATTAATTTCGTTTCCTACTAACGTAAAACCGTTTCCCCATACTAGGAATTTCTTCTGTATCGTGGGTGCATTTACAAACAAATAAACTCACATACACCAACAACCAGACCGAAACAATTATTTGAAGGCCATACAAATATTGTTCCGTGACACACAGCGCATTAGCCGATCGCTTAACCATGTCAGCCAACCGTATCATCCAATTACTGAGTTGATGATATGGTTGATGACATGGTGGTAATCACGAGCTCTATTTACATTTATAAAATCTAATAAAATAGTTCTAAACATACGCGGGAAGGTGTCATCGGTCCTTTGTTTCTCGGAAATTCGCAGATTCTGTCTGAGTATCTCTTCAATAAGTTTATTGCGTAACTAGTAAACAACTAACTACATCGAAACAGGGTTATACAACTTACAACAATTGATATTTGCTTTGGTATGTTTGAAGATTATGTAGGGCAGATTATACTGATATAACAATAATACGTATATATTATTATGGCAACGATGGTACATAAGTTACAATATGAGCCTCGGTTCTATTGTTGTTTACAGTTACCTAATAGGGACATTGTCAATTTAAGAAACAGACGCAGAAAATAACCTCTTTGAATAACCACAAATTCATTTTGGCGCCCAGCATGGGATCAGCAATATTTTTCCCAGACAATGTTTAATCCATGTTTCGACGTTTATTCAGATCACGTTCGACGTTTTATTTTTTCAACTTTTGCGTAATCGTTTCGGCCGTCTTTATTTATGAGCTTTCGTAATTGCCTGCGATACACCATAACAGTTTTAGTAACATTTCTGTCACGTAGCAAATACTTTTATTATGGTTTTGTGGAAATGGGGATGTTTTCATGGCCTTCTGACCTCAGGCTGACGAAAAGGTCGAAAAAGCCTTGAATATTTAGTCAACAAATTGATGACGCGTTTAGCATTTTTTAATCGGAATGTTCAGCGGATGTAAAAGGCTTGGAAAACTTCGTAAAGTTGGTACTATTTTCAATAAAATAAAATTAAATAGATATGAACGTGGTGAATACCATGAGCTTTTAGTGCAAGGTTATTTCCATAATGCGTAAGGGACAGATGCATACGGGAGAGACAGAAGAGTTTGAGACTTGTATCCAAATATTCAGATCGGACAAAATCTGAATATTTGGATAATATTGAGTTAATCGCCTTGAAATAATAAAATAACATTCATTTATTCGGAAAACCTAAATCTAAAAGTGTAATAAAGACGTAAAGCTAAATTATGTGTTAGTGTGCAAAGTTGAAAAACATTGAAAACCATTCGACCCGCCTTAATACAGTTCCTAATCGCAGCCACACAGCAGATGCGAGCAAAAGCTGCAACGTGAAGGTTGAAAACGGAAAAAGCATCTCATCTATTTTATATTCTACCAGCCATATGAGCCTGCATGCGGTGTGATTTCCTTTTAGGGTCACGTTCCCTTGCCGCTGGGTCTTGTCCAGCGGGTCGCCTCTATGGTCCATCTCTTGTTAGTGTTACGGGCTTGGTGGCCAGCCCATTTCCATAGCTTGAGCGCATAATGCGGAGCATCAGTACCAGTTTTTTTTCTTTTTTTTAAATAATATTTAAATATCAATATATATATTAATAACTTAATTTATGTACTCCTATTGTTAAGGCTTTAGCATAAGCATGTACGTTGTATATGTATGTCGTTTTGTGACAATTAAACACTTTTTCTTTCTATAAAGCAGTCGTAATTATATATCTGATTAAATATAAATACAGACAGGACAAGAACATTATTACTACAAAAGCACAGAAGGAAAATAAGAAAGGGAACAGGAAAGAAAGTTTTGGAAATAACGTGGGCTTGGAAGAGCAGAACTCAGAGGAAAGTAGAGGAATAGAGAGTACTCAGCCACGGGAGCCATTGGTGCAGAGAAAGAAAAACAAAAATACTTTATTTTGGGAAATATTGAAACGGATTAAAAACACGTTACTTTCAAACAAGAGTTTAGAAGAGAGGATTACTGATGTTACCAAATGAATTCTAGAAGAGCTTAAATACCTTTTAATTGAAAAAATCCAAGGCGGAGAGTGGTTAAAGTTAATATTTAATAAATTTTATGAATAACACAACCCAACAATCAACATTAAACATACTGCAATGGAATTCGCAAAGTCTGAAACCTAAATTAGCAGAATTTGAATGCCTATTAGTTCAGGAACATGTACATGTTGCCATTGTCAGTGAAACCTGGTTGGATTCTGAATATCATGCCCACATAAGTGGTTACAATATATATAGAAGAGATAGGTTCGACTCGTATGGTGGAGTAGCGATCATCTGTCATAAATCACTAAAAACTCAAGTGTCATCATTTAGTTTAAGGAATTCCGGTATTGAGGTACTGCTTTTGAAGTTACTTAACTGTTCTTACATGGAAAACATTGTAAGTATATATTGTCCTTCTAATGTTAGAACCACGCAGTCAGATTGGGATACACTTTTTGGTACATTTTCTCAAAAATCTTTAATAGCAGGGGACTTTAATGGACACCACACCAACTGGTCTTACAAGAATGATACCAGAGGTATGCAACTTATGGACGCATCACTTGAAAACTCCTTCATTTCACTAAATAACGGTAGACCGACAAGAGTTAAGTTGGTAGACAGAGTGCTGCAGGAATCATCTCCTGACATAACATTTGTATTATCAGATATTGCTTTGCACTTTAATTGGAATACTACCAATGAGACGTTAGGCAGCGATCACCTTGTTATTAAAATACAATTAGTACTGTCAAACCTTCAGAGGAACTTTGTAAAAATGCGTAATTTAAAAAAAGCCAAATGGCCATTTTACAAAGAAATTCTAAAAGAAAGTTTTACGAACGCTGTAGTTAACATCAGTAATGTCCAATTAACTTATGACTTTCTAGTCGACCAAATTAACCATGCCGCTGATTTAAGTATTCCTTTGGTAAAGTTATGCACAGATCCTTTATCAAAATTTAAACCTAGGGCTTACTGGCATTCTGATTTGTCTGAAGCAGTGGCTAGACGAAAATTGGCACTGGCGAAATTTAGACGAAACCCTACCCCGAATAACCTAGAGATTTAAAAAAATCAAATTAGTGAGTCAAAATGATTATTGAGAGTAGCTATCACAAAATTGGCGAGAATTTACTAGTAGTATAAATGAATCCACATCGGCTTCACATATGTGGAAACGTATGCGTTGGATAAAAGGACAAATTAAATCTAGAACCTACGCTACTAACGAACAAATAGAGGAATTATTATGCAACCTTGCGCCTGATTTTGTAATACCTTCAATGCCTACAATGTCGTCGACTAACACTTCACTAGAGATAAAATTCAATAGTCAAGAACTGGACCGGTGTCTCAAAAAGAAAGATACTGCCCCTGGGGACGATCAAATTACCTTCTCAATGATATACAATCTACCCAGAGTTGTTAAAATGTACCTATTACAAGTTTATAATTTAATTTTGGAGACTGGTTACGTCCCCAGTCAATGGCGAGATATACAAATAGTCCCAATTCCTAAAAGGGATACACATAAAATTAATAAAATAAACTCAGAGATACACATTAAATTAAGACCTATTTCTTTAATTTCGTGCATCTGTAAAATCTTTCATACTTTGCTATGTAAACGTCTCGAATGGTATGTTGAAAGGAATAAGATCTTATCAATGAATACAGTAGGATTCAGACGGTCTCATTCCTGTTTGGATAGTCTGGTTCGGTTGGTATGCCAGGTACAAATAGGTTTCTCCAGAAATATACCCACTTTAGCATGCTTTTTAAACATAGAAAATGCCTATAATAATGTGACAATAGATAGTATGATCCTTAAACTTGATAAAATTAATGTAGGAAAGAAAATTTGTCAATATTTGTGGAAATTCTTAACAGAAAGACATCTTAAATCCAGAATTACCCACAACACCGACAAACAGTTTTTAATTTGATGGACTAGTAAAGGTATCGCCCAGGGCGACCCATTGTCTCCTTTAATTTTTAATATTGTTACCCATGAAATATGCCAAACTGTAACAAATGTAATAGTTTCACAATACGCCGATGACTTTGTAGTGTATACTAGTTGTAATAGTCTTAATGATAGTGTTTCCGAGGTCCAAACTGCGCTGAATTCAATTTTTATATTATTGGAACAGTTAGGATTAGAATTATCAAGCAGTAAATCAAAATTTTGCGTTTTTAGCAGTGTGCCAATTTTGTGATCTAGCTACTCTCAAAAATCGTTTTGACTCACTAATTTGATTTTTTTAAATCTCTAGGTTATTCGGGGTAGGGTTTCGTCTAAATTTCGCCAGTGCCAATCTTCGTCTAGCGTCGTGGACAAATCAGAATTCCAGTAAGCCCTAGGTTTAAATTTTGATAAAGGATCTGTGCATAACTTTACCAAAGGAATACTTAAATCAGCGGCATGGTTAATTTGGTCGACTAGAAAGTCATAAGTTAATTGGACATTACTGATGTTAACTACAGCGTTCGTAAAACTTTCTTTTAGAATTTCTTTGTAAAATGGCCATTTGGCTTTTTTTAAATTACGCATTTTTACAAAGTTCCTCTGAAGGTTTGACAGTACTAATTGTATTTTAATAACAAGGTGATCGCTGCCTAACGTCTCATTGGTAGTATTCCAATTAAAGTGCAAAGCAATATCTGATAATACAAATGTTATGTCAGGAGATGATTCCTGCAGCACTCTGTCTACCAACTTAACTCTTGTCGGTCTACCGTTATTTAGTGAAATGAAGGAGTTTTCAAGTGATGCGTCCATAAGTTGCATACCTCTGGTATCATTCTTGTAAGACCAGTTGGTGTGGTGTCCATTAAAGTCCCCTGCTATTAAAGATTTTTGAGAAAATGTACCAAAAAGTGTATCCCAATCTGACTGCGTGGTTCTTACATTAGAAGGACAATATATACTTACAATGTTTTCCATGTAAGAACAGTTAAGTAACTTCAAAAGCAGTACCTCAATACCGGAATTCCTTAAACTAAATGATGACACTTGAGTTTTTAGTGATTTATGACAGATGATCGCTACTCCACCATACGAGTCGAACCTATCTCTTCTATATATATTGTAACCACTTATGTGGGCATGATATTCAGAATCCAACCAGGTTTCACTGACAATGGCAACATGTACATGTTCCTGAACTAATAGGCATTCAAATTCTGCTAATTTAGGTTTCAGACTTTGCGAATTCCATTGCAGTATGTTTAATGTTGATTGTTGGGTTGTGTTATTCATAAAATTTATTAAATATTAACTTTAACCACTCTCCGCCTTGGATTTTTTCAATTAAAAGGTATTTAAGCTCTTCTAGAATTCATTTGGTAACATCAGTAATCCTCTCTTCTAAACTCTTGTTTGAAAGTAACGTGTTTTTAATCCGTTTCAATATTTCCCAAAATAAAGTATTTTTGTTTTTCTTTCTCTGCACCAATGGCTCCCGTGGCTGAGTACTCTCTATTCCTCTACTTTCCTCTGAGTTCTGCTCTTCCAAGCCCACGTTATTTCCAAAACTTTCTTTCCTGTTCCCTTTCTTATTTTCCTTCTGTGCTTTTGTAGTAATAATGTTCTTGTCCTGTCTGTATTTATATTTAATCAGATATATAATTACGACTGCTTTATAGAAAGAAAAAGTGTTTAATTGTCACAAAACGACATACATATACAACGTACATGCTTATGCTAAAGCCTTAACAATAGGAGTACATAAATTAAGTTATTAATATATATATTGATATTTAAATATTATTTAAAAAAAAGAAAAAAAACTGGTACTGATGCTCCGCATTATGCGCTCAAGCTATGGAAATGGGCTGGCCACCAAGCCCGTAACACTAACAAGAGATGGACCATAGAGGCGACCCGCTGGACAAGACCCAGCGGCAAGGGAACGTGACCCTAAAAGGAAATCACACCGCATGCAGGCTCATATGGCTGGTAGAATATAAAATAGATGAGATGCTTTTTCCGTTTTCAACCTTCACGTTGCAGCTTTTGCTCGCATCTGCTGTGTGGCTGCGATTAGGAACTGTATTAAGGCGGGTCGAATGGTTTTCAATGTTTTTCAACTTTGCACACTAACACATAATTTAGCTTTACGTCTTTATTACACTTTTAGATTTAGGTTTTCCGAATAAATGAATGTTATTTTATTATTTCAAGGCGATTAACTCAATATTATCCAAATATTCAGATTTTGTCCGATCTGAATATTTGGATACAAGTCTCAAACTCTTCTGTCTCTCCCGTACGCATCTGTCCCTTACGCATTATGGAAATAACCTTGCACTAAAAGCTCATGGCATTCACCACGTTCATATCTATTTAATTTAATTTTATTGAAAATAGTACCAACTTTACGAAGTTTTCCAAGCCTTTTACATCCGCTGAACATTCCGATTAAAAAAATGCTAAACGCGTCAACAATTTATTGACTAAATATTCAAGGCTTTTTCGACCTTTTCGTCAGCCTGAGGTCAGAAGGCCATGAAAACATCCCCATTTCCACAAAACCACAATAAAAGTATTTGCTACGTGACAGAAATGTTACTAAAACTGTTATGGTGTATCAGGCAATTACGAAAGCTCATAAATAAAGACGGCCGAAACGATTACGCAAAAGTTGAAAAAAATAAAACGTCAAACGTGATCTGAATAAACGTCGAAACATGGATTAAACATTGTCTGGGAAAAATATTGCTGATCCCATGCTGGGCGCCAAAATGAATTTGTGGTTATTCAAAGAGGTTATTTTCTGCGTCTGTTTCTTAAATTGACAATGTCCCTATTAGGTAACTGTAAACAACAATAGAACCGAGGCTCATATTGTAACTTATGTACCATCGTTGCCATAATAATATATACGTATTATTGTTATATCAGTATAATCTGCCCTACATAATCTTCAAACATACCAAAGCAAATATCAATTGTTGTAAGTTGTATAACCCTGTTTCGATGTAGTTAGTTGTTTACTAGTTACGCAATAAACTTATTGAAGAGATACTCAGACAGAATCTGCGAATTTCCGAGAAACAAAGGACCGATGACACCTTCCCGCGTATGTTTAGAACTATTTTATTAGATTTTATAAATGTAAATAGAGCTCGTGATTACCACCATGTCATCAACCATATCATCAACTCAGTAATTGGATGATACGGTTGGCTGACATGGTTAAGCGATCGGCTAATGCGCTGTGTGTCACGGAACAATATTTGTATGGCCTTCAAATAATTGTTTCGGTCTGGTTGTTGGTGTATGTGAGTTTATTTGTTTGTAAATGCACCCACGATACAGAAGAAATTCCTAGTATGGGGAAACGGTTTTACGTTAGTAGGAAACGAAATTAATACTAACGATAACTCAAAAGCATTATGTCTTTCTGCGCAACGTACTTCTCGCCCCTTTCACTTTTAAATTATGTGTATTGTCATATTCAAAGACAATCGTACTATAGGAGTAAAGTCTCTTCGACTCACAACTCCAGTCGTGCGTCAGAGCTGGCACACACATAATTTTTACCCGACTGTGCGAGGTTTATGTTTTTCGAGCCTATGTATGTCCATTTCTTCCGTTGCAATGTCAATTAGCAGACACAACAGAAATTACCAATTGTTTTAATCCGGTTCGCCAATATGAACAGTTTAGGGGAACAAACACTCTACAGCCCAAACAGCTTGACGGATTATGACATATAAGGTGTCGTTGTATTTGTCTCAATTATGGGAGTGATATAATTTTCAAATATACCGGGGGGTATATTCCACCGCGATAAAAAGGGGGTGATACATTTTTTTTTCGTTTTCATAACAATATGGTTATCAAATGAAAGCAACTAAATATACCATTCCAAATATATATATCGTAACACTTTTATGTTACTATTTTGGCACAAATTCAAGATAAACGTAACTTTAATAGCAAAATAAATAATCTCTTACCACATAACTTATTTAGAGAACTTGTGTTAATTTTTTTAGAAAACCTACCGAAACTTCGTCTGTCATCGCTGGCAGCACCTCACAATATTTAATGTATAAATTATACCTGGTACTTGTTTTTCTATTTTCAGTTAATAACTTTTTGGCAGTCGGGTTTTTTGTTTTTGTAATAATTTGATTTAAATGTAATAACAACCGCACGGGTTAATCTTCAGGATTCGGCAACAATTGCCGAGGTCACTTTTTAAAAATGGGTTCCACCATCCATTTCATAGCAAGATCCCTCCGTGTCTTGAAAAGCATGATATTATGTTCCCAGCTGTGCTTTGAAGATAAAAAAGCTGTTCCCCCGAATTTTCCAGAGCTGTGTTCGTAAATCTGCGTATTTTGCTTTTAGAGATATTGTTTCATTACGAGTACTGTACTCTCGTTGGTCTTGTGGTCGTTACTTAGCATGTGGTCCTGGGTTGGATTCCTGTGTCAAGCAAAGTCTTACTGGGTTTTCCCATCAGGAATTTCTCGTGCGTGGTTGATTAAATGGGACTTAAAATCTAATTGATAAAAATTTGCACCTTTGCGTAACCTTTCGAGAATATGGTATGAGTAGGTACTTTCGGCAAAGGATTATCAACTACAATTGTTTGGCATCTGAAATTCGGCACACATAATTATTTATTCACACTTCCATTCAACACGTTATTTACTGATACGAATAAAATTTTCGCAATGTTGCATTCGCATAAGCCTTGTGAAAATACCGATTCTGTTAACATCAAACAATTGCCGTTGTCGATCTGTCCTATATTCATAAAGGTTAAGCTTTTTCAACACAGCACGTGTCGGGCTTCTTTGTTTTGCATTTTTTATGATTTACTTCCGTGGACACCACAGGAACCGAGCATTTTGTTCACGGGGAGAGATTATTATTTTGTTCAAGAGATATTTTGTTTTTTTTGTTATTAGTTGTATTTAAGAAGAGGACGGTTTTTCATGGAAATAATATCTATGTTCAGCGCCGTATCACAGACAAAGGGTGGATGATGTGCGTCGATGGGAAGCAGGGGAGTCAATGTTGCTGACACTTTACACGGGTAGTTCGATATCAGCAGGTTAAGAATTTTACCGTTAGCATTTTCGACATGATTGTAATGCATTACCTGAAACTTTGTCTATCTATCTCAAAAGTTTATGAATTATATTATCTGTTTTAAATTACCTAGTAGACAGGTTAATATTAAACTATATTTTGAACCTGTCTGCAGGCGATAGTATGCCTGACTAACAATAAATTTTGAATAGCACTTTATATTATACAGCATTTAATCAAAATTTTAAAATAAATGGCTGTTTATAACAGAACGATGAATAAGAGTATTCTTAGCAAAAAGACATACATTCGATATTTTAAATCACTTTGCTATTGACCTTATTAAACCGATTCAGGGTGATTGGTTCAAAACCATTCGGACGCCCAGCAAATGTCGTTATTCGAAATTGCTTTTGACGTTATTAGAGTTTTCACCTTGTATTGAATTTAAACGAAATAGAGGAATAATGAACCTTTACTAACATGTGCCGTATTTCATGGCAACTATGCCCTAAATGTTTTAATTGCTGAGTTAAATAATTAAGTTTAAACTGTATTGATTTTTAGTCAGTGAATAAAAGCTTTTATTAATATATTATTATTCAATTCTCAATTCTTTATTGCGTACCACTTATACCGTATAATGTATACAGTTGGTAGGAAAATAATTATATTAGTCACAATTTTGGACCCTGTTGGGCACAGCATAGATCAAGTAGGAGAGAGGAGGAAAATCACTGAGTGCTTAATGTGATATAGTCTGGGAATTACGATCCATGCAAACTGATTGTTAAAATACTTACAGATAAGATAAGGTTAAAGATTTAAGGTAATTTTCTTAATTCTTTATTGTACACAATACGACATACAACATAGAGTGTACATTATAAAGTTGATGTACAAAGGCGAGCTTAACTCAAAGTAGAGTTTTCAACCAGCAAACCTTAGAGTGATAGAGAGAGTTTACAAAAAAAGAAAAGAAGTAGTCCAGTGTACAATTTTAGAATAATTTATAACGAATAAAATAAATCATAAATATACATACACACATAAAAACAAAAATATATGTACCAATATACTTATACTAATATTATGTCATTCCGAAAGAAGATGGTCCTTGATTTCCTCTTAAAGACATTCAGAGAAGGAAAAGGGAGAAGGAAGAATTCAGTGCTCTCGCGTAGGGAATGTGGGAGAGAGTTCCAGAGACGCACTACAATAACAGAGAAGGAGCCATCATAGTGGCTGGAAGTGTGACGTGGAGTACAAAGGAGAAGAGAATTGGAACTGCGATAGGGTTTATCCCTCGGGACAAAAATCCCAAAGCGTTCACGAAGGTATTGACGAAAATAAGGATTGTGTAGAATAGTATATAGAAGGGATCGGATATGAGTATTTCGACGGCGCCGAATCGGCAGCTTTTCAATTTATTTCGCAACTCTGACACATGTTCGTTTTTTAGGAGGCCAAAAATTAAGCGGAATGCAGAAGTTCTGCAGTTGCTCAAGGTTATTTAGTAATACCTCTGTTGCATCTTAAAACTAGACAGCCACATAGTCTATGAGCGGTAGAAGAAGAGATTGATCAGGAGTGGCCTTAGTGTGAAATGGTAAGAACTTTTGGCGACATTTAAGAGACTGAAAAGAGTAGAAGACCCTCTTACTTACATCAGCAACATGAACTTCCCAAGAGAAGTTGGTACATAATATGGACGCCTAGGATTTCTAGCTTTTCGAATAGCATATGGTAGGTACCTTACTGGCTGGAAGGCTTGGTGATTTAAAAGGTTGAGCATGTATCTACCATGAATGTTGTCACAATGCACACAATAAACTTTATTCTAATTTCTGTTTATAGAAATTGTTCTACCAATAATTTCGAAAGATGGAAAAGAAAATTTTCTACGAAAAATGGTCTTCGTATCGATGTTGCATCGCGTCGCACGTACCTGTGGGGGCTTTAACCTGGAACGCAACAAAGCTGCGTTATGGCAGAAGTAGGATGATATCTATGTACCAAAGTTTGTTAGCAGTTTCTCCCTAAACGAAACTTTTTTGGAGAAGCTTGAAACAACTATCACCAACACTTACTCTCTAAAAAACAACTTTAATCTTTTACTTCTTAAAAGAGTACCTTAAATTGAAAAGTGGGTTGTTAAACTGCTTACCGACCACGTTTTCTTACTAGTTGTTACTACAGTAAACAATTCCTGAAGTACCCGTAACCCCATGAAGTCTGAACATTGTTCAAACTGCTATAAAATAACAAATGCGTACAAAAACTTTAAATTGACCCGTAAAATTAGGTGGTTCAGGCAGTAAAACGTGTAAAAAGTTTGTATACGACTTTTGACACTAGAATTTTTATATGTTTCCAATGCCTATTTACAAAGTAAAATTGCCATTGTCCATTCATATTTGAAAATGCGCAAATAGTTCCACATGCTAGCTTTTATAAATCGTGTGTGTGGGATACTGTTAGTTGGGGATATGAGCCTTTAAGCCGGGAATTTATTTATTGGAAACCATTTTATATTTAAACATCAGGATTTCAGTTTTATCTCTTTCACAGTCTACTTCTAGACTTATTTGGGATCAGAAACTCTTTGTCAGTTACCGCCAGATGATAATGCCACTCCACTGCTTTGTGATGTTATTTCAAGACATTTAAGAAATTTCAGAATGTTGGTAAGTATGAGTTAATTGTAAGCAGTTACGAATTTTAATTAGTCTCTTTCGTCATCAGGTAATCAGACGTTTGGCTATACAGAAATGCAACAGAGTCGAAGTTTCACCCATACGCACGATTTTTTTTGTCACCAAAACGGGCAACTCCTTCTCAGTTTAAAATTCAAGTCAATAGGTAAGAAATTCAGGGTGAGCATGCACCATCATCGTCATTGCTTACCATCAGATGATCATCAATCTAAACTAAAATTATAATAAGAAGAAGTAAAATTGATTGTATCATCATCATCATTCCAGCCAAAAGACGTCCACTGCTGGGCATAGGCCTTCCTCAAGCGTCGCCTCACTGATCGGTCCTGTGCGTCTCGTATACAAAGTTATAGAATTGATTGTTTGTGGGAGAATCTCTAAAACAAAAGAATAATCTCTCCCCGTTAACAAAATGCTCGGTTCCTGAGGTATGGTCCGCGGGAGTAAAGCCACGGAAATATGGTCAATCATAAAAATGCAAAACAATGTAGCACAACACGTGCTGTGGTGAAAAAGCTCAACCTTTATTAATACAGGATAGATCGAAAACGGCAATTGTTTGATATTTGCAGAAGCAATATTTTCACAAGGCTCATGCGAATGCAACACTGTGACAATTTTATTCGTATCAGTAAATACCGTGGTGAATGGAAGTGAGGATAAATATTATGTGTGCCGAGTTTCGGAACCCATAGTGCTGGACATAGGCCCCCCCCAGGCGTCGCCACATTGACCGATCCCGTGTGTCTCACACCCGGCGCCTTCCGGCAACCTTAACCAGGTCATCAGTCCACCTAGTGGGAGGCTTTCTAACGTATCGTCTTCCGGTTCGCGGTCGCCATTCCAGAACTTTTCGGCCCCATCGGCCATCCGTTCTGCAAGCAATGTGCAATGCCCACTGCCACTTAAGTTTGACAATTCTTCGGGCTATGTCGGTAACTTTGGTTCTCCTGCGGATATCATCATTTCTGACGTGATCACGCAAGGAAATACCAAGCATAGCCCTGTCCATTGCCCTTTGGGTGACCTTGAGCTTTCTGATAAGGCCTATTGTGAGCGACCACGTTTCGGTCCCATAGGTGATCACTGGCAACACGCATTGGTCATAGACTTTTGTCTTGAGACACTGCGTTAAATTGGACGAGAAGATACCACGCAACTTCACGAACGCTGCCCAGCCGAGTCAGATTCGTCGGTTGATCTATTTCTCGAAATTGGACCTACCCAACTGGACGGTTTGTCCCAGGTAGACATAATTTTATTTTATTAAAATAAGGATCAGTAAACAACTACATTATAGGATAATACATTCGAAATATAAAAAAGTTTTGTATACGTAATAATGCAGCCCACAGCACTATTCACAGGTTAACAAAAATGAATAAATCTATAGGTCGCTAGAAACTAGCCACACATGCATTACATAATTATCACTCTCCCCAAAAAGCATATCGGACAAAGAATGATTGCGAAATAACTGGGTAGATGCATACATATTTATTATAATTAAAAACAGTATCGCAACCACACTCACTCCAGCCACAACAGCTCCCATGGGGATATACGAAGTATATACAATTGTATAAAAATAAAAACTTACATAATAAAGAAAAACATATCAATAAATCAAATGGTTGACAAAGTCTCTTACAGGAGTCTCCAAAATTTAGCCTGGGAGCACATAAATATGTCTATATGTTCAAAGGTCTCATTATATGATGCTGCCATTCTCCGAATTGGTGCACGCAAACCAGTGTTTGATTGGCAGGAGGCCAAACAGTTGGCCTGCACGCACCCGACGTCTGTGTACAGTTCTAGGGACTGCATAACAAAGCATGCCATTCAAGGTAGTACAATTAAATTGGCTATGAACAATGTTATACAGTGTCATCACTTCCAACTGTTTACGCCTAGAGCTGAGCGTCAAAAGCTTGTACGTACTGAGTAACTGGCCGTAGGTTAGATATGATCTATGACATCTGTAATGCATTGCACGTAGAAACCTATGTTGAACCTTTTCTATCATATCAATATACTTGTTATAAAAAGGATTCCAAACGGATACCGCATACTCGAGCTGAGAACGAACACGCGAATTATATAAGCATAGATATATATATATTTTTTTTTCAATTTTTTTATTTCACATAGGCCTACATGGGCACTTATAAAACGTCGACAAAATGTGCACGGTTCGGGTTGGTCGTTTCCTATGGAGAAGAACCGGCAAGAAACTCCATGGTTACTCTTTTAAAAATGGTTTGGTTTTACAATATTTCCATGTTACAGCATTAGTACTTAGATATGGGGGACAACGTAGGCCCGAATTATGACAATAAGTCGTAAGAAACTAAAAAAAAAGAAAAAGATTATATAAAAAAGTTAACAAATGTTAACTAGCATCAAGAAGGCCTCCAATGTCCACACATTCACAAAACAATCGGTAAAAGAATCTATACAAAGGTAAAAAATAATAAAAATAAGTATAACAAGACTAAATTTAACATGTTGCACAAATTTTGTTATCAGTGCTGTAATTATTCTTAGCAAAGGGCTATAAAGATGATTGAAAACCATTGTAAAAAGTCTAATTAAAAGAAGGAAAGAAAAAATGAGATTGAGAATAGTTAGAGACATCCACATATTTGTGCCGCTTACAAGTTACCAGGGAAGCTGCATGCGCAGAAGGAGCTAAGGCCAAATGTTTTTATCTTCAACGTAGTCCTTGATTTTATAATATGCTTTTTTAACAAGGATACGTTTGATGTAGTTTTTGAACCTTCCATCGGTCAGTTCTATAACTGACTTTGGCAATTTGTTATAAAAGCGTATACTGTTTATAAGAAAAGACTTGCTAGTTTTCGTTAATCTGAATTTGGGAATGAAATTAAATTATTACAATTTCGTGCTTACTGCGTGTATTTAAATTATGGAAGTCGCTTCTAGTTTTGAAAAGGCCCCGATTTTTACGGACATACAAAATACAATCTTAACAAAACTAAAATAATGACATTTAATCAAAGAACGAATAAACCGAAACTGAATATAAAATATGGTAACGTAGCAATCTCTGAATGTGACATCGCAAAATTTCTGGGCCTTTACATAGATAGTCATCTAACTTGGAAACAACATATCGATGCTTTGTCAAAGAAGCTTAGCCAATTTGCATATGATCTGCACAAACTATCAAAAACGGTTAACCGCATTACAGTACAAATAGCTTACAATGCTTATGTGGCTTCTGGCATTAGGTACGGAATCATATTCTGGGGCAACTCCACTGACAGAGACATTGCTTTTAAAGCTCAAAACAAATGCTTGCGATCGTTTACCAAATTGCAATCGATTGATAGTTGTAAACCATTGTTTCAGGAACTCAGTTTGCTCACTCTACCGTCTATGTACATATATGAAATGGGAGTGTTTGTTCGCTGTAACCTGCATTTGTTTGAAAACCTGCGCTCTCACCGCTATCAGAATACCATTCATGTTACCTATCATAGAACCGCATTCGCTCACGCCGCGCTGGAGAAGGATTGGTTTCGAGGACTGATCCTGAAGATGGACTGACATGGTGGCGTTTTTGTACAAACACTTCAACATCTCAATGTACCGGTAATCGATCTGTCACCGTTGGAGAGACTGCAGTACAGCCCAAGTCTCGATCGAATCGAAGGCTTTCTCGTATACCACAAACGCTAAACAGAGAGGCAGTTTATACTCTTCTGTTTTCTGTATATCCTGCCGCAGCGTATGTATATGGTCTACGGTGCTAAAGCCTTTTCGGAATCCGGCTTGTTCGGGGGGTTGGAAATCATCAAACCTGCGCGCGAGGCGATTCGTTATGACTCTTGAAAACAACTTGTAGACATGGCTAAGAAGTGAGATGGGCCTATAGTTCTTCAGCCGGGCATTGTCGCCCTTCTTGCAGAAGAGTACCACCACACCTCTGCACCATGCCTGTGGCGTTTTGCCCTCGAGTATGACGGAATCAAACAGCTTCTGAAGGGCCTTAAGGACCGGTTTTTTTACCCGCCTTAAGGAGTTCGGCCGTAATTCCGTCATCACCCGGCGCCTTGTTGTTTTTGAGCTGTTTCAGAGCCATCGTTATCTCGTACAGGCTGACGTCCGGGATATCTTTGGTATAGTGTCGGGTCAATCTAGCTCTGGGGTCGTTTGCTAGACTCGCAACGGGCTTGCTGATTGATGTGTACAACTGCCCATAGAATGACTCGATCTTCCTCAGAAGCCCCGGTTTGGCGGATACGGTCCTGCCATCGTCGGTCTTCAGTATCGTGAGTTGGCTCTGCCCAATAGCCAGATCCCTTGAAAACACCTTGGAGCCTTTATTTCGCTCGATCGCGTCTTTAATACGCTCGGTATTAAAGCGGCGGAGGTCTCTTTTCAAGAATTTAGAGATCTGTCAATAGAGCTGCCGGTATTTGCACGCCTCATCTGAAGACTGCAGGATCGTCTCACACCTCTCCTTCATAATCTTGTGGGTAGGATCAGAGAGCTTTTTGTTTTTATTTGTACGACGGGTCTTGAAAAACTTAGACCCGACCGTATGGACAGCTTCCACGAACCCGTTGCTGTATTCATCCACGGAGCTCCCTAGGCACTCGAAGCGATTCTGGAGTTCGAGCTGAAAACTCTCGAGGTTTTGGACCCGGATCTGTGCTGGACGGAGCATGGACTTCATCAGTCGAGACCTTTAAAACTTAATATTAATGTTCATTATGCCTCTTACCATGCGCAGACAACAGCCAAATGTTAAATAGAGGTCTGTGGATCCCAAGCCAGGAGGAAACGCTGGGGCCCATTAGCAACGTGGTTACTCCTGGATTCTATCAGACTTGTACCCACAAAACTGCGGTTCGCAGCAGTGGAAATCTAGGGGTCTGTTCCTTGTTGGGAGATATACTGGTTCCTGTCTGACAGGTGTAAAGTGCGACGACTACAAGAATTAACACTACGACTCACCTTGATTCCTGCAGTGGGCTCCTGGGGGTCGACGTGCCAGGTCCGCAGGCTTATTACGCAATCAGCAATAATTGTGCAGAGATTGTGCAATCATCGCGCAATTATCGCTTTACATAAAAAAATGGACAGGCTTATTTTTGCAAAATAATTGCTCTTCAATCGAGTATCTGCATTATATATGAGCGATCATAATAATTCTATGACAGCACTGCTAACAATAAAAATCTGCTAACTGAAATTTGCATATATTGCAAAGTGATCGCGATCATTTCGTATTATGTATGGTTTTTGACAGCAGAGTGACAGCCATCGGTGAGCAAATGTGGCTGTCAAATTAAAGGACTCAGTAGCCAGGTCAATAAATTGATCGCGCAATAGATCGGGAGATTGGGGATAGGAGAATATATAAAATATTAGAAAGATGAGGGATAAATGACGGTTTCCTGGACCGAAGGTTCCGGCGTCCTCCACGGAGCACGTTCCCGTCAAAAGCCCAAATCGTAAAGCGTAAAATATACCCAAATACTCCACGAGCGCCGCACAATTCCGATCGCGAATGGCGGGCGCAGTTACAAATCACGGTGGGCGAATTATATCTCGATTAGCATATAATGCCACGAGAACCCGAATTTCTCCGTGTGCTCGTTACTAATTTTCTTTTTCGGTTACGCAGACAACAAATTTTTATCAGTTAGATTTTAAGTCCCATTTAATCAACACGCACGAGAAACTCCAGATGTGAAAAAACCAATAACACTTTGCTCGACACGGGAATCTAATCCAGGACCTCAAGCTAAGTAGTAGCGCTACCACTAGACCAATGTGAGTACCGTTTTCGTAGCGAAATAAAATCTCTAATGGAAAAATTACGCAGATTTACGAACACAACTCTGGCAATTTCGCGGGAACAGGTTTTGTCTTCAAAGTACAGCTGGGAACAAATTAACGCGCTTTCTAAGACACGGAGGAATCTTGCTACGAAATGAATGGAGTAACCCATTTTCATAAAGTGATCTCGGCACGCGTTGCCGAACCTTGAAGGCCGCCCCTCCTGTGCATCTTTTAATACATTAAAAAAAAAGTGTGTGTGTCAGCTCTGACGCACGAGTGGACTTAGGAGTCGAAGAGACTTTACTCCTTGAGTAGGATTGCTTTTGAATAAATCACAATGCTAGTGCAATTTCAAAGTGAAAGATGTGAGAAGTACGTTTCTCAGAAAAACATAACGCTTTTGAGTTAACTTTTGTATTAATTTCACTCCTCATAAAATTTCCATACCCGGGGATTTTTAGGTATGAAAATCAATGCTTAAAGAGTAAACTCCAAAAAAAACGTTGCTCTGTACTAGGAATTTCTCATTTATCGTGGCTGCATTTACAAAAATATAAACTCACAAACACAAACAACCATACCGGAACAACTATCTGAAGGCCATACAAATATTTGTTCCGTGCGGGAATGGAACCCGTGACACATAGCGTAGCAGCCGATTACTTAACCACTACGCCAACCATATTGTCCAATTACTGAATCACGAGCTCTATTAACATTTATTAAATTTAATAAAATAGTTTCAAAGATACGTGGGAAGGCGGGCAGGTGGTCGGATAACCGAAGAAAAGTTTGTGTCTTGTAATGGGTGTGTATTCTGTTTGAGTATCCTTTTAATAAGTTTGTTGCGTAACTGATAAACAACTAACTACATCGAAACAGGGTTATACAACTTACAACAATTGATATTTGTTTTGGAACGTTTGAAGATTATGTAGGGCAGATTATACTGATATAACAGTGATGTATAATGGCAATGGTGGTACATAAGTTACAATATGATCATCGGTTCTATAGTTATTTACAGCACCTTTAAGGTATATTATCAGTTTAAGAAACAGAAGCAGAAAATAACTTATTTGAATAATCTGTAGTATTCTGCTGTACAGATCCACATTTTTAGTCTTTTTACGTTTTATAATACTATACAAACCACACCATTTTATCTTTCGAAATGGTAGTATCTCATGTGACTCACTTTTATGTATTTTTTGATACTGTTAGCACCTGAAAATCATATTTTTAGTTATATCCGATTGTTTTAACATCCACAACTTATTTATACTGCTTATTTGTAAAATCTTAGAATATTTTATACTGACATTTTCATCTTATCTGACATCTGTCTGTCCAATTTGTTTTCTTAAGCCATAGACATAACATACCTTGGCCACTTTT
This sequence comes from Orthosia cruda, assembly GCA_964057195.1. NCBI lineage: Eukaryota > Metazoa > Arthropoda > Insecta > Lepidoptera > Noctuidae > Orthosia > Orthosia cruda. The sequence goes on from OZ059830.1 coordinate 40,036,676, forward strand.
TCTATTACAAAGCTAGTTGTACAATATAATTTTCAAAATAAGGGCAGCGGTAGACTGCCTCCTCTGTAAACCGTTTTTTATTCGTTCTGGTCTTGATTACTTATAATTGAGATTTGAATTCGAAGTTCAGAAGATATGACACAGAACGAGGAAAAACGGGCGTCAGTTTTTTTATTTTGGTTTTGTTTGCGAAATTTGAAGGACACATATTTTAGTCTTGAATTACAAAGTATATTCTTATCCACAAATTTCTAATAAACTTGTAACGAATTCAGTTTGTGAATGAGTGTTATAAATCCCTGAAGACTATAAATAAATAACAATTAAACTCTTAAGTGAACTTTTTATTGTTATAATAACAAGATGTGTCAGTCTGGCACGTGGTTATGAACTGCGGCACACGAGTCCTCAGCGGCGCGGCGGTATGCGCGCTGAGGCCGCGAGCGCCCTCCAGCTGTACGCGCAGACTGCGCACGCTGAACACGAGGGCCCACATCTCGCGTTAGCGCTCTACCAGCCGTCCCATCGCACCGTTCCACGCCACCCTGTCAGTCATTCTAGTAGTATCTTTTTTATTTATCTTTTATTCTTAATAATTCTTATTTTATTAACATGGCTTACGTTTAGCTCCTCTGAGCTAAATGTAACATTACAAACCTCAAATTCATTTTTGCGCCCAGGATGGGACCACCAATTTTTTTCCAGACAATGTATAATCCATGCTTCGACCGCAAAGTCCTTTCTCTAGTAATAAATAAGACAACCAGCTGTCGTACACGCTATTCAGATCACGTTTGACGTTATTATTTTCAACTTTTGCGTAATCGTGTCGGCCATCTTTATTTATGAGCTTTCCTAATTTCCTGCAATACACTATAACAGTTTTAGTAACATTTCTGTCACGTAGCAAATACTTTATTATGTTTTTGTAGAAATGGGGATGATTTCATGGCTGACTGACCTGTGGCTGACGATAAGGTCGAAAAAGCCTTCAATATTTAGGCATCAAATTTCTAACGCGATTAGCATTTTTTTGTTCGCATTTTGTTTCCTTTTTTGTGACCGGAATGTTTAGTGGATGTAAACGCATTGATGTTCAACAATAACGAAGTCTGGTACGTACTATTTTTATGTATTAAATAATAAATCAATATAGATATTATTATGAACGCTGTGAATGACGGCGCTGTCCAAGGAGCTACATGCTGGGGCTCTACGATGAGCTCTTAGAACTTGGTTATTTTCATAATGCGTAAGAAACAAATGTATATGACTTGTACATAACCTGGTCGAACAAATACTGAATATTTGTTACTATTTTGAGTTGATCGAACCAAAATAATAAAATAACATTCATTTATTCAGACAACTACGATCCAAGAGTGTAATAATAACTTAAAACTTAAGTACATACTTAATACAAAATCACACACAACTTGCTAAGTACAACTTGCTTTGCAACAAAAACAGAAAATTGAAAACCATAAAATCCGCCCACGCCGTGTTGGTTGAAAATGGAAAAAACACCTTATCTAATTTATATTCTAATAGCCATATGAGCCTGCATGCGGAGTGGTTTTTTATAGGGTTACATTCCCCAAAAGGGATAAAAGGAATCCTCATCCTCACTTCGCCGTATTTCTATCTGTCTGTCAAGACTCCTTTCCAGTTAGTTAATTGACTGCATACTGTGTTATTGTACGGGACAACAGCTTTTCAACGGCAAAGTTAAATTTGTCCTTCAATCCAATTTATCTTTTCGTTAGAGCGACATTCAGTGCATTAGTTTATGAATTTCTGTAATGTAACCGAAATATTTTGTGAATATTGCTGTATGTACGGAAGCCTCAGTGTGCGTGTCCGACATGACACACTTAGCTGGTTTTTTCTACGTATCTAACGACAGATTTGTTAGTAAACAAACCCAAATTGCCTTGGAACATGTTATCTCAGTAACTGTTGCAAGGATATATAATAGTTACTGTTTCCTTGGGCGGAAGCCAGGATCTTTGTGTATGGAGCTATCGTAAAATCTAACGGCACTTTGTTTTCTGCCCGTAAATATATACGATAAAGATGTAGAGATGTGCTCTCGCAGTAATTGGAAGTCTTTGTTATATGAGTTATTATAATGCAAATTATGCAGTCAAATTACCATACATAATATTATATGAAGTTCTGGTCATACTGAAACGCATTAGCGTGGTATGCATAACAACATTTCGTTCACAAACTGACGCGAGCAGTCACGTTACTGTCTTATAAAGGAGGCAAGACAGTCGTGTTCCATGCGCAATTTGCTGTAGCGTGGCCATAGCTCGAGGATACTTTTTCCAGCAGAGATGAGCGAGGTAGGTTAGTGGTGCGACGATGTGTAGCGGTGCTGTGAAAATGTGTATAGCTGAGTGATGCGAGGATGCGTAGCAGCAGAGTCAGCTGTGCAATGGACACTGTGCACGTACGGGAAGCGGTGTGTGTTGGGTTGGGTGTGTGGAGGCAATAGCACACACCTCTTGAGTACAGTCACAGTTAGTAATTTATTGCAGCTCTGAAGCCTAAGCTGCCTTAAGCCTAGCTAGGAACATGAAGTGATCACAATGGCGGGTGGCGGCTTTTTTCTCCCCCAACGCTTAGCTAACTCGCACATCACTGGTGGCAAAACACCCTAAATGTGCAATGCGGCAAAACATTATATAAGTAAACATTATATTACTCATATATAATATACTCCGTAAAATGCTATTCCAATATTTACTGTATAATACTCGTATACATAATACAAAATAAGCCTGTTAAGATTTCCTTGCACTCTGACAGTGACGTTATGGTTTAAAAATGACTCTCGCAATCTGGTTGCCGGAAGATTTAAGGTCACAATCCGACTGTCTACCTTTAAGAACCAAGTAAATTGTTTTCAAAAACGTCGAGAGCCGGTAGAAAATAAACGGAAAATGTAAGGAGTTCAATATCAAAGTAAACTATTAAATCTATTATAAACTATACAGACAATTTTGGGATAAACTTGAAAGAGCGTCGACACTTTAATAAGATTCTTCGAGACAAGCTTCTGTTTATTTTAAGTGAGGAAGAGAATTTACAAGCACTTTGGGGCTTCTTAACTTATGTAAATCTATTTGGTAATGCAGAGGGGAATTTCAAATAACTGGATAGGTAACATTTTGATTAAACGTACTGCAAGCAACATACAAGACGCCAGGGATCTATCAGTTTTATTCAGAGTCATAAATGGTTTTACGCAGTATTGTTTTTAAGTTTCAGATTGCTTTATATATATAGAGTTCTGAGGACAACAATATCTGCAGTTCAACCTATTATTTAACGACAGGCACAAAAACAATGTGACAAACAATAAACGCATTGTTCTAATGAAAAAAAAAACTATGAAAATTCGTTGCGTTTCTTTGCAGGCAGGCAGTAAATAATAAAGGGTCAGTACCTTTATTATTAAACTGCCTGTCTGTCCTTGAAACACTTAGTAAAGCAGCAATCACGGCGATCTGAAAGGATACAGCACATTTAAATACGTCATAGATGCGAGTAGATAAGTAAATATTACAACAAACTTAAATTGCAATGAGTTCAAAAGCTTTATAGGCATCAAACTATTTCTGGTCATCTAAGGTTAGTTAAATTTATTATTAAACAACAAAAGAACACGAGTTATATGATTCTCGATAGGTAGATGAATTGGAACGTTATGGAAGTAACTGAAATACCCACATTCCGCTTATTAATATTTTTTATTAAACAAATCTGTAGTTTTCGTAGCGCCAGTGAAATCAAGCTGTAGGGATGGTGGAGTCTTCTTATAAAGTTGCGTTGTCTCCTTAAAAATGTCGTTTCGTTTGGCAGAAATTAGTATAATTATATTTTTACCCATTTTTGTTATACTCAATCAATCTGCCTAGCCTTTTCCCAACTATATTGGGGTCGGCTTTCAGTCTAACCGGATTCAGCTAAGTACCAGAGTTTCCCATTTTTGTTATACTATCCAATTATAATAAATAACTACATAATAATTTGTAGTTCATAAATAAAACCAACTAATGAAAAAAACCGGCCAATTACGAGTCGGACTAGCGCACCGAGGGTTCCGTACAAACAGCTACATTCAACAAAATAATTAGGTAAAATACTGAAACTCATACAAAATAAAAGCACCGAACATTGGAAACAAAAGAAAATTTTCGCTTTTCCAAGTACATTTTTAAAGTTAGTCGACTATTACTCGTTAACTTGTAAAGCCTACTTAGCTGTGATAGTTTTAACTTTAATTTCGTTATGTTTACTACTGCTCACCTTCCACCTGACGCAGATCCTCACTGGACACGGCTGTTTCGGGAGGTTCCTGTTCAGAATAAGGCGGGAGGAAACGCCCGTCACCATTATGTGGACCACCCGGAGGACACGGTGTAGCATACGGTGGCGATCTGCGCCGCTTGGCCGAAGCACCACCGTGAACTCATGGAGGCGATTGGCGTTGACGAACTCTCACGTCCGGTCCTGGTCCAGGCCAAGGTACGGAGCGAGAGGGCATGGGAAGCTGTCTCCTCCTTCTGCGAAGTAGTAATGCTCGCAAAGAAGGAGGCAGAACGCGTGAGGGAGACGCAAAGGAGACGCCGTCACGCCCCTAGCCACCGCAGGAGACGCCCCGGGCGTTGGGAGTCGCAAGTTGATGCCCGGCCACCGTAGGCGCGGGCTTGCGGACGGCAAATAATGGGTAGCTCACCGTCCGATAATGACCAAGCCCGAGTTTACGGCGGGTAGTGTTCCACGCGCGCCTCAAAGAGATGTCAGCAAAAGTGACGGGGCCCGATGCCTGTCTGTGTCACGGATAAATTTGAAAGAGAGTTACCGCGGCCTTGTCACAAGCAACTGAAGGAACATGGGTGAGTTTTAGTCAGTAAAAGTCTGACACGCCCTCCCGCTTCACCTAGAGCGAGCAAAGTCATTGGATGAAATACAAAAAAAAAACTGAGGTAGTAACACCTGACTCTAACAAAATTTGCAATTTAAAGATCAGTTATACAAAAACGGATCTCTGAATCGAAAAATGGTATATTATAATGATATAGTACCCGTAATATTTTTGAATGGCTTATCCAATGATACCTTATACCATGGGATAGACGAGAAAAATAAACATCACCACTTTACGTGTAGGTATAGGGAGGTATCCTCAAAAAAAAATATGTTCATGATTTTATTTTACCACTTTGTCGGCGTAGTTAATATGTATTTTTAAGTAAGTAAAGGCGAATGGCAGGCTTCTATGGGCATTTCGTACCGCTAATAAAATTTCGTGTTTTGGGATATTTTTTGTTTTAATTGGTAGTTAATATCATAGATAATCCGTTTTTATATTCTTAGATTTTTAGAACTTGGGACATAAAAGTTATAACCAGATTTATTTTTTAAGGTTATGTACTAGTGTACCAATGTAGTTAATTGTTACATATAGGTAAATGTTACATTGTTACATAATGTGTAAAGTAAATGTTCTAAATTGTTTGTTGCTATCTTTGTAGTGTTTTACTTATCATTAAGTAGCTAGATTGAGATGAGGATCTTACTTACTCAGTGCATTAGGAGATACCTATGTCCAGCAGCAGACTGCAACAGTTTGATAATGATGAGTTTGATTATTTTTAATTGTATTTCTATTTCTAATTAATTAATTATCATTTCAATATTTGTGTTATTTTACATCAGGCAACTTCTATAAACATGACTGCGTTTAGTTCACGATTTATTACGTTTATTTATTCAAATCTTTTTATTGATATTATGAATTAATCCGAAGTTTTAAAAATAGTAAACTTACATGAAAATAAATGGTTTAGTTGACTCAATAAGTGGTACAAATTCTATAACCGAACAACAAAATAAGTACCGCATACTTATTTTGTTGTTCGGTCACAATCAAAGGACAAAATCTGCCATTCACCTTTGTTTTTAAAACGGATGTGAAAAAGTAGCACGCTTTGTTTTCATACAGATGAAGAGAAAAAGATAGAATTTTATTTTTATTTGTGACCCGCACAGGAGACACGAGAAATATGCATGAAATTGAATTGAAGGGACTTGCGTTATCTAGTTAGATTTATGTCTATGGTTAGGAATAAACTGTTTTATGTAAGAGGTTTATTACGCCCGGAATTTAAACGAGGAAGTTACCTATCACTGGATCTCACAATGTTGAAGTTATGAATACTCATTAGGGTGAGTAATAAGAGTTTAAGTTGGGTTTGACTTGGAAAACTGTTTGAGCAATGAATTTAGGGTAGTAATATTTTGCTGTGTAAACAAAACGAGCCAAGTAAGAGTCGGACCCGCGTGCCAAATATTCCGTAGAACTTAGGATTTATGTTAAGGATTTCCTGTAAATTATGAGTGAGGCCCTTTATTCCTCAAAATATAAACTAATTAAAATAGACGTTACTATTATTAAAACAGAAAGTTTATTTTATTATATTGGTAAAAAATGTACCTCTATTGTGTTTTCAAAAACAAAAGAGTTGTAGATTAGAATATCATTATTTATAAGTCGGTTAAAAATAGAGCAAAGTTTTCTACAAATTATAAACTGAAATATATTTTCGTTGCCAGCGACTGAACTCTGGCCAATATTGTTCGAGAATCCCTGTAAAAGCGTTATGTCAATGTATGCGTGCAAAATTGCTCTCTGTTCGTTGTGTTCTCTCTGTCTCCGGCGCGCCATCACTTACATACTAGTGGTTAAACTATATTGAATCAAAACTTAAAGTGCTCTTTTCTTAATATTGCATTTGGTCCACTTATACCAGAATACCCTCGAAACATTGTAACCGGCAGATTGCCGTACTAAACGTAAAATAAAAAATCAAAAGACAGCGGGTAACTGCCCTAAAAGTATTGCGGAAGAAGTCTGTAGGAATAAAACCTAAACCTTTCATACCTACCTACCAAATAAATAGATTCCCAATAGAACTAAACGGGTCTGAATTTCTTACGATACCCGAGGCAAAGAGCGAAAGAAAACAATGTTTATAACAAGATATTGGTAAGTTAAGCACTTTCCAATATCTTGTTATAAACATTGTTTTCTTTCGGAATAGGCCTTTCAATTTGTCGGTGTAGTTGAGATTTTGTTAAAAGAATGAAACAGAAGATAAAAATAAAATGGATGACCAAAATAATGGAACCCAATTTGATATAGGCTAAACAGATGGATATGGATAAATATTAAAAGTTACTATAATTTGTATCAAAAATAAGCCGAAGACGAAAATATTGGTTTGCAATAACATAACATAATATTCGAGTAATGTTTTTACCTTATATGGTCTTTACCATTTTCCAATTCTCTCTCAATGAAAGAGAACAGGGTAACAAGAAAGCAGCAACAGTTTTTGATACCGTTAAGGATACCGTCCGTTAAAAACAATATATAGATAATGATGAATAGCAGATTTAAAAAAAAATCTAATTGAATATTTGAAAATGGAACGCTCTTTGTCTCTATAGAGCTCGGAAAACCTCTAAATTGTTTATTTTTTTATATATGAGAAGATGATGCAAGAGGGATACAAAACCACAGCAAGGAATAATTACAATTTTCAATATTTTACACTATGCTTCAGTTTTGAAAAGTTTTTAACGCTTTCGCGTTTAGGTTATATCTGGCATTTGTTTTATGCATTCTAGGTATCGTGAAGTGCCCTATGCTACCTCTAAATTACATTATAACTAGCTTTTTGAAAGTTAGAAATTATCAAAACCGATTTTATAAGTATTCAATGTCCCAATCCAGGCCTTGGTCATAATGGCAATTCAAATCCGGGTATCTGTTATATATTTAATGAACAAACATAACAACTTTTTATCATCACTTCAGCCGAAAGATATCCACTATTGGACATAGGCCTTCCAAGTGCCGCAGCCCAAGTATCGCCACATCGACCGGTCCTATGCGTATCTCATCCTGCGAATTGCCGAAGCCTTAAACAGATCATCGCTCCACCTAGTGAGAGGCCTTCCAACACTGCCTCTTTAGTACGCGCGTACACCAAAAATGTTACTTGTACTTTATTATTTATTAGCAAAAAATAAAACAGCAAAACATTTTGGGTTAGCCATAGTGGTGGGCTACAAAGAACTAAAGTTCGTAAAGTTTTAATAAAATTAGATTTGCGTACAACGAAGCAAAACGAATGGTGGATGATTATATTGATCGAAGGATGGATGGCATGACAATGACTCTTAAACTCTTGATGTTTTTCAATAGTTTCGTCAACCTTAAAATATATGAAAACTTTCAACTTTTTATCTAGTAACAATGACAGCTTTAAGTCTAAAAAGAAGAAAGGTTAAAACTGTAATTAGTTGAGAATATTAATTTAAGAGTTATTTTTTTAAGTTTTTTAAGTTAAATTCAAGAACTTTTATGAATTTTCATAAAAGTTTGTTTTTTAGAATGAAATGAGATTTGTCAAAACCTTATAAACCTACCATTTGTACCTTAAGTCGTTCGTTGACTTGTGTATGCCCTGGCAGTTGAAAGTTTGCCATGCTCTGTCTAATGTATCTATGATGGTGTGGCACCATCAGTTGGGATTGGTAATAAGTTAGCTTCCTCGGCCTGTTTGAAAACAGGCCGAGAAAGCTAACTTGCTTGCTAACTACTCTAGATGCTTTACGTGCACGACTGTTTACATCGTTCTCACATATATGAATTTTTCCAACAACAATGTTGTAACCAAATACTTATAATTAAACTGATAGAAAAGAGTCCGTGGAGTTTCTTGCACATTCTTCTCTATAGTGACCTACCGATGCTTGCGAATGTGCAACTAGATTCAGATTTTGGTTGACAATTCAAAAGTATCTATATAAGGTTTAGTGTAAATAAAATATTTTGATTTGATTAGCCACCCCGAAAACTATGAAAATGACACCCATGACGAAAGTTTCAAAAACTTTTCGTCGGTGTCATCTTGGATTTTAATTTTTACCCCATATTCATATTAAGCGACCCCGAAAACCATGAAAATCACACCCGTGACGAAAGTTAAAAAAAATTCAATCAGTGCCATCTTGGAATTTCATATGACTCCATATTCGCAATTACCGATACCAAAAACTATGAAAATGACAACCATAACGAAAATTTCCGCACCATCTTGGATTTGATTTATTAGAAAAAATACTTGCATGAATCTGTATTTTACGACCGTCGAAATAATTTAATAAAATTCGATTTAGAGCATTTTTTTAAACTAAAATATAAACAGATTTATCTAAAACAAAACACTTTTGTTATTACTACGCATTGCAATACATCAAACTGTTTCGGCAACTTTCGTATTTTGTTAAGTTTAAAAAAAATTGTAAAGTAAGTCTTCTCTATACACCTTGCCTGGCTTTACGCACCCGCACGCGTGGTGCAAACTTCTCGATAACATTGGTGCGTTAAATGCCTACTTTGCCGGGAAAGCAAGCCTTAATAAGTTTTCTGTGCCCACTCATCATGGCCAGACAAATGAGGCGATTTTCCCCCATAAAGCTTCTAAACCAGGATTTTGTTCGCCTGAGGCTGCTTAACGATTGCTCTACCATACAGGGTATGTCCAGTGTTAACGACATAGCCCGAAGAATTGCCAAAATTAAATGGTAGTGAGCAGGGCACATTGCTCGCAGAACGGATGGCCGATGGGGCAGAAAGGTTATGAAGTGGCGACCGCGAACCGGAAGACGTTGCGTTGAAAGGCCTCCCAAGCTGGATCGATAACCTGGTGAAGTTGCGGGAACCCGCTGGATCCGAGACGCACGGGACCCATCAATGTCCAGCAGTGGACGTCTTTCGGCTGATATGATGGGATGAAGATGATGACGACAGGTGGTGCTCGGTAGACCGTTCAAAATACTCAACTCTTTTCCCGTTTCGAAAAAAAAATCAGTTTTAGGACATCGACAACGGCTAGATTTGATGGGTTGGGTTTTATGTTGACTTAGGTAGGATTTCTTTGCATTTGGCTATTTTTTTTTAATCTCTGCCCTACCTGCCCATTGGCCGCCTCTCCTTCGTCGAAGCTCTTAATACTATACATACGCAAACATATTTTTTTTTTTTTTGCTTATACTATACATTCATGCATATATAAACGCTTTTTACCACAGCAGCACGCGTCACATTTAGAATACTCAGAAGCATTGTAGATTCTGGACAAACTAGAAAACTTAAAAAGTGTTTGAAAGACCGATTGAGTGAGTCTGCTAACTGCGAGAAGCATATCGGTGGATGTGATGTCAGTTTGGAAGGCGTACGTCTAGCAATGGTTGATGTTTGGCTAAATTGAAATTGGACTTCAAAAAATAATTTTGTATCCCAGGTTTTATGTTTTTTTTTAAATCCAAAATAAAAATACCTTTCAGTGCTTAAAAGATTCCACGGCCAAATACAAATAAATCTTATTTAGAATCCTGAAAGCTTTTATGGTAAAAATAAATATTATGCGATTTTAATATGAAGTGCATCAAAGCAAATAGACATAAAAAAGGCTGATTTTAAAAGCAAAACGAGAGAGACCTATTGTTAGATTAATCAATAAATAGTTCTTTTCTCGCATCGTTGGTCCCGTAGTCTTTTCCAAAGGAACCGTGTATTTTACCGGCATAATAGGTCTAAGACATTTAGCAATAGTGTGTTTTCTATCATCAATAATTTTCATTGACTTGAAATATAGTTCATTCATCATTCATTCGTACTTCCAGATATGCCTTTTACAAAAAAGCAATGTTTCCTCTGTATAATATTGGTTTAGTTATGGAACTATAAAATTCCAGTTAAGTTTTCTCTGTGGCTTTAAACAGTCTACTTTTTATTTTAATCTTTCAGGAAGCGTATGTAAAACAGTTAATTAAATCAGAACCATTATCATTTTTAAAGGAAATCTTTTTAAATGGTTGTCATAAATTATGAACGTGACTGCTGTTTTCAGAGCGCAATGAAAACACGAATTAGGCCAAACCATTTTGTTTTTTATTTTCAGGTAGTCTTTAATGTTATAATTGAAAGTATGTGTGGCAAACAGATATTTGTCATTGCAGTCAAGGCTAAACAGGCGGCTGAACCGAACACCTAGCCAGTATGGAGCCAAGAGATTGCAATGGCAAATGCCAACGTTTTTCAAACGACGTTTTTCAACACACTTACTGGAAAAACACTCATTTATTATTAAACTGGTGGCACTGTGAGCTGTTGACCTCGCGAGTCTGTCTTTTTATACATAATCAACAGACCTGCTCAAAACGAAATCAGTTGATAAATGTGATCTGTATAGAATAACAGCCGGACATTTGGACATACGAAAGAATTATATCTCCTAAGCTGAAACGGAGGCGCTTCGCGCTCGCTCGGTCAATAAATTTAATAGGGGTAGTCCGTCGCTATATCCGCACGAGTAGGTACGCAATACACTTTAAATCATACCTAAAAGCGTAGCCAGTTTTCAAGTGTTTTGAAAAGATTATTTTCAGATTCATTGTTTTTTACCAAGGTCACACGTCACGAGCACGTCATAAAACAATGTATATTTGTCTTAATGAAACTTTGTTTTAAAATTAATTCATAATGAATTTTCACTTTACTGGGACTTATGGTAACATGCACAGATATAAATTTATAGATAACGCTAGTCTCTCCGTCTGTATGGAAATCAAGCTTGCCCGTGCGAGTCGAAAAGGCCTTTGATACGCTGAAGTGGTCCCGCCTGTTGGACATAGGAGTGCCGCCAAAAATGGTCCGCCTGTTGGAGAGCATTTACATGAAATATTCCTGCAAGGTGACTCACGAGGGCCTCATTTCAGAGGACATCGCAGTGCACGCGGGTGCATGTCCGCTAGGGCTGTCTTCTTTCGCCCCTCCTTTTTATAATCGTTCGCGACGGAATCATGTTGCGCATGAACGAAAGTATGCGTCGCTGGATAGAGTGGGGATTGACCAACGTCTTGGAAGACCTGGACTATGCTGATGATCTATGCCTGCTGAGTCATACATGCAAGCCAAACTGAACGACCTGCGCCAGGAGGCGGCGAAAAGTGGGCTCAAAATTAACATCCGGAAGACCCAGGAGTTGCGTACAGGTTTGAGGAATTCTTCACCGATGTTAGTCGGCACAGAGATTGTGGAACGCGTCCACAAATTCACGTACTTCGGAAGTGTCGTGTCAGAGACTGGAGGAACTGAAGAGGATATCACTTCACAGATCGCCAAAGCGCGAGCTACCTTCGCACAGCTGAGACCTGTGTGGTAATCGCGGAAACTGACCCGAAGGGTTAAACTCAAAAACTTTGGGTCCAATGTCAAATCCGTGCTGCTCTACGGGTGCAAAACGTGGAAGGTAACAAAGGACATCTCACGCCAAATCCAGGTCTTCGTCAACCGATGTCTTCGTCCTATCCTCGGAATTTACTGGCCCGAGATCATCTCTAATGTAGAGCTGTTGGATAGATGCCACGAGAGCCCGATCGACCGCCAGATCAAGCGGCGTAAATGGTGTTGGATTGGTCACACGCTCCGGAGGGATTCCGATCACATTCCTAAACAGGCCTTGTATTGGAATCCTCAAGGAAAAAGGTAGCGAGGCCGTTTCCCGTCAAACCCGGTGACGCACCGTATTGGCTGAAGCGACGAGTATCGGAATGGCGTGGAGCGAGGTGAAGCGCGAAGCTCAAGACCGGTCTCGATGGAGGATTACTGTGGAAGCCCTCTGCCCCAGCTAGGGGCAAAGGATTTTAAGTCAAGTAAGTCATTTTTACAAACTTTTGATTACAGACACCGGGCGTCATTTTATAAAGCTAGACTAGTCAATGAGGTGACGCGTGGGGCGGCCTATGTCCAGCAGAGGACGGCTTTTTAACTGAAATAATGACAATAAAAGCCTGAAAGATATGACAGCCAGTTTTAAGTCTTAAACAAAATATCGAAGGTTAGTTTATATATTGTTTTGCTATCATATCATGTATTGGTGCAGGTGTTCAATATTCCAATTACAACATTTTTCAGTGATGTTATATTTTTTTTTTTGTGTTTCAGCTTTTACGCCTACATTGGATAAGTCTACTTTGATCACAATATTTTTGTTAAACAAATTTGATGGATGTTAACTGAATGTCTAATGGCTTTTGAAATAGAACTAGGCAGAAAAGTTCCTTTTTCGACCTCTTTAAAAATCAATACACAACATCTGTTGAAATTATTGCATTCAAATACTGTTTATTTTTTTTTTAATATTCTCAAAAACGGTATCAATTAATTAACTATAAATTAATTTGATGTATTGAAATTGTAACTTATATTTAATGTATTCGAACCTGCAGGATTTCAAAAGAGTAGAGAATTCCAGTATAAATAATTTGTTTAATCTCTATGCATCATCGCCGTCAAGATACATTATTATAATAAGCATCTGTTATTATTCTCAATGCAAGGAGAAACCTCTTGTTTATAATATAACTAGCTGTCTCCTACGGCTTCGCTCCCGTCATCTGGCTACCTACCAACATTTTTTTTTCTGGGTTGGAAAATCCTCATTAGATGTCCTCTGCCCTGGAGGGAGGGGCGGACAGGCTCCTACTGACTAAAAACCACCCCGGCTAAGCTACCTACCCACCTAACCTAACTTACCTACCCTATATATCTACCCTATCTACCTACCTACCAACCTACCTATCCCACCTTACACTACCCTATATACCTACCTACTCTGCCTACCCTGCATACCCTGCCTACCCTGAATCAATTTATTAGAAGCGTTTTAACATAATATAAACACATCAACACGGTCTAGGGATATTTTTAAAAAAGCGAATTACTATCAATGTGTTAATTATTTATATGACATGTATATATTTAAAAGATACGTTATTTAATATTCTACCATTTTTTAATAATGGTTAAGGTACTTCGATTAAAATTTCAGGATTTTATGGACAAAAAATGAAGCATAGACGGAAACCGTATATGAATTAACTTTTAATTTATGAGTAAAAACTGAAAAAAATAGAAAAATCATTTAATTTGTGTTTATAAACTTGAAGTTAGTAGTCTGAGAAAGCGCCCATGATGTTCATAACACATCGCCAACGATTCGGCATGCTCAGAACAAGGTTGTCAATGTCTTGCTGCGGAATATTGTCCCATGTCCTTCTGAGGTGCGCAAAAAGTTGATCTTCTGTAGCCAGATTTTCAGGAACTTCCTTCAGAGCTCTTCTTTGCAGCATATCCCACGCATGCTCAATGGGATTTAGATCTGGCGATTGAGCAGGCCAGTCTAAGGCCCTAACATTGTGTGTATGTAACCAAGCTGCTACCGTTCTCGCCGTGTGTGCCCGGGCATTGTGGTGCATGAGCAGGAAATCTTGCCCCATTTGTGTTCTGTGGGGCAAGATTACGGGCCCCAGCACCTGTTGGACGTATCGTTCTGCCGTAATATTGCCCCGCACCCAAACGAGATCCGTCCGTCCTCCAAGACGAATTCCTGCCCAAACCATAATTGTTCCTCCTTGGTATGGGTGAACTTCCTGAGGGTTCTGAAGACGGCTCCATCGTCCAGGAACTCGCCAAACACGCGTCCTTCGTGAATATGGATGGAATCCGAATCTGGATTCATCCGTGAACAGCACATTGGACCATTGCTCACGGCCCCAGTCCACGTGGTTCCGAACCCATTCTAATCGTCGTCCACGATTGCCTCTCCGTAAAGGTGGGACCCGGAGTGGTCTACGAGAGCGTAGATTGCTTTCATGCAGTTGCCTTCTTACAGTTTGGTCACTCACAAGCACTTGGTGTTCCACTTTGCAGCCTTTGGACCAATTGAGTCGCTGTTGCATTTGGTTGAGCTCGCGCAGTAATTTGCAAAAATCGGTCTTGTCTGGGGGTAGTGATGCGACTTGGCCCCCGGTGCCTCTCCGCTACTTCACCTGTGGTACGATAGCGTGTCCACAATCTTGAAATTACATTTTGGTGGGTCCCTATGGCCTCAGCAACATAACGCTGAACAGACCCAGCTACCAGCATTCCCACAGCTCGTAACATCTCCGCCCTCGTGAAATGTTGGCGTTGCATGGCTACAATACCTCAATTTTAACTTTATCTTTCGTTTAAAAATGAAAAAAAACTGTAACTAAACGTAATTCGTATTGTTTTCTAAATTTCGCACAAATGAAAATTCCTTCTCCTACACATCAAGACATTTTTATGCCACCGAAACAAAAGAATTTTCAAAAATTTGAATTCTGAATTAGTCTGAGATAAATTACGAACAAATCGGTGTATAAAAGATTCCAATGCGGCCAGTACTTTTCGAGTTATTTAATTGAGTATGAAATATCCCTAGACCGTGTTGATGTGTGTATTTTCTAACTCATTTTAAAAAAGATTCCTGAAGACAGATTAACAATAGAATATTTAGAACTAGATTAGAATCATTAGAAAAAGGTCAGAAAAAGTTTCAAAATCCCAATAATAACATTTATCAAATTCTTAAATTTGATAAGGTTGAGCAAAAGGTTGTTGCAATTTATGATACAACTGAGGAAACTTATTTTATTTATAAAAGTTAATGAAAATAATGCTCAATAAAATTAGAGTTGTAAGTGAACCAGTACCACATGAGGATGGTTCTTTCAGTGGTGCGTTTAAGTCTGTCCAATCACAGGTCAAATTGCCAAAAATAGCTATACCAGTATTTTCTGTGAAACATGAAGAATAGACAACATTTCATGATCTTTTTATGTCGTAGGTATATAAAAATTATTCGTTAGATAACGTGCAAAAGTTGTATTATTTGAAAAGTGATCTAACCGGTGAAGCTGAGCAATTGATAGAGAATAAATACTCCGATAAACAATTCAAATTACAGTGAATGCTGGGATCTGTTAGACAATCGGTACAGCAATAAAATATATCTCACCAACTGTATTATAAAAAGGTTATTAGGTGTGAAACGTTTGCAGGTTGAATCGGCGAATTCACTAAAGGAACTTTCAGAAACCACTAGTGACTGTTTGAATGCATTAGCAAAGTTAGACTTACATGTGAGTGCATGGGGTGTTACTATCATACACATCATGACTTTTAAATTCGATCGTGAAACGCGTAAGCAATGGAATTAAGTGCCAATAGTAGCAATTCCAGAAATGATTTACCTACCGTAGATCAAATTAAAGTTTTTTGGAACAACGTTTCCACGCGTTTGAGTGCAAAGGACCAAAAATTCAGGTCACCAGGGCAATAACGGTCATACATCTAAAACATTTGAAGCCACAGACTCGTCGTCGGCAATTAAATGCGAATAAAGAACAAATCGATCAAACTAGAACAAACGAAAATAAAGAATAAATATATCAAACTAGAACCAACGAAAATAAATAACAAATACCTAGATCAACATAGAAAAAAGGAAAACAACACAATAGGACGAAGAGATAAAAATAATAAATTAAGGCGCTACCCCGAGCATAACGCCGCGCTAGCCGTTTTTCGTGCAGTTTTTAGGAGCTATCTACTCGTTATTTAAAATGATATATCAACTAATACAAATATATTAAATTTCTACATATTATTGATTCCAAAATAGTAGTTTTTTTTTTATGATGTATATGTTTCACTAACCTCCTTCCAACAAAACCATAAAAATGAGTAATAATGATTGATAGCATGTATCTCCTCGTAAAGTGTTCATTAATATTTTTTTGTACTGACACTAATGGATAGACGATTTGATAACGAACATTTTGTAAGTTTTATTTTTTTCAAAAGACCAGTATTTGATTTTATAAAGATTTCATTCTATAATCTGGGCGTATTCACTACTGTAATTCATGCGCCACCAGTGCCACTAGGCCAATAGGAATACTCATATATCACGCTGATTTTTTGGTCAAGGCCGTACGCCTTAAAGAGGACAAAGAAGAAAAAGAGAAAGTTTGTAGTTAGGTTGCGTAATAGATAAACATCCCGAAAATGATAATATCACCCGTGTGGTAACATTGCGCAATTCAGAGACGAACATCCGAACTTGTATGTATATTTACCGGTTACAGATCAATGAATTTATTATGTTTTTATGTTAGGTCAACTTTTATAAACTTTTATTTATACAAGATGTTTTACCCATGTTATGCTTTATTTTCCATTGTTTACATATAGCAAGAACTATTATTATTATTTAGATGCATTTCCACAAAAGTATTGTATATTTTTAGAACTGTACTTTACACTTAGCCATTTATTTATTTATTCGTTTATCCTCGCACTGGAACGCCTTGCAGCAATTACACCAATGGAGCACAATCTTATAATAAACTCACTATATGTTCGGGACGAGGCGTCACATAGTTTATATTTTATATACTCTCTTATATACTATCGTTATATATGAAATACTTTAAGTAAGAAATGTATGTAATAGATAGGTAAATAAAGAAGTTATTTATTTTCGTTTAGACCTCCTCATAAAAGCAGCGGCGCAAGTAGTAGTATGTGCGATCTACTCACATGCCAGTCATATTATTTACCAGGAGCGTCCTCACTGGGAGCATTCGTTCGCGAGCATTTGTAAACGAGCAATCGTAGGCGAGCAACAAATGCTTCCCAGCGAGCCCAGCATTCACGTTCGAGCAAAACTACGAACGTTCGTTCGAACCCTTCCCTTGCGTGCTTGGATCATTCGAATACGATCTCGTTAAATGTCATTCGTTCAATATTCCTACATATATACTCATTCATTTCATTATCTGAGTGCTCGCTTTCGAGCGTTCTATTTGCGTGAACATTCGAATGCGAGCCGTTGCGGCGAAAATCGTTGCCACGTCCACACCGGTCGAAGTTCGCGCTTACGTGCAAGCTTTATAACGCTCGGCTCAACGTCCACATCACTCGAATATTCGACGTCGAATGCTCATTACAAGTGAATGCTCTCAGTGAGGACGCTCCCTACACACATTAGTTTGTTAGGAAACACAATCTAGGTGGTCTAGCTTGACACCCTGAAACGGTGAATGCACACATTTTCCTCAAATATGTGGTTAGAGAACTTGTTATTCGTGATTTAGTACTTCTAGGCAGCCTAGACTTGTACCTAGGCTCTGTAACTAGATAAGACTCATATAGTCTTAGTACGAGGAGGGATTTAAAAGTAGTGAGAATGAGATAGAATATAATGACTATTGATAACTTAATAATTTATTTTTCTACATAGTTTCCGAGTCTCTCTACACACCGAGTCCAGCGCTTTTCCAAGGCTTCAATCCCTTTCACAAAAAAAAAAATTGTCTTGGTCCTGCAAAAAGCTCTCCACGGCGTCCATCACCTCGTTATCGTCTTCGTACCTGTTTCCCCTTAAGTATTTTTTCAATTTGGGGAACAGTTAAAAATCGCTAGCCGCCAGATCTGGTGAATAAGGGGAGTGGTCAACCAATTCGAAGCCAGCTTGCTGAATGGCAGCCATGGCAACTGCCGACCTGTACGCGGGTTCGTTCTCGTGATGAAACAGCGCGCCCCTTCGAAGTTTCCCTCTCCTTTTCTCTTTGATGGCATTCGTCAACTTGGGAATTAAAGCTGGCCTGTAATAGTGGTTCCACGCTCCAGGTAATCAATCAACAATATCCCTTCTGAGATATTAACTTTAAAACTTTCGCGTTTCATAATTGAGAAACAATATACCACGGGTATTTAACGCGATGATTTCGATTCATTTATTTACCTATTTCACCCGACGTTTCCCAACGATCCCTTCTGAGTCCCAAAATATTGAGGCCATAACCTTGCCACCGATGACGATGACCGTTTCCATTGCGAAGATTGCTATTTTGTCTCGGGATCAAAATGATGGACCCATGTTTCGTCCATTGTTACGAAACGAGACAAAAAGTTTTCAGAATCTTCTTGAAACTTGTCCAATAATATCTTCGTAATGTCAAGTCGATTTTGTTTCTGTTAACATTCTCGGCACCCATCTTGCGGAGACTTTTCTTGTATTCAAAGATTGTTTCAATATGGATTGAATACTTCCATATGAAATGCCCGTTTCTTGAATTAAGTATCGGATGATAACTCTTCGATTGCTCAATACAATATTCTCGACTTTCGCAACATTTTCCTGGGTGACTGACGTCGATGGACGGCCGCAACGATGTTCGTCTTCCGTGGTCGCTCTCCCTACTCGAAATTGAGAAGCCCACCTTGCGACAGTGGAATACGGCGGAGCAGACTCTCCTAATGTTGCCTCCAAATCGCAATGAATCTCTTACGCCGTTAAGTTTTTTTAAACAGAGGTATTTAATAACGGCTCGCACTTCGTTTTTCTCCATTTTCGAGAAACGTTCCGACACGAAGCAAACAAATGACTACATTTAGAAAAAAACCGGCCAAGTGCGAGTCGGACTCGCGCACGTAGGGTTCCGCACCATTATTGCATAAAACGGCACAAAAATCAAGTTTGTTGTATGGGAGCCCTACTTAAATATTAATTTTATCAACAGAAATACATCATCTGTGAAAATTTCAACTCTCTAGCTATCACGGTTCATGAGATACAGCCTGGTGACAGACAGACAGACAGACGGACCGCGGAGTCTCAGTAATAGGGTCCCATTTTTACCCTTTGGGTACGGAACCCTAAAAAACAAAAGTGTTTCGAAGATTTTTTCTATATTAATATTACAAATATGTATCTGAGCCTGCCAGTATTTTTTTTCTTACCAAGGAGTTTATCGTTCTCACTACTTTTTGATCCCTCCTAGTATACATATAAGCACCAGTTGGTTGAGGTAATGTCTTTGTATGAACCAGTTTAGAGGTTTCTATGCGCTTGTCAGCGGACTCACCGCTTTCAGACGCATTTGGTGCCTGAAGGCCTATTGGTATACCTTCTGAAGCATAACCTTCGGGAGCCGCAGGCAGGCGCCTGGACCCTGACATTATGCACTACCACTAGTGGGCTTCACTTTAGCAAACATAATCACAAAACTGTGGAACAACACACGATTATTTTCTACTTCGGCCGCTTCCTGGCACCTAAAGCACCAGATGGGCTGATGGTACACCCATCAGGGTACCATCATTCGATAGCCCATATATCTGCC
The DNA here is from genome assembly GCA_964057195.1 of Orthosia cruda. Taxonomy (NCBI): domain Eukaryota; kingdom Metazoa; phylum Arthropoda; class Insecta; order Lepidoptera; family Noctuidae; genus Orthosia; species Orthosia cruda. Next base: position 40,056,824 of record OZ059830.1, read on the forward strand.
TTCCCAACCACACTTTTGTAAGGAGCATAGCTTTAGTGGTTGGGGAGATAACATTTGTAACGGGCTGTGAGGTTCCATGGATTTTTCGTAGCACCGACTACTCCAGGGTGAATTCTACTTCGAGAATTGAAGCTACACCCATCAGAGTACTACCAATGGGTAGCTTGTTGCGAGGGCTACCGAATGGTGATTACCGAGTGGGTGGAGATCCCTCCGATAGACTGAGTACAAAATGACTTTTAATGTTAAAATTAGTACATTTTGTTCAGTCTGACGCTTCCAGACAGTTACGTGGCTGGAAGATATAGATGTAGCTATAAAAAAAGTATATTTCTATAGCCTTATAGAATAGGTTCAAGACCCATATAGTGTCCTTGTAGTAAGATGTATAGTTTTAGAATAAAAAAGCTTCCAAGTCCAAAAATCGACAGAATTTCCCTTCATCCTTCCTGGAGAATCTCTCCAGGGGATATAGTTGGGAACCTGGTTGAAGGTTCATTGGGTGGGCCACCTCAGGGTGCATCCAACCATATTGGTCACTCCCTGATCTCTTCAGGGATATGAGAGCTTCTGTCGGTTTATAGCATAATATTGTAATGATTTTTTTTGTAAATAAAAATCTGCGCGTGCGGTACGACAGTGCGCAAGCGCGCTGAACAAATTGTAGCCATCATTTATTCCCATGTATTAGTCAAAGCCACGCAACTTTGTGCAATAAAGACCCTGCAAAACATCGCAAATAGTCATGAAGAATTAAGTCTTTTATTGCCTGGATATCAAGCTCACCTAGCATCCATCAATCAACCTCCCAGGCTTCAGAACTCTTGAAGAATCACCTATAGCGTCAACGCGCTTTGAACTGGAGCCTTACAAACTCCAGATACCTACCTCAAGCGATCACGTCAAAGTCAAAGTCAAAGTCAAATGTATTTATTTGAACTGGGCCATTAAGCGGCAATTTTGAAGGTTAACAATTATTTACAAGTAATAAAAATTGATTCTACCGTGCATTCAGAAAAGTAGCTTGTTATGAAGAAGAATGCACAAGAACCTCCATACCTACTCTTTTAAAAAAATAAGTTTCTTACAATACAAGTACAAACATTAATCAATTCATATACGAAAGAACGATGCACCCAGAACTACTATACTTACTGCATGTAGGTATAAAGTATTACAAGCAATAAAAAGTAAATTCCTTCACTTGGTAAATAGGAAAATGGTTCTCACATTCTTACAATTATATTGCAAACACAGGTAAATTTGCTAATACAACCACAATGGAACAGTGTGCGAGTCAATTATTTTAAACAAAACGAGAAGAAAAATAAAGTCCGCCTGGTACACTAAAAGTCCAGGTTTCCTCACGATGTTTTCCTTCACCGTTGTCAGCAATGTCCAAGATAAACTTAGAAAGTACGTATGAATTGAAAAAGTCACATTGGTATTAGCCCAGATTCGAATCCATGACCTCAAGAACGAGAAGCGAGGTCTTTGCCCAAATTAAGTTCAAGTGTACCCTAGTATGTCAGTTATACCTTATTGTAGGTTTAAGATTTTAGATCAAATTTATGAGATCAATAGTATGTTTAAGATCACAGTTATAAGAACTAATTGTTTGCAACAAATACTGACCTATAATGTAGTTTAAAAAGGGACATTCCGTTAGTAATACCCTTGGTGGGTGGTATGTTAACAATCAATATTCGCTCATTAGGTAAACCTAAATAATATATTGTTTTTTGTTAAGCCGTTGAAAGACATAACTAAATCCCCCTCAAAATGTCAGGCCATTGTTATTGGAAGCTCGCGCATGATGGGTAGAGTGGCAGTTAGCTCTCTTTCTCCGATATTTTTAATGGTTCTGTCATTCCCATCAGCCCTAGTGTGGCAAAGTCAGGTAACCAGTGTCAGTCAGAGAGCCAACAGCAGTTTGCGATCCTTATATCGTTTGAGAAGGTTTTTACCCGTAAAGACAATGCTTGTGCAGACTTTAATTTTCCCGGTGGTCGACTATGGTGACGTGTACTACTTTGACTTGAACGTGGTCTTGCTGGATAAACTAGATAGGGTCTTGAACAATTGTATCAGATTAACCTATATTATTTGATATTTAACCTTAGAAAATATGACCATGTGTCGAACTACAGGTCTGAGTTAAAATGGCTGCTCATTCGCACGATGTTTACGAGCTTTGACCACACTTTTCTCCCTACTCAATTCTCCCACCACTCCTTCATATCTTATGTCTAACTTTCAATATCTATGTTCTTCACATGCTCGAAATCTGCGTTCTTCTAATAATCTCCTCTTACTCTGTCCTTCTCATTCGACTGATTTCGTTCACTATTCCTATCATATACAGTCCATTCTTCTTTGTAATGCGCTTCCTCCCGAGATCAGGACGGCCACCAGTCGGTATGCATTCAAGCGGAAATTGCGGATTTACTTTCAAAACTACTAAGCAGAGTCATCTCACTTTCTTCTTTTCTGTTACTTTATAAATATATATATTTATATAAGTATATATTGTTATCAAAATATATGTAGGTACGTGTATTTTACCTATTTTAGTATGTTATATAATAACTTGTTTTATTTTAATTATTTATCAATGCATGCACCTGCCATGTTATCTGACTGGTAGAGAATGCCTTGCCTTAGGCTTTCTCTACCAGTCAACCAAGGGTTAAGTCCACCTTTGTACCTTTTGTGCATGAAGTATAAATAAATAAATAATGACGTTGGCGTCGATTTGGAAGTCGCAAGCAAGATTGTTGCCCGATTTGGTATAGGGTCTTGTGAGTTTTAACAAATAATTATACAAACTTACTTTACTTAGATCAGTATACAGTTTGGTTGTTTTATTTATACCTTCAACCCCGCTAGCATACACAAATATACAATTAAATTAGGGGTGCTAATTAAGGCAGCTTCTTTAAAATGTCATTCTCGTCTGCAAATATATTTAGTTGTCTAATTAATTAATAGGTCAGCGACAAACTTTTAGCGTCTAATAAATGGTTTATAAGCGACCATATATTGTAAAACAAGCTACTGTTAATATGACGCAACATGGTGATAATTCTTAAGCAACTAAATTTGTGATATGTCTACTCATTGCTAGCTTCTAATAAGTGTATCAACTTCATCTATAAAATAATATCAACGTACTCTAATTTCATAGAGTCACCTTTATTTTTATACTTTAGCATAAGTAATTGATGAGTGAATCTACTATATTTGAACATAAAATTTCCTTATTATTGTCATCAAATAATGGTCAATAAAAGCTATAATTTCATGTATTCGCCTATCTATTTATAATAATCGAAACGAAACAAAGTCGACGGAGCCCCGCTGCGCAGGGCTCCTATTTCTGTCTGCAGGGTCTAAAGTAACCTAACATGAAGGAGATGACGGGAGCTGAGTCTGAGATGACTCCCGTCATCTCCTTCGAACCTAACCTATCCGTGTCGGGGTGCCCTAAGCTCCCGAGCTCGCTTCGCTCGCTCTTGGACTAATTCACATTTATTTTATATTTAATTGAATACGAGCACTCCTTAATCGTGTCATTAATGTAAACAAATACACGTGAACTCGTTGCTGCACGCACCGAATAGAGCTCGCTCATTGGTGCAAATGGCCGGTCGCGCCCCTCTGATTCCCAACGAGCGTCAGGTACCTACACTCCCGCGCTTGTGTTGCAAACTTTCACGAAAAAAGAATATGATTTATTAATTTAGTTGTTGAATGAAAAACTTTGATTGCTAATTTTGAGGCTGGAATTTGATTTTATTAGCAGACAGATGTTGAATCTCTAAAATATATAAAGTAGCTCACTTACAACATTAGTCGCTGAGTTATCAAATCAGAAGTAAATATATTTATCGGTAGCTCGGAGTCATATTAATTTACGCTCGTAAATTGACGCTGGTTTTTTGATATTCTGTTGGAGTAGTAAAGATGATGAATTAATATAATTGAAGCTGTTCTATTAACTCGTCGCCCACATATAAAAAAAGACGCTAGGTTGCAGGTGCTAAAGAAAACTTTTGTTGCCGCACATATAATTTCCCTTAAATTAGTACCTACTGAGAACCATTTGAGTGTTCAGTATTTGACAACAAAAATCTTAAAAAAAGTCCTCATATAACGTGTGTTTCTTTTCTATTCCTGGCTAGGAATGTAATTGACTTGTAAAAATTCCAATGATGCAGTCATAGCTTTCATCAAAATCGGCGTTGTGACTCTTTTGAATGCATTTTGCTACTCCTCATAGTAACGGATTGGGCCATCCACGCCCACTCGAATAGCTCGATCTGTAGATCAAGTTATCTATTTTCGTTATATTACCCAATTCACCTACATAATATTTTGTAGTAAATAAATAAAACTAAACTAATAAAATGATAGTAAAACCTTTTCCACTGTAATTTAGGTCGTCTACTTACAAAGCCCCTACCCCAAAAAAGTCATGAATACATTCCTTTTTATGAGTGATTAAAAGGATGGACGAATTATCACGTTTTACTAACGCACGCCCTTGGAACACTAACGTAGACTCTAAAATAAAATGACTACTTTTATCTAGAACTAGCTTCTGCCAGCGGCTTCGCCTGCTTGGGAGTCGAAAATTATCCTGAGGGAACATATTCCCGGGAGAAAAGTCCTGACTATAATCTATCTTTGTGCCACATTTCATCCACATCCCTTCAGGCGTTTGAACGTGAAGAAGACTTTTATAATGTTAGTGTGATTATTTTGGGTACTCCTAAGCAGTTACTAACGGTCAAGTAAACAGTTTTATGCGAATCAATTGGCATAGCCTTTTTCCAATTATGTCGGGGTTTGTTAACAGATTTTACATGGAACGATCGCCTATCTGACCGTCTGAAATCGCAACATACGCAATATAACGTAATAATAAATTGGGTAACACAAGAACCTATTGGCAACACTGGTGTCATATTTTCTGGCTTCTTCGTTCTTTCAGAACCAACTGTTTAACATGCTTTCCGAGGCACGGAGGCCTTTGAGTAATGGATGGTCAAACATCTATATATCGACCTCGGTCAGCTTTGCTTGATCTTGGACCCATCCAGCTGTTAATTTTAGCTATGAGTTTTTGGTACTGGTTGAAACCGGGCTATAACCGAAGGTCAGGACGAGTAAACAGTTTTATATAACATGTTTATTACTGAATATAAACGTGGAAGTTACATATAACCGGATCCCACAATGTTGATCTATGAATACTCAGTAGGATGAGTAATAAGCTGGTATTTTTGAGATGAGTTTGACTTGGAAAACTGATTGAGCAATGAATTTAGGGCAATGATATCTTGCTCTGTAAACAATGATGGAAAATTTATTACAAAAACACATTCTCTACTTGCGACCTCATTGGCAAGTGTCAAAAAACATTCAGCCAGGCTGTTCTGTTCTGTTGTGTTTTGTTCTGTTGTTCGGTGGTCTGGTGGGTGTTTGCCAAGAGCTAGATTGACCCGGCACTATACCGAAGACATCCCGGATGTCAGCCTCTACGAGATTAGGATGGCTCTAAAACAACTTAAGAACAACAAGGCGCCAAGTGATGACGGAATTACGGCCGAACTCCTTAAGGCGGATGGAAAACCGGTACTTAAAGCCCTTCAGAAGCTATTTGATTCCGTCACACTCGAAGGGAAAACGTCATAGGCATGGTGCAGGGTTGTGGTCTTCTTAAAGAAGGGCGACAATGCCCGATTGAAGAATTATAGGCCCATATCACTTCTTAGCCATGCCTACAAGTTGTTTTCAAAAGTAATCACGAATCGTCTCGCGCGCAGGTTTGACGATTTCCAGCTTCCCGAACAAGCCGGTTTCCGAAAAGGTTTTAGCACGGTAGATCACATACATACGCTACGGCAAGTTATACAGAAGACCGAAGAGTATAAGCTACCTCTTTGGTTAGCGTTTGTGGACTACGAGAAAGCCTTCGATTCTTTCGAGACTTTGGCTGTACTGCAGTCTCTCCAACGGTGCCAAATCGACTACCGGTACATAAAGGTGCTGAAGTGTTTGTACAAAAATGCCACCATGTCAGTCCGACTTCAGGATCAGACTTCGGAACCTATCCTTCTGCAGCGAGGTTTAAGACAGGGAGACATCATATCTCCGAAACTGTTCTCTGCTGCACTGGAGAATTTCTTCAAGGTTCTGGACTGGAGAGGGCTAGGCATCAACGTCAATGGCGAGTACATCCCTCACCTTCGAGTTGCCGACGATATAGTGGTCGTGGCTGAAAACATGGAGGACTTCAGTACAATGCTCGATGACCTCAGTAGAGCTTCCGAAAGAGTGGGTCTAAAAATTAACAAGGACAAAACCAAGGTGATGTTGAATGCCCATGTTGCACCCACTCCTATCAGAGTCGGAGACTACACTCGAAGTTGTGGACGATTATGTCTCCCTGGGACAAACGGTCTAGGTAGATAGGTCCAACATCAAAAAAAGAGGTCAACCTTCGAATCCGACTCGGCTGGACAGCGTTCCGGGAAGTTGCGCGGTAATTTCTCGTCCAACTTACCACAGTGTCTCAAGTCGAAAGTCTATGACCATTGCGTGTTGCCAGTGACCACTTACGGGAAAGAGACGTGGCCGCTCACAATGGGCCTCATCAGAAAGCTTAAAGTCACCCAAAAGGCAATGGAGAGAGCTATGCTCGGAGTTTCCTTGCGTGATCGAATCAGAAATGAAGACTTCCGCAAGAGAACCAAGGTTACCTATATAGCCCGAAGAATTTCCAAACTTAAGAGCGGACAATCCGACATAATTTTCATACAAACGCTCGTACGTGATTATGCCGTTGTAACACATATATCTATGATTTTTTTGAACTAATAGGTATCTTGTGCACTACATCTAGGTTTCTATCGAAGCAGAAATAAAAAATTTGGAGAAACCAATTCAGTATAAGCCTCCAAAAATCTGGATTTTTGAACAAATTTTACCTGAACTTTGGCCGTTCATAATATATTCATAAATTGTAAAAGTAAAGAAAATATTTCGATAGAAACCTTACAAATTTAATGGAGATTCTAAATAACAAATTTTTATTTCACAAACTTATAAGGCTTATTCAAAAACACGTATTTCCCGGAACAAGATTTATGAAATTTTCGAACACCATTTTTAGCTAGTAGGTTTTTTTCATTGGTAGGTAGTTTAGGTACCTAGGTTGGGTAGCTTTAAGCTAGGTTAGTAGTTAGGGTAGATAAGTAGGTCCGGACCTACTTACCTACTCCTCTACCTACCTGGTAGATAGGGTAGGTCGGTAGGTAAGTAGGGTATGTCATATGTGGGTAAGTAGGGTAGGTAGGGACCCTCGAAACATCTGCCAGATGCTTGCAATATTTCCTTGAGTATCGGTATAAAATTATAGATATTTTTATCGCTACTCAGTACTGATATCTGGCTGCAGCGCAACGTTGCGAGATCGCACATCACCGGCGCGAGCGAACGGCACGCGCGAACTTCACGCGTGACGGAACTGCACCAGTGCAGTGTGCGGGGCGTATATTTGATTTGATCAAAACCAAGCAAAAGCATCGCATTCGCAACCATTCGATTCGCAACAGTTTCTTACTCCGCGCGTTGAAATTCCGGGTGACATCACGATCCCAACTCCTGAACTTTGCCGAGCATTATCTTAATCAATAATTAATTATTTAATCATAGATACTTTATATTTATATGGATTTAATAAATAAAAAAATACCAATGTCCAATATTTATCGATAATCTGTCTGACGGACTAATTAGAATTATTATTTATATGAGTCTACTTCTTCGTTTGCGCCAGGGTGGAGGACATCCATAATGACTATAAAAAGTAAAAAAAAATATGTTTGTTTTTGGAAATCGGAATCTTCTCGATAACCGGGTTTTATGTATTTTCTATAAAAAAAAAAAAATGTATATGCCAAACTGTATTCAGACTACTTTATTTGATCAACCGCCTGTACGCGTAGGTACCTACGTACAGTGTAATTATACTAATAATTTTAGCTGCCTTAATACTGACTGGATAGATAAATAATAATGTGTTCTGCTTGTGCTATTCCATAAGCAGAATGAATTATATATAATAATAAATTATATATACCTTTACTTATGTAGGAATCCTACATAAATTAATTACGAAAAAACTAATATATTTTAAATAATTTCCATACAGTAAAAACTAGCGCACGTACGGTACGGTACCTAGATTGGTAAAAATACAAACACGCATCCACTGGGCCAAGAGCTACGTTCGTACTAAATGTAGGTTTAGGTACCTACATGCAAGGCAATTTACAAAACTGGAAGCGCGCGCTTGATCCGATATTATTATCATGAATGAATGGGCCGGTCGGCCGGTCGGCGACCGGTGGCGATCGCCCGCGAGTGAGCGGCGGAAGTTACCGAACAACCGAGCGTTCAGGCGCTATCTCTCTCTTTTCGCTTTGCCTCTTTTTCAAGCATTGCGCTGGATGAAACAACAAGCTTTTCGACCGTGCTCACGTTGGCGATACACGGTTCGTCAAGGGTCTTCTTAAGAGCGGACAATCCGACATAATTTTCATACAAACGCTCGTACGTGATTATGCCGTTGTAACACATATATCTTTGATTTTTTTGAACTAATAGGTATCTTGTGCACTATATCTAGGTTTCTATCGAAGCAGAAATTAAAAATTTGGAGAAACCAATTCAGTATAAGCCTCCAAAAATCTGAATTTTTATTTCACAAACTCATAAGGCTTATTCAAAAACACGTATTTCCCGGAACAAGATTTATGAAATTTTCGAACACCATTTTTAGCTCAATGTTATCGCGTTCTCACTTGCTTGTTAGTCAACAGGGGGTATGAGGTGCGCGGGGAGACGAGTTGTGCGGGGTCGGGCGGGGTGAGACGCCGGAGTTGAATGAAGATCGCCGCTCGCTCGGGTACTACCGTAGTAGGTAATGAATTTGTTGAGTACTGCGCGTACGTGAGTGTGCATCGTATCTATTTCATTTATTTACCTACTACAACGATCTTACTTTTTTATACCGGACACTGATTTTGCTTTCAAAAAGATTTAGTACTTTTATAAGAAACGAACCTGGCATTGCGTTAGTGAATACGGACCGAATTTGTTTTGAAGGTAGGGTAGGTAGGTAGTTTAGGTACCTAGGTTGGGTAGCTGTAAGCTAGGTTAGTAGTTAGGGTAGATAAGTAGGTCCGGACCTACTTACCTACTCCTCTACCTACCTGGTAGATAGGGTAGGTCGGTAGGTAAGTAGGGCATGTCATATGTGGGTAAGTAGGGTAGGTAGGGACCCTCGTAACATCTGCCAGATGCTTGCAATACTTCCTTGAGTATCGGTATAAAATTATAGATATTTTTATCGCTACTCAGTACTGATATCTGGCTGCAATGCAACGTTGCGAGATCGCACACCAACTGACGGAACGGCAACAGTGCAGTGTGCGGCGTATATTTGATTTGATCAAAAGCAAGCAAAAGCATCGCATTCGCAACCATTCGATTCGCAACAGTTTCTTACTCCGCGCGTTGAATTTCCGCGTGACATCACGATCCCAACTCCTGAACTTTGACGAACTTTATCTTAATCAATAATTAATTATTTAATCATAGATATTTTATATTTCTATGGATTTAAAAAATAAAAAAATACCAATGTCCAATATTTTTCGATAATCTGTCTGACGGACTAATTAGAATTATTATTTATATCAGTCAACACCGAGTTACCGACAAATGGTTATGTTTTGTAAGTACTTACATACAAAACACAACCATTTTCATTTGAAAAATACGCAATTTCACTCGAGTTTGACGATGAAGTTTTGGTAGCCAGTTGTCCTAATATATAAAACACAAAAATTGTTTCTACCTATGTCCGTTACAGACTTTGAAACTATTCAACCGATGTGACCTAAACCGGTTTCATTATGGCAATAAAACGAATATCGTTGTAGACCAATAAAAAAAAACAGAATTTCTTCTTTTACCAACTTCAAAAAAAAAAGGAGATAATCATTTCAACACGTATGTATGTAATATTATTGGAACTGCACAATATTCACATAATATGTTACTCTATCTGTGCTTCTAAACACGTGAGCAAAATGTCATAAGTGTATGTATGTTTGTGTAGAAATGCGTGTTCTCCAAAACTACTTATCGGATCGTGATCATTCTTTTTGTGTTGGATTGAGTATCTCTCAACTTAGGGAAAAGTACAAGTTTCACTAAAATCAGTCCAGTAGTTTTCAAAATATGGAGCATACAACCGAACTCCTTAGCAACAAACAGCACGAATGAGTAAATTTAGTTATTACAAGTATTTTTATAGGTATTTTCTCAATGACACCCATATCCGGAACAATTATCTATAGGCCATACAAGTATTTTTGCCGTGTAGGAATAGAACCCGCGACACGCAGCTTAGCAGCTGATCGCTCAACCACTACGCCAACTTTCACAACAACCAAGTGTGTCGTAATTTATGTAGGATGCCTACATAAAGTACGAAAAAGTATAGGTACCTGAATGATTTATTCTGCTTACAGAGTAGCACAAGCAGACCACATTATTATTTATCTATCCAATCCGTATCGAGAAAGCTAAAATTTTTAGGTATAACTACTTCCGACTTCCGAAACTAAAGTTATTTATTTTTAAAAAGTTATTTTACACTTTTTATTGTATTTGCTTTTGAAGTAGATTTCTTTTTTGTGAAAAAGTTGTATTTCTCTCTTTATAGTTTTAGTACACTATCACTAAAATGAGCAAGTTCTATAAACATAAATGAAATTTGGCACACATGTTTAGAAGCCCACATAGAGTAACATATGCGAATATTGTGCAGTTCCAATAATATTACATAAGTATATACGTGTCAAATTGGCGACACGGTTGGCGTAGTGGTTGAGCGATCGACTACTGTGCTGCGTGTCACGGGATCGATTCCCGCACTGAACAAATATTTGTATGGCCTACAGTTGTTCCGGATCTGGGTGTCTTGTGTATATGAAATGTTTGTAAACGCACCCACGATACAGGAAGAAATTCATAGAAACAAAAAAAAACACCCTTCGTTTGCCCCAGGGTGGAGGACATCCATAATGACTATAAAAAGTAAAAAAAAATATGTTTGTTTTAAAAATGGAATCTTCTCAATAACCGGGTTTTATGTATTTTTCTATAAAATAAAAAAAATGTATATGCCGAACTGTATTCAGACTACTTTATTTGATCAACCGCCTGTACGCGTAGGTACCTACGTACAGTGTAATTATACTAATAATTTTAGCTGCCTCAATACGGACTGGATAGATAAATAATAATGTGTTCTGTTTGTGCTATTCCATAAGCAAAATGAATTATATATTATAATAAATTATATATACCTTTACTTATGTAGGAATCCTACATAAATTAATTACGAAAAAACTAATATATTTTAAATAATTTCCATACAGTAAAAACTAGTGCACGTACGGTACGGTACCTTGATTGGTAAAAATACAAACACGCATCCACTGGGCCAAGAGCTACGTTCGTACTAAAAGTAGGTTTAGGTACCTACATGCAAGGCAATTTACAAAACTGGAAGCGCGCGCTTGATCCGATATTATTATCATGAATGAATGGGCCGGTCGGCCGGTCGGCGACCGGTGGCAATCGCCCGCGAGTGAGCGGCGGAAGTTACCGAATGACAACCGAGCGTTCAGGCGCTATCTCTCTCTTTTCGCTTTGCCTCTTTTTCAAGCATTGCGCTGGATGAAACAACAAGCTTTTCGACCGTGCTCGCGTTGGCGATAGACGGTTCGTCAAGGGTCCTCTTAAGTGGCAGTGGGCAGGGCAAATTGCTGGCAGAACAGATGGCCGTTGGGGCCTAAAAGTTCTAGAATGGCAACTGTGTACTGGAAGACGCAGCGTTGGAAGGCCGCGAACGCAATCAAACGCCTTCGACAGGTCGCAGAAGATACCTATGGCATCCTGTGACTCTTCCCACGCATTAAAGATGTGTTTTAATAGGGTGACACCAGCGTCAGTTGTACAAAATACTTTGGTGAAACCATACTGTTTATCATGCAATATGTTACTCGTATTAAAATGAATGAAGATTTGATTTAGCATTATCTTTCTTTAGTTAGCGGGTGGAAAAAGAACGAAATCATGAGGAATAAAAAGAATTTAAAGGAGATATATATAACCGAAGATTACTCAAAGGAAACCGTAGATAAGGGGAAGGCCCTACAACCCAAGCAAGAATCCATAAGAAGAAAGGAAAAAAGAAAATTTTGCTTACATAAAGAATGATCAACTAATTGTCTAGGAAAACACTAATATTAAGGATAAAAGGAAAAGAGAAATATCTATCTCCCCATAATCTGATTCGCAACCAAGGAAATAACAGACATTTAATCCATCAACAATTAAGAATAAACGCATTTGATTTGATGAGAGGTCGATCTCTATCTTACTCCGGAAACCCAGGTCCAAAGGAACAGTAGCAATTAGACACCGGCGATTGGAAACAACAACCAAAAACCAAGAACAATAACGCAACAGTAACAAAATACTCTCCCCAAAGCCGACTTAAAGACCATGTAAAATTGGAACGTGTAAAAATAATGGAGAAGAATACACAGTAGGTAAATACGGACATGGTAAAAGAAGCAAGAATGAGATAGACTGGTCTCCTTGGCTTTAGAAAACAAACTCAGGATCCTCAATAGTTTCTACAAAAAAAGGAAATCGAAGCAATGGACGTGGATTGCCCCGAATGGACTACATAAGAACGAAATTGATTTAATTATGACTAATCATGCCAAAATTATTCAGGATGTATCAAGCATACTGTAGGCCGCTCCGAAGGCGGCCCCCGCGCATATGTTCCGCCCCAAGCCGACGCCGTCCGCCGCGTCGGCACCGCCCGCTACTCCGAAGGCGCCCCCCGCGCCGTCTGTCATGGGACCGACCGCGCGCCAGCGGGAACCCGTTCACCGTGCACACATCACCAGCGAGCAAGCTACATATCGAGTGCGTCGTCGCGTTGTGTGTATGTGTTTTGTAACAGTGCGGGTCACCGGTTACCCAAGTGTGTTAATGACAATAAGTGAGACTTTAATAAGGACACTAAGTTAAGAGTAATGTAGATAATATGGTTTAGTTGTGTTGCCTACTGACGTGAGTGTTCAGGAACAAGGGGGTGGAATGTAGGTAACTCATTCTGCATTATCTGTGCCTTTTTAGTCTTTGTATATTATTGTATTGTGTTAGCTGTAGTTTATTGTTATCTGTGGCATGCGAGCTGGCAGCCTCGCATGCGCCGTATGTTGCTGTCCTTGTCGACCTTGTGCAGGCGTGCCCTATCGTCCTTGTTGCTCTGTAGCCAACGTTGCCGCTCTTGGCAACGCCGTGGCGTCGCCGCCTGTGCGGGCGCAGAGCTCAAGGCAGTCGCCAAATATTCTACCTGGGAGTAGGACGCGCGCGGCCCTTTATTGCTCCATTGACGTTATGGAAGCCTCTTTCTCTTCGGCGTGTACTATGTAAGTAGCTGTATTTTGTTCTGTGTAAAGTGTATAGTTATGTGATTGAAATAAATTACACAAGTTTGCCAGTAATTTGGTATTGAGTTTCCATTGTGTTTAAAATAATCCGGTCCTAATCGCAAAATTGGTCCTTCTAGCCGGATCACAATGGAAAACCAAATTACTGTTGTTGTCACACGGAGCAAAGCCGCTGGAGCCGAGCACCGACCTAGATTGGATATGGCGTTTGTAACACATGGTTCGGATAATGCCATGTGTGCGTCATCCGGGTCGAAATCGAGCAGCCTCAGCCGCGAAGCACTGCACCATAACTACGCTGGGTCCGAGCACCGACCTGAATTGGATATCGCGTCTGTAACGCGTGGTTCGATAAATGCCACGTGTGCGACATTCAGGTCGAGAGACAGCAGCCGTAGCCACGAAGCCCTGGAACTTGTCAACACGTGTATTCCCACAGTACCACGTGGGAGGGAAAGTGCCACGTGCTTGTCTATTCGGGTGAAATCAAGCCGTCTGAGCCGCGAAGCCCGCCGTGCTGCTGCTGTGTACAAAGCCGAAGAAGAACTCGCTAAGCTAAAGGAACAGCTGATAAGGAAGAAGTCCTAGATCGCCCGCCTGCTACAATCCCCTGCGATCACGTGGACAAACCGCCCGCGCCGTCTGGCACGTGTATCGAAGGCATAACACGATACGCGCGCGTGGTACCACGCATGTGCCGCTTACCGCCGTCCGACCGGCCAACCAGCGCATCATTTGCGCCCGTGGCGATATTCTCCGGGCCCGCTGTTCAGGCCCAGTCGCCAGTGTCCCACGCACCGCCACCGTTCGCCCCCGCGCCACCGATGTTCGGGGCGCCGGCGGCGCCCCCCGCGCATTAGTAGCGCCCCACGCCGCCCGCCGCTCCGAAGGCGCCCCCCGCGCATTAGTTGCGCCCCACGCCGACGCCGTCCGCCGCGTCGGCGCCGCTCGTTGTTACGACGGCGCCCGCAACGCCGACGCCGCCCGCCGCTCCGAAGGCGCCCCCCGCGCATATGTTCCGCCCCAAGCCGACGCCGTCCGCCGCGTCGGCGCCGCCCGCTACTCCGAAGGCGCCGTCCGCGCCGTCTGTCATGGGACCGACCGCGCGCCAGCGGGAACCCGTTCATCGTGCACACATCACCAGCGAGCAAGCTACATATCGAGTGCGTCGTCGCGTTGTGTGTATGTGTTTTGTAACAGTGCGGGTCACCGGTTACCCAAGTGTGTTAATGACAATAAGTGAGACTTTAATAAGGACACTAAGTTAAGAGTAATGTAGATAATATGGTTTAGTTGTGTTGCCTACTGACGTGAGTGTTCAGGAACAAGGGGGTGGAATGTAGGTAACTCATTCTGCATTATCTGTGCCTTTTTAGTCTTTGTATATTATTGTATTGTGTTAGCTGTAGTTTATTGTTATCTGTGGCATGCGAGCTGGCAGCCTCGCATCGGCCGTATGTTGCTGTCCTTGTCGACCTTGTGCGGGCGTGCCCTATTGCCCTTGTTGCTCTGTAGCCAACGTTGCCACTCTTGGCAACGCCGTGGCGTCGCCGCCTGTGCGGCGCAGAGCTCAAGGCAGTCGCCAAATATTCTACCTGGGAGTAGGACGCGCGCGGCCCTTTATTGCTCCATTGACGTTATGGAAGCCTCTTTCTCTTCGGCGTGTACTATGTAAGTAGCTGTATTTTGTTCTGTGTAAAGTGTATAGTTATGTGATTGAAATAAATTACACAAGTTTGCCAGTAATTTGGTATTGAGTTTCCATTGTGTTTAAAATAATCCGGTCCTAATCGCAAAACATACATAATCTCAACTTTTATTCAGACCATAAAATGTTTCGTGCTAGACTGACAAGCACTTAGTAGTTCTTCTTCTATACACACCCGTAATATCGACCAACTTACGACTAATTTGAAAGATTCCATAAAAAAATTCAACCAGGAAAACAACATACCAACCCAAGCCAAATATGAAAAATTTATAAACATCTTACAAAAAGAAACCAAGAAAGTTAACCCAAGAAGCAAAAAGGTCGTTTCTGATCAGACACAACAGCTGCTACAGGAGAGGAAAGAACTAATACAAAGGCAAGAAAACAAAATCAACCATTGTAAAATATCAGAAATTAATAAAAAGATAAACGAAAATATAAGAAAAGATAAGAAACTAAATAGGCAAAATACATTAAAAAACTATATCGAGAAAACTGGGGAAACCGAGACAGTAATTAAATAATTGAACTCTAAAAAATACTGGATGCTAAAGCTAAATACTGAAGACGGAAACTATACAAATAAAAGACCAGAAATACTTAAAAACAGCTACAGACTATTACCGAAACTTGTACCAAAGCAAGAACCTAAAAGAAAGGATAACTGAAAGAAACATAACAGACTTAGAACCGACACCAAAAATATTACAGGAAGAAACAATAAGAGCAATTAATACACAAAAAAGAGACAAGACTCCTGGAACCAATCAAATAACGAACGAACTATTAAAAGCTACCCTAACGATCATTGCCCCTACACTAACAGATATATTTAATGAAATTATAGACACTGAAAATATTCCTACAAATTGAACTAAATCAATAATAATATTACTACATAAAAAAGGAGATAGAGGAGAAATAGCGAATTATCGACCAATCAGCTTGATGTCGAATATCTATAAAGTCTTTTCCAAAATAATTTTGTTCAGGATCACATCTACACTTGAAGAAAACCAACCGAAAGAGCAAACGGGGTTCCGTAGTAAGTACTCAACAGTAGATCATATACATGTTCTAAGACAAGTTCTACAGAAATATAATGAATACAATAAAAGTTACTATCTGGGTTAAGTAGATTACAACAAGGCCTTCGATTCCTTAGAACATGAATACATCTGGGAAGCATAACGGTCTTAAGGTTGTAGCGTTGTGAGGATCTCAACTGAAAATAGTCGAATGATACTAAATATCAAAATTAGTAAGTTAATACGGTTAGAAGCCACATCTCTAAAAACACGGAACAACTCTAATTTACCGGAACGTTATTGCAATTTTTTTTGGGTTCCGCTGGCAAAGCTGAAATAACCATATTTCAATCCTCACGACTGTTGCCCCGAATATGGGGTTCACCGTACGGCTGAGGGCTGATCCCTTGCCCTTGCTTACTGCTGTGCCTGCACGCTACCTACGCACGCAACCCAAGTCTTGGCCTGTCTACCTGCGGCCTACCGCCACGCGAGCCGGTGCCAGTGCAGCCTACCCTGCGAAACCCTAGCTCCAGTTCCGCTCCAGTTCCGGCGGCCTACCGCTGAGCCTGTGCTGGCAGGTCTCCGCGTCTACCAATTGATGCCAAGGGACGGTACCCTTTATTCTGTATCTAACTAAGTGATGTTTATCGGTGCAGAACTACTGTGACTACTTACCCGCGACCTAGCCGAGCTAACTTTAGTTTATCTTAATATATGTGTTAACTTGTCCAGCTGTTTTCTTTGCATCAACCTACTTACCTACCAGTTAGCGGCCTGCGCAGCTCTAGCCGTTACAAGGGATACAGGAAAAGTACATACGAATACTAAGGAACATATACTCAAAAAGCACAGCCCAAATCAAGCTGGAAGCAACGAGAGAAGAGTTCGCAATAGAAAGAGGTGTCCGTCAGGGCGACCCAATCTTACCCAAGCTGTTCTCGGCGGCCTTAGAGATGTTATTCAAAAATCTAGATTGGAATAAAAACGGACTCAACATAAATGGTGAAAACTTCAATCACTTACGCTTCGCAGACGATCTAATTCTATTCTCAGAATGTCCAAAAAAACTAGAGCATATGCTTCAAGAACTATCAGATCAAAGCATAAAAGCAGGACTTACAATGAACACAACAAGAACTAAAATTATGACTAATGCTTCACAGACACACAACATCATTGTAAACATGGAAAAATTTGAATACGTGGAAGAATATGTATATCTGGGATAGCTAATAACCACACGGGATAAAAAACCCGACTGTTTAAAAAGCGATCTAAAAAGATGTAAACAAAAAAATAAATCATGCTGAGAATATATTTGGTCATTCTTTTGCTAATCAATGCCATCCACAGCGGTCGTCTAAGTCCGTTGCGCCCTAGTCTATTAAGTTCTTCGACATAGCCAGTGAGATCGACATTCAATGTATCTTGAAAGGTAAATATTATCCTATCTTCCAAGTCGTTTTCAGTTTCGTTATAATATTCGTTAATACCATGGATAACAAATGTCTTGGATCTGTAGTTCATGGACGTATTGTTCACGTTCACATGCATGTTTTTGTTTCGTAGCTCGGCTATGTCTGATTTAAGTTTTGCGTTTTCAATGTCAAGTTTTTTTTGTTTCGTCGTTTATGTGACTGATGCGGTTGTTAATTTTCGTTTGTTCCAGCGAATATAGCTCAGTTCTCTTGCTTATTTCTTGTTGAAATTTTGATACGGCTTTGTTAATTTCTGACTGAACAGTGGTTCTAATTGTTTATAAAATTGATTGATGCTGCAGTTCTAATTTATTGTCTAATACTTCGCAAATTTTTCTTAAAGTTATATTTTCTTTAGTCAATGGGGTCGGTGATGTAATTGTAGAGTTGTCAATAATAATTGGAGGTGAGTCATAATATTTGGTGTTTCCCAGTATGCTTTGGTCGTCTTGTATTCATCTTGTATTCAATATCATCAACTGACATTATCGTGTCGTCAAGTGTCGGTGGTGAATGTCTCCTAACAGGTGTGACGTCAGTTCTATTTTGTCTCCTTATATTTTTGCACGATGGACAGCGTCAAGAATTGCTTAACTTGCTCTTGGGATGAAATCTTAGGTATGTATAGCTTCCAACTGTTTCCTTTTTTTACTTTCTATCAATTCCACAAGGCATTGTCCACACTGCTACATGAATATGATGCACAAACTTTTGACGTTGACTCTGTATCATGAGTAAGCATTTGATAGTCTGGAACAACTAATCGAGCTCGTTACGCCCACACATGGGCACTAATGAAAGTCTAAATCATCAAGATAATCCTTTGATTCGCAATCAAAGTTGAAGAATAGGAAACTAAATGGTAAAGTTCACCAACTAGCCAACTAGTTTAAATTTGAATAGAACAAACGAGGGTGGTTAAACTTTAGTTTTAAACCGAGTTAGAATGGTCTACGTTTATCTAATATTTACTTTGATACATTATTCTATGAAAAGTCAGGTTTAACTGCGGGCACGACACAATGCACACAGTTCTGGAGTGGGGACCGGGAGCCTCCTACTACGTGAACCAATGAGCTGGTTAAGACGACGACGCGCACTTGTTTCACACCCGCGCGACTCAAAGTTTAGTAGTTTTTCTTAGACCAAATTATTAAACAAAAACCCGACTGCTTAAAAAGCGAACTAAAAAGACGTAAACAAGAAAAAAATCATGGTGTGCAATCGGAAGATACATATTCGCGAGCTGGCTGACCAAAACCAGATGTATCCTCCGACTGCACAGCATGATTTGTTTCTTGTTTACATCTTTTTAGATCGCTTTTTAAACAGTCGGGTTTTTTATTTTTAAAATTTTTTATTTAACACTTTTTAGTTAAAAGATTTTTCGAATTAGGTACATTTAAATATATAATTGTTATATATTTTTGGAATTGCCTCTTAAAACCCTTTATTTTGATATCCCATACGATGGGATAGGAAGAAAAACAATTGGGCCCCTCAATATGGCGCCCAAGAGCCGCCATTTTTCTATTTTCCAATTTTGATCTAGCCAGTGACGCTCGCAAGATTAAGACAAATCGATTGACGTACGAATCATCAAAATCGGCGTTTGGCCTCTAGAACGCCACATAGGAACATACATACATAGACTGATAAACACATTACCCTCCTTCGGCAGTCGTGTAAAAAATATTCTCATGTAACATATATTTTTCCAAAAAAATACGACTTGTCGCTTAGACGTGATTCTCATTTTTAAATCAGCTACTGAGGGGTACCTGCGCGGGAATCCGCTGGATGCTAGACCGTTCGATGTAGTGGTGTTTGGGGTAGGCTTTTGTTCAGCAGTAGATGTGTTTAGCTCATATTTATGATGAAGACATTGATGAAGTCATGGTTCATTCGGATTTAAACTTCAGGCAATACCTACGGATTGATTTCATTCTTATCAAAAGGGATGAATAAAAGGAAAGTGTGTGCAGTTGAGATATGAAAGCTTAGAGGGTTAATATGGTTTTATGTGAAAGGATAGAATAAAATATGAGTAGGTATATTATAAGAAGAAATCTCAGAATGGAAACGGTGACTGAAAAATTATGTCAAAATCGGTTGTAATTGAATGAGCATGTGATAAGGGTGGCAGAATTCTAAAAATATGTGGATGAAAGTTTTGAGTATGCAATAAGTCGACAGGAATTGGGGTGAACAAAGAAACTATGGATAGACAGAGTGACAGAGTATATCTAGAATCATAATTATTTATTGGCGCAGATAAAATAAAGAAAGGAGGTCACTACATTGACGATGACTACATCAAGAAGAATACATGTTGTTCTGAACAGAAATAAATTAGGATACAATTTGAAAAAAAAAAAACCACCTCTAAAGGTAGAAAATAAGGATTTATTGATAACTTTGTCACAGAATTTGAAATTGTTGTAGTTGGCGCCAAACAAATTGATTGTAGCTAGATTTATCTTCCCTGATTGTTTGTCGCCGCCTTAAAATGATAGACTAAAAGCTCTTTTAAATTTTTCGCTTTTCAGTTTGTTATTACTTCTTTTTTTTAAAGTATTTTTTTTTTCAGTTTACTTAATTTCAACAGAGTCGGTTCGCAATAGAAAATTCTGTGCCAAAATTATCAATAAATCCTTTTTTTCTATCATGACACTTGTTTATTTTTTAAATTGTACCATCATTGAGGTTACTCTTTCCAATAAATAAATATTTTTAGAAATCCGACCGCTTCATAAAAAAATATGCGTGCTCCTTAGAACGTACTCCACATTAAAATAAAAATATATGTCGACTTGAGAACTTTTATTTTCGTCGGTTAAAAACAAGTCAATCAAATCAAATCATCACAATCATAAGCCGTTTTAATGTTTCCACTGCTGGGACACAGGCCTCCTCTTTGTGAGAGGGAATCAGCCGTAATTCATTCACCACGCGGGCCCATTGTGGGTTAAGTCTTCGAATTCTTGGTTCTAGCACATGCCGGTTTCCTGACGATGTTTTCCTTCACCGTTTAGAGAGAAGTGGTGATCAAATAATTTACACAAAGTAAAGAGCCTGCCTGGGTTCAAACCCACGACCTACAACTTGATGACCCACTGGGCCACCACTGCTCTCAAAAAACAAGAGTATAACGATAAATCAAATACGCAAATCCCTAAATATTCTTTCTTTTTAATAAAAGTCTGTGTTGTCCATGATGTTCAAAGGCTAGGCAAGATTCATTAATCTAGCGTTAACAAAAGACAAACTAAAAAAGAGAAAAACTTAAATGGAATAAAAATGCAAATAAAATAAAAAGAAGGCTTCAAGTAAATGGATCTGTTTTTACTCTTTGGGTACGAAACCCTAAAAAGTCATTAAAATGGGTGCTGCATTTCTTGAACGCCGAACAAAAATTTAACCGGATTGATTTGAACCCGTTAGAATGGCTAGCGGTAAAAAGTGCTGGAGCATATCTATATTGAATTATGTAATGGAGATAAGGGTCCTACCCTCGTACTAACTAACAATTTGAAGAGAAGTTAAATAAAAAATCTTTATAACAAAATAAAATTACTGACTTCCAAAACAATGTGGCCTGCTTATCGCAAAAAAATCCATCGCAACAAGGGCATCAATAAATTGTTGCAACAGCCTGCAGCTTCCGCTTTTTTTAAATTTAATTTATGAAATAAAGTTTTAAAAGTATGTAAACTAAAACCGCAGGGGACTCAATGCCTGTTCAATTTCCGTTCAAAGGTTCAAAGCGATGACATAAATATCACATAACAAAAATTGGGTCCCCCAAGAAAATTTTGCGGTTAACTTAACGAAATTTAGAGTGACAAGGGACATTGGTGTCGAAAGTAACTCTTTAATCAAGTTCAGAGGAAGATCAACCCCAAAACCGAACAAGTTTGGTTGTGTAATCTGTCAACGGTGACTTTGTTAAACTTCGGATCTGTCGTAATCGTTTGACGGTTTGAATATTGATTTCGATAAGGTTTGAATATTCATAGTTCATACAGTCCCATATCTCATATCTATATAAAACATAGAACTGTGTAGCACCTTCTTGTAACGTGTGGAAATGTGGAAATACTCATGAATGTTCTTCACCCCGGGGCGGGCGAAGGAATAACGTCTGTCAGACTCCAATTAACTAAAACCACACATTGTTCTACAGCTACCTTTGGCCGGGCGCTAAAGTGCTTGCACATTTCGTCACAATCCCCCAGCCAGATATTTACACGCTTAAATTCATGACTAAGCCGAACTTTGCCTTTGACTAGTAAGTGAAGACTGGGAATGTCAAGTCCAGATTGTACCCAAGAATTTTTAAGATGGAAGGGGGTTTTCGGAAAGACAACGCACAAACACAAAAAATCGGAACTCTTCAAGCACCTATAAATATTGTCTGAAGGTAAAGAAGCTTCTATTGAGCCGCGTTAGTTATTTAAAGCAAGTACAAAAGTGTCCTTATGTAAGCACTTTTCTTCACACAAAGAGAATCGACTTAAACTCAAGGGTGCAGTGAGTATAGTTTAAAGTGCAGTAGACATATTCTTCATTCTTGTTCCTCGTTCACTTAATATTGAGTACCTACTTACATACATGTGCCTGCACTTTATCAAGCTGTTTTTAATAGAATAGAAACTGTAACCAAGCTCTTGTAAAAATATTTGTCATTTTCAGTGTCACGTATTTTATATATGTCTTACCAGTATATAGTCAACAAAAAATTGGTAAGCTCACAGCTAAGTAAAACTATTTCTTCATCATTTTGTGCAGATGAATTCAGATAAATTAAGCAAAAGAGTAACGAAAGTTACATAGTTCGAATAAATTGCCCTTACTTGACCAATTGAAAACTTGAAAAGATTGTGGTTTTTTCATTTTTTTGCTCTAACGGTCATAAATTATGTTTATTTCACCAATTGCGCAGCGAGCACACGTTTTTCGTAGTTGTGGATTAACACTACCCTAACTGGTTCATATAACATACTAAACATCCAGAAATAAGTACCATCAGGTTTTGAAGTGCAGTCACACCGCCAAGAAGTTATAGCATAGCCAACCAGTCGCACTTACGACCTTCTACTATAGACATAATGAACCAATGAGAACGCGACATGGCCGCAACGTCATACTTTTTTATTGAAATCACAAAACATGTGGGTGGTGGTGTTTCAAATCCATCCACGGTTATTGTCCACATTAATTACACACCAAATTTAATTATTATTTATTTATTTATGTACACACAAAACACTTATCAGAGAAAATAAATAATACAGATAGAAGAGCACAATGGTACTGCTTATTTTAATAGAAATTTCTTCCAGCAGAACTGCGACAGGAAAGTTGGATGATATACGAATACACAGTGTGCAGAAGGAAATAAGGAAACATAAAATAGACTAACAACTATAATATAACTTAACTAATTATACATTAATAACACAAATACCTTAACTAAATATATAGAAGATACAAATACATATTTAATAATATATAATAATTACAATATGGTGGAGAGGTTATGTTAATATGTGAGAAAGTGAAAATAAAATTATATTTAGGTAAAAATATGAATTAAAATTGAATAAAATACACCTCTACCATCAATGGAACGTGAAATGGGAACTTTGACGTTTACCATGACAATTTATCTAAGCTAAAAATTTGCACAAAATTTGTATAACAGAATTTGGAAACTTTAAATATGTTTTTTGTCGTAAACCGTGATACTCCGAGTTTTGAAACTATATAATTTATGAAACTATATACTTCCTATTTATGAGTACTATCTACAAAAAAAAAATGAACTTCCAAATCAGCGGCCCATAATGGAAAATTTATCCATCTTTATTCACATTAAGACAAATTGCCACTTACAATACAACAATATGCAAACATTTGAAAAGTATTATCCCAGTGAGGTTAAAAGAAAAACAATTGTTTCGTTGTCGCCTAGATAAGAAACGAATTCAATTCAATGCAGTGTCTCGACATTGTAAAAGAAACAAAACAAAACCAAATAATTAATCCAAATTCTTCTTCTTCTTCGTTTCGCCCTTGACAGAACGGTCGTGGTTACAATAAATTTTGTCCCATCGCTGATGTGGTAACTCGCCGCACGATCTCTCTCCATTTAATTAAAAGTTTGGCGCACTCATTTATAGGACCACCAACGGCGGACTTAATTTGATCAGTCCACCTCATCGGTGATGTCCTGCATGGCCTGTTACCTGTACCACTGGGCGCTCAATAGATTCGTTATTCCGCCTCGAGACATGGCCAAAGAATTTCAGTATTCGAGACTGTACTACTGCTGATAGACGTTCTTTGATGCCGAGTTCTTGGAGTATGGAGACGTTTGTGTGGAATTCTGTCCAAGAAATACCAAGCATTTTTATCCAGCACCACATTTCCAGAGCATCTATTTTTTTCCTTTCCAGTTCTCGTAGTGTCCATATCTCTGCTGCGTAGAGAAAAATGGGGAATACAAGCGAATGGACAAGCCTGATCTTAGTAGGTTTGGTTATTTTGCCATACCTTCCTTAACTTGTTCATTGTCCCTCTAGCCATTGCCAATTCATTTATGAAAATATTATGTATGTAAGAAAAAATATAAATCTCTTTAGTAAAGTTAGTGATAGACACAATTGTAATACTAGAAATAATCTACAAGATGGTTCATCTAACTTAAGTACATACATCTTTTATGGGGTACTGTGTTAAATTCTATAACAAAATACCTTGTGTTATATTAAAACTTAATGAAAGAAAATTATAAAACAATAAATAAAAACACACTTTGTAAGCAAGCATATTACAAATTAGATGATTATATTCAAGATAGAAATGCTTGAAAACATGCTGGTCCTGCTGCTCCATAGGGCAATCTTTACATACATACATTAACTCACGCCTTTTTCCCATGGGGGTAGGCAGAAACTACAGAACGCCACCTGCTACGATCCTTACATACTTATTTTGCTGCACTCAATCTTTAGTGTAGACAAAATCAAACTGGTTAATTTGTATTATATTCATAATTATAGTAGATTGTTTTTTTTATCTTTTTCGTCCCTTTTTGTTTAAAAAAATTTGACTCGCACACTGTTCCATTGTTGTGAATTAGGTAATTTACCTATGTTTGCAATATTTGTAAGTATGTAAGAACCATGTTCCTATTTATCAAGTGAAGGAATTTACCATGTAGTGCTTATAATACTTTATACCTATATGTAGTAAGTATAGTAGTTCTGGGTGCATCGTTATCACTTAAATTAATTTATTAATGCTTGTACTTATGTAAATATTGTAACAAACTCATTTTTTATTGGCAATCTTTAGTGTAGACAAAATCAAACTGGTTAATTTGAATTATATTCATAATTATATAGTTTGTTTTTTATCTTTTTTCTTCTCTTTTTGATTTGACTCTCACACTGCTCCATTGTTGTGAATTAGGTAATTTACCTATGTTTGCAATATTTGTAAGTATGTGAGAACCATGTTCCTATTTATCAAGTGAAGGAATTTACCTTATAATACTTTATACCTATATGTAGTAAGTATAGTAGTTCTGGGTGCATCATTCTCACGTATATGAATTTATTAATGCTTGTACTTATGTAAATATTGTAACAAAATTATTTTTTTAAAAGAGTAAATATGGAGTTTCTTGTGCGTTATTCTCCATAACAAGCTGCTTTTCCGAATGCACGGTAGCATCAATTTTTATTACTTGATAATTGGTAACGTTTAAAAGTGCCGCTTAGTGACCCAGTTGAAATAAATACATTTGGCTTTGACTTTGCCATTTGGCGCTTCACCTCATGCATCCAACTACCATTGCCTACAATCATAGCGCCAAGATATATATAGGACTGCACTACGGGTCAGTTGGCAATCTGTGCCACACCCGGCGATTTGTTGTTACTACGGTCCATAATCATTATTTTGGTCTTGCTCCGATTGATCTTCAACCCAAATACAAGACTCATGCGTTCCATCTTAAGGAGTAGTTCCTCCATTTGGTCAGCACTAGTCACGAACAATCTTGTGTCATCAGCGTAGCAAAGGTTCGCAATTTTGTAGCCACCAATTGCAACACCGTCAGTCCAGTCTTCGAGGGTGATCCGCATAATGAGCTCCATATTATTATATAATAAATAATTTGATAAAAAAATACTAAATGACGTTGCTTCTTTCCTTTGACATGGAGTGCGCGGCGAACAGTGCGCAACAACGCAGGTATCGAATTCACTAGCAAAACGCCTAGTTGGTATAAAACCATTGTCGTCTTTTATTCAGACTATAATCTCGTGTGGGTATTTCAGCGGGGATGGCGATGCAAATAAAAATGCTTAAAAGGGTTTACTCACCTAGTGTATTCTCATATCAAATACACAGTTACACAGAACACAGTAGATGGAAAATAGTTTATAGAACACAGTTTATAAAATACAGTTTATAAAGCACTTACCCTAATACTTATTAACGACACCTCGATCAAAAATAGACTGCCTTTAATGGCACAAGCTCTATTTATAATCTCGGAATGGGCGGGCAAAAAAAGAGAAGTGCAAGCTTATCGTTTACCAACCTGACAAAAAACAGTCCATCTTTGTTGCAAGCGTAAAAATATCAAACAAATTATTGCCAACATAGAAAAATCACTTAGTGTGCTTAATTAAATTTAAAGATCGCTAACACCATTGTTTTCATATTCATTTTCCATAAAACTTCATTGAGACTGACTTTTATAAGCGGTGGTCTTCCACTTCATGTACGACTCTTGAGACTTCCTTCTTCCTCAAACCTCGTTATCCAAAGAATCACAGTTTGCCTCAAAAAAATTAAAAAACCCTTATTAAACATCTAAAAAAAGCGATTTATTTGCTTAATTGACACAAAATATCATGCACCATATTTAAAAAATCATCACTATCATTATTTTTATAATATAACTTACACTTAATCCGGTTTTATCAGAAATTTGTGATTGTATTTAACCTATCCTTATGCAAGGCAACAATGTGTGCCCTAGTTTCTAAAATTATATTTGCTTGCGTTATTGCGTTATGATATTCAAATAAACCCGTAAAGTTAACCAACAACGTCGTACTAAGCGTTTCTTAAACAAATCATATTATTTCAATATACCCTCATCTTCGGTGATTTTACCGAACGAAATAAAAACTTCTACCCTCATTCAAATGCAATGCTCTAGATCAAATTAACTAAACACTTAAACGCAAAACTTCCTAACAACTGAATACATTAGGTCATAATAATTATAAAATAATGAATGCAGAGACGAACATAATATTATTAAAAGGATAATAAAATTATTATGCTACGGTATTACATATTTTTGAGATTACATTAAAAAAGATACAAATCTTTATTAATATTTATGCTTTCAATTTAAATTAAGAATAGGTAGATATTCATATTCATAAAATAAGTGTATTAAATTATAATAATAATAATTTTATTATTTTAACCTAAGAATAATTTTTAAGTTAATATAATACTGAAAAATGTATGAAACGTATATAGAAAAAAAAATGAAAAAAATAATAATATTATTTTTAGGTTTTATGGGATTTTAACCAGCCTTATCGTGGTTTATTTAGCAGTGTTAACCGTTAGACCAATTGAACACATATGTTTGACTATGAAATTAAATACCTCATTCTAATCAAACTAACTTAAAGTTAAATGATTATCTACCGCGCTCTCTAGGGTTTTTGATGAATAGCAATGTACGGGAGTAAGAGCGATCGATGTTGGCGACAAAAAGTAGGTATTGTGTTTCAAATCTTCCCACAATGTTATAAAGTTACGGTAAACGTTTGTTATACTTCGTCGCTGCATCCTCGAGATTTTCATATTCCCCAAGTAGTCGACTTCTAAATGTACCGGGCATCGAACACTTTTCAGATCATTAAAAAAAAGAAAATAATAAATAAAGAACAGAAACGAATGACAGCTTTGACATTAGAGGCGCCGAACGCGCGCGCTCTGTATGGATACATAGCCTTTTGGCTTCCTTTTTTACTATTGTTTTATCATTTTATTATACAAGTGAGTATCGTTTTAACATGCGTAAAAGAAAACATAAGACGAAGGATCCGGATAAAATACGGAAGAAGAAACGTTATATAGAACCGACGCTTCGTAAATACCGTACCGTCGGTTAATGCAAACCGATAGCAGTTTTGATGGTGAGTACCTGCAATACAATATTGCAGTGTTTTATAATCCAATTATGTAGGTTCATAGTCTAATATGAAAATTAGTAGGTACATGGTAATGAACAGTCTTTTTAAGAACATTATCAAATCAAAAGTGTTTTCACTAAGATACATGGTGGGTTAATGTTTTACTAGTCGGCGATGTAATGATATAAATATCAGAATAGAACCATGACGCGATTGTGGTCAATTCTTTATTGATGTACCCTCAGAGTTGTGATGCGGTTACAACCATTATTCTACTTGTTGTCGTCTTTCTATATGTTTACAATGAGTCAATCGGTACCACGATGCGATCGTGGTCTTTTACTCAAAAATAAATACATATTTATGGAGTTGAGATATGATTATGACCGATTACTGTTTATATTACTCGTCAATAAATATCTTACCAATATTGGGGTTACCCTAGCATAATCTTTGATATTTACAAATTATGATTCTGACAATTCACATTCTTCGGGTCCCTACTCGCATTCCATCATATCAATACCTCAGGCGATAGATGACAATGCATCTTTTGAACCAAATGTTGGAATTACATCAAGTATAGAACCAGATAACAGGGATACTGGATTAGACATACAGACCAACGAAGCAGGTGAATTACCACCAGAGGTTCCTGCATTATCAGTTGATATATTGGAAGCTCTAGATGAACCTAATGGTAAGATTGAGATCTACGCGCCTAAAATACGAAATGAGATATCTGAACGTTGGGGTAGAATAGTAATTGAAGGACTGAGTAAGGAATCAGTCCAAAAGTTTAGGGAAAACATTTGTTTCCCGGAAAACCTGAAATTACTCAAAACCACTGAACTTAATCCAGAAATCTTGGCAGTTGTATCGGATTCAAGAAAAAATGGATATAAACGACTTGAAAAGGCCCGGAACCACTTGGGAAAGGATATTGCTGCAGTCACAAACCTCATGTCTATCCTCACTGAAGGTGAAGTCAACAAAACCAATATTTTTTAAAAAACTTTCAGAAATAGATCTATTACTTTTAGACTTGCACTGCCAAAATAGTTTAGCAGAAGGAAATTGATCATGTATAGCCTAGATAAAAAAAATATATAGTACAGGGAGTCAAAAGGGACCGCTTTTTGTATGATGAGAATCTCGGTGAAATAATTAAAGCAAATAAAACTGCGGAGACATCAGGATTGCAGAAAAACGCACGTCTGAACCTCAAGCATCAACTTCATACCGTGCTAATCCATCAAACATGCGCCAGGGAAACATGAGGGCCCCTTTCAAGGTACAATAAAGAGATAAAGGTTACCAGAGAGGCAAACGGAGGGGGGGGGCAGGACCCCCTTGGCCATCAAGCCTCTTCACAGACAACCAGACGTGCACCAGCGAGGTACGATCAACCCAAATCGAACAACAACAAGCCTCCTTTCAAGCTTTAAAGGTAACCAGGTATGCTGGTAGATTAAAATATTATTTTAATATATGAAAAACATTCACGGATGATTATTTGATTTTGCTTGAGTATATATCTGGATATAAAATCCCTTTTAATCAACCTGTTTTCCAAAAATATGAATCTGTTGAGTGTTCTTTTTCATCTGCTGAAGTCTATCACATCAAATTAGAGATAGCCAAGCTATTAGAGTCTGGGGCTGTTCAAGAATGTAAATTTGTTACTGGTCAATTTATTTCTAATATATTTCTCATTCCAAAGAGCGATAGCAGTTTCAGGTTTATACTCAACCTTAAAAAGTTAATAATTTTATAGAAACCCATCATTTTAAGATGGAGGATATCAGAACAGCATCAAAACTAATTAGTAGTTTGGACTATATGGCCAACGTTGATTTAAAGGATGCTTATTTTAGAAGACCATGGAAAATATCTATTACATTTTATAGGAGAAACACAAGGACAATACGGTGTTGGCTTTATGATAAAAAGGAAATATATTAACCGTAAAGAAGAAATAAAAGGTATTTCAGAAATAATTGCCATTCTTTACATAAATCTTCCCCTGCCAAAAGGCAGATATCAATTCTGATCTATTATCCAAGTGTACTCACCGACTGAATCCAATAAGAAAGATGATGTAGCCAAAATAGAGGATTTTTATAACAACTTATAATCAATACGCTGTTGCACACAAAAATATAATTATAATGGGCGACTTTAATGGTCAAATTGGAGAATGCAATAGAGGCGAAGTATTCACAGTGGGAAAGCACGGTTATGGCAACAGGAGCAAAATGGGGCAAGATTGGTTAATTTGTGCCTGAAAAACAAACTTAGTATATTAAATAGCTTCTACAAAAAGAGAAAGAATAAAAAATGGATGTGGACTTCTCCAAATGGGGTATATAAAAATGAAATAGATTATATTTTGTCCAATAATTTAAAAGCTTTTAAAAACTCATCCATCATTCACAAATCAAACTTTAATTCTGACCATAAAATGATTCGGGCAACGCTTCGAGGTCACCCTATAAAGAAAAGTTGGAAGTTCCTGATACCTAGGGTGAACATAAATAGTAGCGATGAGCTACTAAACAACCTAAAAAAAGTATTAAGCAGCATAGAAGGAAAAGAAATTAACAAAACAACACAGAAAAAATATGATTCCCTCTTAAATACTATCAAAACGGAAGAAAAAAAAAATTACAAATAACAAAACAATACTATCCACAAAAACAAAACAACTACTCAATCTACAATCTACTCAAAAGAGCTCCTACAAGTGCTGAAAAGTAAGGAAAAACTTAAGAAGATATCAGATATAAGCAAAAAGATTAATGAAAAAATAAGGAAAGTCAGAAAAAAATCAAGGACATCCACATTGAAACATCATATTAAGAGAAAGGGAGGAGTAAAGAAAGCTTTTAAAGAACTGGCCTCAAAGAAGGATTGGATGCTAAATGTAAAGTGTAAACTGGGTAAACGTACTAGCAAAAGAACTGACATATTAAACATTGCTACGGAATACTATAAAGATCTGTACAAAAGTAAAAAATTAGACCTTACTACGACGCAAATTGACGACACGCGGGAATTTGAGTGAATTTAAGTGCTCCAAAACAAAGTGATACAATCAAAATAGAAAACCAGTGCATAAACTACTTCGAACAATATATAAAACATAGTGCATATATAATAAAATCTATTAAAAAGTGCATAAAATCGTTCTATCAAATGACAATAGAAATTCGTTAGGATACCAAGAACTTATCATTATTCAAGTGCAAAATTATTAGCGTAGCATGTGTACGACAACACTGGAACTTGAATTACATTAAAACAGTACGTAAACCAAAAGCATCAGGAACTATAACCTCAAAAGTGCTAAGCAGTCATAATAATATCTCCGTTTCTAAATCACTGATCAAAGTATCTATTAGCGCCATCTATTATGATCCATCAGAACTTTCTAGCCAGGTCCTAGTTCGACGCGCACTCCATCAAAATCTTAATACGCTTAGACCACTCAATCGCCATTAAGTCAAGAAGTACTCACCTGTTCCCATATAGGGCGCTAAGCAAAGTATAAATTAATATGAATGAAATATAAAATATGTTAATTAGCATGCAGCAAGATATAAAGCAGCAAAAACAGGACAATGTATACAAGAGATGAAAGAAGATATAAAAGGTTATTGTACCTTTAATATCTTCTTTCATCAACAGCCTCAACGAGAAGTTCAATAACTTACAAGAAAAATGAGCTTTTGGAGAAAAAAAATAGAAGAACAATCAAACAAAATTAACAAACTAGAAAGACAGTGCAGACGCAAAAATCTGATCTTTTTTGGCGTAGAAGAGATAGAAAAGTCGTACGATGAACTGGAAAAAATATAATAAATACATACATAAAAATTTCATGCGACACTTACAACAGAGAAGCTGTTAGAAGGTTGGGGAAAAAGGGTGAAAAAGTTCGACCGATAGTAATAACATTCAATACTTTAGGTTTCAAATTAAAAATACAAAACAACAAACATAACCTTCAAAATACTTCCTATTACTTAAAAGAAGACTACCCAATCGAAGTTTTAATTAAGCGTAAAGAGCTATAAGTCCAACTACAGAAAGAAAAAGATGCAGGAAACACCGCTTTTATAAAGTACGACAAAATTATTATACTGAGTAACAATTTTTTGTTACCCCCACAGAAACAGTCGAGCAAAAGAAACTTATCAGAATCCCCAGAGACGCTCCAACCCGACAACCAAATTTTTCAACAGATTAGTAAACAATCACCTAAGAAAAATAAAGGGGACATGAAGAACTATCAAAATCAAAATTTCTTTATTCAATTAGTCCATTGAGCGGCACTTTCAAACGTCAAAAATAAAAATGAAATGTAATAATAATTGATTCTACCGTCCATTCGGAAATGTAGCTTGTTATGGAGAAGAACGGACAAGAAACTCCACACTTATTCTTAACAAAAAAAAAAGTGTTTTACAAGTATTTGGTTACAATAATCTTGTTGGAAAAGACATACATATATGTGAAAACGATGTAAAAAAACCGCACTTAAAAGCGTCTAAAGTAAAACAAACAATTAAAAATACAATAAATAGGTAATTAAAAACATATAATACAAGTACTATATAATACAAAAGCCCAAACTAATTCTCGCTCAGAAAGAACCAACTCAACGCCAATCGAAGACATCGGATCACAACACAGAATAGCAATCAAAATCGCACCCTCTTCCAACCCCTAATCTCCCAGTACGGCCGGTCACCGCGGGAGAGTTCGACCAAAACCCCCCAAGAACAACTATCAAAACAAAAAATACCGTCTACATTTGCACCCTCAACGTAAGATCATTATCTTCCGATCAAAAATATATTGAGCTCAAAGCTGCACTAGAAGATATTAGGCATGATATAATAGGTTTGAGCGAAGTTCGCGCCTAGAAGAGAAGACAATCGAAGACGACGAATACATCTTCTACTACATTGGCCAAACAAAAGCACTATATGGAGTAGGTTTTCTAGTAAGAAAGAAACACAAAGATAACATCATAAAATTTACTGGAATATCTGAGAGAGTGTGAGTACTGGAAATCATAATAGAAAATCTGTGTTTTGCAGTATTTCAAACGCACGCCCCCACAGAAAACTCATCACAGGAAGAAATAGACAATTTTTACGAGGATTTAGCGAAAGCTCATGATTCCACATCTACTGAGTACGTATTTTTTATAGGCGATTTTAATGCTCAAATAGGAATTCCAAAAAAGTACGAATGTTCCGCTACAGGAGAGTATGGTTATGGCATCAGAAGCGCTCGAGGCAAGAGACTAATTCAATACGCGAAGGGTACAACCTAAAAATTATGAATACAATGTTCAAACGAAAACCAAAAAACCGCTGGACATGGATCTCTCCAGATAAAAACACAAGAAATGAAATTGATTATATCATGACCACGAAGCACCACATGATCTCTAAATATGAAGTATTACCATCTTTCTCTTTTGGATCGGACCACAGACTACTAAGAGCAACAATACACCTAAATTCAACAAAGAAAAGTAGGCGCAATTTCTCTAATACATCCACTAAGATATAAACTCTAGCGGAGCAGGAAATGTTCCTTACAAACCTCTACAGCTTTATACCAGAACTTATAAAGAATCAAAACAACTATAATGAGGAGGAGTACTACCAACAAATCATGCACTACATCAAGATAAGTCTAAAAAACATAAAAGGAACACATAAGAAGAAAAACCTATCCGCGAAAGCGCTAGAACTCATGAAAGAAAGAAGCAAACTACAAAATAAGCCCAAATTAAGTATAGCTGACAAAGAAACTAAAAACTTTGTATAAACTTACCAATAAAGAAATAAAAAGGTGCTACGTTACCTACAGAACAACCACTATACAAAGACACCTCAATAATACTAGATCTGCCAAAAAAGCTTATAAAGAGCTAAATCAAGCCAAAACATAGATTCCTTTTCTAAAGTCTGCAAACAACAAATGCAAATCTCGCACAGAAATCATAAATGCTGCTACTGACATCTACGCTAATCTATACAGACAATCAGATACACAAAATCAAAACATGGTTTCCTGTAGCTACACAGATACCTCTCCAACACACCAGTTTACAGAAAATGAAATATTGAATCAAATAATGAGACTTAAGCCAGAAAAAAGCCCAGGACCGGATAGAATCACCAACGAATGTATCAAGGTTGCGAAGACTCTACTACTGACACCAATCCTGCCGCGCTAGCGATATTAGCAGTAAGTGAAATTTTTGATAAAATGAGTTAAAAATTGATCCCGAATCAGCGCAATGAGCCCTACCAGATGTGCTGACACCTGTTTTAATAGCTTATCGGGAAGCAGTAAATTTCGTTTAGGATAAAGGCAGTAAGTCCAATAAATGACAAATCTTCCTTAACATAACAACAGTAAGTATAGTTACCCCGGATTAGTAAGTAAAGCTCTATCATTTAGGTTTTACTTTTACTTAAATTATGTGCAGTAACTGTGTATACTGTCGATATAATAAGTAAAGCATGTTTTTTATTTTGCCTTAATGACTTAGGAGATCAGCAGTAACTAAATATACTGTGGATATAATAAGTAGAGTTTGTTTTTAATTAGGTCTTAATTGATTAGAATATCGGCAGTAACTAAACATACTGTGGATATTTATGTAATGTATGTTTTTTTATTCTTCTTTGAATACTTAGAATATCTGCAGTAACTCATCATTCTGTGGTTATATTAAGCAAGGTCTACTTCACATTCGGTCTTGATCACTTACACTGTAAGCAGTACTGCCGCACTAGCGATAAGAGCAGTAAGTATGTTTTGCGTAGTTTTGAGTAAATTGGCGCGCAAAGTTTTTGTTACAATTTTGTTTTTCCGGACTTCTTTTTTTAAGTTATATTAATTGTGATGGTTGAAACGTGTAGCCCAAATAAAGCGCTTTTATATTCTTCACTCAATAAAATTGTATATATATTAGAATAGTTTTAAATGACGAAAATCCTTTTATATCTAGTGTTAGTTGAAGCAAGTGAAATATCAATTGCTTAGAATAATAGCAGTAAGTAGTAAGTTACTGCTGTTATTATAAGTAACTCATAATAGGTTTAGATTATAGCTTAGAAATAAAAACAAAGTGTTAGATTAAAAACGTTTATGTTTATTAATATTTCTTTACTTACGTATTATTATTATATTAAATAACGAGGTTTCACTAGTTTCAGTATCTGAGAACAATAAAATTTTAAGAAAATAAACTATTATACAAATTTAAATCAGTCTTTCTTACTTTGAAAGTCTTATAAAATAATTATATTTTTTTTGAGCTCCATTCTACTCTCGTATATTATTATAATACAAAAAACTTTAAAAAATATATAAACATTGGCAAGTTAGCCATATTTCAAAGTAACAAACAAAAAAATCAGCCTTTCTACGTTTACAATTTGAGATCAAACTAAGTTAAAATACTAGAATAAAAAAATCAAACATAATGTAAGAAATAAAATAACAGAACCTTTTTTTGGGGTGTCATGATATAACAAAACACATAAAACTATCTAGCAAAACTTAATCTATATCACTGACTTTATCTGAAACCGGTAAATTTAACCAAAACCCCTTTCTGTTATCTGGCATTAATTCTAACAGTTTCTTTAAAATCTCAGTCTTCGTATATTCTGGAATCCCTCTGGGTGTCAATTTTGAACTGAATTCAGGAAATGTTCTTGATTTCAGATACTTCAACTGTAAAAAGTTTAAACTTTGTACTTGTTCGTCAGCATGGTTAGTTTTGTATTGCAGTGTGAACTCGCCTCGATTTGCGACTAAAACCATAATATCTTTAAGGTACACTCTAGGTTGTACTTTCCTCATTTTATGTTGCGAAGATAGGTCGATATAATTGTAAAAATTATCGACTTCCATTATTTTTACAATGGTTTTTCTTGAGTTCGCTTGCTGCACTGCATCAACGAAGTCGTTAAAATCATAGACCTTATTTTTTCTTTGTAAAGCCTGTTCCACCTGATGGTGAAAGCTGTCTGCGGACATAAAAGTATGACCAGGTTCAAAATACTTCAAGGTGATTGTTTTCGCATTTATTTCATTGCTGTTAATAATATACACCAGATAACTCAAAATAGCCCAGTTTTTATTTTCTAGAGGAAGTATCTGAAATCAAGAACATTTCCTGAATTCAGTTCAAAATTGACACCCAGAGGGATTCCAGAATATACGAAGACTGAGATTTTAAAGAAACTGTTAGAATTAATGCCAGATAACAAAAAGGGGTTTTGGTTAAATTTACCGGTTTCAGATAAAGTCAGTGATATAGATTAAGTTTTGCTAGATAGTTTTATGTGTTTTGTTATATCATGACACCCCAAAAAAAGGTTCTGTTATTTTATTTCTTACATTATGTTTGATTTTTTTTATTCTAGTATTTTAACTTAGTTTGATCTCAAATTGTAAACGTAGAAAGGCTGATTTTTTTGTTTGTTACTTTGAAATATGGCTAACTTGCCAATGTTTATATATTTTTTAAAGTTTTTTGTATTATAATAATATACGAGAGTAGAATGGAGCTCAAAAAAAAATATAATTATTTTATAAGACTTTCAAAGTAAGAAAGACTGATTTAAATTTGTATAATAGTTTATTTTCTTAAAATTTTATTGTTCTCAGACAGTGAAACTAGTGAAACCTCGTTATTTAATATAATAATAATACGTAAGTAAAGAAATATTAATAAACATAAACGTTTTTAATCTAACACTTTGTTTTTATTTCTAAGCTATAATCTAAACCTATTATGAGTTACTTATAATAACAGCAGTAACTTACTACTTACTGCTATTATTCTAAGCAATTGATATTTCACTTGCTTCAACTAACACTAGATATAAAAGGATTTTCGTCATTTAAAACTATTCTAATATATATACAATTTTATTGAGTGAAGAATATAAAAGCGCTTTATTTGGGCTACACGTTTCAACCATCACAATTAATATAACTTAAAAAAAGAAGTCCGGAAAAACAAAATTGTAACAAAAACTTTGCGCGCCAATTTACTCAAAACTACGCAAAACATACTTACTGCTCTTATCGCTAGTGCGGCAGAATCACTATCCTATGGAATAAAATACTTGGTGAAGAAGCTGTGCCACATCAATGGATGACATCGGCAATTATATTACTATATAAAAAAGGTGACCCAGCTGATATAGGCAACTACCGTCCTATAAAAGCCTAATGCCCTGTTTTTATAAACTTTTTGCCTTCTGTCTACTTGAAAGGATAGCCCCAGTCATCGACGATCGAGCAAGCCGGTTTCAGAAGCGGTTTCAGCACGATGGATCATATCCAAGTGGTTGACCAGGTGATAGAAAAATATTCAAAATTTAATAAACCCCTGTATTTAGCTTTCATCGACTACAAAAAAGCTTTTGATTCAATTTCTTCTTCAGCTGGTAGTCGCTGAAAGCACTAAACACAAATGAAAAAAGTATATCAATATCCTAAAAAATATTTATACTAACAGCACAAGTAGTCAAACTGGATAGAGTAGGCGAAGTAATCAAAATAAAGAGAGGTGTCCGGCAAGGAGACCCGATCTCACCAAAATTATTCATAGCCGTCTTACAACACGTAATGGGAGAGCTGCCATGGTCCAATCAAGGTATTAATATAAATGGAAATTTCTTAAGTCATCTCAGATTTGCCGATGACATAATTTTATTTTCAGAAATCCCGCACCAATTAAACAAAATGGTAAATGAATTAAACCAGGCTAATATAAAAACTGGTTTGGAAATGAATCTGGAAAAAACTAAATTTATATCAGCCCGCAGTGCAACGCCCATCTTAACAAACAACACACCTCTCGAGTTTGTAAACCACTACATATACTTAGGAAAACAAATCTCCTTTAATAAGGAAAGAAACACTGAAGAACTTAACCGAAGAGTGGCGATTACCTGGAACAAGTTCTGGCACCATAAGGAAATACTAAAATCGCAACTTCCGCTACCGACCAAGAAAATAGTCATGGATACAGCACTTCTACCGTGCCTCACCTATGGATGCCAAACTTGGACCTTCGACCTTAAAACTAGGAACAAAATTCAGACTACCCAGAGAAGGATGGAAAGAAATTGCCTGGGTATAAAATTGAAGGATAAGGTAAAGAACGTTGACATTCGAAAGAAGACAAAAGTATGCGATGCCTTAACTTTTGCAATGAAGGCTAAGTGGAAGTGGGCGGGTCACGTGGCCCGTTACAAGGACGATAGATGGACTCTACGGTCAGTATAGTGGTTTGGGCCAAAAGGCACCAGATCAAGAGGTCGACCAAAGGCTGAAAGATGGGTGGACGAAATTGTAGCGTGTGCGGGTGGAAGTTGGCTGGACGGAGCTAATGACAGAGAAGGATGGCATTCCTTGGGGGAGATAATTGACGATAAGTCTTCGGGGATAATAGTCGTTCCCTACTGGCCAAGTCAGGCTTGGTACCTCTTGTTCTTAGACATTCAGTATTCGGAACCAATTTATTTTTTACCTGAAAACTATCTGTTATACTCTACTTACAGAACCCAGCACCCGCTTTGGCGAAGCCTTACCCTAGTCTCCTGCCGCTTATCAGGGAAGCTTTCTCGCGGCAACTACTAACACCGGAAACAATTAACATTATGATTGCTTCTTTTGCCCCTAGTACAGTAAAACAATATGACACAGCTTTTAAAAAGTTTTGGGACTTCTGTCAGCGTTATAAGATTCATGACTGCTATACCGTTTCAAATCAGCCATTACAAAACATACCTTGACCAAAAAAGTACCTGCAAGAAAGAAAGTCCTGAAACCCTGGATCACGACTGGTCTGTTACGCTGCATCAGAAATAGGGATGCGTTACATAAAAAGGCAAAACAAAATCCAGGAAACGAAATATTGGAATTAACCTATAAGCGCTACAGAAATTTCTGTACAAGTATTCTAAGGAAAGCTAAACGTCAATATGATACAGGAGAACTAGACAAGGCTGGTCATAACACAAAATTACTCTGGAAAACTATAAAGCGAGTCACCTATACCAAAAAACCTAATAATACTTCTACACAACTACTAACCACCTCTTCGTCACCGTTAGAATGCTGTGACAAAGTAAACTCCTTTTTCGTCAATGTCGGCAAAAACCTTGCTGATAATATCAAAACAGCTCCCCTACAACGAACGGCAACTCCTAATACGGTACATAAAATTACACCCACCTCATCTTTCGTCCTAGAACATACTGACAGTGATGAAATCATTTCTACTATAAACTCCCTACGGACCAACGCTGCTACTGGATGGGATGGTTTATCTCCCTATATACTAAAAAGATACTCCACCCTTCTGGCACCCATCCTAAGCCATATATTTAATCTCTGTTTCGACACTGCTGTCTTCCCTACTTCATTTAAAAAGGCAATTATACATCCAATTTTCAAGGGAGGGGACGGGACCTTACCCAATAATTACCGACCCATAGCAGTCCTAAGTGCGCTATCTAAGGTGCTTGAACGTGTAATCAATAAGAGGTTAGTTAATTACTTGGAACACTACAAGCTAATATCATCTCATCAATTCGGCTTTCGCAGTAACTTATCAACATGTGACGCAGTCCACGAATTAACTGATCACGTGGTACAAAGTATGAATAATAATAAAAAAGTCCTAACCATATTCTTGGACCTCGCTAAAGCGTTCGACACGGTTCCCGTCTCTACTCTCTTATTAAAACTTGAAGGAGTGGGTGTCAGAGGTGTTCAATTAGATTTGTTCAGGAGCTACCTAACAAATCGATCGCAATTTGTCAGTATAAACAATAACAATAGTAGTGAGCTGCCTATTCATTACGGTGTTCCCCAGGGAAGCATTCTAGGGCCAACCCTTTTCCTTATTTTCATCAATGAGCTATGCGACCTCCATATCCAGAATGGTAACATAATATCATTCGCGGATGATACTGCGATAACTGTTGTAGCTGAAACATGGTCACAACTAGAAACCAGAGCGCAACTTGCATTCAACACAGCACTAAACTGGCTCAATGAACACACCCTTACACTTAATACTTCCAAAACCAACTTCCTTACATTTTCAATCAGTGCAGCCTCCCAACCACGCATCCCAATAACATTAATAGCTCACTCTTGCAATAATCAACCGCAAACTCCTTGCAACTGTCCATCATTAACTTCTGTAGACCAAATAAAATATCTAGGTGTCACATTGGACAAAACTCTAAACTTTAAGTCCCATATAAACATTCTCACAGGCAGAGTCCGGAAACTTATATTCATATTTAAAACACTTCGGAAAATAGCTAAACAAACTGTCATACGCAATGTCTATTTTGCCTTATGCCAATCTATTGTCACATATTGCATTTCATGTTGGGGTGGTGCTGCTAAAACGATTTTAAAACCATTAGAGATAGCACATAGAGCAGTATTAAAAGTTGCTACTTTTCGCCCTATCATTTTCCCTACTAATGAATTATATCGTAAGTGGAATATTCTAAACGTTAGACAACAGTTTATCATACAAGCAGTTCTCTTACAACACCAAACTACGCCATACAAGCCAATCAATAAGCGTAGAAAAGACTTAATTTGTACTGTCCCCCGTACACGTTTTACCTTCATTAAAAGATTCTTTTATTTTCTTGGCCCTTCCCTTTATAATAAAATAAATAAACATTGCCCAGTATACGGCTTGACACATTATAAATGTAAAAAAATGGTCTACTCATTTCTTCTAGACTATACATACGAAGAAACAGAAAAGATGCTTATTTAGGGGTAAGTAAAATGGAACATAGTACACATAACATAATATGTTACACAACACAACACACACACTTACACACATCAAAACACGCACACACACACACATACACACTCGCACACACACATAAGTAGTTTCTAGTTACATTTTATCTTTTTTTTTCTTTTAAATTATTCTCACTTAAAGACCTTTTGTATGTTTTTAATATTTTCCGTGTTTAATTTTGGTTTAACATATCCTTGTAGCAGTAAAATACATATGTACGTAAACTGTAAAATACAAATTCTTGTAATCCATGGGGGATCGGAACTGTCACTCCTTCATACAGGTTATACAGTAACCTAGTTATGAGAATAGAACTGCACCCTCTATAATTGTAGCAAATCTGTAATTTTACCATGTATACATTTTTTATACCCATGTACTGCAATACTTAAAATTGATCAATAAAGATATTAAGATATTAAGATTAAGAAATCCTGTAGCCTTAGAATTTCTCACTTGTCAATTCCATGCTGGAGCTGGATTTTCTACCTTAAATACACTCCGGTCAGCATTTTCTCTTACATTAGGAAAGCGTTTTAGTTCAGATGTTAATGTAACTAGGTTGCTTAAAGGCATATTCAAAACTAGACCATGTTTCCCAAGGTATCAAAACACTTGGGGCACTAATATCGTTCTGGATTTCATTAGCCTGTGGTATCCGAATCTATAATAACAAAGAAATTGGTGACTCTGCTTGAATTGTCGACGGCACAACGAGTACAGACGTTATCGTTAATTAAAATATCCAACATTAAGATTAACACAACGAATATTGTTACAAGACTGAAACCTGAAGTACCTGTGAATACCACCAACAGGTTCAGTAATCAGTTAAAAATGTATCTCACAATCCTCTGCAAACGCATAGCCACTGCAGTATACCCCAACCAAGAAAGCGGGTAAGATACCTCCTATTTTTATTAATCTGAAACCTGAATGGACCCACTCATACATGAAGACATTGATTTCCCGTTACACCAAAGGGTTTCTCCTGGAATACAAGGGTAACAACAAAGTCTCTGTAAACCCTCACACATCAGATGGTCATCAAGCACTGAAGAAGGGTCACCGCTCAGAAAGCATTCCATATCACACGTTCTCTCGTAAAGATGAAAAGATGCCTAAGGTCGTCGTTTTCGGCCTTCCGTAGTAGGTCGAAGACCACCTATCAGAAGAATTAGCATCTAATGGGTTCCGTAACGTTAAAGTTCGCAAAATGAAAGTTGCTGATGATAGAGATGCATCATGCCCACCATATCTAGTTCAACAGTAAGCTGGTGCCGACGTGTCTAAGTTTAAATCTATATTATAATATTAAAGCAACTGTGCTGTTCGAATCGTCAAGTTTTGTAATAAAAATATGTATGGAACACAGTGCTACCGATGCCAAGCATTTGGACACTCTTCTCATAACTGAAATTTAAAACCTTGCTGCGTCAAGTGTACTGAAGCCCATCTTACCACCGAATGTCCCAAGAGTAATCGTATGGAACCAGCCAAATGTTGTAATTGTGGCGAAGGTCACCCGCCAAACTGCCGGCATTGCAAAGAACGCCAAAACTATCTACAACTTTTATGTTCGGTAAGAAAAAATCAAAACTGCACAAGAACAGCTCAAAACCAAAGTTTACTCCAAAGTCGACGGTCGCTCCTGGTTTGCGTCTACTAATAATAAGGTTTCTAAAGATCTACCAGCGCACGATGCGCCTCTTGATGACACTACGTCAGAAATCCTGTGTATCCTTAAAACTATAAAATCTATTATAGATCAATTTATTGCCTGTGATAACATGATGGACAAGGTTATACTTATACTAACTCATCTTGGTCAATATGTATAATAATGCAAATGAACTTCGTTTTTTTTATATTGGAACGCTGATGGGCTCCGTTCTAAACTTTCTGAATTATTAGATTTAACCAGCGAATATTGTGTCGACAGTATCTCAATATGTATAACAAGACTGAGTGAAAACTGTACGTTAAATACGCCTGGATACACTTGTTACCGAAGTGATAAGGGATTGAATGGTACTGGTCAGGGGGTCGCTATCTTAGTAAAGAATGATATTCCTAATACATCAATATGTATTCCTCCAACGTGTAACCTTGAATGCGTAGGAATCCGCTTGACGTCACCTGAGAGCAACATAATTATTGTGTCCGCTTATAATTTACCAAATCTCCCTTTGGCTTCCAGAGATTTAGATATATTATTCGATTTAGGGACAAAAGTGTTAATCATGGGTGACCTAAACGCCAAACATGAGTACTGGCGATGTGATCAAAACAACTCCCGCGGTACGGCACTGTTTGATCATATGGTACTCCATGATTACCAAGTCTATGGACCTTCATCTCCAACATTGGTACATTACAAATATGCACACACATTTTGGCTGAGAAGTAAATCCGGTGTACAAGGAGTGTACACCGGATTTACTTCTCAGCCAAAATGTCACACGTCCGTGTCTGAACTTTGCACTCTGTCAGCATTATCATCCAATCACCTTCCAGTGTTTTTTTCAGTGGGTGGTGACTTTACCCGTCATAGTTTTATACAATATAGATATTCAGAAGCAAATTGGGTTGAGTACAGGTCTTACTCGGATAAAAATATCTCATTAACATCTACCACATTTAATTCTATAGATAGTATAGATAAAGCAGTTGAACAAC
This sequence comes from Orthosia cruda, assembly GCA_964057195.1. Classification (NCBI taxonomy): domain Eukaryota; kingdom Metazoa; phylum Arthropoda; class Insecta; order Lepidoptera; family Noctuidae; genus Orthosia; species Orthosia cruda. The sequence goes on from OZ059830.1 coordinate 40,100,487, forward strand.
TTCAAATTGCCATTCTAATGAGTCGTGAAATAAACGTTCCATCGGGTCCTTCATCTATAAAGCGCTACACCTTGCCAAGACGTGTCAAAGTCTTAATTTCTACTAAAAACAAACTTAGAAAATGGCTGCAAAAGAAACGAATCCTATAATTAATATGCAAATAAACAAAGATAAAAAAAAAACATAAAAAAATACCAAATTCAAATATATAGTGACAAAATATGAAATGAAAAACTTGCGCAAATTGATAATCCATCTACCGATATCTGGCGGGTTGTTAAATCTCTGACCTATAAGCCGTCAGTGATTCCTCCTTTTAAGTATGAAAGTGGCCAGTTGACTGCATTACCAGCTGAACAATGCTAAGTACTTGCTGACACTTTTCATAATAATATGAGTCTGACTATGAACTGGCTTAGAGATAATATTACGGAGGCTGCATTCAATGAGTCATCAATCAATCTTGCTAACATTAAAGATTTTATTCCATCAAACCTCGTGCGTCCAAGAGAGGTAATCAAATCAATTAGGAATCTCAAAAATCGTAAGTCTCCGGGTATCGATGGTATACACAACTGCTTACTAATAAATCTTTCACGTAAATGCTTAGTATTTATAACAAAAGTTTTTAATGGTTGTCTGGCAATTGGCTACTTTTCTTCTGCTTGGCAAACCAGGTAAAGATGAAGCTACACCAACTAGCTATCGACCTATAAGTCTACTCCCATCTTTGGGAAAATTATTTGAAGGAATAATATCGGCGCGCTTAGCTAAAGCCACAAAGCATCTGCTGTTGCCTGAGCAGTTCGGTTTCAGAAAGGCTCATTCAACAGTGCAGCAACTGGCCAGGGTCGCAGAGCACTTCACGCACAACCTTAACATGGGTAAATCTACGGATATGATGTTGCTTGATGTAGAAAAGGCTTTTGATGCCGTTTGGCATGCAGACCTTTTACACAAGCTCTTAAGGTTAAACTAGTCAACGGCACGAACTATTTGGCGGCGGAGCTAAAATATTTTCTGTTTCATCCGACATCACGCACGAAAGAGATAGACGCTGTGATGAGCAGTAAGAAGCTAGTTTGCATACGTATACACACTCATAACGCTGTGTGACGCATACATACGCAATTTCATTGAAGAGCGTCGATAGCGGTTTGTGTTTTAATTCATGTTATGACAACATAAACTCATAGATACAAATAGATGTGTGTAACGTAATTAGAAGGCACTCAATTTACTTGTTATTATGCACCCAAACTTACCCGCGACTTTGCCAACTTGACAATAAGATCTCTTGCGAAAATGTGCATTTACGTAGGTATTGTTAACAAGTCATTTAATTGATTTGACTTTTAAATTATTTTTGGCGGCGGCGACGACAGCGCAGTGGGAGCCGCTTGCGCGCTTATTGAACCTTATGCCCTTAGTTATAAGAATGAAGTGTTTGAGAGCCAAGTCGGTAGATTTTATGTTGGCAGAGCGGTCAGCGGCCAGGGCTTCGCTGACTGTAGGTATCGTACCAGCGCGTGCGGAAAGCTAGGCTCTATACGCATGGGTGTAGGTCATGTTTTTGTATTTTATTGCAGTTTGTGCAAATATTACAATGCATGTTAAATAGGTATTTACTTAGCTAGTTAGCTATAACCTATAGGTGACTCCCCGTAAGTAGGAGGTATTCATACCAGCCAGAGTCAGGATAACTGCTTTTTCGACAGCGCTAGTTTGATGTAAGACTTGTTTTCTAGGTAAGTAAGTATTTAGGTTCATCTTATAAAAAATAATGTTATTTTGTAAATTGTTTATTGTTTGTTTACAATTGCGGTTTGAAATATTCTGTTTGTTATCACAATACAATAGATAAAACTTACACATTTTTGGCTTCATTCATTACCTACTTAGTAACTTAGTCGCGGGAAAGTAATCGGTATTGTGATACACTATGCGTTCAATGATTTTGAGCAATTTAATTTAAAGTTGTTTGGATAACAAACAACTTTTTTGCTGACTTTACCTAACTGGTTCGATTCGGCAACTATGACGTCACAATATGACGCGAGGGCCATCCTATTCTTTAGTTGAAACGCATAGTATTAGGCATCTAGGTAGGTATTAGGTACTACGTCATGTCACAAAGTAAACAGTAGCTTCGCTTCGGGTAGTCGAGCCAAGCTTGTGAGTGTCGGCACGCATAGCAGGTATACAAATAAAAAAATAATCATCAAAATCGGTTCACATTAAAAAGTAGGTATTTAGGTAGGTGCAACAAATTATAAAAAATACAGTCAAATTGAGAACCTCCTCCTTTTTGAAGTCCGTTAAAAAATAGCTTCCTTTTGTTTTTGTCCGCCGCGGAGCCGATATAACAGATAGGTACTTACATAATAATGAAATGACGCTATAATTAGGCACGACTATCGAAAATCAAAACTACATAATCTAATTGGAATCTATATACATAATTCTATGTAAGTGAACAAATATATACAACAGAACTCTTAAATAAACAAAGGCAAATCTCTCGGGATTGCTGCAATCGCATATCTGTTAATTGTTTACGCCATTTCTTAACATAACGTCAAGCCGTTAGGCTCTAAAGGGGTACGCAGATATGTACAGTTCACCCTGGTAGGTACATTCTCATTGCGGTTATGTTATTCAGGTAATTTATTCAGGCATAAATTTAGGCATTATTGGCTCAGATTTTCTCTAATCTGAGATTATAGGTAAGTACCATATTGAACTTACTCTTTATGTACACAACTAAAAAGTGAAAAATATAAAACGAAGAAACAAAAACATCGACTTCCGAAATTGGAGTTATTTTTCACTATGTAGTGTTTATATTTGGAAGTCGGTAGTATTTTTTTGTAAAAAATACTTTCTAAATAAATATGAAGATAGGTATACTATCCTAAAACTCCACTTGAAATAACATTCGACATGTTTCCAAATATTTTTACAGTCCGTTCAACCGATTTTGAGTTCTATCCCGTAAACATAAGGATGACATAAAAAGCATAAACCTGTTACCAAAACCAACTGTTTACTACAGCTACCATTTGTCGTATCACCAACGCAATAGATGTCAAAATCGGTTGGACGGGCTGTAAAATGGGCTAATTTAAACGTCTAATGTTTTCGCAAATGGAGTTATAGAAGGTAATTTATAATTCTAAAATTTTATAAATGCGCGTGGAACATTAGAATTATAAGTCAGTGTTTAGGTATAAAAGTCATGTCAAGCGCCATCATGAATTGTACAAACTAAATTCAATAAAAGATTCAACTTAGAATCCAAAGTCCAACGCCAGGGTCAGTAAAATTTGGGACCAATTCAAAATAATCAAAACAAAACATAAAGGAATATCGAAATCCAAAGTTCAAGCCAGGTGCCAATGTTATAAAATATTATACGAATACGTTATCGTCGATAAATATCAGTTATATAGGTACACAGCATGACAGCACGCGCGTAATTACGGTGACGTATTATACAGACAGCAGCCGATTGAGGCCCTGCGGGGCAGCCGGGCGCGGGCGCCGGGCAGCAGCTATACTAATGAGCGTGTGTGTGTGTGCGCCGCACGCGCCACCCCTCCGCCCCACTGACCGGGGAGGAAATTTGTAGCGAAATGGAAGATGATTCATAACAAAAACGAGCGCGCGAAATTTTATAAACAGACCTTTGGGAGTCTAGATTTCATGAAAAAACTACTGAATGTATCTGATCAAAATAAAATTATTTGGATTGTTGAATTACTAATCTATCTCTGTATGGAGGCTGTTTTTTAATTTTCCTTCTTCTTATGGTATTTATTTGCGCCCAAAGATACGTTAAAATTAGTGTTGAAATATGGAACTTTCGACGCTCATAACTTTCAAATATTTTATTTTTTTATTTTTTCGTTTCCATACAGGGCTAGATAATGATGAGACAAATTGATATCTTTTTTTATTTTGAAAGTACATCGTCAAACAGTGGAGTAATCTCTAGACTACGTTTGTATGGAAGAATTTTTGACTTGTTTACCCTTAAAGTGTGATATACCTATTGGACTTGTTAAAGTTATCCAGGCGTGTTTGACTGATAGGTCATTCTGTGTACATATCGGCGATACTGTACCTCAACCTAGACCTTTACCTGCAGGGGTGCCACAGGGCTCCTTGCTGGGTCCTCATTTATTCATACTGTTCATAAATGACATGCCCAAGCAAGCTCATACTCATCTTGCTTGTTTTGCTGATGACACAGCCTCTTTTGCAAAGACACCGATTTAATAGTTGCACGGCTCCAGTTATCATTACAAATTCTAGTTTCATATTTCACTAAATGGAAATTTAAATTAAATTCCACAAAAACTAAAGTCATAATGTTCACAAGAAAGAGGTCATTACCAAAAAGGCACTTACAAATAGGTGATACGGTTTTACCATGGAGTGTATCCATCAAGTACCTTGGGGTATTACTAGACAATAAAATTAACTGGACAAAAAATATCGATTACCTCCGCGTTAAAGGCATAAAAGCCCTAAACTGTCTACATCCAATTTTAAAACGGCGGTCTAAAGTAAGCTCAAATACCAAACTAAAAATCTACACAACAAAAAAAACAACAAAACTACATCGACACATATCATCGATACCGTCTCTCACATCACTTACTGCTGTATGAGTAACAAAGATGGAACTACTCGATGACCGGACTTTTTCTTAAGTTCGACACAAATGTATTAGATACCTTTAATACTTGCAAAAAATTACCCTCAATACACGAAGTTCATTTGCATTTTTTATTGCACGTACTTAGTTTTTTTTTAAGTAAAATTAATTGTTAAGTATCAGTGTACTTTGTTACAATATCCTATAAATAGTTTGTGTTAAAAAGTGCGTTTGTGTCTTAGCATCGCGCTGTAAGTACATCAATAACTGACTAATGTAAGTAATATGATATCCATGTTTCGTAACAAGTAGTTTTGTTCATTAATTTTAGTAAACGTAAATGTTTTATATAGGCGCTATAGTCTGCAAAAAACACGCTTTTCTTATGTATAAATGCTTTTAGAATAAGGTCTAACTGTCATTAATTACCTTTTATTTATCTGAAAATAAAGAAATTTCAAATCAATCAATATTGTTATAACAATAGAATATTTAATTAAAACATCAGCCCCGGGGCGTGCACAACCGCTTCTAGTAATTCTTTTTTTTAATAATAAGATAGAAATATGTCCAGCTAAAACTTTGAAAGCATACATGGAATTAACAAGACCATTTAGAGAGACAAGTAAGACAGAAGGATTGATTTTGACGATTAAAAAACCATAACATAATGCAACCGCTGCTTCGATTAGCCGCTGGATCAAAACGGTACAAGAGAGTGGTATGGATACAAGCGTTTATTGCGCGCACAGCGCTCGACACGCAGCGACATCGTCGGCCAATCGTAGAGGCGTTTCCATTGATATAATTAAAAAGCTGCAGGCTGGTCAGGAAATTCACATGTTTTTGGAAAAAAATAGAATAGATGTCTTACTCAAAATGATTGTAATACGTTTGCAAAATCAATTCTAGATGATGAAGATAATATTGTTGATTAGATGATAAACTTTAAATTGCCAAAACGATGATGATAATTATTGCTCAATAGATCGTGTGTGTTATCACGAATTTCAAAATAAAACTATTGTGATTTGAAACTCGAGTTTGGTTTCCCCAAGAATATTAGAATCTTAGGTGGCAATTTTCCTAAAGCTCTAAACATCTACTTGGTGAACATGAAAATCTCGAGGATGCAGCGACGAAGTATAATTGAAGCTTAAACAAACTTACCTGAAGTGAAGTCTGACCGTAATTTTACGAGTTGCTGCATCCGAAGAGATTTTCGGTCCCCCCCTCCCGTAAGTTTCTGCTTATTAAACTTACCCGTCGAACATTGCGTTCTTTCGTAACTTTATGAAAATCGCGCTCTGAAAAGAATGACAGCTTTGACATTAGAAGCGCCGGACGCGCGCGCTCTGTATGGGTACATAGCCTTTTGGCTTTCTTTTTTTATGCTCTAAAAAGTGTTCGATGCCCGGTACATTTAGGAGTGGACTACTTGGTGAATATGAAAATATCTTATAATTAAGGTCAAACTTCACTTCAGGTAAGATTGTTTAACCTTCAATTATTTTATTTTGATTTTCTGCAAGTTTTCCTAAATGGGCCATACGCATGTAGGACAAGTTGATGAATTACTCCTTAAACTTTGCAATTCTAGAGGTATCAAGTTAACACTTGGAAGGAATGTTTTAGGCAAACACTTTTAGTTTATTTCTTTCAGCCTTCAACCTTTGTCTACCATCTAACTACGACATTTCAGAGCAGTGTCGAAGGTATGTTCCGTCGAAATAGAGATCCACCGAATAAGTGCATATCGAAGAAGGGTTTTTCGAAGATATGTGTTGTATAATCCGTCGAAATAATGCTAATCTAATATATGTTCTGTCGAAGCAATGAGTAGTCGAACCATTGTTTTTAGAAATTGAGACCATGTAAAAATAATTAACTGTCGAAATTCAGAATGACACCCACGCAGACACTAACTAAAAATGTTAGTGAATACAGAATGGTTCTTTAAAATTAAATGCTTCGGGTACATTATTTTCTCTGTAAGTAAGTAAGTGAACGGCTCAACTGATTTTTTTTCATCAAACATAGCTAAGAACACTCTTGATAAAGTCACCTTTCAAACAAAAAAAAAACGAAATCAATATCGATTCATCCGTTTAGGAGCTATGATGCCACAGACAGATACACAAATACACAGGTACACATTTCATACTTATAACACCTCTCTTTTTCTGTCGGAGGTTAAACCAGCTAAAACCATTTGTTCGCAAAACCTATGGTTATTACTGATCAGGTTATATCTTTCATTTTTGAAAAGCAAAATTATCGCCAACTGCCTTAGGCGCAGTAAAATTTACAACCAGTATGGATGGTTTGACCTAATTTCGTCTCAAATCTATTTGCGCTTTTTAACTTGCACCTAATTCGTTTCACGACCTTTGCACTTCCATACAGTTCAGTACAGTTTGCCGAATACCAATTAAATGAAGTTCAGTACAAATATTGACACGTTTTCTTTGGTTCGTTCCAATTTAGTGTTCGTTTCGAATTTCGAAGTTTGGTGAAGAATAATGTGTCTACTTGAATATTTTTTTTAAATTGGATTTTAATATCTTTCGTGTTTGGAGTTACAAAAATAATTGTTGAAGAATCAAATATTACTGCCCTACTGAGCGAAAGCAAAGACAGGGTTATAATTTTCCTGTGAATCTTAAAGTCTTTGAAAGTGAGTTTTTTTATACCTTTCTTTAAACGGTTCGATAAATATTAATTAATGAAGTGAATACCACATACATGTTGTGCCTTCCTTACTTTGTAGAGTGTCACGGAATATGTCTTTTTAAATCAATAATGATGTTCCCTTGGCTAGCACGTACGTTATTACGTACACGTAGTCTTCAACTACATGTTATGATTTACTTCTCGTATAATATCTTTTCTGTCATTTCGTTTTCTACATTAGCTTGTTTCCTTTTTATTTACCGAAGGACCGAAGTTTTTGATTTGCTAATTTACTCTTTTATTGTCTTTAATAAGATGCGACAGTGCGTAGTCGTTATTATCATTCAAATAGACTTGTGCTATGAAAGTATAAAATTGCCTTCGTATCCGTATTTTTAAATAACTCATGCCACTGGGCAGTAGAAGTGCTCTGTAGAGTGTAAATTCCAATATCATTGGATGTTTCTGACACCATTTTATCAGCTGCAACCCGTAGAATGTGCTGCCCGATAAATGCCAGCAACGTCGGCCTGAAATATAAGTACATTGAGTGCGCGCTTCTGTTTAAATATTTTTCATAATATTGTTAGGTACATTGGAGATTAAATATAGTGTTATTTAATTTTTTTACACAGAGATAAAGTCGGCACTTCCCTGATACTTCATATAATAGTATTCTTTATACAAAAGTACCAATAAAGGTTAAAAGTGAACAGTAATGAAAATAGTCAATAGATTTTGTACCATATGCTGACTTAACTATTAATAACTTCAATTATTATTGTTCACCAGCCCTGAAAGTTAAAGGGTTAAATCTACGAGTCCGTGATTAGACCTGTCGTACTACATGGATCAGAATGTTGGGCTGTCAAAAAGATGAATTAAAAGAGATTGCATAATAGCAGAGATGAGAATATGTTGAGATGGATGTGCAGAGTGACGAGTATGGATAAACTGAGAAATGAGTATATTATAAGAAGTTTGAAAGTGCCGCCAGTGACAGAAAAGAATTATAAATATCAAAAAGTGGATGTATGGAGAGAGAGGAGAATGCCAAAGAAACGATGGATGGACTATGTGAGGAGTGACATAAAAGACAAGGAAGTCAGTGATAGCGTGACGGGGGACAGGATGGTATGGAAGTAGAAAACGTGTTGCACCAACCCTTAGTAACATGGGATAAGGACAGGAAGAAGACAATCACCAGTCCTGAAAATACGAAGTTTCGTCACCATTTTTTTGCTCGTAGGTATCCCTCAGCATCATACTCTTTTCGTTGTCTCAATTTATTTGGATTGCCACATGTCTTATTCTTACTACTCTATGAGTCCTCATTTCAGTCTGTAGTCACCCCTTTCGACCCATATAATCACACAGTCCATCCAGATCACGAGCGAGATCATCGTTCTCACATATATTTAATTTTCCAACAATAATGATGTGACCAAGTACTTATTGAAGCTTGCAAATGTGTAAATAAAAAAAATATATGACACAAAGGTAACACGTAACATGATAATGCTAACTCCCAAACTAGGCCTGAGCCTGTATTTTGGGGGAAAAATAAATAGCTAAAACAAATTAAATTAAATTTAACAATTATAAAAACTAATAGCATCATATTTGTTTTTTTTGCTGGTTATTTAAAATGTCCTTAATGGTTTAGTAGAAATCAAAATATTATTGTTTATTTTTTTGGCTTATTTAGTATCAAGTGTAACATTCTATATTAAAAATTATTCAACCAGAAAAGAGCCCACACGTAACTTAAAAAAAGCTTTGCCAAAGAAATATTCATTAATTTCTACCTTTTCAACGACACTTGTTGATTCCCAGGACACTCTTTATTATTCATGCTGAATTGTAGGTAGTAAGTACTTGAATTTACCTGAGGTTGGTTCTCAAGCTATTATTTTAGTGTGTTAAGTTTGTTGGTTAACCTAATAATAGGAGTATTTAAGAGGAAATACGGTCGGAGAGACTTTTGAAAATTAGGTTTTAGTAAAAACAATCGCTGTCGCTCTGCTCTGCGAAACTGCGAGCGCGTGGCGTCCGGCCGCCCTATCCATGTGTGTGTAAGTTGACAGTGTATGCGTGCCTCCGACGAGCTCCTGGCAGCGGCTCATGCATTTCATATCCCAGTCGTTTTGGACTGATATCCAACAATATCTGTTATTCATAAAAGCAAATGCAGAAAATCTTATTTTGGATGTGACTAATAATATTGTACAGCAATTTAATAATGTAATTGCCAAATTTATTCAATGGTTAACTTTGCAGGAAGTGGCTCATTTCATATCAGATAAGATGTTATGGAGCAGTAACGTCATGGAATAGCGAAGCGGCTATTCATTCACGCATTCAAAACAAAAATTGAACGAAAGCAACGTTCGAAAAAATCACTGCCTCTCTGTTTAGCGTTTGTGCACTACGAGAAAGCTTTCGATTCGATCGAGACTTGGGCTATACTGCAGTATCTCCAATGGTGCCAAATAGACTACCGGTATATCGAAGTATTGAAATGTTTGTAAAAAAGGCACCATGTCAGTTTGACTTCAGGATCAGACTTCGGAACCCCTCCTTCTGCAGCCAGATGTGAGACAGGGAGATGTCATATCTCCGCTGCACTTGCGGATGTCTTCAGGGTTCTGGACTGGAGAGGGCTAGGCATAAATGTCAATGGCGAATACATCACTTACCTTCGGTTTGCCGACGATATAGTGGTCATGGAGGAAACCATGGAGGGCCTCAGTACAATGCTCGGTGACCTCAGTAGAGCTTCCGAAAGAGTGGGTCTCATGATGAACATGGACAAAACCAAGGCGATGTTGAATGCCCATGTTACACCCACTCCAATCAAGGTCGGATACTCTACACTCGAAGTTGTGGGCGATTATGTCTACCTGGGACAAACGATCGAGTTAGGTAGGGCCAACTTCGAGAAAGAGTTCAACCGTCGAATCTGCCTTGGCTGGGCAGCGTTCAGGAAGTTGCGCGGTATCTTCTCGTCCAACTTACTAGTGTCTCAAGACGAAAGTCTATGACCAGTGTTTGTTGCCAGTAATAACATATGGCTCTGAGACATGATCGCTTACAATGGGCCTCATCAAAAAGCTTACAGTCACCCAACGGGTTATGCTCGGAGGTTTTTTTGCGTGATCGAATCAGAAATGTAGAGATCCGCAAGAGCAATTCTTCGGGCTATGTCGGTAACTCTGGTTAGTTACCGACATAGCCCGAAGAATTGCCATACTTATGTGGCAGCGGGCAGGGCCGGCAGGATATTGCTAGCAGAACGGATGGCCGATGAGGGCAGAATGGTTCTGGAGCAGTGACCGCGAACCGGAAAACGTTGCGTTGGAAAGCTGGTGGGAGGCTTTCCAACGCAACGTTTGGAAAGCCTCCCACCAGCTTTCGGTGGACCGATGACTAGGTGAAGGTTGCGGGGATCCGCTGGATGTGAGACGCACCGGACTGATCAATGTGGTGACGCTTGGGGTAGGCCTATGTCCAGCAGTGGATGTATTTCGGCTGATATGATGACGATGATGAAACAGATTTCTGTACAAAGGCAAAATGTTACAATTAAAACAGAATCACAATTACTTCTACCAAGTACAAGGCCAACTACACATAACTCGTCGAGATTTCTGTTATTTTATTTTATGGAGTCCCAAAGGCTTTTATTTTTGAAAAAAAAAAATGATCCAGTGAGAGAAAGCACGTCGTCATAATCTGCCTAGCCTTTTCCCACCTACGTTGGGGTCAGATGCAGCTGAATACTAGTATTTTACATGGATCAACAGCCTACCTGACCTCCACAATCTGTTACTGAGTAATATGAAACCCCTTGGTAAAACGGGTCAGACGTTCGGGTTGTCAAAACCGAATATAACAACCGGGACCAACGGTTTATAGACATGTACTTAATTTTATTTTGTATCCATTACTTTTTACCCGACTGCCGAAGGATGGTATATGTGTTTATCAGTCTATGTATGTATGTATGTTTGTTCCTATGTGGCATTCTAGAGACATTCATTCTAGAGATTCGTCTTAACCCTGCGAAAAGAATGCCGGATTTTGAGCGCCATTTTGTGGAAGAAAAATTTTTTTTTAACTCAAACCCATTGTGTGGGGTATTAAAATAAAGAGTTTTGATGTGACTTCAAAAATATATAACACGTATATGTTTAAATGGATATAATTAAAAAAAAATTACTAAAAAGTTGTTAATTTAAAAAGTTGAGTAAAAAATTCAAAAAAACTCGACTCGGCCTAATGGCCTAATTGAATAAAGAAATTTTGATTGATTGATTGATCGACATACTGTGCAGTCGGAGGATACATATTCGCGAGCTGGCTGACCAAAACCAGATGTATCCTCAGACTGCACAGTATGATTTTCTTCCTGTTTACGTCTTTTTAGTTCGCTTTTTAAGCAGTCGGGTTTTTCGAATTTTTTAATTAACTTTTTTTATTTTTAAAGGATTATTTGTATTTCCCACTAAAGAGCACATGCAAAAAATATAAATGTGTTTATCGATTACTATTTATCACACTAGTTTATCGATATTATTTTTAACTACTACGTATCACCTTTCCGTCTGTATACGTATTAAGACTACTCGCGTCTAGCCCCGCCCCCAAAAAAGTGCGATAAAGACAACTGCAGATCCGACTGAATATCCTAAGTAAAAATTCATAATTCAAAGTTTGGCTCTCGTCTGTTTTCTCCTCCAATATTGGACCGATTTTAAAGATATTTCATTAACTGAATAAGAAGGATATATACAAATTTGTACACTAGGGCTCAGAGAAATCTAGTGCTTATACAGATAATAAATCACCAAAAAGGAAAACATAGGGACATATAAGAAGTTGATACTTATTTTATTGTAAAAAATCATTGCTTTAGGGTCATAAACCAGAGAGAAAACAGACGAGAAAGCTTGTATGAAGAAAAGAACACCCCCGTTTCCTCAGAGAGAAGAGAATCAAATCAGAGAATTTACTGTACAATGATACAGTATTTTCAAGCATCTAGATCCTGTACGAATGCACTATTTTGAAGCAAAATCATTCAAAGCATATCTAATTGAGATAACCCCACCATATCCCTCAGATTTTTCAGAAACAGACAAACTTGAAGACCTAAACAGATTAGTACCCACCTAAATTAATACTCTTGTCAGGTTAAAAGCCACTAAGCTAGCCTCTGAACTTTAAGTACCTACATACAAGCTGAAATTATAAAGTTATCTACCAGTTTTGGTCTCGCACGGGGCTATTACTTTTTTATCATTGTTTGTGTTTTGCTTATCTCGTGTCTCTTGTGTGGGTCACAAATATATTCTTTCATTCAAAATCAAATTAAAAAAAAACATTTAAAATATATATATATTTTTTTTTTCAATAGGCTCGCGCTTGACCACTATCTCACCTGATGGAAAGCGATGATGTGGTCGACGGTGAAGCACGCTTGCCTAGAAAAAACCCATTCACTCTTGACTTAAAGACCCCTAGATTGTAGCTATCGGGAAACACAGACTCCGGCAGGGAATTCCACTCCTTAGCTGTACGCATAATAAAAGTGTCCCCAAAACGTTTTGTGCGTATGGGTGGGATGTCCACCATGTACCGATGACGCATCACCGTGCGTCTGGTTGTCCGATGATGGAACGGGCTGGGCGGAATTAAATCATGCTATTCCATCGCACTCTCCCCGAAATGTAACCGATAAAATACCGACAAGCTGGCAACTCGGCGACGATGTTCAAGGCGGAGCTTTGATTTGACCAGTGCTTCATCGCCGATGAGTCTCTTGGCCCGCTTTTCGATCGACTCTAGTGCATCTAGCTGATATTTGGCAGATCCGTCCCAGAGATGAGAACAGTACTCCATGCACGATCGAACTTGCGCTTGATACAAGTTGAGCAGCTGTTCCGGCGTGAAGTACTTTCGCACCTTCGCAAGGATCCCCAACTTTTTGGCAGCCAGCTGAGCCTTTGCCTCAATGTATGGCCCAAAATAATAAATAATTTTGTAAGCTTAAACATCCCGTTAAGTTTTAATACCTAATAAAGTTAAGTGAAATTGGCGCTAAAGCTACTATCATTAGACACTGATTCTCATGTTCGGAAACAATATTATTCCTTTTTATCCTTTATTGACGTAATTTATGAAAGGATTAAATAGGGTTGATCACGTCTACCCTTATCATTAGATGAGTATGGTCAAACACGAGCTACTATATAACCAAAACAGTATTTAATACACAGATAGGGAAAAAATGAATTTTATAAAATGTTGTGTCGTAACAAAACAATTATGTTTAATGGCATCTGCCATATTAGAGGAGAGTAACTCGTAAGAAGCTTTGCTGCTTACCTCGGTGACTGGCTAATCTTTTTACTGTGGCTCGAAATATTCGAGATAAAAGGGAGTCCATGGGATTAGAACATATTTATAATGTGTACGTAAATTCAACTCATTTTCGCGCGCAAAGATGTCACTCAAGATTAGAGGTGTAATGTGATATAGAAAGAGTACATAAGGGGTACTCAAGAAATACGCACGAAAAAGAATGAAATTAATGCTAATGTCGAGGAGAATAAAACAGAAGGGACTTATTTATTAAGAATAATTGCCGTATTTTCACCGACATCAATGTTTTGAGAGGTTTTGAGTCGCTTACCAATAACGGTCGCCTGGGCCGTTCTTTAAGGTAAAACATCGCTGACCGAGGTTGGTCAGTGAATGAATGACCATCATTCCGTACCGAGACTCATCTGCGCCTTGGAAAACCGTTAGTCTCGGCTAACATTCGAAGGTTTTTGCTAGTCGTTACGGATAGTCAGAAGTCTTAAGCCATTTAGCGCAATTTATCTTTGCACTTCTTTTTTTTGTCTTTTATTCCATGTTTGTTGCTGTTGTGTTGTTCCTGTGTCGAATAAATATATTTCTATTCTATTTTACTACATTCCATTATATTCTTTTCTATACTATCCTAGTCTACTCTATTCAATTATATTCTACTCTATAACAATCTCACACTAGTCTTGCCAAGGGATGAGTAAGCAGTCATTTCATGTCGAAGCCGGTCCAAACACAGTTGGGAAAATGATTGGCAGATTGATCGGTCATTGATTTAAATCAACTTTTTGATCAAATATTTAGGACTTAAGTATCAATGTTGTGTTCGAAATCTATGGGCGCCCATCATATTATTTAGATTTTTTTTTTTTCTTTTTCTTTCTTTTGTATATTGGCACCTTGTTTTTATATACCTCGTACAAATTGAAAATTTAATTGTGATTTTGTGTTTTGTGCTGTGTCTTTTGTGTGCACTAAATAAATGTTTTATCTATCTATCTATATTGAATTTAGAATGATGTCACTAGGATAAATGTGCACCAATTGAGCTTTAATTTTGCATACACGTTTGGTTTAGATGGTACTAAACCAAACGTGTATGCAAAATTAAAGCTCAATTGGTAGTGGATAACTTTTAAAATTCAGGTGCAAGATTTGACTCATGCATACTAATTAACTGAAAAGGCACATTAAAAGCTTGTATAATGGTATAGTTCAATCGTCCCCTCTCACATCAGCCGGCATTGGTTCATCAAAGCAGGCTGGTTTTGTTACAACTGACGTGGAGTACACGAATCCAATTCAAAAACCAATTTTACCCAAGGGATTGAAACGTCACCGAATCCATAACATCGTGACTTTGACTTCTTTTGATATTCCCACACAAAAGTAACAAAATTATATTCAGGATGCTTCGCCATTTTAAGTCGTCTGTACACTATACACATTGGTTCGGGAATTCAAGTCAGCCTCAATTTACATCACATTTCAATACTGTCCCGCTTTTGGGAGTCTTTCAGGTTAGACATTTATAGTTTGGACGGAGGAAAATGTCGCGTGGAAAGTTTTGAGTATGAATGTGAATAAGAGTAGTAGAAAACCAAGAAACAATGATTGAATAGGGACCAGACGGCTGGTCTTTCGTTCGGCCAGTGAATCATCATTGCTTTTCAAGCAACGTGGCAATGCTGCCAGCGTTCTGGGTTCTATTCCCAGAAAGATGTGGAAAATTTTATTAATGCCCTATGAGTCCTTTCCACTCTTTCCTTTTTATACGCGATTGTATAATATAGTTTGTATATAAGTAAGTTATGTATTAGTTTTTTTTATGTTAATATATCTACCTATTGTAAATACAATAATTAAAAATATTTTTGTGCGTTCTCAGTTTACGACAGCAGAAATATGCCGCAATAACCACAATTAAATAAATTAAAATTTATGTTTGTATGATTAACCCCAAATACTATCCTGCAGTAATCTATTTTACTTTCAAAAACCATACATAAAAATGAAGTATCATCAAAAACAAAATACATGCAGATTTTTGCAGTGGGATCTCAGTATATAACGGACAAGTAAGGAAGAAGAATTCATATTGCGCCGACTCCAAATAAATTGGGATAAGTTTACGACAGCAGAAATATGCCGCAATAACCACAATTAAATAAATTAAAATTTATGTTTTCATAATTAACCCCAAATACTATCCTGCAGTAATCTATTCTACTTTCAAAAACCATACTTAAAAATGAAGTATCATCAAAACAAAATACATGCAGATTTTTGCAGTGGGATCTCAGTATATAACGGACAAGTAAGGAAGAAGAATTCATATTGCGCCGATTCCAAATAAATTGGGATAAGTGGAAGAGAATGATAATGATGCCGATATAAATCCGCTTTTGGAAGTCTTCCAGGTTAAAACCTTACAAGTTTCAACGTTATCTTGAGGGGTGAAAGTTTTATGTTGAATAAAAAAAAAATAGCCTGGGAGATAACTGATTTAACTACAAATTCTCTGCCGGCGTCTGAGTTTCCTTGTACATTTAGCCTGACAAGCGTGCTTATAGTGCTCGCCAAACTTCTGAGCCGCCCTGAAGTTGGCTTTCCGATACGCACGGCATGAAACGGTGCTGTTTAAGTATGAGATTTACTACTGCGCAACCATTGTAGCCAACTTCAGGGCAAACAAAAAGTTTGGCGAGAACTATACCAACCAGGTGGTCAAACACAAGAAATATAGAAAAAAAACGCAATTTTTAAGCAGCATTGCAATTTTTACTTGATTTGATTAATCGTGTTCTAGATTTAATTTGCCCAGAATTTTCAACTAAAGAATACAGTTCATTTCAATAACATTTACGACTATCTCCTAAAGCTAAATTGTAAGTAAGTTTATTATAACTCAGTCCACATTTGCATTCCAAAGGCTTGCTAATCAGAAACCTTATGTAATTTCGGGAACCTTTAAATAGATGGATTGATACATGGGGATACATTGAATGGACGAGATTTTACACAAATGGAGTCGTTTAGGAGATGTGGCCTTAAGGGGCTGAAGTGCAACAGTTGACAATCGACATCTGAGGTTCTAAGCCACGCCCACTGTCATCGATAGCTTAGGGACAAACTTTAAACTGGAGCGAAAACTATTTGAAAATTAAATTCACAAGGCCGACCACAGAGGCCCATACACGGACTCTGCCGATAGTTTTTAAAAACATTACCGCGCAAATTCTTATTTCAAACTGGCGGCTAGCATCTGACATCAGATCGTTCACTGTTATTTTGCCTATGAATGCAACCTTATTGCTACGAAAATAAAGATCACTAAAATAGGTAATCTGGCTAGTGTCATACGAGTCTTTGCCGTGCAAATTCAATAAATATTAAAATGATGCCTGGTTCTATGTGACTGCCACATATAAGAACACGATATGTTACATTTTTTATATTGGTTTAATAGCCAGATAATTTTATTTATATTATTTTAATGAGTTTTACTATACTGAAATGGACTGTGTAATATTAAACTGGAAACTTTAAATTTGAATTGAGATTTGGTGCTTTCAGTAATCAATTTTATCATTATTTACAATAGGAAAGTCACATGAAATTGTAAAAACGCCTTAAATTAGCAAAATCTAAAACTTACTAGGATTGGAATTGTCTTTTTTAGGCATGTTTAAAATATGCAATAGAATATATGACGATATTAATATCATTTGTACAATTAGTAGGTTCATATTCCTTGTTTGGTATTCTCTTGAAATCTTAATATGTCATTTAGTTACTAAAACAAGATGACTTTCCGCTATCCTGGAAAATAATAATTACAAAGCACTTACTGGGTTTTGATATACATCAGCCCTCTGTGGTGAGGTCACGTGGTGCCGTTTTTCTGTATAATATTAGAGTTTAAAAACAAATAGACAGGGCGCAAAAAACACGGTCATGTAAACTTTATCTATCTATATAAATAAAAAAAACCGGCCAAGTGCGAGTTTCACTCGCGCACAAAGGTTCCGTACCATTATCGCAAAAAAACACGTATGTTGTATGGGAGCCCCACTTAAATATTGATTTTATTCTGTTTTTAGTATTTGTTGTTATAGCGGCGACAGAAATACACCATCTGTATAAAATTTGATTGCCTAGCTACAGAGATACAGCCTGGTGACAGACGGACAGACAGACAGGGAGATAGACGGACCGCGGAGTCTTAGTAACAGGGTCCCGTTTTTACCCTTTGGGTACGGAACCCTAAAAATGCTGTATGTGATTGTAAGCGTGTCACTAGAGAACGGCTGAAACTATTTGTTGCTATTGTTTGTTATATATAGAAAGAAAGAAAATGTTTATATGCGCCAGGCATGACGCATGCCAAAAAAAAACCGGCTGAGTGCGAGTCGGACTCGCGCACGAAGGGTTCCGTACTTGTTAAATTGTGATTTACGATATATGACGTATTAAAAAAAACTACTTACTAGATCTCGTTCAAACCAATTTTCGGTGGAAGTTTACATGGTAATGTACATCATATATTTTTTAGTTTTATCATTCTCTTATTTTAGAAGTTTCAGGGGGGACACATTTTACCACTTTGGAAGTGTCTCTCACGCAAACTATTCAGTTTAGAAAAAAATGATATAAGAAACCTCAATATCATTTTTGAAGACCTATCCATAGATACCCCACACGTATAGGTAGGATGAAAAAAAAAATGAGTTTCAGTTTTTTTGCTATTTTTGTTTGAAAATCTTAATGCGGTTCACAGAATACACCTACTTACCAACAACATGACTCTTATGATTTCGAAAAAAAGTGGCTGTGACATACGGACGGACAGACAGACAGACATGACGAATCCATAAGGTTTCCGTTTTTTGCCTTTTGGCTACGGAACCCTAAAAAGGAAAACAAAAATACTAAATACAGTGTATGCCTCACAACCCGTTTGAGAACACAGCGTGGTATTCTGTATTCTGTCTGTTCTTTTTACATCCAGAATGCTGCGTAACTCTCTGGCAATCCCCAAGTGTAAGTCTTTGAGTGACCATGTCTGAGAACCGTAGGTTCAGATGAACACACATAACGATAAGTTTACTCTTCAGGGCGATCGGCGGCTTTATTTTTAATAAATAAGAATTATCAGTGCCGTTTTGGCAAAATGATAAGATCAATTAATAATTAGCTTAACAATATTAATAGACTAACAAACTATTATTGTAGCCCGTTATTGCAATTGGGATAGTTGATTGCGGGAAATACAGGACTGATCAATGTTCGTTGTTCAATTCGTGAGAAATGGATTATCATTTCTCACGAATTTGTCATTTTTTGGTCAGTTCTAGGTGCCGTATGTTAGAAAGAAACAAAGATTGAAACAAAAGGATACGGAGAATTTTATTAGTTCTGTCATTTCGAGACACTGCCAGCGCAGTTGGTATGACCATTCCATGTTCGGTGTTTTCTGCTTCTATTGTTTTCACATGAATGAAGAAGGTTAAAATCGTATTCGACCTCACCTATATTTTAAATATTGTTTAATTCAAATTGAGATAACATTTGTTGTATTTTCAAAGAGGTTCAAATACATTTCAGTTATGGACTTAGTAAGTAAACTAAACAACGTGAGTCGTTTATAATACAACAAAAATATAGATGCCAGTGACAGCGGTAGTGCCAGAAAATAAAAATGATTCAGACTTTGACAATATTACATGTGATTTCGTTAGAGATTACTCCACTGTTTGACGATGTACTTACAAAATAAAATGTATGAAAAAATAAAAAAATAAAATATTTGAAAGTTATGAGCGTCGAAAGTTCCATATTTCAACACTAATTTTAACGTATCTTTGGGCGCAAATAAATACCATAAGAAGAAGGAAAATTAAAAAACGGCCTCCATACAGGGATAGATTAGTAATTCAACAAACCAAATAATTTTATTTTGATCAGATACATTCAGTAGTTTTTTCATGAAATCTAGACTCCCAAAGGACTGTTTATAAAATTTCGCGCGCTCGTTTTCGTTCTGAATCATCTTCCATTTCGCTACAAATTTCCTCCCCGGTCAGTGGGGCGGAGGGGTGGCGTGTGCGGCGCACACACACACACACGCTCATTAGTTTAGCTGCTGCCCGGCGCCCGCGCCTGGCTGCCCCGCTGGGCCTCAATCGTCTGCTGTCTGTATAATACGTCACCGTAATTACGCGCGTGCTGTGTACCTATGTAACTGATATTTATCGACGATAACGTATTCGTATAATATTTTATAACATTGCCACCTGGCTTGAACTTTGGATTCCGATAATCCTTTATGTTTTGTTTTGTGGATATTGAGACGGACCTATTCTGCTGTACTCTGGGTGAATTCACAAGGAGTGCATTGTTTAAAATTAGTTATAGATAAAATTTGTTATGTAAACAAGTTAACATAAAATTAGTTTAGATATCTACTGTTATGTATTAGATTAGGTTTACTGTAGTTAAGCGCATTTATCGTATTGGGTGTAATCCTGTAAAGATGTATGTGATAAGGTTGAAATAAATAAATAAATTATTTTGAATTGGTCCCAAAAATTTTACTGATCCTGGCGTTGGACTTTGGATTCTAAGTTGAATCTTTTATTGAATTTAGTTTGTACAATTCATGATGGCGCTTGACATGACTTTTATACCTAAACACTGACTTATAATTCTAATGTTTCACGCGCATTTATTAAATTTTAGAATTATAAATTACCTACTATAACTCCATTTGCGAAAACATTAGACGATTAAATTAGCCTATTTTACAGCCCGTCCAACCGATTATGACATCTATAGCGTTGGTAAAACGACAAATGGTAGCTGTAGTAAACAGTTGGTTTTGGTAACAGGTTTATGCTTTTTATGTCATCCTTATGTTTACGGGATAGAACTGAAAATCGGTTGAACGGACTGTAAAAATATTTGGAAATATGTCTAATGTTATTTCAAGTGGCGTTTTAGGATAGTATACCTATCTTCATCTTTATTTAGAAAATATTTTTTACAAAAAAATACTACCGACTTCCAAATATAAACACTACATAGTGAAAAATAACTCCAATTTCGGAAGTCGATGTTTTTGTTTTTTCGTTTTATATTTTTCACTTTTTAGTTGTGTACATAAAGAGCAAGTTCAATATGGTACTTACCTATAATCTCAGATTAGAGAAAATCTGAGCCAATAATGCCTAAATTTATGCCTGAATAAATTACCTGAATAACATAACCGTAATGAGAGTGTACCTACCAGGCTGAACTGTACATATAGATATGTACGCAGATCTGCGTACCCCTTTAGAGCCTAAACGCTTGACGTTATGTTATGAAATGGCGTAAACAATAAACAGATATGCGATTGAAGCAATCCCGAGAGATTTGCCGTTGTTTATTGAAGAGTTCTGTTGTATATATTTGTTCAGTTACATATAATTATGTATATAGATTCCAATTAGATTATGTGGTTTTTATTTTCGATAGTCATGCCTAATTATAGCGGCAGTTCATTATTATGTAAGTACCTATCTGTTATATCGGCTCGGCTTTCGCGGCGGACAAAAACAAAAGGAAGCTATTTTTTAACCGACTTCAAAAAGGAGGAGGTTCTTAATTTGACTGTATTTTTTGTAATTTGTTGTACCTACCTAAATACCTATTTTTTTTTAATGTGAACCGATTTTGATGATTATTTTTTTATTTGTATACCTGCTATGCGTGCCGACACTCACAAGCTTGGCTCGACTACCCGAAGCGAAGCTACTGTTTACTTTGTGACATGACGTAGTACCTAATACCTACCTAGATGCCTACTACTATATAATAGGATGGCCCTCGTGCCATATTGTGATTTGTGACGTCATAGCTGCCGAATCGAACCAGTTAGGTAAAGCCAGCAAAAAAGTTGTTTGTTATCCAAATTACTTTAAATTAAATTGCACAAAATCATTGAATGCGTTTCATTCAAATAAGAATAGGATTCTTATTTGAATGAAACGCATAGTGTATCACAATACCGATTACTTTCCCGCGACTAAGTTACTAAGTAGGTAATGAATGAAGCCAAAAATGTGTAAGTTTTATCTATTGTATTGTGAAAACAAACAGAATGATTCAAACTGCTATTGTAAACAAACAATCAATAAACAATTTACAAAATAACATTATTTTTTATTAGATGAACCTAAATACTTACTTACCTAGAAAACAAGTCTTACATCAAACTGGCGCTGTCGAAAAAGCAGTTATCCTGACTCTGGCTGGTATGAATACCTCCTACGAGTACTGACGGGGAGTCGCCTATAGGTTATAGCTAACTAGCTAAGTAAATACCTATTTAACATGCATTGTAATATTTGCACAACCTGCAATAAAATACAAAAACATGACCTACACCCGTGAGTATAGAGCCTAGCTTTCCGAACGCGCTGGTACGATACCCACAGTCAGCGAAGCCCTAGCGACCGCCCTACCAACATAAAATCTACTGACTTCGCGCTCAAACACTTCATTCTTATAACTAAGGACATAAGGTTCAATAAGCGCGCAAGCGACTCCCGCTGCGCTGTCGTCGCCGCTGCCAAAAATAATTTAAAAGTCAAATCAATAAAATTACTTGTTGATAATAACAATACCTACGTAAATGCACATTTTCGCAAGAAAACTTATTGTCAAGTTGGCAAAGTCGCGGGTAAGTTTGGGTGCATAATAACAAGTAAATTGAGTGCCTTCTTATTACGTTACACACATACGAGTATATTTGTATCTATGAGTTTATGTTGTCATAAAATGAAGTGAAACACACACCGCTATCGGCGCTCTTCAATGAAATTGCGCATGTGTGCGTCACACAGCGTTATGAGTGTGTATACGTATGCAAACTAGCTTTTTACTGCTCATCACAGCGTCTCTCATCTATCTCTTTCGTGCGTGATGTCGGATGAGACAAAAAATATTTTAGCTCCGCCGCCAAATAGTTCGTGCCGTTGACTAGTTTAACCTTAAGTTCACAAGTTATTAGGGACTTTAAAATATTGTTATGGAGCATACGATAAGTTAAAGTGTAAATTTAATTGAGGGCGATTATTAGTAAGTTCATTGAGACTGACTGGGTGTCTTTGAGCGAGGTGCATCAAATGCGGAGTAATGAATATTTTTAACTGAGTGAAATAGACAATGTAAATAGTGTTATGGTTTTTAGGTTTCCATAATCAACAAGGAACCCTTATGGTTTGCCATGTCAGTCTGTACGTCCGTCGCGTCCGTCCTTCCATCTGTCAGCAGCTAAGCTCAGAGACTCCTCATCATCATCTGCTTAGCCTTTTCCCAACTATGTTGGGGTCGGCTTCCAGTCTAATCAGAGTCAGCTGAGTAGCAGTATTTTACATGGAGCGACTGCCTATCTGACCTCCACAACCCAGTAACTGAGTAATACGGTACCCCTTGGCTAGACTGAGACTCCTCGTAAGATAAATTAAAAGTTTGTGCACGTAAAGTGTGTTGTTTTTTTATCTCGTCTATTCCATGGTGTGGGGTATCATTGGATATGCCATTCAAAATATTACGGCGGGCTTATTACGTGAGGAACCACATTATCTCGTATTTGAGCTATGAAACGTAAAATATATTTTTCCAATTTAATTTAGACATTGGCAGAATAGTCGACATCGGTGCTTGCCATATAAAAAAAGAATATAATAGAAGATACTTATTGCGGACTTATCACATTCTTATGTGTTTGTAAGTATTTAGTAGTAAACATATAAGCTTCGCTGAGGTAGCCAACACTACAGTATAAAAAAATCCTCCACTTTACCGTGATCACTTCTTTTTCAATGACTCAACAAATAGTCCAGTTGCGTAGACATAAGAGACTCAAAACAACACCAATTTGTCATTACAATATTCACTAGGAATTTGTTATTTCAATATTTATTTTTATATTATAATTCTAATTTGCGGATAGTTAAAGTAGCCACAAAATAACACACGGAAAAAGCCGTCAAAACCTCAAAAACTTCTGTACCTACTCAGCCATCAGCGAGCGATTGGCAATCGACCAACAACAAGGAAAAAGTAATCTCAATTTGACAGCCACATTTGCTCGCCGATCGCTGTCGCTCTGCTGTTAAAAACCATACGTAATACGAAATAATCGAGATCACCTTGCGATAAATACAGATTTTTATTGTTAGCAGTTACAATTTTTTGACGTAAAGCGACAATCGCACGATGATTGTACAATCTCTGCGCAAATATTGCTAATTGCTGTTTCATACGTAATAAGCCTGCGGGCCTGTGTAAACCATTTTTCGATTCAGAGTTTGCTTTAAATTAAGCTTTAATTAGCGGCTGTCAACTACACAATAATGAGAAAAAAGTGAGTCAGTGATAGCGTGACGGGAAACAGGACGGTATGGAAGAGAATAACGTGTTGCGCTGACCCCAAGTAACATGGGACAAGGGCAGGAAGATGATGATGATGCCATTGAAGATCTATCCGTTTTGATAAAATGGAGCAATGGACACTAACCCCCAGTTGCCCAGCTCAAAATTATCGGAGAATTAATGTGGGAAACTGGGGGTTTGCGGCCTTCCTGATGGCTCTACGCGATTTGATTTATGTCACACCGACGAGCGATGTTTACCCGGCTGCCGAAGGAGGGTAATGTGTTTATCAGTCTTTGTGTATATGTATGTTTGTTTCTATGACCTGACATTCTAGAAACCAAACGCATAGGTCGATTTTGATGATTCTTACGTCAATCGATTCGCCTTAACGGTATAAAAAAAACGAAAAAATGGCGGATTTTGGGCGCCATATTATTGTGGGGGCCCAATTTTTTTGTTATTCCACATTATACCCATCGTGCTGGGTATCAAAATAAAGGGTTTTAAGAGAAGAATTCAAAAAATATCTAACAATATGTTTAAAAGTATTACGAAAATTTAAATATAACTAAAAAGTTAATTTAAAAAAACCCAACAGCAAGCGAAATTAAAAGACTCCCATATTCGGGAGCTGGCTGACCAAAACCAGATGTATCCTCCGGCTGCACAGCACTTTTTTAGTGAGTGAAATAGCAAGTACGTTCACATGGATGCAATGCGATGCCGACGCATGCAAAAAGACTTGCATGATATCAGCTAACTACTTTAGCAAGGTCCCTTAAATCTCCTAAAAACTGTTGCACTCTAAGATACTGGCGTATGAATAGGCGTGATCATAAATCAGAATATATTTCAAAATTGCAAAATTACCTGCGTGAATTGTCATTCTCAGAGTTATACGAAACAATTGATCCTAACATAGTCTACAATGCATTTATAGAAACCATACCATTTATGCTTTCCTGAAGTATCTGTAACCATACATATGGCAAATAAATCTAAGTGGGTATCACGTGGCATCAAAATAAGCACCAAAAAGAAGCGACAACTTCTATGGAAATATAGAGGTGGACCAAATGTAACCAATAAATATAGCTTGGCAAAATACTCTAAACTATTTAAAAAAATTATAAAACTTACGCAATATGCACAGAATAACTATAAAATAAAACAATCTAATTATAAAATAAAACAATCAAATTATTGTTACAAGATAGGCCAACGCCATCTAGTAACGAGAGGAAGAACTAGGTAGTAACTAGTGGCGCCATCTAGTATTGAATAGCGGAACTGATGTTCTCGAAAGCTCGTGTCGAATGGAATTTTCCAGAAGGTTCGAACCGAACATTCTGGATGTTTCTAGTCGCTTCGGGAACAATGAGTTCGAAAGTCGAATGTTCTGGAAGTTTCTCGAATTATCTAGAACAGTATGGAACGTTCCAGAAACTTCTTCCGTGCTATATAAAGAGCGGTCGGATTCGTCGTGAGTCAGTTTCGATTGAGAAGCGATACAGAGCGATAAAAGCGGAAAATAGTGCGAAGTAATAGAATTGTTTAAGAAGTGTTTTTGTAATAAACAGTGATTAATTGAAGTCTGCTGTTTAAATAATTTATCCCTGAACCCCAGCTCGTAACAAATTGGTGTCAGAAGTGCGGGATAAATTATGCCGGTTCTACCGAAGGAAGAAACGGAAGGGATGCGCACCAGGAGTCAGCGCCAGCAAGACGTAGATCAGAGGCGCTTTGGAGACGCTCCCTCACCGTCATCAAGTGAACATCGAGAATCCGCGGCTGCAGCGGAACCAGCTCAATCGTCGGCGTCGCCTGACCTAGCCGCCCTTATGGCATTCATGCAAGAGCAGGCTCGCCGCATGCAGGAGCAGATGCAGCGCGACAAGGAGGAACAGGCTCGCCGTCAGGAGGAGCAGGCTCGCCGCTTGGAAGAGCAGCTGCAGCGCGACAAGGAGGAGCAGGTTCGCCGCTTGGAAGAGCAGCTGCAGCGCGACAAGGAGGAACAGGCTCGCCGTCAGGAGGAGCAGGCTCGCCGCTTGGAAGAGCAGCTGCAGCGTGACAAGGAGGAGCAGGCTCGCCGTCAGGAGGAGCAGGCCCGTCGACAAGAGGAGCAGGCTCGCCGTCAGGAGGAGCAGGCGCGCCGCTTAGAGGAGCAGCTACAGCGTGACAAGGAAGAGCAAGCTCGCCGTCAGGAGGAGCAGCTTTTGGTAATTAAGGACCTCCGCGGAGCCATTGGTAAGGAGATGAAAGAGGTAAAGGACCAGATCCAGCAACATGAGACCCGCATCGTCGAAATGGAGAAGTCTATACGTGGCCTCAAGTCTGGGGATGGGATCGGGGCAGCTGCGGTAGTGGCACCTTCGCCTCGTGGTTTTAAAGTGCCACCATTTGATGGCTCTTCGTCATGGTCCGCCTACAAAATTCAGTTTGAGGCCGTGATGAAATCGAATGGATGGACTAAAGAACAGGCCTTGACTGCTCTTACCTTGGGCCTTCGCGACCAGGCCTTGACTGTGTTAGAGGCGCTGGGAAAAGACGTCACTTTCGAGAAACTTCTGGAAGCATTAGAAGCTAGATACGGCGACGCGCACCTGGAACATGTGTTTCGGGCCCAACTGAAAAACCGGTCGCAACGGGTTGGTGAAACTCTTCAGCAGTGGGCTCTGGAGGTGGAAAAGTTGGTTCGGAAGGCTTACCAGTCGTCACCTGTGCTGATCGACGGGAACCTCGTACAGGCGTTCACGGATGGGATCCGCGACCTGGAGGTTAGGGCTGCAGTAAGGCTAGGTCATTTCAAGGACCTCAAGGATGCTCTAGCCCATGCTTTGGAGGTGGAGGCAGTACGGCGGGACGAACGAACTCACCGAATCAGGGAGGTTACAACTTCACCCCGATGCTATGGCTGCGGAGAGAGAGGCCACATCCGATTGAGCTGCCCGAAGCGAAGGCCTCCCCACGGTGGTAAGCAGTCGCCATTGGTAGGATCATCTGACGTCCCTGCTGGGCAACAGCAGCAGGGAAACGAGTAGATGCCAGGACTAAGGGGCGGGTGCTGGCTGGTTATGGAAGAGCCCCAAGGATCTCGATCTCACAATCCTATGACGGAAACAGCCTGATCATCGAGGGCGAAATTAACAGAACACCATGCAAGCTGACACTAGATACTGGGGCTTCTCGGACAGTTGTCAGTTTCCAACTAGCTAGACGGTTTCTTGGGGACTTCTTCGGGAGCCATGAAGGTGTACATCTCAGAACAGCCACCGGTCAGCACATAACCGTCCGAGGTGAGAAGGAGGTGGACATGAAGTTAGGAAACAAAGTTTACCGCCACAATGTTATCGTGGCCGACATAGTGGACGACTGCATTCTGGGTTTGGACTTCATGCGAAAACATCACTGTGAGATCGACGTTTATCAAGGTGTATTAAAGTGTGGCTCAGAGGAAGTCTTCATGGAAGGTGCAGCATCGGGAAAAGTGTACTGCTTAGAAAAGGTTATTCTTCGTCCAAGGTCAGAAACAATCATACCAGTTTGTCTACCAAGGAATTCTGGTCAGGAAAACCGATGTGTACTTATAGAAGGTTTAGATAACGATGCTTCATGGAAAATTGCACGCACATTGGTAAGAGGTACTAGTGTTTCATCGGTACGCGCACTCAACACAAGTGACCAGGACCTGGTGCTCAAGAAAGGCACATTATTAGGTACTTGTGACGGAGTGGTTTGGATGCGTAGATGCCACGAACACCCAACCAACACCAAAGCTAGTGCAAGATTCGATGTATCATCGCTTTTGAAGAACAGCCAGAATAACTTGTCGGAAGAAGAAAAGAACAAGGCTAAGAAGATGTTAAACAAGTTCGCCGACATTTTCTCGACAAATGATGCCGACATAGGGAAGACTGCGTTAGTTCAACACAGAATAAATACGGGTAATGAGGTACCAATCCGCCAGCGACCAAGACGTGTTCCAGTGGCACGGGAACGGGAAGTGGACGACATGATCAAGAGTATGGTGAAAGACGGCGTGATTGAACCTTCATCCAGTCCATGGTGTTCACCGGTAGTATTGGTGAAAAAGAAGGACGGCAGCATGCGCTTCTGTGTAGACTATCGCCGACTAAACGACATCACGAAGAAGGACAGTTATCCGTTGCCAAGAATCGATGACACGCTGGATACGCTATCGGGAATGAAGTGGTTTTCCACCTTAGACTTAAAGAATGGCTACTGGCAGGTCGAGTTAGACCCTCGAGATAAGGAAAAGTCAGCGTTCTCTACAGGCAAAGGATTGTGGCAATTCAATGTTATGCCATTTGGACTGTGTAATGCGCCTGCCACCTTTGAGAGATTGATGGAGCGGGTACTTACTGGGCTGATTGGTGACGCCTGTCTAGTCTACTTGGATGACATTATAATCGTGGGACGGACGTTTGAAGATCACCTCCGCAATTTGGAACGTGTGCTGTCAAAGATACGAGGAGCCAATCTAAAGCTAAGTCCAAAGAAGTGCGCGTTGTTCAGGCGGCAAGTGAACTTTTTAGGACACGTGGTTTCCGAAGAAGGTATTCAAACGGACCCGGATAAGCTCGTTGCCGTCAAGGATTGGCCAGTTCCGGAGAACAAAACGCAAGTCAGGGCATTTCTCGGTTTGTGCTCCTACTATCGGCGGTTTGTGAAGAGCTTTGCTGACATTGCCCGACCTCTTCATAAGCTAACTGAAGACAAGATACAGTTCTGCTGGAATGAGAGCTGTGACGTCGCATTTCAGAAGCTAAAGGAACATCTGTGCAATGCACCTATCCTAGGCTATCCTGACAATGAAAATGAATTCATAGTTGACACAGATGCCAGCAATACTGGAATCGGCGGGGTATTGTCTCAACGAAAAGGAGATCATGAGGTTGTAATTGCGTACTTCAGCAAAGCCTTATCCAAACCTGAGAGGAACTACTGTGTCACTCGAAGGGAGCTTCTAGCTGTAGTAAAGACATTGCAGCATTTCAATAAATATTTGTTGGGGCGGAAATTTCTCCTGCGAACGGACCACGCTGCTTTGAAATGGCTACTGCAATTTAAGAACCCCGAAGGACAGGTAGCAAGATGGATTGAGCTACTGCAAGAGTTTGATTTCATAATTCAACATCGCAGCGGATCGTCGCACGGTAATGCTGATGCTCTCTCGCGTAGACCGTGTCCAGACCAATGTAAACATTGTGCGAGACAAGAAGCTAAGCAGGTAACGCTAGTGCGGGTTTTGGGGACGGATCTTAGCGAAGAGTGGAAGGAAACCTTGCAGAGTGCTCAACAAGAAGACAGAGACCTAAAACCGATCCTTGAATGGAAGAAATCAGGTGCTCCTAGGCCTCACTGGAGTGATGTCGCAGCAACCAGTTCCATCACCAAGAGTTATTGGGCACAGTGGGAAAGCTTGGTTATCCAGGATGGAGTACTGTGCAGGAAATGGGAGAACGCTCGCGGTGACCAGTGTCATCTACAAATGGTCGTACCTAAAGTTAAGGTGCCGGAGATCCTACAGCTCTACCACAATGGATGTTCAGGGGGTCACATGGGAGTTAAGAGGACTTTAATCAAGATCCGAGAACGATTTTACTGGATCCATTGTCGAGAGGACGTTGAGGAATGGTGCCGCAAATGCACAAGTTGTGCGGCTGTGAAAGGACCACAAACTCGTAGCAGAGGGGCACTAAAGGTTTACAATGTTGGTGCACCGTGGGAACGTATAGCATTAGATGTTGCTGGACCATTTCCAGAAAGCCAAAGTGGAAACAAGTACTTTTTGGTCGTCATGGACTACTTCACAAAATGGCCGGAAGTGTTTGCAATCCCTAATCAAGAAGCCTCTACGGTGGCTGATAAGTTAGTTCACGAAGTGTTTTGTCGGTTCGGGGTACCCTTGGAAATCCACAGTGACCAAGGCCGGAACTTCGAGTCAGAAGTGTTCAAGGAGACGTGTCGTGTGATGGGTGCTCACAAAACCAGAACTACTGCTTATCATCCGCAATCAGACGGGATGGTTGAACGATTCAACCAGTCACTAGAGAGATTTCTTGTAAAGGTTGTGGAAAACAGACAGAAAGATTGGGACAAACACATTCAACCATATCTCATGGCATATCGCAGTGCTGTTCATGAAACTACAATGGTAGCACCAGCTTTTACTAATTTCGGCAGAGAACTACGATTACCTGCAGATCTAATAACCGGTATCCCGCCTGAGTCTCCACGCAATGTCACAGATTATGCGAATGAGCTACGAAACAGGATGAATGATGTATATGAGCACATGAGACAGACAGGTCAACAGATGTCTGAGAGGATGAAGACCCGCTACGATCGGAAAGCGAACAATAAGGGCTTCGATGAAGGATCTCTGGTATGGTTACATAACCCGGCACGGAGCAAAGGAAAATCGCCTAAATTACAAGCAAAATGGGATGGACCTTATCGCGTAGTTACCAAGATCAATGACGTCACCTACCGAATTCAAAAAGGGCCCCGAGGTGCATCAAAGGTCGTTCATGTGGATCGGTTGGCCCGTTATCATGGGTCTAACAATGCTCGGGACGAGCATGTCTAAGAGGGAGGCAATGTTACAAGATAGGCCAACGCCATCTAGTAACGAGAGGAAGAACTAGGTAGTAACTAGTGGCGCCATCTAGTATTGAATAGCGGAACTGATGTTCTCGAAAGCTCGTGTCGAATGGAATTTTCCAGAAGGTTCGAACCGAACATTCTGGATGTTTCTAGTCGCTTCGGGAACAATGAGTTCGAAAGTCGAATGTTCTGGAAGTTTCTCGAATTATCTAGAACAGTATGGAACGTTCCAGAAACTTCTTCCGTGCTATATAAAGAGCGGTCGGATTCGTCGTGAGTCAGTTTCGATTGAGAAGCGATACAGAGCGATAAAAGCGGAAAATAGTGCGAAGTAATAGAATTGTTTAAGAAGTGTTTTTGTAATAAACAGTGATTAATTGAAGTCTGCTGTTTAAATAATTTATCCCTGAACCCCAGCTCGTAACATTATCAATAACTCAAAGCATAGGTATTTGGGGGTAGGTGGAACAGGGTGTAAAGTCCCACACACCTCCGTAGAAAAGGGAGGATCCTCCGACCAGACGGGTGTTGTGTCTGGTCCGGGCAACTGCCCAACGGTTGTTGTCGGACTGTTGTATGTGTTCTAATCGCGCCGAAAACTTTACTTGCGCGATGCAGGATTTGTGTGACGTCATGTCGTTAGTTCGTAAGTGGCGGCGTTGGTGCCGCTACATCACTCCCCTCCGGAGACCGGAGGTCGATAGCAGGTTGAGTCGTCCGTACATCTCGTGATGTGTGCCTGGCCAGTGGAAGTTTGGTTCCCGTGAGTCGGAACCGGAAGTCGCAGAGTTCGCGGTGAGTCGGAACTGTATGCGGTTGTGCCCCAGTGAGTCGGGGTGATGAAATCCCAGTGAGTCGGGATAGTGTTGCTGGCTCCAGTAGTTCGGAGTGGTGATGATGTGCCAGTGAGTCGGGACAGTGCTGCTGGCTCCAGTGGGTCGGAGCGGTGATGAAAGAAGCTGGGGGTGATGACCAGGAATGCGCGTCCGCTGCATGCTGGTGGTCCGGATACCCCCGTAGATGCCGTGGGTAGTGGCTGGCTGTGTGACTCGCTGCTCGAAAGCTTGAGAAAGTGATGATGTCGTCACGACGAAGTAGCTCTGCACGAAGGCTGCGCTGACGTTCATGTTCGAGGGTCACCAGTTTGGGGGTATGTGGAACAGGGTGTAAAGTCCCACATACCTCCATAGAAAAGGGAGGGTCCTCCGACCAGACGGGTGTTGTGTCTGGTCCGGGCAACTGCCCAACGGTTGTTGTCGGACTGTTGTATGTGTTCTAATCGCGCCGAAAACTTTACTTGCGCGATGCAGGATTTCTGTGACGTCATGTCGTTAGTTCGTAAGTGGCGGCGTTGGTGCCGCTACAGGTATGCTTTGAGTTATTGATAATTTGATTGTTTTATTGAATTGAAATGAAATTTTATCACAAAAATAAAAGTAAACAGTGACACAATAACAGATCCCCTGAAAATAGCCAACGAATTTAACAACTACTTTATTGGAAAAGTAGTTCCGCTTGTTGATTCAGGAAATCAAGTCACTTCGAAAATCCCAAATAGAGGAAAATTATTTTTATGCCCCTTGTTTACCGCAGGATGTATTTAGAATAATCAAACTATTGAAAAATACGAACAGCGTTGGTCATGACGGAATATAAATAAAAATAGTTAACCAGTTACACTCTTTGCTGATGATAGCACTATCACAACTCAATGTAATGCTAAAGATAGCTAAAATAACGACATTAATAATTCTCTGACATCAATAATAAATTGGATGAATAATAATAATCTAAAAATTAATCTTAATAAAACTAATGTAATGCACTTCAGTCAACGTTTATCAACTACAACTGATCTTAACGTCCAATACAATAAAAGAATTATTACAGAAGTTGACCACACTAAATTGAATATTAGGTATCGTGATTTACTTTAAATATTGCACCAACCACTAATTGTCTCTGGATCACCCAAAGGTCGACTGGTAGAAAATGCCTAAGGCATTAAGTCCGCCTCTGTACATTTGTGTGCATGAAGTATTAAATAAATAAATGACTTGGAGTCACGATTGACAAAAAGTTAAATTGGAAAGCACACATAGAAGAACTCAGTAAAATAAATAGTCATTGTTGTTATGCGCTGTTCAAACTGGTCCCAATGCTTAACATTGAATCATTGCTCTCGGCTTATCACGGTTTGGTTTCTTCAAATCTAAGATATGGTATCATTTTCTGGGGCAACTCAACCAACAAGGACATACCCTTTAAAGCCCAAAAAAGATGCATCAGGACTATGTTTAAGTTATAGTCAACCGAAAGTTGTAAGCCCTATTTTAAAAATATAAAATATTAACACTGCCTTGCCTTTACATTTCAGAAATTGTCATGTTTATAAAATCCATGTCAAACAGAAGTGGTTGAGCGCAACCATATTAGGCGCGATGACAGTATTCTTTGTCTACATAGCTCGAAAACAGCATTAATGCACAAGAGTGTTTTCTGTGTGGCTCCTAAAGTTTTTAATAAACTTCCAAATAGTTGGAAGGAGCTTAATGTCCGTCAATTCAAAATAGCTATTTATGCAACTGTTACGTTATGGACGGTCTTTTAATACGCTGGTGGGCACGAGTTATTAAAAGGCCATACAAGATTTTATCTACGAAGGAAGGAATAAAACACAGATATAGACAAATAAGTATTTCAGGAAGTGTGTTTAAGTATTTCATTTCTCATATACATGTCTTGATTTTTCTGGTAGTAAGATATTTGTAGCAGCAACTGCTCTATTTGTTATATCTGGTGGTGTATTTTCAATATCTCTTGATGTTGAAGACATTTTTAATAAAATTTGGAATAAAATTTCGCTCAGAAATTTTTGACCGCGTCCACATTTTATTTTATTTTTTTATTTAGTCTTTAGTAGGTATAAGGTAAGGCAAAGATCTTGTAGCCGCAATAGCCAAATAGTATACGATACTTTTGTTCTGAACTTGTTCCATTTTTAAAAACATCATTTACATTGTCTCAACTTCGAAGTAATATTATAGGGACCTGGCTGTATGTTCAGAATGTCTTTGCTCATGTTTTAGAATTTATGATGATTCGCATAATGCATCCCGATGTCGATGGGTATCATAATGAAACCGCTGCCAATTTTATAATTTGTATATAACGAAACCGAAGTAGATAAATAAATTAAAGATACTGCTAGAAGGGATAGCATACTGTAGCGAGTAGGCAAGTTCAATCGCACGACTCAACGCAGCACGAGAACATTTTAGTATAAATACCGGTGTAGGTTGAATGCAAAATTATTATTGTTTCCTACCTGCTAAGTTGAATATAACTCTGTCGCTCTTGCTCAGTATTTTATTTCTTTGCTACCAATAATTACCTCAGTGGCTACAAAGCTAATATTTATATAATATTGTAAGTAGTATACGGCTACACAGACGGAGTACTATACTACTTCACTGGAGGCCCCGACGAGATCAACAAGGCAGCGCTATTGAAGCATTGACCCAGAGAGTGGAAGTCATGGCACGGAAGCTGGACGTTATGAGCGCGCAGTTAAGTCATAGGTCACCGCGTTCCCGGTCTAGAGGCAGGTACAGCCAGAACCGCCGCCGATCGAATTCGCGCCCCAAAGACAACTGGTACTGCCACTACCATCACGAGCGAGTAGGCAAGTTCAATCGCACGACTCAACGCAGCACGAGAACATTTTAGTATAAATACCGGTGTAGGTTGAATGCAAAATTATTATTGTTTCCTACCTGCTAAGTTGAATATAACTCTGTCGCTCTTGCTCAGTATTTTATTTCTTTGCTACCAATAATTACCTCAGTGGCTACAAAGCTAATATTTATATAATATTGTAAGTAGTATACGGCTACACAGACGGAGTACATGTTAACCTAATATGCAACAAGCTAAGAGCTATTTTGTCAAAACTATGTGTGCTCAAACATAAAGTGCCATATAGAACACTGAGACTTATGTATATGTCTTTAGCTGATTCTGTCATCAGTTATGGCTTATCTAGCTATGGAAGAACGTATAAAACGTATCTAAATGATATATATAATTTGCAGATTAGAATTTTAAAAACAATTGTTCCTTTAAAAGTCAAATTCATGAACAAAGATAATTACCACAACTTGTTTCATTATTGTAAGGTTTTGAGTATATTTGATAAGAGAGATTTAGCAATTGTAACTCAGTACAGTAGTGACATGTGTAAATTGAATAGGGCAAAAAGATTAATCACATTACGTAAACTAGACTACCTCCCGACCTTTGAAATACCAAAATGTCATAACGATTATGGTGAGAGAGTATGGAATGTCAGTCTCGCCCGAATACTAAACAAGTTGCCAAAACACATAGTTTGTAAACTGGAAAACAAAAATAAAAGGCAGACCTATAACATATTCAAGCGACATTTGATGAATTGCAAGCAAATAGCAACTCCTTAACTGTAAAATCTTTTCTATTTTTGTTTAAGATTAAGTTAAGAATTGTATAAACTGTATTTTAATTGAAATAAACAGCTTTTTTATTTTTTATTTTTTTTATTTTTTTACTATACTACTTCACTGGTGACCCCGACGTTCGTTCCGGATTACGGAATTGAGGAACTGAAGCCTGTGCAGCATCAATTATGCAGGACAAAACGGCAGAGGACAAGGATTCCTTCATGACTTACCGGGTGGGGGTGAAGACTCCAGCATTCAACGCCGAGGATCCTCTATTATGGTTCGCGCAGATCGAAGGTCAGTTCATACTCTCCAACATTACCGCAGACAGCACGAAGTTTTATCACGTTCTGGGTCAGCTGGAACCTCAACACTCAGCACAAGTACGTGACCTCATAATCAGTCCCCCCACTACCGGCAAATACGAGAAGCTGAAGGCAGAGCTGATCAAGCGGTTGTCCGCCTCACAGGAACACAAGATTAAACAGCTGCTCATGCACGAGGAGTTGGGAGACAGGAAGCCCACACAATTCCTCCGCCACCTGCAGCAGCTAGCAGGTCCCACTGTCCCGACCGAGTTTATCAGGTCCATCTGGTCTAATAGGCTGCCGGCAAACCTTCAAACTATAGTCGCAATGCAAGCAAGTTCCAGTTTAGAAGATGTAGCAGAATTGGTGGACCGAATAAATGAACTCGTTCCAGTAACAACGCAAGTCGCCGCTACTAGCGCGCCAGTGCCCGGGCAAGTAGCTAATTCACGGCCTTCAACGGATCAACAAGGCAGCGCTATTGAAGCATTGACCCAGAGAGTGGAAGTCATGGCACGGAAGCTGGACGTTATGAGCGCGCAGTTAAGTCATAGGTCACCGCGTTCCCGGTCTAGAGGCAGGTACAGCCAGAACCGCCGCCGATCGAATTCGCGCCCCAAAGACAACTGGTACTGCCACTACCATCACCGATTTGGTGATAACGCCCGCAGATGCATACAACCGTGCGCCTATGCAAAGAAACCGTTAAACCCTCAAGGCAGCCAGTAAGGGCGGTTTACGACTGCCACGCAATATCGAGCCGCCTGTTCATTACGGATCGCAACACGAAGATACAATATCTCATAGATACGGGTTCAGATCTGTGTGTCTTCCCACGATCCGCTGTTCGGGAGCCCCGCATGAAGACAAAGTACGAGTTGTTTGCAGCAAATGGGTCAGTCATCAGCACATACGGTTTTCTTCCTCTGACAGTGGACTTTGGACTTCGCCGCACATTCACATGGAGGTTCATAATTGCTGATGTCACCAAGCCTATAATCGGAGTCGACTTTTTAGCTTACTACAATCTGATTGTCGACTGCCGAAACCAACGCCTCATAGATAATCTGACGTCACTTACGATCCAGGCACCACAATCTATATCTACCGAAGTCATATCGTCAGTCCGCACCATAGCCGAAGACAGCAGCTACCACCGCATCTTGAAGGAATACCCTGACCTCACTCGTCCTGCTGGTAAACCAGGGGTACCAAAGCACAATACGCTGCACCATATACGTACCACGCCAGGACCACCGGTCTCTAGCCGTCCCCGTCGTTTGGACCCACAACGCCTTAAGATAGCGAAGCACGAATTTGAGGAGATGCTGCAAAATGGGACAGCGCGCCCTTCGGAAAGCGCCTGGTCCTCGCCTCTACACTTAGCGCCTAAGAAGAACGACGGGTGGCGTCCATGTGGAGACTACCGAGCATTGAACGCACGAACCATTCCGGATGTCTACCCTATCAGGCACCTGCAAGACTTCACTCACGAGTTGGCGGGCAGTACCATCTTCTCCACCATAGACTTGGTGAAGGCTTACAACCAGATCCCGGTCTTTGAAGAAGACATACCCAAGACGGCGATAACAACACCATTTGGTTTGTTTGAGTTCCCATTCATGACCTTTGGACTTAGAAATGCAGCCCAGACCTTCCAGAGGTTCATGGATGAAGTTCTGCGGGATCTAACATTCTGCTATGGGTATCTCGACGACATTCTGATCTTCAGCAAGAATATCCATCAGCACCAGCAGCACCTCAAACAACTTTTCGAGAGATTGGTCAAATACGGTGTACTGTTAAATACCAGCAAGTGTATTTTCGGCCAAGCAGAGGTGATGTTCTTGGGATACAAAGTCTCCGCGTCAGGCACTCAACCTCCTGCCTGCAAGGTCCAGGCCATTCAAGACTTCCCTGCGCCTAAGACGGTAAAGGAACTAAGGCGA
This sequence comes from Orthosia cruda, assembly GCA_964057195.1. Lineage (NCBI taxonomy): Eukaryota > Metazoa > Arthropoda > Insecta > Lepidoptera > Noctuidae > Orthosia > Orthosia cruda. The sequence continues at coordinate 40,137,988 of OZ059830.1, forward strand.
TTCCTTGGAATGATCAATTTTTATCGCCGATTCATTCCGGGAGCAGCTTCCAAACAGGCACCTCTCAATAATTTGCTCGCAGGTCCTAAAGTCAAAGGATCGCATCCAGTCAATATGACATCAGAGCTGCTAAAAGCTTTCAACAGCTGCAAACAGAGTCTTTCAGAAGCCACGCTCTTGGTGCATCCAGACCCTTCCGCAGAGCTGAACATCTTGACGGATGCTTCTGATACCGCAATCGGAGCAGTACTGCAGCAGCGGAGCAAGGTGGAATGGCAGCCACTGGCATTTTTTTTCGAGGAAGCTCAGCCCTTCGCAGAAGAAGTACAGCCCGTACGATCGAGAGCTGTTGGCAATATATGAGGCAATCAGATACTTTCGCTTCATGGTGGAGGCACGTGCATTCCACGTCACAACGGACCACAAGCCGCTAGCGTATGCGTTCGCAAATCCGCGCTCAAACTGCCCTCCCCGTCAATTTAGGTACCTGGATTATATAGGCCAATTTACGACCGATATCAGGTATATAGCCGGTAAGGACAACGTGGTGGCAGACACCCTTTCACGCATTAATGAGCTTCATCTGCCCTTAGATTACCAATCCCTGGCCAAGGAACAGCAAGCCGACCCCGAACTGCAGAACTTGCTGAGAGATGGATCATCTTTGAAGCTGAGGAAGGTGAAACTACCCGAATCTAATGTCGAGATCTACTGCGACGTAACGGGTACTCCACGCCCATTTATTACAAGATCGTTCCGCAAGCAGGTATTCACTTCCCTTCATAACCTCAGCCATCCTGGACGAAAAGCAAGTGTACAGTTGGTCACTGAAAGGTTTGTTTGGCCAGGAGTTAGAAAGGACTGCAGAAAAATGGCAAAAGAATGTGAAGCGTGTCAGAAGAGCAAGGTGACACGCCATACCACAGCCCCATTACAGGCATTCAAACCACCATCAGCACGCTTTCGCCATATCCACCTTGATTTAGTTGGTCCCTTACCGTTGTCTTCTAACCACAGGTACTGCCTCACGATCGTCGACCGCGCAACGCGTTGGCCCGAAGCGTACCCACTGCAGGACATTACCGCAGAGACCTGCGCCGCAGCCCTCACCTCTGGGTGGATAGCCCGATTCGGCTGTCCCGAGCATATCACAACGGATCGCGGAAGGCAATTTGAATGTCGCACCTTCAAGAACCTAGCCGCCCTCATAGGCGCCACTCACCACTTAACCACTTCTTACCATCCCGCAGCTAACGGCCTCGTCGAGAGACTGCACCGGCAATTAAAGGCCGCGATCATGTGCCATGCGAATTCAAGCTGGACAGAGGTACTTCCGTGGGTGCTGCTAGGAATCCGCAGCGCATGGAAGGAAGACCTAGACGCAACAACCGCTGAACTCGTCTACGGCGAGCCACTTCGCTTGCCTGGACAGTTCCTCACAGAAGCCTCAAAGGATGTCGTGGACATGAGTGAGCTGGTCAGCAGGCTGCGCGCACACATGACCAAGCTGACGCCACAACCAACTTCGTGGCATATGAGCTCAAACCGCCTCTTCTACATCCCGAAAGACCTGAGTACGGCAACCCACGTCTTCCTGCGCGAAGGTCCAGGTCGTAGATCACTGCAGGCCCCATATACAGGTCCTCACAAAGTCCTTGGTCGCGACCAGAAGACTGTGGACATCGAAGTGCGTGGGAAGAGACAGAAGGTGACAATTGACCGTGTTAAACCAGCATACATGGCGAGAGAAGATCTGGATCCAGGTCAAAGTCAAACCCAAACTCCGGATCCAGTGCAACCTGATAACACAGTCAGAAAGACAAGAAGCGGCAGGACAGTGAGATTTCCTGATTACTATCGCCCGTAGTCACGGTCTCGCCGGGGGAGTGTTGTAGCGAGTAGGCAAGTTCAATCGCACGACTCAACGCAGCACGAGAACATTTTAGTATAAATACCGGTGTAGGTTGAATGCAAAATTATTATTGTTTCCTACCTGCTAAGTTGAATATAACTCTGTCGCTCTTGCTCAGTATTTTATTTCTTTGCTACCAATAATTACCTCAGTGGCTACAAAGCTAATATTTATATAATATTGTAAGTAGTATACGGCTACACAGACGGAGTACTATACTACTAAGTATCTAGAATATCTTAATGACAACATCTATTGCCGTGCAGTAACCAATGTTATGAATACATCTTTGACGTAATCTATATATATAAAAGAAGAAACTGACTGACTGACTGACTGATCGATCAACGCACAGCCTAAACCGCTAGGCCTAGAAGAATCAAATTTGGCAAAAAGGTTCCTCATGTGGCGTAAGTGAGTATTAAGAAAGGATTTTTGGAAATTCCATCCCAAATGGGGTAAAAATGGGGTTGAAAGTTTGTATGTAATTTCTACAGTTTGTAAGATGGACACTTGAAATTTTAGATTTACGCTCTTGGTTTATAAAAATAATTAATTCATATATTGGTTATTGGAAATTCGACCCGTAAGGGGGTAAAAAGGGGGTAGAAAGTTTGTATGAAATTTTTACAGTTTGTAAGTTGGACACGTGAAATTTTAGATTTACGCTTTTGGGCCATAAAAAGAATTAAAATATTTATTGGTATTTGGAAATTCGTCGAAATTTTCTTTTTCGAGTCTTGTCAGCTGTCAATCAAAAGCTGTCAAATCACTGACAGCTAACTGACGTGGTGTTGCAATAAATTATCAAAAAGGGACAGAAACGTTTCGTTTCGAACAGGCTGTCTAGCCTTTTATGTGACGAATAGTTTTGGTATAGTTACAATATTGTATATATACCTATCTATTTCATGTAAGTAACTCGTTTCATTAAAAGTTATAATTGAAGTATCGTCCCTTTGAGTGTAATCCAAAGGTCACCCCGACGTGATGTTTTGATGAGGTCATTTCATGGTTAACGCCCTAAAATCTTCCGTTGGTGATAGCGCATAAAGTCAAATTGACTTTGAAACGCGACGATACCGTGGAAGTTGCAAAGTGCTGTGAAAACAAAATGTTACTGTACCTACCATTTACACGAAGTAGTAGAGAATGTAGTTTCTTTTCGGTTTAAAGATAATAATAAAAATGAAAAAATAATGTACCTATAGTCATGTCAGCCAATGGCTTAATAGCCACGAGCCTCGACCAACACTTTAGCAGGCTCTCGTTAGGCGGCTGGGTCTGATCCAGAAAGCAGTACTGCTGGACACGGCTCGCATTGTTAGGAGGTTCCTCTTTCTGGAGCCCTGACCGCCGGTAGCTTGAACCCTGTTCCCAATACCGGTGGGCCTCTATTTTCTATATTTTTAAATGTTTTTTTTTTATTTTGTATGTTTTATAAAAATATTTAAAAATTTAGACAATAAGATAGGAAATTGAATAAAGGAATAATAAGTTTTATTTCATACTGGGATTGCATAGTTTACAAATGTTGCATTTATATATATTTTTAGGTTCAATTATACAATAAAGACGGGTGAAGTACTGTTCTTCTAGAAAGGCTAAAATTTAGCCTGTATTAAGGAGAGACAGTGCAAAGATATTTTATTAACCTTAACCTTAAATATTGTTGTAACTTAAAACTCGTTATAGCTAGTATTTTGTTTTTTTAGGCAAGCAATCGCAAAACCAGCACGCGAATTTACCGTCAAAATTAATAAATGTAATAATCAGTTTTTCAATATGTATTTCACTGCAATATGCAATAACAAACAATATTGTCTTGCGTGTTCATATAATTCAGTTTTTCTTCGAGACAAGTAAATACGTTTTTTGTCATTTTTATTCGTTTACCGAAATAGACAGACATCATTAGTATAATAACACTCAGCCACGCGAGGGTACCTACTTGACTTAAATACGGTGCTTCTATTAACTGAGTAATACATTTGTTCAATCTCTCTTGTGCAGAAGGGATGAGAAAATAAAAAGTGTTTATGTCAAGACAGAACATTCAAACTTTTTGTAATAAGGAAAAAAGGATCTCGAAATCATATAACAAACATATTTAGAGGAATTCCTAAATAACTAGGTATTTTATGGTATCATTCATTCGAAATATAATTAAACATTTCCTGACTAAAAGTTATTAATTAGGATCACGATGATTCAAAAGTCGCTTTCCAGAGGATCACTCGCACTATCTGCATACAATTTTCATTACAGAAATTGCTTTAAATCAGGATCAAAACTATGGAAGACAATAGTAAAAGAATTCTGACAATAGCGTGTACTGAATTCATTATAACAAAATGACAACTACGGAAAACATACAAGTTTACCCCAAGGATATATTATAGGCCGTGTTATTTTGTGCCAAAACATAGGTTATTTTGGATTCCTCCAATTTATTATTTTTGTGTAAACAACGTTTCTTACTTGTGCGACATTTAGAGATTTCCTTACATAGTGTCAGGTTTCCTGTTACGAGTGTGTGGTTTGTTAAGAATATTTACTTCGTGTACTGTTAACGATGTAAGAAGGAAAACGTGTAAAATGGGGTTATTGGGCAGAGTACACGTTTAAGGGACAATAGGAAAGTCGAATATTTGGACTAATGGTGTAGGCTTGTTATATTAAATGTTTTGGCTGTGGGTAATGACACTCACATGTCACCACCAGAATATCATATGTCATCGAATTTTTGGTTCTTGGAAATGTCAGTTTCCTCAAGATGTTTTCCTCTACCGTTACTAGAGCAGTGGCGATAAAAAAAAATGCGTCCCTATCTGGGTTTGACCTAAAGACCTACAGCTAATTATTGTTACACATTGCTCACACAATTCAAATAATACCTTCAATTAATCAATGTATTGTTTGCAGCACATCGGCGCATGAGGACAGTCACCAACTAACTCCTCGTGAATCTCTCCTTTGCTGACCTGATGATGGCGTCCCTCAACTGTCTCTTCAACTTCATTTACATGTTACACAGGTTAGTACTTTTTATTAAATTACTGTTTCCATTACTGATAAGGTATAATTGATGTTACGGTAAGCTCCCAACATTGTAAGTACTCACGATTATAGAAATCTCTAACTGGGTCAAACCCTGATCATGAAAAAAACAGTAGCACCGAAAATTTATGTTTGCTTAATTCGACAAAATGACTTTCATATTTCTTTTCATTTCTAAAGAGCAGATGACGCACTTGTCATCTGCTTTTATCTATGAAAGTTCTTTTGATGGCACCAACAAAAGATCTACATTATGCCTTGCAAAGAAAGCAAGTTTAGTACCTAATAATGAATAATCCGGTAATTTAGATGTATGAGAGACTACCGAAAATATTCAAGATCACTAGGGTGTCTATGAATCGGTAGCCTAATGATATCTCAAAAAAACGCTTACGTCATTTGTCTGATATAACATCTACCTCTTGCGAATGGTATCCAACCATAAGGATTAAGTAATAGGTTTAGTAATACGGTCCACTTTTATGAGTGGAAATAATATGTTTTTGTTATTGGAGAGAGGAATATATTTCGGGAAACTTACAGCAGAATAAACAAGCCAGAAAATTAAGGTTGGTCTGAATTTATCATCCTTGAAATGAGAGTTTCTTAATTAAGACAATATTAGTGAACGCTCTCTCATATTAACATTTACGAGTATGATCATCTTAGTCGAAAGACGATAGATATAGATGGGCAAAATCTACAGGAAGAGACATTCTAACCGATAACCCTGATAAATTATCGAAATAAAAAAATTCAGCGCTTAGCATTTCAGTACATTTATGACGTTTTTTAAGGATTTTTGTCTAGAGCCCATAGAAATTTAGGCTAGAGCCGAACGTGCTATTTAACACCCCCCAAGGTGGGTTCCCGCATTGTCGAGGCGGGGGGCTCAGTAACCGTGGCTTGGTCACCCACGGTGAAGCGAAGAAGAACCCGAGGAGGAGCCGCTCGTCAGGGCTTTTGGCGATAAGCCGACGACGTAGCGGCCAACATGTAGGTTGCGGTGCTGCCTGGGCGACATCGCAACTGAGGCGGGCCGCGATGTCATATGGGCCTCCCAAACCCATATGATGTCGCGGCTGAGGGTTGGAGGCCTTGGCGGAAGAGGAGTGCCGGTATTGCGGTGCGCCGATCTCCCTACCTTCCGCGGCCTGAACGGGGTCGCCACCGTATGATGGCGGCCGCGGTGGGGCCGCAGGGGAAGAGGAGTGTCGGTATAACGATGGCCGCTCTCCCTATCTTCTGCAGCCGAAAAATGGTAGGTGGCGGGGCCATTGACCTCGACCCGTCACAAGGGGTCCAAGGGTGCCATACACGGGGTCGTCTGGCACCCATGTGCTGGTTTGGTCCCTGGGGTGGTCAGGGCGCACAGCGTGTTCTGGTGCGCCGGGTGATGAGAGGTACTCCCCCGAGGAGGGTCCGGTGACGGACAGCCGTGGCGGGTTCGCGGTGAGTGCTAACGCGTGCCCGTGTTGCCGCCATAAACGGCACAGTTGGACACCGTGGAGTTTTAGTGGGTTAGAGGCCCACATAACTGCGCTATCTCCCCGTGGTAGCGGAGAATGCATGAGCATTTCTCCACGCTAAAAAAAAAGGCCTATTTAACACATTTTGATGCCTGTTCATTCTACTTAGTTCATTCATACAAGTGACATTCTACTATCGAAAGCGTGGCGATAGATATTTTCAAAAGGAAAAAATTGTATGGGATTGACAAGCAATATAGAAAAATCACGTGATCCATTTTGATGTTTCGACTATCGCCTTCACTGACATCGAATGCCACTTTTCTAGAGCCTCAGGCTCTCCGATTGTGGAATGAGTTGCTGATGTCAGTAAGACAAGCCCAGTAGTAGCTTTTTCTAAAATACTTGTTAAAAATTATTTCTTTCTCTCTAATGCTCTTCTGTTTCTATCTAATTTCTTTCATCATTGTTCAACCAATCTGTGAAATTGTGTAACATGTAATATCATGTATGTGTATGTTAGTTTCTTTATAGTATTTTATATGGCGTTATATTTTTTATATATATTTATATTTTAATGCAGTACACCACATACTGTTTATATTTCTTAGTTCTTTCAGTCCATCTAATGATTTTCTGGTAGATATCGCTGTCAGCGATAAGACCGCCATTGTACGCAAAGTATGAAGTTTTTGTTAAAGAAATGTGTAACTTTTCTGGAGTAAAATTTTGTATATCTTATTCTAAATCAATAAAAGTATTAAGAAATATAAGAAACTTTTAAAAACTCAAAGTGTTTACAAATATAATGTTAACCTTAGAAGAGAATTCAGAAACATAAAAGACCAATTAAATATATGTGTCGCATCAAGGCTGGCCGATAGGTGCAAACCATCGGGAAGTCAGGATGTATTCCCTTAGGATAAGACATCGTGCATGGGCAGGTCGGTGGGTACAATCGTGCAAATGAAATCACAGAAATTATTCGATACACTGGGTTTATTCAAATAGACACAGTTACAATCTTGCTTACTAATATTACGGTTTGACACAGACTCTACGACGTGTTAGCTCTGAGGCGATCAGTGCTCAACCACAGACTAATATATATAGATTGAGACCCTATTCCTCACAACGCAAGTGCTTATAAAAGCGTGCCAATGCGTAGTTACTCTTAATTGCCGCCAGGGGCGTGCGTGTGATTTGTTTTGACGTCCGTACTATTGACCAAACCCGACATATGTAATAGTAAATTAAAAACTAGTACACAAGTGTATGATGTTGACATTCAAAACTTTCAATGGGAATGATTGAGTAGGGAAAATACTCTAAAGGAAATATTTTGTAAATATGAATGTAGTGAACAGATGTTAAGTGAGCGCATGCAGGAGGCCTGTGAGTTTGTGGACCTGGTGAATTATAATGCAGAGAGGTATGAGTCATTGACTAACAACCTCACCTGTAGTTGTGCTGCCGCTTCGCCACCTCTCATCTCACAACATGTTGCTCCTACAACTTTACCCATCGATCATACTGCAACAACTTTGAACTCCTCCAAAAATAATGTCTTAGTATATTCTGATAGATTAGGAACAGGTTTTGGATCTTTGTTAAATAACTGTTCTAAACATACAAAAGTGAACCATTGTTATCATAAATTGCATTTTATTGAGCTTTTTCATAAAATTCAACAGACACAATTGAATGAGCAAAATACTGTAGTACTTCTTTTTGGGAAAAGCCTTAGTATAACAAAAAGGGACATAGTTAATGGTATTGACAACCTACTTAAGTTAAGATTAGGCAAATTAATATTATGTGCATTGCCCTATTCTGACAAGTTACTTGTTCAGGAAAATTAATACATTTCTAGTTGAAATAACTTGATGCATATTTTAGCTTGTCGTCATAGTGACCGTTTTTTGTTTTTCGACACCAAAAATTTGGTTAGTAATTTTGTTTTGATTTGGGATCATATGTTTCTTCCTAAAAATAGTCGACATTTATATTGATGATTCAACTGAAACTAGGTTTAGTGATTCAACAGTATTATCGAGTTTTTTTGATAATACTACTGTAGATTCTTTAAACTATTAGAGCTGACAAAAGAGAATACGAATAGTAATATTTTACTATATCATCAAAATCTAAATCGCTTCTCCTGCAAAATTCTAGACGTGGAACGTTAGTAGATATATACCACATGAATATCTTATGTTTTTGTGAAACTTGGTTAAAACCAGATAGGATATTGTTTAATGTAAATAATTTTGCAGTTGCCAGCGCGTTCAACAGATCCACAGTGGGTGGTGGTACTTTGATACTTTGTAATAGTCATCTCAAATATAAGGAAAGGATATCACTTCTTACTCTGTTGATTGCTTATGTGAGGTAGCATGTGCAGAGGTCGAGGGGCATACTATCTTGTGTGTTTACAGACCACCAGCATCACACTTGTCATTGTTTTTAATTACAATGGAAGAATTATTATGTAAACTTTTCAGAGATAATAAATTAGTTTTTGTTTGTGGTGACTTAAATATAGATCTGTTAGTCAATTCACGTGAAAAATGTCCGACAAGAATAACAGCAGCTTCAGCTTCGTGCATAGATAATGTATTCACTAATTGTAAAGTAAAAGATTATTTTTTAATCAGTGGCATTAGGTCAGATCATACTGGTCAACTAGTATCTTTTGAGTCAATAAAAAATTAAACCAAGCTAAATCAATTCGATTAAGACCTCTTACTAAAAATAAATTAAATTCTTTTAATAATAATGTTTTTAGCAACCTTTGTAGCGCCAGTTTTGATAATAGAAAATAAGACCCCAATATAAATTACGGCACGTTGTTTTCTAGAGTTTGCCAAGAATTCAATAAAACGTGTCCTGTAAAAACATTTAAAGTCAACAATTCCAAATCGAAATTTAGTGAATGAGCCACTGTGGGCATAAGAAAAAGCCGAGATATCTCATACAATTTATATTACGAAAAATCTTTGACTTCCAATCAAGTTATTCACACTTATGTTAGAAACTATTCCAAAATATTCATTAGAGTCTGCGCTCAAGCAAAACCTCAAATAATAATTAACAAAATTGGTATTTCTAATAATAAAATAAAAACTGTGTGGCAAGTAATTAATAGAGATATAAATTTTTAAACTGTCATGGTCACTAACACTAGCATGGTGCTTGCAACAGTAACGAAATATCGGAAACTCGCTACAAACAGTAAACATGGTAAATATTCCGCTTATAATGTTAATGTTAGAATTAATTGAGAAACTGGAAAACAACAACGCTATCAGAATGAGTTGACTTTGAAAATAACTAATCAAACCATTTCTAATCAGCAAGAAGTCGCTGAGACATTAGAAAATTTATTTATCAACATTCCGTTAGAGTTTACGAAGTCTCTTCCCTCCTCATCTAAATTAGCTGAAGCTCTTCTTAAAGAAAACTTTACTAAAGACATAAAAGACCTTTAAATTGAAACCTTTGCAAAACCTTGAAATTGTCTTGATACAATTAAAAATGCGTTCAAAAGTCTCAATATAAAAAATACTGAAGACTTATGGGGGATATCCGTTAGGGTTCTTGCAGATATTATTCACTCAATTGGGTTGTTGAATTTTTAAAAAAATACGATTTTTAAAATTTATTTTGAAACTTTACATATCATAAATTATAATGTCGTTGCAAAAATCTCTTAATTTTTTTTTTTTCAATTTATTATTAGCAATTGAAAATCGATAAAATTTTCAAAAGAACCACCTGTCTACGAACGGGCCATGATTGGTCGCCATGTTGGTGACGTCATAACGTTCAAGGAATTTTGAACTACAGTGTCAACGACACGTGAATTGACTAAAATATCCGAAAATTTGTGCAAAAATATTATTTATAACAGCAAATTTTATTAAGTCATGTGTGATAAAGGATTCTTAAAGGCTGAATTCGATAATATAGACACCTGATGGACGATTTGGCAGTTTTGAGCATAAATAAAGTAGTGGTAATGAATATTACGTGTTAGTGGACCGGTGTTTGATATTGTTCTTTACCAGGTACATTTAGAAACAGAATTGTCATAACGTAATCGTTTTCACATATGGGTAGGTGATATTGGTGTAAAATAAAAAGTAAACAAACACGACTGGCGCGAAACTTCGACTTTGGATATCAAAAAACTTCATTAGATACCACTAAATATGATACAACCCGAAATCTGTGCAGCCTTTATTTATATTTATTTTTTGCACAAAATCCTTAAAATGTTCGGTAATTACCATTATTTACATATCTCTTAATAATATTAAACATTAATATCTATATTATATATTTACAAACACTAAAAAACTTTGTAGAACAAAAACGTGAAAATATTAACTTGGTAGATTTTATTACACTACCGATTTTCACAATTCAAACAGAAATATTAGTTTTACGCCTATATCTATCATTTAAGAATAAAATAATGAATATATCTCCTTAAACAAAAAATCATGTTTTCAAGTTACGTAATTATACAACAATGTCAACTTTGCACGAAAGTTCCCATAAAAATGCATTCGTCTGTAATCACCAAAGTAAGATACGTATTAATATACGTATGTAATACTTAATTAGAACAAGACAACATAACAATAACACATTCTAGTTGGAATCTAGTAAGACATAGAACATTTCTCAAGACTTTAGTAGGTATAGATTGCTAGTTACTTGGCTATTGCGTGATTCACATATAATGGGGATTTTTTTTATAGTATTTGTACATAATGGTATGAAGCAAGCACGATAACATTTAAGGATCAATATTTTTGATCAATATATTTGATTTTCATCAATATATTGACGATCATAACAAGATTGAATCGGTTAAAAGTCAAAACACTGTATCAGCTATGTGCTACAATGAGTAAAAATGAACGTCGTGACGTCACACGGGCTCGGGTTTGTTCGGGAACTGTCGAGGTGTTTTTAGGTACTGGATTGAAGAAAAACTTTTCAATTTGATATTACTTTGTAATTACAGCGAAAAAAAAAACTAAAAATTGTTTTGTATGTAATCTTATGTATGATATTTCCATATCTAACAAAAAAAAAATTGGTTCGACAAACCAATTGCTTCTGTCCTAACAGGCATATGCAATCAATGTTTGGACAGCGGCACGTTTCCTGACTTAATGAAGCACAGTAAAGTAGTACCAATTTTCAAATCATACTGTAAGAGTGATCCCTCTAATTATAGACCTATATCCTTGCTTCCAGCATTGAGTAAAATCTATGAAAAAATCATGCTGGATCAGATGTTGTCTAACTTCAATTCAAAAGGGATCCTGCATAGTCAACAGTTTGGTTTCTCGAAAGTTAGGTCGACAACGGACGCGGGAGTAAAACTCATCAGCCACATCTTGAATCTTGGGAGAAGTCCCAGGATGCCAGTGGCATCTTCTGTGATCTCTCAAAAACGTTCGACTGCGTCGACCACAACACACTGATCTATAAATTACACCACTACGGAATTCGAGGACAAGCTGCTGATCTTGAGCTTTCCTATTTATCAAACAGACAGCAAAAAGTAAATGTTAATGGGGCGACGTCCTCCGGCTCTGTATTCAAGATAGGTGTGACCCAAGGTTCAATTTTCGGCCCTTTCCTCTTTCTTGTTTACATTAATGATCTCCCTTTTATGATAGCCAAATTATCGGATATAATTCTATTTGCTGATGATACTTCACTAATTTTTAAAATAGATAGGAAAGTTACGGATGTCTCACATGTCAACGAAAGTCTAATTATTCTCTCAAAATGGTTCGCAGCTAACAATCTTTTACTGAATGCGAAAAATACAAAATGTCTTAAGTTCTCTTTACCAAATGTACCACAACGTGACTTAAACTTAAATCTTGACGGAAAAAATCTTGAAGTTATAACGGAAACTGTATTCATAGGGATTACTATCGATTCAAAATTACAGTGGGGCGCGCACATTAGAACTCTTTCGGGAAGGTTAAGTTCAGCTGCATATGCAGTAAGGAAAATAAGGCAGTTAACCGATGTAGCCACAGCTAGGTTAGTATACTATGCTTATTTCCACAGTATTATGTCTTATGGCATTCTGCTATGGGATCAGCAGCAGATGTTGACTCAAATTTCATCTTACAAAAGAGAGCAATCCGCGCGATCTATATACAGACTCTACCTTCATTCTATATTTTGGAATGTATTTTGTATGTCCGCAAAATTCGAGGGCTTTTCAAAACTAGAAGTGACTTCCATAATTTAAATACACGCAGTAAGCACGAAATTGTAATACCTAAATTCAGATTAACTAAAACTAGCAAGTCTTTTCTTATAAACCGTATACGCTTTTATAACATGTTGCTAAAGTCAGTTATAGAACTGACCGATGGAAAGTTAATAAATCACATCAAACGTGTCCTTATTAAAAAGCATATTATAAAATCAAGGACTACGTTGAAGATCAAAATTTTGGCTTTAGCTCCTTCTGCGCATGCGGCTTCCCTGGTAACTCATAAACGGCACAAATATGTGGATGTCTCTAACTATTCTCAATCTCATTTTTCTATTTTTTTTTGTTTTTCTTCTTTTAATTAGACTTTTTACAATGTAGCTGTTTGCTAAGAATAGTTACAGCATTGATAACAACATTTGTGCCACATGTTAAATTTAGTCTTTTGATATATATATATCTTCTACCTTTGTATGGATTCTTTTACCGATTATTTTGTGAATGTGTGAACATTGTAGGCCTTCTAGATGCTAGTTAACATTTGTTAACTTTTTTATATATTATATAATCTTCTTGTTTTAGTTTCTTACGACTTATTTTCGGGCCTACGATGTCCCCCATAGTGCTAATGCAGTAACATGGAAATATTGTAAAACCACACCATTTTTTAAAAGAGTAACCATGGAGTTTCTTGCCGGTTCTTCTCCATACGAAACGACCAACCCGAACCGTGCACCTTTTGTCGACGTTTTATACGTTCTTAAATCCTATTTTCGATTCTTTGAAAGTCGCTATCGCTGATCCATTTAAATGATGTCATTATTTAGATTTGATGTCCATTATTATCTAATTCCCCATTGGCATTGATTATATGTCTCTCAATGCTCCACATTCACACGGTACGTCATCAGTGCAACGTTTAATCACGACAAACGTAGATTAAACCTCCATTGTAATACTTGACAATATGGGACAATTTAGAGAGGTGTATCGACGTACCGTAATTATTTCTGGGAATAGAACGCATCCTCTCTGTTCACGCGATACTTGAGACATCGTTAGTAGAGAATCGGAACTGAAATTACCTCATATTATATTTATTGTCAAAAACAGATTTTACAAGACGAGATTGAGATGCGACTGCAAACTTTCCTTAAAAATACGGGCATTGCCCCTTTGATTTTGAACATCAATATTTCTATATGTAAGTGATCTTTTACCCTTGTTTATTTATTTACTTATGATCTCCAATAAAGGATATATAAAATCTCTGTAAATAATACTAGCTAAGATCTTCAGAATTCTTTGTATAAGCCTCAGATAACTCCTGTGTAAGCGTTTGAGATCCCCATCGAGTTCGGTGTTTAAGGATTCTGGCAAAGGTAAAAAAAAATAAGAGTCGTAGAAAAGGTGCTCGTATATATTAATTTATCATAGACATTTTTTGTGCTGCCAGGCAGCATTTTATCGTACGTCATATTCAAAGTATGCTAGTGTTGGTGTAATTACAGACACATTCAACGGCTTTTGAACTTTGTTTTTTGATGAGAGTTGCGATGCAATATTGTTAAGAGCACGTCCAAAGTGGACGTGACTGGGCACACTGGTGATAATTTATGTTAATAATTACGAAAATGTTACAAAAAAAGTAAAATATAAATGTAATAGAAAAATGCTTAATGAAATAGAGTAAAATACGCTTTCTTTTAAATGGAAACACGCGCAAAGACGTGCAAACGTTGTGAACTTTTAAATATTGTAGGTACAAATATTTTGGAATAGTCACGTGCAACATGCGTACAACCATTTCAATTTCGGATTAGATTATTATCTGTTCAGGTCTCATTTATCTTTGAGAATTTTAAGACATCTTAACGCACTAAGCTGGTTTTCTATTACCAAAACCAATGAACATTTTAGGCTATCCTTTTGGAAATGTTGCAGATAATTTAATTTTAAGATACTTATTTATTTGAAATTTACTAAAAATTACAGTGAACTTTGAAATATTTCTCAATTTCAACACGGTCATAATAACTATGCACCTCCCTGAAATGCGACCCCAATCCCACCTACCCGCGCAGTGCCCCTTGTCCGCCACGTGCACTAATAGTGAGGGTCGAACGTCAGAGTGACGTCACAGCAGCAGGTGCACAGTTATTTTAGTGAAGTATAATGTTCTTAAAAAATCTCAAACAAATATAACATTTCTAAAATGCTGTCTTACAACAAAAAATAATTTTGTCGTTACCTACAATCGTAACATAATAAGTACCTTCCTAAACCATTTAATTTTCTAAAACTACCCTATAATTTAACTATCCGCTTTTCTATTAAATACGACATTAATTACGGGACATAAAAGTCACCTAAAGATTTAGGTACCCACAGACCAGCAGTCTGTTAGGATTAAGTTTATGGGTGATTTAGTTAGGTACTTCCATTCAACTAGCTTTATTAGGCGTAAAATTAAGTGAAGGACATTGTGTAATAAAACAGCTCGCTCCAGTATACTACAGCAATATATTTATTTTTCAATTCCAAGTGTGTACAATCTCCCCCCCGGTGGGTTCCCGCATTGTCGAGGCGGGGGCTCAGTAACCGTGGCTTGGTCACCCACGGTAAAGCGAAGAGAAACCCGAGGAGGGGCCGCTCGTCACGGCTTTTGCCGATAAGCCGACGACGTAGCGGCCAACATGTAGGTTGCGGTGCTGCCTGGACGATATTTGAGGCCGGCTGCGATGTCGTATGGGGTCTCCCATACCCATAGGATATCGCGGCTGAGGGTTGGGGTCGCGGCGGGTGAGGAGTGCCGGTATTGCGGTGCGCCTCTCCCCCTACCTCCTGTGGCCTGGACAGCGTCGCCACCGTCCGTTGGTGGACGCGGTGGGGCCGCAGGGAAGGAGGAGTGTCGGTATAGCGTTGGCCGCTCTCCCTATCCCCTGCGGCCGAAAAAATGGTAGATGTCGGGGCCATTGATCTTGACCCATCACAAGGGGACCAAGGGAACCATACACGGGGTCGTCTGGCACCTATGTGCTGGTGAGGTCCCTGGGGTGGCCACGGTGCATAGTGTGTTCTGGTGTGCCGGTGATGGGGGGTACTCCCTGGAGGAAGATAAAAAAAAAAGTATTTATTAGTTTTTGGAAAATCTGCCCCTATGGGGATAAAATAGGGGTTGAAACTTTATATGAAATTTCTTCGGTTTGGAAGGTAAAACATCTAAAATTGTAGGTTTATGCTGCTGATTAATAAAAAAACAATGAGTTTAATTATTTCCGGAAATGCCACCCGTAACGGGGGTAAAAAGGGGGTTGAAAGTTTGTATGTAATTTCTACAGTTTGTAAGTTGGACACGTGACATTTTAGATATACGCACTTGGTTGATAAAAAGAATTCATGTATTTATTAGGTTTTAGAAATTCTACCACTGATGGGAATAAAGTAGGGGTTGAAACTTCATATGAAATTTCTTTGGTTTGAAAGGTAAAATATCTGAAATAGTAGTAGGTTTACGCTCTTGATTAATAAAAAAAGTAATGAGTTTATTGATTTCCGGAAATTCTACCGCTAATGGAGGTTAAAGGAGGCAATTTGTTGGGCTTATATATTTGAAACTTGGCATAAATACTAACAGCTGATATTTTAATTTTTTTTATTGTTTTTAAAGTAAAGGTTGTCATTACAAGTTTTTCAAAACTACTCCTATAATACGATTTAGGGTGTGTTAAACATTTTTGAAGAAAATTTATTGCACAAGGCTTCTTTTTTTGATGTAGGGGAGCAAACGAGAGAAATGTGTTGGAATGAATTTTAATTCCTTGGGCAAAATAATAAAGGTAACGTTAATTTTTCGGAACAGCTAAATAGAAATAAATTTTTCACTTTGTAGTGTTTTTAGTTGGATTTCAGTGTCGGTAGTGTTTGTAGCGTTTTCACTTTTTAGGTATACCTATTAGGCAATTTGCCTTTTGGCACTTAATTGTTTTTTGTGTATGTTCGCCGATATCTCCGTCAAACAATACTGTGTTTGTATTTCCAAATCGAGCTAGAGGTCGTCTTTGTGCCGTAAGATTCTTCAAAAAACCGTTGACACACCTAAAACATCTTCTGGGGGTAATTCTGAAAAACTAATGATGGCAATTTATTATTGCCCAAGGAATAAGATTTTTAACCGACTTTCCAAAAAGTAGGAGGTTCTATGTCCTCTAAATCCTAACTTGAACCGTAGATATCTACGATTCCTTTAATATGACCCCATTTATTATTGTTTTACTGCACATAATTTAGTTGAATAAAATACGAAATCATGCGAACGAAGTCGCGGGCGGAGTGCTAGTCTAATATACTCAAGGTTTATCGCAAGAAAACCAATTGTGTCCGACCTCAACCAGCGCCGACGGAAAAAGGGTCGTTCCTTAATACGTCATATCCGCTATCACGTTACTGACAGATTTTACCATAGACTGGCACAAATTTAATCATTTCGGAGTTGCAAGCACAATTATTTGATTGCAATAAATAGTTGAATACAAATTTGATTTAATAATATTCTTGATTACGAAAACAGTCTTAATAATCTACACACACCAGCAAAATTTTCGGAACAAAATAAAAATTACGATTTTATAACATTATTTTTTGACATTATTAAGATAGGCTGGATTTGAAAAAGTGGTATGCAGCCGAGGATTATCCTAGATCAAAACGAAGTAACCACTGATAAAGGGGCAAATGATACCGCGTTTTATTCTTAAATAACACTTCTATAGCGGTGTACAATAAAAAATCCACCATCGATCATCATTAAGTCCGTACGAGCTCCCAAACTTATCATACCTGAATCTAATATTGTTCCTCTGCCATATGCCACTGTAGCTTAAAAAAAATACAGATTATGTTATTCTTGTTCATGTTCACACATTCATTGCCGTCTCTCAATTCGATTTAAATTAATTCCATACTCATCACTGAACAATATTTTACTCCATTAGTCGGTGTACTAAAGTTGATATTCCCGGCTAAGCATTGTTCTATTTCAAAGGTGTTGTGCCTCAAGTTTTGGACCTTCGGCGGAGACGAAGAAACCAGAAACAGCTTTTTTCATTCTCCTTCGTTCCTTAAATCTAGCTTGGCACTTCGAACTTCCTCCAGCTCATTTCTGGCTTGAATAGGCTTTAAACGAGGGTTTTTCGAAAGCGAAACTAATTAAAAAGATTATTTCTGTTAGAAGTTCGAGATTCCTGCCTTGTTCTGATACTCTCACAAAAGCATTAGTCTCTCTAAACCATGAAAAACTGCAATAAATGGTTGAAACAGATAAACGATGAATTATGCACATCATTCTGTAGGTTTGATCATTTCTTCTCATCAAGTGCCTTGGGCCTCTCAGTTTGGGCAAAGTTGGGCACAATGATGTCCTTAACTTCGAAAAAGATCTACTCATTAAAAATAAAACAAATAACTCAGGTTGTTAATGAAAAGTTTACAAAATTTTAAATCAAAACCATGAAGTGAAGAATAAGCAAAATTCTCTCAAAGTGATGTAAGTTTGAATAAAGTTAAAACAATCGCTTGAAAAGTGAAGTTCAATTGTTTTATCAATTAGGAATAATTGGTTTTATTATAAAACAAAAAAAAAACTACCCCGCAAAGGAAAAAAATAGGTTTTGCGATTTTTTTTTCTTGTTCCGCTAATTTTGCCAGTGTGTGTGATTACATATCCAAAATCTATCAATTGTTTAATTCTTGTTATGCCAAATTATCTTATTGTATTTTAATAGGTTTGGTAGAGTTGGAAGGTTTTGAATTAATTATGTATGATAAAGGGTATAGGTAACTTTAATTAAAGTCAATTCATCTACTTTCATGTCAAGTTGACTCAATGATGGTGCGACCACGGTATCTACCTGAGGCTCTAGAAAAAATGTCATCTATTAGCGATGGTTTACCGACCGATTCCTTGGGCGTTCGGACATCCGATAGTTATCTGGCCCATTGGATGTTTGTGTCAGCCAAAAATGTCAGCGGACGGTGTGCACAGGGTACGCGTCCCTGGCATCATAAACAACTCAGACTACACGACAACTTGGTGGACAACTTAAAGCAGCCGCCGCTAATTCCAGAAAATCATCCACACTTTCACTACTTATTCGACATGTTTCTTTGTCAACATAATCTTCGTTGAATAAGCGCTCGGATGAGTCCACAAGCTGCGACCCAAACAACTGTGCACACAAATTAGTCGCAGCTGTGAGTTGCGCCTTACGGATACGTCCGATAATTTGTTCTCAGCTTTTCAGGGTGCATCTTTTCCTGTGACTGATCGGCTCGAGCTCCTTGGCATAGAGTTCTCATCCGGTCTGAACTTCGCCTCCATTGAGTACAAAGCCCCAATTGCGGCAAAAAATCTGGGCATCCTAAACAGAGCGAAGCGATACTTTACGCCTGGACAGTCTTTAACTCTTTACAAGGCAGCACAATTGCAGCCACCTCTGATATGGCTCAGCTAAATATCAGCTAGCCGCGCTTGATTCGGTGGAACGCAGAGCTAAGAGACTAATTGGCGACGTCAAACTGGTGGATGCCAGGCTTCATAGCTTGACTCATCGCCGTAAGGTTGCCTGCGTGTCGGTCTTCTATAAACTGTACTTCGGCGAGTGTGCTCATGAACTCCACGACCTCATCCCTCCAGCCCCCTTCTACCATCGGACATCTATACGTACTGCAAGTTAGCATCCTCACCTAGTTGCCATTCCACCAATTCGCACCAAGCGGTTCCAAACATCCTTCATAATGCACACAGCAAAAGAGTGGAATTCACTGCCTGCGTCTGTGTTTCCGAAGGCATACAACCCGAATCTCTTCAAAGTTAGAGTGAACAGTTTTCTTCTGGGTAAGCTCATTCTATCGTCGACTTTGTCTTTTTCACCTCTGACCTAGACTAGAGTCAAGAGAAAACCCACCATGAATAACAAAAAAAAAGCTTAACGGTAGAAATGTCACGTGACACTTCGATAGCGCTTGACAATCTATAAAATTTTCTCATTTTTCCAAGTGCTATCGCGACCTTCACTGACATAAACTTACTTGTCTAGAATTTCTGTATAGATAGCTCAATCATTGCCTTCGTTTAAATCATGGAATGAATAAATGATGGACAGAAAATGCGATAAAATTCTGTAATTGTTGTATCATACATTTTTTTTTTTTCTTGGTAGACCAGTTTAACCAACAAGACTCGGTAACATATTGGCATTTATCTGTCCAGAAGATAGATTTTCTTCAATATGTAAGCACTGCCACTTGATAATTTACTACTTGATTAATTTTTATGGCTCTCATCTTTTAGTAAGTCCGTTTTTAGGATTCATTTTTGTTATGCGACTTCTGAAACTTACAGTGTCGAAACGCAAAATCAGTGAATCAAATCGGAAGAAGTCTGTTCGATACTTTTAAAATATTAAAAGATATTAATCATGCACCATAATTATGAGTCACGAGTTAGATGTAAATAAATTATTTGTCCAACCTTGTCATCATATGAAATGCTTTAACCTGAAGTCGATATATGGATTATCGATCTAAAAAAAATACTTCTGATAACTTCAAACCACTCATGCCCATCATAAAAGGGATGAAACTGAATGTATGTTGGATATTAAAATACTCGTGGCTTTTAAGCAAACGAACTCGCGGCGATCGTCAATGCCGACGGTCAGCTAGATTCTAAAATCAGCCTAAGTACTCACATTTTTACCAGAATACGGCAAAGCAAAAAGGTAATGTTTTTGACCAGTATGTTTGTATGTATGCATGTAAAAATATACAGGTGCTACTTTGCAGAATGTATTGTTTTGTTACGTTAGGTGGCATAAGACAACGGTTATCCTCTGAACACCACTATGAATATGTATGAAATACCACAATTTTTTTATTACATGTTTAAATAAACAACTTGTTTATTTAATACCCGATACATATCGAAAAGTTTGTACATAACAATTTCAGATGAGAATATTTTCCTGTTCATAATTTTTAGAACGTGATTTTGCAGTAGTCGGTTTTTAATTTTTGAACTTATTTTAAGGCCAGGAGCTTTGCTGTTTTAAATTTGTTAAAGGGAAATCTTTTACAAACATAATTATCATAAACAATTTTATTAGATTAGATGGCGCACATTGCCTCGCACCATGATCGGCAATTATAATATAGAAAATCTTGTTTTTATTTTATTTTTTAGGTTGTATTAGATTCTCAAGGCCAACTAGGTAATAAGAAAGAAGGACATTAAAAAGTAATTTTTGCAAGTTGTACTTTTTGAAGCACAGTAAATTTCACATGAGTAGCATTAATCATTCATTTTTTTTATTCCGTACGATGAAATATAGTATTGGGTCACCCACTAAAACTTGATGCTTGCTAAATAGAAATACGTTAAGCCCGTAAAAAAACAGTTACTTTACTCTAAAGAATTTATAAAGTTAATTCAGGCTTCAGTTAATTTGGGGCTTCAAGAGGAAGTTTAAAAGGTATTACAGCTAGCATCGGTGACAAACAATGCTTCTTTTTTATTTGTTTTTTACTACATAGGGTTCAATAATAGAGGGAAGCTCTAAACAAGTGTGATTCGATGTCAGCGAAGGCGATATTCGAAATATCAAAATGTAAGTGATTGATCACATGATTTTTCGATCATCATCATATCAGCCGAAAGTCGTACACTGCTGGACATAGGCCTCTTCCAAGCGTCGCAACATTGACCGGTCCCGTGCGTCTCGCAACCAGCGGATCCCCGCAAACTTCACCTGGTCATCGGTCCACCTAGTGGTAGGCCTTCCAACGTATCGTCTTCCGGGTCGCGGTCGCCATTCCAGAACTTTTGGGCTCCATCGGCCATCCGTTCTGCGAGCAATGTGCCCTGCCCACTGCCTTAAGTTTGGCAATTCTTCGGGCTATGTCGGTAACCCTGGTTCTCTTACGGATCTACACATTTCTGATTCGATCACGCAAGGAAACGCCGAGCATAGCCCTCTCCATTGCCCTTTGTGTTACTATAAGCTTTCTGATGAGGGCCATTGTAAGCGACCATGTATCAGAGCTATATGTCATCACTGGCAACACACGCTGGTCATAGAGTTTCGTCTTGAGACACTGTGGTAAGTTGGGCGAGAAGATACCGCTCAACTTCCTAAACGTTCCCCAGCCGGGTCGGATACGACGGTTGACCTCTTTCTTGAATCTCGCAATTTTTCCACATTTTCGATATCGCTTGTCAATCCCATGCAATTTAGCCTTTTTGACAATCGCTATTGCCACGCTTTCCATTATAGAAAGTCACTTGTCTAGGGCAGCTGGTTTAAAACAATTTGACATTCCTTCTGCGATAGCGATTGTTATAAGTTCAAAATGTGTAGGACTGACCACGTGACATTTCGGTAGCGGATGTCCTTATACTAATTCTTTATTGTACACAAAACATACAAATACAATAGGATAGTTTATGTACAAAGGCGTGCTTATCCCATAGTTAGGTTCTCTAACAGCAAACCTCAGTTGCGTAGAGAAATATGTACATCCATGTGCACAACAAAAGCTTATTAAAAACTCTTAACAATTTTAAATACTTACTCACTAAATAAACTAAAAAATACGTGTGCGACACACAATGCTTAAACATAATACATACCTATGATATCATTTTTGATGTTTTTATTGTTGCTGTTTTATTGTTGTTGCGGTCCATTTGTTTACGTAGCTCTAATAGCCCAGTAGAAATCGACCATAAATCGCAAAGCTTGATGTAGTTCTGGATTTTTAGTATGTTGTATGTGCCAGTTAAGGTAGTAATAATTATGCAACTTTGATAATCGTGTGCGCTCGGTGCGTCACCACACTAAAAACTGCCTACTGCTTCTAATATCTTGATCCGGACGGGAGCAAAACAATATAAAACAATAATAATTGTCAATTTTCGGACAAAATTAACCCATCTTCGAAGGGCCATAGCTTGGTCCCTATAAAGTTTATAGAGCTGTGGTTGGGCTTAAATTGTTGAAAATTCAATGA
Organism: Orthosia cruda; assembly: GCA_964057195.1. NCBI lineage: Eukaryota > Metazoa > Arthropoda > Insecta > Lepidoptera > Noctuidae > Orthosia > Orthosia cruda. The sequence goes on from OZ059830.1 coordinate 40,160,756, forward strand.
ACTTTAAAAAAGTACCTATGCTACTAAAGTATGCTGCTAAGACCCAGGCGTGTCTTTTTTATGCTAAGAGCCAATTGCATCCGGCTCGATCTTTCCGTCTGTAACCGTGCCGTGGACGGACCATCTCGAATTTCTTGGTGTTACGTTAACATCGACCCTCAATTTTCATTCATTGAGGCAAAAGCTGAGTGGGCTGCAGAAAAGTTGGGGATCCTTGCAAAGGCGAGACGGTACTTCACGCCAGAAAAAGCTGCTCAACTTGTATAAAGTGCAAGTTCGGTCATGCACGGAATTCTGCTCGCACCTCTGGACGGATCTAACAAATACTAGCTTGATACACTTGAGTACATTTTTTTTCCCTTTTTTTCGGCGTTTTTATCAGTTACATTTCAGGGAGTGTGCGACGGAACTGCATGATTTGATTCCACCTAGTCCTTTCCATCATCGGATTACAAGGCAATCCACCATCGGTACATGGTGGACATCCCACCCATACGCACAAAGCGTTGCTAATACTTTCATGGAATGGAATTCCCTGTCGGAGTCTGTTTCCTGATAGCTGCAACCTTGTTGTATTTAAGTCAAGAGTGAATAGCTTACTTCTAGGCAAGCGTGCTTTACTGTAGATCACACCATGGCTTACCACCAGGCGAGATAGTGGTCAAACGCGAGACTAAAGGAAAACACTCAGCTTCAACAATTAGTTGCAAATTTGTATTCACACCATCCTAAAAGGTCCTTATAACATACCGATAAATCAGAACTATATCCTGCTTTTCGATTTTAGCCTTTTTAGTGTCGATTTCGCGAATGGAATGCAATAAATAAATACTCATTCAGAATAGTCACTTTTTCTCGGTTCTTATATATTTTAGTACAGTACGTCTTCCTTTATGCCCTTAGTTTTCTCAGAATTATGAAATAGTCTACACTAAAGTGACACATAAGGTAGATAAATCGTAAATTTTTCACACAAATGGCTTGGGGATGGCCTTAAATTGTACAATATAATAGTTGGACGTGATTGTTGTACGAATGTTTGTAATGTTTATTATCCAGCCTACAGTCTCACGATAGATGTCCTTTTGGTAAGTATAGGCATTATGTATATTAAGCAATAATGTCAAGTTTTGCGGGTCAGAAGGCCTTGCTTTATGTGGAATCCTTTTATTACTCCAGATCACTTTAGGCTGGAAACATACCAACCCTAAGCCTGTAAGTAGAAGGTCATGTCACGTTTGTATTATGGCAAATCAATTATATTTTTTCTTCTTTTTCAAGTGAGATATTCGGTTTTGATGTCTAGGTCAACCTATGTGTTACAGGGTTATTTCATTAGGGTTTGTGTAGAGTAGAAGCTCGGACTCTCAAATTGGGTTCTTTTGATGACCATAGGCTCTCTATAGACATTAGCTAAACTTATAAAATGTGGGTGTAGGTAGGTACTAATCGTAATATTTTACGTACTCGACTTATGCATTTTGAATAATTTAATAATTTTAAGTGACATGCAAATTAGGTTTAAAACAAGGGTATCATATTGGGCCTTGGATACAAGCTCTCCACCAACGCGCGTTCAAATTTCACGCCATTTACTAGACCGAAATATTCTTATCGATCACCAATCGCTGCCGGTGCATCGAGGATGACCATACGTAGAGCTTACCATCTTCCAAGGCCCAATTAAAATTATTTCTGTTCACGTTAGCAAATAGCGCCTACAACGAGAAAAATTAAAACAGTAAGTTTTATTTTCAGATTTAAGTGTCTAGGTACCTACTATAAATTCAGATTCCGATCCGTTTTTCCTTCTAACCTTTACAGTTAAAATTCACTTTCAAAATACATACACGTTTATTTCACTGACAACTTTTTGAAGCCAACTAACTGATATGACGAGTAAATGCCATATATTTGGGGCGGATTTTAAAATTTATTCGCACACACGATAAATACAACAACTATTTCAGTAATTGTATTTATCGTTAGAGATAATCGAAATTATTTATGTAATTATTTAAAAGATAAATACAATAAGTATTGTAGTTATAGTATTAATGACTAGTGATGATAGGTTGATCATTTAAACATTCCTAATTATAAGAAATACATCCACAATTTCAGGACATTTAGCCTTATATATTTCACATAATATATATAAATCTATTCTTTATTAGTTTTTCCTTTATTTGGTACAAGTTTCATGTATACCTTTTCATACCTTTACTTTAGTTCATGAGATACAAGAAAAATAAAGTTCAAAACTTTGAGCGCGGCAGTACATGTCTTCACCATACTATTTATGTCTGAGTTTAAAGTTAAAGATAATAGCCTCGCTATTTGCCCTAACAGGCAGATACACTGTATCGCCTGTCGTTTATAATTTATCCACAAAAATATTGATGTCATAAAAAACAAATGTGTCGCTGTAATGCTGCTAATTTGTGAAAAGGAAATGAACATGCTTATTTCGCATTTGAATATAATTATTTTTCAACACACTTGCTCATAAAGTGGCTATAATTTCACCGCAATTAGGCACATAATGACACCTGTAATCAAACTGTGACTTTTTAATTGCTATTATTCACAAGTGAGTTATAGAGTATTTTATTTAATTTATTAATTAAGTTGCTTTGTTCTTAAAAAGTTTCGATACAAAAAAGATCGTGCTCAATAGTACAAATAAATTAATGTACCTACCTATTGCTTGCTCATTTCTTGCAAGTTCGTATTTAAATAGATAATTTCGAAATTGTACGTGTTGAATAAATAAAACTTTCACTCAAATATAACTTTTGTTTTTCTCTGTAATAAAGAAAACTTGAAATTCCCCATTTTGTACGTGGCTAAAACGCTCACCGCGAAAAGCCAAAAAAAAACCTCATTCTTTTAGTCTATGACCGGTCGCCATTGTTAGATGCGCACGCATAGGAAAACTGATTAATTTTGCCCGCCATTGCGAGAAATTTTTGACAACTCGTTTTCACTGTTGAAAATGATTTTTTAGTATTATTTTCTTCACAAGTGTGTTGAAAAACGTCGTATGATACACGTGTGTATTGATGATTACCGTCCTCGGCTCTGTTAAGACCCTCACCTAACGGCTCGGGTCTCAATGACGCCTCAGCGGTAATCACCAACATTACACACTTGTACCATAATGTACTATTGTCTTCTAGACCATTTTTACAAATATGGAAAAGCACACAATATGATTTTATTACAATTTAACTTTATCAACTCTGTTACAAACTCATTGATGTCATCTTTTGTTACAACCAAACTGTTACCTATAAAGACAGTTACATTGGTATCTAATTAATATACATTGTTGTTACAGATTACATGATATGCTTGTAACATGACCCAGGATTACAATAATTCAAAGTCGAATAACTCTGATTGCTATTTAATAATTTCTGTAAACCTCTTCCAATACCAACTGCAAACAAACGAATGAAACCCATGATGAGTATTATTAGTTAGAAAGATAGCAGTCACAGGCCAAATTACCAATTATGAATAGTTCCTTCCAATCTAACCCTAACAAGCTGTATACCAATATTTCGCATGGAGTTACAATCTGACCTCCATAAACCCAGTTAATCTTTGAGCTACAGAGGTCAGGTTAGAGAATCATCCGTAAAGACGGTTGAAGATCCATAAAAGACACTTGGGGCTAACGGCCTAACGTGATTGCCAAAACACGGTGAGGTTTCAATATGCATGTCGCCCGTCCACGGATGAACCTCGACAAGCTCTTATCCTTTAATCTCACCAATGTGTCTTTTTTTACTTTGTCACAACTCTAATACTATAATTTACAGTTGCTTAATGCTTATAAAATATTATTTTCTGCAATAGCTGCTTCCAAAGAAAATGTAGTCATTATTTTTATATAAATAAAGCTGTCTAAGAAACTGCTGTAACACAAGAACCAAAAAATACATTTATAATGGTTTCGTGAACGTAGAATAATGATGGTAATTTTTATTAACCCGGCGATAGCACAGTGAAAAAATGTAACATCTAGTGCATGCAACGAATACAAAATACACCTTCTGTTTTACTGAATTAATACAAAAAACATCTTCTGTTTTACTAAATTAATACAAAATACACCTTCTGATTTATGGCAAAATTTGGTGAAAAATATAAATTAAATTAAAAATAAGTAACCATGTAATAATAATTTTAAATTACATTTTATTGTAATTACAAAAATATACAGAAAAATTAAGTAAAAAATAAAAAATACCTTCATTTTTTTTTGTTCTCGTCTATTCACCGGTCCAGGCGCAATACGACTGAAAAGTGGCAAGAAACCAAAAGGGGCGTTTGTTTTCTCCAGCTACTGAGAAGTACAGCAACGTCACAAAAAAAATCTAGAAAATGCAAGACCGCAAGTGGACCGATGACCTGGTTAAGGTTGCGGGAAGGCGCTGGATGCGAGACGCCCGGGATCGGCCAATGTGGCGACGCCTGGGGGAGGCCTATGTGCAAGTGGCAAACCAAATATTTTTATTTCTTTCAATATAGTCCCTCTTAAAGAGTTTAACCATAATTGTTTTTTTATATAGGTACCTTTATCTTTCAATTGCGTTTGACCCAGTATACAGCAGCAGGGCGAAAAGTGCTTTAACAGTGGTAATGACTGTCAAAAAGTTAAAAATGTACGTATGGGATTATTAAGTGGCTGAGGTAGAACAGCTGACAATTGACATTTGAGGTTCTAAGCCACGCCCACTGTCATCGATAGCTTAGGGGCAAACTTAAATTGTAGCGAAAAGTATTTGAAAATTAAATACACAAGGCCGACCACAGAGGCCCACATCATAAACGGACTCTTCCGATGGTTTTTACAAAAACAATACCGCGCAAGTTCTTATTTCAAACTGGCGGCTAGCATCTGACATCAGATCGTTCACTGTTATTTTGCCTATGAATGCAACCGTATTGCTACGAAAATAAAGATCAGTAAAATAGGTAATCTGGCTAGTGTCATACGAGTCTTTGCCGTGCAAATTGAATAAATATTATAATTATGTCTGCTTATATGCGACTGCCACGTATAAAAACACAGTAGGTTACATTTTTTTATAATGGTTTTATAGCCAGATAATTTCATTTACATTATTTTAAGGGGTTCTCTTATGCTTAAATGGACTGTGTAATGTTAACTGTGTAATGGAAACTTTAAATTTGAATTGAGATTTGGTGCTTTCATTAATCAATTTAATCATTATTTACAATATGGAAGGCCCATCAAATTGTAAAATACCTTAAATTAACAAATATTAGAACTTACTAGGTTCGGCATTGTCTTTTTTATAAATATTTAAAATATCCAATAGAATTTAGGACAATATTAATATCATTTGTACAATTCGTAGGTTCATATTGCTTGTTTAGTATTCTCTAGAAATATTAAGATGTCATTTAGTTACTAATAACATGACTTTCCATACCCTGTAATCCAATGATATTCAAATATACACTCACAAAACAATTGAAAAAGTGTTCCGCGCAGCAGCGGCAGCACACTTTTCATTCATCTGACATTTCACTACAAGTCGAAAGGGATGGCTTGATAAAACCAACAAGAAAAAAAGAGACAGCTAGTGTTTGTCACTTGCGTGTGAATGTAAACAAAAATTATTCTGACAACCAATGTTGTTATCTTTTTCTAACCTCCAAATATCAGAATATTTGAAAACAAAAAATGAAATAAATTAGTAAATTGAGGCGTATCGCGTACTTACATGTGGTATGAGATCCCGTCTGTTTTATGTACTTTGGTATCATAATTGGTACAATTTCTAAATACACACTATGGCATTTTTTTATTTTGTTTTGGTTTCAACAAAGCCTATCGCTCTTCGCCATGCGTGACGTAAACTAAAGAGTAAAGGTCACAATTGTGACCTATTCGAGTCTTCAATTAAAATTGTACAACATACTTGCAATTAACATTGCCTGTCGGTGTGATATAAATCGAATCGCGTCGCGCCATCAGGACTTAAGTTTAATCAAAAACAAAAAGACCTGCTGTTTTTCGCAGTCGGGATCTTAGGCTACAATGTTATCCAAATATTCCGTGGTAGTCATTACTATGTGACATGTAAAATTGCCATCCTCAATATTCACTATTACTTATATACAAATCGACCTTCCGGGCTTTGGCAGTCCGGAAATTTAGTATTCATGAACTTGTTCAGACATACATAATAAATGTGTTTGAAAGCCCGGATATTTCGGGTCGTGTGAGTTTCTTATAAGGGTGATATCACGTAGTTAGATTTGAACTTCGAAATACATTTCCAATAACCTGAAAAACTATTTTGTTTTGTTCCTACATAATCCCACTCCTGGGCAAAGACTCCTCTTCACTTCTTGCATCTTTCGCAAAATCTTAATAGTTGGAATTCTTCAAGCCAACAAATATTACCTACAAAATTTAGGTTTCGTCCCAAGATTTGGTTTAGAATTTTTGCACTTTAGCTTTCAGCTTTAGTCCTTAGCTATAAAGAGTTTTATACCTAAAGGTTAAAGTGCTAAGGCAAATATGGTGATGAATTTCGGAATATTTGATGTCGGAAGGTATCGTGACATAGGTACCATATGTACTAGAAGTAGCACCTAGCATAATTTAATCATCTTATAATGTTCTCACCGCTGAGATATAGGCCTCCTCTCTGTGAGGCTGTTATCCACCACTCAGGTCCAGTGCGTGTTGGTGGAGTTCACTTTTCTTCGAATTTATAGTTCTAGGACATATTGATTTCCTCTTGATGTTTTCCTTCACCGTTTTAGGAGCAGTAGTGACAAAATAATTTACATAAAGTCAAGGACGTGCCTGAGTTACTATTTTAAGACGTGAGTACGAGCCCAAACTCGTAACCAAGAACCAACCAATTATTTAACAATATTTAATGAACGTAATAAAGACGAAGGTACGTGTAAATTACAACGTTGATGGCAAGACGCGTGTCGATATAAATCTCACTGAATAGCAATTTTTACTAAGAGAAATTGTAAGTATGTTCACCATATGAACGCAGTTCTATTCAATGCCACCGATTTGCGATGGAAAATACGTGATTCGCGTATCGACGCAATTCAAAATTGTGCGAACATCAGAAAAACGCCTAAAAAATACTAAACATCAATATTCTACACGAAGAAACTGTTATTTGATCTCCGATTACTTTATTCTCAGAATATTTTCGGGTTCTTGACTAACCGTATGTAATAGCATAGATATTATAATGACAATTTACTGAACAAATGTCGAACAAAGTTTTGTTGAAATCGTTAGATCCTTTGATCTTATAAAACAATACACAGTTAGTATACATCAAGATAAAATAACATCTCGCCTGTATTCGCCAACGGGTTGGGCAGAGCTGCACCTAATAGTACACCCACATTTCATCAGTTATGTTAAAGTCCCATGTAAAAGAGGACGAGCCTATTGCCAATCATCTGGGCAAAAAATCCAGACTCTGCTACTGCAAAATTTCAGATCGAAAAACCCAATAACACTTTAACCCAATAACCCAACATCACAAATGTTCAGAGACGCACCAGATCAACGAGGCAGTTCAAAATCAATGTAGACAAAATCCTAATATTAAAAGATTCATATATGAATCTACCTTCAAAAAAACATTATTTCGAAAGAATCAATTGAATAAAGAATCATAACTTTGATCTTATAAATCAGAAAAAAAAACTCATAACGCATGGACACTTTCGGAATGCTTCAAAAATATAGCTCAGATTGGTCTTTGCGATATTAGAAAAGTTTTATTTTATGAAATATAGAGTTTATTAAATGTAATTTTAATTTAAATTCAAAAATTTAAATCATGATGTGACGTCCGAGCGGTTACGACACTCTTCCAAACGGGTACGAACATTTTGGAGAACCTTAGTAAGAGTTTCTTCTGGAATGGCTTCCATTTTTTGATGAATATTCAGCTTCAATTACTTCATTGTTGTCGGATGATTGGCGTTTACCTTGTTTTAAAGGTTTCACAATAAAAATAAATCTTTATTAATCTATAAAAAATTAAATCGGGACTCTTCGGAGGCCAGGATGATGTCCCGACATCCGTGAAATCAGTTTCGAAGGAAAATTTCCCTTTTTACGCGCATGGTCACACTAGAAGTGTTTAATGTGGCTAAATCCTGCTGAATCCATGTGTTTGGGTTGTAATCTCGCGATTCTTGCAATTTTGGTGCTAGAAAATTAGTCAGCCGCGTAGCCATTAGTCGACATTCTTGGATTAGCGCGTAAAGATTCTCGAACTTGCTGAATGGTTTCGTCGATGCGTGTCACTCTTCTGCGACCTTGGGATCGCGTTGTTTGTGTCGATCCTATTCTTTCAAATTTCCTAAAACATAGCTTAATTATATAAATTTGCTCTTGGGCATTCACTGATATGCCGTAATTCGAATTTAACACGGACAAAGCGTCGAACAATCACATAAAATCGCAAGTTCTCGTAAAAGGCGCGAACGCAGATCGCACGCTGTTCTCCCGTGTAGTGGCTCATGGTTATAGTTCTCGCCAAACTTCTGGGCCGCCCTGAAGTTGGCTTTCCGGCAAGGCTCGGATCGGTGCTGTTTTTGTATGAGATTTACTAATGCGCAGCCATTGTTGCCAACTTCAGGGTGGCCAAGAATTTTGGCGAGAACTATACTAAAATTGCAATGGCCGCGCTATGCACTGATACCCGCCCAGCATGTTTAGAAATAAGCATGGTTTTAAAAGTGAATTTCTTTCTGGCCCACCACCTGGTATTTACAAAACACTAAACATCACGCCAAATGGCTAGGTCAAGGTAAACCCATGGTAAATATACTTACCGTTTCTCCAATTGAGCGAACCCGTTGCCTCAAACCGGGCGCTAATTCAGAGTCCGAGATGTTACAGAGAAATTCCAAGTGTAAAACATCCAAAAACACTATACGCCACCCGAGCATCAAATTAAAAAAAGAACCGAAAAATATATATAATAAAACTACCTAATAAGTATGCAATTAAAAAATATGCAATCTTTTTAGGGTAACGTGCATTGTCATCCAAACCAAACGTGTATGGAAAACTTCATCTTAATCGGTTGAGGATAACTGCTTGAAAATTCATTAGCAAGATTTGACCCGAACATACATCTTCTTCTATATCTATCTATATTCTATGTAAATATATATATATCTACCAAAGCGAACGGTGACTGACTGACTCACTGACTGATCAATCAACGCACAGCCAAAACTGCTAAGCCTAGAATCATGAAATTTGGCAGAAAGGTTTCTCAAGTGACGAAAGTGTGCACAAAGAAAGGATTTTTGGAAATTCCACCCCTAGGGGGGTAAAAAAGGGGGTTGATAGTTTGTATGAAAAATCTAATTCCTTTGGCCAAATTTCTTGAAACTTAGCACAAATAGTATTCTAAATAAAAAGAATAAAGATTGACATTAATTTTTCGAAACTACCCCCAAATGATGATTTAGGGGGAGTTGAATTTTGTATGAAAAAACTGATTTCTTGCGTCAATAAACTTTAAACTTGCCACAAATAATAACCTAAATGAATAATAAAGGTTTTAATTATTATTTTTTTAAACCAATTTTTTTGAAAAGACGATTTAGGGGTGTTAAAGTTTTTTTGAAGAATTTTATTACTTCAGTTAATAAACTTGAAACTTGACATAAATACCAATCTAAAAAACTATAAAGGTTTTCATTGTAAGTTTTTCAAAACTACCCCCAAAAGACGCTTTAGAGGACGCTATTTTTTTTTTGAAGAATCTTGTATCTTGGGTTAATTGAATAATAAAAATGAACTTGACATTAACAATAAAGGTTTTCACTATCAGTTTTTTTCAACTACCCCCAACAGACGATATAGGGGGTATTAAAGTATTTTTGAAGAATCTTTTTCTTGGGTTAATACATTAGAAAGTTGACATAAATACCAACCTAAGTAAACAATAAAGGTTGTCATTATTAGTTTTCCAATACTCCCCCAAATGATGATTTTGGGGGTGTTGAAGTTTGTATGGAAGATTCTGATTTCTTGGGTCAATAAACATGAAACTTGTCATAAATACCAACCTAAATAAACAATTAGGGTTTTTATTATTAATTTTTCGAAACTACCCACAAAAGATGATTTAGCGAGTGTAAAAGTGTTTCTAAAAAACCTTATTTCTTGGGTTTATAAATTTGAAAATTGACATAAATACCCATCCAACAACAACAATTAACAGTAAAGGTTCATTATTAGTTTACTTATCTACTCCCAAAATACGATTTAGGGGGTATTAAAGTGTTTTTGAAGAATCCTATTTCCTGGGTAAATTAATTTGAATCTTGGCACAAATACTAACCTAAGGAAACAATAAAGGTTGTCATTATAAGTTTTTCGAAACATAACTCAAGCTAAGAATCTTACTGGACAGGGTTTCGTTTTTGACGCAGGGTTCTAGGGGAGCACTTAGGCGCGATTTTGCGGCAATTTAACATTTTAGGAGGTGAAAAGGGACAAAATTTGATGGTATTAAAAATCGAATTCCTTGGGGATAAAGATAATCAATATTTACATTTAACATTTTTTAAATCCCCCCCCCCCCCCTTTTAGTGGTGTTAAATTTTTATTTCAGGAATCTCACTGCGCAATCAGACTAACATAAACGAAAAATAAAAAAGAGAAGAAAAGAATGAATAGCATATTTAGGTTGTTCAAAAATCAACCCTCAATGGGGCGAAAAGGGGTTGATAAGTTTTTAGGGGAGAATTTTACTTTGTGGCGGTAAACTAAAATGTGTTATTCTTTAAGTCAGATAACGAATAGTCCCAATCCAATAAACCCTGTATATCTACGATACCCAGTTTTTTATTGTTTTAATAATATCTTATTTTTGGTCGGCTTCATTAACTGCATATAAGAAAATCTTTTATAGGATAAACGAAATCACGCCAATGAAGTCGCGGGCGGAGTGCTAGTACATACATACATTGCAAATTAATAAAAAGCTTGTAAAAAAGGGCGCGGTCCTGTCATCAGCATAATGTTCCGATATAAAAAAAAATGATTGAGCCCTTAGTGATGCCGAGTCATGTATAATAATTATATTACTTGAATTGATATCTACCTACGAAAAGCTAAGGACACTAAATTATATCCAGGTTTCCCTTACATCTGTAGTCCGAAAATTTTCCACTTATCAAGGTCTACTGCATATAATATTTCATCCGTCTAAAAGGGTCAAGCGGGAATCCAAAAGTGGTCGTAAGTTTAACTTCAAACCTGAATTATATGATGTAAAAATGTCTACATCTGTTATTGGGCATTTATTTTGCGGCCTCTCAACTGGCTCTCTCGGCTGGGTTTGGCATAAACGCTTGTAAAAAGTTCTGTACTGGATTATATGTTAGGTGTTTACCTTCTAGATTTTCAGAACCTAAAAATATTTGTCCTGCCCCGATTGATTTCGTGTCCTATTTGCACATATTTTCTATTTTGCTGGCTCGGTAAATCTAAGAATGTGGTGACTTTTGCTGAATAGTAGAAAACATTCCAACTTTTCGTGTTTTCACCCTCTTACGATTTGCTGAAAATGTTATTTCGTATAGTAGGTTTTCTTATATTTTTGACTGGAAGCTGGCTACAGCATCAAGAAATTGTATCTAAGTGACACATGGTAGTGACATTTTTATTAAAGCTTGTAGCAATAAGTGTGGACATCTACCTGAATAAGTTCGCCTTTGTCTATCCTTTTTTGCTTTATAATTTAACACGGTTTATTAAACACTTAATTGAATATAACTACATTCAATTTCAAACACAAACAACTAACTATATCTAAAAAACAACCGGTGTAAAATATGGCGAAGAAAAATTCCTCCACATTGCTCCACTGGTATTGTGCCCAAAAGACTGGCAGCATCTATCCTTATTAACCAGGTAGTAAATGAAAATACATATGTTTTTTTTAAATATTTTGTATCTATTTGGATGCTTACAAGAAGTCGTGACATTATTGCTAGGAATCATATTTTATTTGGTAAACAGGAAGCGTTCTTGACATGCACTTTGTTATTTTATTAAATTCTTACAGATATCGTTCTATTCCTTCTTCTATACTAATATTATAAAGAGGAAAGATTTATATTTTTGTATGTAACGAATAAATTCAAAAACTACTGGACCGATTTAAAAAATTATTTCACCGTTGGGCAGCTACACTATCTCCGGGTGACAGGCTACTTTTTATCCCTGTATTCCCAAGAGATGGGGAACTACGCGGGTGAAACCGCGAGGCGTCCGCTAGTAATATTTATACATGTAAAAGTTTGTATATTTGTGTTTCAATCAAGCAAAAACGGTTGAATGGATTTGGATGAAACATTGCAGACAAATAGTTTATATAAGTTTTTAAGCTGACATGGTCACAATCATTAGAATCAACCAAAATCAAAATATACATGGTATATATCCCGAAACAAATAATAATTCTAAAAATAGTTTATAACCTGACATAACCACACATAACACGCGGGAAATAATCCAATGACTTCTCCCGCTCTGGGTGAAGCGGGAGGGCGTGTCAGACTTTTACTGACTAAAACACACCCGTGTTCCTTCAGTTGCTTGAGCCAGGGCTGCGGTAACTGTCTTTCAAATTTGTCCGCGACCAAGGCAGGCATCGGCCCTAGCGGGCCCCGTCATTTTTGCTGACATCTCTTTGAGGCGCGCGTGGAACACTACCCGCCGTAAACTCGGGCCTGGTCCTTATCGGACGGTGAGCTACCCATTACTTGCCACCCGCAGGCCTGCGCCTACGGTGGCCGGGAATCGGCTTGCGACTCCTAACGCCCGGGTCGTCTCCTGCGGTGGCCAGGGGCGTGAGAGCGTCTCCCTCACGTGTTCCACCTCCTTCTTTGCGAGCATTACTGCTTCGCAGAAGGAGGAGACAGCTTCCCATGCCCTCTCGCTCCCTACCATGTCCTGAACCAGGGCCGAACGTGAGAGGTTGCCACCGCCGATTGCCTCCACGAGGACATGGCGGTGCTCTGCCCAAGCGGGGCAGACCTCCACCGTATGCTCCACCTTGTCTGCTGGGCGGTTCATACAATGGTGACACCCAGGCGATTCCTTCCGCCTTATCCTGAACAGGAACCTCCCGAAATAGCCGTGTCTGGTGAGGACCTGCGTCAGGCGGAAGGTGAGGACGCCATGATGCCTCTCAAGCCACTCCTCAAAGAGGGGTCTTAGATTAGATTAGATTAAGACGGGCTGGTGTCCGCAACTCCATGTCTAAGCGCGTATTTTGCGTACGGGGGGCAAAAGAGGGGCCTTACCGCCGCAATTGTGGCGTGCCCAGCGCTGGGTTGCTACAGTCGCCCTCTCCATGTCGCTATGAGATCCTGCCGGAGCTCTGTCCACCAAACCGCGATTTGACGCGGCAACGGAGTTTCACCCGTTTATATTTCGCGTCCTCGCATATTCATATCCCTTGGAATACTAAAATATTGTTCAAGCGGGCGAAGCCGCAGAGAGACGCTGTATAGAAGCATGAAAGAAGACTACATGTTGTTGAGCCTAAATAAGTTGTAATGATGATGATGCTGGTGTTATATAAACTATCAATTTCACCATGAAAATTTTAAAACAACAGAAAATCGCTTGGCAGATCGGTTAGTGACCGAAATTTTGTATTTCGCTCTGAGTAACTAGGGGCTGGTTTCTGATTTAAGTATTCGACGTAAAGTATGTGCTTATCTCGATTTAAGCATCATGATCATCTGCAACTTTCAGTTGTCTGCGTTTCTGAGCAAGGTTTGAGATTACGTAGTTGAAGACATGTCAAAGTATCTTATATATATCTCATTCATACAAAAAACCTTCATTTACGTTCAATTGCGTTTCACAACTGAGAAAACACGTTGGATTATTCTCAAAATCTCAAACTTTTCTCAAATCGTTGTCAACGTTACATTTGGCAGTTGATAGTTGACAAGCCAAAATTGGTTGCTTAAACCATTGAGGTAATAATGTACTGTACATATTATCTCAATGGCTTAAACGGTGATCACGCGAAATAAATACAAAATAATATATAAAATAAGTGACGAAGATACATCCATATCTTCCTTGGAAATGCTTCAACGAAGACTGATGCGTAGAGGAAGAGTGTTCACCCTTTATTATCGGCAATATTATTGACCTGCCGGATTGGAAGCAACTATTTCACGCCTGATAGATCTCAGATGCTCTCAGAACGGTTGGTTAATAGGGCTGAAAAATTCTAGAGTGGCGACCGCGTAGCGGACTACGCAGCGTTGGAAGGCCGCCCTCTAGGTAGACCGATGATCTGGTTAATGAAAGACGCACAGGACCGGTCGATGTGGTGACGCTTGAGGAAGGCCTGTATCCAGCAGTGGACATCTTTTAGCATATTTGATGATCATGATGAGTGAGATCTTCAAAAATAATATTTAATAAGTGCCAGTATTTGTATTTGTGGTCGCCAGTGGCTTTGACTGTTCTAAAACCGAGAGTTATCCACCTGGAACTATGGGTGTGCAACTTGGTCGGTAACAAATGCCTTAGAGAAAAGCTTGCCAAATACCAAAGAGCCATGGAGCGCAGAATTACAGGGTTCAAAGGTCTGGAGAGGATCAGAAATGCCGACCTCAAGATAAAACTAAGACCAGCAAACGTGGAGATGAAGCGGTCATAAAAAAAAAAAATATAAAAAGAAATAGAGCAAAGCAGTGACAAACTTGTACCCAAAAGATGAGAAAAGAAGCCGTGAAAGACAGTATTAGGGGGATTATGAGAAAGACCGCTGGTCCAAGGTATATGCGAGTAGCTTAGGACAAACTTCAGTGGAAACTGTTAGTGTAGGCCTATGCCAAGAGACACACTGTGATTAGGGGCATTTTATAAACTATAAAGATGTATTGTATCTGCAGTTTTATATCTCTGATTTCAGAATAAAAGACTTTGTTATTCCATTTATTTATTATTATATCTATTTTATTATATTTTTTATTTATTATTATTATGTAAATCCTAGGTTTTAATTCTGGTCATTGTGTAAGTTTTGCAACATTTTTCATTTATGCTCCGCTCCTACTGGTCGTAGCGTAATGTTATATAGCCTATAACCTTCCTTGATAAATGGACCATCCAACACAATAAGTCTTTTTTAAATTCCAACTAGTAGTTACTGAGATTAGCGCGTTCAAACAAACAAATAAATTCTTCAGCATTATAAAATTAGTATAGATATATAATATATCTATATATATATATATATTATAGATTAATAATCAACTAATTTTTGCTGCTTTACTTAAATGAGCAACCGATCCTAGATAAAGTGACATTATATGGTAAAAAGCGACATCATTAGTTGCAATGTCAAAATGTTTGAATTGACTACGTGATATTTCAGTAGCGAATTCTAATTCCGACGCTATAGAAAAGTGGCATACTATAAATGAAAGCGTCGGCAAAGCGATTGAAATAAAAAAACTTTTTACAAAAAAATACTACCGACTTCCAAATGCAAAACTACAAAGTGAAAAATAACTTAACTTATTTTTTTGTAAAAAGTTTTTTTATTTTTCACTTTTTAACCGACTTCCCAAAAAGGAGGAGGTTCTATGTTCGACTTCAAGTTTGTTTTTTTTTTTTTTTTTTGTATGTTCACCGATATCTCCGTCAATTGTGGACCGATTTTAATAATTATTTTTTTGTTTGAAAACGTATGTTCCGAAATTGGTCCCATTTTAATTTGGTGGAGATCTGATGAAGAACTTTGGAGATATACAACAGAACTCTTCAATAAATAACGGCAAATCTCTCGGGATTGCTGCAATCGCATGTCTGTTTATTGTTTATACCATTTCATAACATAACATCACGCCATTACGCTCTTAAGGGGTATGCAGATCTCTCATTTCAGCGGTTAAGTTCAAGTTTTATGAAATCTATTTCGGCGTTATAGTTACCTTACTAACTTGCTTATTATGTAGGTACAACTAAAAAGTGAAAAATAAAAAACGTTTTTGCAAAAAAATACTACCGACTTTCAAATACAAAACTACAAAGTGAGAAATAACTTTAATTTTTGAAGTCGGTGTCCATAACGCAAAAAATTGGCACCTACGAAAGACACCGACTTCAAAAATTAAAGTTATTTCTCACTTTGTAGTTTTGTATTTGGAAGTCGGAAGTATTTTTTTGCAAAAACGTTTTTTATTAGTTGTACGTACCTAATAGGCAAGTTAGTAAGGGAACTATTTCGCCAGAATAGATTTCATGAAACTTGAACATAACCGGTGAAATCAAAGATCTGCTTACCCCTTAAGAGCGAACTGGCGTGATGTTATGTTATGAAATGTTATAAACAACAAACAGATATGCGATTGCAGCAATCCCGAGAGATTTGCTGTTATTTATTGAAGAGTTCTGTTGTATATCTCCGAAGTTCTTCATTAGATCTTCACCAAAATAAAATGGAACCAATTTCGGAACATACTTATTCAAACAAAAAAAGAATTTTCAAAATCGGGCCACAATTGACGGAGTAATCGGTGAAAAAAAAAAAAAAAAAAATACTTGATGTCGAACATAGAACCTCCTCCTTTTTGGGAAGTCGGTTAAAAAGTAGAAATTAAATATTTATAAACTCCCGACCGGTTTTTTTTTTAATTTTAAATATAATATTTATGTCATGACTTTTAAATTATATATAAAATACCTAGTAGTAGGCACGCTTCGATCGACAATCTATCGAAATACGAAATTTTAACACGATATCTTGCGAAAAAACTCCGATTCCAGGAGCAAAATGCGCATAACTTTTGTACGGCTTAACAGATTTTAATCAACCCGGCTACGAACACTTTCGACGAAGTCTCCTTTGAAGCTCATCAAAAACAAAATCAGTTTATTCGTTGAGGATCTATGATGCCACACACAGATGCACAGATACACAGCAACACACGTCAAACGTATAACACCCCTCTGTTTCCGTCGCAGGTAAAAAAAAAATGGGATTGCCAAGTGCTATTGATATGTCACGTGATCAGTTCTTTACTATTTGGCATTCTGACCATCATCATCGCTACTAGAATGACGATATCTAGAGCCTAACGTCTAGAGGCTCTGATATTCTAAAGTAAGCCTTAGATTTATTATAAAAAACAATCAAAGATGAAACTAGGTTTTAATTACATTTATTTAAGATTCCTATTTCTATTCCAGGAATAATAGTCTTATCAAAGCAATCGTTGAATTTGATACTAGACCCAGTTTTTTGTTACGTAGTTAACATTTTTCCATCATTTCTTAGTCCATCAAATGGTTTTATAATTAATTAATTCGCCAACTTATTTTACCATTTGTGTGTTTTACATTTGATGAAACGACGCGTTTTACTAAAATTTGACACCATTGGTTACGATATTTAAACTTAAAAAACTGGGCCTAAGTCTATTTGCTAAAGGATCTTCCATTAGTAGCATTGTTTTTATATACTTCTTTTACTTTTTGGGCAAATTTTTCAGAATTCTAGGAAAGGCATGTTGAAATGTGAGTATTTTTAAAGTTATTAAATTAATGCAAGTTATAACGAAATACTTTTAAAAAAAAAAAATCTACCGACTTCCAACTAAAAACATTATAAAGTGAAAAATAACTTTCTTTCTAGAAGTCGGTGTCTTAGGTAGTTACCTTTTTTTTTCGGTATGGACACCGACTTCCTAAAAGAAAGTTATTTTTCACTTTATAATGGTTTTAGTTGGAAGTCGGTAGTATTTTATTGAAAAAAGTTTATTTTTCACTTTTTAGGTGTACCTTAACAAGTCTTAAGTAAGGTACTTTTAATACCAGAATAGATTACCCGAATACCATGAAACTTGAACATAACCAGTGAAATGAGAGTGTGCCAAGGTGAACTATACACATCTGCGTATCCCTTTAGAGCGTACTGCATGGCTTGATGTTATGTTATAAAATGGTATAAACATTAAACAGACATGCGATTGCAGCAATCCCAAGAGATATACCTTTATTTATTGAAGAGTTCTGTTGTATATCTCACAAGTTCTTCATCAGATCTTTACCAAATTAAAATGGGACCAATTTCGGAACACACTCTTTCAAACGAAAAAAAAAAAAATTTAATGGGTCCACAATTGATGGCGATATCGGTGAACATACACAAAAAAAAAACAACCAAAGAAACTTGAAGTCCTAGAAGGAACCTAAAATAAAAAAAAAATATAAATGCATATTTTGCTTTATTCCTCAGGTAAAAGTTATCTGAATATGAAAATCAGGTCTCACGCCATTGATTGATTGCAACCAAGTCAGTTAAATCAAATTGATTTTGAAATCGTTCACAAAAGTACATTTCATGGGTACCAGATTATGTAAAAACTTTTCAAATATACTTGTGACAAAATAAGATTCTTAATTTATTAAGAAATAAAATAAGGAAAGAAAAATAGTTTGGGCCAGGCATTATGCATACCATAAAACTTAGATACAAATAGAGAAATTATGCGTTACAATCGCGCAAATCTGTCATCGCTCAGCATAATGCAGTGATGAATGAAACAGTTATCATTCATCACTGCATCATTTTAATCTCGATATAAATTAAAAAATTCTCGGACAGAATATCCTTGCTAAATTTTCAGACGGCCACTCTTCACTCGGGTAGCTACTGAAGTCCATATTTCTTATGGGTTAAGTGAAAGGCATTTCAATTTTAATACTGTATGTAGATTTATCGTCATTAGGCGCAGGACTAGGAATTGCTATTGGGTAGAACAAATCTTCTGATAAAACTTTTAGCCCTAAAACATTAAAAGTTAGAAAGAAAATGAAGCTTTATATTAAAAAGAAGCATAATTCAGTGCTCAGACCTCCACTGGTGGACGGCCTCCTCCTATATAATTCTCCCACAATCGTTGCTATATGGACGGGCTCCGCGGATTCGCGTGGCCTTCACAATTTTGTTACTAAAATAATAATAATTCTGATTGCGTCATCTATTAGTTTTTTTAATAGCCGTACTCATTTCCATTTCATTTAACTACTTATTTAAAATTTTTATAGGATGTTAACCTTTAAAAATAATTAACAAGTATTTACGTCTTCACTGTTACAGGATTTAAAATATACTAAAGAAAAGGTGAGTAATAAATGTAGTACAAAACTATAAAATAGCCTTACCACTACACTCTCTAGATTTTGACGTGAATACATTGGGAATTTTTTTTTTCAGTGCCCGAATTATAGTAGCCTTTAAATGTGTATAGCGATTTAAATGTCTTGACTTTGGATTATAAGTCCTCGCAAATTCTCTGTCAACACAAAATATATATTTTTACCTCAGCTGTGATGACTATTTGACCAGTTTTTTTTTAAATAAAACGTACTTCATTATTTCACTAGTAATATTTGTCCCAACACCATCTTTTGCAAAAGACAAAATTCCAGATGAGACTCCTCTATTTCATTTAACAACCCAATTCTTTGGTAGACCTTCAAACGGTCTAAGCACCATCATGTCGCTGTCCAGTACTATACCACCCCACTTGTGTAGGGTAACAATTTTAAGTATATTTGTAACGTCTGCTATTGGGTGTCTACTTTTCTTGATATCATTTGCCAATATCGATTCTAAGACAGTGCCTTTTGCATATCGAGTAATGTGAATCCTTGCAGCATAAACATTGGAATAGCTGAGTACTTGTGTAAGGTATTCTTTTATTAGCGAATCTGTAATTGAAGCGCTAAACAGCACGTATATTTTTGATTCTGGATGGGCTACAGCAGCAGACTTATATAACACACGCTTGCAACATCGTTATTTTTTCTTCACACGCAGATTCAATAAAAAATATCGATTGATCCTTTGGATACAACATCGGGTCTTCAATTGATGGGAACACACCTACATCATCCTTGTCATAACACGATATATCCTCAGTTTTTGCAAATAATTTAGCATGGCGTTTGATGACAATTAGTTTAATTTCTTTATATTCTTCATATTTTATTTTTATTGCAAACAATAACAAGAAAACACCACACGTGAGTACAAAGCGAATGTTAAATTATCGAATGCAACAAATAAGAATATGCTACATTTTGTTTCTCTTTGAATGTGTGTACAGATTTCTCAGATTTCAGATTTCCACCTTAATCTGATAAACATTCTGTTTGACAAACGTCCTTCACCACGAGATTTTTTATTACAACTGGCCGCAGAATTCGCGTTGATTACAATGTTCGTTGTTATGGTATGCCAAAGCCCACTCCACACAACCAGAAATCACCCAGAATTGCTGGAAACTAGAAAAGATTAACTGAAAAATACAATCATATTTAATATTAGTAAACAACATAAATCTTATAGAGCTAGAGAGAAGTCCAAGAGTGCAGGTAGATAAAACACTTTATAATGTTCTCTAAGGTACATATTCAAGCATTTTTCCTTAGAATTTTGGTAATGGTCGAACATTTAAATTACTTCATGGTCAGTTCTAGCTAGGACATGTCCATTTATAGAGGCACTTTTTTCATAATACATAATTATGCAATCCAGATTCAATACTGTTTTCTTTTCCAAGAGTCTAAAACCTTTGTCAACAGAACACTATTTATCAAATCATTCCGTCGATAGCTTTGCTTGTTTCGTTTTGTTCAATTCAGCGTTCAGCAAAGCAAATAAGCCTTTTATATGAGTCGACTGTGTTTTATGAAGGACATTTTTTTCAGAATTTATCGGCTCAAAGGATTCTGTTAGGAAGGACTGGAAATGGGACCTAATATAATGATATAACGATGAACATCAAACTTTCTCATTTTAAATTACAGTCTTCGGTTTACTGGGTACTCGTTGAGGTTTTCCTGAATGAAAACAATTTTCTGGACGTGATATAACTCTGAAGTCAACACCATATGCTTCCACCACAAGCGCGACCACCAAATAGGAAAAGATTTTTTTTAAAGTATAACACGTAGTGATGAGAAATGTAACGTACCAACCTACTAATAAAGTACATTTTTCTTTTGTTCAGGTACCAAGCCATCGGACGACCGATGAGACCGCGGATGTCGAAGACTTGTTCCCTCGTCATGATAGCTTGCATATGGATCAGTAGGCATGCTACTCGCTATACCCTGCCTATTATACTCAACTACTAAGGAATATAGGTAAGTGTTACAAAGATTAATTTAAAAATAATTAAGAAATTTTACAACTGACACGTTATCGTAAGAGCAATAAAAACAATATTTTATGGGTGTGTGATAGGCATCTCATAAATGTGAATGTGTACTAATGCCATACTATTTTATAATAAGATTATTTTTTAAATCTGCCGTTATAAAATTCTCTCTCCTTCTCCCATTATAAAGTTTTAGCTGTTTAAGGGCTGTATTCCAGATGTTCTTATTCGAGTCAAATTGAAAATTGGCCTCACCTACCAGTCAACTGCCAAGCAAACAAAACTTTCGAGATTGGCCTATGATTCTTCAGCTTGACATATGTGAACTCAATAGAGCAAGAGCCTGAACGCCCAAGACTTTACTGATATCTTTCTGTCACAAAATATGTGGTAGGTATTGAATGAAAATGTAAGTCCATGTTAGCAAGTACAAGTACGTTTTAAGTTCATGCTAACACTATTCAATTCCACTGATTTTGTGTTAAGAGTTCGGTATCGTTTGGGGCGTCTAGGATCTTGGGCTTGAGCACGTTAGTGTCAAAAAAACAAGCAAACCAATCACAACTGTCCATTCCCAGTTTGAGTTGAGTTGAACATGAGCATCTGGTATACCGGTCTTAGTCTTTTGTAAGTCATTTTCTCCACTCGACTCAATTCAATTGTCAGTCATAGCTTGTATAATGACGGCGGGTTATTACGATAAAACTATTTCAGTTCATGCCACGATAAAACAGTTTAATAACTAACAACACTTTGTATACGAAATATTTGTATACGCTAACAACAGTATATCACTTAAACTACTGGAACTATTCGTACAACTATGACTTAAAGCAACAACAATAGTTTTGGCGAAGAAAGTGTGGGAGCCGGTATAACCGATCTATGAAGCACGCGCGACTGGAATGGAATGGCCCTGGTCAGCGGGTCTGCGGGCCCGGGAAATGCGCGAGCGCGGGGTGGGGCACCTCCACTTCACGTGGCAGCCAGATACGTTAAAAATTGCCTGAGCGCAAACCCTGGGCGTTTTTTTGTTTTTTAGTGTTCATTTTTCTGTTTTTGAAGCGACTGAGTCGATTGGAGTTGAGGCCTTCAAAGGAACTCAGAATATAGATCTCTTATTTGAGACAGGCATTAATGATTCATTCAGTGAAGCAGGACTTTTATTTTTATTCATATTGATGATTCTGAGCTTATACCTCCTCACAGCGTGAAACTTATATACATCATATCACTCCAACTTGATAAATAACCCTTATTTCTGGCTTGTCCCATATTGTCCTGAAAACGTAACTCTCGATGACGACAGCTAATCCTAAATTGGCAATATAGTGTTCGTGGCAGGCCCGAGAGAGGCAAGGATTAATTACCTTTACTACCTGTCTCCCTATAGGCTTACAATGATCAATATAATTATGAGATGACTGGATAATGATTGTCTCAAAGAGGCATCTGTGTATACAGTCAGTTTTGTTTGCTTGGCAGTTGACTGGTAGGTGAGGCCAATTTTCAATTTGACTCGAATAAGAACATCTGGAATACAGCCCTTAAACAGCTAAAACTTTATAATGGGAGAAGGAGAGAGAATTTTATAACGGCAGATTTAAAAAATAATCTTATTATAAAATAGTATGGCATTAGTACACATTCACATTTATGAGATGCCTATCACACTCCCATAAAATATTGTTTTTATTGCTCTTACGATAACGTGTCAGTTGTAAAATTTCTTAATTATTTTTAAATTAATCTTTGTAACACTTACCTATATTCCTTAGTAGTTGAGTATAATAGGCAGGGTATAGCGAGTAGCATGCCTACTGATCCATATGCAAGCTATCATGACGAGGGAACAAGTCTTCGACATCCGCGGTCTCATCGGTCGTCCGATGGCTTGGTACCTGAACAAAAGAAAAATGTACTTTATTAGTAGGTTGGTACGTTACATTTCTCATCACTACGTGTTATACTTTAAAAAAAATCTTTTCCTATTTGGTGGTCGCGCTTGTGGTGGAAGCATATGGTGTTGACTTCAGAGTTATATCACGTCCAGAAAATTGTTTTCATTCAGGAAAACCTCAACGAGTACCCAGTAAACCGAAGACTGTAATTTAAAATGAGAAAGTTTGATGTTCATCGTTATATCATTATATTAGGTCCCATTTCCAGTCCTTCCTAACAGAATCCTTTGAGCCGATAAATTCTGAAAAAAATGTCCTTCATAAAACACAGTCGACTCATATAAAAGGCTTATTTGCTTTGCTGAACGCTGAATTGAACAAAACGAAACAAGCAAAGCTATCGACGGAATGATTTGATAAATAGTGTTCTGTTGACAAAGGTTTTAGACTCTTGGAAAAGAAAACAGTATTGAATCTGGATTGCATAATTATGTATTATGTAAAAAGTGCCTCTATAAATGGACATGTCCTAGCTAGAACTGACCATGAAGTAATTTAAATGTTCGACCATTACCAAAATTCTAAGGAAAAATGCTTGAATATGTACCTTAGAGAACATTATAAAGTGTTTTATCTACCTGCACTCTTGGACTTCTCTCTAGCTCTATAAGATTTATGTTGTTTACTAATATTAAATATGATTGTATTTTTCAGTTAATCTTTTCTAGTTTCCAGCAATTCTGGGTGATTTCTGGTTGTGTGGAGTGGGCTTTGGCATACCATAACAACGAACATTGTAATCAACGCGAATTCTGCGGCCAGTTGTAATAAAAAATCTCGTGGTGAAGGACGTTTGTCAAACAGAATGTTTATCAGATTAAGGTGGAAATCTGAAATCTGAGAAATCTGTACACACATTCAAAGAGAAACAAAATGTAGCATATTCTTATTTGTTGCATTCGATAATTTAACATTCGCTTTGTACTCACGTGTGGTGTTTTCTTGTTATTGTTTGCAATAAAAATAAAATATGAAGAATATAAAGAAATTAAACTAATTGTCATCAAACGCCATGCTAAATTATTTGCAAAAACTGAGGATATATCGTGTTATGACAAGGATGATGTAGGTGTGTTCCCATCAATTGAAGACCCGATGTTGTATCCAAAGGATCAATCGATATTTTTTATTGAATCTGCGTGTGAAGAAAAAATAACGATGTTGCAAGCGTGTGTTATATAAGTCTGCTGCTGTAGCCCATCCAGAATCAAAAATATACGTGCTGTTTAGCGCTTCAATTACAGATTCGCTAATAAAAGAATACCTTACACAAGTACTCAGCTATTCCAATGTTTATGCTGCAAGGATTCACATTACTCGATATGCAAAAGGCACTGTCTTAGAATCGATATTGGCAAATGATATCAAGAAAAGTAGACACCCAATAGCAGACGTTACAAATATACTTAAAATTGTTACCCTACACAAGTGGGGTGGTATAGTACTGGACAGCGACATGATGGTGCTTAGACCGTTTGAAGGTCTACCAAAGAATTGGGTTGTTAAATGAAATAGAGGAGTCTCATCTGGAATTTTGTCTTTTGCAAAAGATGGTGTTGGGACAAATATTACTAGTGAAATAATGAAGTACGTTTTATTTAAAAAAAAACTGGTCAAATAGTCATCACAGCTGAGGTAAAAATATATATTTTGTGTTGACAGAGAATTTGCGAGGACTTATAATCCAAAGTCAAGACATTTAAATCGCTATACACATTTAAAGGCTACTATAATTCGGGCACTGAAAAAAAAAAATCCCAATGTATTCACGTCAAAATCTAGAGAGTGTAGTGGTAAGGCTATTTTATAGTTTTGTACTACATTTATTACTCACCTTTTCTTTAGTATATTTTAAATCCTGTAACAGTGAAGACGTAAATACTTGTTAATTATTTTTAAAGGTTAACATCCTATAAAAAATATTAAATAAGTAGTTAAATGAAATGGAAATGAGTACGGCTATTAAAAAAACTAATAGATGACGCAATCAGAATTATTATTATTTTAGTAACAAAATTGTGAAGGCCACGCGAATCCGCGGAGCCCGTCCATATAGCAACGATTGTGGGAGAATTATATAGGAGGAGGCCGTCCACCAGTGGAGGTCTGAGCACTGAATTATGCTTCTTTTTAATATAAAGCTTCATTTTCTTTCTAACTTTTAATGTTTTAGGGCTAAAAGTTTTATCAGAAGATTTGTTCTACCCAATAGCAATTCCTAGTCCTGCGCCTAATGACGATAAATCTACATACAGTATTAAAATTGAAATGCCTTTCACTTAACCCATAAGAAATATGGACTTCAGTAGCTACCCGAGTGAAGAGTGGCCGTCTGAAAATTTAGCAAGGATATTCTGTCCGAGAATTTTTTAATTTATATCGAGATTAAAATGATGCAGTGATGAATGATAACTGTTTCATTCATCACTGCATTATGCTGAGCGATGACAGATTTGCGCGATTGTAACGCATAATTTCTCTATTTGTATCTAAGTTTTATGGTATGCATAATGCCTGGCCCAAACTATTTTTCTTTCCTTATTTTATTTCTTAATAAATTAAGAATCTTATTTTGTCACAAGTATATTTGAAAAGTTTTTACATAATCTGGTACCCATGAAATGTACTTTTGTGAACGATTTCAAAATCAATTTGATTTAACTGACTTGGTTGCAATCAATCAATGGCGTGAGACCTGATTTTCATATTCAGATAACTTTTACCTGAGGAATAAAGCAAAATATGCATTTATATTTTTTTTTATTTTAGGTTCCTTCTAGGACTTCAAGTTTCTTTGGTTGTTTTTTTTTTGTGTATGTTCACCGATATCGCCATCAATTGTGGACCCATTAAATTTTTTTTTTTTCGTTTGAAAGAGTGTGTTCCGAAATTGGTCCCATTTTAATTTGGTAAAGATCTGATGAAGAACTTGTGAGATATACAACAGAACTCTTCAATAAATAAAGGTATATCTCTTGGGATTGCTGCAATCGCATGTCTGTTTAATGTTTATACCATTTTATAACATAACATCAAGCCATGCAGTACGCTCTAAAGGGATACGCAGATGTGTATAGTTCACCTTGGCACACTCTCATTTCACTGGTTATGTTCAAGTTTCATGGTATTCGGGTAATCTATTCTGGTATTAAAAGTACCTTACTTAAGACTTGTTAAGGTACACCTAAAAAGTGAAAAATAAACTTTTTTCAATAAAATACTACCGACTTCCAACTAAAACCATTATAAAGTGAAAAATAACTTTCTTTTAGGAAGTCGGTGTCCATACCGAAAAAAAAGGTAACTACCTAAGACACCGACTTCTAAAAAGAAAGTTATTTTTCACTTTATAATGTTTTTAGTTGGAAGTCGGTAGATTTTTTTTTTAAAAAGTATTTCGTTATAACTTGCATTAATTTAATAACTTTAAAAATACTCACATTTCAACATGCCTTTCCTAGAATTCTGAAAAATTTGCCCAAAAAGTAAAAGAAGTATATAAAAACAATGCTACTAATGGAAGATCCTTTAGCAAATAGACTTAGGCCCAGTTTTTTAAGTTTAAATATCGTAACCAATGGTGTCAAATTTTGGTAAAACGCGTCGTTTCATCAAATGTAAAACACACAAATGGTAAAATAAGTTGGCGAATTAATTAATTATAAAACCATTTGATGGACTAAGAAATGATGGAAAAATGTTAACTACGTAACAAAAAACTGGGTCTAGTATCAAATTCAACGATTGCTTTGATAAGAATATTATTCCTGGAATAGAAATAGGAATCTTAAATAAATGTAATTAAAACCTAGTTTCATCTTTGATTGTTTTTTATAATAAATCTAAGGCTTACTTTAGAATATCAGAGCCTCTAGACGTTAGGCTCTAGATATCGTCATTCTAGTAGCGATGATGATGGTCAGAATGCCAAATAGTAAAGAACTGATCACGTGACATATCAATAGCACTTGGCAATCCCATTTTTTTTTTACCTGCGACGGAAACAGAGGGGTGTTATACGTTTGACATGTGTTGCTGTGTATCTGTGCATCTGTGTGTGGCATCATAGATCCTCAACGAATAAACTGATTTTGTTTTTGATGAGCTTCAAAGGAGACTTCGTCGAAAGTGTTCGTAGCCGGGTTGATATAGAAATAGTATTATACCGGTCTCGGATACGGTTACGGACATGAAACTATTTCGGATTATCCGTTATTTTCAGATAATTTCGATTACGGATTTTAGAAATTGTAAAAGAAAAACACAAATAGGTAATAATTTAACATCATTTCTAAGTGGACAAGCAGTCAGGCAGGTCTGTTCAAAATTAACTGTAGTAATAAACAAGATAACCTAGTGAGAGCCGCAGCAGTCCCTGGGATGTGAAAATAACAGTGGTGCTATTCTCTAAGGATACAGCCTTGACCGCAGCGCTGCACCAATTACGAAACTACTAGTTTCATCGTTGTATTCTTAGACAATAGCACTACAGTAGTGCTGTAACAGTAGTGTGAAACAATACAAAACAACAGCAGGTACTTTTAAAAATAACTTGTCAACTTGGAAGCAAAATACTAGTTGTATCTGTTACTGTAATACTCGTTTGGATTGGATAAATGTTAGACATTTCCTTATATTTTGTTTTCTCTAACGCTGCTAGAGGCGGTACTGTCAACACACACATATTGTTTTATTAGCTTCTGTTAGTGGCTTTGCCTGTGTGATCATCGTAAGTCATCTCGGGTTGAAAAGTGTGCTATATATATCCTTTTCCAAGATCCAATCAACTTTTAGAATATAATAAAAGTTAAAATACTTTTTATTAAAGTTACACATCTCTTTTACAAAAAACTTAATTCTAGGAGTACAATGGCGGCCTTATCGGTGACAGCGATATCTACTTGCTACTAGTAAACAACCTTTGGATAGATTGACTTTAATACCAAAAGCATCAAAATCAGTTTAGAGGTTTAGGCATGAAAACGTAACAAATGGACTGGATAAATAGGATATATAATAATATATATGGATTACGTAGGACGTACGTAGTCTGCTTAATTAATAGCTACAGTTAATAAGCTCACCAAAACCGTTGCCCTCATTCTGTCAGTAATCTACTCATGTGTAACATAACCCAATTCAGGAGATATTTAGCTCAATACATGACCCTTATCCGCATAATACCTTCATTACGTTGTCTTATATTTGAAGACTCTTTGGCATTATCTCTATTGTTCCTGTTAATCAAACTATTGGAATCAGATTAACCGCAAATAGCTATTTTTTTATTAACGTACCTATATCTGTGAGCTTTAATAGTTTATCCAACCGGCGCAAATGTGTGTTAGATAAGAAGTGTTCCAAGTTCTTGTACAGCTTCCTATCGTCTGGCTTAAACAATAGCTTCGTATTTGTTAATCATTGATTGAGTATTGTTAAGGCCAACATTAATGGTTTATGGATAGGGTCTCGCATTTAATCTCGTCTTTGCCAACAAACCATGTGGCATTGTTTACTCGCACACGATACAAATGACGTACACAAGCGTATGGTTTTTAACACGGTGTTTAACATAACTTTTGCTCTCAACGCATTTTTGTCGCAAAGTATTTTTGTAGTATAGTACGACCGATGAGTCGTGGCCTGTCTGAAGTCAGCGCCAAGTGGTTTCGCAGAGCATACTTTACAAACCAAATGACTGTTTTTTCTATGAGCACAAAAGTTACCAATATTTCCGAGTCCCGAATACAGGCGATTACAAACTCATTGAAACATATAGTCCTGATTGAAATTATGACTATTCAGTCCGCGTTTGTCCATTGAGTGGCATCATTTAGTTTTTCACGCCAATTCTCATGGAATATGAGACCTTTATCATCCTATCATATCTCCCACGCTATTTTTATAATTCCTTACTGATATGTCCCTGGGCGAATATTTTGGTTTGAAACTACAATCCGTGGAAAAATTCATTCTTATTTGTAAATGCGAAAGTAATTGAGGATATATTTAAATTAATTTATGTAGTTTCTGCCTAACCCCATGGGAAAAAGGCATGAGTTTATGTATGTATGTATTTATATTAATAACTGACTTACAAAACTATATCATGCAATCCAGAGGAGAAGGCTTTAACAATGACGACAACAATTACTGTAACCAATTTTTCATGACTAATCACCTATAAGCAATGCACCAAAACATTGCTTGGTTGATGTATTATGCATAAAGGAACATTTTATCATGCAAGGATGTGACAATCAATTATGCATAGATAATTATTGCATGGCAGCATGTTTCAACAGGAAAGAAAGTAGGAGAGGTAGGTCGCAAGACTCATCTCCTCCATCCGTTCTTAACGAGTATACAAATATTCGTGAAGAAAGGACATCAATGGAGAGAATTGTCAAAAATTGCAAAAATATCTATTGTCGGTTAATTCGATTGAAATTATTGTCTAAAAATCGTATAAAATGGTCATAGCTGCAGATTTTAACATTAACATATTAAACTGAAACAATAATTCGATTGTATTCGAAAATCTGCTATTATATTTAATTTAAAACTAGCACTTATCGAACCTACTCGAATGAAGAGCAAAACATGCATAGACGATTTTGCGCATAATTTCAGTAAGCTCTGCAGAAACCTTGTTATTAGAATTCGATCTGACTACACAGCGAAACTTCTAAATTCCCTGTTAAAATTGTACGCCATAAAAAAGTGGCGTATACATAGACGTGATTATAGTGAATATAAAGCTGACTGAGCGGGCTCAAAATAATTATAAAATTAAAAAATCAACGAATAAATCTAAAACTACCTAGGCAAATAATAAAAAAAAAGCATTTTAAATATATCAAAGCATTCTATAGATAAAATAAAGACTAAACATAAAACTATTACAGATCCAAAATACATATTGGATCTCTTTAATAACTATTTTATAGACAAAATTCAACCTATTGTTAACTCTGGAACAAGAGAGACGTAACATCATCATCATCATCATTTCAGCCGAAAGACGTCCACTGCTGGACATAGGCCTCCCTCAGGCGTCGCCACATTGACCGATCCCGTGCGTCTCGCATCCAGCGCCTTCCCGCAACCTTAACCAGGTCATCAGTCCACCTACTGGGAGGCCTTCCAACGTATCGTCTTCCGGTTCGCGGTCGCCATTCCAGAACTTTTCGGCCCCATCGGCCATCCACTGCCACTTAAGTTTGGCAATTCTTCGGGTTATGTCGGTAACTTTGGTTCTCCTGCGGATATCATCATTTCTGACGTGATCACGCAAGGAAATTCCGAGCATAGCCCTCTCCATTGCCCTTTGGGTGACTTTGAGCTTTCTGATAAGGCCCATTGTGAGCGACCACGTCTCGGTCCCATAGGTGATCACTGGCAACACACACTGGTCATAGACTTTTGTCTTGAGACACTGCGGTAAATTGGACGAGAAGATACCACGCAACTTCCCGAACGCCGCCCAGCCGAGTCGGATTCGACGGTTGACCTCTTTCTCGAAATTGGACCTACCCAACTGGACCGTTTGTCCCAGGTAGACATAATCGTCTACAACTTCGAGAGTAGAGTCTCCGACCTTGATAGGAGTGGGTGTTACATGGGCATTCACCATGATCTTGGTTTTGTCCATGTTCATTTTAAGACCCACTCTTTCGGAAGCTCTACTGAGGTCATCGAGCATTTTACTGAGGCTCTCCATGGTCTCAGCCATGACCACTATGTCGTCGGCAAACCGAAGGTGAGTAATGTACTCGCCATTAACGTTGATGCCCAGCCCCCTCCAGTCCAGAACCTTGAAGACATCCTCCAGCGCAGCAGTGAACAGTTTCGGAGAAATGACGTAACATATTTTGAGTTAAAGAGATTTGACGTTTATGGCACCTAGTACATCGGATGATATTATACTATTAATAAATTCAGTAAAGCTGGTTAATGAAAATTTATACGAAAAATTGTCCGTCGCATTTTACCACAAAAACATTCGCAAAAACTTCACGGGTTTGTGCGAGTATTTTTGTGGTAAAATGCGACCATAAATTAAGTGTAGGTATAACAACAAGCTAGAAAATCAAACTACTCAGTTTGTCTTCACCGAACTATAAACATTCTAACTTTATCGTCTTTTCATAAACTTCTTCAGCAAACAAATGCTACGAATATCTTCGACTTTGATTTTGCACGAGTGCATTGAGTATACACTCCTTTGACCTAAACAAATGTCAAAAGTTAAAGACCTCAAAACATTTTAACATAAATTAAGGGCGATAACACACGAGTGATCGTATCAATTTGCAGAATGTGATTTGTCTGCCAAGAGAGGATTTTGTGAACGTTGGCATGCCTTTTTAACCCCCGACGGAAAAATAGGGGTGTTATAAGTTTGACGTGTGTTGCTGTGTATCTGTGTTTCTGTCTGTGGCATCATAGCGCCTAAACGGATGAACCATTTTGTTTGAGAGGTGATTTTGTCGACAGTGTTCTTAGCTATGTTTGAATAAAATCAGTTCAGCCGTTCAAAAGTTATGGGCGTTTTACTGTTTGAATCGGGGTGTTTTCGCAATATATCGTGTCATACTCGTAATTACGTGTTCAATAGATTGCCGTTCGAAGCGTATCTACTCGTACTTTGTACTAGATAAATTATGTGGGATGAAATAAAAATGTGACGGGGGTTTTTAGGTTTTGAAATTTTACTTGTACTTTTAACGGCAATTTAATATGAACAGATGAAGGCTTTAATAAATGACTCTACGAAAAGTTTGTAGATTTTCCATTTTAACGCTGAAAATTCAAAAGTTGCATGAATGATTACCGTCGTTTGTTTTTCATTCATTACTTGCCTCGCGTATGCTCTTATATAGTTTTTTGCTGTTCGCTTCTTAATTTTAAAAGATGTGTTTTTAGGGGTTTGGTTTTTAAAATGAAATAAAACAAGTAAAAATAAATTGAGAAGGCCAGAATATTACGATCAATGGAGAGCGCTATGGGGCCAAAATTGCCAAATTCTTTGTTCCTCAGTTGAGTGGTATTGATGTGGCTTTGGTTTCAAAAGGTGAAGCAACATGCCAGACAGTGCGCGACACCATCAATTTATTGCGGGTAACATTTGATGAGCGCATAATTTCGCGTAATGAGCCTCTGAACTGGCCTCCACGATCGTGTGATCTCACACCTATTGAATACTTTCTTTGAGGATATGAAATCACTAGTCCACGCAGATAAACGACAGACATAAGCCCACTTGGAAGTCAATATTCGCCGCGTTATTGCCGATATACGGCCCCAGTTGCTCGATTAAGTGATCGAACATAAAATTGGATTTACCGATTACGCTTCTTTCGAGCCAGCCGTGGCACCCATATGCCCGAAATTGTGTTTAAGGTTCCCCTAACTATTTTGTGCTCGAGGTTAAAATGCATGCTATCTTAACTGACAATACGTGCGAAAGATATAGATGCTGTGATGAGCAGTAAGAAGCTAGTTCGTGTACAAATAAGCACATTTGAAAATTTGTATCGCGTACGAGCGCGCGAAATATTATAAACTCCAACTCAAACTCTAAGCGAGTGTACTTGTTAGAAGTTATCCTAACCTTTTCAGCATTGTAATAACTTTAAGTGTTATCATATAAACGCAAAATACCTGCATATTTTTTGCTCTCAACGTAAACTGAAATTTTACCAAAATAGCTCAAACATTTTCAAAATATGTAATTGTAAACATGCCTAAAAGGCTCGACTCAGCTCTACCAACAGAGTGCAGGTATAAATATTTGCCAATTTATACAAAGAATGAAGCGCGACCAGAATTATTTACTGCTATATAAAATTGAATTTCTATGATCGCTCTAGCTAGACGGTACAGGGAAACTATTTTTAGATTGCGCGATATGCATCGATTTATTATTGAATTTTGTGTAAAATTAACTTTTTTCTAGACAAAGATATTTTTATTTCAACTAGGCCACCAAGCGGCACTTTTGAACGTTAATACATTAAAATTTACAAGGAATAAAAATTTGTTCTACAATGCATTCGGAAAGTAGTTTGTTATGGAGAAGAACGCACAAGAAACTCAATACTTACTCTTTTTAAAAAAATAGTTTTTTTTCAATATTTAGGTACATAAGTACATACATCAATAAATTCATATGTGTGAGGACCATGCACCCAGAATCACTACATACTATACTACGTACAGGTACAAAGTATAAAAAGTGCTCACACATGTACCGTGCAGTTACATAATAGGTACTAGAAAAACATTAGCATCCGAAGCAGTTAAGTTAAGAACAATCCCAACTGACGGCGCTCTGTTCACGAACATGACGCATGAATCGGCACCACCCAGCTAAACCATCATGAAGGGAAACGAATGATCCAACACACGCGCCACCATCAGAGAGAAATTTGAGAGAGCATGACACACTCAACTGCCAGGGCACACATAAGTCAG
Source organism: Orthosia cruda (assembly GCA_964057195.1). Taxonomy (NCBI): domain Eukaryota; kingdom Metazoa; phylum Arthropoda; class Insecta; order Lepidoptera; family Noctuidae; genus Orthosia; species Orthosia cruda. The sequence goes on from OZ059830.1 coordinate 40,194,472, forward strand.
CGAACGACACAAAGGTACAGCAAATGCAAGATTTACAGTTGGTTACATAGTACTCACACACGTGCTGCGCAGTTATACAATACTAAAATAAATTGAGTCTATATAATACAAATATATCCATAGTCTTCAGCAGGTACAACAATACTTCAAAACAATAATGTTCTGCATATCACTAGTTTTTGCGCCCTAGTGTTTGTGGAGCAAGACTAGCATTGAGTCAAGCATTTTTATCAGTGGTGTAATCCCCCAACTTATAATATGCCTGCCTGCATAGTGTGCGTTTTATACAAGTTTTAATTTTTTTCTCATTCAGTTCTAGAATGTGGGGAGGAATTTTATTGTAACATTTTGTACAGTACCCCATGAAAGATGAGGCTACTTTAGCCAGTCTGAAACCTGGTTGAACTAATTGGTGCCTGTTTCTAGTAAAGTAATTATGTCTATCTCCGTTTTTCCTAAAAAGATGTAAATTCTTTCTGACGTACATGATGTTTTCATAAATATATCGACAAGGAACCGTCATGATGTTAATGCCCTTAAACAGTTCCCTTAGAGAATCGCGCCGGTGATGATTGTATATCGCTCTGATGGCTCGTTTTTGCAGAATAAAAATTGACTCAATGTCTGCAGCCCTTCCCCATCGTAAAATACCGTAAGACAATATACTATGAAAGTAACTAAAATAGACCAGGCTAGCGGTATCTACATCACTAAATTGACGAATCTTTCTAACAGCATAAGCTGCTGAACTTAGCCGCCCTACAAGTGATATTAAATGAGGACCCCATTGTAACCTTGAGTCTAGCGTGATCTCCAGGAAAACCGTTTGATCGACGAATTCTAGCTTCTCCTTGTTTAATATAATGTCACAATCAGTACTTTTGACATTCGGCAAGGAAAATTTTACGCACTTGGTTGGCATTGAACCAATCCTGAACATACCGTAGCGCGTTATTTACGTCGTCAACCTGACAAGTACGTCTATTTATTTTAAAAATTAAAGATGTGTCATCAGCAAATAACACCATGTTTAGTTTGTTTTCCAATAAACGGGGTAAATCGTTTATGTTTAATAAAAATAAGAAAGGACCTAAAATTGAGCCCTGGGGTACCCCCATTTTCACGTTTAGCCCCGACGAGTTCACACCGTTTATTTGAACTAATTGCTGTCTATCATTCAAATAAGATTTAACCAAACTTAACGCTGATTGACCTAGCCCGTAATGCTCAAGTTTCAGAAGTAATGTTTCATGATTAACGCAATCAAACGCCTTCGACAGGTCACAGAAGATACCTATGGCATCGTGCGACTCTTCCCACGCATTAAAGATGTGTTTTAATAGGGTGACACCAGCGTCAGTTGTACAACGTCCTTTGGTGAAACCATACTGTTTATCATGCAAGATGTTATTCGTATTAAAATGATTGAGCATTTGATTTAGCATTATCTTCTCAAATACCTTGCTGAAACCGGCAACACGGATACTGATCTATAATTATTTGTCTTTACTGTCCCCGGATTTAAAAGTGGTATAACCTTACTATATTTATTTAGATCCGGCAAGACTACTTGATCCACATACAAATTGAAAATTACAGCTAAGTACGGCGCTATAATCTGAATAATGCAGGTACAAGCTTTGATGGACATTCCACACATATCTTCAGTCGGTTTGATCTTGATTTGCTTAAAAGCTTTTATTACTGTTATGGGGTTTATTTGTGAAAAGTAAAATACATTCGGGCAGGCTGAAACGTTTGCGTTTAATAATCCAAAAGCAAGCGAGGGCGAAGAATTTAAGGTTTCTGTAGTTTTAATTGGGATGTTGGTAAAGAAATTTACAAATTCTTTCGCAACTTTCTTGTTATCTCTAATAAGTCCGTGTGTGGTCTCAAGCGTGTAATCAGTATTATTTCTTTTATTCCTGTTCGTTTCATTATTTATAATTTTCCAAACCGTCTTGATTTTATTTTCTGCTAATTTAACCTTATTTCTAATGTACAAGACCTTAGCTACCTTACATGTATTTACAAAAAATCTTGAGTAAGTAGCAACATACTTATTAAACGTTTCAGTGTTAATACAAGGCTTAAGGCCATATAGCTCGTAAAGTCTTTCCCTACTTTTTCTAAGTCCTGTAGTCGCCCCGTCACTGAAAGTCTGTAATTGATCATAAAATTGTTTTTTTTTATTGTCTATAGGCTCGCGCTTGACCACTATCTCACCTGATGGTAAGCGAAAGATTATTTGAACGGATCATCTTCTACCTATCTATATATACAAAAGCGAAAGGTCACTCATTCACGTATCACGAAATATCGAAATCCGCTTGACGTATAAAGATGAAATTTGGCAGGGAGGTAGTTTATAGTTAGTAGACGTCCGCTAAGAAAGGATTTTATGACAGGGCCGGATTTAGGGGGTCTAAAGACTCTCGCAAGTTTATATTAAAGTCCTTAATTTTTGAAGTTACAAACTTAAAATTTGGCAGGGAGGTAGTTTATAGTTAGTAAACGTCCGTTAAGAAAGTTTTTTACGACAGGGCCGATTTAGGGGGTCTAAGGGCTCTCGCAAGTTTGTATAAAAGTCCTTCATTTTTAGAGCTACAGACTTAAAATTTGGCAGGGAGGTGGTATATAGTCAGTAGACGTCCGCTAAGAACGGATTTTGCGACAAGGCCGGATTTAGGGTGTCTAAGGGCTCTCGCAAGTTTGTATGAAATCCTTGGCTTTTATACCTGAAAATTGGTAAATAGATAGAATATGGTTAAGACATGTCAGGAAGAACAGATTTTACGACAGGGCCGGTTTAAGGGAATATAATCGCTTTTGCAACCCTATGTGTTCAACAAACATTTATTGATCACTTATAATACAAATCCCTTACAGTCTTGGTACCATTGTAAAAGATTTAAACACTTTAACTGATACAATATACCCCAACATACATCAAGTCGCACAAAATAATAATAGTTCGTGGCAAAGTGTTCGTGGGAAAGAGCAATCCTAACCCCCAAAAATGATACAGCCAATAGCATTAACCTACATTTACTAGCGAAATTGCCCGGTGCTGAAGTGAAATATGAATCGGTGGACTCTGTATTAGTAGTCGATGATACTGTACATTATCCTGTAGAGTTCCTCCATAGTCTCGAGCCACCTGGAATTCCTCCTCATATTTTGTACCTAAAAGTAGGTGTGCCGATAATTTTGCTACGGAATCAAAACTTACCTAAATTGTGTAATGGGACTAGACTTCAAATAAAGACTCTACATAAACACGTAATTGAGGCATGCATTTTCACTGGTGTGAATCAAGGAGAAATTGTTTTTATACCGCGGATCCCTTTAATACCATCGGATTACCAAATTCAATTTAAGCGCCTCCTATTTCCGGTGAAATTGTGTTCTGCCATTACTATTAATAAGGCCCAGGGCCAAACGTTAAAAGTAGCTGGCATAGATCTAAGAAACGATTGCTTCTCTCGCGGTCAGTTGTATGTGGCCTGTTCTAGAGTAAGTTCACCTGATAGTTTATATATACTGCAACCTGAAAATAAATCTAAAAATGTGGTGTATAGAGAGGTTTTACAAAAATAAAACACCCATATTTTTTTTCTAATTGGTGCCATAAAAAATGTTGCTTAGTTGTGATAGGCATTTTCTGTTTACTGAAATATAAAAATAGTTTGTGTTAAACATCATTAAACTTTATATCTTCATAACCACGCGGACGAAGTCGCGGGCTACAGCTAGTTTAAAATATATTTCAATAGATTTTGCGGTTTTAAATTTTTGAGGCATTCCACTTGATTTTTTTATTTGTATTGTAACACATTTTGGTACAATGAAACTGTAAAAACGTGCAAAAATACTATACTGTAATTACAAAAAATAATATTCGCGAACCGAGTAACCCTTTTACTTGCAAGTCACTGCTAACACTATGTACCACTTGGAACAGAACCGACCGAGTTAGATGTACTTTTAGTAAAATAGTCCGATTAGTTCGACGACTTAAAACGAGAGAGATAACGCTAGTTACGTAGGTATGGTTTCTGTGTACGGGATGAGTCATCTGTATACTAGATTTATAATATTATCTGTGCTTATGTCAAGCAAATGTTTATCAATTCCTCAGCTGTGAGATGAGGAAGTGGTAAACAGTGATAGAGGTAATTTCGTGGATTGGGTCAAGAAGTTCTGGAGCGGCGACCGCGTACCAGAAAACATAGCGGGGTGAAAACGGTTAACGGCTAGTACCTACATTTTTACCATTAAGTGGAAAAGTGGCCGGTTAAGAGACTGCATTTCCGAAGTAAAAAGTCACAATTCGAGGTTTGGCTCTCATCTATTTCCTCCTTCAATATTGGACCAATTAAAAAGAAATTCCATAAACTGAAAAATAAAGATATGTACAGTGTGTATGTTACCATTTTATCATTTATAGTTGTCAAATTTGTACACTAGGCCTCTGTTGACTGGGCACGCCACAATTGCGGCGTTAAGGCTCCTCTTTGAGGAGTGACTTGAGAGGCGTCACGGCGTCCTCACCTTCCGCCTGATGCAGGTCCTCACCGGACACGGCTGTTTCGGGAAGTTCCTGTTCAGGATAAGGCGGGAGGAAACGCCCGGGTGTCACCATTGTGTGGACCACCCAAAGGACACGGTGGAGATCTGCCCCGCTTGGACGGAGCACCGCCGTGTCCTCATGGAGGCGATCGGCTATATTTGAAATAGAGTTATCGCGGCCCTGGCACAAGCAACTGAAGGAACACGGGTGGGTTATAGTCAGTAAAATTCTGACACGCCCGCCCCCTTCACCCAGAGCCACCTAAAAAAAGGCCTCTGTTAACAGTGCAATTTTGAGCATCTGTTGAGGGTTCTAGTGCTTCTAAAAATAACGTATCATCAAAAAGGAAAACATAGCGGCACAGTTTATACCTTTATTTTTCAGTTAATGGAATATCTTTTTAATTGGTTCAATATTGGAGGAGGAAAAAGGCGAGAGCCAAACCTCAAATTATGAATTTTTACTTAGGAAATTTAGTCAGATGTCTGCGACCGCATTTCCTCATAAGGTTTTAAGAAGGTAGACCATAATACTTTTGCTGGTACGGAACCTTCATAAGAGTTCGACTCATACTTGGCTGCAACCTCTAACTACGGTCTAGGATGCATTAAATGTTGGTTGCTTGTCTGAATTTTTGGACGAATTCGTATTCAATGCCGAGTTTATCAAAATTTTATTCAAGTCACTTTCCAGATTTTACTGAAGTTATTTATTTTCCATTGTTGTCTTATTGTAAATGCATAAATAAATTACAATATGCCTAGTCCAGTTTATTGGCAAATATTTGCCTGTCCACTGTGCAAATGAAATAAGACGGTTCGTAAATATGAAAAGTGTCGTAGTCAAAAAAAAAAACTAAAAATATATGTCTAACTTTGAAAGTAAGAACTACATTTTTGAAAGCAAACAAGAATTATACGATTATTATTAACACCCACACTTGACACAAATACAAGTTAACAACCTTAAAAAACGGAATATACGAGTAATGTACGAGTATGTCATATTTTATATCAGCCAGGCAAAAAAACGCTGTTTTGTGTTGTCTAGCCTATAACTTTTAATAATGTTTACAAAATAAATTAGTTTGCTTTGTACTGGTGGTTAGTGGAAACTAAAAATATGACTCTTATTCTATCTATTTTTATGTTCTAAATATTGCTTTTCCACCCTTTCATAAAAAAAATATACTAAATTAATAAAACGTATATTACTGATTAATATACATTTTAGTAATTAAGTATTTTAATATTACTACAGCACAGTCCAATATGTTCTGATTCGTCAAACTTTGCAGTAAAGTTTAAGTTCCTTAGAATAAAAGGTGACTCTTTGCGAGCTTATTACCATCGTTCGGATAGAAAGCCAGGCTCCAGGCTACTACTGAGAATTTCCTAATGGAAAACCGTAAATCCACATCGCGCATTCTTTACTACATGTGTGTCAAGTTTCAACAGAATAGGTTTACATGTTAAAGTAGGTGATCTTCCTCTATTTTCCTACCGGTAGCGGAGTTCATTTTTCATATGTATATGATACCAACTTTGATTTATCAATGTGACCGGAACATACAAGAAAGACATGCTTTGTTTAATGGAAGATTTGAAGTGGGGTATGCAATATCATCCTAGCATCTCCTTTGTAGCAGGAGGCAAGGATGTTGTATCGACTGTTACAAAGGGACTGAGCATGTGGGTGGGTGTGTCTGCTGAATATGTTACGAAAGATTTTTTGTGACAAAAATGTAGATACTAATAACTAGCTAATGCGTTCCGAGTACATCATTGGACCGTTCAGGGAAGTCTTATCCCGGTCAGGTATACAATTCTCATATTTATCGGGCATACCCCCAGGTATGTCTGCTTATGTCCATTTATCTTAGTAGTAGTGTTATAAGTATAGTATATAATTATTATGTTCATTACCCATTGTTTAGTTTTAAGTTCAATGATAAAGCCCCCTAACAAAAAAAGGTTTAAAAAAGAACGGCTTACGCCTTAAAAAGTTATGCATACTCATCGACTTGAGATCCTCATTAATCTTCTCGTTAAATAATCCATATTTATATTATAAATGCGAAAGTAAATGTAAAATATATAAAATGTCTGTCTGTATGTTAACTTTCCACGCTTAAACCGTTGAACCTATTCAAGATAGTTTGTGACCCTGGGAAGGACATAGGATTATACTTTTTACGGAAGCAAATAAGATTGTAGATCATACATAGGTTTTATCCCGGCCATCATCCTTAAGGGGTGGAAAAGGGGGTGGAGTTTTGTATGAAGAACTAATCATTTCTCAAGTAAGGTGGCTCACAAACAATGAAAACTTGTTGAATAATATATCGAAAGGACCATACATTATTGTCGTTGCAACAAAACACGATTATATACCGAGTCTTCGTTTCCCGTTCGAATTTCAAAAACAACAAATTGTTATCGACAGTTTTCTTCGAAACTGTTTTCTGTAACCCGCCTTGCAGATTTTCAGTACAACGCGTCGGTACGAAGCCACGTCGTCGTTGCCAAACCAATGTTTTATTCAATTTTGTTCGCTCACGTCTTGTTTGTTCACGTTCAGGGCACCGAAGTGGAGACAATAAGAATTGGAGGCTCTATTGGAACTGCGCCAGAGGGACAGAGGAGGGAGGGATATTGGGACGTTCTTAAATTGCTGGTCTGGTTATTATTTTTAAATAAGTCTCACAAGTTTTTTGTAAAAGAAACTGTGGTCATAGATAGACAGTTTTAAAAACAGTTTGTTGTTAAAGAAGCTAGATATTTCGATACCAAAGGTGTAAATGAAAACAATCCAATACGTCGTCTTATGACAAATAAACACTTTTCTTTCTTCTTCTTTCAATAGGTAATCTAGCTTTGTTTTAGTTTCAATTATAGTTTTTTACTACTCCGGTTCCATTCGGGATGAAATTAACGATGTTGATAGAATTATATATGTTGTATGTGGATATAAACGAAACCTTCACAACTCCTATTTATTATTCTGAATTCAAAATCTGAAGGGAAAAAGTGTGGAACTAAAAAAACCACTTCATTGTCAGAGTTCAACCGCTTTTCGGACTAAAGTTGAGTTTGAAAAAAACTTCAAATGTCTTATTCAGAAATCGGGGATAGAGATCATCAGATCAATCCGGTTAGTCCCGCTATGCTCGACTCAAAAAATACCTACTAAAAAGTGCCAGTATGCACAAAATTCTTCTATTCTACGTAGACAATGGAAGGTATAGTTGGAAACAAATGTGTTTGAATTAATTAAATTGAGCTGAAAAATATTAAAATTAAACTAAAAACATCAAATTCCTAGTTCGAAATATTTTAGGTTGTTTTTAACGGAAAGACGTTTCGTTTTTCACTGTTCTATGGAATGGATGGACACTTTGTTTTTAAAATGAATGACGCGACGTGTTGAGTAGCGCCTAGGCGAGTGTGCGTTAGTATGATGAAACGGAACGTTTTTTACCTCTTTTACGCGAAAGTAACGGAATTTACATACTAGGTTTCCTTAATTTACTTTTTAAATGGTTAAATAAAATATGACACTGTAAAACTTTTCTTCATCACTGCCCGTGAATGTGATTTCGTGCATAGCGGCACTTTTTAGTAGGTATTTTTCGAGTCAAGCATAGCGGGACTAGAGCATAGCGGAACTAACCGGATCTATCATAAGTGTTAAGGTGTTGGATAGGAATTGCAAAGAAAAGCCATACGCTATATAACTGCATATAACTCAATCTTTGTTCCCCAGGTTGTGAAAATGTTCATCCTAGTGATAGTGATCTTCGGGATCTGCTGGCTGCCCTACCACTCGTTCTTCATCTACACGCACTTCAACCCGTCAATACTTTATATGAAGTATGTCCAGCACATGTACGTTGGCTTCTAACTGGCTGGCGATGGCCAAAAAAAAAAAAAAAACAAACTTGAAGTCGAACATAGAACCTCGTCCTTTTTGGGAAGTCGGTTAAAAACAGAATTAAATAAATATTCAAGTGGGGCTCCCATACAACAAACGTGATATTTTTGCCCTTTTTGCGATAATGGTACATAACCCTTCGTGTGCGAGTCCGATTCGCACCTGTCCGGTTTTTTTACTCATAAACTCCTTTCAGTATCAATTGAGTAGCTTTCACAAACGTAAGGTAGCAAATAACTTATTTAAATATTAGTAAGGGCACAATAAGTGGTGGATCCCTTACAAATAACCTAAACAGTGAACACACCATTGTTAACCAAAATTGAACTGTAAAAAAACCTTTAAAATGTTCAAATGTTAGGTAATTAACGATTTGCAGTGAAGAAGATCTATAGGTAAGGCTATTATTCCTCCATTGTTTAAATCTGGGTTCTGTTGAAAGGACGATTTGACCCTACAGAAACTATATGACGAATTTATGAGCCCCAAGGAACCCGGAAAGGGTACGGTACAACTGAACAATGAATCGCTCTTAGAATCACGGGTTTGATTTAAGTCTCTAATACAAAATTGTCGAATCATGTGGAAAAGTGATAGTGTTGTAACAATTCAATATATCCGAATGAATAACTATTCAATTTCAATAGAAACATTTAAATTTGAATAGTTTTGAGAAAATTATTCATGTGTAAAACTATTAATCCAGAGTTAATAAATATTCACTGAAATGTTTTGAGCCTATAAAAACCTATTTATTTTAAAGGCAACCCTATGGAAATATTTCATGCCAATCAAAAACAGGGTAAAATGTTCATGCGTTTACAATGTAGGTATTTATCAATATTTGGAAATCAGTTTTTGCACGTTTATTGTGATAGGATAATAATGTTTGTAATCAAATAAATGTCAAGAAAAGTAACTTACAAAGTGACATGGCCCTGATGCAAAATATTTGGTGTAATGAAATTTCAAGACATTTTAATAGACTAGGGAAAATTCAAAATATTATGTCATGGTCGTGGTACTTAAGTTTGTCACTTTTTCTTTTGGTTTCCATACATTTTCTGAAATATTAATATTCGCGTAGATTTTTATATATTTTATACATATTAATTGCAAACTTGAATGGCGAGATGATAATCTGTTTTTTTTTCCAAAAAAATATTGACCATTTTTTTTAAATAGCCTATGCTGTACCTCTGCTGGGCAAAGGCCAAAGCTTACATACTAATAAATATCTTAAAAATATTTCGTAAGTAGAGCAATTTGCTTATTACAAGCTTCTACATGTATAAAATATTATCTAAAAATATTTGCGAATTTAAGTACAATGACGGAATTCCATTAAAGAGAATTATGGAGTAATTACCACCTGCCCAAACGGGAAAGTCATTAAGATCTACGCTAACGGTTTAACGTAATAAATTACGACAGAAGCACGTGCAAGAAACATTACGGGCTCATATGAAAAAGCGTCAAGATTTCCATAATAATTACATTTTGCGGTTGCTTGAAAATGGTGATATTCCATAGAAGTGCGAACAGGCCAACACTGCCGTGGTATAACTATAATGCCGTTATCCAACATCTGGTCGATTTTTTACTTTTGATGCTTTAATAATGAGAAAAAAAATATCTATCGATCTGTGTTTTTGAATTTTCAATATCTTGAATAGTTTTGGAAATAATAATTTTAAGAATGCCGTTAAGTACACATTTTTCTCGTGTGTAATAAGCAAAAATGTCATTAAGTAACTTTGTCAGACTATACAGCCGCTAAGGTTCACTAACAATTTTATCTACTCTCTTAACGTAATATTCGAATTATAAAATTCAAAACGAGTTTATATTGGTATACTTTATAAACACAATACCGAAATTTAAAAATAGAATCTTATTATAACACTATTTCTCTAACAAAATAATGCTATAAAACATTTTTTTTTCTATTACGATACAGGACAAATCCAAGAAGTTAATCACTAAAGAGTTTCCATCAATTTTATTTTTGTAATGCCATTTTATAGTACCTATTATAAAAAGATTTGATTCCAATTTTAAATTGTCTATGACAATGCCCGCTATAGACTTAGCAGGCACTGCGATTTTTATTCGCGCGAATTTGGTTTCCTTCCACCTGTTCATAGAGCTCAAAATATTCGGGCGAATAAAATTCGCGCCGTGGTGCAGTGGATTCCGTGGCAAAACACGGATTTCATGCGCTATTGTTTGCGCACGATTTCTTTACCGCAGTGCGAACAACTTCATACAACTCCATAGGTCGCAGAATGGGCGGAAAAAAATCGCGCGAATAAAGATCGCAGTGCGAATTAAGCCTTAGCGCATGCGTGGTTAATGCGGTGATGTCCTGGGTTTTGGCGCCATTCATACGTATTGCAAGTTTTGCTGTACTGAATTTCATGAGTTATTTAAATTATTGTTTAATAATGTCTTATATCAGTGAATGTGAAGAAAATTTGACTCCGCAATTACTCTTAATTTATTACCAGCAAAGTCGAGAAAAGTATATGACAAATGCTATCACGATTTTATGGCATGGAAAATGCAAAAAGAGGTATTTAGTAGGTTCGATCCCAATTTACGAGCGTAGATAAAGTAGTGTATGAAACTGCACATAACTATGTCTTAAAACATTCGTGTGAAAACTATTAAAAACCTCGCCTACGGCTCGGTTTTTAAAGACACACTCATGTTTTAATACCCCTCATTATGCAACAGTTTCATAAACTACTATTTTCATATGGTTGCTTCTCTAGATTGCCGTTAACAGTCTTTTGTGCTCTATGAAGCGGTAAAGGTACTTTAACTGTTTTATTGTTATTCTTTTTTTAATATATATATTTACTTTTGTTAAGCTATAACGTCGTTAATTGAAAATGCTTGACTAAGATGTGATTAACCATGTTTAACGGCATTATAGGTTAATATTTTACATACTTATATTTGGACTTAACGTATGATATAAGCCAGAGGCGGCATTTCCAAAACTATACAAAAATTAATTGCCCGTCATTATTAGACTAAAATGACGTTGTCTCACACTAATATACAACAACGCCTTTAACTGATCTCGCGCGGGGCGGGGAGCAGCATAATAATTTTAATTTTAAACAATATCATATTATTTTAAGGTATCTGGTAATGTAACTGTGTTAAGATTTTGAATACCAAGTTTTTAAGAATACATAAATATTATCTAGAAGGCTTTAATAAATGTAGGTAAAAAGTTTAGAACTAAATTTAAATAAGGAAGATATTTTTTTTGTGTTTTGATAATTGGTTTTTTTAATAAGCAAGCCCGTTGCGAGTCTAGCAAACGACCATAGAGCTAGATTGACCCGACACTATACCGAAGATATCCCGGACGTCAGCCTGTACGAGATTAGGATAGCTCTGAAACAGCTCAATGATGACGGAAATACGGCCGAACTCCTGAAGGCGGGTGGAAAACCGGTCCTTAGGGCCCTACAGAAGCTGTTTGATTCCGTGATACTCTTAGCGTACTTCTACTTAGCGTTTGTGGACTACGAGAAAGCCTTCGATTTGATCGAGACTTGGGCTGTACTGCAGTCTCTCCAACGGTGCTAGATCGACTACCGGTAATGATGTTGAATGATGAATTGGTTTTTAAGGTTCCGTACCCGAAGAATAAAAACGGGACCCTTTTACTAAGACTCCGCGGTCCTTCTATCTGTCTGACTGTCTGTCACCAGGCTGAATATCTCATGAATCGTGATAGCTAGACAGTTGAAATTTTCACAGATTATGTATTTCCACTAAAAACAGAATAAAATAAATATTTAAGTGGGGCTCCCATACAAAAAACGTAATTTTTTGCCGTTTTTTGCGATAATGGTACGGAACCCTTCGTGCGCGAGTCCGACTCGCACTTGGCCGGTTTTTAAAAGGATAATAGAAATTTACAGTTTTAAGTGAATTTTTTTCAAAGTAATAAGTATCTCCCGTTCTGGATCACCTCCTACCTCCTTCATCCATATTGTAAATTTTTCCTTGTTTTCCGGAGTTTTCCCCTCCTTGCTGCGTAAATCTTGTGTTCGTTCACTTCCCAAAGTTACCAATCCCACTCTTCCAACCCACTTTCGCCCCATTTCTATCCTTCCCTTCTTTTCCAAAGTGCTCGAGGCCTGCGTCCACAAACATTCTGGTTGACTGGCGATATTAGGGCGGAACTGGAAGATACCAAAGTCACTGTACTAGTGTTAGTCAATTTCGCGAACGCCTTCAATACGGTCACGAAATCTTGTTAGCCATTCTGTACTATTTGATGACCTTCCCCGAAGCACTGGAATGGTTCACCTTAGCTTCAGGAGCGTCAGCCAACAACAACAACACCAACGAGATGAAGAATCTCCAACGTGACCTGACTACGTTGGAGATTCTTCATCTCGTTGGTGTGACTTGGAAACTGGCGTTCGGCATTCTTTCGCCTCTTCTGTTTTCTATTTTTATTAATCTCATTACTTCCGAACTTCAGTGTGCCAATAATCTGTATCCATATCAGTCCTTCAGTCGTATTTTCAGTGGAGTGTCGACGAAGTACCTGATGCTACCGAAAAATTAAACGGGTACTTAATAGCTATGAAAGCCTGGTCTACTAGCTTTGGCGTTACTGTAAGCCCCAATAAGTGTCAGGCGATCATCATTGGGAGCCCTCGAAGCATCCGTAAAGTGGATAATGCAACTGTGCCACCTATTCTGTTCAACGGTACGATTGTTCCTTTTAGCTCTGAAGTAAAGGACCTAAGATTGCGCATCGATAGCACCTTTAACTGACGTACTCAAGTTACTTGTTTTAGAAGGTCACTGGAACGTTGCGGGCTCTGTATCGTTCAAAAAATGTTTTATCCTCGAACACGAAGGCAATGCTTGTGCAGACACAATTTTTTCCTAGCATCGATTAGGGTGGCGTGTGCTATAATTATGACCTAAATGCAGATTCCCTCAAAAAACTCGACCGTCTTCTAAATTACTGCATTCGATTTGTCTTTAATTTGCGTAAATAATATGATCATGTTTCTGCGCATCGGTCTATTTTAAAGTGGTTGCCCATATGCCAGCGCAGAGAGCAAAGGGTATTAACTACCTTGTTTTTATTTCTTGACTCCTCCAGTCTCCTAGTTTTCTGGCTCTTCACTTTCAATACATTTGCGCCAACCACAATAAAATTTTCGCTCTTCACATAACCATCTTCTTCAATGTCCCACTCACCGGACTGACTCCATTCACTGTTCTTTCTTCGTTTAGTCTATTTCTCTCTGCAATGCGCTCCCCCAAGAAATCAGGGTGGCACCCAATCGATTAGCATTCAAAGGGAAAGTTCGCGAGTAGTATCGCCACAGCGTTAATGTTCTCCAGTTATCTGTTTAAGTATATCCGTGTATTTAGTTTATTAAGTTTTTGTGTATATAGTGTATTTTTATCTTTGTATTTGAATAAATGTTACCTATTGTGATTTATTCTCAATATTGCACCTACCACTATTTGTCTCTGCATCACCCAAATGTCGACGGGAAGAAAATGCCTAAGTCATTATGTCCACGTCTGTACGTTTTTGTGCATAAAGTATTAAATAAATAAGTTTAAGCAATAAGATACTCAGTTTTGAAAAGCATTAAATATATATTGACTAGTGATTGTTAAAACAATGGCTATTATTAAAAATTGTCTTTATTTTTAATAACCATAACTTCATTTTGTACAAATTATGGTTCACTATTGTGCGATACTGTTGCACTATAATGCCGTTACACTATAAGGTTTTGAGTTTAACCGCGTTTAAGCTTAACAATGATTCAAGTTTTGCCCTTATATTTAATGCATTTATAGGTTACCAGACATAAAAGCAGTAAAGTACTGTTAACCGCATTAAAGTCTAACTTGAGTCAGTTCCATATTGCATAATGTTAAGCTAAATCAACGTTATGTGCTATAACGACGTTTTAGTTATTCATTGAAGAGTTTATTTTATTTGCATTTTAACAGACAATATTTTGCTATGAAATAGATACACTAAAATTCCTTTCGCTATACGTAGAGGCATTTTATTCGATGACCCCTAAGATTTTGGCAACACCAATGTTAAACTAAAACGCAAAAAAAACGGTTTTTCGTGAAATTAAATTATAGTTACGATATGACAGGGGAGTAATTCGAAAGTATTTAACTTAATCTATGTTTTGGTACCTCTGCCACACTCAGAGACGTTTAACGTTTACTTAAGTCGTTCCTTAGTAAAGATTTAAAAAAGTACACTCTCAGAGACAGTTAACGGTTCCTTAACGTCCCTTAATGTCAATTAAAGTTAAGTATAGCAAAACCCTTACTTAACTTTTTAACGATTGATTTTGACATTTACGTTCGAGATTATATTTTTATTAGAGAATTAGTTTTTATGGTGCGTATATTTAGATGAAAGGTTTTCTTTAATAAATAAATAAAATAAATAAAATATCATTGATTGAAATGTTTTTTCTTACTATTAATTCTTAACCGACCCCAAGTAACATGGGGCACAAGGGCAGGAAGATGAATTCTATAATAAATGAAAATCCATAAATTAATCAAAATATAATACTATTATTTTAAACCACAAAAAGAAACAATAGATTTCTATTAATATATTATGATAAAGATGTTATTAAAATTTACAACACGAAGTTTATTTTTGCCGGGTGAAACAATTTATAGTCGGATTTTTTGATTTATTGAATTCACTTTTTTTTAATTTAGTTAATGATATTTTAATACAGAGGGGTTACTTAATTCTAAACTCGCCAAACTTTAACATTGTCTTTTTTTTTCGAATAAGAAGGTACATTTAAACTTATAAGTGTTATATATATTTTTTAAATCACCTCTTAAAACCCTTTATTTTGATATCGCACACGACGGGATTGGAATCAGATCTACAATATGGCACCGAAAATCGGCCATTTTCCAATTTTCAAATTTTAATATTGCTAATGACACTCGCAGGGTTAAAACGAATCGATTGAACTAAGAACAATCAAAATCGGCCAACGCGTTTGGTCTCTAGAACGCTACATATGACCAAACATACATAAATAGACTAATAAACACATTACCCTCCTTCGGCAGTCAGGCAAAAAGGGTCCGGTTGCTTTATTTATATGAAAACAGCAACAATCTTAGCTTTGTCTTTTATTAAAAATGATCATTAAAAGAACAAATTTTCATTTATATTACTTATTTACATGCTTTCAATGTGTTTAAATAAACTTTTTTGCTATTTAATAATAACATTTATTCAATTGATAGAATGATTTGAAGATGCTGCACCCTGCGGATACTTAAAATTGTCATTAACTAATGAACCCTTAAATTATGTCTCTGGGATGTATCGTTAATTAACGGATTTAATGATACTTAGTTAAGTACTGATTAGGACTTATTTAATGAACCTTTCTGAGTGTGGCAGTCTCAAATAGGTGTGGTCATTAAAAAGTTACATCGGTTTAAATTTTTACCGCGGTTTTTGCATGTTATTCAAAACAACGGCTTTGGTAGATAACGGTATTATAGATATATCACGGCAGAACATACCTAACTAATACAGACTGGTCACTGCATTCGGTCTAGATAGATTGGTACACAGGCAAATTATACATCAAAAAGCTTAAAATATCGGCTGACAAGCCATGCCTAATAAGATTTCAATAAATCAATCTTTATCATCATCATGTGTATGATGATTCTCGAAAGAGGATTGGGCTATGGAGCCCATTTTAATCCACTTTTGGGCACAGGCCTCTTCGGGCATAGGCTTCTTTGGGCATAGGCCTCTTTGGTATAGGCCTCTATGGGCCTAGGCCTCTTTGGTCATGTACCTACCAGACAATATTGTCGTTTGCCAAACCCTGCTGTAGCAGGGTTTCCGAGCAATATCTAGCCGTAATTATTATTTTTTGTTTTTTGAACTTCACTCTACACTAGAAATATCTCCTGCACTGCGCGTGTACGTATGCTACATCAGCAAATTTTCAGTTAGCGGCAATCTATGGGTTGCCAGGTGTAAACTGAAACTGTATTTTTTTCTTATTTTCTACATCACTTTCTTTCAAAGTACGTTGGATTTACTTAATAAACATATATATCTGCGGTTAACTGATGATGATTCTTAAAAATAGATTAAATTGAGCTGTGTAGCCCAATTTAATCCACCTTTGGGCATAGGCTTCTTTGAACATAGACCTACATATGTCAAACATAAATTCAAATATAAATTACAATTTGTAAATACAGAAATAAACCTTAAGATTTACTTTTTTATTTTAGGATCTTAGGCTATAAGAGTGCCAAACCAGAACACAGCAGTAGTATTATCTGGTACACATATCCTACATCTTGTAAATTCCAGACAGTTTACTATTAAGGGTGCCAATTTGTATCGAGGCGTTCAAGCGGTTCATTCGACATGCATTGTTGTATACGGTCTGTTTCAATCGCTCTATCGAATACACTTTCAGGCATTTCAAGCGAAGGAGACTGAATTGATGGCCTGCGGCTTTACCAATTGCATTGAGTCTTTGTTCCTGAGGACTTTGTATTTCATTGGAAGTTATAGACCGTCCATTTTTTACTGGTAACTAACTCATATCGGTCTCATATCGGTCGTATTGCTACCGCAGAAGAAATTATTATGATTGCTTGCACTTTTGCGAATAAAAGGCTATAGTATATTTAACTTACAGTGGCACGCGTACGTTGCATAAAAGTTGATAAAGTTTATATATGTTATTTTTTCATTCATCTTCTTTTTTTATTATAGATGGGCTCGCGCTTGACCACATCTCACCTGATGGTAAGCGATAATGTGGTCGACTTTGAAGCACGCTTGTCTAGAAGTAATCTATTGCAGATCCGTCCCAGAGATGAGAACAGTACTCCATGCAAGATCAAACTTACGCTTGATACAACTTAAACAGCTGTTCTGACGTGAAGTATTGTCTCACCTTCGCAAGGATCCTCAACTTGGCAGCCAATTGAGCCTTTGCCTCAATGTATAGGCCAAAATTGAGTGTTGATGTCAACGTTACGCCAAGAAGCTCAAGATGGTTCGTTATCGGCATGGTTACACCTCGAAAGATGGAGCTGGGTGAAATTGGCTCTTTTAAGTGGAGAAAAGACACGCCTGTGTTTTAGCGGTATTGAACTTGACCAGTTTGGCATCGACCCATTCGGAGACTGCCTCCAAGGACAAGATCAAATGTTCCACCATGGCCTCACGGAGAGAACAGACGTCAGGCCCAGTAGCCCGCGCTTTGGACAAGTATCTCTCAGCAACAGTGCTGTCATTTTCCGGGTTTTATCAGCTCATTTATTTCCAGCAAGAATAATGACACTGAGGGTACCGAGCCCTGAGGGACCCCGGCATTAATATCCAATTGGTCCGACGAGCAGCTATCTATAACTACTCAAATGGACCGATCCCTCAGGAAGTGTGCAATCCAATCACACAGACAACCGGGCAGACCGAATGAAGGAAGCTTACCAGTAAGGCTTTCGTGCCAGACCCTATCAAAAGCCTTCGAGATGTAAAGGGTAGATTTCATAGTGAAAGTTCTTCTTAATGATGAATATGATGTTACCTTTTCAGTTTTAGCGTTTACTACTGATCCTGTTTTTTTATTCTGTTACTCGTTCTATATTAAATTTCTGTAAAATTACTACAGTCTTATTTATAGTCCTTATTGTTAAAATTTTGAAGAGGATGGATTGGGAGTCAGAAAACGATAGTCAGTGGGTGTTTAATTTCTTTAGTAACAATTGAAGTCACGTGAGTCAATAAACGTTGCCCTATAATATAGATTCTAGTCACGAGAAATTCAAACGTTTGGTTTAATAAAGTATTAAAAATATTAAACTATTGATCGTTTTAACATCCACGTGGGGTTTCATTCATAAAAACTTAACGAAAAAATGAAAATACGAAATAAAATAACGAGGCTGCGAAATATTAAACAAGTCTTGTATTATGCATGATCAAAAACGCTGATGGTATTAATGATATTTGAATTTTAGACGAAGTAGATTCGGTGAATGTTTAGTTACCACGTAACTCCAAAATATAATTTAGTTATCTAGGGTTGAACATCTTTTAAAGGAAAACTCACCCTTAGGATTTATTTTCTTGTAGACTTTTTAGTTTTTGTACACAATAATCCTTCATTAAAATATTTAAGTCAATGTCTTCTCACTTCGGTAGTGTAAAGTCACAAGTACAGCAGGAATTTATAAAGTGTTATTAGAATACTACCTTCGACCACGGGTTTCGCTGTCGTGGCCTATACTATCGGAACAGTTATTTCACAAATTTTTTTTTTGGATTATTTGTTGTTCCCTTTTCTGGCGGAATAAATTATATTTCTTTTCTTTCTATGATAATGTAATTTTATTTCAGTGAAATAATGTTTTCATCGGATCACAAATTCTTAAGATTTAATGTTTACAAACAAACGAAAACGGCCTTTTTATAAGGATTGTTATGTTCTTACAAAAATAATATGATTATACCTATAAACCCCATCAGATTGTCATAATTTTCATTTGTAATTGTCATTTTTATGAGAAATCTATACAATAAAATTGACACATCGTCAATAAGCTATCAAAAACAAAGATTAGAATCACCAGAGAATATTTAACTTTCGATCACTGCAACCCTGATGAATTTCAGACTTGACATCCTGGATGACAAACAATTGCTTGTTTTTTGACAACTCGAAATTTAAAAGCGCATTATCCATACATTATTCATAGTCTGTAATTGAGCATCATTTTAATTTAGTTTTATTATTGAATAGGGTGTTACATTCCACTTCACGCTGCATGTTGCTTAACCTGGCCGAATATATTATACTCTCCCTCTACTCAACAACAAATGTTTTGAAGTAATAAAACGAATCCGAAATTATAATGTTGTACATTGATTTAATCGAGTTATTACAGATGAATGATAGTTTGAGAACATAAAATATCTAAGTCATAGTACTAGAAGATTAGATTAGAGCAAACCGAAAAATAAAATTGTTTCATCCCTGATGTCAACTGATTTAGCTGTCAGGAGCTGTCAGTGCTTTGTTAGTAAACATCTTGTAAACATTGTATTTTGATAGAGAATATAGATTGAAGTTGTAAGAGAGATTTATTGTTAAACTCTCAGTAAAAAAATAAAGGGTCTGTAAAAATATACCTACCTACATTTTCTGCCGTCCGTCTTTGCTATCATCTTTTTTGAAGAGTATAAAGAATCAATTCAAAGATAATTTAGATTTGTCTCTGGAATGGCAACATACCTCTAAACACACGTTTATCAAAAACGCGGTAATGCATTTTCATAAAAATTGTTCTGTAGACAATTTTTTGTGGAAACGCATTTCTATGTTATTGTCCCATTGACTCGTGGAGCAAGTCTTTGGGAGCCTCAAAAAGGAAATTTTTATTTTACTAAATTAAATTTATATAATTACACGGATTAAGAGATGGCAATTTACAACACAAATTACTATTATCTTCGAATTTAAATCACTTCTGAATTTATGAATTTATTTTTTCCAGTTTAGAGGTGTAGGTTCAATTCAATTTATTTGCTGGGAAAACTTTAATTGAATTAATTTAGACGAAATCTTTTAGATTTGGTTGTACGTTATGTCTTTGAATTAATAATTAAAATAAAGATTTAATGAAGTTTAACTCGCTTAATGGGTGTCTGTCCGTCCTAAACCTATCTTCTGTTTTTAGCTTTATTTTTATTGTTAAGTATAAAATTAAAAATACCGGCCTAACGACTTCGACCACGACTTCGCATATTTAAGGTTTCGCACCAAATGTAGAATATATTTGTATTTTTTTAGTAAAATACGTTATAATAAACATTATCACCTGAAGCTCATAAGTCTATGGGCAGTTAAAAAATACTTCGGAACAAAATTTTGTGACAGGCGATGGACAGACAGAAACACGGTCAGACAGACGGACATGTGAGTGACATCAGCGTCAGCGTCTTTGCGTTTCTAGGGTTCCGTTTTGGAACCCTAGAAACGCAAAGATAGACGGACACATTTCAGTGATAGGACAGATATATTTTAGTAATACCTTCATGTACCGAAATTTATTCGTTAACTGACAGAAAAGCACGGCTGAAACCATTAGGTCAAGAAGCAAGAAATTTGCACGAGGATTCTTTAAAGCCTTTATTTAGGAAGGATTAAAAAATATTATGCATTATATTCTGTACCTAAAGCATGGTTAAATAGCAGAAGAAAGAAAGAGCGTAATTTTTTTTGATGGAAAATCCAATCGGGCCCATGTCACGATCATAAAGACAAATGTGTGTGCCATCTCGAGACTTTATTATTTTCTCCTATTCTTTATTTTTAATAGGTACTCATTTCTCACCAACATTTTTCTGTCGCCAGGTTCAGGACGTACTTCAGATCAGTGACCCTGTGCCGCTGGTGCGACGTCCTGCGCCGGTGCAAGCGGCCGCTGCCTGAATCTCCGCCGGACTGTATCTCGCAGTCCGGGAGTCGATCGCGATCAGGTTTTTACTCGTTAACGTAATTATCAAAACTGATCTTTGGTATCATTCATTTTCGTCAGCAGTCATTTGTCAAAAAGATGAAACTTGCACAAAATGTTATGTTTGGAGCACTTTTCGGTCTTTATAGAAACAGCAGTGAATTAAGAGTGAAGTGAGCTTTCAATCTATTCAATCAAGGTGACACACGGTGATGCACTTCTACCTCACCCCATATAAGTTTTCACGGTCAGACTTACAGAATAACACCACCGGTACAATTACCACTATTCACTTCATACTTACTTCACCTAAGTTACCAAGGTTACATTTTGATAGAATGCACCGTTTGATGCTAGATCTAGGAACTGACGGATTAAAGAAATCGATAGGTGCGTGCCTTGTTTTCTTGATTTCAAATTTGTAAATAATTAAATTTATGAAATAATAGTATATTATGCAACTAGAGAATAGAGGACGGATTTATAGCGAGGGTCATAGATAAATCACGAGCAAGTGATGGATTCTAACGACTGAATCACGTCCGTGATCCTGATTCTTGTGCTTTTCGCTTAAATCTTACTTTTTCTCGTAGTCATGGTATAAAATATAGTATGCAACTCTTGAATATAACGATTTATATCGAGGGCCATGAATCACTCGCGTCGTTCAGGATTCTAACACTTGAATGCTTACGGTCGTGATTTAGTTGTTAGAATCCTTCACTTGTTCGTGTTTCATCTATGGCCCTCGCTTTAAAACCGTCCTTTATTCACTATTTGCATAATATACTATTACTTTTTAAAATTTTGCCAATAAGGGTAGATGCGCTCCCTCTTTTATCCAGAAAGTTGTATTATAAAGGAGTAATCGCATCAATGCGGACGGGTCATGGCACTATCTCCAAAGATTATGTATAGTAGCGATGAGTAGAAAGGCCCGTATCCAGTTGAAGACGTGTAAGGGCTGCTAGATATGATGAGGGATGAAGGTTGAACCTTCTCTGTAATACACGGATGAGTTATTTTTAACATTAACTTTGTAATGCAATGTAACATTAACCGGAAGGCAGAAAATACCAACAATGTTCCTTTTTATCTTGTATCATGTACATCTATCTGATGTGGATGTATATATTGTTCTGCTTCAGAGTTAAGGTCTCTTTCCATACGGGAAGGGCATGTAAAAAGATAAACGTTGAATGTTGGAAAAAAACGGTGAAAACTTTCAACAGTATGACGGCGAGACGGTGTTTGGGGTGGATGGCGTACTCATTACAGCTAATAATGTAATTAGACAAATTAATGCCAAGCCATGACGCACACCCCTAAATACCCGCATCATTATTAACCACAACAGCTATAAATAGCGGTTTAAATAACCGAATACAAAGAAAACAGATCCTGAAAAGTAAACAGTTAATAATAGCAGCCAAACATACAACAACAAACTTCTTCGAAAAGGGGTTATATTTCCTGGAAAGTTAATTCATAAGTAACTATATAACTGAAGACTATTTATATACATATAACTGACGGAAAGCAATCAGTATCTCGAATTCTAAATTGATTTGCTGTCAAACTCATGGTTGCTGTCAATACCTCAGTGCAGTTGATAAGGCGAACCCAGCTATTTAATAGTGCAGAAAAGTTTATGTACAGTCAAGATGTTTATACCTTCGGCAGTTTTCAAACTTTTTCCTATATCATATCAGGACAAAAAAGTACTTTTTGAAGGTTTGCTACTGTCGCGGTACTGCGGGCCTAGCCATATTACAAACGGTTTATATTGAATCTCTTTCTACAATCGCTAACACCTTCTATTCGTTAGGTCTGACCACGTGACTTAACGTTCAGAGATGTCATTTCCATAGATTGATTAGTTTTCTAATATCGCTTTCGATTGTAGAATATCAACTTGGCTACAGGTGCTGAGCAGATACTGATAACCGTTTTTTTACAACATTTAACGTTCATCTTTTTACATGCCTTTCCCGTATGGAAAGAGACCTTAACTCTGCAGCAGAACAATATATACATCCACATCAAATAGATGTACATTATACAAGATAAAAAGGAACATTGTTGGTATTTTCTGCCTTCCGGTTAATGTTACATTGCATTACAAAGTTAATGTTAAAAATAACTCATCCGTGTATAGATATCAGGTTGAAGTATATCAATATAGATAGAGGTAAGGTTCAACCTTCATCATATCTATCAGCCCTTACACGTCTTCAACTGGATACGGGCCTTTCTACTCATCGCTACTATAAATAATCTTGGGAGATAATGCCATGACCCGTCCGCATTGATGAGAACACTCCTTTATAATACAACTTTCTGGAAAAAAAAGGGAGCGCGTCTACCCTTATTGGCAAATTATAGCCCATAGCCAAATATCCTTTCTGGGTGCGTACATATAAATATTTGCACCAGTGGCAGTATTTAAATAGCAGCTTTTTGCAGTCAGCCTCGCATTTGCATTGCCAACAGAC
Source organism: Orthosia cruda (assembly GCA_964057195.1). Lineage (NCBI taxonomy): Eukaryota > Metazoa > Arthropoda > Insecta > Lepidoptera > Noctuidae > Orthosia > Orthosia cruda. The sequence goes on from OZ059830.1 coordinate 40,218,055, forward strand.
TAATAATTTAAGTGCACACATCAAAAGCGACTAGAAATCAAGTAGATTTTTAACTACAAATAAATATCCAATTAATATTTACCAAATCTAGTCTTCCAGAGTGGCTTCTTACTTTAATTCTTATGTTTAAGTTAACAACTTATCCCTATATTTTGTTAAGTTATAATTGAAGAGTTTAATTTTTTGCAAATTGTGGGAAAATAATATAAGTCAATGTCGTCAATTAAATGGTGAGAAAGGGCAAACATATGTTTATTTTTAATTTTTATTGTAAATACAAAAAAAACTGTGTTTCTACCACTAACACGAATCGCACAACCACAGCGATCTGGCATGCTTCAAATCAGTTCATCAAAATCACTTTTAGGAATGGCCGCCCACGTTCTTTGTAACAAGTCAAAAAGTTGTTGTGGGGTATGCACGATATCCATACTCGGCAGAGAGCTCTGCCGAGTATGGATGCCACGTGCCGTGTTGTTTGGAGCATATCATGGGATACCCGTGCCCAATTGGGTTGAGGTCTGGCGATTGAGTAGGCCACGGCAGAACGTTGATGCGAGCATCGGAAAGAATGCGTGTTACGACTCTAGCAATGTGTGGACGCGCATTGTTGTGCATTAGTCAAACGAATCAGGGTGCACGGTTGGCGCAGTGGTTGAGCGATTGACTGTTGCGCTGCGTGTCACGGGATCGATTCCCGCACGGAACAAATATTTGTAGATATGACCTACAGATAGTTGTTCCGGCTCTGGGGGTTGTGTATGTGAGTTCATAATATAAACATATTATGTTTGTAAACGCAGCCACGATACAGGCAGAAAATCCTAGTGTGGGGCAACGGTTTATATTAAAAAAAAACACCCAACCGGCTTCGCAAACGGATAATCTAGTCTGAATCAATTCTCTCCGCATAAATCTGAGCATTGAGGTTGCTCCTGATCCAAATGAGATCGGTTCGTCCACCGATACAAATACTGGTCCAAACCATTATTGTTCCCCCTCCCTATGAATGAACTTCCAGACTAAATTTCAACATTCTTGACGTCCAGAGGTCCTCCAAACTCGAGTAAGTCTTGTATCCGGTCTCATACCGAAATGAGATTCATCGGCAAAGCAAACACAATGCTAGTCTTGTTCCTCCCAATTTCTGTGTTCGCAAGCCCATTGTAAACGAGCCCTACGGTTGCGGGGTGCTGCAGGTGGTACTCTCAACGGCCTTTGGGAACGCAGACCCACTTCACGTAAATGATTTCAGATGGTTTGGTCACTTATCAGCAAGCCTGAAGAGCTATATAAGCCTCGTAGCCTACATCATGGCGGTCATGGTACGATTCTGTCGAGCAGTATTTTGGATGTACCGGTCCTGTCTGGGAGTGAAAGAAAGAAAAGAACGAAAATATTCGGTGACGCGAGATCGCGACCACACTGCCTGTGATAGGATAGCATGTCCATCTTATGACGCTCTGTGTAGTGCCAAGAGCGACAGCCACAGTACGTTTTCGTGAACCAGCTTGCAACATTCCGTCGGCTCTCATCATCTCTTCTCGTGTCAAATGATGTCGTCGCTTCATATCGATGCAACTTTTTTCCGTTCCGATACAGAAATTGTAATGGTTTTGTAACAACGCTAATACACACTTTTATGGGAATCCTGATAGACAGTTGATTTTTATTTTTTTATCAAAATATAAAAACAATTGTTTCTGCGAACCAAACTGCCCAATTGCACTCAAGGAGTTATTCAAATAGTTAAATCCACTAAAAATAATCAATAAAGATCCAAAAAGTTAAAATAATAATCCACAATTGCGGTGATACTCTAAAACTTGCTTGATCTCTAGAAACTTTTGATGTGTGTAGCTGCCCAGTTGGCACTCCCCCAACTGACCAGTTGTAGGTTGTGAGTTTAAACCTTGGCAGGCGCATTACTTTGTACAAATTTCTTCATCACTACTGTTTGCTCAATTACATCCACCAATCCACATTGAGAACATGTGGTGGATTATTATGAGGAACTCTTCAAAGAGAGAAAAGGGAAGGTTTTAGATTGATTATGCGTATGCATACATTCACAAATTCACACTCGGATCCCATGATGGATTACGGTTCATTGCCTCCAAAAGAGGGGAGACCTGTGTCCTAGCAGAATAAATTTTATAGACGTGTTCTTGCTGAAACGATAGAAGACGTCACGAGGCAATACAAAATTGAAAAACATCGCAATTGCCCCAAACACGTTTGATGCAAATCTAACACGGTCTGCTGATAGCAATCAAACCTTGCCAGATGCTACTGAATATATAAAATTTATTTGTACCAAACATTTGAACTTCTCTTTCGTTCCAACTCAATCATCGATATAATATGAAAAAAAGTAATCAAAATATTGAATGCTATAATGACTAATATTAACATTATAAGCGGGATATTTACCATGTTTACTGTTTGTAGCGTCAAATCAAATCGAAAAAAAAAACTTGTTTTTTTATAATAAGCCTGGATGACTGCAAAACAGGCGGGTGATCAATCGATATATATATGGCAGTAAGGTCACCGTAACCGTGTCCAAAAGTGAAATAAACGATCTAAAAACACTGATAACATTAAAGAATTTGCTTGGACGACCTTTTTGTGCAATAAAAGGCACCCCAACTTTTGTTACACTTGTCAAAGGTATGACAACATGTCAATAACCCACAACTGTTCAAGATCATGAAAAAAATATTTTATTTACTCAAAATATATAAACATAAGGCTTAGCCGGATTTGCGATCCATAAAAAAGCCTAAATCCCTTAGTATACGTCCGGTCATACATACATGATTTATTTTCGGCTTTAAGTATGATATTCAACCTTTTTTGATCCCTTGTGTGAGCACTTTCTCAAAGATCGAATTAACAAAATTACGTTTGTAATTCAAATAACATTATTAATGGCTGACTTTTATGCCTTTGTGTTTTATAAGGGTGAGACTGTGGGTAGATCATTATATTTTAGACATATGAATCACTTATGCCGATGTAGACATATTAAACTTTGGCAAATTGCATATTTATTTATTTTAATACTATAATTTTATTTAATACTACGTGATATATGGCAGCACACAGCTAAATAACGCGCTTACTTCGTATTTAAGTCCAGGTATAGAAATGCAAGCTGTTAAGTACCGAAAACTCAGACTAGCACTCAGTACTTAAAGGTTTGGGCTAATTAACTAATGTGTACTAGTAGGGTTGAAGGTGTAAATAAAACAACTATACTATATGTGGTGTGTCACGTACGTCTCGTTTAGATCTTAGTTTAAGTTAAGGTAGATAAGCTATGTTCATAGTTTTATTATAATAAATAATAATTTATTATAATAAAACTATATAATAATATATTGACATACATAATATATTGATAGCTGCTGTCTAACAAATATTGTGTGTGTATCCACCAACAATGATTTTCCTGCAATCTTTGTGGTGAAGTTCACCGCGACAACAAGTCTGCTGGGTTATCCAAACCTCTGACATGAGACCAATTAAAACCCTCAGTTAAACGTTTTATATCAATAACTCTTTTAGAAACATAGGTTCCTATCATTAGAGCTCAACCAACATAAAACAATTTGAGATTCAGAGTGTAAGTAAACTTTAAGTGGAAACCTGGTTCGTAAGGCTTTATAGACTCTATTTGCAAGCTGAGAGAGCAGGAGTGTACCATTAAGTTCTAAATTTGGCATTGTAATAGTTTTATTTAGTGGAGTTACTCGTGACTTTGAACAAAGTAAGTTAACTTTTACATATTCTTTATACAAAACGCGTAAATATAAGCAACAACCAATAGCTTTGCTTGATGCATCTGAAAATCCCACAAGCTGGATATGGACATATTCGCTGTGTACTGTTGTACACAGCGAATATGTCCATATCCAGCTACTGGTACTTATTGTTCCCATTTCTTTTAAATCATTACAAAATTTGTTTCAATATTTAACTTGTTTTTTAGGTAATCAATAATCCCAATTTATTTTTAAGTTCCATAACTCCTGCATAAATAATTTTGCTTTTATTACTATTGGACCTATCAGACCCAATGGGTCATACATTTTTCCTACATAACTTAATATTTTTCTTTTAGTATTAAGCTCTCGCCTTCCTTATTATAAGATCCTGTAAAAATTAATGTCTCATTTGGTACGTTATATTTTAAACCTAAGGTTTTGACTATATTTTCTTTATTCATGTCAATCTCTCCTAGTTCATCTGCAGGTATATCATTGAGTATTTCATGTGAATTTGCACACCACTTGTGCAAGGGGAAGGTACCTAACTTTAATAATTGTATTAACTGATTTTTCAGGTTATGAAGTTGCTGTAACAGATCAGAACCACATATCACATCATCAACATATGTATTTTGCATTAAAGCCTGAGCAGCAAGTGGATATTTTTCTTTGTACCTAATTGCCAGTTCTAAAAGACACCTAGTACTCAAGTATATAGAAGCTTTGAGCCCATAGGTCCATAGGACTGTCTGAAGCTGTAAGCATATAATTGGTTTATTTGGGTCATCTCTCCATAGTATATTTTGTAAGCTGGTGTAATGTGGATTTATATATATTTGACGAAACATCTTTTCTATGTCACACATTAAGGTATACTGATAGGTTCTAAATAAGATAAGAATATCAAATAATTCATTCTGTACGGGTCCATTTGACATGATATAGTTAAGCGAGACATTATTTTTAGATTTCATGCTTCCATTAAATACAACTCTTAATTTGGTTGTTTTGCTATCATTATTGATGACAGCATGGTGTGCAAGAAAATAAACTGGGCCATTATCAATATCATAGGTACTGATATCCACAATTTTGGCATGTCCCAGGTCCAAATATTCATTAAAAACCTATTATATATTAGATTCAGAGTGTAAGTAAACTTTAAGTGGAAACCTGGTTCGTAAGGCTTTATAGACTCTATTTGCAAGCTGAGAGAGCAGGAGTGTACCATTAAGTTCTAAATTTGGCATTGTAATAGTTTTATTTAGTGGAGTTACTCGTGACTTTGAACAAAGTAAGTTAACTTTTACATATTCTTTATACAAAACGCGTAAATATAAGCAACAACCAATAGCTTTGCTTGATGCATCTGAAAATCCCACAAGCTGGATATGGACATATTCGCTGTGTACTGTTGTACACAGCGAATATGTCCATATCTAGCTACTGGTACTTATTGTTCCCATTTCTTTTAAATCATTACAAAATTTGTTTCAATATTTAACTTGTTTTTTAGGTAATCAAGAATCCCAATTTATTTTTAAGTTCCATAACTCCTGCATAAATAATTTTGCTTTTATTACTATTGGACCTATCAGACCCAATGGGTCATACATTTTTCCTACTGTATAACTTAATATTTTTCTTTTAGTATTAAGCTCTCGCCTTCCTTATTATAAGATCCTGTAAAAATTAATGTCTCATTTGGTACGTTATATTTTAAACCTAAGGTTTTGACTATATTTTCTTTATTCATGTCAATCTCTCCTAGTTCATCTGCAGGTATATCATTGAGTATTTCATGTGAATTTGCACACCACTTGTGCAAGGGGAAGGTACCTAACTTTAATAATTGTATTAACTGATTTTTCAGGTTATGAAGTTGCTGTAACAGATCAGAACCACATATCACATCATCAACATATGTATTTTGCATTAAAGCCTGAGCAGCAAGTGGATATTTTTCTTTGTACCTAATTGCCAGTTCTAAAAGACACCTAGTACTCAAGTATATAGAAGCTTTGAGCCCATAGGTCCATAGGACTGTCTGAAGCTGTAAGCATATAATTGGTTTATTTGGGTCATCTCTCCATAGTATATTTTGTAAGCTGGTGTAATGTGGATTTATATATATTTGACGAAACATCTTTTCTATGTCACACATTAAGGTATACTGATAGGTTCTAAATAAGATAAGAATATCAAATAATTCATTCTGTACGGGTCCATTTGACATGATATAGTTAAGCGAGACATTATTTTTAGATTTCATGCTTCCATTAAATACAACTCTTAATTTGGTTGTTTTGCTATCATTATTGATGACAGCATGGTGTGCAAGAAAATAAACTGGGCCATTATCAATATCATAGGTACTGATATCCACAATTTTGGCATGTCCCAGGTCCAAATATTCATTAAAAACCTATTATATTGCTGGAAATACACAAGATTTTTTTATTCGAATATGTAAGATAATTTTGTATGAACGGCGGGTTCGTACTATTTACGAACCCACTGACCGTCCTTGTAGATAAGGCTATCGAGCTCCTCAGTGATGGACTCATACCTCGAAAAGAGGTTGGCGCATTCAGCGGGAAGGAGAGAGCCCGCATTCCGGATTTCAGCATCCAGAGCACGGGCTTGAGGGGTCATAAAAATGGAGTACGCGCTAATTATATTTATACCAACGCATATATATGGCTTTTGCCCGGAGGGAGCGACAGGGGGCTGGCACTTAGCAGCAGGGGTGGTGGAAGCCACCTTCTGGCTTTGTGCGGTCATAGGGGCGGCCATAGGGGCGGCGGGGGGCATTGAGTCGGGGATAATAATTGGCGCTGCGATGGGAGTAGCCATCAGCGCTGGAATTGGCTGGGAGCAAGACTGAGGAGCCACACTTTGGTGGTTCAGCTTACCCCAGGGTGAAGGCCTCTGAGGGGCTAGTCTGGGGGGGAGTTGAGTGGTAGGGGCTTGACGCGCTTGGCGCGCGTCATTACGCCTGGCCATTTTAGGCGCAAGCTTAGGGGCTCTTGGGCAACCACGGTAATTAGCCGGGTGCCCGACTTGTCCACAAAGCACGCAGCTGGGAGGCTCCGTGCATTGTGATCGGTCTTTTGGACGGGAACAGTCCTTGGTATTGTGCTCTCCCAAGCACTTAACGCACCTGGGAGGAGCGAAACAATTGGTCTGAGAGTGACCGTAGAGTTGGCAGTTGTGACACTGACCAACGAGATGGGGACGGTATGGCTTTTCAATGGAAATGCCTGACAAGTTACATACGGTACTGACATTGAAAATGGGATTGTGACCCTGGAAGGGGAAACACACGACAAGGACCATGTCGTAGAGATCTCCGCCTCTTGCTTTATGCAATCGGTGGACCTCTGAAACGGGGACTTTTTGCGCTAACAAATCCTCTCGGATTGCTTCCGTCGGGATTTCCTTCGGAACGCGCTTAATGACAACTCTAGTGTACTTTTCTTCCGGAAGGGAGTACGTATGGAAAGATACTTTCCTGTCTTTTAGAAAACGAGTCAAAGCTCGATAATCATTGGGAGTGGGGACCTGAATTCTGATGCCTTGTTGGCATGCAGTGGCCTTGGTGAAATTAGTTTTACGCGCTACACAGGCGCTCGAAATGTCGCTCCATTTCCCTTTATCTTGAAGATAAATGGGTGGAGGAGGAGGAGGCTTCCTAGTGGTAGTATTATTTACTACTACCATAGGGCTAGGCGAGCGGTTTGACCGCTGAGAAGGACTAGCGGGGGCGGGGGCGGGGGAGGGTTGCCTGTCGGGCAAGGCCGGCGGCAGAACTGGCTGGGGAGAGGTCTTAGCTACTGGCTTTTTGGCCTTGGTAGCGTGAGGGGGACTTTTCCTCATTTTCCTCTTTCCACCAGAGTGGACTATGAAGTCTCTGTTATCAGAGTCAGAAGAAGAGGACATGGTGGCATAGTCCTCTGACAAATCGGGCTTATTGGGGTCAATTGGTAACACCTGATCGATGTGTTCAGCTACTGCTGCCCATTCATCGTCGGTACTAAGGGCTGTGTCCATATCGATGGGAGAGTCACCTTCCTCATCGACCCAAGACTTGGATCTGGACTTAGTGTCCGCGTGAAAAGCGGCTATGCGCTCCTTGTACTTTTTGTACTGGAGGCGATCGGACTTCCTACGAGGAGGAGGCTTTGTAGCCGAAGTCTGGGGCTTTAAAGGGCTACGGTCTCTCTCAGAGGGAATTTTATCTGACTTCCTAACCTCGCCCTGGGAAAGGGTGGGTGATCTAGGCCCGGAAGTGGGCCTGACGGGTGGGGTGGGTGATCTGGGAGAGTCCTTCTCCTCACATGGCACGGGGGCCATGCTAGGTTCGGGTTCCAGTATCGGATCATCCACGACCGGATTTATGTTTGGTACTAATGTTTCTAACACTGTGCCAAAAAGAGTGGCGAGTCTAGCTCGGAGATGAAAGTCCTGAGCGAACCTCTCCTTAATTGTTTTAATGGCATATTGCGCATTTTCGGGGAGCTGACTAAAGTCAGAATAGGGCGGGGGGGCAGGGGCACTGTAAGGTTCACATCTGGCAAGAGATGAAAGAATGATCTTAAATCGGGCCTGGTTTTCATGACGCGGACTGGGATTGTCCGACATCAAGTCCTTGACGAGCTCTATCAACACCTCAACGGGATGCATCGTTGTCGATAGAGTCAGAACAAGGAGAAGAGAAAAAAGACTAAAAACTACTAAGGGGCTGATAACCTTATTCCCCGGGTGGATGGGCCCGGGGATGTGTGAATCCTACCCTCCCAGCCGGGTTAGACTGGGAGGTGAGTATCTGGTGAGCCCTAAGCTTGTTATCCTGCCACCAATCTTATTGGGTGGCAGGGGTCCTAGGGTACCGGTGAACCCACCGAAGGTGGGCCACCCTCCTCCTGTGTACCGAAAGTCTGGCACGTCGGGGTTGAGACACCCGACCGTGCCAGGTGAATCGCTGTGGGGCAGAGACAGGGGTTGACTAGGCTATCTACCAAGGCCAACTACCCTGCTCCCGACTCCTTCTGACTGCCGTGTCCAGACGGGACTTGGCAAGTGGGCGGGTCACCACTTCACTTGGCTTAGTTAACACCGTTAGGTTTCCACCAAGGACCACTAAGTCGTGGTTTTAACCCGGAAGGGGCCAAAAAAGATGTCCCTACTAGTAACCGAAGTTACTAGTAGCGACACCTGTGAGCGGCGCGCGGAGACGCGGCGACCGCAGTGACGTCACGCAGTGGCGCGACGAGTCGGAGAGAGGGGCGCGGCGGGGCGCGCGGTGGGGGCGGCGAGAGCGGCGGGCGGCAGCGAAACGTCCGCTCGGCGGCGATGGCAGGCGAAGAGTGAACAAACTTGTCAATGAGTTTTATCTTTATAGTAGGTAGCAATATATTTTTAGAGAAATAATTTTTGGAATGCAAAGTAATCGCTTGCTCCTCATTGGAGGATTCCTCATGCAAAAGTGAGTTATGTTTTTGTTTACATTGTTTACACTTAAAACTGTAATTACACTTACCTAAATGAGCTTTTAGGCATATATTGCATAGCTTTTTTAGATTTAACAAAGTTTAAACGTTCTCCTATACTTGCCAACTTAAATTTTGGGGATTTAAAAATAGGATGATCTGGTGTATTACTAAACAAACATGAACTCTGTTTTGATGTTCTTTGTGTTGTACAATTAGATACTCGGTTAACTGCCTTATTTTTAAAATAATTTTCAAATAAAGTGCCTTTTTAACCGACTTCAAAAAAAGGAGGAGGTTCTCAATTCGTCGGAATCTTTTTTTTTTTTTTTTATGTATGTTCCCCGATTACTCAAAGACGCCTGTACTTATTTCAAAAATTCTTCTTTTGTTTGAAAGGGTATACTTCCTAGTTGGTCCCATAATCATCAAGTCAGGATCTGATGATGGAACCCTAGAGAAATCGAGGGAACTCCTCAAATATTATAGGCAAACATACAGTGATTTTGGTATTTTCATCAACAATGCAATCATTTGCACTCAGAAAGTATCGAACTGATGAAGAAGACCACAGATGGCCACTGAATCTCCTAAATGCTAAATATGTCACGGGCATAAGATATCTCGAATAGTTAACCGACTATAATGAAGCAAATACTTATAAATAAATGGTACTGGTGAAAATGACACCATCGAACTGATCTGATGATGAAGCCGGAAGGTAGGCACTGGAACTCTAATATAAAACAATGTATCCTAGTCGTGTTTGGGCTTATTGGAATCGCCATGAGATGTACTTTGGCTATAAATGATAATCATGTTAATAGGAGGTACCTACCAAAACTAAAAACAGAAAAATAAAAACTTTTTAACAAAAAATCAAACCGACTTCCAGAACAAAAAACTACAAAGATAAAAATAAATTTCTTTTCCGAAGTCGGTGTCGAAAAACGGGCAAGAATGGGTAGGCACAAAAGACACCGACTTCGGAAAAGAAATTTATTTTTATCTTTGTAGTTTTTTGTTCTGGAAGTCGGTTTGATTTTTTTTAGGCAGGACTGTCTTCTAATGCTATAGCACGCTTTTCCAAAAATGCAATAAACTCCTCCATGGTGGGTAAAGCTTCTGGTGTAACCCTATCAAGATGGTAAGCCCTATTAGTATATGAATCTAATTTGCGACTGAAAATAGCAATCAACAACATGTTCCATTCATGTGTTGGCTGTTCCAAATTTTTAATGCATGTAACTGTTGCTGAATTTGAGATATAAAGGTTCTAATAGATAATCAAGTTCCTTTTGCATTTGAGGCAAGTCTAAGAGGATATTAATATGATTAGCAATTAATCGTGGTTTATTATCAAAGCGCTTATTTAGAAGTGCCAGAGATTTAGGATAAGACTCATTGACCAGCGGTAAATTGACTATGACTGATAAGGCTTCATCCAATAAATACTTCCTAAGGTAAAACAATTTTTGTACATTGGATAATGACTTATTACTTCCTATAACAGCTATAAATAAATCCATAAATGGTTTAAATTCAGTGAAGTCTTTCCCATTGAACGAAGAAATATCAATATTAGGAAGTTTTGGATTTGAGTTTTGGGACTTATCACTTGGTTCTTTAGATTTGGACATCCTCAGGATGTCTAAATCTTCAGTTAAGACAGTATGGTGAAATATTTCTCCTCAATAACAGTTATATCCTCTCTATCAGACTCATCCAATATTGTAATATCAACACCTCTTCATATAACCTGAAAGTACTTACAAGTTTATCAATCCTCGTTTGCAGCATGTCTTGGCCAGCAGATTCTAAAACATCAGGATCACTTACGAATTTCTCGATGCGATTTATCATACCCTTTAGTTGTCCTCTTTGTAGACGCAGGCGCTTGATTTTCTTAGCCATATTTGCACTGTTTCCTCCAAACAATTTTTATGAATTTGAAATCGAATGTTTTGTTTGTTTTGATCACAAATGACACTTGACAGATGTCACGGAAAATAAAAGGGGCAGATGAGAAGAGAATTGTTTTGAATGATTTTCAAATTTTACCCAACAGTGGTCATTCAGGTATACGCAGAATGGTAAATAATATAAAGAAATATTATTATTGGCCGTCAATTGAGAAAGATGTAGCGGAGTACGTTGGTAAAAGTGTAAAAAACAAAAGTTTTCCAAAAACGCTAAAGAACCAATGACAGTTACCACCACTGCATCTTCATCTTTTCAAAAGATTTATTTAGATATAGTGGGGCACTAGATAGGGACGAAAAAGGCAATATTTACATATTGACTCTTCAATGTGAACTTACGAAGTTTGTGGAGGCTCATCCATTAAAAAATAAGTTCGCAAATGAGGTAGCAAAAGCGTTGGCAGAAAATTTTGTGTTGAGATATGGGATACCGGGAACAATTGCTACGGATAGGGGTTCTGAGTTCATATCGAAAGTAACATACTATGTTATATCTTGGGCAACAATAAAATCTTATCAACGTCATATCATCATGAAAGTATAGGGTCTTTGGAAAACGTTCATAAAACTATAGGTGCGTATTTAAGAATACAAACGGATAATAATCCATCATCTTGGAGTTCTTGGATTCCTTATTGGTGTTTTTCTTATAACACAACAGTTAATACTATAACTAAGTATACACCTTATGAATTAGTGTATGGTAAAGTTTGTAGGTTACCAAGTAGTCTTCAATGTGAAAATGATGAACCTTTGTATAATTTTGATGATTATCCTTTAGAATTTAAATACAGGTTACAAAGAGCTCAAAATGATGCAAAAGAAAATTTGATATCAAGTAAGTTAGCAAGAAAACATTGTTATGATAAGAATCTCAATACTATAACTTATAAAGAAGGTGATTTGATATTGGTAAAAAATGAAGTAGGCAATAAGTTGGAATGCATTTATAATGGACCATTTGTAGTTGTGAAGGACGAGTCACCTAATGTTATAGTTTAATATAAGAATAAGATAGATGTTATACATAAAAATAGGACAAAGTTATACTGTAAGACTTAGAATATAAGTTTAAAAATGTAATGAGATGAAAAAAAACAATGTAACTTAGTTTATTTTTTTATTTCAAGAAGGGTGATGTGGTGTGTCATGTACGTCACGTTTAGATCTTAGTTTAAGTTAAGGTAGATAAGTTATGTTATGTATTATAATAAATAACACGCACGCAGTAGGTATATATTCCGTTAATAAAGGGAGCCTTGGGTCTTCAGTCTCCAGTTGACTCATGGAGAAGTACACATCACGGTGTTTACTTAACCCCTCCTTCCCTTCACATCGCAGTATACTAATCTATAGCTGGTCATCTATATTTGATTTTTTTTGTTCGACGTCTCGCAGTTCAATCAGAGTGATTGGCTACAGCTTAACCGGGCGATCCTGTGAAGACTAAACTAGAGCCTTCAGCCAGGCACAAAAAGCTAAACCCAATTACCCAAGCGACCACGCTGGTGGCTACCCCCTATGGGATCGAATCTCGGCTCAAGGCGTCGCTAGAGGGAAAACTAGGTCTGCACCATAATTAAGCTAAATTTGCTAATACTCACCACGCCCTGTACCAAATCGGCAGACACTCACTTGCGACTTCTATTTCGACGACAACGCCATCTATCGATCTCAAAGTTTAACTTGTTAATTACTTAATTTGATTGATTTAACAGCATGTTCTTTGACAGTCCCAAACACAAGCTAAAGCCAGATGGTTGTACGATTAAACACGTATTTAATATATTGGAGTACTGTAACTGAGCTAAAAGGAGTAGTAACTAACACTAAAATTAGAATTTCACCATGCATAATGTGATAGTGCATTAGGAACATTATTCCAAAAAAATTATAATAGTCATATTTGTGCTAATATAATTACCTATGTGAGTGTAGATTTTGAAATAAATATATCACAAGATGACATAAATGTATTCGACTTTAAAGTAGCTGTGCGTGCACTATACTCGACTCAACTATCTACTAAAGTAGAGCAAATGAGTTTGGCCTGTTTATTTCCAAAGCCCTTTACTCTTAGCCCCTTTCCTGATGCCGCGATACAATTCGATTTATATCACAACGATAAACAGTTTTTACTAAGCGAAATTGCAAGTATGTTCACATGGAACCAATGCGATGCAATTTGTCTTAAAAAATATGTGCACTATATCGCCTATCGACGCAATTTAAATTTCGGCGCGCTATCAGGAAAGGGCCTTAGAGTTAAAGCCAGATTCACTTTATTGTTTTGTGTCTTGTCGGAATGCTTTCTGACGCAGTGTTAGCCAATCAAGACTCGATATGATAACATAACCTACGTTTCTATTGTCTGTATGGGTAACATGACCCTTGGGGTTCTAAACAAAATCACTTGCCATCGGCGATAGCGGTTGTCAAACTGAAAAATATGTTTGGTAGTTCGTTTGAGGACTACCCCACAGGGTGTTTCGGTAGTGCATGTGATTGACATGCGCTACCGAAATAGCTAGCGCTACCGATTTTGCGACAAATGAATGTGTCATTATTAGAACTTCATTTCGTCACTTTGTCTCAGAAGCTCTTGTCTTGCATAGATTCGTATGATTGATGTATCCCGTCCCAATCTACATAAATGTTAATCTATCGTGTAGTGACTACACTATTATTTAGAAATTAAATTTGTTTATACATTTGATACATATCCTCACATCCTGAGCACATCCTGACGAAAATCTTGCACAAGTCTTTCACTCCAAATTGAGATTTCTACAATAATCCCCTTGAAGTATTCGTCTCTACAGGTATCGAGGAACATAGAAATTCAAGAGGAAGTGCAGTAAACGAATGGCCGCACTCGTCGTTTCGGAGGTACAGCGACCTCCCGTTGCAGTGCCCGCATGGAATCTATTATGATGGTAAGGAAAGATGATTAACTTATTTGTATGAGAGTTCTTATTTCATTACATTTCAGGAAAGAAAAAACAATGGACGTAAAGTGTATGGTAATTTTTGAGCATAAAACAGGTGGATTGACGTATGACGAACTAATTTTTGTTTGAAAGAAAGTAGTAATAGTTGAAATTTGGATGAGTTACGCGCTAGATAATAGATACTCGTAACAGTCTCTGTTACATCATTTATCAAGCGGTTTTTCTGAAAGTGGATACATTTTAAATATACATTGTAATTTGTATGTATTCGAAATTATAGCTGTATTCAACAAATATCATGAAATTCGGGCAGTATAAAACCCTTATGAAGTAGAAAAGTTTAATAAGCATATTTGAGAAGTCGTAGTAGCCGTAAACAAACAATAATATAAACAAAACTAAGGGTGAAAAAGGACCAGGAAGTAAGAAAATAAAGAGTGCGAGGCGAAAAAAAGCAATAAAAGAAAAGCTGTAATATCAAAACTTGCAGAAGCCATTTGTCATACAGAAGTCATTATGATAATGGTGGAGACAAAAATAGACCAGAGAAACGTAGACCTTTAATACATTAAATTAGAGTTCCATTTATCATGACATCTAAATTGTATAAATCAACAGACCAAAATGGAAAATTATTAATACCGCAACTTTTGGACACTATACTAAATGGAATGTTAACTTGATGCAGCGTGGGACCCGCAACCTTTTAAATTGTGGTTTGAGTATTTAATTTTTTGGGTCACATTAATATTGCAGTTATTGTGTTTATTCACACTAAGATCCTTTTGGCTCTTTTTCCCTTCCTTAATTGTTGTTGCGTTTTAGCATATCAAATAGCAGTCGTTGATCCACTTTCATTACATTTACCCTCACCAATTTTAATAATGAAAAGCGATAATAGTTTATTGATAAAGTTCCTGAGAAAAGATATTAAAGAGAGTGCAACAATCGTCATGGTTTTTTTTTATATGGGTTTGCTCTTGACTTGAGTTGCCGATGGAGTGAGCTTACCCAGAAGAAGCCTATTGACTCTAACTTCGAAGAGATTCGGGTTGCATACTAAAACGACATATTCATAGTCATAGTCTTATATCATCACTAATATTTCCTTCATTGAAGCTACTCATTCTAACTTCTAGATATGAATATGAATTATATATTACGAATTCAGATTCGAAGAAATTCCAATTTGCTTCTTCACCAATTAGTATTGAAAGACCAAGGCGAAGCAAGATACAATGTCATACCTAATAATATCAATTTACATGCTGTAAACGGCAGACGAAAGGAAATATCAGTTTGTCAGAATTTTTATATCATTGAAGACTGGAATTGAAAATTTAGAACGGAAACGGTGTGATTTTGTTTGGCAGCACCAGTTTAGTTTATAGAATATTCTGAGAATCAAATAGAAATATAAAATACTATTTCGATGAAATCAAACTGGCAGTAGTGAAACTTATCGATGAAATTGTCCCAATGATAATAACAATCGTTGAGAGCGAAACTTTCCGACCTTTTCCAGTTGAACTGAAACGTTATGAAAATAGTTTTCTATTGTCTTTCTGTTGAAGTGATTTTAATAATGAACCGATTTTAATGGCATGTATTAATTGGACACTTAGTAATTAGTTCCTATTAAATTAATTAAATTAATCTTTACAGGGTTTAGTAGTTTCTTCTAACTTTGAAGACAGACAGGTGTGACGCTGAAGTTTGTTGCATCATTCTTCTGCCCCGCTTAAACACTAAGTTGTTTTGAAAGACGTGCGTTTTGGGGGACCGTATTTTATACGTCGAAAATTGATTTAAATTAGGCTTATACATTATTGAATTTGAAGTACTCAAATCAAAAAATGCGACCCATAAATATTTTTATTACCATTCGTAATAATCAGTATTTTTACTTATCATTATCTTGTATTTATCATTTCTGCCTTTACTATGCCAAAATTTTGTTTTTACTCACACTTATTTCACCTACTGATAAAATGCTACAGAATTTGCGAGGCTTGTGTTAATTAACAAAATATAAAGCCTGAAACTAAATACCAACATTCATTTGGCACGAGATTTAATTATTAAAGCTTTACGCAATACCAACAGATGTTAAATTGTAATGCCTTTTTATAATTAACGTAACACGCAAAATGATATTTAGATATTTGTTTTGACTCAGTGTTCAGCATTAACTTAACTTTAGCAACTTGACACTGTTTCCAAAAGCGACCTGAACTGAAATACTAACATCTGATTATTGAAATGAAATTATAAAAGCACCATAAATTAAAAACATCTGAAATATTGCTATTAGCTGTTGATAATAATAATTAATTCAAACACAATCAAACATGCTATTGTCAATAATTAGTTACCGTTTCACAATAGGCAAACAACTTTGAGATGATATCTACGTTTCAGAAACAGCACATAAATTATTTAAATTTTCACCATTTTATTTATTTATATTGGTACCCTAATAATAAATAAAACTTTTTGTGGTCACAATTAACATCAGTTAATCAAATTTCGTTACAGCTAATAAAATCTTGGATTTATTGAAGCCATAAATACTTCTAAGTTTACAATATATTTTAACGGCCAATTTGTAGGAATCAATAAGCCCCCGTTCCATGTTTTTTGGCTACGATACCACTTATTTTTTTTTGCCAGAGAATTCGACTAATTGCCACTTCAGATCTTTCATTGTTTTAGAGCTTACACAATGATAAAAAATGTTTTGTGGAGATACTCAAATCTGAGGGTAATGTCAACATCAACATTTGAGGGTATTGTCAAATAGTATTGATTTATATAACCATTCTGCAGGTTTATCGTGAATATTATTAATGTTTGGGTAAAATTTAGCTATAAGCACTTCTACAGTGGAAAAAATTGTACCTAACTCTATAGGGAGAATTATATTATTAGCCAGTGCCGGGAAATCACCATTTCCTATTTTAAGCAACAGGTCTGAGAACTGTCCGGCAGTAACATCTCCCTCAGATGGACTCTCATATTTATGGTAAGGCTCAGTTTTGTCACTGAAGGCCACAAATGAGACCGCTTCACGCACGCTTTAATTTCGTCCGTGCGCGTTCCTCTGGGCACTACTGGCAAAGTCTGCTGGAAATCGCCTGCAAACAATACAGTCACTCCTCTTAGTTGACAATTATTATTCCTAATATCTTGTAAAGATCTATTTAGGGCTTCGAAACCATAGTACTCTCATCCCAAACAATTAATTTCTTTTTGCGGAGTACTTCTGCCATATTACTTTGTTTGGGTATATTACAGAGTGGAGTTTCGGTTTGCATCAAATCGAGAGGAAGTTTAAACGCGGAGTGTGCAGTTTTACCTCATTCCAACAAGGTAGAAGCAATTACGGACGATGCGACCCCTAAGTCGATCTCACGATTGCTTCTCACTTTGGCCAACAGTTAAGTAAATTTAATAGAAAAGTCTTGCCTGTTCCACCAGGAACAAACAAAAAACAAGATATCACCTACACCTGCGTCGATACTGGAAAGTATTTTATAATAGATATGTCTTTGTTCATTGGTTAGAGAACCTTCACTACTTGACAACACTTCTGCTAAGGACTTGACATCGTAACTCACCACCTGAACTAACTCGCAGAAACCGCCATGTAGAGTATTATAACATATCTAATGTATACTTTTCTTTTGTCCCATGATTATTGCCATTACGGTCATAACAGAAAATTCTTCCCAATTGCTCGTCACATGACACACAATTTCTTTACAAATATTCATTGAGCGTTCTTATGCACCGTACAACAAATAAGTAAGCGTATGGAAAAGGCATGCACCATTCCCCACTATTGGTACAATAGTAAGGTTTATTAATTTCCCATTGAAATTAACCAACGCTGTTCCCATTTTTTAAAATAGACACAGACAATTTTTTTTATGTTAAAAAATTGCGAAAAAAGAATTTCCAATTTTAAAGTATATTTGCATTGCACCAAGCTTTTGTGTGAGTTCAACCTTTTTTGTAAAAATCGGATTGAGTTTTCGAACATGTGTAAAAAAATGTAATTTAAATCAAAAGCACTTATGAGTTTTGATATCAACTTCGAAGCAAATCACCCGTAAAATAACTTTCTACCCCTTTATAACCCCGTTAGGGGTTGAATTTTAATAATATACGAAACATATCTTTCATAAATTCTGTTAAAAATGTTTATGCAAAATTTGAAATAGATTGGACCAAGGAATCACGTTGTCTCATACAAATTTTGAGCCCCTTTTTCACCCCCTTAGGGGAAGAATTTCGGAAAATCCTTTCTTATCGAATGCCTACTTCATAGAAAGAACACACTCACCAAGTTTCAGGTCTCTACGATTAGCGGTTTAGGCTGTGCGTTGATCCGTCAGTTAGTCATTTAGGTCAGTCATTTATATGTATAGATAGATAAACTTTATTGAGTAAATTTCTTAAATAATACAGAAAATCTGTGGCGTGATAAAGAAGATAAACACGGTCATTAGTCACGAAAAGAGACTTTATTTCAGGACATATGTAGACCCTAAATGCTACTGAATTAGAATAAACGGGGCCTTATAGATAGTCTAAAAGAGAATTTATTTCAGAAAATATGTATAGATTCTAAATGCTACAGAATTTATCTCGCCACTAAAAAGATAATCTTCAAAGATTTTACGGTATAAATTTAATTTATAATTTTTCTCTCGTTTTTCTAAGCTTCTTTTACGCCTTATGCCATTGGTCATTCACAGGGGCCTATAAGTCATTTTTATAGGTTTAAACAGCTTATTATATTTGTTAGTTGTGATAGACGCCACTTTTTATCTTCAGTCTAAATAAATGATCAAAACGTTAGATATATTCAAAGGGAATTATATAATGATAGTGCTTGAAATTGTTTTGTGCTTAGTGGTAATATTATACTTACTTTCAGTTTTCTTAAAGCCAAATCTTTGAAAAAAAAAGCAGATTGCAGTTCATGTAACAGTTTTCACAAAGAATGTAGTATTCAATCTCTGTCAATCAAGTGATGACGTGCTGTTCTCCTTGCTAGGCTATGAAATATCCTGTATTAAGGAGTAACAGTGCTGGTACCCTTTAATTACTACAATTTTATTTTTACAAGTTAACATATTTAAATTCTTAAAAAAGATATTAGTACGAGAGCGCATTTGTGTGTGTTCGTGTGTGCTGTGTGTGTCTGTATGTGCATGAGCGACGGAAATAAAACAGTGCCTATGCATTTTTTTGTTCGTACTTGTTTTCTTGTACGTAAATATTTATTGGGAGCAAAAATAAATACACATATAAACATCTACACTTTAGAACGTGCAAATAACTTATCTTTCAGACACACCAACTCTTTGACAATTTAAAAGTCATGGTTAAATTGTAATCAATGGTTTAAGTTTGGCTTATAAAAAAAAATAAGACCTCCGACACAAAAGCCTCATAAAACCAAAAACCGGCCACGTGCGAGTCGGACTCGCGCATGAAGGGTTCCGTACCATTATCGCAAAAAACGTCAAAAAAAAACACGTTGGTTGTATAGGAGCCCCCCTTAAATATTTATTTTATTCTGTTTTTAGTATTTGTTGTTATAGCGGCAAGAGAAATACAGCATCTGTGAGAATTTCAACTGTCTAGCCATCACGGTTCATGAGATACAGCCTGGTGACAGACAGACAGACGGACCTCGGAGTCTCAGTAATAGGGTCCCGTTTTTACCCTTTGGGTACGGAACCCTAAAAATAAGCCTCATACTGGCGTCGGGAAAACGCCAATATTTACAGGAGTTTATTTTATTTACTTAGCGGTTCCCCGACGCGAGTACGAGCCTTATTTTTTGCTTTTAAGAGGTGTTTGTGTCGTGGATTTTTAACTTTTATTTTAATTTTTTTCATGCTTTTTAAACTACATATAATATACCTGGTTTTAGACACGCCTCAATCGACAATAAATCGAATCGACACGACATGATACGATATCTTGCGTAAAAAACCTAATTCAAATAGTAAAATGCAGATAACTTTTGAATGGCTGAACCTATTTTAATCAAAGACAGCTAAGAACACTCGACAAAGTCACATTTTTAAACAAAAAAACTAAATCAAAATTAGGTCATCTGTTTAGGAGCTATGAAGCCACAGACAGACACACAAATACACAGCAACACACGTCAAACTTATAACACCCCTCTTTTTCTGTTGGGGGTGTAAAAGTTTTCAGAGTACGTTCTTTAGATTTAACAAAGACAAAAGGTAAACTAGCTTTAAGTTTACAAGAGTTAAAACTTGTAACAGTTTAATTTCTTGTGATTTATTTCCTATGTGTTACTATTTAAACTATATGTTTATATTCTTTATATAAATAAATATAAAGTAATATTGAAGAGAAGAAATGGAATTAACTTTAATATTTGTAACATTTAATTCGTCATTGATAGATAGCATTAATCTTTTTTGTATTATTTCCAATACTCCAAGGTTCTTCTGTACAAGTTTTTCGTGTTAAATCCTTTGAAATTGAAACAAATCTCCTTTGGTTCTTATTGTTCCAACGCCTTTTTATAAAAGAATTTTGATAAGAAAAGGGTTTAGGGGATTTTAGGAATGTTATTCTTTAAATGTATCAACTTAAATAAAGCTTTTTCAATAGCAGGATTTTTGTGTAATAAGTAATCATTGATAAAAAATAATTGCTTTAAGTACCTAGGTAATAAAATATTTGTCGGCTTACTGAATCGAGCTGTATGTTACGAGCCAAAATGATATGGAAAATCGCAGTACTACAGCCTACGCGCTACGCTATATCCGCTTCCTACTGTTTTAGATTTTTGTTTTATTATTTGGGCGAAATGTGTGGGTGTACTATCTGCGTAATCCAGTTGGAGCAGGGAAATTCAGCGTTGATGTTATATTGTTTTTATAAAACAAGCAGATATTTTGCCATTAAAAATTATGGGTGTGCCAGGTTGTATGAATGACTGAAAGTCTTTTGAATGTAGTAAGATGAAGAAATTATTTTGGTATCCGAATATAATATGAGCGACGATAATTATAATGTTAATGATTATCTGTACGACGTGTGAAATGTGTGTGTTGAATTTAATAAAACTTGTAACGCTTTACAAAATGCTTGCAAATTAATATTATACAAATGAAAATATTTAACAATTTTCAACCACCAAATTAAATAACTATAATTAATTTAACATTAAGCATTTCCTTGTTTTTTACGTTTTTTTTTTTCATTTTTTGGCATTAAGTCCGCCATTGAACCTTTGCGCATACAGTTTTAAATAAATAAATGATTTTCTCTTTGTTTCAGCCTAAGGAAAGAGAGTGTAAATATTGAATTAATTGTTAATCTGACAATATTGAAGGTGACGATTAGTGCCAGTGACTGGACTATTAATATTTATTAAATGTAAATATATTATAAAAATAAATATATATTTATTAAGTTATAATATAAATATTTATACGAAAATTGTTCAGAGATTTGTCAACAAACTTGTTCTGGAACTAAATGATATGAACTGAATTGATGGCCTAGAAGCCGCATAAGCGATTGTTGAGCTTAGGGTTTTACCCTCAGTTTCCCACCTTAAAATTATCGGAGAATTAATGTGACAAATTGTCAAACACGCGTTATCTTCTGTGATTGGCTGTTGAAAATTCATTCAACCAATCACAGCAGATAACGCGTGCTTGACAATTTGTCACATTAATTCTCCGATAATTTTAAGGTGGGAAACTGACGGTTAAGTTCGATGTCCAAGTCGGACAATGTGTGGCCAGTTATCTATCAGAAATAGCCCATTTAATTGCTAATCCTTTGTTATATAGAACTTAAACATAGCACAACATGAGTTACACTGGTACACCTAAATCTATCCCTCCAGAAAGAACCTGCGTGATGTTAAACTTAATAACGAAACAAAGTGTTTGCTTCATACATGTTCTAACCCTCAGTTAAACAAGTTTCATACCAGCAACCGTTTCCTAAGCAAACTATGTTTGTTTGTTCTATTCACAAAATTGCTTGCTCTGCAGTTTTCGTGATTCTTCAATCTACTTAAACCGAGCATTCTTACGGTTAACTTTCGTTTAGGGTTTTAACTAAGTTTCGATAAGCAACTACTGGATGACATTGGTTATTTGGCAATCTTTCAGTCGCTAAAATTTCAATGAGTTTCAAGAATTTTCTTTATGGCAACCCTGAAATCGCAAAATATATATTGTAAATGATGCCTTCGTTTTTCCAAGACAACAACAAAGATGTTCTTCACAGTATTTTTTGATCCATCATACCAAACGTTTTATTCTATTTTAGAGTACTTGCACGATTTCTGATTATATAAATATCAACCTGTAGGTTTAAAACTTTTTGAAGAAAAGATTAGATACTATTTATGTACATAGTGTATATAATGCATTACAAAATATATTCAATACGGAAACTTAACAAAAAAAATGTCAAAGACACCTCTTTTCAAGCAGTGTATGCACTTAAAGTCGGAATTGATCAAGACGCTCTTTTGTATGGGTTCAGGATTCCTTAGAAGAGTTTTCCTCCATCCTTTGACAATTATGATTCCATAATGGAAGAGGCAATAGAAATGCATTATTTTTGAACAACAATAAAAAACGGGTTTTTTTGTTGACGATTGGGTTTGCTTGTTTTCGTTAAAAGATCAAAATACTTTTTGCAAAAGTGATTTATTGCTGGGATCAACTTCTGTATGCACAAGAAATGTTTCATTTCCCATTTCGATTTTATTTTTTTAGATATCATGTTGTTTCATAAAATATTTGTTTTTATGTAAATTGGTTATAATAACTTTGCAATTTATTATTTTTTACTCGACCTAGTTTTAACATAAAACTGGACCGCATAGATACACTGAAAAACAAAACAGAACTATCATGTTCTGGGTTCGCTCGTTTTGTCATAACCTAATACCATCGCTTATCATCAACCAAGATCGTATTCAAGATCGTGATCGCTCATGAATAGAAAAAAAAAACCGGCCAAGTGCGATTCGGACTCGCGCACGAACGATTCCGTACCATTATAGCAAAAAAACGGCAGATAGACAGACAGATATTTTTATTTCACATTCGCCTACATGGGCACTTGTTGGCAAAAAGTTTTACTAAACTGCATGTAACTACGACAAATTGTATTACTAAACTGCCACTACCCAGCTGAAGAGCAAATACTCAATAAATTTTTTATATACTAATATTTTTGTGAAACCTACATAATTCATTCAAAATGTTGTATTTTCTCATAATTGCCGATTTCATTTTCTCTCCATAATTATTTGTTATTTCAGTGTATAAATTCTCCGGTGTAATTAACAAAGAAAATTGAGTTACAAAACCTCCTTTGAGAATTTCTTGTTGCCAAGTTGGTGTACGTATATATTAAATAGTTGCGTAATCATGTTGGCCAGGATTCGGTTTCTGACATACTATATCTCGTTATAATGATCGCGCAGCATGAACAGGGTAAGAGAACCTCATAAATCTTCTAACGAGCTGTGGTTGACTGTGGTTTCATGTGTTGAGTCCTTTTTAGTAACAATATATATTTCATATTATTTAACAGACTTTTCAAATTTTACATTTTAATTTATTGATTCGACAGATTTATTAGTCTGAAAAACAAAATGGGTATTTTGTTATTCAGACTAAAACGAAGTGAAAGAAAAAATTTAACAGTGTAAAGTACTAATACTAATTGAGAGGGAAATCCAGCAAATTGTGCCTAATGTAAAATTAACAATAACTAAAACTGTGTTAAAATATACCAATAAAAAACTAGAAACATTCTTTCGTCATTCAAGATTCGTTTTGTCATTCAAGTCCTGGCGCCCGCTCTCCCAACATAAAATCTACCGACTTGGCGCTCAAACACTTCATTCTTATAACTAAGGGCATAAGGTTCAATAAGCGCGCAAGCGACTCCCGCTGCGCTGTCGTCGCCGCCGCCAAAAATAGTTTAAAAGTCAAACCAATAAAATTACTTCTTGATAATAACAATACCTACGTAAATGCACATTTTCGCAACAGACCTTATTGTCAAGTTGGCAAAGTCGCGGGTAAGTTTAGGTGCATAATAAGTAAATTGAGTGCCTTATAATTACGTTACACACAGAGATAATCATAAGTTCTAACATCTATTTGTATGAGTTTATGTTGTCATAACATGAAGTGAAACACACACCGCTATCGGCGCTCTTCAATGAAATTGCGCATGTATGCGTCACACAGCGTTATGAGTGTGTATACGTATGCAAACTAGCTTCTTACTGCTCATCACAGCGTCTATCTCTTTCGTGCATGATGTCGGATGAGACAGAAAATATTTTAGCTCCGCCCCCAAATAGTTCGTGCCGTTGACTAGTTTATCCTTAAGTCAGCAACTTTAGAGCGGCTTTCCAGTTTGCCGCTGCCACAATGCCCGACCTATAACCTTAGCGATGTTACCGAGGATAACGTTAAGAAGTCTGTTTGGCAATAACTTCTTCAGCTGTCGGTAATGATAAGTTATGTTCCAGAATGATTACTCTTATCCTTCCATTATTGCTGCCTGTTCTAACTCACGTCTTCAATCATTCGTTTACTTCTTGCTCGTTTCCGACGGTCTGAAAGCAGGCTCACAACATACCCTTACCTAAAACCAACAATCCTTTTTTATTGACGCACTTTAGACCTATTTCTATTCTTCCATTTCTCTCTAAATCACTTAGTTCATAGGCAAGTATCATATTTCTTGACGTTAACTCTTTAATATCTCCCTTTCAATCTGGTTTTCGTTCGGGTCACAGCACTGTTTCAGCACTTTTAAAAGTGACTGACGATATCCGCTGGGCTATGGAGAATAAGTCCCTTACTGTACTTGTATTATTTGACTTTAGCAGTGCCTTCATCTCAGTGGATTTCGACATTTTACTCGGTGTTCTGGAATCCATCAATTTCTCTTCTCCCGCTTTAGCATGGTTCAATTCTTATCTTCGGGGACGTTCTCAGTGTGTTCGCCTTGATGACTCCTTCTCTGATTGGTGTAGCCTCACTGAGGGGGTTCCTCAGGCTAGCGTTCTCTCTCCTCTTCTTTCAATTCATAATTCATAATAATTTATTTGCTAATATGGGTAATTACATGAAGTTGTTTAAAAAATATAGCACAATCCGACCATATTACACCTTGAGGCATGCAAATCACAAGCAAGTACACACATTTACTTCCAAAAAAATAATTTATATTCAACAACACAATTTCAATTTAGTTTTGTTTTGTTAATTTCACCGTGTGGCAAATAACAATGAAACATAACAAATGAAGCTATCAATAATGTCACTAGAAATAAAATTTAAAATTTCATATATTAAATGAGAATGTCAAGATATATTCGTAATTAAATGTCAAAGTAATAAAATTAAAAATAAATTAAAATTAAATTAGCGCACCAGTCACATCAACAATATGTCCTTACATTATCTTTTAAGTAATCCTGAATACTATAATAACATTTACATAGCAAGAATCTTTTTAATTTCTTTTTGAAATCATCGATGGATGGAGTTTCTAATATGGACTTTGGTAAATGATTGTATACACGCGGCGCCATACTGAAAATGCTTTCGGAATATAAGGCTGTCTTGTAAGATTTGCAACAAATTTTATCTCTATGCCGCCTACTTCTGTACTTATCAAAAAGATGTTTGTTGGTTATTGCAAAGCTAGCAATCTATGTCATCATAAATGTAGACAGAAGGCAATGTTAATATATTATGCCTGATAAAATATGGTCTGCAGGTATCAGTCTGGTTGATATTAAACATACTCCTAATAAACCGCTTTTGCGCCTTGAATGCCGTATCCTTATTGGTGGAATGACCCCAGAATATAATACCATACTTTATCAAGGATCCCAAGTAGCCATGGTATGCTGCAAGTACAGCAGAGGTGTTCACCGATTTTGCCAGCATATGTAGGGCGTATGATTGCTTATTTAATTTTTAATTCAAAGTATCAACATGTGTCTTCCAATTCAAATTATAATCAATTGACATGCCTAAGAATTTTGTAGTTGCTATCTCATTTATTTTGTTTCCTGCATAATATATATTAATGTCAGTAAATTGGGCTTTACGATTGCGAAATATCATAATTTTAGTTTTGCCAAAGATAATTTTCAAATTGTTATTAGTCAGCCATTTTATAATATCACTTAGAGTGCCATTTATATCTTCTTCTAGGGATTCCTTTTCCTTACTCGTAAAAACGACAGTACTATCATCAGCAAAAAGTATAGAGGGATGATTGGTTACTTTTGGAAGGTCATTAATATAAATGATGAATAGCAGAGGGCCCAAAACACTTCCTTGTGGGACGCCTTGTTTAATTTCCCTGTATTCCGATGTGTTCTTAATTCTTCTTTTCTGGTTTTGGTGCATACTCGAGTAACTAATGTGGACTGCTTTCTGTTGGTAAGATAAGAAGCTATCAGATCTAATGAAGTAACCCGAATTCCATAACTACATAATTTATTTAACAGTATTTGGTGATCCACGTAATCAAAGGCTTTACTTAGATCCATATACAAAGCACACGCCGGAATTTTATTGTCTAAGCTACTCATAACTGTGCTCAGAAAATCAAAGACTGCCATATTAATGGTTTTATTTTTCCTAAAACCTATCTGCTCTTTAGCAAATAAATCAAAGTTTTCAAAATAGTTATTTATCCTGACATAAATAACACTTTCATAGACCTTAGAAAGCACCGGTACCAATGCTATGGGCCTATAACAATTCATATTGTAGCTATCATCTTTCTTGAACAGAGGTGTAATGATTGTTAATTTAAGTCTATCAGGAAAGTGACCATTTAGGATTGACAGGTTAATGACATGACTTAATATGTAGGATAATTTAATTGGCGCTTGTTTTAAAATTTTAGTCGATATATTATCAAAATCAAAATCAATATTTTTATTTCACATAGGCCTACATGGGCACTTATAAAACGTCGACAAAAGGTGCACGGTTCGGGTTGGTCGTTTCCTATGGAGAAGAACCGGCAAGAAACTCCATGGTTACTCTTTTAAAAATGGTTTGGTTTTACAATATTTCCATGTTACAGCATTAGTACTTAGACATGTGGGGACAACGTAGGCCCGACTTATGATAATAAGTCGTAAGAAACTAAAAAAATAAAATAAAAGGATTATATATTTTATAAAAAAGTTAACAAATGTTAACTAGCAACTAGAAGGCCTACAATGTTCACACATTCACAAAACAATCGGTAAAAGAATCTATACATTGTAAATAAAAATAAGTATAACAAGACTAAATTTAACATGAGGCACAAATTTTGTTATCGGTGCTGTAACTATAAAGGGCTATAAAGATGTTTGAAAACCATTGTAAAAAGTCTAATTAAAAGAAGGAAAGAAAAATGAGATTGAGAATAGTTAGAGACATCCACATATTTGTGCCGTCTACAAGTTACCAGGGAAGCTGCATGCGCAGAAGGAGCTAAGGCCAAATGTTTTTATCTTCAACGTAGTCCTTGATTTTATAATATGCTTTTTTAATAAGGATACGATTGATGTAGTTTTTGAACCTTCCATCGGTCAGTTCTATAACTGACTTTGGCAACTTGTTATAAAAGCGTATACTGTTTATAAGAAAAGACTTGCTAGTTTTCGTTAATCTGAATTTGGGTATTACAATTTCGTGCTTACTGCGTGTATTTAAATTATGGAAGTCGCTTCTAGTTTTGAACAGCCCCCGATTTTTACGGACATACAAAATACATTCCAAAATATAAAGTGAAGGTAGAGTCAGTATATCGATCTCTTTAAAATTTTCTCTGAGGGACTCGCGAGGACCCATTTTATAGATTGCGCGGATTGCCCTCTTTTGTAGGATGAAAATTGAGTCAACGTCTGCTGCTGATCCCCACAGCAGAATGCCATAAGACATAATACTGTGGAAATAAGCATAGTATACTAACCTAGCTGTAGCTACATCGGTTAGCTGCCTTATTTTCCTTACTGCATATGCAGCCGAACTTAACCTACCCGAAAGAGTTCTAATGTGCGCGCCCCACTGCAATTTTGAATCGATAGTAATCCCTAAGAATACAGTTTCCGTTATAACTTCAAGATTTTTGCCGTCAAGATTTAAGTTTAGGTCATGTTGTGGTACATTTGGTAAAGAGAACTTTAGACATTTTGTTTTTTTCGGATTCAGTAAAAGATTGTTAGCTGCGAACCATTTTGAGAGAACAATTAGACTTTCGTTGACATTTAAAACATCCGTATCTTGCCTATCTATTTTAAAAATTAGCGAAGTATCATCAGCAAATAGAATTATATCCGATAATTTGGCCATCATAAAAGGGAGATCATTAATGTAAACAAGAAAAAGGAAAGGGCCGAGAATTGAACCTTGGGGCACGCCCATCTTGACTAGAGACCCGGAGGACGTCGCCCCATTAACATTTACTTTTTGCTGTCTGTTTGATAAATAGGAAAGCAGATTTTCCACGAATTCCGTAGTGGTGTAATTTACAGATCAGTGTGTTGTGGTCGACGCAGTCGAAAGCTTTTGAGAGATCACAGAAAATGCCAATGGCATCCTGGGACCTCTCCCAAGCCTCCAAGATGTGGCTGATGAGTTTTACTCCCGCGTCCGTTGTCGACCTACCTTTCGTGAAACCAAACTGTTGACTATGCAGGATCCCATTTGAAATGAAGTGAGACAACATCTGTTCCAGCATGATTTTTTCATAGATTTTACTCAATGCTGGAAGCACGGATATAGGTCTATAATTAGAAGGATCACTCTTACAGCCTGATTTGAAAATTGGTACTACTTTACTGTGTTTCATTAAGTCAGGAAAAGTGCCGCTGTCCAAACATTGATTGAATATGCCTGTTAGGACAGGAGCAATTGAGTCAATAATATCTCCAAGAACCCTAACGGATATCCCCCACAAGTCTTCAGTATTCTTTATATTGAGACTTTTGAACGCGTTTTTAATTGTATCAATACATATTGGTTTAAATTTAAAGATTGGTATGTCTTCAGTAAAGTTTTCTTTAAGAAGAGCTTCAGCTAATTTAGATGAGGAAGGAAGAGACTTCGTAACCTCTAACGGAATGTTGGTAAAGAAATTTTCTAATGTCTCAGCGACTTCTTGCCTATCAGAAATGGTTCAGAATCAGAATCAGAATTATTTATTTGCCAGCAATGTAGGTACAAGTTTGAGATGGTACAGAATTGGGTGTTTCAGCTACATTCTGCCTTACGGCATGCAAAAACATTATTTTTCGAAGTTACAATACAAAAAATGTCATTGAGTAGTTATCTAACAAGGCATCAGAAAATAAAATAAAAGTCACAAATAACTTAATTGTCACATACACAGTCGATTACGAATCAATAAACTCATCCAGGAGTTAAAAAAAAAAAAAATTGTTATCATTTAAAATGTCACATACATAGTCGATTACAAATCAATAAGCTCATCCAGGAATTAAAAAAAGAAATTGTTATCATTTAAAATGTCACATACATAGTCGATTACAAATCAATAAGCTCATACAGGAATTAAAAATTAAAAAAAATATATTGTTATCATTTAAAATATCACACACATAGTCGATTACAAATCAATAAGTTTATCTAGGAATTATAATAAAAAAAATATATAATTTAAAAATGTCAATTACATGAAAATTTAAAATACAGTTATAAATCTTTATCATTCAGGAAGTCATTAATAGAATAATAACATTTTGCTAATAGTAATGTAGTCAATTTAGTTTTAAATATACGAATAGGGTGTTCTTTTAAATTATGCGGAACTTTATTATATATGATAGGCCCCATTGACATAATATTCTTTCTTAATAGTGTTGTTTTATATTTACCTGTATGTAATAACTTATTATATTGTTGTCTTAAAGGACCTGAGCGTAATCTAATGCTGGCTAGTGTCGGAAATAAATTTAAATTTGATCTAACAAAAATGGACACTTCCAATATGTATAGAGATGGGAAGGTTAGTATTTTCATCGACCTAAACACAGGCTCACAGCTTTCAGTAGTTTTTAAACTTGACATTGACCTTATGCAGCGCTTTTGAGCCTTGAAAATCTGCTCCCTCTCGCTACAGTTGCCCCAGAAAATTACTCCGAACCTCAATATCGATGCAACCAAACCATGGTACGCTGTTAGTAGTGTAGTATGGCTTACTTTATGCGATAAGTTGTACAGAACGTAAGCTAATTTACTCAATTTTTTACACACGTCCTCAGAATGAGGTTTCCAAGTCAGATTGCTGTCAATTAAGATTCCCAGGAATCTTGCTATATTTGTTGAGTCAACTGTTTGCCCATTATAGCCGACAGTTAAATTAGCGGGACTAATCCGTTGGTAAAAATGCATTACCTTCGTTTTTTGTAAATTTATTATCAAGTTATTCATGTTAAGCCAATGAATAATACTCTCTAATGTGTTATTAATCTCACTTTCATATTTTTTTAAGTCCGAACATTTTACTATCACAGTACTATCGTCCGCAAACAACACCATAGGGTGATGTGTTTGACGGGGTAAATCATTAATGTATAAGAGAAAAAACGGTGGTCCCAGAACGCTACCTTGCGGTACGCCATGTTTGACCTCTCTACAATCCGAAGTATATTTAAGTTCACGTTTAGTTTTTAGGCATACTCGCGTGATTTCTGTGTATTGCAATCGGCCTCGAAGATATGATTTTATTAGATCTAGGATATTTCCTCTTATACCATAGGCGTAAAGTTTTTTTAAAAGGACATCATGGTTTACGTAGTCAAATGCCTTAGTCATATCCGTCAAAATTGCACATACAGGATTTTTATTGTCAACATTTGTCATAATATTAGTTAAGAGATTATATATTGCCATATTAATATTTTTATTTTTCCTAAACCCCATTTGTTCCTCGCTTAATATATTATATTTACTCAAAAATCTATCCATTGCTTGATAAATAATCTTTTCAAATACCTTAGAGAATATTGGGATCAATGCTACTGGTCTATAATTGGACATATCTTCTCTATTTTTTTTTTTATGTAGTGGTTTTATTACTACGGTTTTTAGGCTATTAGGGAATACACCAGATTCAATACTACTGTTCAGAATATGACTTAGAGGCCCAGCAACAACATCACTAACAAATTTAACAACACTGGTAGTAACCATCGTACCCATAACTTTTTGTATTTTTAAGCGATTTAATTGCTCTTATTATGTCATATGGGATTGTCGGTGACATAAACATTGAATTCGAGCCATTTACTAGGTCATTAATTCCGTCAGCTGTGTCACAAGATACACTTTGTACTTGGTCAATAAAGAAGTCATTAAACGATGTTGCTATTTTCCTCGGATCCTTTATTGTCACATTATGATTGTCAATTTTTAAAATAGGTTCTTTAATATACTTATTATTGTTGATAATTTGCCAGGCTGCCTTGGATTTATTGTGGGCCTTATTAATAATGTCATTATTCTGTGCCCTTTGAGTAAGTTTAATGATCTTTTTTAATCTTTGCGAGTATGTCTTAAATGATTTTTGATTTTTGCTTGACGGATTCAATCTATATTTCCATAGCAGGTTTCTTTTTTTCCTACTATAGAGTTTAATGCCTTTCGAAATCCATTTAATTTTTGTTTCCGATCGAATTGTAATCCACTTCATTGGAAAACACTGATTGTAAAGAAGCATAAAAATGTCATTAAAAATATAATAAGACTCACTAGGGTTACTCTCGCTGTAAACGTCTGAAAAGGACAAACTCTTTAAATGATTTTTAAACTTAATCAAATTTTCCTTTGAGTAGTCTCTTATCTGAGTGCGCCAATACTTTAATTTACAAGTTCTACTGACTTGAATTTTGAGTATTTGAGCTGAGTGATCAGATATTGCAAAATCCATTACTTCAGCAATACATTTTAAATTTGGGCTCAGAGCAAAATTATCTAAGCAGGTAAGGCTCCTTGGCCGCGTAGGTTGGTTTATTTTTAAGATAAGGTTGTAATTTAGAAGCAGAGATTCAAAGTCTAAGGTGCATCTGTTACGTTTTAAAATATCTATGTTGAAGTCTCCACATAATACTACCTTTACATTTGATTTATTGCACAATTTTTTTAAGACAGTGTCCAAAGTGTCATAAAAAAGACTAATATTAGACATATTCGGTGGTCTATAAATACATACTACTATTAATTTATGATTAATTATTTCTATAGCACAGCATTCAATAACGCCTGTGATAGAAGAACTCTTTACATCAGTTAGTTCCTTGTAATCGTGGTGGATCTTAAGTAAAAGGTTTGATTAGTTATTTTCAAAGACAACTCATTCTGATCGCGTTGTTGTATCTTTCCAGTTTCTCTATTAATTAATTGCCACACAGTTTTTATTTTATTATTAGAAGCACCAATTTTGTTAATTATTATTTGAGATTTTGCTTGAGCGCAGACTCTTTTGAATATTTTGGAATAGTTTCTAACATAAGTGTGAAAAACTTGATCGGAAGTCAAAGATTTTTCGTAATATAAATTATATAAGATATCTCGGCTTTTTCTTATGCCCACAGTGGCCCATTCACTAAATTTCGATTTGGAATTGTTGACTTTAACTGTTTTTACAGGACACGTTTTATTGAATTCTTGGCAAACTGTTGAAAACAACTTGCCGTAATTTATATTGGGGTCGTTTGAATCAAAATCATATCCAGTACTGTTAGTATTTTTTAAGTTTAAAATTATTTTGTGTACTTCATCGGGTGTAGTTGGATACATAAATAATGTTTTGGAGTGATTAGGTAAGGTCCCTGTTTTATTAGCACAACTTGTATTCCCTTCCCTTTTAATTGGTCTATAAAAAAAATATTAAAACTGTCCGCAATGGTCTGCAGATCATCCGTACAATGTTTACCGTCTATATGAATTTGATTGATTTGGCTTTTTGGCACATTACACATTGTTTTATTAATAACATTCCAAGTAGCCCTGCATTTATTTTGAGCTGTATGGATAAAATAATTATTCTGAGCCTTTTTTGTCAATTTTATAACACGTTGCAATCTACTCGCAAAGTTTTTAAAATTGGTTTTATTTATGTCATTTCGATTCTTACGATACTTCCATAATAATTGCCGTTTACGCATGCAGCATTTTCTTATACCTTTAGTCATCCATCGGGCTCGTATTTGCGATTATATTTTAATTCGAATATATGGAAAACATAGATAATAAAATAAAGTAAATAAGTCATAAAAAATGTCAAAAGCTTCCTGCGGGTCATTATTTTCAAACATGTCACTAAAAGAAATCGAATTTATGCAATTATTAAATTTCTTAATATTATCTTTACTATAATCTCGGCTTTTTACATACCAATGTTTTAGAGAGCAGCTAAGTTTTACGGGACAAGTTAGTAATTGTGCCGTGTGATCTGATAAGGCAAACTCCATAGTTTTACATTTACATCACTTTTCCTGATTTAATGAAACACAGTAAAGTAGTACCAATTTTCAAATCAGGCTGTAAGAGTGATCCTTCTAATTATAGACCTATATCCGTGCTTCCAGCATTGAGTAAAATCTATGAAAAAAACATGCTGGAACAGATGCTGTCTCACTTCAATTCAAATGGGATCCTGCATAGTCAACAGTTTGGTTTCACGAAAGGTAGGTCGACAACGGACGCGGGAGTAAAACTCATCAGCCACATCTTGGAGGCTTGGGAGAGGTCCCAGGATGCCATTGGCATTTTCTGTGATCTCTCCAAAGCTTTCGACTGCGTCGACCACAACACACTGATCTGTAAATTACACCACTACGGAATTCGTGGAAAATCTGCTGATCACGTGCTTTCCTATTTATCAAACAGATGGCAAAAATAAATGTTAATGGGGCGACGTCCTCCGGGTCGCTTAGCTTAAAAGAACTTTTTGTAACAAGTAACGGGGCGATTTCTTGTCGATCTCTTTGGTGTATTTGAGTCACCGTAATGTGTGGTCTGGGTATCGACTTCTGTCCCCGCCTCGTGACCAACATCCTCGCTATGTCTCTGCGTTTTTTCATTATCGACGTCGCTCGACTGTTGTTCATCCTCATGGTCCTGTTGTGGATCCTTCTCAGACCCGTCCTCTCCCGTCGGTGAAGAAGTACTTCGTTCATACGATTCTGCTTTGGCCGAGCTGCACGGCAAGGGATCTGGTGAGTGACGATCTGGTTGGAGTTTAGGCGTATCTGAAGCTGCTGGCGTCAGGCAGGGCGACGGCGACGACGACCGCGAGTGTGGCGGTGACGGTGAAATAGTACCAGATGACCCAGGTATATTCATGTTTGTGCTTTGTAAATAATCCCCTATTTTGTTTGTTCCGTTATATAGCATCAGTTGGTTTATGTGTCTCTTATGAATTTCTGTACCGTTACTGTCTTTGACTAAATACAAAACGTTTCCTATTTTCTTAAGTATGATGCCCTTACCCCACGTATAGCTTCCTTTGTTTACATATTTTTTATATAATACGTTATCGTTTAGTTCTAAATGTTTCGTTTTGTGTTTCCCTTGCTGCTTAGTTTGCGTACACTGTTGATTTTTTGCAACGTTAGATATAGACGGTGTCAAAGGTGCCGATAACTTTGGATCCATCAGGTCTAATCGCGACCTTAACTTGTGCCCGAACACCAATTGTGCAGGGGACAATCCAGTGGCGGAATGAACTGAATTACGATAATCCATCAGATATCTTAGTAACTGTACCGATGCTTCATTCGCGCTGTGACTCGTCATAATACATGATTTTATTCCCTTTTTAACAACTTTGACAAAACTTTCGGCCTGGCCGTTACTAGGTGGGTGATAAACCGGTGACGTCACATGCGAAATCCCGTTTGTCGCGCAAAATAATTCAAACTCACGCGAACAAAAAGCTGTGCCATTATCACTTACTATTGTTTTCGGAACTCCGAACCTTGACATAAACTCATATAGCTTCCGAATCACCGCTGTCGAAGAAGTAGCCGTATTCATGTTATACACTTCTACCCACTTAGTATGTGCATCTACCGCGACTAAATAAGAGCAACCTTTATCCGGACCTAGGAAATCTATGTGTATTCTGTCGAAGGGTCGACTTGGGTATTCCCAATGAGCAGGCGGCGCGCGCGGCGGTGAGGGCCGCAGCTGAATACAGACATCGCATGTACCTATCATTGCTTCTATGGCCTGGTCAATTCCCGGAAACCAAAATCTTGATCGATCTTCGGCCTTGGTTTTTACCACGCCTAAATGTGAAGAATGTAATTCTTTAAGAATGATTCTATATAAGCTCGATGGTAAAACCACCTTGTGGCCTCTCATGACACAACCATTCTCATAAGATAGTTGTGATTTACATAAGTAGTACGGTTTTAACCTTATATCGGTTATCTTCGGCGGCCACCCATTCAAAATGAAATGTTTTACCAGCCTCAAAACTACGTCACAACTCACCTCCTTACGTAACTTATCTAATGTCACGGGCATACTTCCGTCCATAACAAAACAAACATAAGTAGCGCGCTCGTATGATACTTCGCAATCACAACACTTACACTGTTCAGTGCAAGCGCACTCGTGAACGGCGCGCGGCATGCTCGCGCGAGAGAAATAGTCAGCACTGTTTTCAGCGCTGCGCACGTACTCAATTTTATAACTATAGCTACTTAAGAACAAAGCGTACCGCTGTAATCTATTTGCTGACATTTCTTGTATACTCGTACCTTTGTGAGGCCCAAAAATTGCCAAGAGAGGCTTGTGATCTGTTCGAAGAATAAACGGTTCCGATCTACCATACAAATATTGATGAAACCGTCTCACACCGTAAATAATGGCGGTTGCTTCCTTTTGTATCTGAGCATATCGCTTTTCAGCTGAGTTTAAAGTACGCGAAACAAAAGAAATAGGTTTTTCTACACCGTCTGAACCTACTTGAGATAGGACTGCACCCAACCCACTTGGCGAAGCGTCCACCGTTAATATTATCGTCGCGTTCGGGTCAAAATGTCCGAGAACCTGTTCCGATGTCATGAGTTCTTTTATAGTCCTAAATGCCGAGTCATGAATATCCGTCCAGGTCCATTTACAGTCTTTTTTTAACAGATCGTACAACGGACTGAGAACTGTAGACGTGTTTGGTACAAAATTCCTATAATAGTTAATTAACCCTAAAAACGATTGCAGCTGATTAACATTTGTGGGGACCGGTGCTTCTATCATTGCTTTAACTTTTTCCGGCGCTTTTTTTTAACCCATCCTTAGAGATAATATATCCAAGATAACTAATTTCGTCTTTAAAAAAGCTACATTTTTCCTTTTGTAATGTTAACCCTGATTCTTCTAAGCGTTTTAAAACGATATTTAGGTTTTTCAAATGTTCCTGCCTATTCGCTCCCGTTATTAAAATATCATCTAGCAGGCACAACACTCCGTCTATTCCGGATAACAAACCCTCGATAGCGCGCTGGAAAATAGCAGGTGCGCTGGCTAACCCAAACACTAACCGTGTAAACAAAAAAAACAAACAGCCCGCGGTTTGTATTTATACAGGTTAGGTTTTTGGACTCATCGTCCAAAACAAATTGATTAAAGGCCATAGATAAATCAAGTTTGCTAAACTGTTGACCCCCATGGATCTTTGAAAATAGTTCGTTAGTTGTCGGTAGCGGATATTGTTTTACTCGCAACTGTTTATTTATACTTACGGAATAATCGGCACACAATCTGACAGCCCCGTTTCGCTTTAAAACTGGAACTATCGGTGAAGCGTATTCCGAGTATTCTATAGGTTCAAGTATACCTTCTTTTTTTTTTTTTTTTCGGGGGTGGAAAATCCTCATTGGATGTCCTCCGCCCTGGGGGTGTGTCAGACTCGTACTGACTAAAAACCACCCCGGTGTTCCATCTCACACCTACACCGGGGGTCGCGGGAACTACGATACTTCCGCAACCCCCGGCTAGTGCCGGCCCGCCTCTGCGGGCCACGATCTCGGGTTGGGGGAGGAGTGAGGTGTTGGACTCCCCCGCGACGTCTAAGAGGGGCACGCGTGGAACACTACGCGCCGCCACCTCGGGTCCTGATGTGTTGGGGGCGACGGACGTCCCCAAGTCCGTCACCTCTGGACCCATTTAGGGGGGCTGGAAGAGGGCGGTGTGCGCCCTCTGCCGACGCCCGGCGCGTCTGCTGCGGATTGGGTTAGCGGATGAAATCTCCCTCTCCCTCTCCGCAGCCTCCTTCTGCGAGACGACTGTTTCGCAGAAGGATACCACCGCGTCCCAGAACTCCTCGCTGCCGACCATAGACTCGACTACGGCCGGCAGCGACAGGTCACTGCCTACTTCAGAGATGAGGGCACGGCGTGGCTCCTCCCAAGCGGCACACTCTGCCAGCGTATGCCGCGCCCTGTCCTCCCGGCAGTCGACGCAGTGGTGACACCGGGCGTCCGGCTCCCTGTTTATGCGACACAGGTACTTCCCGAAGCAACCGTGCCCCGAGAGCACCTGTGTCACCCGAAACGACTGGGAGCCGTGCCTCCTCCCGAGCCAGCGCTCGAGCACTGGCCGGACGGCCTCGATGGTAATGAGGCCGGCGGTAGGGCGTGAAAGCCTGTCCCGCCATTCCGCCACCAGGACCTCACGAAGCTGAGACCGACGCAGCTCCATATGTCGCTGCATCGGCCTTTCGCCCCGCGCCCGCGCTTCCTCGCGCCACCGGTACAGTGACGCGAGTACCTTCGCCTCCAGGTCCCAGGGTGGGGATCCGGCCAGTACACAAGCCGCCTCGTAGGAGATCGTGCCATACCCCCTGATGACTCTGACGGCCATAGCTCTCTGCGGCTTTCGCAGAACAGCGATGCTGCCGGCCGTCAGGTCAGTCGCCCAGATCGGGGCCCCATACAGGGCCATCGATCGCACGATCCCCACGTAGAGCCGCCTACAGGCGGCGCTCGGTCCCCCCAGATTGGGAAGCAGCGTTGACAGCGCCCCAGCCGCGCCCAACAACTTGGGCGCCAGCCGCCGAAAGTGGGGGCCGAAATCCCACCGGCTGTCGAGCACCAATCCTAGGTACTTCATGGTAGACTCGACAGCGATTCGAGCCCCCCCGACCACGATGTGGGCATCGGGTGGTGGCGCCCGCCGGGGGCCATGAAAGACCATGGCCTCCGACTTGTTGAGGGCCACCTCCAGGCCAAGGCGCCGTATGCGGCTCACCACCTGTGAGACCGCAGCCATCGCTAACAACGCTGCTTCCCTGTACGAACTCCCCCGGGCAGTGACCAGCGTATCGTCCGCGTAACACGTCAGGTCCACGCCCGGTTGGAGTTCGCCTCTCAGCACCCAGTCGTACCCGATGTTCCACAGAGGCGGGCCCAAGACCGAGCCCTGTGGAACACCGCACGACATGCGGTGCTGGTTTGCGACGCCATCACGTCCCACGTAGGTGACACACCTCTCCGCCAAATAAGCCCCGACGATGCGGCGGAGGTAGGGAGGCACTTGGTGATATCGCAGTGCCTCGCGAACACAACTCCAGGGAAGGGTGTTGAAGGCGTTGGAAATGTCCAAGGACACCGCCAACATCACCCCACCCCGGGACACCGCTTCCTCCGCCAGGACTCTCACCTGCGATATTGCGTGGATGGTGGAGCGCCCATGCCGAAAGCCGAACTGGCTTTCGTCCAGGTCCGGCCCCTCTCTGCACAAGTGGCTGACGAGGCGGGCAGCGAGTATCCGTTCGAACAGCTTACCCACCTCGTCTAGCAGCACTATGGGCCGGTACGCGGACGGCGAGTCCGCAGGGCGCCCCGCCTTCCTGAGCAGGACCAGACGACCAGATTTCCACAAAGTGGGAAACTGGCCCCGCTCAAGGCACGCTGTGAAGAGTCCTCTCAGCCAGGGCTCTAGCTCCTTCAGAGCGAGGGCTAATACGTAGCCGTGGATCCCGTCGGGCCCCGGTGCCACGTTCTTTGCCCGGAGCCGCATCACGGCCGCCCTCATCTCTGCCTGTGTCACCTCTGGGACGCTGATGGCGTCCTCCTCTGTAGACTCTGCGGCCGTGGGCAAAGCTATCGGCGGCGGGATGTGCTCCGCTCTCGCCGGGAAGAGAGCTGCGACTACCTCCTCTAGCAGCTCGGGTTGGAGACTCTCCGTAAGCGGAGGCACGGCGGCTCGAAGTTTCCCTCGAACCGCTCGATAAGGGCGCCCCCACGGATCCCCGTCTAGAGTCTCCAACATCTCCTCCCTGGCTCGCTTCTTCGCCTCGCCGATGGCCAGCCGCAGAGTCTCCGTCGTCGCGCGGTACACCTCATACCGCGCGGCTTCTTCTTCAGGGACCCAACGACGTCTTCTCTGATATCGGGTGTACTGGCGTCTGGCCGCTACGCACGCAACACGCAACTGTGCAATCTCGGCGGACCACCAGTACACCTGGCGCCTCGCTGACTGTGCGTGGACCCGGGGCATGGACGCGTCGCTGATTTGCGTCATCGCCCCGCGGAACCGCAGCGCCTCCTGTTCGACGTCGACGGGTCCGGTCGTTGCCGACTCCCGGATCCAGGCCTGGACAATGGTGGCCTCCTCGAGAAGTTCCCTGTCGATGCGCTTACGCGCCCAGCGTGGACCGTCCGTTCGCGGGGCCGGCGTACCGCGGCCGCCGGTGGTCTGGAAGGAGACGTCGAAACGGATATATCTGTGATCCGATAACGTCTCCACCTCCACGGCGACACGCCAGTTACGGACACGGCTCGCGACAGCAGGGCTAGCAAACGATACGTCCACTATCGAACCGCCCCGCTGTCGCACGCACGTTTGGACCGAGCCCCGGTTTAGTACGACCAGGCCGGTGGTAACTGCCCACTCTTCCAGCACCTCACCCCTAGCATCGGTTACCGGAGATCCCCACGCCGAAGACTTGGCGTTGAGATCTCCTAGCAACAGCACAGGATGAGGGTGGAGTCGGCCTACGACAGCGCCCAACTCGACAAGGAAACTCTCGAAGTCGGCGAGACTCTTGTTGGGCGAAAAATACGCACCAACTGTGCCAACGCCGTCCGCGAGCGCGGCCACCCAGCCATGCCCTCGGGACGGGCTGACAAGAGCCCCACCAATGATGGCCACCAAACCGTCGAGGTCTCCAACCCAGTTATCCCTGGGTGGGACGAAATACGGCTCGGCGACCACTGCCACGCGAAACGACTACTCTGCCATGCTCTGGAGCAAGAGATTCTGAGCTAGGGCTAAGCTAAGGGCTAGTCCCTATCTGTACGACCCGAACAGATGGGGGCTTTCGCAGCTGGAACTACGGGTCTGGCTGTTTGGATCAGGGTACGCGGGGTCAGGTAGGCCCTCCACCATTGCAAGCGCAAAGGTGGTACCTGACATTGAGGTTGGACTCGCGGTGGTCTATGTGGTGGTTGCAGAGGAGTGGCATGTTGTCTGCTCGGCTATGTGTGGGCCGAGCGTCATTCCTCGCGCGCAACAAGTGTCTGAAGTTACCGGCCCAAGGCAAAGGGCCACCTGGTGGTCAGACGCGGGGTTCGTGAGTAACCCTCAAGCAAGTGAGCTCCTGTGAGCGAGCTGCATCTCCGGCACTTTCCTGGATAGAAAGAAGAGGACTACCCGTTGGATTAGTTTTCTGGCAACCCAG
Organism: Orthosia cruda; assembly: GCA_964057195.1. NCBI lineage: Eukaryota > Metazoa > Arthropoda > Insecta > Lepidoptera > Noctuidae > Orthosia > Orthosia cruda. The sequence continues at coordinate 40,259,046 of OZ059830.1, forward strand.
CTGTAGGCATTGGGTAGATGCGATGATTTGTATTCGAGAGGTGAGCGTGCTTACAGCTCCGGGACCATTCTGGAGAAATGGGAGCCAGCTTCTCTGGCGTCCTTAACGGGGATTGAATCCGCTAGCACCAACTGCGCTGGTGCTGGTGCTTGCACTAGTGCTGGCGTGCTGGGGTGCGTGTGGTGAGCGGCTTTATTGCTCCGGTACCATTCTGGACAAATGGTAGTGAGTAATCACGGTGCCGCTTTCCATAACGTAAGGTTGGTGAAGGAGGCCACTATAGGAAAACTCAGTAGACAAATAGGGGTATGGCCCTTGCGTTGCGCAAGGGTACCCGCCTGAGGATTATTATCCATTAGTCTGTGTTCCATTTTTTTTTACGTTTCCTTTTTAAGGGTGAGGTCCCTTTCCCTGCGCTAGGGACCGGATACAAACCCTCCAGCCATTCATCCCCTCGGCACGCGAGACCTTGGGATTGGGTTCCACCTCTATTCCACGCCCACTCGACCTACTCTCTGTCAGCAGAGGGAGGAGTAGGCGTTAGATGGCCACCGCAGCGACGGATTAGCCGTCCCGCCTTTAGCCCGGTTCCCTTCACAGACCATCATGGATGATGAACTGTGTTTGAAACCGTAACCTTTCCTCGTGTGTTGAAATTAGTCGCCCGCCCCAACTGTCCACCCAACGTGGGTGGGCAGTTGGAGCCGACGTTGCCCAGGGTGCGCCGCGTGGAGGCTTTCAACTTGCACCCTAGGTTCAAGTATACCTTTTTTTTTTTTTTTTTTTTGATCCCGCTGGGAAAAAATGCATTACGCATACACGCCCATTGGGGGAATGGGTGGGCTATGTGGGACTCCCCGGGCAAGCCCGGTATACCCACTAAAATAACCCAGCGGCACTCCCGCATCGTCTGTGTGGAGGAGGACTGGGAAACTGGCACAGCCTTTACGTCCAGTCCTCCGCCGACGACCGCCCGCCTCTACGGCAGGCCCTTCACGCCCCTCCCTTAGTGGAGGGGCCCGGAAACGACCGCGAGTGCTCGGCCGTTCCCGCCCCAGGGTGGTGACTGTGCAATGCAGACGAGAGGCGCCCCCGCGCATGTCGTCCGCTAGTCACCACCAGGAGGTGGGAGGAGACGGTCGTACAACCGCCTTCTCCCACCCCTTCTCCGCCTGCGGAGCGGCGCAGCGAGAGGGTCATCCTCCCGCGCCCGCTCCGCCGCCTCCTTTTGCGACATGACATCCTCGCAAAAGGAGGCGACCGCCGCCCAGGCCTCCTCACTCCCCAGCATGGAGTTGACCACGCCGGGAAGTGAGAGGTCCTGCCCAACAACTAAAACTAGGGCACGGCGCAACTCAGCCCAGGCTGGGCACACCTCGAGGGTGTGCTGCGCCGTGTCCTCTGCCACGCCGCAGTCGTGGCACGCCGGGGTTTCCTCCCTCCGGATCCGGTGCAGGTGCGTTCCGAAACAACCATGTCCGGACAACACCTGCACTAGACGGAACGAGAGGAAACCATGTCTGCGCTCGAGCCAGCCCTGCAGGACTGGACCGAGCGCATCCAGCGTCCGGCGGTCAAAGGCGGCGGTGGCGAGGTCCTCCGTCCAATGGAGGACGATGGCGTCCCTCGCCTCCCGCCGCACTGCCTCCCGCTCTTCCGCGGCGGGGCGCTCCCCGAGCGCCTTCCGCCGCGCCGTCCATTCGTACACTCTGGCAAGCACCCATGCCTCCAACTCCCAGGGAGGGGTGCCGGCCAGAGCGCACGCCGCAGAGAAACCCACTGAGCGGTAGGCCCTCGCCACCCGCTGTGCAATGGCCCTTTGTGGCCTGCGGATGGCGGTTGCATTCTCCCTCCTGTGGAGGGAGTCCGCCCAGATGGGTGCACCGTAGAGCGCCATGCTCTTGAGGATGCCGGCATAGAGGCGCCGGCATCGCTCCTTCGGCCCTCCCAAATTCGGGAGCAGCCATGATAGGGCGTCCGCGGCTTTCAGCAGGCGCGTCGACAGCCCGCTGAAGTGCGGGCCGAAGCGCCACCTGCTGTCTAGCACGAGGCCCAGATACTTCATCTGGGCCCCGACCCCTATCCGGACGCCCTCCACGACGATGTGGGCGTCGGGAGGGCAGCGCTGCCGAGGCCCGTGAAAGAACACGGCCTCGGTCTTGTTCAGCGCTACCCTCAATCCTAGCTGGCGGATCCTACCTGCCACTAAGGATCCGCCAGCTGAGGCCAGACAGGCCGCCTCTCCAAAGTCCCACCCCCGGGCAGTGAGGAGAGTGTCATCCGCATAGCAGATGACACTCGTGCCCTGGAGGAGGGTGCCCCGCAGGAGCCAATCATAACCGATGTTCCACAGGGGGGGGCCTAGAACCGACCCCTGCGGAACACCGGACTCTGCGCCGTAGCGCCTGATCCTGGCCGTCTTGTCTACAAGGAGGACCTCTCGGTCGTCCAAGTAGCTGGCCAGGATCGCCCGCAGATATTGGGGCACTCCGTGGTACCGGAGTGCCTCCAATATGGTCGAGTGGGGCACGGAGTTGAAGGCGTTGGCGATGTCAAACGACACCGCCAACACTCCGTCCCCAGCCTCGACCGCCTCCTGCACCTGGCCCCTGAGTAGGGCCAACGCGTCGACCGTCGAACGCCCCCGTCGGAAACCGAACTGGGCGTCCGACAGGTCTGGCCCTACCTCCCGCAAATGGCTATTTAGCCGGGTGGCAATGATCCCCTCGAACAATTTACCGACCTCATCGAGCAGAACGATGGGCCGGTATGCCGAGGGGGAGTCCACCGGACGTCCCTCCTTCCGGAGGAGGCACAATTGCCCCTCCTTCCACTGTTTCGGGAACCTCCCAGCCGTAAGACACGCGCTGAAGAGGTCCCGAAACCTACCCTCCATGAGGGACGCCGCGATGGCCACCACCCGTGCGGGGACGCCGTCCGGTCCAGGGACCGTCTTCTTCGCGCGGAGGGACAGAACCCCCGCGCGAAATTCCTCCTCAGATACCGGAGGGACCTCTTCCTCCGGCGAAGCCACCACCCCCCCCAGTGGGGGGTTCATCGTTGGTGGGGTGAAGTCAGTCCTGCGCGGAAACAGGGACCGGACCACCCCATCCAACAACGCCGGCTCCAGGGTCTCCGTAAGTGGGGGACCAAAGGGGCGCAGTTGGTTTCGCGCCGCCTTATATGGCCTCCCATACGGATCCCTGTCGAGGCCCTCCAGCATCTCGGCCCTCGCCGAGTCCTTGGCGGCGCACATAGCCGACTTGAGGACCGCCTTTTCCTCTAGGTAAGAGGCGTAGAGGCGGTCCTCCCCGGCCTGAGATCGGGTAGTGCGCCGCCGGCTCCGCGTGTAGGTTCAAGTATACCTAAATCAACCAGTCTATCTATTTCTTTTTCGACCTTATCACGTAACGCGAACGCTATGGGACGTGCTTTACAAAAAACCGGTTTTGTTCCTTCTTTCAAAAACAGTTTAATTTTGTGTTTGTTAAAAGTGCGAAATATCTTATCCGAAAATAGCTTTGGGCATTGTAGTTGCAAATTCCTAACGTTTATTTCTGTAGTTCTACAATAGTTGACCGGCATTAACTGTAGGCGAAACAATGATAAGAAATCCCGACCGAGAATGGGTGACCCGCCGCCGCGGATCACATACAAGTTCATAATATTCGTTCGACCTGCATAACTTATTGGTAATTCCAACATTCCCAAACAAACCAGTTTACCACCATTATACGTTATCAACTGTTTACGTGTACTTGATAATGGCACATCTTTAAAATGACTTTTGTAAAAGTTTTCCGAAATTACAGTTACTGCAGACCCGCTATCAATTTCGAATTTTAAAGGGACGGTATCAATGAAAACGGTTTCTACCATGGGTTCTCCCCTGAACGCACGGATATAATACAGCGTACCGTCATCGTCATCCTTGTCACCGCTATCCACCTGTACGTAATTCACTTTTGGACACATTTTACGCAGGTGGCCTTTTACGTGACACTTTTTACAAACATAATTTGCGAATCTACAGTCAGCCGATTTATGATTCGTATACCCACATACCCCACATTTCACTTTCACTGCACCACTACCACTTTTGCCCTTATCCGCTATCTTGAAAAGCTGTTGGTCTGCCGCAGATGCCGGTGTCAGCTGCCCCACACTGGCTGCGGCGGCAGCGCGCGAACACCTGAGGTTTTTTGCCATCTCCACGACCTTGGCCAGCGTGAGTTCGGTCAGATCTTTGGTGTACAGCTTCTCCTTCTCACGTCCTGGCTCCATCCCCATAAGGAACTTGTCACGTAGTGCCTCCTCCACGTTGAGAAAACCGCATTTTTCTGTGAGCCCTCGCAATCTCGCTGCCCACTGAGAATGAGATTCTCCTGTTTGTTGGATCGCCGCGTAGAAATTGTGACGTTCACCAAACCCGACACATTTGGGGGTGAAATGGTTGTCTAGCAGTGATGTGAAATCTTCGTAGGGCACATCTTCAACGTTTTTTGGTAGAACCAAATCCGTTGCTAATTTGTAGGTACCCTCAGTGAGTGCGCTGAGCAGGATGGCCTTTCGTTTTCACCCGCGGGATCAGTCTTCTCGTTGATGCCATTTGCCACGAAATATTGCTTTATACGCCCCTTGTACGTTTTCCATGTCTGTATGTTATGGTCGAACGTATTTAGAATTCCAAATTGCACTGAACTTGTCATTTTCTAAATTACTACACGTGTAGGTAGATTCTCGTCGTCAATGTTAGGTATGCGGGTATGGACAAGTGAAACGCTGAGCTGCTATTTACACACTGGTTTAATTTCATAGGACACTTGAGAGTTGCCGACACACAGGAGGGGCGCGGGGGAGGGACGCGCACCTTGATAACATTGTATGTCCGTAAAAATCGGGGGCTTTTCAAAACTAGAAGCGACTTCCATAATTTAAATACACGCAGTAAGCACAAAATTGTAATACCCAAATTCAGATTAACGAAAACTAGCAAGTCTTTTCTTATAAACAGTATACGCTTTTATAACAAGTTGCCAAAGTCAGTTATAGAACTGACCGATGGAAAGTTCAAAAATCACATCAAACGTGTCCTTATTAAAAAAGCATATTATAAAATCAAGGACTACGTTGAAGATAAAAAAAATTGGCCTTAGCTCCTTCTGCGCATGCAGCTTCCCTGGTAACTTGTAAACGGCACAAATAAGTGGATGTCTCTAACTATTCTCAATCTCATTTTTTCATTCATTCTTTTAATTAGACTTTTTACAATGGTTTTCAATCATCTTTATAGCCCTTTGCTAAGAAAAGTTACAGCACTGATAACAACATTTGTGCCACACGTTAAACTTAGTCTTGTTATAGTTATTTTTTTTTTACCTTTGTATATATTCTTTTACCGATTATTTTGTGAATGTGTGAACATTGTAGGCCTTCTTGATGCTAGTTAACATTTGTTAACTTTTTTATTTAATATATAATCTTTTAATTTTAATTTTTTTAGTTTCTTACGACTTATTGTCATAAGTCGGGCCTGCGTTGTCCCCGCATATCTAAGTACTAATGCTGTAACATGGAAATATTGTAAAACCAAACCATTTTTAAAAGAGTAACCATGGAGTTTCTTGCCGGTTCTTCTCCATAGGAAACGACCAACCCGAACCGTGCACCTTTTGTCGACGTTTTATAAGTGCCCATGTAGGCCTATGTGAAATAAAAAAAAATGATTTTGATTTTGACATCCACGAATGTTATACATGAAATTGTCTATGCATGCTCCACTAATAGTCCTTGTTGGTTCAAATAACCCTAACTGTAGGTTGTGACAAGCTAGTGTTTCCATGAACATTGTACTCATCTTGTTTTTATTTAATACATTTATGTTGAAGTCGCCACAAACGATTATTTTCTTTTTACTGTAGCAAAACTTCCCAAGTAGTCGATTTAAAGTGTCAAAAAATGTGTTTAACTCATCTGTTTTTGACCTTGGTGGTCGGTATATACAAAGTATTATAATATTATGACTTAGGAGTTCGATACCTGAGCACTCCAGAATGCCTTCGATGCAATATTGTTTAAGTGTAGTAACTGGTTTAAACGCATGATTATTACGTACATGAACCCCCTCGACGATTATTTCTTGAGAAGAAGGATCCCTGAATAAAGTTAGGAATGGCGATTAAATCCGTATCAGCATTCAAAATATTATGCTCTGTGAGACATACGACATCTACTGGATTTTTTGCGTCTTGGAGTGACGACAGAGATAAAGATAATAAATTCATTTTCCTAGCAAGTCCATTTATGTTTTGATGAAGGATGTTTATATTTTTATACACGAAAAAAATCTGATTTCCTTAGGGTATTTTGAATGCCAGGATTCGTTTCAGTTTCAGGAATGATTAAATTTGAAATGTCAGAGTCCATAATTTGATACTTTAAATTGTCAAAAATTGATTTCATTTTTTTTTCAATCTTCATTAACTTAGTTACCAGAGTAATCTCATCTAGTTTCCATCTTTACGCAGATGACTTGCTGCTGTATCGACATTTCACTATAGACGACGCTGGTTTAGCTATTGCGGCTATGAACCGGGACCTGGCATGTATCAGCTCATGGGTTAAGTCATTTGGTCTACAAATTAACCCAAGTAAATCACAGGCCATGGTCATAGGCAGCAAAGTCGTTCGCAGTGCGGCTAACGTTGCTTCTTTGATGCCTCTATATCTCGACGGTGTTCGCATAGAATTTACCGAAACCGCAAAGGATCTAGGGGTTATCATTGACTCCAATCGTTCGTGCCATGCGCAGGTCAACGAAGTCAGTCGTAAGGTTCATTTTTTATTCCATTTGCTGAAGTGCCTTCAGAGTCTATTGCCCTTAAAGACGAAAAATTCTTTGGCGCAAACACTTATTCAGCCGATTATAGAGTATGCCGACGCCTGCTACCTGGATGCCACAGAGGAGCTATTAAACAAGCTTGAGCGCCTGCAAAACTTATGCATTCGCTTTGTTTATGGTCTACGTAAGTATGATCATGTTTCTCACCTTCGCAAAGAACTCAAGTGGCTCCCAATCCGGCTTCGCAGGAACACTCTGATTCTATGTCTCCTCTTCAACATCTTACACAACCCGTCTTATCCTTCCTACCTGCGTGAGCGATTTTCTTACGCTCGCTCTAGAGACGCATTTTGTAGGTCACATCTTAGATCCCTCCTTGAAACCCTCCCTCATAAAACTAGCTCTTATTCCTTTTCCTTCTCTGTCCTTGCTGTAAGATTGTGGAACTCACTTTCGCCTAGCATCAGAGATCTAGATACTATCTCGCTTTTTAAAAAACGCTTAAAAGAGCATTATATTTCCTCTCAAATCTGATTTTTATAAGCAGATGTATATATATTTAGTATATATATATTTTAGTGTTATGTATTTATTTAAGTATGTACCACTTACACTATATGTGTATGTTTATATTTCTTAGGTTAGTTGTTCACTTTTCTTCTCTTCCTGTTTTCACACACAATTTGTCTACATTTCTTTATCATTTCTCCTTTTCGCGGGTCTGCTGGTAGAAATTTCTAAAGAAATAAGCAGTACCTTTTTACTCTTCTGTCATGATATGTTTTCTGTATGTATTTTCTGTGTGTACATGAATTATAAAATAAATAAATAAATAAAAGCACCAATTTCGATAAACAACAGAAACATCGAATATGTTGAAGAGTATGTATACCTAGGACAAATTATCTCCCCAACTCAACTATACAAAACACACAACTTGGTCTTTCTCGGGCAGGCTAAGGTCTTAGGCCATACCGCCTCGTCTTCGTACATAATATCCTTCTTGAATTCTTTAGTATGCATTAGAATGCGGATGCAATAGATGCTAATGTGATTTTTGAGAATTTGGCAGCAAATTGTATCGAGTCAGCCTTCCCAGTAAGCTTTGCCGAGGTAGTCAATACTACAATAAAATTCTCCGGTAAACTATCTCGAGATCGCTTCTGTCAATGATTTCACATATTGTCCAGTTGCGTAGACAGTTGAGACACAAACTACACCAATGTAATATCACAATATCCACTAGGAATCAATTTTCAAATAATATTAACAGCCGCTGAACTACACTCGAAAAAAAGCCCGCCAAAAACTCTCGCAACCACAATTATTACATATCTTTTCCTCTTCATCCCAATTAACTGAGCGAATACGTTTTGTGTTAATCGTTTTATGTTATTTTTAACTTCAAAGCTATTGAGATAATTTAAAATTCCCTCCTTTACCTTTACTGTCAAATCTCTATGGCAGATGTCATTTTTAATTTTAAGTGCTTATTCGATAGATCATTCCTTTTACTTTTAAATTCAACTGGGTTGCCAGAGCTTACGCCTAAATCCAAGACTAAGAAATGAATAGGTAGACCGAGGTTATTCCATGTTTATTAATAGCAATTCTAGATTTATGTTAATCTTAGTTACTCCGGGATTTGCTAGTCCAAGAGTAACTTCGGAGTAAGCTGGAAATACGCCATTTTTATTAATAAGACTGTAGGAGTATAATGGTAGAAAGTAATACCAAAAACTATATAATAGTAAACATAGCTTCTGATCGGCCGTAAGACAGAAAATTATTTCACTGTCTATTCGTAGATTTAAATTAAGCGAGCAGTGGGATTAACACCGAAAAGTTCTTCTCTGAACTCTTTACGAAGTTTAGTGTATTTTGCTAATTATAATTTTAAAATAATGTATATTTGTATGATACTCTGCGGTTTTATTGAGTATATAAACATAGTGTTAGTCAACATTGGTCAGCCTCCTAATGGTTATAATTTACCTTTTACAAAGATATAAATTTTGTCACAAATGTTGTATTCGAACTGTTAGTATTATCTTAATGTGTATTATTATTAAACAAAAATAATCATGAAAATTATAAATAAAACTTCATCGGTATCATTAAATGGTATCAACTTTTTAGATAGATAGTAATAAAATTTATCATAATTTTTAGATAATTATGTAAATAAGTTAAGGAAAGGAAAATATGAGCTCAGTATTGAAGTTTTTAAATGTTCAATTATTATTATATGATTATAATATTATTTATTAATAATCCCAACGAATATATTATTATTATTTATTTATAATACTTGTTAAGTAAGAGATGGATTACTGAATGTTATTACCATTTTTATACCTAAAAATAATATTTTTAATATAATTTTATTATACTTAAAGTGAGACCGATTATCGACTGTACAAAATTGTATAGCACTCAATATTCATGGATAATATCCATTGGATATGATTAATGGTCACTCAGGAAATCATATAGGACACTGATATATAAAAAAATGTTCTGTTTAATTTTGCACGGTCGGTAACCAGCACCTGTATTCATGGTGCCCCTCGTATGATTGGCGGTCAGGTTACGGAGGTTAAAGTTATTTTCGTGTGTTCATTAATCATGACAATTTATTCACAAGCATGGTCAGTATGCTCAAGCTTATGCTCAATTATTCGATAGTCCATTTGAATTTAAGGCTCGTATGAATTGACACATTAGCTTTCTCTTCACGGTTTCCAAGAGACATTGTAATGGGAATATGGCAGCTGCAGAGCAAGCTGATGCAACAAGCTAAATAAAGGGCCTGACGTGTTATCGGGACCTAACCACCTAGTGTGAAAGGGATATTAAGTATCTACCTATTTCTTTATTTTTGAGGAAAAATATTTTATACTCTTTGTAATATCGGTGCGAATAAATTAATAATTTAATGATCAACAACAAGCACTGTTTTCAACAATTAATTATAAATTGATGTGCTCACTAACGAATAATTGTTTCACCAGCTGTTGATAGTGACATATTATATTTCCAATAAAACCACATAGAACTAGTAACTATGTTGGATTGCTGTCAATGATTACAGAAGTGAGAAACTGATTTAAATCAGCTGCTAACTTAAACTGCCGAATGACATCGTGCATATGTCTTAGGGGCTTTTTTGATGGATTGACGCGGTTCAATTTATATCATTAGCAGAGATGATTGGTTAGCAATAAGATTAGTATATAAGATCAAGATTCTGTAGTTAAATTAATTAATTACTGTCTTGCTGTAACTGGGTACAAATAAAGTTTATTTTTAAACTCTTCCGTTGTCGCTTACTTATTTGGCGCAGCCGGTAGGATCTCTGTAGTCAGTCTGTCACGTATCCACATCTACAAGAAGCAGCCGACGTCCGTTTCAACGGTTCAACAGAGATCACCGAACAAACTATCAAGTCACGAGAGGACCAGGAGCCAAGCAGTAATTCAGGGAGCATGAAGATAGCTGCGGAATTGTGAGTAAATCTTTTCACCTTCCTCTCAGCTCTTCCATTTGCATCCTAACCTTGTGTGTATTATTAGGGATTGGACAACGCCGTAATAATATTTTATAGATTGTTAGTTGTAGTAAATAGCTAAGTATACTAGCTAAGGATATTTGATTAATTTTTGAGCTTACTTTTTGTTAAGATTCGTTATATCATTTCATAATGGAAGGTATAAACCGTGTTCCGCAAGAGTTGGTAAACATCATCTCAGTATCTAATGTTGTGTGTATTATTAGGGATTGGACAACGCCGTAATAATATTTTATAGATTGTTAGTTGTAGTAAATAGTTAGGGATATTTTATTAATTTTTGAGCTTACTTTTTGTTAAGATTCGTTATATCATTTCATAATGGAAGGTATAAACCGTGTTCCGCAAGAGTTGGTAAACATCATCTCAAGAACGTTACCCTTATTTACTAAAAAAATGTGACTATATTTTAACAACATTCCAAGGGGCGTAGTACAAAATAATTATTTATTTCACGTAGTAACAAGTAGATTAACAGGCGAAGCAGCTAGATTGGTAGGCGAAAGGGACTCTATAAATACGTGGGATGAGCTAAAAAAGCTGCTAAATCAACACTTTGGCGACCCACGTACGGAAGATTGTCTAGCAATGGAGTTAGAATCCTGTAGAATTAATAATGGTGAAAGTTACTTAGAGTTATGTCATAGGATACAGTATATGAAAAGCATTTTATTTTCTAAAATATCAGAGACTATTGCTGATGACTCTTTACGAAAGGCTAAGCAGAAAATCTATAGTAATAGGGCGATTAATGTTTTTCTATTTAATTTACCGCCATTCCTATTGTTAAGAATAGTAAGTTAGTAACATTCAGAATATTAATTTCGTTAATTGACAACACTGATTTCTATTTTGTTAATTTGTTCATGGCAACACTTTTTTGCTCTCTACAAAATATAATAAAACTGTAACGACGTGTTCTGTGTGTAACTTTACAATAAAAATTAATTAATTGTGAAAGTCAAGGGTTTTCAATTCCACCAAGAATCGTCGACCTGAATACAGCCTCCACACTGTATAATACAAGGGGCAAAGCCCAACATGGTCCTTCGACAGTGAAAAGTTCCAGCATCAAGCAGCAGTTCACGCAAGTATTTCGTGCAGTATCATCGTGACATCAGTCACGCAACATTTATACAGGACAATTCGTCCTTTATAGCCTTGTTGAGTGGAATACTAGATATCTCAAGGTTATAATAACATCATACATAAGATCAAGACAGCAAGTCTCCAGCGTCATTCGTCGTCACAGTCGACTTCCGTTTCCGTCGTCCCAAGTTCGACAACATAACAACTACAGCGGCATCGACAATCCAAGTGCGCCATCTCGTGGAAAACACGCAATACTCGATGGTGCAGTGGTTTCCCGTCATTGACAGCGAAGACAACCAGAAATAGCTCCATCTCTTTCACACTCAAGAGCTCCGGAAGAGATCCACGCGCTCCATCTTTATCGCGTGGGGTCTGTTTTATCGAAGCATCGATCGATCGATCGTTGCGCATCGTGTTGTTGGCAGCAGTGGACTTACGTAGAACTTCACTTCCGATCAATAGCAAATCGAAGCGGAAGACATCTTGTATTTTTACTGTGTAATTTACGTCGTACTTTGTCTTGGTGCTTAGTTTAGTTACAGTATAATCTCATTAATCACTATAGTAATAGTGCAAACTGTTTTATTATTATAAAATGGAAGACTTAAATACACTCTCCCTCACAACAGGTACCTCTTGTAGCTTCTTTATGTACAAGTTGTGACAGTAGCATCAACAAAACAATTAAGCAATTTTGGCAGACGGAAGAGGTTCCTCAAATATTTAATTAAAACTCCACAGAATCGGAACTATGTTAAGAAAATTTTAAAAATCTGTGCAATTTGATAGCAAGGGTTTTCAGGTAGATTTAGCAGTTAAGGTTTCTCTAGAGCAAGTGAACGACCATCTGGGCGATTCATTTTGATAGCAAGGGTTTTCAGGTAGATTTACCAGTTAAGGTTTCTCTAGAGCAAGTGAACGACCATCTGGGCGATTCATTCAGTCTTGCTCTCAATAGATTTGTCAACTTAGAGAAAAGGCTACATAAAAATAAAATTTTATTTCAACAATATAAAATTTTTATAGATGAGATCATCAATCTAGGGCATGGCCAATATATTGACATAGGGCAATATGATTTTAAAATCATCATGCGGTCTTCAATAAGAAAAGTAAATCAACAAAATTAAGAGTAGTTTTTGATGGCTCCATGAAGACTAGTAAAAAGATAGCATTAAATGATATACTTTTAAATGGTCCCGTTGTCCAGAATGATTTATTTGACATACTCTTATTATTTCGCTTTGGTGAACATGCATTTACGACAGATATAAAAAAAATGTTTAGGTGTATCGCTTTAAACCCTTTACATGCCTCATTACAGAACATCCTGTGGAGGGAGAGTCCCAACGTTGAGATAAAATGTATCCAGTTAACTACAGTCACCTACGGACTAAAAAGTTCCAGTTTCTTCGCCACGCGGTGTCTGGATGAGCTTGCTTGCATGTACGAAACAGAGTTGCCTCTTGCTTCGTCTATTTTAAGAAACTATACATTCGTTGATGATGTACTATATGCATGTCAAGACTTGACTACAACCCTAGAAGCCAAAAATCAATTAATTGAAATTCTAAAAAGAGGTAGCCTTAAAACTCACAAGTGGGCATCTAATACATCTCAAATTCTGCATGATATCCCAGAAAATGAGTAACATTTTGATAATTACGATTTTGAAAAGGAAAGTTTTAATATGAAGACTTTAGGCATTGACTACAATGTCCAAAATGACTGTTTTACAGTAACCTGTCCAGAAAAAATTAATGACAGGCCAGTAACCAAACGGCAGATACTCAATTACATTTCAAAATTCTATGATCCCCTAGGGTTTATAGCACCAATCATTGTGACTGCAAAAAGCTTCATCCAGACGCTGTGGGCTGAAAATGTGGGTTGGGACTCTACCTTGACAGGTGATCTTAGGGAGTAATGGTTGTCATTTTATAAAAACTTAGAAAACATGAGTCCTATAACACTGCTTAGAAATATTCCTACCACGCATGCATTTGTGCAATTGATTGGGTTTGCTGACGCATCCAGCTCAACGGCTTATGGCTGCTGTATATATTTAAGGCTGGTAAATAAAGGTAAGGTAAGCTTATACTTACTGTGTTCCAAGTCCCGAGTGAACCCGCTTAACAAGCCACTAACTGTGCCACGACTGGAGCTGAATGCCGCACTGCTGCTCGCAAAATTAACAGTTAAAGTTCACAAAGCTATAAGCTTAAAGCTAATGGTAGAAAACGTGTATTTATTCACAGACTCGCAGATTGTCTTAGCATGGATTGGTACTCAAATAACTCAGCTAAATGCTTATGTGGCAAACAGAGTTCAAGTTGTGGCTAAGTTGACTGCCGGGTGCACTTGGCACTATGTGTCCACAAACGATAACCCTGCAGACCTCATCACGCCGGGCGTGGCCCCCCAGGCGCTGGCGGACAACACGTTGTGGTGGAGCGGCCCAACGTTTCTACAAAACCATGAGTATAAATTTGAAAATAAATTTGACTTACCTGACAGTATTCCTGAAATGAAAACGAATGTTGACACAGCGCTTTCTAGTGCCATCGCTTATCCAGTTGCAGAAAATACATTTGATCTGTTAGAGAAGTATTCAAGTATACACAAAATGACTAGGATACTAGCATACATCTGGCGTTTTTATAAAAACTGTAAAACTAAGGATATAACGGAAAGAACTCAAACAAATTTCTTAACAAATATAGAAATATAAAACTCTTTATTGTTTATAATAAAATATGAACAAAATAAATATTTCAATAAAGAGATAAATTCTCAAAAAAACAATATCAATATAAATAATTCATTAAAACCATTACATCCATTTCTTGATAAAGATAATATAATTAGGGTTGGTGGGCGTCTCCACAACTCTTCAATTCCATACACGCAAAAACATCCTATTATTCTTCCTAAAGAATCACGTGTTACTAATATGATCATTCAAAGTGAGCACATTAGGCTTATGCATGCTGGCCCTAAGCTATTACTATCGGTTTTAAATGAAAAGTATTGGTTGATAAATGGTCTTAGACATATCAAAAAAATTGTTCACAAATGTGTAACATGTTTTAAATTGAAGGCACAAGCCTCCAAACAGTTGATGGGTTCCTTGCCTGAGCAAAGAGTAAGTCAAGCGCGTCCATTTGAAAAAGTGGGTATTGATTATGCGGGGCCTTTGGACATAAAACAATCAAGGGTAAGACGGTCGCTAGTTACAAAGGGTTGCATATGCCTGTTTGTTTGTTTTACAACAAAAGCAGTTCATTTAGAACTAGCATCAGACATGACGACCGCAACATTTCTTGGCTGTTTCAAACGTTTTGCATCGCGGAGGGGTCTCCCTCATGACGTATTTTGTGATAATGCAAGTAATTTCAGGGGTGCAAGGAACCACTTGACTAATTTGTTTAGGCTGATAAGCTCTCAGGACCATCAGGCACGGGTAAATGGTTATGGCTTGCAAAACAACATTAATTTTCATTTTTAACCGACTTCAAAAAAAGGAGGAGGTTCTCAATTTGACTGTATTTTTTTTTTATGTTTGTTACCTCAGAACTTGTTAATGGGTGAACCGATTTTGCCGATTCTTCTTTTATTTGAAAGCTGGTGTTTGTGAAATGTGGTCCCATTTAATTTTCATCAAGATCTGATAAAGAACTTCGAAGATACACATCATAACTTTTCAATAAATGACGGCAAATCACTCGGGATAGCTGCAATCGCATTTATGTTTATTGTTTACACCATTTCATAACATAACATTACACTAGTACGCTCTAAAGGGGTACGCAGGTGTAAACAGTTCACCTTGGTATACCTTTATTCGACCGAATTTGTTTAAGTTTCATGTTATTGGGTAAATCTAATCTGGTTTCACTTTGGGCATTATTGGTACCTAGCCTATATAAATTGTGTAGCACAACTAAAAAGTGAAAAAAAAAAAATCTTTTTACAAAAAATACAACCGACTTCCAAATAAAAAAACAAAAAAGTGAAAAATAACTTCAATTTCGGAAGTCGGTGTCAAAAAACGAAGAAAATAAAACAAGAACACCAAGTATTTTTTGTAAAAAGTTTTTTTATACCAAGCTATTCTCCTGTGTTTGGCGGGCTTTGGGAGGCAGCTGTTAAAAGCACTAAGCATCACCTAAAGAGATCAATAGGAAACATTATACTTACTTACGAGGAAATGTGTACTGTCCTCACGCAAATAGAAGCGATTTTAATTTCTAGACCCTTGGTACCTCAATCAACAAACTGTGATGATTTCACGTACCTCACCCCAGGTCATTTTTTAGCGGGTAAGGCGCTAGTTTCATATCCTGAGCAGGACATCTCTGAGGTTCCAATCTCTAGGCTTAGACTGTGGAATGTCACAAACAAAGTTGTACAATCCTTTTGAAAAACATGGCATAAATACTATCTCAACAACTTGCAGTCCAGACCAAAGTGGAGAGATGAATGTTCTAATGAAAAAGTTGGTGATTTGGTATTGCTTCGTGATGACAATACACCACCTCTCTCGTGGCCTATGGGTCGTATAACTCAAGTGTTCCCTGGAAATGATAATAAAATAAGAGCATTCGAGGTAATGACATCAAATAAACGAAAACATATTAGGTCAATTACCAAGGTTTGTTTGTTTCCCTTTAATAGTGATGATATAGCATAGATGATGAGTGTCATATTTAAGTTCGTGGGGCGTATAACCTCTAGAAGATTACTAGTAAAATCACACGCGATTGAACCTAAATTATTAGAGTAATCTAGGCTATAATTGCTGATTCAGCAGTGCTAAATTGAAGGAGAAAAGTACGCACATGAGACGAAAGGCAATGGATAAAGTTCAATTTACTAATCATGCCACATACCTTTGAAACAGCGATTCCCATGCAGATGCAGATGCCACGTTCGAGAAGTTCAGCTCACAGACTTGGTACACTATGCTGGCCAGCGGTACACAACACAGTAGGTCTAGGTAATACAGATAACACTTTCCATGTAGGTTCAATTAAGAGTTTTGGGCGAGAGGGTGACTTAGTGCGCGCACCTCCGCCCTGGTTGGTAAGAGACTGGCGAGGATCGCCTGCGGCCGTGGCGTGGTGGCGGCGTAAAAAGACCGTAGCGGCACGGCGCGGAATACCACCAAAATAACGATAGGTGACACTAATTTAATAAATTGGAACTAGTATACCAATGCCTTTCCATCGCCCTATGGTGATGTAATAAAATATGAACTATAAATTAGGAAGCGTAACCATTTTCCCCGGCTTGAAAGTTCCTACTTTCGAAACACAAAGGAGAAGTAAAATAAGTTGCAGATCATCACAACTCTACCAAAGGTTATAAGAACTCTAAAGTTGCGACTCTCTATTACAAATAAGAATATTTAATTAACTATTCTACGCGGTAATTAAATCTAATACTGCACATTGGTGCACGGTAAAATTAATTATTAATGTAACGAAACTTATTGCGTTGGCAAAGGGGACTCTCAAGGATCCCGCGTTTAGTCTTTACCGATGCGACTCTACAAACTCCGTTTTTATCTGGAAATATTTCTGTGATTACTCCTAACGGCCAATGCAGCGGCATCACATTGTCCTGCATGGAGACGACAACCATACCGACCCGTATTGGATTGGCAGGGGTGTTCCATTTCTGTTTGGATTGTAGGGTGTGCAGGTACTCTTGGCGCCACCGCTTCCAAAAAGACTGGACCATTTGGTCAGTTAATTCATAACGCGAAATAAGATGTAACCACGTTTCATTGACTTCGCGGGCGGGGAGCAATAATAGAGGTTTCGTATGCAAGAAGTGATCTGACGAAAGATTCTCATGAATCTTACCGATACGATTGGCTACGAAGGTGTGCCATCGATGCGGTGCGGAATGAATCCAACTCAAGGTTGAATCCGAGAAAGCTACGACTGCCTCAATGGCGTGCCGAGCTGCGAAAAGATTATATACTCGCTTTATCACAGTTGATAAGTGGAGTGCGGCGCATAACTCGAGAAGAGCTAGCGAAACTACTTTCAGTGGCGCGACTTTAGATTTCGCACACACCAGCGAAACGACGATACTACCGTCGGGTCTGACAACGTGGGCGTAAACCGAACCACCGTAAGCTTTCTCACTAGCGTCGGCAAAACCGACGAGGGAGAGCCTACAGCGTTCTACGACGCCGACATGTCGCAAAAATCTCAGTTCAGAGATAATTGGCAATTCAGCTTGAAATTGTTCCCACAGACGAACAATGCGAGGTGGTGGGACGTCATCCCATCCAAGTTTGACAAGCCAAAGCTCTTTGATAAGAAGCTTGGCGTATAAAATTATCGGTGCCACGAGGCCTAAAACGTCGAAAAGACGTGCAATGGAAGAAAGAATATTCCGTTTCGTGCAAGGGCGAACATTAGGGTTAACCTGGAATACGAAACAATCCTCATCAGGGAACCAACGAAGTCCCAGTATTTTCTGTGTCGGATCTTTACTTAGGTCCACGCTCTGTGAAAGTCGTAATGACTCTGGAATATTCCGAAGAACATCGACACTATTGCTAGACCACTTAGTTAGCTGAAAATCACCGAGAGAGAATATTTTTATTAGTTCACGAGCCGAGTCTATAGCCAGCGCAGTGCTAGGTATAGAACTAACTATGTCGTCCATCTAAATATCTCGCTGCAAAATGTCCCTGGCGAGAGGTAACTGCGTTCCTTCATCCTGACATAACTGTTGGATAGTGCGAATCGCTATAAAAGGACTACACTTTAATCCAAAGGGAAGCACTGAAAACTGATAAATTTGAAGTTCTTCTTCCTCATTAAACCGATATAAGATAAGTTGAAGCGAACGATCTTGTGGGCGTATACCTATACGTAGGTACATAGATTTAACATCTGCGGAAATAGCGACACTAAAAAGCCTAAAATTTAACAAGATGTTAAAAAGGTCAGCCTGAAGGACTGGACCTGCGTACAGGATATCATTGAGTGAGGTACCGTTATCTGTACTTGCACTAGCATCTAAGACCACGCGTAGCTTAGTGGTCACTTTATCCTCTCGAATAACAGCATGGTGAGGAATATAGTAGTCCATTTCTCGCTCCTTACAATTTCGTTTGGGCAACCCACATTCAGGTAAAATATTCTGCACCAAAGAAATATAATTGTTCTGTAGATAATCCCGTATGACGTCATCATAAAGAAGCTTGACGTTAGGAAGCGATTTAAGTTTACGTTCGAGGCTATAGAATCTCTTGCGCGCTATATCAAAAGAATTTCCTAACGCTGACGCGTCTGTTTTCAGTGGTAAAGCTGCAACATACTTGCCATTTGGAGCGCGGGTAATTGTGCTACAATAAAACTCTTCACAGTGTTTATCATCCACACTCCCAACGGACGAAGCAGTAACATCTTCAATCTCCCAAAACTTAAGAAGATCAAAATTATCGAAAGAACTCGCAAAGAAAGACAGAGTGTCAGTTGAAGGTTCGATAATAGGTGCTTCTCCTAGAAGTATGTAGCCGAGCATAGTCTCCAATGCATCGGGGCAACCGGGTGCGCTGGTCACGGTACCGGGTCGCAATAACTTAGCGAACAACGTGACTCCAAGTAACATGTCAATATTACCTGGCACACCCCAGCTGTCATCAGCGAGTAGTTTAGGATCAATATGCTTCAATTCGGCAGTATCTATAGCACCCAGAGGAAGCTGCCCGGTTATCTGATCCAAGACTAGAGCGTCAATTCTATACCTAGGCTGCGAGCACCAATATAGTTGTGCCACCAATACCACGAACAGTAGTTATTGAGTCCGTATGTATAGTTAGACCGAGCATACGGCAGCAACGCGATGTCATATAATTCTTTTGCGACCCAGGGTCCAAAAGACATCTAACCACCTCGCCCTTACCCTTGCTACCCGCCACTAACACCTTGGCAGTAGCAAGAACTTCAGTACTACGTGTGGCCTGGATTTGAGCAGAAGAATGCATACACAACGCCACACGATCAGAAGTAGCTGGGTCGGCCGCAGAAACGGAGGCTGGGTCGCTAGCGGGCGCCAGCGCAGGGGCTTGCGTCGATTGCTCAAAATGCAATAAGGAATGATGCTTACCGTTGCATTTCCTACATGTTGACTTAGATAGGCACTTAGAGACGGTATGTTGGCTACTTAGGCAGTTAACGCATCTGTGATTGTCTTTTACAAACTTAAATCTATTATCCGCGCTCAACTTTTGAAACGCTTTGCACGTATACAAGTTTTTATGCGGGGATTGACAGAGTGAACATTTAGATTCAGTAGCCACAAACACCTGCGATATATTAGATGAGGTGCTGGGTCTACCTGCAGGGGCGGGCTTAGTTGCCGCAGAAGAGATACGATGTAAGATTTTTACTTGTTCACGAACAAACTTAACGAAATAATCATAATCCAACTCTTGTTGATTACGAAGCGACATTTCAAAATGTTTTGCTGTATCTGAGTCTATTAACTTAAGACCCCAATGAATAAATATAAAATCATCCAAGTTATGTATTTTTAATTGTTTGAGTCCAGCAACCGTAGAAGTTAATTTATCGAAACCTTGTTCAATATTAGCGGGTGTCGTTCCGAACGACTTCAATGAGAACAGTTGATTTAGATAATTAGTGGCGAGCGCGCGAGTATCCAGGTACTTTGCGATAAGCGCATCCCAGACCACGCGGTAATTACTGCCACATTCCTAGCCTTTCCTTTTAGACAATTCAACAGATAATGAATGCGATCAGAATCTGATAAATCTGCGTTCGTATGTATAATACGTTTGAAAGTCTCATAAAAGAACGGAAAGCTCTGAATATCTCCGTCAAAGGCAGGCAGCTCAATTTTAGGTACCTTTATATGATGAGCACTAGGGCTCGCTATCGGGCTAGGTTCCTTGGAAACAGTTGATTCAGTTAATAAAGCTAAAGTAATTTTTATCTCGCCGACCAAGTCATCAAATGAATGTAAGGCACTATAGCTTACTTCGCACTTTGGATCCAATGTCAATTTTAACATATTTATCTCGTCCATTATCTCATTGAATTCGCTACGTTGGCCGTCAATTTGTTTAGCCTGAGCAATAAAAGAATTACGTAATCTTTCTGTTGTTAAAGATTCTGTTGAATCCAAAATCCTTTGAACCCGCGCGAAATACGAGTCGCGTTTACTTTCCAACAATCTAAGTTTAACCTTGTCCGTCATAGTGAACAGAAGTTAAAATATGGAAACAAAAAAAAACAACAGATTTTTATCTTTTACGGAACCCGCGTAAATGAAATTAGTGATCCAATCAAACTGATAACTCAACGAAAGATTTTACAACTTACGTTAGTACGGAACAATCCGTACACGCGAACCCTAACAATAATAAATTGTAAGTTGAAAAAAATATAAAGCGTACAAAGTTTGAATAACGTACAAAGTTTGAACCGCGTACAAGTAACAAAGTCTAATACAAATAAAATAGTAAGCACGCGAAATACCTTATGAACGTACCCATCTACCTATATTTATGATTAGCTTAGATATACCTACAACCCGATAATTAACATTTATGTCGGATGCGAAGCGATATATTTTTTTTCCTTGTAGTATTCTATTTATATGAGATTAACTTACTCAATACATAGAATATGTACAGATTCTTAACCAACAATAAGTTAAGTGTGAAACTTAGAAACAAGTATAGTACTTATTTCCGTAAGCGATGCGATTGTGTTTGTAACGAAATACCTTCGTAAAACACAATAAAATTCCTAATAAGTAAATACGCAGATGACCGTTCGAAGTAAATTATCTAGTAAGTACTACGCTTACAAGTTAGGTGCGGGGGTGATATGTATAAATATACGGCTGTTTCCTATGAGGAGAACTAAACGCATAAAGTTTATACAAATCTGTTATTTTACCTGAAGGTTCCTATCGAAAGATCAAGTTACCTTACAAAATAAAATAACACGCGACGCAATGATAATCTGGTTAATTGCAATAATTAATCAAATGCGGTTGAGTCTAAAATTATAAAGAATACCTACTCGTGCAATACGAGTATAGTAGGCATTTACTTAATGAACCAACAGTAGTAGTGTATCGTAAAATAATCAATGTCATTCATTCTGTAAATCTCGATTAGAAAAATATGTAAAAGTTTCCAATGCGTAAATAAAAATTAACCGTTCGATAACAAGAACTGGAATATTCCACAGTCACGTAGGCCAACTTGACCGAATGTTTTAACAGACTACCCACAATTTTCAAACACGAACAAAAAAAATATGTAATTACGCCGAAAATTAACTGATTTATTAAATAAACTTATTTAGCGATATGACTCAACGTTGATATTCAATTCAATGTATTTTTCGGAGTTTCAATTAGTGAAATTAAAGATAATAGAGGCGAGAATTGTGTGATGATCTGCAATTAATATGGAAATTTCCCAAACTTTTTGCTTAAATTTAGACTTTTATGACTTAAAATTAGGCTGTAAATAGGCCCAAATTTAATTTATCCGGCTCGAAGGACCAAAATGGTGCGTATAACCTCTAGAAGATTACTAGTAAAATCACACGCGATTGAACCTAAATTATTAGAGTAATCTAGGCTATAATTGCTGATTCAGCAGTGCTAAATTGAAGGAGAAAAGTACGCAGATGAGACGAAAGGCAATGGATAAAGTTCAATTTACTAATCATGCCACATACCTTTGAAACAGCGATTCCCATGCAGATGCAGATGCCACGTTCGAGAAGTTCAGCTCATAGACTTGGTACACTATGCTGGCCAGCGGTACACAACACAGTAGGTCTAGGTAATACAGATAACACTTTCCATGTAGGTTCAATTAAGAGTTTTGGGCGAGAGGGTGACTTAGTGCGCGCACCTCCGCCCTGGTTGGTAAGAGACTGGCGAGGATCGCCTGCGGCCGTGGCGTGGTGGCGGCGTAAAAAGACCGTAGCGGCACGGCGCGGAATACCACCAAAATAACGATAGGTGACACTAATTTAATAAATTGGAACTAGTATACCAATGCCTTTCCATCGCCCTATGGTGATGTAATAAAATATGAACTATAAATTAGGAAGCGTAACCAGTTCGTAGGCCATCATAGATGTGTAATTTAGTTATTAGTTTTAATTGTGTGTATTAGTTAAAACTGTCTATCATCTTTAAGTTATAAGATGTAACTTTATAATTGTGTGTATTAATTAAAAGGGTGTATTATCTTTAAATTATAAGATGTATGTTTTATCAAAATTGTATACTTAAATAAACTTACTGCCATTTTTTTTGTTTAAAATGTTTAAATACAACTTGCTATGTGAGTATAATTTCTAGAACTGAGGTTTGCATTTCGCGGCCCCCAATATGTTAAGAATAGTAAGTTAGTAACATTCAGAATATTAATTTCGTTAATTGACAACATACTGATTTCTATTTTGTTAATTTGTTCATGGCAACATTTTTTTGCTCTCTACAAAATATAATAAAACTGTAACGACGTGTTCTGTGTGTAACTTTACAATAAAAATTAATTAATTGTGAAAGTCAAGGGTTTTCAATTCCACCAAGAATCCTCGACCTGAATACAGCCTATATAATACAAGGGGCAAAGCCCAACATCTAGTTAGGTTAGTTCGTTTACGCAACGTTTCCTACGATTCGTAAATATTTAGATTATTTTTGGAAAAATCATGCACGGATTGGTATTCTTCCATGATGATCAGGCTTAGTTTACAATCAGAATGGTCAGAATGGAAATCAAACATTCTGCAAACCTATGCTAGTAAGGGCTGGACTACTAGTAGGTATGTTTTATCTTTTAAAGTATCATTCCTAACAATACTAATTTAAAAACAATTAATGGTGTTAAAAAGGCCAGTGGCATAATTACACTAGATATTACCATTTTTGATGTTGAAAAAAAAAATTATGTCTTTGTAATTGACAAGGAAAATTTCGATTCATCATCATCATATCAGCCGCAAGACGTCCACTGCTGGACATAGGCCTCCCCCAAGCGTCGCCACATTGACCGGACCCGTGCGTCCCGCATCCAGCGGATCCCTGCGACCTTCACTAGGTCATCGGTCCAACTGGTGGGAGGCCTTCCAACGCAACGTCTTCCGGTTCGCGGTCGCCACTCCAGAACCTTTCTGCCCCATCGGCCATCCGTTCTGCGAGCAATGTGCCCTGCCCACTACCACTTAAGTTTGGCAATTCTTCGGGCTATGTCGGTAACCCTGGTTCTCTTGCGGATCTCTAAATTTCTGATTCAATCACTTAAGGAAACTCCGAGCATAGCCCTCTCCATTGCCCTTTAGGTGACTGTAAGCGACCACATCGCAGAGCCATAGGTCATAAATGGCAACACACACTGGTCATAGACTTTCGTCTTGAGACACTGTGGTAAGTTGGACGTGAAGATACCGCGCAACTTCCCGAACGCTGCCCAGCCGAGTCGGATTCTACGGTTGACCTCTTTCTCGAAGTTGGCCCTACCCAACTGGATCGTTTGTCCCAGGTAGACATAGTCATCCACAACATCGAGTGTAGCATGTTCGACATGGGCATTCAACATCACCTTGGTTTTGTCCATGTTCATTCTAAGACCCACTCTTTCGGAAGCTCTACTGAGGTCATCGAGCATTGTATTGAGGTCCTCCATAGTCTCAGCCATGACCACTATATCGTCGGCAAACCGAAGGTGAGTGATGTACTCGCCATTGACGTTGATGCCTAGCCCTCTCCAGTCCAGAACCTTGAAGACATCCTCCAGTGCAGCGGTGAACAGTTTCGGAGATAAGACATCTCCCTGCCTCACACCTCGCTGCAGAAATACAGGTTCCGAGGTCTGATCCTGAAGTCATGGCATGGTGGCGTTTTTGTACAAACACTTCATCACCTCGATGTACCGGTAGTCAATTTGGCACCGTTGGAGAGACTGCAGCACAGCCCAAGTCTCGATCGAATCAAAGACTTTCTCGTAGTCCACAAACGCTAAGCAGAGAGGCAGGTTGTACTCTTCAGTCTTCTGTATAACCTGCCGCAGCGTATGTATGTGGTCTACGGTGTTAAAGCCTTTACGGAAACCGGCTTGTTCAGGAGGCTGGAAATCGTCAAACCTGCGCGCGAGACAATTCGTAATGACTCTTGAAAACAGCTTGTAGACATGGCTAAGAAGTGAGATGGGCCTATAGTTCTTTAGTAGGGCATTGTCGCCCTTCTTGAAGAAGAGTACCACCACACCCCTGCACCATGCCTGTGGCGTTTTGCCCTCGAGTATGACGGAATTAAACAGCTTCTGAAGGGCCTTAAGGAGCGGTTTTCCACCCGCCTTCAGGAGTTCGGCTGTAATTCCGTCTTCACCCGGCGCCTTGTTGTTTTTAAGCTGTTTAAGAGCCATCCTAATCACATACAGGCTGACGTCCGGAATGTCTTCGGTATAGTGCCGGGTCAATCTAGCTCTAGGGTCTTTTGCTAGATTCGCGACGGGTTTACTGGTTGACGTGTACAACTGCCCATAGAATGTCTCGATCTCTCTAAATAGCTCCGGTTTGGCGGATACGATTCTGCCATCGTCGGTCTTCAGTTTCGTGAGCTGGCTCTGCCCAATAGTCAGATCTCTGGCAAATACCTTGGAACCCTTATTCCGCTCAATCGCGTCTTTAATACGCTCGGTATTATAGCGGCGGAGATCGCTTTTCAAGGAGTTTGAGATCCGTCCATTGAGCTGCCGGTATTTCAACGCATCGTCTGAAGACTGCAGGATCATCTCACGCCTCTCCTTCATGAGTTTGAGAGTAGGATCAGAGAGCTTTTTGTTTATATCTGTACGGCGGGTGTTGAAAAACTTAGACCCAACCGTACGGACAGCTTCCACAAACCCATCGCTGTATTCGTCCACGGAGCTCCCTAGGCACTCGAAACGATTCTGGAGTTCGAGCTGAAAGCTCTCGGGGTTTTGGTCTGTATCTGTGCTGGACGGAGCGTAGACTTCATCGGTCGAGACCTTTCAAGCTGGATATTAATGTTCAATGTGCCCCTCACCATGCGGTGATCGCTCCCGGTTTTCACTGAATTGATCACAGAGACATCATTGAACATTTGCTTCTTGGTTGACATGATGAAGTCGATCTCGTTTTTAGTTGCACCATCGGGGCTTTGCCAGGTCCACTTCCTGTGCTCACGCTGTCTGAAGAAGGAATTCATCATATAGAGGCCCTCCTTCTCCATAAAGCTGGCCAGTAGGGGACTCCGGTGGTTCCGATGTCCAACTCCAAATTGGCCCACTTGCAGCTCATCCTCGTCTCGTTTGCCCAGTTTCGCGTTGAAGTTTCCCATGACAACGGTGAAGTGAGTTTTGAAACCATGCATGACATAGAATATCCTCATACATGGTCTCTATCTCGTCGTCGGGGTGTGCCGAGGTCGGGGCGTAGACCTGTATAACCTTCAGCGAATATCTCGAGGATATTCTGAGGATAAGGTACGCCACCCTGGTCGACACAGTCTCGATCTTCACCACGTTGTTCACAAGGGACTTGTGGACGATAAACCCGACACCACCCTGGGACTGCCGGTCACCCTCTCGGAAATAGAGCAGGTTACCGGATTTGAGGATTATCGAGTCCTCCCCCTCTCTTCGGACTTCAGATATCCCTATAATACTCCACCGCAACCTGCTCAATTCTTCCTCGAGTTCGGCTATCTTCTCGTCAGTCCGGCGTGTTCGCGTGTTATACGTTGCCAGGTCCAGTCGTCGGTGTTTATTAGGGTAGCCGGGTCCATTCCGGGGATTCTTCGCACCCCTTGCCACGCCATCGCCTCGACCGCTACCGTAATCGAGGGTAGACGGTCTGCCGGGCACTCGGGGCCGTTTTTCCTTTGTGCTTTTCATTTAAGTTTGGGGGGGGGTTTGCCTTAATCGCCACGCTTGGCAGGAGGGTTACAGTGTCGTCGACAGTCTCTTGCCAACCAGGGCTGAGGTGCGCGCACTTCATCATCACGCGTCATCTCGCCCAAACCTCTTAATTGAACCTACATGGAAAGTGTTTTCTGTATTACCTAGACCTACTGTGTTGTGTACCGCTGGCCAGCATAGTGTACCTAGTCTGTGAGCTGAACTTCCCGAACGTGACATGTGCATCTGCATGAAAATCGCTGTTTCAAAAGTATGTGGTATAATTAGTAAATTGAACTTTATCCATTGCCTTTCGTCTCATCTACGTACTTTTCGCCTTCAATTTAGCACTGCTGAATCAGCAATTATAGCCTAGATTACTCTAATAATTTAGGTTCAATCGCGTGTGATTTTACTAGTAATCTTCTAGAGGTTATACGCCCCACGAACTTAAATATGACACTCATCATCTATGCTATATCATCACTATTAAAGGGAAACAAACAAACCTTGGTAATTGACCTAATATGTTTTCGTTTATTTGATGTCATTACCTCGAATGCTCTTATTTTATTATCATTTCCAGGGAACACTTGAGTTATACGACCCATAGGCCACGAGAGAGGTGGTGTATTGTCATCACGAAGCAATACCAAATCACCAACTTTTTCATTAGAACATTCATCTCTCCACTTTGGTCTGGACTGCAAGTTGTTGAGATAGTATTTATGCCATGTTTTTCAAAAGGATTGTACAACTTTGTTTGTGACATTCCACAGTCTAAGCCTAGAGATTGGAACCTCAGAGATGTCCTGCTCAGGATATGAAACTAGCGCCTTACCCGCTAAAAAATGACCTGGGGTGAGGTACGTGAAATCATCACAGTTTGTTGATTGAGGTACCAAGCACTGCTGAATCAGCAATTATAGCCTAGATTACTCTAATAATTTAGGTTCAATCGCGTGTGATTTTACTAGTAATCTTCTAGAGGTTATACGCACCATTTTATACACACTACCAGATAAAGGAAAATTTCGATTATGATTTTTTAATTCGACTTGATTGTATAAAAAAGGTTTTACTTAATTCAAAATGAAAACTTAGAAATATGTCAGAAAGTTCAACACAAAGAAGGGAAATAGTTTCTAAGGAAACAGATATTAATATTTCTAAGGAAATTAAACCTAACAATTCAGTAAACTTCAATGAAAACTAAACTTGACAATTTGTATAAACAATCTGTACTATCAAAACAGGCTGTGATTGATGATTTAATATTGAATATTTAATCAGTATTTGCAAAGGATACATATGACCTTGGAACGGTATTAGATTATGAAGCACATATTAGTTGAAAATATTGCAGTAAAAGGCCATATCGTTGCACAATGGAAGATAAAAAAGAGATTGAAAATCAGATTGCAGAATTATTGGAAAGAAATATAATAGAAGAATCATATAGTCCATTTGCAGCTCCGGTTACATTAACTTAAAAAAGATTAAATAAAAAAAACAATATTGTGCATAGATTTTCGAGACCTAAATACTTTGATTATATACTTGTCTAGATGCCACATTGACCCTACCTGAACGGCCCAAATAAAGTCTACTAAAATTGGTAGACCCACTTCTTATTTATGTCAGTGTCATTTGAAACACCTAAATGTAACGTGTTCACGAAAAATAATTAATTATGATGGTTTGTGCCGTCAGACTGTATAGCAATTATGTGGGGTAAGCGTATAACAATACCAAGAGCACTTTTCACCGGTACGTTTTGTTATTTAACCACTTATATTATAAGAACACGCGATTTTTAATTCGTTACTTTGTAGGTTTGTCTGATATAACCAGTGTTGTCAGTTTATTACTAGGGAGATTTAACGAAACTACGGGAGACAAAATACAAATAGCATTACATAATTTTTCAATCAGGAGAACATTATTATTTTAAAAATTACATTATATATTCGATCAGTAAATGATAACTTACCTTAACGTAGCCCAGGCAATAAAATCAAAGAGAAAAATATGCCGAGAACAAACACAAAGAGATGGGTTTTAATCTATAAATTACTGTATATATCTACAAAATTATTGTTTAATTTAACCTGTTTTGTTTAACTTTCATCATATTAAATAATTCAGAAAAGGTAGGTTAATAGTTTGGAGAAGGCATCCCTAAACACGCATACATTGACAGTTTGACGAAAATAAGTACACGAGCGGTACTCACACATATCACGCAATTGGAGACAGTTTTAGCGCGTCGTTTGTTTGCATTGTTCTATCTAGACAAGTATATAATGAAAGCCTAAATAAAATTGCTGTCCCACAATCACAGCCATTCCCACTTATTGAGGACCTAATAGTAAAAACCAGAGATTGTAAGTTTTCTCAACCCTGGATTTGAATTCAGCTTTTTGTTCCATACCTCTGCGGGTCACTGATAGACACAAAACTGCTTTCATGACACAAGAGGGACATTATCAATGGACATGCTTGCCTTTCGGCTTGAAAACCTCACCAGCTATATTTCAGAGAATAATGTGTAATATAATACGGAAACACAAGATCGGAGAATTCGCAATAACCTACATTGATGACATCTTATTATTTTCAAAATCATTCTCAGATCATGTCAGGCATCTAACACAGTTATTTAAAGCAATTAAAAGTGAAGGTTTAAGACTGAAATTTTCTAAATGCACATATGCAGCGGACTCCGTTAAATATCTGGGTCATATAATTCAGAATAATTCTGTTAGACCTCTGAAAGACAATTTGATATCAATAAAAAACTTCATAACTCCAAAAACCCAAAAAAATGTGAGACAATTTTTGGGAAAAATATTTTTATATTTAATTGGACTAAAGCATGTCAAGATTCATTTGATGAAATTAAACAAATATTATGTTCTCAACCGATATTAACCATTTTTGATCCAAACTTACCCATCCTCCATACACAGATGCCAGTATACTAGGAGTAGGAGCAGTCCTAAAACAACCACAAGAAGACAATGACGAGAAACCAGAAGCATACTTCTTCAAAAAAGGAAGAAGGCTATCTATCTGGAATGCCTAGCAATCAAAGAATGTGTAAAGTTTTGGCAGCACCTATTGATAGGTAAGTAATTTACTGTCTTCTCAGATCACAAGCCATTGGAGAATATGAATATTAAATTAAGAACGGATGAAGAACTAGGCGATCTAACATACTATCTGTCCCAATATGATTTCCAAATTAAATATTCTCCTGGAAGATACAACATCGAAGCTGATTGTCTAAGCAGGAACCCAGTCTTAGAACCAAATGAAAACCTGGACGAAGAATTAAAAGTAGTCAACATATTAAAACTAGAAGATATTTTACAAGATCAAATTAAAAATGAAGAGATACAGTGCAGAAAAGAGAAGTTAATATCAAAAAACAATGTTTATTACAAGAAAGTAAAAAATAATAAAAAAAAAATACTCTCTGAGGAATTCAGTATAGAACTCATTAAAAATGTACATATAGACCTAGGTCATATAGGAACTAAACACATGCAAAGAATGATCAGCTCATTATACACAGCAGAAAACATGATAAAATAAAAAACATAAAAAGAAGCAGTGAAAGTTGTAATGCGTGTATAAAAAACAAAACAAGAGTAAAAAATAAATATGGTTTGGTGTCCCACCTGGGTCCCGCCACAAAACCTTTTGAAATATTTTCCATTGATACCATTGGAGGATTCAGAGGTTTGAGGTCTTGTGGTTTTCTGATTTACAGATCCACATTTTTAACTCTATTTACAATTCATAACACTATACAAACCATACCTATTTTATCTTTTGATATTGTATCAAATCATATGACTCACTTTTTGTATTCTTTTATACTGTTTGTACCTGAATAGCATATTTTTAGTTATCTCTGATTGTTTTAATATTAAAAACTTAAATTATATTGCTAATTTGTAATTCTTGCAATATTTTTCTACAGTGACACTTTCCTCTTTATAGACTGTTGTGTAACGTTAGCTCGACTGAGCTAACGTTACACAACAGTCTATAAAGAGGTACTTGCATCTGCTATCAGATCATTTCACTAGGTATGCATACATCTTGACGTCAAGTTCGCAAAATGCAAATGATTTCATCAAAATAGTGAAAAACTCTGTAGGATCTGATGACGTCGGCATGATTTTCTCAGACCAATACCCAGGTCTCAATTCTAAGGAGTTCAAAAAATTTATGTATGATGAAAATATTCCAATAATTTTTACTGCAGCAAACTCGCCTTTCTCAAATGGCTTAAACGAAAGATTGAATCAAACGTTAGTAAATAAAATTAAATGCAAGATAAACGAAAATGACACAAAAGTAGCATGGATAACAATAGCACAAAATTGTGTGAAAAACTATAATGATACAGTGCACACTGTCACTGGGTATACTCCAAATTATCAGCTAAACAGCACAGATGTTAGAAATTGAAGACACATAGACTTAAAAGTTGGTTGGGTAATAGCATTATATATATATATTTATGTGTTTCCAAACAAAAGGATCTTTGATTTCCTCTTAAAGACATTCAGAGAAGGGCTGTTGCGTAAGGAATGTGGGGAAGGAGCCATCATAGCGGCTGGAATTGTGACATGGAGTACAAAGGAGAAGAGAAGTGGAGGTTCGACAGGGTTTACCCCTCGGGACAAAGTACTCAAAACGTTCACGAAGGGATAGGATATGTGTATCTCGACGACGCTGAATCGGCAGCTACTTCAATTAATGCCGGAACTCTGACACATGGTCGTATTTTCGGAGGCCAAACCTAAAGCGGATGCACAAGTTCTGGAATCGCTCAAGGTTATATAGGAGCCTCCGTTGCATCTAGCAAACAGACATCCGCATAGTCTGTGATCGGTAGAAGAGAAGAGTGACCTTAGTGTGAAATGGTAAGAATTTTTGGAGACGTTTAGCAGACTGAAAAGTGTAGAAGACCCTCTTACTTACATCAGCAACATAAATCTCCCAAGACAGGTTAGTATATAATATAGACGCCTAGGTTTTTCGCGCTTTACGAATAACACATGGGCACTGAATTATACACTACTGACGGGAGAGGTTGGTGATTTAAGAGGTTGAACATGTATCTATCACCAATTTTGTCACAATGCACACAATAAACGGACGTAGTTAAGCAGAAAGGACTCAATTCACAATTAGTAACTTTTGAATTATGGGCGTTTGAAGTTCCAGCTGTAATTTCTCCAACAAAAAGGATTTTTTTTTTAATTTTTCCCGTTATTATTAAGAAGATAGTTTATATTTTATTTGTTCATCAAAATAGTCATACAGTTTGCAATCGATTTCGAGATAATAAGTGAAACGTGGGTTGAGTCCTTACAATTAAGCTTAAGTTGAAACAAAATAATATATTTCCGCGACGACTCCCGGCGACATCTGGTGTCTCAAGTGTACCTTTTCACCTAGGTGTGTCACTAGGTGGTGGAGGCACTTTGGGACTAGATGGCGCTGAGATCGGGACGGAATTATTGTAAATTCTTTACGAAACCCGTTAAATATTGTGTGCATTAATATAATTCAACAAGCACACAATCTCCTACATGTCTAGCCTATTAATTTCTGGTATACATAATTATTTAAAGAAGATATAGACATGACATCTCTATGGGTCAATAAAATTCTCAATGTCTATGGCCGACGAGAATGACATTTCTTTTTCATTACGAATGGATACCGAACAGGCAATAAAAAAATCTGATCTTGGTGAAAAGGAAACTGAGATAAATTAAAATGACTCGGACGAGACAGGGAATTAGCCCTAAATTTAAAGTAATAATGTGCCAGCAAGCGCTGTGAGTATTTGTGGAATTGAACTATATTTTCATGCTTGTGAGACATGTGCTCGTATGATGCTAATACCGCATTTTCTCCCATCGACAGGGCTTCTTAGGATTAATTATAAGATTCATTAATAAAATAAAAAAGGTCAACTACATGCATTGAGAAAAGCAACACAGCATTTAACAACAGGCTCCGGACACCCATGATACTTCGGCTGGTGAAATACGTGATGCAATCGGCACATAGGGAATGATGCTGGTTGTGATATCACATATCTGAAGCTAAGTTTAAAAGGGTAGTTTATATACCATCCACAAGTAAGTGTGATACATATAAAATTGTGATGCAGTAGTGATGCCTGGGAATTAATAAAATAGTTGACCAAATATAAAGACTTTTACTTCTATCGACCCTCATGCGAAGTCATCCCTGCAATTGTCTCATCCAGAATACCTACCCCTGAGCTGGCTGGTGAGTAAGGAGAAAAAGATGTCTTACAATTGGCGCCCAACGTGGGGCATGAGGCTTGATAGAGGTACTTGACAAACTTGCAATTTGTACGACCAATGTGTCGCATGTAGTTTGATTGTAATACTTGATTACTTATTTTGTATCTAGTAGTTATAACTTGAAAACTTAAGAACTTAACCAAACTATAGGTTAACTTCATGGTTGCTTAATTTAAAAACTTAAAATAACAAAACATTAACTTTATATAAAATTTAAAAGTGCGGTTATAGTCACATGTTTTATTTAAAAACTATAAACCATTTCACTGATAAATGTTTTGTTAAATTGAATATAAAACACTCTAATTTAACATAGTTATTATAACTGTTAATTAGGTTTAAATATATAAATGGAACAAACAATTCGTTTTTGTTCAACATTTATATTTATGTTTTGTTCATTACTTAAAACTAAACTAAAAAAACAAAACTTTAACATTATATATAAATTTAAAAGTGGGGTTATAGTCACATGTTTATTAAAACTATATACCTTTCCACCAGTGAATGTTTTGTTTAACTGATAATTAGTTTTGTATATTTAGAACAAAAAGTGTTTTTTGTTCAGCATGCTTTTGCAATTTTATTTGACTATCTTCATAAAGAAGAATTGGTTCATATACTTAAATGTTATTATATTTCAACAGATCATAAAGCAACTGGTGATGTGGTCTGCAAGCAGTATCGTTCCCTGTGTAGTTGAATCATAGTGGAAGCATCAAGGAGATGGATTATCCCGCACATATGTTGTTATCTGATGAGGTACACTGGTGTTCGGAAACCTGTTGCTGAGCTGTTCATTTAAATAAAGAGTAAATTCAGGAGGTACTTTTACAATTATATGTATTGTAGCTCGCTTTAAACATTACTTAATGAGAATTTCTCTAATAATTATTTTCATACTTAATAATTTATACTAAAAATAAATATAACTTAATTGTTAAATTCTTTTGGAAGATATTAATGCCAAAAGAAAATGTGGGACATCTATAATAACTATTTAATTATAATCCCACTGGCGCCCAATCTTAAAACAAACTTAAAATAAACAATTTGTAGTGACTTATTAGGATGTTTTACTGTGTCAACTAGAAGAAGCACAATTTTATAGTATATTCTAATTGTTATGTTGATTTCTTCCTATAAGGAATGCAACAAGCAGTACTTTGATTGAATTACTAGTGTTTCTTGTACACAAAATTACCTAAATTTGTACATGTGAACAATACTTAAACTTATTAGGTCTTTTTTTCCTGTGTCAACTAAAAGTAACACAATGTGGTATTTATTATACTCTGATCACTATGGTAGATATGTTATGTTGTTTCCTATACGGATTACAACAAACAATGCTATCGTGAATAGTGTTTCTTGTACACAGAAAGCCTATAAGTGTCCATGTTAACAATGGTCCTCAATTGATTTAAATACATTAATGTAAAAATATAAAGATTCTCTAGTTAAAATCATTGTTGTGTTAAAATATTTGCACATAATTCAATAATGGAGTTGCAAATATTTAATTAAGAAAGGGATGAATGAATGCTGGTAGGGTATAAGGATTTTTTTTCTAAGTCGGCGTTAATTTAATAACTGGGTATGTATATGGATGGATGAAAGGAAACACAATGATGCAAAAACTTAGTAGTATTCTGAATTATAAAACTTAACTAAAGTAGACATTTACCTACATCTATACAACGGATAGGTGCTCAATGTAACCCTTGCTGATTTAAAAAGGCGGGTTTACTTTTCGTTGCGAATCTTAACTTGATTAGGTTATCCTATATCTACACAATGAATGGGTACTTAATGGAACATTTGCTGATTTAAAAGGCAATGTTACTTTCTGTTGCGAATCTTAACTTGATTTAGTACTTGTCTACATTTACTTATATACATTTGAACAACTTGATACTTATAACACTTGCCGATTTAAAAAAGCAGTGTTTCTGTTGTTTATAAAACTTAACTTGATCAGTTATTGGTCTAAACTTAAAATTAATAAAAGGTTAAATCTCTTTAGAGTATAACCTGACTCTTAAACATTTAACATACTTAAATGTTTGATGAATCAAACATTAACTTAAATAAAATTAGTTAATGGCATAACTAGCATTTAAACTGGCTACTTGGCGATTGTGTTCTGATATATGAATGCTTTTCATTGCTGTCTGTTTTGGGACAATCACTGAGTATGTCGTATTAGTCTTAGATAAGAACAATCAAAGTTTTATCTGCTAGTTATTTGTCTATTACTAATGTTCTAATATTTAGTACATTTTGTACATAATTAGAAACTTAAAAACTTGATAAATAAGTTTTGAACTATATTTTTTTAAACTATTAGTTTTTTTTTTTTTATAAAACTTAATGTAGGTAGTTCTCATATGAATTAGATTTTCTTGGACTGTCTCAATTTCTGTTAGGGAGCAAGCTAGATTCACTATATGCATGGAAATATGTTATATTAAAAAAAAAAAAATGTAAATCAATTTTTTTAACCGGGGTGAGATGTACTGTAACAAATATATTTCCGCGACGACTCCCGGCGACATCTGGTGTCTCAAGTGTACCTTTTCACCTAGGTGTGTCACTAGGTGGTGGAGGCACTTTGGGACTAGATGGCGCTGAGATCGGGACGGAATTATTGTAAATTCTTTACGAAACCCGTTAAATATTGTGTGCATTAATATAATTCAACAAGCACACAATCTCCTACATGTCTAGCCTATTAATTTCTGGTATACATAATTATTTAAAGAAGATATAGACATGACATCTCTATGGGTCAATAAAATTCTCAATGTCTATGGCCGACGAGAATGACATTTCTTTTTCATTACGAATGGATACCGAACAGGCAATAAAAAAATCTGATCTTGGTGAAAAGGAAACTGAGATAAATTAAAATGACTCGGACGAGACAGGGAATTAGCCCTAAATTTAAAGTAATAATGTGCCAGCAAGCGCTGTGAGTATTTGTGGAATTGAACTATATTTTCATGCTTGTGAGACATGTGCTCGTATGATGCTAATACCGCATTTTCTCCCATCGACAGGGCTTCTTAGGATTAATTATAAGATTCATTAATAAAATAAAAAAGGTCAACTACATGCATTGAGAAAAGCAACACAGCATTTAACAACAGGCTCCGGACACCCATGATACTTCGGCTGGTGAAATACGTGATGCAATCGGCACATAGGGAATGATGCTGGTTGTGATATCACATATCTGAAGCTAAGTTTAAAAGGGTAGTTTATATACCATCCACAAGTAAGTGTGATACATATAAAATTGTGATGCAGTAGTGATGCCTGGGAATTAATAAAATAGTTGACCAAATATAAAGACTTTTACTTCTATCGACCCTCATGCGAAGTCATCCCTGCAATTGTCTCATCCAGAATACCTACCCCTGAGCTGGCTGGTGAGTAAGGAGAAAAAGATGTCTTACAATTGGCGCCCAACGTGGGGCATGAGGCTTGATAGAGGTACTTGACAAACTTGCAATTTGTACGACCAATGTGTCGCATGTAGTTTGATTGTAATACTTGATTACTTATTTTGTATCTAGTAGTTATAACTTGAAAACTTAAGAACTTAACCAAACTATAGGTTAACTTCATGGTTGCTTAATTTAAAAACTTAAAATAACAAAACATTAACTTTATATAAAATTTAAAAGTGCGGTTATAGTCACATGTTTTATTTAAAAACTATAAACCATTTCACTGATAAATGTTTTGTTAAATTGAATATAAAACACTCTAATTTAACATAGTTATTATAACTGTTAATTAGGTTTAAATATATAAATGGAACAAACAATTCGTTTTTGTTCAACATTTATATTTATGTTTTGTTCATTACTTAAAACTAAACTAAAAAAACAAAACTTTAACATTATATATAAATTTAAAAGTGGGGTTATAGTCACATGTTTATTAAAACTATATACCTTTCCACCAGTGAATGTTTTGTTTAACTGATAATTAGTTTTGTATATTTAGAACAAAAAGTGTTTTTTGTTCAGCATGCTTTTGCAATTTTATTTGACTATCTTCATAAAGAAGAATTGGTTCATATACTTAAATGTTATTATATTTCAACAGATCATAAAGCAACTGGTGATGTGGTCTGCAAGCAGTATCGTTCCCTGTGTAGTTGAATCATAGTGGAAGCATCAAGGAGATGGATTATCCCGCACATATGTTGTTATCTGATGAGGTACACTGGTGTTCGGAAACCTGTTGCTGAGCTGTTCATTTAAATAAAGAGTAAATTCAGGAGGTACTTTTACAATTATATGTATTGTAGCTCGCTTTAAACATTACTTAATGAGAATTTCTCTAATAATTATTTTCATACTTAATAATTTATACTAAAAATAAATATAACTTAATTGTTAAATTCTTTTGGAAGATATTAATGCCAAAAGAAAATGTGGGACATCTATAATAACTATTTAATTATAATCCCACTGGCGCCCAATCTTAAAACAAACTTAAAATAAACAATTTGTAGTGACTTATTAGGATGTTTTACTGTGTCAACTAGAAGAAGCACAATTTTATAGTATATTCTAATTGTTATGTTGATTTCTTCCTATAAGGAATGCAACAAGCAGTACTTTGATTGAATTACTAGTGTTTCTTGTACACAAAATTACCTAAATTTGTACATGTGAACAATACTTAAACTTATTAGGTCTTTTTTTCCTGTGTCAACTAAAAGTAACACAATGTGGTATTTATTATACTCTGATCACTATGGTAGATATGTTATGTTGTTTCCTATACGGATTACAACAAACAATGCTATCGTGAATAGTGTTTCTTGTACACAGAAAGCCTATAAGTGTCCATGTTAACAATGGTCCTCAATTGATTTAAATACATTAATGTAAAAATATAAAGATTCTCTAGTTAAAATCATTGTTGTGTTAAAATATTTGCACATAATTCAATAATGGAGTTGCAAATATTTAATTAAGAAAGGGATGAATGAATGCTGGTAGGGTATAAGGATTTTTTTTCTAAGTCGGCGTTAATTTAATAACTGGGTATGTATATGGATGGATGAAAGGAAACACAATGATGCAAAAACTTAGTAGTATTCTGAATTATAAAACTTAACTAAAGTAGACATTTACCTACATCTATACAACGGATAGGTGCTCAATGTAACCCTTGCTGATTTAAAAAGGCGGGTTTACTTTTCGTTGCGAATCTTAACTTGATTAGGTTATCCTATATCTACACAATGAATGGGTACTTAATGGAACATTTGCTGATTTAAAAGGCAATGTTACTTTCTGTTGCGAATCTTAACTTGATTTAGTACTTGTCTACATTTACTTATATACATTTGAACAACTTGATACTTATAACACTTGCCGATTTAAAAAAGCAGTGTTTCTGTTGTTTATAAAACTTAACTTGATCAGTTATTGGTCTAAACTTAAAATTAATAAAAGGTTAAATCTCTTTAGAGTATAACCTGACTCTTAAACATTTAACATACTTAAATGTTTGATGAATCAAACATTAACTTAAATAAAATTAGTTAATGGCATAACTAGCATTTAAACTGGCTACTTGGCGATTGTGTTCTGATATATGAATGCTTTTCATTGCTGTCTGTTTTGGGACAATCACTGAGTATGTCGTATTAGTCTTAGATAAGAACAATCAAAGTTTTATCTGCTAGTTATTTGACTATTACTAATGTTCTAATATTTAGTACATTTTGTACATAATTAGAAACTTAAAAACTTGATAAATAAGTTTTGAACTATATTTTTTTAAACTATTAGTTTTTTTTTTTTTATAAAACTTAATGTAGGTAGTTCTCATATGAATTAGATTTTCTTGGACTGTCTCAATTTCTGTTAGGGAGCAAGCTAGATTCACTATATGCATGGAAATATGTTATATTAAAAAAAAAAAAATGTAAATCAATTTTTTTAACCGGGGTGAGATGTACTGTAACAAATATATTTCCGCGACGACTCCCGGCGACATCTGGTGTCTCAAGTGTACCTTTTCACCTAGGTGTGTCACTAGGTGGTGGAGGCACTTTGGGACTAGATGGCGCTGAGATCGGGACGGAATTATTGTAAATTCTTTACGAAACCCGTTAAATATTGTGTGCATTAATATAATTCAACAAGCACACAATCTCCTACATGTCTAGCCTATTAATTTCTTGTATACATAATTATTTAAAGAAGATATAGACATGACATCTCTATGGGTCAATAAAATTCTCAATGTCTATGGCCGACGAGAATGACATTTCTTTTTCATTACGAATGGATACCGAACAGGCAATAAAAAAATCTGATCTTGGTGAAAAGGAAACTGAGATAAATTAAAATGACTCGGACGAGACAGGGAATTAGCCCTAAATTTAAAGTAATAATGTGCCAGCAAGCGCTGTGAGTATTTGTGGAATTGAACTATATTTTTATGCTTGTGAGACATGTGCTCGTATGATGCTAATACCGCATTTTCTCCCATCGACAGGGCTTCTTAGGATTAATTATAAGATTCATTAATAAAATAAAAAAGGTCAACTACATGCATTGAGAAAAGCAACACAGCATTTAACAACAGGCTCCGGACACCCATGATACTTCGGCTGGTGAAATACGTGATGCAATCGGCACATAGGGAATGATGCTGGTTGTGATATCACATATCTGAAGCTAAGTTTAAAAGGGTAGTTTATATACCATCCACAAGTAAGTGTGATACATATAAAATTGTGATGCAGTAGTGATGCCTGGGAATTAATAAAATAGTTGACCAAATATAAAGACTTTTACTTCTATCGACCCTCATGCGAAGTCATCCCTGCAATTGTCTCATCCAGAATACCTACCCCTGAGCTGGCTGGTGAGTAAGGAGAAAAAGATGTCTTACAAAGTTTGTAAAGACAGTTTTTTTTTTACTTTCTCATAATGGACTCAAAACTACCCCTCGACTAGAAAATAAGTTATTAAAAAAAATTAAACAGGTATTATTATAAAAAAGTTATATATTTATTGACCTTAATCATAAAATTAACAAAAGCACGACAAATATCATTGTTAAAAAAAAAAACACGCAATAATTAGCGCTCATATTGATTGCCGTCATCCTCCAAGTCAAAATCAAGAGTTGGCCCGTATCCGTCAACATTCTCGTTGATAGAGCTGCTCCCCTTAAGGCTATTATAAAATGCGTGATATTCTTCGGGTATTAGAGTAAACATAGATCTGAGATCTTCGAGGTTTGCTTGAAGAATGGCCTTTGCCTGGAGCCAAAGAACTTCAAAATCTTCTTCTGAAAATTGGATTGTAAGCCCTCTTTTCTTTTTTCGACAAATCCTGCTTTTGAATATCTCTACTCTCTGACGTCATAGTTATTAAGTGTGGGTCTACTATTTTCAATAAAATTTGTTATGTGTTTAACCAGTTTACTTTATCTTTATTTGTACATATTTTGTGGTTAACTATATTTTTCAATGTTTTTTTGTACTTAATAAATCTTGTGTTTTTAGTAACTTGATGAGAATGGTTTTATTTTGAAACTCCCCAACCTGTTTGAGCCCTTTCCGTTATTTGATAACATTATATTTCCAATTAAAACTAATTCTTCTAAAGGATCCAAACTGTTTGTGTTTATTCTGGTTTATCGACCATATTATGAACATACTCATAGAAATGTCATTACTCAGAAACAACTCAAGCGGACTGAGTTCGTTTAGCAAATACATTTTGTATGCTCTTCATACTGTAGGTTGAGTCCGGGTAGTGTGAAAAACTAGTTTCCGTGTACATTTTAAAAATAGGGTCTTCACTACATGATAGATTCGACCCTCAGGAGTACGATGGCATACTTAACTCAATTTTGGCCAAAGTGTGGATTGAGTCCTTTCTGCTTAACTACGACTTTATTCTTATTTTTATTTATAAAAAATGTTCTACCAATAATTATACCTATCCGTAGAACAATTTCTATGAAAAATGGTCGTCGCATCGATGTTGCATCGTCACTCGCACCTGTCTGCGGGGCCTTTAACCTGGAACGCAACAAAGTTGCGCAGTGGCAAAAATAAGTAGGTACCTGTACCAAAATTTGGTAGTAGTTCCTCCCAAAACTATGCTTTTTTCGAGAAGATTAAAACAGCTATCACCAACACTTACTCTCTAGAAAACGACGTTCAAATTTAACTTCCTAAAAGAGTACCTTAAATTACAAAGTGGGTTGGTTCTTACCGACCACGTTGCTACTACAGTAACAAAAAACAATTCCTGAAGTACTACGGGTACCCGTTTAAGAAAGCCGAACATCATTCAAACTGCTATAAAACAACAAATGGGTACGAAAACTTTAAATTGACCCGTGAAATTGGGTGGTTCAGAGAGTAAAAGTTTACATACGACTTTTGGCACTAGAATTTTATAGGTTTCCAATGCCTATTTACAAAGTGAAATTGCCTTTGTACATTTATATTTGAAAATGCGCAAAAGGTTCCACATGCTAGCTTTTATAAATCGTGTGACCTTTATCGCCCTGGGGTACTATTTTTTGGTGCCTTTAAGCCATGCATTTATTTATTGGAAACCATTTTATATTGATACATCAGGATTTCAGTTTTATCTCTTTCACAGTCTACATACAGCATTATGTGGGATCAGAAACTCTTCGTAAGTTAACGCCAGTTGTGTAGGTGATGTTACATCGAGACATTTAACACTCTCACCGCCACGCTTATATCATCATCATCATCAGCCTATATGTTCCCGCTGCTGGACACAGGGCTCAGTGCGAGTTGGTGGATGTCGCATGTCTTCAATTTTTTTGGTTCTAGGATAAGCCGGTTTCCTCACGGTATATTCCTTCACCGTTTATGAGAGCAGTGGTGATGAAATAATTAACACAAAGTAAAGCGCCTGCCTGGGTTCGAGCCCTCAACCTACAACTACAAGTTGTAGGTTGTGGGCTCGAACCCAGGCAGGCGCGGCCGTTACCACTGGGCCACCACCGCTCATACATCTAACCTTATTTGGGATAATAAACTGTTCGCAAGTTACCGCCAGATGTGTAGGTGATGTTACTTCGAGACATTTAACACTCTCACCGCCACGCATATATGCTTTTTTTTTAATTGTATCTGTAATGTAATAATGTAATTTTATTGGCCTTTGGGCGTGTTATGTTAAATAAATTAAAAAAACTATTTTCCAAAGCAGAAGGCCACGTGGGCGGCGCACCGCCCATCCCATTTCTTTCGCAACTCTTAATTTCTTTTGCGGCACGCCAAGTGGAACGCCGGCAGGACCCGAAAAATTCATATACATTTTTTTGGCTTTCGCTTGCCCGATATGAAATCGAAAACAACTGTATCGAAAAATGTATTCAAAAACCTACCTATGAAAAAATAACGAGGAAATCGGACTCCATTGCCAAGACCGTTAATTGAAAAAACCTACTTGCTAAAGAAGATATTTGTTATTAATTGACACAAAAAAATTAAACCTGCTTTAAAAAAAAAAAAAAATTCAAACGGATACATTAAACAGCGACTGCGTTCGAAGTCCACTCAAAGGGATACCTTTGTCAGACGATAACGAAGTGTCATCATAACTTGATGCATATTGCGATGAATCTTGAGCTACCGATGGTTGATAGTCTGGATCGGTTTCGGAATCCGACATGTTAAATGCGCGTCAGAAAAAGCGCGCAAAATCTCTTTAGTGGCAGGATACGGCGCGCGGCCAGCAGAATTAATTACACTAAAGGCCTGCTAGATTGTTTATTGACAATTAGTAACGGACAAAAATGTAAAAGTTGTGCCGTGAAATTTTTGGTGCGCCGGCCAAAACAAATTCAAAAATCAACAATAGCT
Source organism: Orthosia cruda (assembly GCA_964057195.1). NCBI lineage: Eukaryota > Metazoa > Arthropoda > Insecta > Lepidoptera > Noctuidae > Orthosia > Orthosia cruda. The sequence goes on from OZ059830.1 coordinate 40,301,769, forward strand.
TGCTGCACTAGAATTTGTGTGGGCGGCCGGTATACCACATGGCGGTGATAGTGTGAAAAAACTTCAGAATCGTGGTAAGTATGAGTAAATTCTAAGCAGTTACGAATGTTTACACGCTGTTCCTTCACCAGGTAATTAGACGTTCGGCTATACAGGAACGCAACAGGGTCCACTTTCCACTTATACGCACGAAACGTTTCGTCACCAAAACGGGCAACTCCTTCTCAGTTCTAAATTCAAGTCAATAGGTAAGTAATAAAGGGTGAGCGTGAACCCTCATCGTCATTGCTTACCATCAGATGATCACCAATCTAAACTAATATTATAAAAAGAAGAAGTAAAATGTATTGTTTCATCATCATCATTTCAGCCGAAGGACATCCACTGCTTAGGCAGGGCATAGGCCTCCACCACACTGATCGGTCCTGTGTGTCTCGTATACAAAGTTCTGGAATTGATTGTTCGTAGGAGATTATCTCTAGAACAAAAGAATAATCTCTCCCCGTAAACAAAATGCTCGGTTCCTGTGGGCTGGTCGACGGGAGTAAAGCCACGGAAAAATAGTCAATCATAAAAATCGGTTAAGTGCGAGTCGGACTCGCACACGAAGGGTTCCATACCACTATAGCAAAAAACGAAAAAATCACGTATTTGTATGGGCGCCCACTTAAGTATTTATTTTATTCTGTTTTTAGTATTTGTTGCTATAGCGGCAACAGAAATACATCATCTGTGAAGATTTCAATCTCGGTTCATGAGATACAGCCTGGTGACAGACAGACAGACGGACCGCGGAGTCTTAGTAATTGGGCCCCGTTTTTACCCTTTGGGTACGGAACCCTAAAAAAAAGAAAAAAAATTAAGCACGACACGTGCTGTGTTGATAAAGCTTATCCTTTATGAATATAGGCTGATCGACAGCGGCAATTGTTTGATCCCCGTTTTTACCCTTTGGATACAGAACCCTAAAAAAATGCAAAATATTGAAGCCCGACACGTGCTGTGTTGAAAAAGCTTATCCTTTATGAATATAGGCTGATCGACAGCGGCAATTGTTTGATGTTTACAGTAACGGTATTTTCACAAGGCTCATGCGAATGCAACATTGCGACAATTTTATTCGTATCAGTAAATAACGTGGTGAATGGAGGTAAGAATAAATAATGTTTTTGACGAGTTTCAGATGCCAAACAATAGTAGGTGATAATCCTTTGCCGAAAGTACCTACTCATAACGCCATAACCCCGAAGGATTTCGCAGAGGTGCAACACATTTTTTACAGTTAGATTTGAAGTCCCATATAATAAACCACGCACGAGAAGTTCCAGATAAGAAAACACAATACCACTTTCCTCGATTCGGGAATCGAACCCAGGAACTCATGCTAAGTAGTAGCGCGACCACTAGACCAATGAGAGTACCGTACTTGTAGAGAAATAACATCTCTAAAAGCAAAAATACGCAGATTTACGAACACAACTCTGGCAAATTCGCGGGAACAGCTTTTGTTTTCAAAGTACAGCTGGGAACAAAATAACATGCTTTTCAAGACACGGAGGGATCTTGCTATGAAATGAATGGCGGTAACCATTTTCACAAAGTGATCTCAGCAAGCGTTTCCGAACCTTGAAGATTGACCCGTGCGGCTGTTATTACATTTAAATCAAATTAATATAAAAACAAAAAACCCAACTGCTAAAAAAATATTATGGTATAAGGTATAATTTATACATAAAATAATATAAGGTGGTGCCAGCGGTGACAAACGAAGTTTTGGTAGGTTTCTCTATAATTTTTAAAACGCGTATTTTTTTAACGAGTATCCAAATAAGTTATGTGGTAAGAGATTATTTATTTTTCTATCACAGTTACGCTTATCTTGAATTTGTGCCAAAATAGTAACATACTATATAAGTGTTACGATATATTGTTTTTTTGGAATTGCCTATTTAATAGCTTTCATTTGATACCTATATTGCTATGAAAACGAAAATAATGTATAACCCATTTTTTGCGGGGGAGGGGGATATATTTTAAAATTATATAGCTTATATCACTCCATTAATTGAGACAAATCCAACGACACCCCATATGTCATAACCCGTCGAGCCGTTTGGGCTGTAGAGTGTTATAGAAATGGACATACATACATAGGCTCGAAAAAAATTAACCCTCCCGCAGTCAGGTAAACAAATGTGGATGTGTCAGCTCTGACGCTCGACTGGAGTCGCGAGTCGAAGAGACTTTACTCCTTAAGTACAATTGTCCTTGAGTATGAAAATACAATAGACATATATATATATATATAAACAAAAATATTTATAAACAAGGAGAAGCTAGAATTCGTCGATAAAACGGTTTTCCTGGGGATCACGCTAGACTCAACGTTACAATGGGGTCCTCATTTAATATCACTTGCTGGGCGGCTAAGTTCGGCAGCTTATGCTGTTAGAAAGATTCGTCAATTTAGTGATGTAGATACCGCGAGGCTGGTCTATTTTAGTTACTTTCATAGTATAATGTCTTACGGTATTTTACTTTGGGGAAGGGCTTTTAACATCATGACGGTTCCTTGTCAATATATTTATGAAAACATCATGTACGTGAGAAAGAATTTACATATTTTTAGTAAAAACGGAGATAGACATAATTACATTACTAGAAATAGGGACCAATTAGTTCAACCAGGTTTCAGACTGGCTAAAGTAGCCTCATCTTTCATTGGGTACTGTACAAAATGTTACAATAAATTCCCCCCCACATTCTAGAGCTGAATGAGACGAAATTTAAAACTTGTATAAAACGCACACTATGCAGGTATATTATAAGTTGGGGGATTACATCACTGATAAAAATGCTTGGCTCAATGCTAGTCTTGCTCCACAACCACTAGGGCGCAAAAACAAGTGATATGCATAATATTATTGTTTTGTAGAATTGTTGGACCTTCTGAAGACTGTATGAATATATTTGTATTATATAGACTCAATTTCTTTTAGTATTGTATAACTGCGCAGCACGTGTGTGAGTACTATGTACCGAACTGTAAATCTACCATTTGCTGTACCTTGGTGTCGTTTGTTGACTTGTGTTTGCCCTGGCAGTTGAGTGTTTCATGCTCTCTCAAATGTCTCTCTGATGGTGGCGCGTGTGTTGGATCATTCGGTTCCCTTCGGATGATGGTTGAGCTGGGTGGTGCCAATTCATGCGTTATGTTCGTGAACGGGCGCCGTCAGTTGGGATTGGTCTTAACTTAACTGCTTCGGATGCTAATGTTTTTCTAGTACCTATTATGTAACTGCACAGTACATGTGTGAGTACTTTTAATACTTTGTACCTGTACGTAGTATATTGTGTAGTGATTCTGGGTGCATTGTCCTTATACATATAAATTTATTAATGTATGTACTTATGAACCTAAATATTGTAAAAAAAAACATATTTTTTTTAAAAGAGTACGTATGGAGTTTCTTGTGTGTTCTTCTCCATAACAAGCTACTTTCCGAATGCACGGTAGAATCAATTTTTATTCCTTGTAAATTTTAATGATTTTTAATTTTAACGTTCAAAAGTGCCGCTTGGTGGCCTAGTTGAAATAAAATATCTTTGTCTTACACGTGATTTTGAAGGGCAAGAAGTACGTTGCTCAGAAAAATATAAGGTTTTTGAGTTAACGTTTGTATTAATTTCACTCCTTTAAAAAAAACCATACTCGGGGCCTTATAGGTATGAAAATCAATTCTCAAGGAGTAAACTCCAAAAAAAAAAAGGTTGCTCCATACTAGGAATTTCTCCTGTATCGTGGGTGAACATATAAACTCACATAAACAAACAACCAGACTGGCACATCTAACTGAAGGCCATATAAATATTTGTTCCATGCGGTAATCGAACCCGTGACACACAGCGCAGCAGCCGATCGCTCAACCACTACGCCAACCGAGTCGTCCAACTACTGAACCACGAGCTCTATTTACATTTATTAAATCTAATAAAATACTTGTTGTGTCATCGATCCTTTGTTTCTCGGAAACCCGCAGAAAAGTTTGTGTTGCGTATTGGGTTTGTATTCTGTCTGATTATCACTTCAATAAGTTTGTTGCGTAACTGATAAACAACTAACTACATCGAAACAGGGTTATACAACTTACAACAATTGATATTTGCTTTGGTATGTTTGAAGTTTACGTAGGGCAGATTATGCTTATATAACAATGATATATTATGGAAATAGTGATACATAGGTAACAGTATGAGCCTCGGTTCTATAGTAGTTTACAGCTACAAATAGTAGTTTATAGGTACATTGTCAATTTGAGAAACAGAAGCAAAAAATAACCTCAAAATTATTTCGGCGCCCAGCATGGGACCAAAAATATTTTTCCCAGACAATGTTTAATCTATATTTCGAACGAAAAGTCCTTCCTCTAGTAATAAATAAGGCACCCAGCTGTCGTCTATTGTGTGTGACGGTGTCTGTTCAATAATATTTGTACCTCTGCTACTTTCGTATCGTCACCTCGAACAACATATTTCAATAACTTGTTGTATTACGTAGACGTTACCGTGAACAAATAGACAAACTATTAAAATCTGTGTGTGCATCCTCAGATTGGGTGAGTGTTGCAAAACCTATATTATCTAGATTTATGTGATCATTGCATGACTTGCTAAAATTTCGCTATTTGTAGAATTTTGAAATAATGTCTATTTTGAACACTTGAACCGTTGATTCACGTAAATTGCGATGGTGTATCAACGGTGATTGTTAATTTAAACACCATATTTTAACTTTTATGTTTTCACCGAGTGACCGTAACATAGGTGTAACGGTTATTTTTAATTACATTTAATGACATCCTTTCATCTATTATTTTCCTTGTTCAAGTAAAATTGGTGAGTGGTAGTAAGTCAATAGAAGTAATTCTTTTGTAAAATTCTGTAAATCATTATTGTTATTTTTTCCATCTACCTCACATCATTAGATGTTATAATTTTTATGTTTCATAATGCTTTTAAATTGTAACACGTTGCTTAGACTGCTTCATCTTGATGGCTAATTGATGCTAGATCACCGCTTTTCACCATCGATTCCATGTTCGACGGTTGTCAGGATGTTGCAGTCAGTGGTACGAATTCGGTCATTTGTTAAAGTGCCTAATTCGGGGTATTCCAGGGTCCTTCTATACCGGACATCCTTCCGTGTTCCTACAAGGGCTGTGGCTGGACAACCCTGCGTGCTACCTTCAATACGAAGATCGACCTACCTACCTGGCTGCCACCTGTCACCTTCGTTCTGGAACTACAGGATAGTGGTTTTCTTTCGACGGTCTAGAACCTAACACGCGCTCGATATCGAGAACTCATCCCAATCTCTTGCTGGCTTTTATTTTAATATTATATAGAACAGTTACTTTTATAAAATAAATTTATGTATCTACCCTCTCTTCGAGAGTTTAATTTACATGCCTGGCCCCTAACCGTTCTTACACCATCTTTATTTATGAGCTTTCCTAATTTCCTGCGATACACCATAACAGTTTTAGTAACATATCTGTCACGTGGCAAATACTTTTGGTTTTTGTGGAAATGGGGATGTTTTCATGGCCTACTGACCTGTGGCTGACGATAAGGTCGAAGAAAGCCTTGAATATTTAGGCATCAAGTTGCTAACTTGCTAACGCGATTAGCATTTTTTCGTTCGCATTTTGTTTCCTTCTTTGTGACCGGAATGTTTAGCGGATGTAAATGATGTCTTTGATGTTCAACAATAACAAAGTACTATTTTTATGTACTAAATAATATAATAAAATATATATTAATAATAACGCAGCGAAAGACGGAGCTGTCCAAGGGGCAACATGCTGGGGACCCACGATGAGGTCTTAGAGCAAGGTTATTTCCATAATGCGTAAGGGACAGATGTATATGACTTTTACATAACCTGGTCAAACCAAATCAGAATATTTGAGACAATTTTGAGTTAATCAACTCAAAATAATAAAATAATATTCATTTATTCAGACAACCACGATCCAAGAGTGTAATAATGACTTTAAGCTTAAGTATGTGTTAGTATACCAAAGTACAATTTGCCTCACAAAAATAACAGAAAATTGAAAACCATTCAACCCGCTTATGCGAGCAAAAACCGCAACGTGATGGTTGGAAATGTAAAAGAGCACCTAATCAATTTTATATTCTACCAGCCATATGAGCCTGCATGCGGTGTTGTTTCCTGTTAGGGTTACGTTCCCCAAAAGGGAAAACAGGAATCCTTATATGATCACTTCGCTGTCATTCTACCCGTCTGTCAAGACCGCTTTTCCAGTTGCAATTAACTGATTTGCAGTTAGTAAACTGACTGCAAACTGTGTCGTTGTATTGGAACAACAGTTTTTCAACGGCAAAGTAAAATTTTTCCTTGAATCCAGTTTATCTTTTCGTTAGAGCGACTTTCGGTGCATTATTTTATGAATTTCAGTAATTTTACCTAATTATTTTGTTGAATGTACGGAACCCTCAGAGTGCGTGTCCAACATTTCAACCTCAACTGGTTTTTCTCCGTATCTAAAGACAGATATGTTAGTAAACAAACCCAGATTGCCTTGGAATGTATCTCAGTAACAGTTGCAAGGATATAAAATATTTACTGTTTCCTTGGGCAGAAGCCAGGATCTATGTGTATGGAGCCGTCGTAAAATCTAACGGCCCTTTGTGTTCTGCCCGTAAATATATAGTTTCAGTCGATAAAGATGTAGACATGTGCTCTCACAGTAATTGGAAGTCTTTGATATGTGAGATATTATAATGAAAATTATGCATATGCATTCATAATATTATATGAAGTTCTGGTTAAACTGAAACGCGTTAGCGTGGTATACATAACAAAACTTCGTTCAAAAACTGACGCGAGTAGTCGTGTGAATTTCTTATAAAGGAGGAAAGACAGTCGCGTCCCACGCGCAATTAGCTGTAGCGTGGCAAGAGCTCAAGGATACTTTTCCAGTTGAGATGATTTTCCAGCGAGGTAGGTTAGTGGTGCTAGGATGTGTAGCGGTGCTGTGAAAATTTGTATGGCTGAGTGGTGTGAAGATGCGTAGCAGCGGACTCAGCTGTGCAGTGCACACTATGCATGGACGGGAAGCGGCGTGGTGGGGTGATGTATGGAGGCAATAGCACATACCTCTTACTTTTTTGTATAATCTATGGTCAAAAGTGCAGTCACAGTTAGTAATCTATTGGAGCTCTGGAAAAGTTAAAGTGTCTATAATAATTTATTGCAGATCTGAAAGCACCAGAGCTGCACTAAGCCAGTACACCTTAAGCCTAGCTAGGAAAATGAAGTGATCCCAATCGTGGGTGGTGGCTTTTTATCTCCCGCACCGCTTAGCTACCTCGCACATCACTGGTGGCAAAACACCCTAAATGTACAATGCAGCAAAACACAAATTCCATTTAAGTTTGCTGAATTGGATACATTCAGTCCTTTGCCAAGCACTCTGTCACTTCACTCGACACAATAATGTCGAGTGAAGTGGTTATAATAGGGCATTAAGTATGAAATTGCCGTTTTATTGTAATAGGTATTCGAATTGACATAGTTCCTTCATGATTTGAGATTTTTGAGTGAAACTTTTTTCACATGGTACGAGTATATATGAAGTTCTTTTTTAAAAAAATGTGCAATTTTTGAGTATCCACTTTCATTTGTTTTTTTATTCAGCTTAGACAAGAACGATGGATACTTCGAAACTAAAGCGGCAGAAACAGCTCGCAATATCAATGTTGCGTTTGGAGAGAGGACTGCTAATGAACGCACCGTGCGATTTTGGTTTGAACGCTTTCGTGATGGAAACTTTGATTTGAAGAACGAACCACGTGGAAGACACACACACAGGTGAATAACAATGAATTGAAAGAAACTGTGGAAGCCGATCCGAGCCAAACTTCCCAGGAATTAGCGGCATGGTTTAACGTTACCTTACCAACAATATTGAGTAATTTGCGTCAAATCAATAAAATAAAAAAAAAATGTAAAATGGGTGCTTCATGATTTGACTGATCTGCAGAAAGAAACGCGTGTGGAAACTTGTGTTGCCTTGTTGGATCGATATAGAAATGAAGGAATATTGGATCGAATTGTGACATGTGATGGAAAGTGGATTCTTCACTATAACCGTACGCGAAAAATGCAAAGGCTGACACCAGGTCAAATGCCGCAACAGTGTCCTAAAGCAAAGTTTATCAATAAAAATATAATAGTAACTGTTTGGTGGTCTCAGCTTGGTGTTATTCACTATAGCTTTCTCCGATCTGGTCAAGCAATCACGGCAGATGTCTACTGTGCCAAGCTAAGCAAAACTAGCAGTGAAACAGCCCCGACTCATGAATATCTGATCTTCACCATTATTGCTCCATGATAACGCGAGACCTCATACAGCACGAGAAACTGTTTTAACTCTACAGGAACTGTAATTAGAAACCGTTTGTCACCCTCCGTATTCGCCAGACCTTGCTCCAACGGACTACTATTTATTTCGTGATTTGGGCAATTTTCTACGTGATAAAAAGTTTTCGTCTCAGGAGGCAGTACAAAATGCTTTCACACAGTTTGTCGAATCTAGATCACCAGAGTTCTATCGCAAAGGCATAAATTACCTTCCTAACTTCCACCCCCCTTTCCACCCTCTTAAGGATGGTTACAGGAACAAAATCCTATGTCCTTCCCAGGGTCTCAAACTATCTGCATACCAAATTTCATCTAAATTGGTTCAGCGGTTAGCCATAATAAGAAGTTTTTAATATTTTCTTCCCTCTGCGTATTATGCAAAAACAAGTATCCTATGTCCTTTCCAGTGTCTCAAATTACCTCTGCCAAATTTCATCTAAATCGGTTCAGCGGTTTAATCGTGAAAAGGTAACAGACAGACAAAGTTACTTTCGCATTCATACTATTATAGTATGGATTCTCACATTCTTCGGACGCGTTTCAAGGCGAGACAGTCAGTCCATAGAGCGTTTTGTCGTCCAAGGTAAAGTGGAAGGCACTAGACCGCGTGGTAAGTCACCTATGCGTTGGACCTGTTGTTTTTAGTTTTTGTTTTTGGAATAATAATAACTCCCCATTTAATTTACTTCGTTTTATTTCTTGATTAGTGCACATTACTAGACATTTTCTTAGGACCGACCATAAAGCACAGATAATCAAATCATAAGACTATAATGTTCCGTTCACAAACTCTAACACTCCCCCTCGATTGAGAGTTTTACAAAACTTTAAATCGCTAACAAATGTCTGTGAATGGATCATCACATACATACAAGTTTAGTTTAACAATATTACTATAACTTAAAACATAGTTAGGCACTTATAAGCATCTATCTCAAAAACATATTTATTGGCTATCTATGCCAAATGAAACTTACAATAACATTTTTTTCTTCAAAAACAAACTATCTACACAGGTTTTAAGTAACAAACATTAAAGAACTACCTGTGTAGGTATGACAGGTTAACAGATAAACACAATATTTCAAATATTGTTATTTAGGAACTCTGATAAAGATATTAAGAAATATTATTTTACTTACATATTTCCACTAAAGCAATTTTTAAATCTTTTTCATTACACATATTCTATCATTAGATAAAGATTTAGTTAGCAAATCAGATAAGTTTTTCTCAGTTGATACTTACTGTACTTCAATACACTTATTTAGAATTAAGTCTTTTAAGAAATGATTTTAATGTCAATATGCTTAGCACGTTTACTATTTTCCATTGATTTTGATATTTTAATTGCACCTTTATTGTCCATGTACAAAACACATTTAACATTACACTTCACTTTGTCATTCAACCCATTTAAGTCACAGTACAATCCTTTCAGGTATAGTAAATCACACACACTTAAAACAGCTGCTACATACTCTGCTACTACTGTAGATAAAGCAACACATGTTTGCTTTCTTGAAAACCATGCAGTCACATTTCCATTATACAATATGATGGACCCTGTCACACTTTTTCTGTCATTAGTATTATATTACTAACCAAATCCGCATCTGAATAGGTTTCTAGGCTTTCTATGACTGATTTTGTGTACAATAATCCTTCATTTTTTGTCCCTTTTAAGTATCTCAAAACTCTCTTTGCTTGTATCCATGTTGACTGTGTTGGTTTGTCTAAGTACTGACTGAGGTAAGATGTTGCATAAGCTATGTCAGGTCGTGTGAATGATGACACAAACACCAAACTTCCAATTAACTGTCTGTAAGGTATGTTCTCCATTATAGGTTCATTCACATCCTTTTGAAATCCCTTACTTATAGGTGTATTTGTAGCTTTGCATTCTGACATTCCAAACTTTTCTAGCATTTTACATATTTGTCTTCTTTGTGTAAGTTTTAAACAGTTTTCTTTCATTTCAATTTCCATTCCTAAAAATGTCTTAGGTTCTCCAAAGTCTTTAACGTGAAATTCTTTCTCTAAGCTCTTTATAACTTCCTCTAAATTCCTTTTTGTACCTGTTAGTATAATGTCATCGACATATATCACCATCCATACATTAATATCTTTTCCTATGTATAGGCAAAAATCATGAAGAGACCTTGTAAATCCAATACTTTCTATATACTCATTAAATCTCTGATTCCAGCATTTTGGGCTTTCTCTTAATCCGTATAATCCTCTGGTTAGTCTTATTACCTTATTCTTTTCTATGCTTACTCCTCGAGGAGGTTTGATATATACTTCTGATTCTAGCTTTCCATTCAGGAATGCTGTAGGTACGTTTAGCTGTCTTAGTGGCCATCCTTTGGAAACAGCATGTGCTAATAGTGTTCTCACTGTAGATATTCTCGCTACTGGTGCATAATTCTTTCCAAAATCTTCTTCTTCTATTTGAAAACCTTTCACTACTAATCTGGCTTTTCTTTGTCCATTATCTGTAGTTTTGAATATCCATTTGGTATCTATTGCTATCTTTTTTTTTGGTACATCTGTTTCTATCCATGTATTCATTTCCCTAAGTGCATCTAATTCATTTCTGATAGCTTCTTTCCATTCAGTATTTAGTTTTAGAGCTTCATCATAACTTTTAGGATGTTCTCCTTCATTTATCAAACAGTAAGCTTCACGTAGTTCCTAATCACTATATAGATGTTTAGGTTTTCTTACTATTCATCCACATCTGGTTACTACATCTGTTATATTCTCATCTGATTCTTCTTCTATTTCTATTTCTTTATTATTTTCTTCTTCTTTGTCTGTCTATTTAGATATCATTTCATTCTTTTCTTCTTCATAGTAGTAGTTATCATCTTTTTCATTACTATGCATATTGTTCTCATTGTATTTTATATTACTTTCATCAAATCTTACATCTCTGCTTATCATTATTTTATCTGTATTCGGATCCCAAACCTTGTATCCTGCTATTGCATAACCCACCATTCTAACTGGTATTGCTCTTTGATCTAGCTTGTCATTTTTAGGTATTATCATCATCCATCCTTTGCTTCCAAAGACCCTTAGTTTATTAGGCATCATATCTTTACCAATTAGTCTTGCTGGTATTTTATTATTAATTCCTTTTGTCGGACATCTATTAATCAAAAAGGTTGCTGTCAATACTGCCTGTCCCCATAGATATCTAGGTAATCCTGACTCATCTAAAATAGCTCTAGCTTTATCATATATTGTTCGGTTCATTCTTTCACTTTTCCCGTTCATTTGAGGGTTATATGGTAGTGTATACTCAATACGAATGCCTTTTTGTTTACAGTATGTTTTGAATGCATTTGATGAGTACTCACCTCCATTATCGCATCTTAATCTCTTCACTCTTATTTCTTTTTCTGTCTCTATAGCATTTACATAATTTATAATATTTTGTGCCGCTTCAGACTTCTGTGTAAGTAAATAGGTTTGTGTAAAGTGAGTATAGTCATCTATGATAGTCTGAAAATATCTGTAGCCTTCTTTTGTAGGTACTCTGGTTGGCCCAGCAACATCTAAATGAATCAGCTCTCCATCTTGTCTTGATTGAGGTCTAGTTATAGGCTTAAATGGCAATCTTGTACTTTTATTCTTCATACAAATGTCACAGACATATTTAGTACATGGTAACTTTAAAATAGCTAGTCCCTTTCTATTTAAGTGGCCTAATCTTTTATGCCAAATATCTTTGTTCTCTCCATTACTATATTCACAGTTTTGTTCATCTGGTAGTTGAAGGTTTAATATATATAATTTTCCTAATTTATTGCAGTAGTATATTCTTTTCTCAGACTTTATAATAACTTTTCCATTTTTAAATATCACTGTTTTTCCTTTACTCATGAGACTACTCGCCGATAATAGGTTATGTGCTATGTTCGGCACTATGTAACTTTCCATATCTTTTCCTAAAGAAAGGAATATTCAAATTGATGTATGGAAAGGAAATTCCATACATCAATTTGAATATTCCTTTCTTTTTGGCTTCTAATAGGGATCCATTTGCAATTCTAAATCTTATAGGTTCATGTAGATCACTGATGTTTGTTATATATTTTGTATATTTGTCTTGAACAAAGTTATGAGTTGCTCCCGAGTCAGCTACAAATATCACATCATTTTCTTTTAAGTATGTACTCTGTTTTGGTAATTTTTCATTATTGCTTTCCGCTACAAATAATTCACTCTGTGTGTGTACCTCGGCTATTGTTGCTTTCATATAATTTCTTCTATTGTAACCTCTACTTCTTCCTCTGAAACCTCTGCCTCTTAATCCACGTTTTGGAGCATGATCATTTCTTTCATTACACTGATAAGCTTTAGTCCTTCTTTGCCACATTTATAGCATGCAAAGAAACTTGATTCAATATTATTTTTCATTGTACTTTTTATACCTTTTATTTTAAGCTCTGCGTCTAGTAGTCTACTCTTTACAAAATCAATATTTTATTCTTTCTCTTCGCTCATCGTCTCAATTGATGTAATAACGTTATAATAGTCTTTGGGCATAGTCAACAATAAATGACACACTTTATCACTTTCTTCGAGTTTCTTGCTGGCCGCTTCAAGTTCCGCCACCAAATTGTCGAACTTCAAGAAATGGTCTTGCAAGTTCTCTTCCGTGAGGCATCTCAATGGAGTAGTTTCTTTCTTAATAGCAGTTTATTTAAAAAGCTTTTTCATTCAAATATTTTTTCGAGTTGAATGTTTGTTCAGTCGGCGGCTGTACTGCATTTCTTTATAATTTCCAGGTAACGATTGGAAACACATTGCACTATAATAGATCGCGCCTTCGCATCTTTCTCCAACCAACCTTTATCATGTCCTTGTTTATCTTTTTTATTTAAGACTTCGCTCAGACTTTTTTCTTCTATTAGTATTTTAACACGAAATTTCCAATTTGAGAATCCGACCCCATCCTTTAGTTTTGGGTAGTTTATTACATTCCCAGAGGTCGACATTTCTTTTGAATATCAACCACGCTCTGCTGTTGTTTTTAGTTTTTGTTTTTGGAATAATAATAACTCCCCATTTAATTTACTTCGTTTTATTTCTTGATTAGTACACATTACTAGACATTTTCTTAGGACCGACCATAAAGCACAGATAATCAAATTATAAGACTATAATGTTCCGTTCACAAACTCTAACAGGACCGACCAGATCAAGTCTGCTGTGGGCGGTCCCGTGCACGAATGTACCCGGATGACTTCTAATCGGGCAAGGTGGCGAGACATTGTGAGACGCATTATATCTGCCCCATATACTACCAATACTTCATGACGACCACGACCGCTCCGTCAAGAGCGTAACGACTAAGAAGAAGTATGGATTATATATTACTCGTATATAATTTACTCTGTAAAATGATATTTCAATATTTACTTTTTAATACTCGTATATCACATCACACATCATTAGCCTTTTAAAGTTCCCACTGCTGGGACACAGGCCTCCTCTCATAGAGGGAGTGGGCTATAATCCACCACGTGGACCCAGTGCAGATTGGTAGATGTCACATGTCTTTGAATTTTTGGTTCTAGGACATGCCGGTTTCCTCACGATGTTTTCCTTCACCGTTTTGAGAGCAGTGGTGATGAAATAAATTACACAAAGTAAAGCGCCTGCTCGGGTTCGAACCCACGACCTACAACTCATGAGTCGGGACCGTATCCACTGGGCCACCATATATAGTACAAAATAATCCTGTTAAGATTACCATGCAGTCTGACAGTTACGGTTTAAAAACGACTCTCGCAACATTTGCGAGCAGATTTAAGGACACACTCCGACTATGTTCGTCTAAGGACCAAGTAAATTGTCTTCAAAAACGCTGTGAACCGGTAGAAAAATAAACGGAAAGTGCGAGGAGTTCAATATCAAAGTATATTATTTTTTTATTAACTCTATGTAAACTATACAGACAATTTACGGAGAAACTTGAAAGATTCTTCGAGACTTTCTTTTCTTTATTTTAAGTGAGAAAATACTATCATGATTTATTTTACCATTTTGTCGACGTGATTAATATGTATATCCATGCCAAGTTATAGCTTTCTAGTACTTAGCCTGTGAGCCTACAGTAACCTGTGGGCTAAGCTGCGGACGAACAAACGGTCATGGTGAAACTATAAGGGTTCCTTGTTGACTACGGAACCCTTTAAATGTTAGTAAAACTTTTTCAATTTTAATTGGTAGTCTACTTACATATCCACCAGCCCCCACACCAGAAAAGTCATGAAGACCTTCCTTTTTATGAGGCATCAAAAGGATAGGCCAAATATTTTAACTATCACGATTTACTAACGCACGCACTTGGAACACTCACAATGTTAGCAGAGGCGCGCGTAGATTGTTTTTATGCAACAATGCGCAAAATATGTACCTCGCTGGTTCGGCGAGTGCGGGGAATCTCCAATAGCATGTTGGCCGCACTCGCGGAAAGGGTCACTTGCGCCTACTATAGGTTACACATTGATTACACATTGATTGCTACCGTCTGATGGTGGATGCGGTGGGGCCACAGGGGAGGAGGAGTGTCGATATAGAGTTGGCCGCTCTCCCTATCTCCTGTTGCCGAAAAATGATAGGTGGCGGGACCATTGACCTTGAACCGTCACAAGGGGACCGAGGGTGCCATACACGAGGTCGTCTGGCGCCCATTTGCTGGTTGGTCCCAGGGGTGGTCACGACGTACTGTGTGTTCTGGTGCGCCGGTGATGGGGGTTACTCCCCAGAGGAGGGTCCGGTGACGGACAGCCGCGGCGAGTTCGCGGTGAGTGCTAACACGTGCCCGTGTTCCCGCCATAAGCGGCACAGGAGGACACCGTGGAGTTTTAGTGGGTAGGAGTCCCACATAACTGCGCTATATCTCCCCGTGTTAAAAAACAGACAAAAAGGCATTGGCAACTTTTAGTTTTGTAACAATTGTTAGTTTTTTTGAATAATTTCATAATTTGTATTTGATTATCAAATGTGACAAATTATAAGTGTGTATGAATATTTAAGTTATTGAGCCTGTGACACTTAAAATAAAGTGATTATTTATTTATTTACTAACATAGACCCAAAACATAATGACTACTTACATTTTACCGTCATCATATCAGCCGAAAGACGTCCACTGCTGGACATAGGCCTCCCCCAAGCGTCGCCACATTGACCGGTACCATGCGTCCCGCATCCAACGGATCCCCGCAGCCTTTCTTACATTTAGTCCAGAATTATTTTGGGTACTAATAAAAACCTTCCTAAGCAATTAGTAAAGGTCAAGTAAATAGTTTCATGTGAGAAAATTGTGCTAACCTTTTTCCAACAATGTCGGGGTTGGTTACCAAACTAACCAAATGCTGTTGAATACCAGTATTTTACATGGAAAACTGCCTATCTGACCACCAAAACTGTGTAACACGATACCTCTTGGCAAGATGGGTGTCCGATTTTATGACTTTGACTGTCTTTTACGACTGTCAGAGGTCTATAAATGTTAGAGACAATGGAGGAGTCTTAGTACCTATGTAATGGTTGGTCACCTATCCACGGACCAACGTCGGCAAGTTTTGCTTAACCTTGAAGATTGACCTGTGTGCCTTTTATTACTTATCCACAAACCTCTTAGACACTTGTGATACAGACACAAATTAATTATTTAATCCATAATTATTTTGATACCAGTAAAACTAGCTCAGGAACAAATAGTTTTATGTAAGAGGTTTATTACGCCTGGAATTTAAACGAGAAAGTTACATATCACTGGATCCCACTATGTTTATCTTATGGATACTCAGTAGGGTGAGCAATAAGTTTGTAATTTTGAGTTGGGTTTGACTTGGTAAACTGCAATAAATTTAGAGTAGTGATATTTTGCTGTGTAAACAAAACGAGCCAAGTACGATTCGGACCCGCGTGCCGAATATTCAGTAGAACTTAGGATTTTCGGTAAGGTTTTCCTGTAAATTATTATACCTCAAAATATAAATTAATTAAAATAGACGTTACTATTTTTAAAACAGAAAGTTTATTTTATTATATTGGTAAAAAAGTACCTCTGTTGAGTTTTTGAAAATAAAAGTGTTGTAGATTAGAACAATAATATTCATAAATATGGCACAGGTTTTTACAAATTATAAACTGAATAATATTTTCGACGACCGCGATTGAATTCTGTCTAATATTGCCCAGAATCCCTGTAAAAGCGTTATGTCAATGTGTGCGTGCAAAATGGCTCTTTTTTCGTAGTGGCCTCTCTGTCTACGGCGCGCCGCTGCTTACATACTTGTGGTTAAACTATGATCACTGAGACCTTAAAGTTCTCATTTTTTATATTTGGTGGGCCCTAAAAAGTATTGCTGAAGAAGTCTGTAGGAATAAAACCTAAGCCTTTCAAACCTACCTTTCAACTACATGGATTCCCAATAGAACCAAACGGGTCTAGATCACTCACGATACCCGAGGCGCTTCAATTATCGATATCTTGTTCAAAACATTGTTTTCTTTCGAAATAGGCCTTTCAATTTGCCAATTTAGTTGAACTTTTTGGTGAAAGAATGTTACAGAAGATAAAAATAAGATGGATGACCAAAATAATGGAACTCAATTTAATATGGATAATATTAAACGTTACTATAATTTGTATCAAAAATTAGCCGACGGCGAAAACGTTGGTTTGCAATAACATAACATAATATTCGAGTATGATTTTGCTACTGTATACTGGTATTTACCTTTCTCCAGTTCTCTAACCTTTTTCAAATGTTAGAGCCAGGGCCCGCATGGTTGATTACAGCGTACTCCCTCTTAAATACTTTGGCGTTTGTATTAAAACCCTTCGAAATCAATTAGAGAGAACAGGGTAACAAGAAAGCTGCAACATTTTCTTGATACCGTTAATGATACCGTCCGTTCAAAACAAGGATACCGTTTAGTTTTAACAGATAAAGATGAATAGAAGAGTTTTTTAATTCTAATTGAATATTCGAAAATGGAACGCTCTTTGTCTCTATAGAGCTCGGCAAATCTCTCAATAGTTTAATTTTGGAAAGGTGAGTAGATGATGCAAAATGGATACAAAACTACAGCAAGGAATAACCACAATTTTTAATATTTTACACTATGATTCAGTTCTGAAAAGCTTTTAACGCTTTCGCGTTTAGCATAATATATACCGATATTATATATTATGATACTTCTACCGATTTTAAAAGTATCCAATGTCCCAATCCAGGCCTTGGTCATCCTGGCAATTCAAATCTAGGTATATGTTTGATAAACAAACATAACCACTTTTCAGCATCATTTCAGCCAAAAGACGTCCACTGTTGGACACAAGCCTCCCAAATGTCGTCACATCAATCGGTCCTGCGCGTCTCTCATCCTGCGGATTTCCACAGCTTTAACCAGGTCATCGCTCTAGGTAGTGGAAGACCTTCCAACGCCGCGTCTTCCGGTCGCCACTCCAGAACTTTTACTTTTACTATATAATTTGTAAGCAGGATAAGATGATAACCAAACATTTTGGGTTAGCTATAGTGGCCTACACAGAACTAAAATTAAAGTTTAAATAAAATTAGATTTGCGTACAACGAAGCAAAAAGAATGATGGATATTGATCAAAGATTGGATGGCAGTATGACAAGTCTTGAGGTTTATCAATCGTGTCGACAACCTTAAATTATGCGAAAAAAATTCAAGTTCTTGATTTAGTAACATGGACAGCTTTAAGTCTAAAAAGAACAAAGATAAAAACTGTAATATAGTTGAGAATATTAATTTAAGAGTTTGATTTTTTTAAGTTTAATTCAAGAGCGTTTATAAGTTTTTATAAAAGATTGTTGAAGAAGACCCTTCTCTTTTTCAAAGGCAACGTCTGAATATAATTGTGAGCAAAAATCAGCTGGGGCAATAATTAAATACAGACAGACAACTGACCACTTAGCATGAAAAAAATGTACCTGAAGTGTGCATATTTTAAAACGATGTCAAAGCAATATATCAAAATATCAAAATTAATTACAGAAATAATGGCAGTTTTGAGAAATGAAAAAAAGTGATTTGAGAATGAAATGAGATTTCCTATTAACGAAAGCATTATACCACGCTTCATTTCCGCGGGGCTTTTCTGGTGGTCATCTTTGGTTTCTTGACCTCCTAAATATGAACATTTTGTAATTTTTCATTAATAAGTTTTCTGTGTACACTCATCATGGCCAGATTATTGTGGCGATTTTCCACCATAGGTTTTTAGTTTCTTAAGGCTACTAAATCGATCGCTCTACCGTACAGGTTGTGCACGGTAGACCGTTTAAAATGTCCGCTTTGCCCGTATCGAAATCAAAAACATTTTTATGACATCAACAACGGCTAGATTTGTTGGGTTAGGTTTATGTTGACTTAGGTCTTTGATTTCTTTGCAATTGGCAACTTTTTTTTTTAATCTCTAGGAGGAGGTTAACTGCCCCTACCTGGGTACCTACCCCCACCTTTTACAAAACAATACCAATTTGAGTACGCTTTGTTTCTAGCTCTTATTGAGACTTTTCATTATCGTACCCTCACCTTAGTTAAACGATATCAAATTGATGCCGATTAGTGTTGGGAATGAACGAATGATTTGAAATATTTATCTATTTCCCGATATAGAATTGCTAGCGAAGTAAAAAAAGGTTTTTAGAATGTCGTTTATGCTATCACTAAAATTTAAAATAAAAATTATCATGAGATGTTTATTTCATATAAAAACCAAATAGAATTATATACCATACTAAACATTCATGTCAAACATTTACACTATTATTTTCTTAAGTGTATTTTACAACAATATAATAAATTTAAAGAAAAAATAAGTATTATTGAAATCAAAACCAATAGCTGACACTGTAAAGCATCTCAAAAGACTGAGTATGATATAATTTATTACCTGTGGCTTGACTTTCCATATTATTATGATAACAAATTAAAGAGTGCAACAAATCTTACCATTTTACTTTGTAAGCTTGTATTTTTAAATTGGTCGGATTATTTATAACCTCCATTTTTTGTCGTATGAGCTCTGTTTACAAGCGTACCTTATTATTTTCGTTGTTTTAAAGTTATTTACAATAAAGTTGTTGTGTGTTTGTTGTGAGTTGTGTGACAAAAGGATTGCCATATATTCTATGAACAAAGAGACGCTTACATATATCTACAAACATGTCCAATAGTTGTGACCTAAAGATTGTTATCCAACATTGCCGCTATCACAATGTTATCACGAATTTCTGTCTTCAAAACTCTCCGCGGTGACAAGGGGATGTATTATACCCTAGACGAATTGGACGATATGGAGCCAAGTCCATGTTTTTTATAAATAATGATTTGCCTACAATTTTATTTGGATGCTGTAAATGAAAATGATTTGTTGTCCAACTACAACAGAGCGGCACGTACAAATAATGAAGAAGCTGTAAATAAGTTAATCGCAACCGGAAAACCTTGACAGAGATGATAAAGTCCTCTGGCGTGAAAAATAATTAAATAACATTGTGCTCCTTTCCGCTAACTTGGCTTAAAGAAGGTAATCTATAATCTTATTCTTAAAAGATTGGTTATTTTGTAGAAAATAAACCTGTTTTTGGTTAATACCTAACACAATATTCAAATTTTGTTATAGGATACACTCGTAGCAAAGTATGGCAGGACCAAACCATAATGATGTTCTGTTAAAGACCCCATCATAAAGACATATCCGCAGGATTAATAAATCTGCTATTACCTCCTTTTATTACATCAATGGCTATTACTGTGTATTGGTAAGTTTTAGTTAATATTATTATGCTATTCTAAATGCAAAAACTTACTTTAACCCCTTGAGTGCTAATTAGCAGACACAATAATAGACAAACAAGTGCCTTTTGGAAACTTTGGTTCCCAAGACAATCACCATAATATTTGATGTAATAGTTTACATCTTGTACCATTTAGCCTGGCCAGAGGCACAGATAATATAATACTGGTCTTGGGTTTCTTCTTCTGGGTGCCAACTGAAAACCAGTGCTGGGTGTCTGACGACCAGCAAATGCTGAGTTGGTAACCCTTTCGTTATGGCCAAGTTTATTGCAATTTGTCTCGGTATTTCATTACTGTCATTTACACTGTTGCTGGTGGGTTGTGACTGTCAAATAAACGTATCTTGTTTTTCAGCTATCACCTGCCTACTCTATAAAACTCAGGACTCATATTTCATTATTTGTCTACAGGATCAGATACTGGCTTTTTGAATGGAGGTGAGATGAAAGGAAGAAGCCATCATCTTCACCATTCACCATTGATTATCACTCAGAAATGGATACCTACAAATATGAAAAATTGTTCATCAGTTCACCACAATTTTGCCAAACAAGAGCCCAACTCTGTTGTGGTTATATACAATGAAAAACTTTACCATTACTAAAAGTAAGAAAAAGTACCATTGTCCACTGCCAAAAAAATATTATGTAATAGGCCTGGTTTCTAGAGAACAGTCATGACATCACGTATATGTCATCAAAAACCAGAAATATTCTTAAATAATCAGTAAATTATTTAAGCACCTAATAGTAAGAAATGAAGAAAGTGAGACGATGAATTTGTATGTTTTTTTTGTGGAAAATAAACACTTTTTCTTTCTTTCTAAGTTACAGTTTTATCCTAATTTGCTAAAGAACTTAATAAAACCAGCGCTTTCTATTTTGGCCCCAGAACCGCCTTGAAATAAAACAGGTTAGCATGGGGTTAGACTACTACAAATGTTCTATGTTCCTTGGAGTGTAAGAAAACAATGATATGTGTCCAGCATGGAGCTCGTTGAAATATGTTAATTTAACTATGACTTATTCCCTTTATCAGTAATGCATTTTGTGTTCAAAGTAGACCTACCTAATAAATAATTGTGTTTAAAAACAGTGTTATGTTTTATTTTATTGAAGTATTTGTATTGTTTGATGTAATAAGACAGCATTAGTTGGTTTCGTCATGTTGACCAGATTTATTTATCAAAGGTAGTGGAGAGATAACATTAAGTAAAATGTGTACACATATATATATTGTTGCGGTGGCGGTAAGGTGCCTGGATGTTGTAAGTACCTATCCACGGTCGCCCCCGCTGGGACAGTATCCCACTTATGTTTGTCGTGCGTTCCCTACTTACTCAGCTGGTGGCATACGTCACCACGCACCCCTGAATGCGTATGTAGGGTAGTACGAGAGGACAACCCAAGGATCCACGTTTTTGACTGAAGAAAGAACCAGAAATAAAAGGCGGATTTTCTTGAGAATTGGTTCCGCGGATTTCGGCTTTACTCCTTCCGGCTGAGCTGCGACCAGTTTATAATAGTAATCTCTGGCTGCTACTGAATTCATCTGTCCAGTGGCCCGTCTCCCTTCTTATATATGGCCCGCTCAGACCAACAAAAAAAGAATGGCCCGTCATTCCCAAATTGACGCCCGCGTGTTTATGGACCATCCTTGCGTTCATTTTGACGTAGCCGAAATCTTTGGAGCCGTGTATTTTATTCAATTTTCTACATAATCCTTACAAATTTGGTCTTAAATGATAGGCTTTAACCACGTACATATAATTACAATAATAAAATTTACACATTTTACCATAATTAAAAGTTTTTAGAACAAAAACGAAAAATTCTGGTTTGTATACATTTTGATTATAATGATATGCGATTATCTTGGAAACGTGTGGACCGATTTACATGACTCAAACGGATAAAATGGTTTTAGACCCAGACCTTTCATTTGACACAAACCTCAACAAAAAATCTCCACAAACAAAAAATCATGTTTTCAAGTTCTGCGCGTAATTATTAACATGTAGGTATCTCATGACAATTATTTAAAAACTATCTTTATCATCTTTTAACATTTTAATTAGGATTATATAAGTTTGTACATGCTAATTATATAAAAAACAAAATAATTACAACTCTAATTAATATCTAACAAGAAGTAATTACACTTAGGTACTATACTTCGACATTTACTTACAATCTGTTTAGTTATCTTAGGTACTTACTAGTCAATTTTATTAGATGTACTTAACTATCACTTTATGTACTAAGGTGCTTTCATGAGTAGGTATTACATAAACTTCGTTGTTTTACCTAATCAGCGTGCAGATGGGGTTTTTTAAAATAGGCATACCTACGTATTACGTATAAATTAACTAAGTATAGTAAATACCTCTAAATATAGGTAGTTATATGATGAATAAAAGGCGACTAAGAAAAGATATTTACAAGGCAGATGTGAGTGAAAACGCCACCCGGTAGGGGACGTCCTAGGTCATACACGGATCTAATTAGTAATGTTCTCCAGAAAGGTCAGGTAAGCTGTCAGAGGCTGAGGGCCTCATTACCGGTGTCCTCGTATGACTAGATGTATGGATGTAAATGAAGCAAAAGTAGTATGTTAGGACCGTAGCAGGTGGCGTTGTAGTTTCTGCTTGCCCAAATGGGAAAGAGGCGTGAGTTTGTTTGAATATTTTCAGGGTAAGTAGAATGGATGAGTTTGACGATAATAATAAATAATGTACAACACGTGGGGTATAAAAGTATATTGATTCTCCAGCTGCAAAAACATTTATTACCTGATTACATCACAGTAGGTGCACAAACCAACACACAATATTGTTAACGCAGTCTGGTAAGATGCAGATGGTTATCAGTTATCTACCACCATTGAGATTATGTCCATGGTTATCACACACAACAATACTAGGCAGTCATCACAAGCACATTAAGGATTAATACAGCAAAGCAGCCATAAGCAATAACGTGAGACACTAGCACAAGCATCACAAAACACCAAATGCATTCTTCGTT
This sequence comes from Orthosia cruda, assembly GCA_964057195.1. NCBI lineage: Eukaryota > Metazoa > Arthropoda > Insecta > Lepidoptera > Noctuidae > Orthosia > Orthosia cruda. Next base: position 40,325,121 of record OZ059830.1, read on the forward strand.
CGTCGTACGTAGGTTTTACAGGTTTCATATATTTTAGCTCCCTCAGCTTCACGATGCGTTTGTTGGCCTCTATCAGCTTTCTTTTATTTCTTATTTATCCTCGAACTCGAACAGTTTTATACACTTAGAGCCTTTAATTATATCATGTGCTGCTGTTTTGGTTATCTATCCCAAGCATTGTGCTTATTGTCGGTAGACACAAGCTGACGGCGCGGCGGTAGTAGGTTGCGATGGCTCACGTAGCGTCTGCACTGCCCTCCATGATTTCATGGGTTTACTCGCCATTCATAATGTATTCGCCACCTAGAATCAAACAAGAAATTTAGTCCACATATGTTAAAATCGCATGAGATACACAAATCAATCGACAAGTTTACCTACGTAGATAGGTAATAACATAACATGATGCCTGTAGCTCTGTAGGGATTGGCAGAGGTTATGTATCCAATAAATGCGTAAATAAATACGTTTTACTTACCGTATGATCACGGAAGTGATAATTTTTGTATATATTTTGGAAAATGTTGATAAATCGAGCCCGCCAAAGCAACTTTTTTTAACTGTCAAACAAAACCAAAAATTGTAGTAAAAACGATATCGCTGGTTGTCAAAAAGCAGGCTGTGGTTTGAATTTTGAATGAACTATAAGAAAATCGGTATCCAAATATTATCAAAACCTAAACAAAAGCAAACTTCGTAGCGTTATCAAATTGAGCTTTCTTAAACGACGTCATGGTACGAAAACGTGAAACAAGGTCAAATTGATACCGCTCTAAGAGCTTGTGGTAACCCCCCTGCTCCCCCTTGATACTATACATACGCAAAAAAAACGCCTTTTACTAATACTTTACATAAATGCATATATAAACGCCTTTTACCCAGCAGCACGCGTCACATTTAGAATACCCAGAAAAATTGTAGATACCGGACAAACTTGAACAGTTAAGAAGAGTTTGAAAGACTGAATGAGTCGAATGACTGAGTCTACTAACTGTGAGAAGCATATCGGTCGAATTGATGATACTGATAGTAGTGAAGGCGTATATCTAACAGTGGTAAATTTTTGGAAAAAATTAAGTTGGAATTCAAACAATTTTCGACCCCTTTCATACAGATGTATTTAAGTCATATGCATCTGTCCCTTACACACACTCAAAATAACCTTATTCTAAGAGCTATGGTCACTCCCCAGGTTTTTTATTATTTTTTGTTTATCCAAAATAACAATACCTTTCAGTGCATTGGTCCCGTGGACTTTTCACAGGAAACGTGTCATTTATCGGCATAATAGGTAAGTAGCTAACGGTACGGTAAGCGTACATCACAAGAGGTTACTACCGGTCTTGGTGTGTAGTCTGACTGGTTTACATCTGTTATATTCTTTTAGAAATTGGTCCCTTACGTTGCTTTTTTTTAGGGTTTGTACCCAAACAGTAAAAACGGGACCTATTACTAAGAATACACGATCCGCCCTTCTATCTGTAAGTCTGTCACCAGGCTGTACCTCATGAACCGTGATAAATGATTTTATTTCTGTAAGTTTGTTTTTCACAAACACTTTTACATGTCGATCATATTTTTTTAAACTAGATGAGGTCGGCGTTTCCTATCTGACTACTCTGAGAAGAAAGGCTGAAACAAACTCAAAGGTCACAGTCTCTTTTAACGTCCAGACAAAATCTTGGTTAGATAATGTGAAGACCATGTAGACTGATGTCTGAAATGGTCTTTTGAGGAAAGAACCAGCCAGATTGAGTGGACCTGTCCAGTCAGTGCACGCATTTGTCAATAACCGAGCAGCTCAACTCAGAATTTAAGGAGCTCAACTATTCGACGAACAATAACAAAGAAAGGAAATTCGGGTAGTCCGCATAAACTACTGAAACTGCCAGACTAATTAAAAAATAAGATAAATTAAAATTTAAACAAAAAAAAATTATGATCCATATAGTCTTCACATTCACAATAACTAAAATAAAAAAATATAATACTTTAAAAAGTAAATATTCTTATCATTGCAAGAAAACCAAAAAAAAATAATAATAATAACAAAATTCACGGCGCAAAATATAATAAAAAAAAAACAAAATTAATTTTAAACAATTGGAGTAGCTCAATCCCAAGCCTTTTTCTCCACAAGGAAGTCTTTAATTGTATAAAACGCTTTCTGGCACTTACGTTTAATGACTGATTTGAATTTATTAAGACTTAGATCTTGTACGTGGCTTGGAAGCTTATTATAAAAGCGTACACATTGACATCTAAACGAGCCACCTATTTTCTTGAGCCTTGTTGTAGGTACTACAAATTTGTGTTTGTTCCTAGTATTTATGTTATGGATATCACTGTATTTTTTAAACAATTTCATATTTATATAATAGATTTTCATAAATATACTGAGAAGGGGACAGTCATTACATTGATCTCCATAAATTTCTCTCTGAGAGAGTGTCTCGGGCTTAATTTATAAATTTATCGAACAGCTCTTTTCTGCAAAACAAAGATAGTCTGGATATCGGCGGCATTTCCCCAAAACAGAATACCGTACGACATTACACTATGGAAATAGTTAAAGTATACTAAACGGGCTGTCTCTATGTCAGTTAAATTACGATTTTTTCTAACAGCATATGCTGCGGAGCTTAGCTTCTTTGACAATTTATCTATATGTGGGCCCCACTGAAGCTTAGCATCCAAAGTTAAGCCTAAGATTACTGTGTTATTTTCAGGATTCAATTCTTCGCCCTTTATCAACACATAAGTTTTCACCTGTCTAACGTAAGGCAGAGTAAACTTAATGCATTTTTTTTTTAACTACTACTTTGAGATCGCGCTATTTAGGTTGTCATTCACCAGCTGCTGACGTTTAAGTTTAAACAAAAGTGAAGTATCATCCGCAAACAACACTATATCATGGTTATCCTTTATGAGGTAAGGCAAGTCATTAATATAAATAAGAAACAAGAAAGGACCTAGAATCGAGCCCTGTGGGACTCCCATTGTTACTATAGATCCGGGAAATCTTTTTCCATTAACGTCAACGCTCTGAATCCTATTATTCAAGTATGAAGTAAGAAGATTCAGAGCGCCGTGCCGGATCCCGTAGTGGCGGAGTTTCTTGATTAGCGTTTCATGAAGAGCACAATCAAATGCTTTGGACAAATCAGAAAAGATTCCCAAGGCATCGCACTTATCTTCCCATGCATTATAAATATGTCCTAAAAGCTCAACACATCAGTAGTTGAACGACCCCTTGTAAAACCGAACTGTTTGCTATGTAATAATTTATGTTTATTAAAAAATCTTGGCAATTGCTCTAAAATTAATTTCTCAAATATTTTACTAAACGTAGGTAGTAATGAAATAGGTCTTTAATTTGTAGGGTCTGATGTACTACCTGTTTTAAACAAAGGTATTATTTTACTATTTTTCATTAGTTCAGGAAACCCCCCAGAGTCGATACAATTATTAAAGATAATAGCTAAACTAGGTGCGACAATGTCAATAGACTTAGCAACTTCTACAGAATGACCCCACAGATCTGCAGTCTTTTTAACAATTAAAGTGTGAAAGGTTTTAATTATGTCTCTACAAGTAATATGTTCAAAAAGAAATTCCGAATCGCAAACATTAACATTTTCTTTAAGCAAAGACTCAGCAACAGAAGTGATTAGTTTAAGGATTTAGTAGTTGTGTAAAAACTGGAGGAACTTCTTAGAATTTTTGCGAAATAAAAACTCAGGATGTAGCACGCAGTGATCCACTTATTTTATTTTACTACCAACTGACATTACATGTATAACGCCTGATAAAAAACTTATAGCTAAATGTCTTACTGTCTACAAATTGTGCTGGAATTAACTGATGCTTTAACATGCCCCCGGCCGTTGGAAGCTCGCCTTGCAACAGTTGTCTTCCAGTAATGGACAAATCTTGGAGAACGCCCGTCTGATAGTTCCATTTTGAGTCCTGATGTCGGCAACTCTGCTTATGCCATCTGTGTCAGGATGAAGACCAACAACGCGGCCCAATTTCCACTTCAACGGTGGCTGGTTATCCTCCTTTATGACGACGAGGGAGTCCAGGTTCAGGCTGTCGTTGCTGGTACGCCACTTTACTCGCTGTTGAAGCTTGGAGACATATTCCTTGCTCCATCTTGACCAGAAATGCTGCCGCAGCTGCTTAATGCGTTAATGGTGCGTCAAGTGATGAGTGGAACAGTCCCGGATATCCTTTACAGGAAGAGACGTGAGAGGTAGCCCAATTAAGAAATGACCTGGAGTGAGAGGCAACAGATCTTCTGGATTTGACGTTAACGGTGTGAGCGGCCGAGAATTTAAAATTCCTTCAATTTGAATCAAAACGGAGTTAAGCTACTCGTATGTTAGATGACAATTGCCCAACACTCGTTACAAATGAAATTTGGTCGATTTGACACCCACCTCCCAAAGACCACCAAAATTTGGAGCGTAAGCAGGAATAAAATGAAATTGAATACCATCTTGAGCCGCACTATCAGTTATGGAGTCACAATTGCGTTTCAAAAAATCAGCTATCTCATTGTAAGCACCTACAAACGACGTTCCGTTATCAGATCATTTTTTTTTTCTCTTTATTTGTTTTGGGGTTTTTATTTAAACAAATATGTCAACCCCGTCGTACCTTATACTATTGTAACATTATAACTTATAATTAACACATAAAGTAAACTAAACAATTAAACAATATCCAAAACACTTTGTGATAAAGACAGAAGTCACCGATGAAGAACTGTTATTAGATGACATAATTTTTTGGCACCTACTGAAGTTGGTTGGGATAAAATTGATTGTATTAATCTCACATTAAGCCTATTTAAGTCTAATTATCTCAAAAGTGACTCCCTCTCACGCTTGTTGCGGACACAATCCATCAGCAAATGCTGCACGTCCTCAATATGATTACATTCTCTGCAATTCGGTGAATCAGTTTTTTTCATAAGGAATGAAAACTTCGCTGATGGATAGTGTCCAGAGCGAAGTCTTAAAATTAATTTAACATAATTCGTACTTAGTTGATCGACATCGAACCAAGGCACACGCAAAGGCTCGCCTTGTATGCTCTTATACCATATACCTTTTTGCTGACTTATACTATCAAAGTGCTGTTTCCAGGCTTTATAACAAATTACTTTATATTTAGATATGTATTCCCAATAATCAGGTAAGTAGCCAATTGTTGTTCCCTCTAATGCTGCTAATTTAGACAATTAGTCAGCCTCCTCATTACCACGTAGTCCAATGTGAGCTGGAACCCATTGCAACTTAATTTCTATATTATTCTTAAATAATAAAATAATATTTTCAAGAATATCATATGCTATCGATGCACCTCTGAAACCAGAGGCGCATCGAGCAATATGCTGTAATGCGCTTTTACTATCTGAAAGAATAACAACCCTTTTTAAATTCTGATTTCGGCTATAAAAAACGCTTGGTAAATTGCAATGAGTTCCAGTGTCATTATTGATACATTACAGTTTACTTTAAAACTGAGATTAGTTCCTAAGCTTTGGTCAAATATCCCGGCACCTAGACCGGAAGTACTCTTAGAACCATCTGTAAAAATTTTGTGCCAATTACAATACATTGAATTTAGTTCAGCTAAAACATCGAACACTAATAAATTTGGATTATAATTGGATTTGGGAACCTTTACACATTCTAGATCAACATTAATTATATTTTTAGTCATAATAGCAGTTGTCCAAGTTTCTAAACTATATATTTTATGAATATCTGTTGAAAGAACATCTATGTGCTTTACATCGTTATATATTTTAACTAGTAAGGGTACTTTTTGTTTTCCAGTATTTGAAACTACAAAGAGCACTCAGATCCGTAATCAGGCTAACTGTCATATTGTGTGACCATGACATTATTTTTAAACAATATTTATAGGCTAAATACTCTCTTCTTATAAATAAAGGGGGAATACTCAAGTCAGACTCCATTACATGGATTGGGGAGCATCTGATATATCCACCTACAATTCTCATGGATTGATTCTTTAACTTATCCAGCTTCGAAACATGAGATTTTGCACTACAATCATACATAAAACACCCATAGTCAATTCGACCTCGAATTAGTGAAATGTACAACCTACGTATATGCTTTGTGTGTATGCCCCATGAGCTACCCGTTAGAACTTTTAGTAGATTAAGAAATTTTAAACATTTACTAACTGTTTCATTTATATGTTTGCCCCAGCGTAGACTTCTATCTAGCTACATGCCTAGGTATTTAATGCATTCTGAGAAAACCAAGGTTTGCTCATTTACCTTTAGGGTAGGAAGTATTCTACGCCTGCCCCTACTGTACACACAAAAGGTAGATTTACTTGAAGATAATTCCAAACCAAGTTTATCCAAAACCCTTACAATAGAATCCAACGCATTTTGTACATACACTTCACATACTTTAATATCTTTGTGTTTAACATAGAGAACAAAATCGTCTGCATATTGAGATACAACTACATCAAGCGGAAGCTGACACAGTTCGTGAGTTATTAAATTAAAAAGTAATGGGGACAAAGGATCTCCTTGCGCCAACCCTTTATTAGTCCACCTAGCTGTTAACTCATCACTATTATCAGATTTGATCTTTAAATATCTATTACTCAAAAAAGCCCATATATATAAGAACAAATTTTTTTTTTGAATGTCCAAGAAGCTTGCTAATGTAGGGCAGTTTCTAGAAAATCCAATTTGGATATAGGTGACCAAACGAGTTAATGAATCGAGACATGAATAAGATCTTCTAAAACCAACGGTGCATGGTGATAATATTTTTTTTCTTTCAGCGTACCATTCCAATCGTTTAACTATCATTAAATGGAAGATTTTACATAAACATGAAATTAAAGATATAGGTCTTAATTTAGGATCAGCATTAGAATTACTAGCTTTAGGGATTGGAATTATTTGGATAAGACGCCACTGTTGCGGTACAATACAAAATTTAAAAATATTATTGTATATATCCAGCAGATAAAATTTAATAAACACGGGTAGATTAGTGATCATAGAATATGATATACAATCCTCGCCTGGAGCTGAATCCTTTTTTTTTAAGACAGTTTTCAAGTTCTTGAATACTGAATTCGCGTTTTAAGACTTCATTGTCAGAAACAAACACAGGCGTTTGATTTGAAATATAATCAAGTGTTACGGCGTACAGTAATTCTTTTTGTTTCTCAATGGGGGTGTAGATTCTAAGTTGCTTATAGCCCTTTATCCAATGCATTCGTCGCCACATTTCAGACACTGACGTTACTTCATCGATGGAATCACAAAATCTATGCCAGCCTATGGACTTTGCTTTTTGGATCAATATTTGAGATTCTCTAGTTTTTCTTCTAGTTTTGACAAATTATCAGGGGTCGAAAATTAGATAAGCATAATCTACGCTGGGCTACTATTTTAGATAGTTCCGGATTCCAGTATTTTCTTGGTTTAAATTTAATAGAGGGTTGATAACTACTTTTAATAATCGGAATATATTTATCTGCAGTATTATTAATTTGAAGTAATAAATAATCGTACATTTTTTGAACATTGTCCCTTGGGGGGTTAAAATTTTGTGTAAGGTAATTCTGGTATTCCTTCCAATTAGCCTTAGAATAGTTTCTTTTTTTTAATCAAAAAATCATTTGTTAAATTGATTGACATTTTAATAGTCATGTGATCGCTACCCAAATTTTCGTTAAATACTTGCCAGTGAAATTTAATCGCAATGTCCGAAGATGTAAACGAAATATCCGGTGAAGTTTCTTGTAAATTGCCGCTTACTAGTTTAACCCGTGTAGCCGCACAATTATTAAGAGAAACAAATGAGGTTTCAAGTGCCGCGTCCAATATTTGCGTACCTCTCATATCCGTTTTAACAGACCAGTTGGTGTGGTGTCCGTTGAAGTCACCATCTATCAATGTATTTTTGGAGAACAAAGAAAATATCTGTTCCCAATCTGAAAACTGCTTTTGGACAGAAGATGGGCAATAAATAGCTACAACATTTTCTATGTCTTTACAATTTATCAATTTAACGCAAACAATTTCTATTCTACTATTTCGAACTCGAACCGAACATAGGTGAGAACATATGGATTTATGTACTAAAATTGAGACGCCTCCATAGGAATCATATCTATCCGATCTATAGATGTTATAGCCATTAATATGAATATCAGTTTCACTATCTAACCATGTTTCACTCAGAATTGCTATGTGGATATTTTCCTGATTTAAGAGCTCAGAAAAGGGAATAAGTTTAGGACGGAGACTTTGAGAGTTCCATTGAAATAAGTTAACTTTTATATTTTTGCGTGTACTACACATCATATGAAATATCTATTAATTTTCCAAAAATCCCTCCACCTAAGAACCTACCTAGTAACATCTCCTTAATTTCTTCATAAATTATTTTAATTACCAATACAACTTTATCCTCAAAAGTACCTTCAGATTTGTAGATATTTTTAAGCTTATTAATAAACTTTTTAAGTTCAAACTTATATCGTGATTGTTCGTTTCTTTCCCTGTGTTCTTCATTCTGAGTTTTTTTAGTTCTTTTCCAATCGGTTGTTTTAGAGCATTCTGACTTTTCCTAATTTTTGTTTTTTTCCTCCCACTTCCATTTCTCTGAGCTATATGTATTGTATTCTCTGTGCTATATTGTTGATCTTGGTGCGATATTTCCATTTCATCCTGAGCTGACTGTTCGACAAATTCTTCTTGATTTTGTATTGATCCTGTTTTGTTTCCTGACGCAATACTAGCGTAGTTTTCAGCGCGGCTTTCTAAGTTTGTAGGTTTTATAAAGTTCTCAGAGGTATCTTTTGATGTGTATTTATTTCTTTGTCGTTTTTCAATAACTTTTTGAAGTGCCATTCGATATGTTAGCTGCTCTTTACTCATAACATTCCTTATCTCTTTTTCCTTCAAAAAAAAAGGGCAAGTTTTGTCGATGACAATGTGATCGCCCTTACAGTTAAGGCATACAAAATTATTAAGATCACAATTCACATGATCACCGCCGCATTTTGGGCACAGTTTCTTTTTTGTAGGACAATATTTTATTACATGTCCAAATTGCCAGCATCCTGAGCATTGAGTCACAGGAAACACGTAAGATTCAACCTTAAACCGGCAGTCATACGCATAGATATGAAGAGGTAAATTTTTACTTTTAAAACCAACTCTAACTGAATCACTGTCAATCCATTTACCCTCCGAACCAATTCGTTTTATTTAGGAGTCAAAGAGTAGATATGTGAAAAATGGCATTATTATCCTGAATATTGCAACTGTGTTTTAATTTTCATTGATGTTAAACTTTTTCCAGATAGATTTTTTGGAGTCTCAATTTAATTGATGGCCCCTTAGGATCAACGGGTCTCACCTATGTAGGTGTTAATCCATGCGTGTCGCTTATAAAGTGAACGCACTAGGCGGTTTTCCATCTAGGGCGTTAGGCTGAAGTTCGAGAGGCCTTGAGTTCCAATCCTACCTCAATAATGTTGTGTACTCAGCGACGCTGAAAATACCCCTAATATCGAGCATAATTGGGGGTTAACAAGAATATTAGAAGTTCGTGGTATTTTCATTAAAAGAAAGAAAATTTTATAGATTCTCGGCAAATTACACTTAAGCAGGTAAGTATTATGTTCAGTAATTAGTGGTAATAAACTGCTGACTTTTCTTGACTTGTCTAAAATTTACAACTTTCAACAATATATTAATCTATCATATATCATAATTAAATAAACTTGAAGAGACTTGGGATTTAAGGATTATTAAGTCCTCCCCCTCTCTTCGAACTTCAGATAACCCTTAAATAATCCATCGTAAACTGCTCAATTCCTCTTCGAGTTCGGTGATATTTTCGTCGGTCCGGAGTGTGCGATTGTTGTACATTGCCAGGTCCAGTCGTCGGTATTTGTTGGGGTAGCCGGATATCGTCCGGGATTCTTAGCACCCCTTGCCATACCGTAAGCTCGACCGCTACTGTAGTCGAGGGTACAGGCTGCCGGGCATTAGGGGCTATGTTTTATTTGTGCTATCCATGGGGAGTGCTTTGCAGGCGGGTTGGTGATCGCAGTATGGTTTTTAAAAATGCACAGAGAACGCTGTGCTGCTCATTCTCTGGTGTTTCCCTTAGTCACCTTTTACGACACCCACGGGCAAACATGGAATGGTGAAATTCTTTACGCCCGACACCATACGGTTAGTGATGTAGATACCAAAAAATATAAACACTTTTTTTTATTAACTACATTAACCCCATGTCCTTCTTTAGCAACTTACTGAGGGGCAAGGCAATTCAGGCAAAATCTTGGATGAATTTACGGAAATAACTAGCCAGACCAAAGAACTGGCGTACATTGTGAACATTCTCAGGTCGTGGAAAATTCATGACACTAATAATTTTTTTATCCCCTGGCCTAACCCCAGCTGCACTGATTTCGTAACCCAGATAATCAATATTGTCTCGTAAGAAGTCACATTTGGAAAGATTCAAAGTGAGATTTGCTTTCTCCAAAACTTGCAATACCTCCTCCAGCCGTACGAGACATTCTCTAAAGTCCTTACCGAAAATTAGGATGTCATCTAAATAAGCAGTTGCCTTGTTGAACCGAGCTGACCCTAATATGGAATTCATCATTCGTTGGAAGACGGCTGTTGCGTTAGCCAAACCAAACGGCATGCGATTAAACTCGTACTGTCCGTCTGGCGTGACAAATGAGGTGAGGTGTCTGCTCTGTTCCGAAATCGGCACCGATGTAAGATCAAACGAAATAAAACAAGCCTGACCGGTAAGACGTGCTATTTCATCTTCGATAATGGGCATAGGATAGCGCTCTTTCACCGTGATGGAATTAAGCATACGGTAATCGATACACATTCGAAACGACCCATCCTTTTTACGAACGAGTAAAATTGGGCTAGCGTACCCTGAGATCGACTCCCTCGCTATCCCCGCATCCAGCATCTCCTTCACCATTGCCCGTACCTTCTCACGTTCATAATGCGATAACCTGTATGGGCGATAGACGACAGGGCGTTCACTGTTTAATTCTATATTAATTTCGGTCGCGTTGGTACTACCGAGGTCGCTTAGGGAAGATGCAAAGCAACGATGATATTTTCTGACCAACTCTAACAACCTTTACTTCACGTCTTCTCGCACCATATCGCCGACACGAATAAGATTCTCATCGAAGTCGCCTTCAATCGCCATAGGGATTTCTGGTGGTTCGACAACTACCCTACTGACAACCTCTACTCGCTTTGCACGACATAAAACTAAATTATTTGTGATCCAGCAGGAACTCGAGCATGGGAACACGGCACGGCACGGCTTTACACCTGAAGCGTTTCAGGTATGCAGAGAACCCATCGTGCCCTGTCAGGATTTGTGTGGTTATACTAGTGTGGGTCATCTCACCGTACTATACGCTGCCACCGCGTCTGGGAAGAAAATGTTTGTGCCCGAAGCCGTATCTCCCGTTCTATTCCTCTCGTTCCATTCGCCAAGCGTCTCCAGTCGGATTCTACGCTTGACGAATGAAACGGGGCACAGATCATAGTCCGGCCTCTTCTGCGACCTCAGGGCAGCCTCCTTCGCAAGTTGGTCGGCTCGCTCATTTCCCTCCAACCCCGCGTGGGATTTAATCCAGAACAAGGAGACGCACTTGTTCTGGAGCTTACAGCGTCGTAAGGCGTCCCTGGTTTCCACGGCCAGGGGGTGGGGGGAACGTGTGTTGGTCACCGATTGGAGGGCCGCCATAGAGTCGCTGAAGATGCTGAACGTGGTTTCGCTGCGCCTGAGCGCCTCGCCCGCTGCTCTTTGTAGAGCTAGGAGTTCAGCCTCATAGACGGTGCAGTAGGACGACAGCGCAAGCTTGAGGGTTTTTGGGCCTCCAACGCCGGGAACATGCGCTCCACCTCCCTGTCTCCCAGCATGGGCTGAGGCACCCCCCTCCTGGCCTCGTAGAGTGTAGCTGCTTCCCGAACTCGAAGATCGAGAGGGAGCATTCCGGTCAGCACCAAGGCCGAGTTGAGAGAGACTGTGCGATATGCCCTGCACATTTTCTGACAAATCCCACGCTGGACGTTTAGCAATTTTTTAATTATACCCAACTTCTTGGCAGCCGGTGCCCAGACGCTGGCTGCGTACAGTACAATGGGTTCCACTGTCGCCACATAAATTATTTTTATAACCTCCAGTTTGAGTCCCCAACTGACTCTTGCAGCTCTGCACAGCCGTTTATAAATAGCTATAGCCTTTCTGCAGACGAGTGAGATGTGAGTGTTAAACGTCAGCCCCTGGTCGGTTGTTACGCCCAGAAGCTTTATGTCTTTTGCCATGCCAATGTCGATCCCACCCATGCTCAGGCGCGGCGTTTCGTATTTCAACTTTTTAGTTATTATTATCGCTGTGGTTTTATGTGGAGCAAACTTAAGTTTATTCTCGACACCCCACGCCTGAACACGATTGAGAGCGGCATTGGTACATTTCTCCACCTCTAGCGCGGTCTCCCCGTCGAAGACCGTCACAGTACGTCGTTCGCAAATGCCTGGATGTAGATTCCCCCATTTCCCAGTGTTTTAAGGAGGGGGTCGAGAACCAGGTTCCATAATATTGGGCCTCCTATTGAGCCCTGGATGCAGCCCTTACTCGTTCCCTTGCTGAAAACCTCCCCACCGTACCTGACGGAGACTTTTCGGTCCCTGAGGTAGCTGTCTATGACCCGCCTAAGATTTACCGGACATTTCTCCTCCGCCAGACGGACTCTAATCGCTGGCTACCAGGCACAATCAAAGGCCCTAATCCACAATCCCACAATCAAATCCCTCTATGTCCAAAGATACGAGCGTGATTATTCTTTTTCTTGCTAGATTTTGGTGGATATGCTGCATGAGAGCATAGAGGGAGTCTTCCGTGCTCCTTTGCGGCATGAATCCGTACTGGCGGGTACTCATCCTCGGTAAAAGATGGAACTTTCGGCGGGCCACCAGCATCTTTTCGAATATTTTCCCCATTATAGGCAATAGTCCAATCGGCCTATATGATTTTGGTGTGGAGTAATTTTCTTTGCCAGGCTTCCTCAATATCACGACCGTTGTCTCCTTCCAGGACGAGGGGAAATGATGGTGTTCTAGACACTTGTTCAGGAACATCAACAGTACTTCCGGGTCGTTTCTCACGGCATGACAACAAATATCGGCTGTAAAGCCATCAGAACCCGGTGCCTTCTTAGGATTAAAGGATTCGACCGATTTTTTTAGTTCTTCCAGCGTAAATGGTGGGTCGCAATAGTCATATAGATGATTAGGATCAGCATCAATTGACAAAATTGGTAATTTATTAATGAGTTTAACTTTAAAAGCTGCCAAGCGACTTGAAGTTTTGGTGGTAAGAGTGATATCCTTTTTAACCACTTTACTGTTTTGGATTGGTATAGTAATAATCCTCTGCCCGCAATGATCAGAATCTGGTAAATTTATAATTTCTTTGTATACCAGTCCGGTATAACATTAGTATAAATATTATCTAAGCATGTGGCACTAGTAGGCGTTATTCTTATAGGCTCCAAAAATAGGTTTACAAGATTGTAGGACTGCAACAGACTTATTATTTTACTACAAGAACCCGAGTATTCTAATAAATGAACATTAAAATCACCACAAGTGATAATGGATTTATTCGAGTTACAAATCTTGTGTAACACTTCATCCATTACCTTTTCAAAGCAGTCACACAATCCTGAAGGGGGTTTGTATACACTTAATACAATAAACTGCTCCAATTCTATACGAGCTATTTCAACTGTCCGCTCAACAGATAGGCTCACAATATCCTTACGGTCTTTAAATTTAAGCTGGTTACTTACTAAAATCAATGAGCCACCATATTTGGCATTAACTCTGCTGAATGAACTACCAACCTGGTGATTATTAAATTTTTATTTCTGTAACACAAAGAATATCAATACTGTTAAAATTCATAAATAATTCTACTTCTAAATCTTTGTTCATAAATCCTTGAATATTTTGATGCACCAGATTATTACTATTTCCTGAATTTAAACTTTTATTTGATTTAACTTTGCAAATTTCATATTGTACACTATTGCAAGAGGTTGTCTCTATTGTCCTAATTTCTAATTTAAATTATTATTAATATCAGTTTCTGATACCAAATTATTGGCTGAATTAAATAAAATTTCTTGGCATTGCTCAATAGAAGCAAGTTATTTAGCCAAATTCTTGACTGTAATAGAAAAATAATATGATAGCGACACAGCTATCTGTATTTTATAAAACTTTGAAAGAAAGTACCTATCCGTGAAAAATTTATCTTTTGTCAAATAAAAGTGATTACCAAGATAATTGTTAGTGTCAATTAAATGGAATAAATTACTACTATATGTTAAATTATGTAACGTCCTATTCAACAATCTTATATATGAATACATATAAGGTTGTTTTCTGCCTGTGGCAAACTTTGACTGTATGGGAATGTGAACATCACAATTTTTTTTAAATTAAGGTCGCACAAAGATCTATAATGTTGGAGGTATTCTCCTTTGTTCACATTACCCCTATTACCAATAAATATTAATAATGTAGTTGCTGGTTAAAATTGCATTTTATAACTTTTTTATTATATCAAATAAAGAACAACCAGGCGTAGTAGTTAATTATTGAGTGTCCTAGATATTTATGTGTCAACAAGTGGCATAGATCCTTTCATCACAAAATAACAGTATTTCTGTATTTACAAAATATCCAAAATAATAAATTAAAGAAGACGAAATGCCGCCAAGTCGTTGGTAGTTAGGTTGCGTAATAGATAAACATCCCGGTGATGATAATATAACCTGTGTGGTCACATTGCGCACTAAGGCTCGATTTCACCAATGAAAGTAAATGCGATTAGTTCAACTAATCTCAGTTTATGCAAATACAGCGTTCTGATTGGTTGAGCCCGCAGAGAAAATACGAATTTAGATAAACTGATCGCGTTAATTTCATTGGTGAAATCGGCCCTAAATCTACTAAAATTCAGAGACCAACATCCAAACTTGTATGTTACCGGTTACAGATCAGTGAATTTATTATATTTTTATGTTAGGTAATTTTTTACAAACTTTTATTTATACAAGATGTTTAACCCATGGTATGCTTTATTTTACATTGTTTACATTTAACAAAAAATATTATTATTGTTTAGATGCATTTACACAGTAAAATTGTATATGTTTACAACTGGGGAGTGACCACAAGCTCTTAGAGTAAGGTTATTTTGAGATCGAGTAAGTGATAGATGTATATAACGTGTATACATCTGTCACTTAATCGATCTTAAAATAACCTTACTCTAAGAGCTTGTGGTCACCCCCCTGTACTTTACACTTAGCCATTTGTTTTGCGGTAAATGTAACTTAATGTTTGTATTTTATTAGTTCAAGTTTACCATAGTATGTAAGTTATACCTTGTTGGAGGTTTAAGATTTCAGATCAAATTTATAAGATCAATATTATGTTTAAGATCTAGATATCAAAGTTATAAGAACAAATTGTCTACAAATTCCGTTGATGTAGTTGAAGAAGGACATTCCGTCAGTAATGTCCTTGGTGGGCGGTATGTTAACGATCAATAGTCGCTCATTAGGTAAACATAAATATTGTTTTATGTTAAGTTGTACAAAGACGCAACTAGATAGGGTTGGCGTCGAATTGGAAGACGCAAACAAGATTGTGTACCGATTTGGTATAGGGACTTGTGAGTTTTAACAAATATATTAGTTGCTTTACTTAGATCAGTATACAGTTTGCTTGATATATGTATACCTTGAACCCCGCTAGTATACCTACTGAATACCATTTGAGTGTTCGGTATTTAACAACAAAAATCTTGAAGAAATACCTCATTCAACGTGTTTCTTTTTACAAAATCAACGGTTTCGATTGCTGGCTAGCAATATAATTGACTTTTAAAAAGTTCAATGATGCAGTCATAGTTTTCATTAAAATCGGCAGAAAATCGGCATTGTGTCTATTTTGAATGATTTTCGCTATTCCTCATACTTACGGATATGGCCATCCACGCCCACTCGAAAAGCTCAACCTGTATAGTAAGTTATCCATTTTCGTTATATTACCTACATAATATTTTGTAGTTCATAAATAAAATTAAACTAATAAAATTATGGAAAAACCTTTTCAACTGTTAATTTGGTCGTCTACTTACATATCACCCAACCCCTACGCCAAAAAAGTCATGAAGACATTCCATTTTATGAGGGATCAAAAGGATGGACGAATTAATTATCACGGTTTACTAACGCACGCACTTGGAGCAGTAACTTAAACTCTGAAGCGGAATGCCTACTTTTATCTAGAATTATTTTGTATACTAATAGGGACCTTCCTAAGCAATTACTAACGGTCAAGTAAACAGTTTTATGCGAGTCAATTGGCCTAGCCTTTTTCAACTACCCCGACAGGTTTGGCTACCAGATTTTATATGGAACGACCATCTATCCGACCGTCTGAAAACGCAACATACGCAATATAACGTAATAATCAATTGGGTAACACAATAACCTATTGGGATCGGTCAATGTGGGAGGGGGAGGCCTATGTCCAGCAGTGGACGTCTTTCGGCTGAAATGATGATGATAATCTATTGGCAACACTGGTGTCAGCTTTTCTGGCTTCTGACTACTCGTAATGGTTGTAAAAAATGCTTAACGAGATACAGAGGACTTAAAGTAATGGATGGCCACCCATCCACGTATCGAACTCGGTCAGCTTTGCTTAACCTTCAAGATGGACCCGTCCGACTGTTAGTTTTAGCAATGAGCTTTACCATTTTTAGTACTGGTTGTACCCAAGCTATTACCGAAGGTCAGGACGAGTAAACAGTTTTATATAAAGAGTTTATTACGCCCGGAATATGAACGAGGAAATTACGTATCACCGGATCCCACAATGTTGATCTTATGAATACTCAGTAGGGGTGGGCTCAATGGGTAATAAGCTGGTAGTTTTGAGTTGGGTTTGACTTGGATAACTGATTGAACAATGAATTTAGGGCAATGATATCTTGCTCTGTAAACAATATGTCTACAGAGATATCTGTAATTATTTTATTACAAAAATACATATTAACCTATTTCTCTACGTTTGACCTCATGGGCAAGTGTCAAAAAACAGTCAGCCAGACTGTTATGTTCTGTTGTGTGTTGTTATATTATGTTTTTTTTCTTTTGTGTTTTGTTCTGTTTTGCGTTTGATTTTTGTTCACTTTAGGTCAAAGTAACATTTCTGCAACGATAAAGAGTGTCAATAAATTTGAATTTATTACGTCACATTTCTGAACGGATGATAATCTCATACATTTTGGACTTATTGTTATGTACTTATCTAGTACCTCTTTAAGTTTAGGTTACGTTTTTTTTTATCCGACCCGTATCTTTGCTTTTAGACCTTTGATAGTGTGAAATAAAAAGCAAACATTGTAACCGACAGATAGCCGTAGAAAAATTAAATAAAAACAAAAGACAGCGGGTAAATGCCCTGAAAAGTATTGCAGAAATAATACGTAGGTATAAAACCTAAACTTCACTCACTTGATCGATTTCTAACAGAACGAAACGGCTCTAGATCACCCTTGATACCCGAGGCGCTTGACTTATCGTTCGTTATCTTGTTAAAACATTGTTTTCTTTCGGAATAGACCTTCCAATTTATCAATGTAGGTGAGTTTTTGTTGAAAGGATGTTAGATAATCAATGTCAAATACAGGTCTTCTGGTCCCAAGCCAGGAGTTAAACACCGGGGCTCATAGTGGCGTTGGGACTCCTGGACCCTGTCTGAACCTGTACCCCACGACAGCACAGCCAGACACACACGCGTTTCCCACAAAAGCACATCGATGTACTTAAAATATATTCAACACCACCTTCGCGGGCGCCCCACAAACCGATTGCGAACGGAGGGCGCTATTAGCTATTACAAATGGGCGAAACACATCTCGATTCGATATGTTTCGACAAGAACCCGAATTCAGCGTGTGCTCACAAAAAAATTTCTTTCTACACTGTCAAGTGTCATCTGTCAAAATCGTTGACAGTGTAGCGTTTGCGGGTTAATCATCTAATAAGAGATAAATAATACGCAGCACTATCAACATAAAATTTAATTTAAGGGTCGCAGGTACAAAAAGCCGTTTCTTATAAATATTCTCTTTGCCAAATGGAGGTAGGCGCTAAGTACTATCATGGTCTGGCAGCAGAAGCGGTCACGATGACGTGCGTGGAAGGCCGAGGACTAGGCGCCAGCAATAGGTCGTTCCGCAGAGTTGACGATGATCGTAGGTTGTCGGCAGGTTCATCCAATGAAGGTCCCCGGTGATTGAACCGGGACTTTGGACCCTAGAATTTTCCAATCGTCGTATAAGTTACTTTGTCTCCCGGCTTATCCTTGTCTGATTGTAAGCGTAGGAAAGAGGATGTACCACGGTGCTTAAGGCGAATATGTGTTTGTCACAATCAGAACCGGAGTTCTAGAGATTTTTTATTTAAATTTGTAACGGTAAAAACATTTAAAGCAGGTAAGCGCTAAAGAAATAACAAAATAATAAGTACCTTACTAAAACACCAACAGAAATTATAAAAAGGGTGATGAGATTTTGTCATGTAATGGCCCTAACCAGCATGATTAAGCAGAAAGTAATTTTCAACACATACCCAATACGGGTTTAACACTGAAGCTAGTTTTATTTTTAATGAACACACTGGGTGTTGTTTTTGATTCAAACTGATTTTATAAAGGTACACGTAAAATGACTCGCTAAGTATGTAGGACAGATACTATGGAGCGAGTGTACGTTTAATCAGCTGAGATGTCCGATCGCCAATGCCCGTCCGGTGCGTTGATAAAAGCCCGAGTGGTGTTGGATCTTAATAATTACTTTATTTTATATATGTGTGACTACCGCCACACTTGAATGTTAAACGTAGTGCAATGACTAGTCGATTTTTAAATATCTTTACGCCAATAATAATTATATATAGTTATATATTAGTTTAAATTTATCTTATTAATATTATCGCCTACATTTTGTTTGATACTGTTTGTTACTTATTTTAAATTATTAGGTTGTAAGATTCTTGTTATTATTTCAGTTTATGTCAGTTTGCTATGGTGATTTAGTTAGGAACGTTGACCGTTACTATTCAACGTTACAACAGCCCACCAACACGGTGTTGTAAGTAAATATAAAAACTCGGGACGAAACAATCAATAATAATGAAATAATAAAATTATATATAACTCTTCAATATAATTTAAGAATTATATTTTATCTTAGACTTTTGGTTGCAGTCATACTCGGCCAAAACAGTACCTAAGAAAAAGTGTTGTATGCATGGCCCCATTAAAAAAAACCGAATGACTAAGCAATAAAATATTAATTTATTTAAGAAAACACTTAAAACGCTGCTTACTGATTAGTGCTAATATAACATTGTTGACATTTTTAAATAATAAATTTTGAATTTATTTTGATTTCATCTTATTGTATGTTGACATATTTTGTCTGTAATTAAAATACTTTTTTTTTTAATAACTACTTTTTGTACTGACTCTGTTTGTTTGTTGAATTATTGACTATATTTTGCACTGAGTCTAATTAAATATATGAAACTGAAATTAATTTAATTAATTATAATTGTCAATTTAATCAATAACATAAATTACAATCATTTTGTACGCCGAATGAAGCAAAACATGTTGGTCCGGTAAAATTTTGTTCAGACATGTATAACATGATACATATAGATGATGTAACATGTTACATATGTCTGAACAAATTAATTTATCTTTCAATAATTGAAATCAATCTGATTAAGGTCACATGTATGGAGATGGATAATTATTAGACGTACTTACCTCACCATTATAATTTTTCAAAAATATACCATAGGCGAAAACGTCGTTTTCTACTAATAATAGCCTAATAATATTTATCTGCTATTAAGTGTAATAGCAGAAACAGAAGAAGAAGAAGAAGGGGCCTACCTTGAACAAGTCGTTCTAGTTCGATAAGCTCATGCGTATCGAGTAACACTTATTTACTGCTAATTGCAGTAGGTTCAAAATCTAATACTTTTTGTCTGTTTATCAGCATGTACTGTACCAATATTTGCAAAATAAAGAATTACTTACTCATGGCCGGTTTCTGAGGTAAGTAAGTATGTACTTATCTCGATTTAAGCATCTGTCACTCTTGATCATCTGCCACTTTAAGTTTTCTGCGATGCTGAGCAAGGTTTGAGTATACGTCGTCAAGTCATGCCAAACTATACCTTATGTCATACAAAAAACCTTCAATTGGGTTTCACAACTGAGAAAAACACATTTGATCATTCTCATATTCTCAAACCGTTGTCAACGTTACATAATCAGTGTGGCCAGATTGGGCGACTTTTCGCCATTTAGGCTTAATCTCGGAAGGGTGGTCGAGGCGACCAATTTTTACGATCGGCGACTGATCACCAATTAGGCTACCTTAAAAAAACTGGCCAAGTGTGAGTCGGACTCACGCACGAAGGGTTTTGTACCATTACTTAAAAAACGGCAAAAAAATCACGTTTGTTGTGTGGGTGCCCCGACAGACAGACGGATCGTGGAGTCTTATTTATTTATTTATTTATGTACACACAAAAACACTTTTCTCAAAATTGGTATGTAATGTTGCCATAACATCTCTAAAAAGTCTCCAGAAAGTGAATTCTACCGGAGACTCATTCACAATTGTCCAGGAAGAAGCAAGATTTTAAATTTGGAATCTCATACTGTCCAGTAAGTAAGTATGTAATTTACTTACTGGATAGTAGTAGGGATAGGTCCGATATATCAAAACGTAACTTATATCGTATATGTGTTAAATATCATATCATAACGATATCTATATCAAAATAACCGATATTACAAAAACTGTATCTAATAAAAACCTTAGCGTGCGAGAACGAATAAGTCATAAATTAAAACCGTAACAATGCAAAAACGTAAAAACTACGAACAAAACGCAAACTTTACAAACGATAGGAACTATATACGCAACCGCTCTTTCTAAGTATTATTTCGCGTTCGTTGTTAGTATTCTCATCTAAATAACATGTTAACTTTTGGAAACTCTACTACTAATACCGATATCTGAAAACCGTTTTCGATATCGATATGAAACTGTATATCGGTTACATAACAGTACTAGACACACAATACACAGATTAGAGTTTAGCCATTATAACATGTTTATAGGAGGGAGGCTCCAAATATATATCTATCTCTCTTTTTGGTATGACATTTTATGAGATAGATATATATCCGCGCAAATAAAAATCGCAGTGCGTGCTAAGTCTTAAAGTTTTCATCTGTTTTTTTTTTCAGTAAACAGCTTTCTATTTGCAAGCCAGTTCGAAATTTAAATAAAGCCTTTGATAAGTTACCTCCTTGGTTGCCATATTTCGGTGAAAAAGATAGTTCCATTTTTTTATTTCACGACAGATATAAGTTTACTTTGTAATTTATTTGGCCGCTACACACGACAGATATGGATTTTCATACAAATTTTTCCGGCCGGTGCTCTCATGTGTTTGGCCTGTACTGCAATTTCGATTTATCTCGAAGAAGGATGTCAAAATAATGCTCAAATTTCCAAGCACGATTGAGAAAATATAAACAAATGCCCCCGGTAAATCGATCACAATATCTATCAGTAATTGCCCTAATATGAATGTAACCTAAAATATTAATTAAACGAATTTGTTGTTAAACTTTCTTTCATTTTTGAGAAAAGCATTATACAAGCCTCAACCAGTAAGAAAGCCATCCTGGCCTCGTATATAACCGGACCTCACCTGCGGTTCGGTCCGGTTAACTCATACTTGGCCAGGAAGGCTTACTTACTGGATTCTGCAGTAATGTACTATTACAGAGAAAAGAAATAATACAGATTGAAGAGCACAAAAGTACTGCTTATTTCTTAGTAATAGAGTCCCGTTTTCCCTTTGTGTACGGAACCTTAAAAAAATGGGACTATTTTAGGCGATTTCGGAATAAGAATGTCTAATCCTCAGGAATGATGAAAATAACTGGAAATCAAAATGCTTTTAACAGTTCATCTCTTTTTTCATTATACTTCAGTCGTGACAACACCGGGCGAATAAAGAAATGCAGAAAAATGTTTTATGCGGAACCCATAATGATTATTGTGTCAAACGCATTAAAGTTGATATTAGCTTCTAGGGTGTTCAAGGCAACAATGGAAATTTACGTTTCGTAGAATGTTTCGTGGTTTTAGTGAATAGTGGTCGTCTTGACTTTTGTATGAATGGAAAAACGAAATTTTCGGCGACTTGGGGCTCGTCAAATCTTGCTACACTGGTTATATTTGGCAGTTGATAGTTGACAAGCCCTTGCTTAAACGTTAATCAAGCGAAATAAATACAAAATAATATATAAAAACTTATAAAACGAGTGATGAAGATACATCCTAATCTTCCTTAGAGATGCCTCAACGAAGACCGATGCGTGGCAGAAGAGTGTTCGACCTGAATTATCGAAAACATTAGATTGGATGCAAATATTTCACGCCTGATAGATCTCAGTTGCTCGAAGAACGGGTGGTTGTTGGGGCTGAAAAGCCTCCCTCTACAGTCCGATAACCAGGTTGAGGTCGCGGGCATCCAATGTATGAAAGACGCACAGCACCGGTTGATGTGGTGACGCTGAATGCTGAGTGCCGGGAAGGCCTGTATCCAGCAGTCTTTCGGCAGAAATGATTATTATGATGAGTGAGATCCTCAACAAAAATATTTAAAAGTGCCAGTTTTTGTGTTTGTGGTTGCCAGTGGCTTTTCCTGCGCGAAAACCGAGAGTTATGTACAGGAACTATGTGAAAAGTGAAGATGGACCGTTCATATGATTCGCGGTAACCAAAGGAAATGGAGAAAAGCACCAAGATGTAGGCACAAAGTGTAAGCGATGGCGCGCTGTGGTATTGGCGAGTAGTTCATGAGAGACCCCAGTGGAAATTGTTAGTGGAGTCCTAAGCCAAGAGGCTCACTGAGATTAGGATCTTTTTATAAACTATGAAAATTTATTGTATAGGATACAGTTTTATATCTCTGATTTCAGAATAAAAGGCTTTGTTATTCCGTTTATTTATTATTATATCTATTTTTTATTATTAAATCATTTCATTATTAGTCAATGTGTAGCTGTATTCCAAATTATATATTATCAAATACGTTCAACCATTGAGGTGTGATTAACCAATATCTAAACATACAGACTTTCATACCTATATAGAATATTAGTAGGATCCTTACGATAAGAAAAGGTTACAACGATGAAAATGTGTACAGAATTTGGCTTTTGTATGATACGATTTTAATAAAGATGATTAATAAAAATGATAAAAACAGCATAATAAGTCTCATTTATTTATTATTTTACAAAATAATTAGGCAGATAATATATTGTTCGTATTATATTAAAACACAGTCCTCCTTCATCGGCACATATCCAACGGCACCGACCCTGGCTAATATTGTTTTCCTTCGGAGGCTCTTCGATGTCTAGCAAAGCCTTTGGTCTTGAATTGTAAACCCAGGTCATTACAAATTTTATCACAAAAGTCCATATTTGTTGGTAAATCACAATTGCAATCAGATTCCAATGCAGATGCACGAATTCTGTGTGTGTGTCGGTTCTCTTCCCTCTTGAGAGATCTTATGAAATTCTGTAGTTCTATGAGGTATCACAAGAACCAGCAACTGCTCGCTCTGAACACATTCACTTTTAGTAATTATAAGCTTAAATTCTTGATTTTGGCAATAACAAATTATATTAGATATTATTTTCTTTCGATAAGACATCTTTGACAAAATAAATACGGTTGCTATGACAATCATGAAGTAATTGACTAGTGCCTACGATCCATTTCATAGTTTCATAATAAGGTTGTATACATTTCAAATAGGTATCTATTAAATTGCTTAATTATGAAAAATCAAGTAAATAAAGATTATAACATATTTAATAACTTGTTTTTTTTTAATCTTGAATGAAGTAATATAATACTAACGTACTTTTTATAGCTGTATAATATTTATATTAGTAAATTTTATGCAATCTTGTGATTTCTCGGATTTCTATTGTAAAATGGAACGTAAGGGTGAAAGAGAAAGTGAATGGATCTTTGACAGTTCCATACTTATGTAGGTACTTAGGTACTTACTTAACTGAGCTAGGTAGATTATCAATTGTGAAACGTAAAAAACTCAAACGCTTCCTAAATTATTTGACACTGATTTGACAATACTCAACTGATTATTGCTGCTTTACTCAAATCAGAAACCAGCCATTAATCGTCCAACTTTTAGTGGGTCGGCTAGCGGCAGGGTTGATCAGGTAACATCCATATGTCAATGTCATAGGACAATTTTTAGAAATTTTTTATATGCCATTTATTTCCATAAGATTTACAGATAAACATTAAATAAAAAAAATAACATTCATAAATTAAACTCATAACATGCTTAGAAATAATTACATTAAGTTGAAAACATTCATAAAATAACTCATAAATAATAATAAAATAAAATAATCAAAAAATCTTCTATTTATATAAAAGAAGAAACTGACTGACTGACTGACTGATCGATCAACGCACAGCCTAAACCGCTAGGCCTAGAAATTTGGCACAAAGGTTCCTCAAGTGGCGTAAGTGAGCACTAAGAAAGGATTTTTGGAAATTCCACCCAAAGGGGGTAAAAAGGGGGTTGAAAGTTTGTATGTAATTTCTAGAGTTTGTAAGTTGAATTTTAGATTTACGCTCTTGCTTGATAAAAAAAAGTAATCTATTTATTAGTTTTTGGAAATTCGACCCCTAAGAGGGTAAAAAGGGGGTTGAAAGTTTGTATGAAATTTTTACAGTTTGTAAATTGGACTCTTGAAATTTTACATTTACGTTCTTAGTTGATAAAAAGAATTAATGTATTCATTGGATTTTGAAAATTCCACCCCGAAAGGGGTAAAAAGAGGGTTGAAAGTTTGTATGTAATTTCTACAGTTTGTAAGTTGGGCACGTGAGTTTTAGATTCATGTTTTTGGTTCATAAAAAGAATTAATATATTTATTGCTTTTTGGAAATTTGATCCCTAAGGGGGTAAAAAGGGGGTTCAAAGTTTGTATGTATGAAATTTCTATAGTTGCTGTACACGTGAAATTTTTGATTTAGTCTCTAGGTAGATAAAAAAAAAAAATGTATTTATAAGTTTTGGAAATTCTACCCCTATAGCGATAAAATAGGGGTTGAAATTTTATATGAAATTTCTTCGATTTGGAAGGTAAAACATCTAAAATTGTAGGTTTACGCTGCTGATTTAATAAAAATACAATGAATTTAATTATTTCCGGAAATGCCATCCCTGACGGGGGTAAAAAGGGGGTTGAAGGTTTGTATGTAATTTCCATAGTTTGAAAGCTGGACACGTGAAATTTTAGATTCAATCTCTAGGAAGATAAAAAAAAAGTATTTATTAGTTTTTGGAAAATCTACCCCTATGGGGATAAAATAAAAACTTTATATGAAATTTCTTCGGTTTGGAAGGTAAAACATCTATTGTAAGTTTATGCTGCTGATTAATAAAAAAACAATGAGTTTAATTATTTTCGGAAATGCCACCCGTAACGGGGGTAAAAAGGGGGTTGAAAGTTTGTAAGTAATTTCTACAGTTTGTAAGTAGGACACGTGAAATTTAAGATTTACGCTCTTGGTTGATAAAAAGAATTCATGTATTTATTAGGTTTTAGAAATTCTACCACTGATGGGAATAAAGTAGGGGTTGAAACTTCATATGAAATTTCTTTGGTTTGGAAGGTAAAATATCTGAAATAGTAGTAGGTTTACGCTCTTGATTAATAAAAAAAGTAATGAGTTTATTGATTTCCGGAAATTCTACCGCTAATGGAGGTTAAAGGAGGCAATTTGTTGGGCTTATATATTTGAAACATGGCATAAATACTAACAGCTGATAATTTTTTTATTGTTTTTAAAGTAAAGGTTGTCATTACAAGTTTTTCAAAACTACTCCTATAATACGATTTAGGGTGTGTTAAACATTTTTGTAGAAATTTTATTTCACAAGGCTTCTTTTTTGATGTAGGGGAGCAAACGAGAGAAATGTGTTGGAATGAATTCTAATTCCTTGGGCAAAATAATAAAGGTAACGTTAATTTTTCGGAACAGCTAAATAGAAATAAATTTCTTTTTCGAAGTCAGCGTCTTTGGTAGGTACAATTTCTTTTCGTTATGGATTACGAAAAAGAAAGTTATTTTTCACTTTGTAGTGTTTTTAGTTGGATTTCAGTGTCGGTAGTGTTTGTAGTGTTTTTCACTTTTTAGGTATACCTAATAGGCAATTTTCCTTTTGGCACTTAATTGTTTTTTGTGTATGTTCGCCGATATCTCCGTCAAACAATACTGTGTTTGTAGTTCCAAATCGAGGAAGAGGTCGTCTTAGTGCCGTAAGATTCTTCAAAAAACCGTTGACTCACCTAAAACATCTTCTGGGGGTAATTCTGAAAAACTAATGATGGCAATTTATTATTGCCCAAGGAATAAGATTTTTAACCGACTTTCCAAAAAGGAGGAGGTTCTATGTCCTCTAAATCCTAACTTGAACCGTAGATATCTACGATTCCTTTTATTATGATCCCATTTATTATTGTTTTACTGCACATAATTTAGTTGAATAAAATACGAAATCATGCGAACGAAGTCGCGGGCGGAATGCTAGTACATTATAAAGTAGGTATATAAATATGTCCAAATCAGTTACAGATGTTTTATGTTATTTATTGGGTGCACAATTTAGGGCGAAAGCCGCCTCTATCTTACGCCATTTCTCTCTGTCCTGGGTTATTCTAGTCCAGGTGGGGCCGGCCACAGAGGCAATATCGTCGCACCGCCGTCGTCTGGGTCTGCCTCGGGTGCGTGGTGCATCTCGTGGGTACCGATGGTGAATCCTCTTTCTCCAACGTCCATTTGTTGCCCTGGCTACGTGTCCTGCCCATCACCATTTCAACTTGCATGCTAATTCCCCAGCATCTATTATTTTAGAGCATAGTCGTATGTCTTTGGATCTTTTTCGGTATCGGAGTTTAATTCCTAACATACTTCTCTCCATTGCTCGTTGGAAGGCTCGAAGTTTGTTTGTGACTGCTTTTGTTACTCGTAGTGTCCAACTTTGACAACCGTAGAGTAGTGTAGGTAATATGATAGTGTCCATTGCTTTCTTTTTCAGGCTAATAGGGATGCGGTATTTAAATACATCTTTCAACGACGAATATCTTCTCCATGCATTCTTTATCCTGCGATCTACTTCAGTTTTAGTAGGTTTATTCAATTAAATATTTTGCCCGGTAGTTCCAGCAATACTTCTTTAGTTATCAGTGACCCGGCGCCTTTTTACTGTCCAACCGCTTGATCGTTCTTATGATTTCCACGGGCGACACAGGTCTAGGGGGAAGGTCTATTTGAAGGTCTTGTTTTAGGATGAGATCGACATATTCTTCTGATGAATTGTCTATTGTAACGTTCGGTTTAAAGACGCTTGCTAGATGATTCGCAAACAAGTCCGCTTTGTCCTGGCTTGTTCTCGCCCAGCCATTTTCCTTTTTTATTGGGGTTTTTGGTAAGTTGGGTCTGTCATAGGAACGGGTGATTTTCCACAGCGAGTAGTTGCTGGCTTTAGTAGCAGTTAGAGACTCCAATTTTATGATCCATCAGCACATGACTCGATCTTCATATACTGTTTGGAGAGTCCTTTTGTTAGAAAAAAGTCAAGTATGTCCGGCATTCGATTGTGATTGGCAGGCCAGTTGGTGGGTTCTGATGGGGCAATTGTACTTAGATGATTTATATCGATGCTCAACTTCATTTGTCTTCCCCTAGTTGTTATTAGTCTTGAACCCCAATGGACATGTTTGGAGTTCCAATCGCCTCCTGCTGTGAAGCGATTGCCTAGACTTGAGAAGATGTGAGAGAAAAGGACGGAGTCTATACGATGTTTTGGTGGACAGTATACAGCTGAGACATTAAAGTATCCACATTCATAAGAGCAACAAACTGTCCGTTATCTCACACACCCTCCCACACTCACTCATCTCACTTCCATCACACATTAAGTGAGTACTAGTTACACACCTACCATTAGTATTTTTGTTTTTTTTTGTTTTATTTGTTATTTTTTAATTCTGCCGCCATTTCTATTTTGTATTGGATAACATCTTTAGTTTGCATTACGTAATTTATTGATTTTGTATTATTATATACTTATTACCTTTAAAATAGATAAGTACATTCAAACTTGGGATAACATATTCGAAATACCTACTATTAATTACAACTCAAGGGAAACGGCGTTGAAGGCTGAAATACAGGCTATGCCTAGTTCGGCCTCAAATGCTAAAACTTTTGTGTATTTTAACTTTAGTTTAAGCATGTGACAAATGTACAAATTTCAACAAATACTAATAACAGAATAAAATTAATATATAAGTGGGGCTCCCATACAACCAACGTATTTTTTTTGTCGTTTTATGCGTTATTGGTACGGAGCCCTTCGTGCGAGAGTCTGACTCGCACTAGGCCGGTTTGTTTTGTTCTCTTTTTGTTTAAGAAATTGACTCACACACTGTTCCGTGGTTGTTGAATTAGGTAATTTACCTATGTTTGCAATATTTGTAAGTATGTGAGAACCATGGTCCTGTTTATCAAATGAATGAATTTTACTATTTAGTCTTTTTTGTGCCGTTTATGGCGGGAACACGGGCACACGTTAACACTCGTTCGTGAACCCGCCGCGGCTGTCCGTCACCAGATCTTCCTCTGGGGAGTCCGATGTCAGACAGCCACGGGGTGGGTACTCCCCAGAGGAGTACGCTCCATCACCAGCGCACCAGAACACATTGCATGCCGTGGCCACCCCAGGAACCAAACTAGCACATGGGTGCCAGACGAGACCCGTATATGGCACCCTTGCTCTCCCTGTGACGGATCAGATCAGTGGCCCCGCCACCTACCACTTTTTGGCCGCAGGGTATAGGGAGAGCGCCAACGCTATATCGACACTCTTTCTCCCCTGCGGCCCCACCTTGTCCACCATCAGACTCTCCCGCTGCGATGTCGGTCCGCCCCAGTTGCGATGTCACCCAAATTGCACCGTAATCTACTTGTTGATCCTTATATCGTCGGTTTAATCGGCAAAAGCCCTAACTACCGGGCCCTCTTCCGGTTCCTCTTTGCTTTACTGTGACCAAGCCACGGCTACTGAACCCCCCGCCTCGACAATGCGGGAACCCACAGTAAGGGGAGGCCTTGGTCTACCTGAACATCCAAATCCGGGTAGCCGTTGAGGCGTGATTGATGAACAAACAAAAATTCGTAGGTTAGGGAAACATTACGGGTTATATTATCTTATCTTGTGAAGGGGCCAAGAAATAACTTGGAAACATCGACCCATAGGGATCTATTGTGGTCGCTTAGATAACCTACTCCTCCCCAATTCCGTTGAAAACTCTCTTTATGAGTTTTATAACGAGACAACGAGATACGAACCCTATCATCATAATCATCATCATTTCAGCCGAAAGACGTCCACTGCTGGACAAAGGCCTCCCCCAGGTGTCGCCACATTGACTGATCCCGTGCGTCTCGCATCCAGCGTCTTCCCGCAACCTTAATCAGGTCATCGGTCCACCTAGTGAAAGGCCTTCCAACGTATCATCTTCCGGTTCGCGGTCGCCATTTGAGAACCTTTTCAGCCCCATCAGCCATCCGTTCTGCGAGCAATGTGCCCTGCCCACTGCCACTTAAGTTTGGCAATTCTTCGGGCTATTTCGGTAACTTTGGTTCTCCTGCGGATATCATCATTTCTGACGTGATCATGCAAGGAAATTCCGAGCATAGCCCTCTCCATTGCCCTTTGGGTGACTTTAAACTTTCTGATAAGGCCCATTGTGAGCGACCACGTCTCGGTCCCATAGGCGATCAATGGCGACACACACTGGTCAAAGACTTTTGTCTTGAGACACTGCGGTAAATTGGACGAGAAGATACCACGCAACTTCCCGAACGCCGCCCAGCCGAGTCGGATTCGACAGTTGACCTCTTTCTCGAAGTTGGACCTACCCAAATGGACCGTTTGTCCCAGGTAGACATAATCGTCTACAACTTCGAGTGTAGAGCCTCCGATCTTGATAGGAGTAGGTGTTACATGGGCATTCACCATGACCTTGGTTTTGTCCATGTTCATTTTAAGACCAACTCTTTCGGAAGCTCTACTGAGTTCATCGAGCATTTAATCGCGTCTTTAATACGCTCGGTATTAAAGCGGCGGAGGTCTCTTTTCAAGGATTTAGATATCTGTCTATTGAACTGCCGGTATTTGCACGCCTCATCTGAAGACTGCAGGATCATCTCAGGCCTCTCCTTCATAAGCTTGAGGGTAGGATCAGAAAGCTTTTTGTTTCTATCTGTACGACGGGTCTTGAAAAACATACCTCCTGACCTTATGAAAAATAGTAAAATAATACCTTTGTTTAAATCAGGTAGTACATCAGACCCTACAAATTATAGACCTATTTCAGTACTACCTACGTTTAGCAAAATATTTGAGAAAATAATTTTAGAGCAATTGCAAAGATTTTTTAATAAACATAAATTATTACATAGCGAACAGTTCGGTTTTACAAGGGGTCGTTCAACTACTGATGCCGGTGTTGAGCTTTTAGGACATATTTATAATGCATGGGAAGATAAGTGCGATGCCTTGGGAATCTTTTGTGATTTGTCCAAGGCATTTGATTGTGTTTTTCATGAAACGCTAATCAGGAAACTCCGCCACTACGGAATCCGGAACAGCGCTCTGGATCTTCTTACTTCATATTTGAGTAATAGGATTCAGACCGTTGACGTTAATGGAAAAAGATCGCCTGGATGGTAACAATGGGAGTCCCGCAGGGCTCGATTGTTGGTCCTTTCTTGTTTCTTATTTATATTAATGACTTGCCTTACCTCATAAAGGATAACCATGATATAGTGTTGTTTGCGGATGATACTTCACTTTTGTTTAAACTTAAACGTCAGCAGCTGGTTACTGACGATGTAAATAGCGTGATCTCAAAAGTAGTTCACTGGTTCAATGTTTATAATTTACTTCTTAATGAAAAAAAAACCAAATGCATTAAGTTTACCCTACCTCACGTAAGGCAGGTGAAAACCGATGTGTTGATAAAGGGCGAAGAATTGAATCCTGAAAATAGCACAGTATTCTTAGGCTTAACTTTGGATGCTAAGCTTCAGTGGGGCCCACATATAGATAAATTGTCAAAGAAGCTAAGCTCCGCAGCATATGCTGTTAGAAAAATTCGTAATTTAACTGACATAGAGACAACCCGTTTAGTTTACTTTAGCTATTTTCATAGTGTAATGTCGTACGGTATTCTGTTGTGGGGAAATGCCGCCGACATCCAGACTATCTTTGTTTTGCAGAAAAAAGCTGTTCGATCAATGTATAAATTAAGCCCGAGACACTCTCTCAGAGAGAAATTTAAGGAGATTAATGTAATGACTGTGCCTTCTCAGTATATTTATGAAAATCTTTTATATGCCCATAAAAATATAAAAATGTTTAAAAAATACAGTGATATCCATAACATAAATACTAGGAACAAACACAAATTTGTAGTACCTACAACAAGGCTCAAGAAAATAGGTGGCTCGTTTAGATGTCAATGTGTGCGCTTTTATAATAAGCTTCCAAGCCACGTAAAAGATCTAAGTCTTAATAAATTCAAGTCTTTCATTAAACGTAAGTGCCAGAAAGCGTTTTATACAATTAAAGACTTCCTTGAGGACAAAAAGGCTTGGGATTGAGCTGCTCCAATTAATTTTGTTTTTTTATTATATTTTGCACTATGCATTTTGTTATTATATATATTTTTTTTTTTTTTGGTTTTCTTGCAATGACAAGAATATTTACTTTTTAAAGTATTATATTATTTTATTTTAATTATTGTGAATGTGAAGACTATGTGGATATATTATTTGTTTTAGTTTTTATTTAAATTTATCTTAGTTTTTAATCATGGTCTGGCAGTTTGAGTAGTTTATGCGGCCTACCCGAATGTCCTTTCTTTGGTATTGTTCGTCGAATCGTTGAGCTCCTTAATTTCTGAGTTGAGCTGCTCGGTTATTGACAAATGCGTGCACTGACTGGACAGGTCCACTCAATCTGGCTGGTTCTTTCCTCAAAAGACCATTTCAGATATCAGTCTACATGGTCTTCACATGATCTAATCAAGATTTTGTCAGGACTTTAAAAGAGACTGTGACCTCTGAGTTTGTTTCGGCCTTTCTTCTCAGAGTAGTCAGATAGGAAACGCCGATCTCATCTAGTTTTAAAAATATGTTCGACATGTAAAAGTGTTTGTACAAACCAACTTATAGAAATAAAGTCATTTATCATTTATCATAGACACGACAGTATGGACAGATTCCACGAACCTGTCGCTGTATTCGTCCACGGAGCTCCCTAGGCACTCGAAACGATTCTGGAGTACGAGCTGAAAGCTCGGGGTTTTGGACCTGGATCTGTGCTGGACGGAGCGTGGACTTCATCAGTCGAGACCTTTCTAGCTTAATATTAATGTTTAATGTTCCTCTTACCATGCGGTGATCGCGCCCGGTTTTTACCGAATTGATCACAGAGACATTATTGAACATTTGCTTCTTGGTTGACATGATGAAGTCGATTTCATTTTTTGTTGCACTATCAGGGCTTTGCCAGGTCCACTTCCTGTGTTCACGCTTTTTGAAGAAGGGGTTCATCACATAGATGCCCTCCTTCTCCATAAAACTGGCCAGTAGGAGACCCCGGTGGTTCCGTCGTCCAACTCCAAATTGCCCCACTTGCAGCTCATCCTCGTCTCGTTTGCCCAGTTTCGCGTTGAAGTCCCCCATGACAACGGTGAAGTGATTTTTGAAACCATGCATGGCTCTGGAGATATCCTCATACATGGTCTCTACCACGACTTCGGGGTGTGCCGAGGTTGGGGCGTAGACCTGTATGACCTTCAGCGATTATCTTGAGGATGTTCTGAGTATAAGGTACGCCACCCTGGTCGACACACTCTCGATCTTCACCACGTTGTTCACAAGGGACTTGTGGACGATAAACCCGACACCACCCTGGGACTGCCAGTGACCCTCTCGAAAATAGAGGTTACCGGATTTGAGGATTATCGAGTCCTCCCCCTCTTTTCGGACTTCAGATAACCCTATAATACTACATCGCAACCCACTCGGTGATCTTCTCGTCGATCCGAAGTGTGCGCTTGTTGTACGTTGCCAGGTTCAGTCGTCGGTAATTGTTGGCGTAGCCGGATCTCGTCCGGAGATTCTTAGCACCCCTTGCCATGCCGTAGTCTCGACCGCTACCGTAGACGAGGATAGGCAAGCTACCAGATACTAGGGGCCATTTTTTATTTATGCTATTCATGGGAGGGGTTTTGTCATAATCGCCACGCTTGGCAGGCGGGTTGGCGATCGCAGTATGGTTATTATAGAAGCACAGAGAACGCTGCTGCCCATTCTCTGGTTTGTCCCTTAGTCGCCTCTTACTACACCCACGGGAAGACATGGGATGGTGAAATTCTTTACGTTCGGCACCATACGGAAGGACCATACGAGCCCTATAGTCTTCTGGTTTTGGATATATATAACATTATGGATTAGACAGAACTAGTTTACAAGGAACAAAAAAAAAAGAAAATAATATTAACGCACAACGTAGCAAAAAGATGATGGATGGTAATATGGCGATGTCTCTATAAGTCCTGAGGTTTTTCATGAGACCTAAAAATATGCGAAAAACTTTTGATCCTTAGATAGACAGTTTTAAGTCTATAAAGAAAAAAGGTTAACACCGTAGCTTGTAGAGAATATTAGTCGTTTCCGGTGTTTTAATAAAAAGCATTTGAAGATTTTTTTCAAAGGAAACATCTTAATATATAAAAATCTGCTAGCGGAGTAATGTAATATAGACTGTCAGCTGACATCTTAACATGAGAAATTTTGAGTGTATATTATTGTACATAGTTATATTATAATAAAACGATGTCAAGGCCAGTTTTAACAATTAACTCAAAATACTCCAAAAATAAACCAGAGTCAGAAAAAAGTAAGATTTATCAAAAGACAAAAAAATAGGATTGGGCTGCTTAGAATCTCTGTCCGAAAGAGGTTTCCTATTGAAAATCATAACAAGAATGACACTTGATATCATCAGCGATATCAACGTATGCAAATGCTCCAATAAAGTTCTATGGCGAAAACAATAATAAAGGGCGTTTTGCTTAAAGGCCAAGAGTTAGTAAAGTTTATTGAACTAGTTTCTTGCACGTGTAATCATGGTCAACAAGTAATAGGTACTACACATACAATGGCGTTTATTTATGCAATGACATGCATAAATAAACGCCTTTTACCTCAGCGCTACGCGTCACGACACGCGTCACACACATCTTAGAATATCCAGACGCATTTAGATTCCGTACAGACTTGAAAGTTACGATGATTTGAAAGACCGAGGGCACAAAAAAAAATGCGCCGCCGCTTACATACTTTGTGTCGAAGAAGTCTCACAATATCCGTGGATGTGATGACAATTGGGAAAGGCCTACGTAAGAGGTAGATTGTTGGCTGAATTGAATTTTGAATTGAAATAAAAAATATGTACCCCAGGTTCTATATTTTTTGTTAATCCGAAATAAAAATACCTTTTAGTGCTTAAAAGATTCCATCACCAAACACAAATAATTGTTATTAGGCATCCTGAAAGCCCTTTTGATAAAAATAAATATTATAAGAATTTAATATGAAATGGAACAAAGCAAATAGACATAAATTAAAAAATATGCTGATTTTAAAAACTAAACGGGCGAGAACGAATGTTTGATTAATCAATATATAGTTTTTTCTCGCAACGTTGGTCCCGTGGACTTTTCCACCGGAACCGTGTAGTTTAGGGACCGCGCTCACTCGACCCGCTTAAACTCGTCCTGAAGAATAATACCTTGATATTTCTGTTTTGATAGGCGTAAATACGTCGATGACCAGTGTGTGTTGCCAGTTATGATCTATGGCTCTGAGACGTGGTCGCTGACAATGGCCTCATCAGAAAGGTTATAGTCACCCTAAGGGCAATGGAGAGGGATATGCTCGGAGTATCCTTGCGTGATCGAATCAGAAATACCAAGGTTACCGACATATTCCGAAGAATTTCCAAACTCAAGTGGCAGTGGACAGGGCACATTGCTTGCAGAACGGATGGCCGTTGGGGCTGAAAAGTTCTTGAGTGGCGACCGCGTACCGGAATACGCAGCGTTGGAAAGCTTCCCTCTAGGTGGAGCGATGACCCTGGTTGGGTTACCGAAATAGCCCAAAGAATTTCCAAACTATACGGGCACATTGCTCGCAGAACTGATTGCCAGTAGTCAATCAAGTAAGAAAAAAACAATTAAAAGATTACAGTTTTCAGTAATATATTGAATATATTGTAATATATTGAATATTCTATGTATAATAACTTCATAAGTTATTTAGAATTAAAATATCACTTTGCCTGACTGAACAAATGGCACTGAATTGGTAGTGAAAAATCTGGTATTATTCTTCGGGTCGAGCGGGTAGAGTGGGTGCGGACCCGTATTTTACCGTAATAAAAAGTAGTCTATGACACTAGGTAATAGCGTCACATTTAGTCAGTCAAATAATTTTCATTAAAAGCTTTTACTGCCAAAAGTACCTACTGATAGAGATACCTTTTACAAAGAAGCAATGTTACCTCTGTATAATATTAGTTTAGATAACGGAGTATAAAATTCCCGGTACCTTCTATTTTTCTTTGCCTTTTAACAGTTTACTTTTTATTTCAATTCTTCACGTAGATATGTATAAAAAGTTAATTAGAACAAAACCGAATTGAGGTATAATATAAATTAAATCGTTCCAAGAAATGTTTTTAAATGGTTATCATAAATTATCAACGTGACGGCTATTTTCAGAATATAATGAAAACTAACGAATTAGACCAAACCATAAAATGTTTTATTGCTCTTTAAACTAATAACTTTACTGTAATTTATGTTCAATTTACTGTTTAATGTAATCATTGAATGTGGAAATCAGATGTTTTTGAAATGAGCTATTATGCGTAAATAGTAAATTTTGATGTAAGTGTACAAAGTATGTCATTTCAGCTGAGGCGGAGAAGACGCTTGAGTTGAAGGCAGATGGATATGGAGCCGAGAGACTGCAATGACAAAAGCACACGTGTATCAAACGACGCGCGTATTTCATTAAACTTATTTAAAAAAATACTAATAAATTATTGCTCCGCTGGAGAGCGATTTTTATGTGGGTATGACCAGATGTGGAAGCTGCCCAGCGACCAGTGGGAGCAGCCCAACGACCATGCTTGATAATTTATAAATACAATATATTGTTTAAGGCCGTACCCTGACCAAAAAATCTGCATGAGATATGAGCATTCCTATTGGCCTAGCGGCACTGGTGGCGCATGAATTGCAGTAGTGAATACGCCCAGTTTTTAGAATAAAATCTTTATGAAATCGAATATTGGTCTATTGAAAAAAGTAAAACTTACAAAATGTTCGTTATCAAATTGTCTATCCATTAGTGTTAGTACAAAAAAATATTAATGAACACTTTACGAGGAAATGCATGCTATCAATCATTATTTCTCATTTTTATGATTTTGTTGGAAGGAGATTAGTGAAACATATACTACACTTAAAAACAAAGAAATCTACATTTTTGAAATCAATAATATGTAGTAATTTAATGTATTTTATTAGTTGATATTTCATTTCAAAAATCTACAATTTTGGAATCAATAATATGAAGTAATTTAATCTATTTTTATTAGTTGATATTTCATTTTAAATAACGAGTAGATAGCTCCTAAAAACTGCACGAAAAGCGGCTAGCGCGGCGTTTTGCTCGGGGTAGCGCCTTAAGCGGGCTGACTACCGCCGTGTTTGCACAAGACGAAATTCACTTCATAATATGAAGTGAAGATATTTCTATTTTGATAGGCGTAAATACGTCTATGACCAGTTTGTGTTGCCAGTTACGATTTATGGCTCTGAGACCTGGTCTTACAGTCACCGAAAGGGCAATGGAGAGGTCTATGCTCGGAGTTTGCTTGCGTGATCGAATCAGAAATGTAGAGATCTGCAAGAGAACCAGGGTTATCGACATATCCCTAAGAATTGCTAAACTTAAGTGGCAGCGGGCAGGGCACATTGCTCGCAGAACGGATGGCCGATGTGGCAGAAAGATTCTTGAGTGGCGACCGCGAATTGGAATACGTTGCGTTGGAAGGCCTCCCACCAGGTGGACCTATGACCTGGTGAAAAATTGCGGGGATCCGCTGGACCGATCAATGTGGCGACGCTTGGGGGGCGACCTATGTCCAGCAGTGGACGTCTTTTGGCTTTTTTGACATGATGATGATGAGTAATATTTAACCCTCGACGGAGAAAGATGGGTGTTATAAGTTTGATGTGTATACCTGTCTGTTTGTGTATCCGTCTGTGGCATCATACCTTCTAAACGGATAAACCGATTTATTTTAGGTTGTTTGAAAAATTACTTTAACTAAGAACACTGTCTTAGCTATGTTTGATTAAAATCGGTACATCCGTTCAAAAGCAATGGGTATTTTACTGTTTGAATCGGGGTGTTTTCGAAAGATATCGTCTCATAATTACGTGCTCAATAGATTGTCGATCATAGCGTGTCTAGTAGACAAGATAGACAAGATAAATATGTAGTACGAAATGAAAATCTGTCACGGTTTTTTGAAATTTAATTTTTCTAGATATCAGTTTATGTCCGTTGCCGACAACGCTAAATGAAACAACTGAAAGGATTGCTTTGTCTCACTTTTACTTCCTTTTTTGTTACGCAAATAATATATATTTGCGTCATCTAGCTAGATTTGAGATCCTGACTTCTAAGATACAGGCATCTCCCTCGTTTGGAAGTCAGGGTTCCATCACTTGTATTTGCCTTATGTTGTATTTTGCCTTATTGTGTATTTATTATTTGTAAACAATTTTTGTATGGCTTGTTACACGCAGCTGCATAAGGGGAATCGCCAACTCAGCACTCAACACTTTTATTATAGAATCATACGCTGCAAATTTAACAAACGACGGAAACGCCGAGCTGAGCTAGCACTTTGTGACGCACGGACCTAGTTTAGCCAATTATTGTAACTCTGTAAAATTCCATTCCATATTCATACTTCGAATAGGCACTTAGGCTAATTTTAGCGATAATTAATGTAATTCTTTTATTTTAAAATAAATTAAGTAAATTCATTTTTGGTTTTTTTTAAATCCTCCGATTGCAGCTAACGTAATTGGCGCAGTCGGTAGGATATTCGCGGGCCGGTTCGCAAGCTTTAGGGATCTCTAATATCGAAATCCGCGTACGCGAATCGCCTGGGTGGCTATCGAGCCCCGGTGCCGAATATCCGAATCTACGGTCCAGCTGCAGTTCCGGAAGGAGAATCCAGACTTCGATTCACGAGAGAACCAGAGATGAAAAATTTGTGAGTACACTTGAATTGTTCCTGTGTTGCTTCCTTCTTAGTCCTAGTACCACCCAACTTCCAAGATTTTTCACCCGAGAAGTTCCAATTCCCAGGAGCCCCAATCTCGTAAGGCTCGCTGGAGTGCTATAGATAACAGTAGAGATTTAAATAGTGATAGTAAAATTAGTAGTATAAGTAGCTTAAATATGGCCCATGACCCGGATGCAATTTTCAAGACCCTTCGTATGGTCCCGGAGTTCGATGGGAACCCAAATGTTTTGACTAGGTTTGTCAGAATATGCGATCAAATAGTAGCTAAGTATGTTAGCAATACCCCAGGTAGCGAGTTAAACAACTTATGCCTATTAAATGGCATCTTAAATAAAATAACAGGCTCTGCCGCTTGTACCATCAATTCCAACGGCATACCTGATAGTTGGCTAGGGATTAGAACAGCCTTAGTTAAAAACTTTTCAGATCAACGGGATGAAACCGCTTTGTATAGAGACCTTTCTTTAGCTACGCAGGGAAATAAAACGCCTCAGGAATTCTACGAGGAATGCCAAACTTTGTTCAGTACAATGATGACGTATGTAACATTACACGAGTCAATTACTACCACAGTGGAAGCGAAACGTACACTGTATAAAAAGGTTACTATGCAGGCTTTTGTAAAAGGTTTAAAGGAACCATTAGGATCCCGCATAAGATGCATGCGTCCCGATACTATCGAAAAGGCCCTTGAATATGTACAGGAAGAACTTAATGTTATGTATTTACAGGAACGTAGTGAATTTTCAAAACCCACTACACAAAAGAATTCACACCCTGTAACACCCCACGCAAATACCAACCCAGTTCCTCTACGTAATAACCATTTTGCAGTACCAATTCCCAACTGGCCCAATCCCATAGGAACTAGACCCCACCAACTACCACCACAACCATTTAGGTTCAACCCCAACTTTATTAATCAGCAGCCCCAACATCGCATGCCTAATCGAACACAGCAAATATTCCGTGCGCTGCCTCAAACATATAACGCTCAAAGTAACATGTTCCGTTTGCCACCCAGAAACACTCCGGCCCAAAATCAAAATCAAGGTCCTAAACCTATGAGTGGTGTACAGCATTTTACACCTAGACCCATGCTATCTGGCCATAACTGGCAGCATTCAGGTAATCCGCCACCAACCAATTATTTTAAAAATCGTGAAATGAACATGAATGAGTGCACGTCATACGACGACTCATATTACCCGACGGAGTTCTATTACGAGCCGGACTGTTTTAATTACGATGACACTTATTATGATTATAGCCCGTTCGCTACATTAGAGTGCAACCATGATCCCACTTTGAACGATGTAAATGTTCAAGAAAATATTACAGGCTTAACTGAACCTCAGGCAGGTCCATGTCAGATAAGTCAGGATTTTCAGGAGGCACAGAAATCAAAAAAGCCAAAATAGAATTAAATCTCCAAACTCAACGTCAGTTGCCGTACATACTAATATCAGAACCACCTTTAAAGTTACTAATTGACACCGGTGCAAACCAGTCCTTTATAAGTCCAGAAGCTGTAGAAAAATATTTTCCAAATTTTCCCTTAAATTACGACCCGTTTGAAGTTACCAATGTACACGCGGTTAGTAGAAATAATTATTCTATAAGTTTACCTTGCTTCGCGGAATTTAACGATCCAGAGTTTATCAAGTTATTTGTATATCGTTTCCATGAATATTTTGACGGTTTAATTGGTTTAGATTTGCTAACTAAATGGGAGTCCAAGATAGATTTAAAAGATCAGAGGTTAATAACGCGCACATCATCAAATCCTATCCGTATGTATAATTCCTGCAATGTTAACTTGTATGAAGACATAATACCTGCTCATTCTTCGAAATTAGTGAGAATACCGATCGACACTCCAAATGGTGCAGCATTAGTTAGTGAACAGACTATATGCAACTGTATAGTACGCGAGTGCCTTACTATTGTCGACAATAATCGCGGCTACTTAGAGATAGAAAATACGAGCCCGAATGATATTATAATATCACTTGACCGACCAGTGCACGCAAGTTTATTTAATATCGAGTGCACGCGCACTGAACATTGCACCACGCGAGTTCAAGAAGTGACAACGCGATTACGAACAGATCATTTAAACGAGGAAGAGAAACTCAACCTTATAACTCTTTGCTCAAAATATGCTGACGTGTTTTACATAGAAGGCGAAGCGTTAACATTTACCAATCGAATAAAACACCGTATTAAGACTACAGACGAGGTCCCGGTTTACACAAAAAGTTATAGATACCCATTCATTCATCGTCAGGAGGTTAGGGAACAGATTTCAAAAATGTTAGATCAGGGAATAATAAAACCTTCAGATTCAGCATGGAGTTCGCCCATTTGGGTGGTCCCCAAGAAAATGGACGCCTCGGGCAAGCAAAAATGGCGTTTAGTAGTTGACTTTAGGAAGCTCAATGAAAAAACTATTAACGACAAATACCCCATCCCGAACATTAGCGATGTTCTTGACAAACTAGGTAGGTGCCAATACTTCACCACTCTAGATCTGGCTAGTGGCTTCTACCAAGTCGAAATGGACCCCCAGGATATTCAGAAAACAGCTTTTAATGTCGAACATGGACATTTCGAGTTTCTTCGAATGCCCATGGGACTTAAGAACTCACCATCCACATTTCAGAGGGTTATGGACAATGTCCTCAGAGGTCTTCAGAATGACATATGCCTGGTGTATCTTGATGACATCATCGTTTTTTCCACGTCACTACAAGAGCATATGACCAATCTCGAAAAAGTTTTCAATAGGCTTCGGGAATCGAACTTTAAGATCCAAATGGATAAATCCGAATTCTTAAAGCATGAAACTGGTTATCTCGGACACATAATAAGTAGCGAAGGAATAAAACCTAATCCGGATAAAATTCATGCCATAGAAAAATACCCCATTCCAAAGACCCCAAAAGAAATTAAGCAATTTTTAGGCCTTGTCGGTTATTATCGCAAATTTATCCCGGACTTTGCAAAAATTACGAAACCTCTCACAGCGTGTTTAAAAAAAGGTAGAAAAGTTGTATTAAATTCCGAGTACATAAGCAGCTTTGAAAAGTGCAAGACTCTCTTAACAAATGACCCTATACTACAGTATCCCGATTTCGATAAGGAATTCATACTGACGACAGATGCTTCAAACGTTGCCATTGGTGCCATTCTATCTCAAGGACCCGTAGGTTCCGACAAACCCGTGTGTTTTGCATCCCGAACCCTGAATGAAAGTGAGCTTAACTACAGTACCATAGAAAAAGAACTCCTCGCCATAGTTTGGGCCACCAAGTATTTTAGACCGTACTTGTTTGGTCGTAAATTTAAAGTACTGACAGACCATAAACCTCTACAGTGGATGATGAACCTTAAAGAACCTAATTCGCGATTGACTAGATGGAGGCTGAAACTTAGTGAATACGATTTCACCGTTATCTATAAGAAAGGTAAATCTTATACGAATGCCGATGCCTTATCTCGAGTGGAGATTCACAACGAAGATACTAACACTTTAATAGATGAATTATGTTCTTTGATTCCTAACCCATCAGAAAACCCGATGCCTACGAACTCATCCACTGCCACCGTACACACCAGTCACGAAAATCCCATACTAGAAGTCCCAATCACAGATGAACCCCTTAACAGATTTCATAGACAACTATGTTTTACGATAGTAGAAGATGTCAAACGCAAACCAGTAGTTACCAAGCCATTCGAAACTCACACGCGCATAGCAGTCCAGATATCATCATCTATGCTAGAACAAGATGTAGTCAATGCCATCAAAGAGTATGTAAATCCGAAAGTAAAGACCGGTATATTAATAAATCCACCTCTTGCCATGTATTCCATCATACCAGTCATACAGGACAAATTTAAGAGCTCGTCTATGAACTTAGTACTAGCTAAGATAGAATTAGAAAACGTCAAAGATTATCTACGTCAGCAAGAGATAATTCAGCACTACCATGACGGCAAAACTAATCACCGAGGAATTACCGAATGTTATTTAGCCCTCTCAAAAAAATATTACTGGCCCAAAATGAAAGACCAAATAACCAAATTCATCAACGAATGCATTATTTGCGGCCGAGCTAAATATGACCGGAGACCTATTAGACCACAGTTTAATATTGTACCCCCGGCAACAAAACCATTCGAAATTGTACATATGGATTTATTCACGGTTCACAATGAAAAGTATGTTACATTTATAGATGTTTTTACCAAATACGGACAAGCATACCATCTCCGAGATGGCACGGGCATTAGTGTACTTCAATCATTATTACAATATTGTACCCACCATGGGGTTCCCTTAACGTTAGTGACAGACAACGGAACGGAATTTACTAATCAACTGTTCCTAGAATTCACACGCCTTCACAAGATAAACCACCATAGAGTTTTACCGCATTCGCCTAACGATAACGGTAACATTGAACGCTTCCATTCAACTCTCCTTGAACATATAAGAATATTAAAGTTAAAACACAAAGAGGAGCCTATCGTAAATCTTATGCCTTATGCTATAATTGGATATAATTCATCAATACATAGCTTCACTAGATGTAGACCATTCGATTTACTAACTGGACACTTTGATCCACGCGATATTCTAGACATAGATTTTACCCAACAATCATTACAACAGTATGTTCATAATCATAGGGCGCAAATGAAAGAAGTCTATAACATAATTAACGAAACTTCCTTATCAAATCGTACTGCGTTAATAGAAAATAGAAACAAGAACCGCGAATCTGAAATAGAATACGTTCCTCAACAACAGGTGTTCATTAAGAACCCCTCTGCAAGCCGTCAGAAAACTGCACCACGGTATACTCAAGATACCATTCTGGCCGATTTACCCATACACGTTTATACGTCCAAGAAACGTGGGCCCGTAGCCAAAAACAGATTAAAAAGAGGCCCTTAGGTACCTAACTTGCTGCAGGATTCTACTATTGCTGGTACTTCGCGAGACCCAGTCATCGGAGATAAAACTTAAAAGCCTAGCCAATGGACCTTATGACCGATTAGAATTAGTTAGAATAGAAAATATGTTAGCGTTCATACACTCATCAAGTACTGTTCATTATATGATAGATGTAGATAAACTTAGATCTATGGTAAATAGGTAAAGAAAAAAATTTACAGTAAGGACGAGATATATTACGACATTATTCAGCCCGGATCATATTTCAACGGAAACTAGATAGTTATAATTTTCAGATTTTCTATAATTTCCAAAATCGTCTATGATTTATTATAAGTTATCTATAGTACCCAAAAAAAAAATATCCGTCAGGCTCTTATCCCAAAGTCTTATCCCTACCTATCCCTTTATAGCAACTAATGGCGACTATTTCGTGTACATAGAAGCAGAATGCTCGAAGTTTAGTAACTGGTATCTCTGTGAAAAGGAAATAACCCATCAAATACGAACAAAAACGGACTGCATACAAGAACTTATCACGAATCAAGCCCACAAGAGTTCCTGCCAATTCAGTACAATATTTCTGGAAAAAGAAGCGATGAAAAAACTAGATGACCAGCATTACGTCCTATCATTTCCAAGTCCAACGAAAGTGCAATCAGTCTGTGGGAGAGAAGACTTCACTTTGCTACAGGGAAGCTACCTCGTTACCATACCTATCAACTGTTATCTCCGCACAAAGGTGGACTACACAGCATAAAGAACCAAGTCATGACGAGCCAGCCGATACAACCCAACCAGCTGCAATCAGATGTCATATAACATACCCTTCTACATCGCATTATTAGGTGCAGGCGCACTTATCACAACCATACTTGGCTATCGCAACCAATGGTTTTGCAAACGCTCCGAAAAGCCCCACAGCAAGGGACATACTTACGAGGAACCTGACAAAAAG
Source organism: Orthosia cruda (assembly GCA_964057195.1). Classification (NCBI taxonomy): domain Eukaryota; kingdom Metazoa; phylum Arthropoda; class Insecta; order Lepidoptera; family Noctuidae; genus Orthosia; species Orthosia cruda. The sequence goes on from OZ059830.1 coordinate 40,369,913, forward strand.
AGGAGGATCGCGCGTCCAGAAGACAAGTTCCAGCAATATTTTCTCTCGAAGTTCTCAAATAGTTGCTGATCTGCGGGTGGAGATGTTACACGCAGCTGCATAAGGGGAATCGCCAACTCAGCACTCAACACTTTTATTATAGAATCATACGCTGCAAATTTAACAAACGACGGAAACGCCGAGCTGAGCTAGCACTTTGTGACGCACGGACCTAGTTTAGCCAATTATTGTAACTCTGTAAAATTCCATTCCATATTCATACTTCGAATAGGCACTTAGGCTAATTTTAGCGATAATTAATGTAATTCTTTTATTTTAAAATAAATTAAGTAAATTCATTTTTGGTTTTTTTTTAATCCTCCGATTGCAGCTAACGTAATTGGCTTGATGAATGAATAAATTATTATTATTTATGTCTGTGGTCACAAGTATTAAACAAATAATTTCCATTAATTTATTTATTGTGTTTGGAAAAGTTATCTGGTACACGTGCTTTACAAACCAACGCGACCTAAAAATTTTGTACTTTGTTGGAACCCAATGAAGAAACCTTTGTGATGACTTAGTTCCGTAACTAAAATTAGGTTTTGGTCCCCTCAGACGGGGGGATGAAGGACAAAGGAAATTGTTCCGTGATTAGTTTTCTTGTAGTTGCTTCTTATCAAGGTGTCAGAATATTTAATATGCAAGGTTTAGAGTACATTGTGGAATTCATGTTCCTTAAGTTTGGAAGAAATATGTCTGTAAGGACTTGAGGAAGCATTTGCCCAACTCTGGGTCAGCAAAAGCTAAACAAAAAAGTAAAGTCGAGATTAGGTGTTTTATTAATGGTCTTCCCGCTAAATTATGGTTAGAAGCAGTTAGCACATACGTCTTTGTGGCGACACTTAGAGAAGAACTATGTCCAGCTGTGGACATAGTTCATACATGTGTGTCTTTCGGCTGAAATGATGGAAATGAAATGCCTATAAAGCGATATTTGCTAACTTCTAGTGCAAAAAGAAAATATTGAAGATATAAGTAGGGCTATGTATATTTTATTTGATATTTTAGCTATCATATTATAAATTGGTTCAGTTGTTCAAACAAAATTTTTCTGTGATGTACAATATTTTTAGATTACTTTTTTATGTTAGAACTTTTACGCCTCCATTAGAATAGTCTACTTTGACTTAAATATTTTTGTTAAACATAGCTGAGATGGATGAAAAGTACATTTAGTTTACATCTATCTCAGCATTTTGAAATTCTCTTAAGGATTTTGAAATTGAGCTATGCAGAAAAGTTCTGTTTTCGACCACTTTGGGCACACGGTTGGCGCAGCGGTTGACTACTGACTGCAAATATTTGAATGACCAACAGATAGTTGTTCCGGCTCTGGGTGTTTGTTTATGTGAGTTTATTTGTTTGTAAACGCACCCACGATACAGGAAGAAATTCCTAGTGTGAGGCAACGTTTTTTTTCAAAAACAAAACAAAACTTTCAACGCTTCAATTTGCATAGATCTCTTTATAATCAAAGTCAACATCAGCACAAAACGGCACTTATGCATAAAAGTATATTTTGCATGGCGCCAGAAATTTACAATAAATTTCCAAAAAGCCGTAAGCAGTTAAATGATTTAGCATTTAAAAAAAAAGTTAAACATTTCCTAGCAGGTGAATAAGAAAGCCTAATATAGCCTAAATGAGTTTTAAACGAAAGTTATTTTTTTAATTATTTTATTATTTATGACATTTTAATAATTAACTGCTAGGTTGATAATTTTGATTTTATTTATTATTTTATTACGTTGCAATTTTTTATATTTTTGTTTTGTGCATAAAGAACGACAATTGAATTTACATTACTTGTACAACATTTCTAAATAATTTTGACATTATATACTTTATTACTTATTACTTTATTATATATTTATTAAATGAAGTGACTATATAGAAAATGGCTATTATAATTACCTAGTACATATTATTATTGCGAATTTATTAGCTAATTGACATGAAATAAATTGTTAATGTTTCTTATAATTGCCTGACTATCAGTTTTTTTATCATTAATATAATTAATTCTATTTAAATTGTTGATATAGTGTAATGTAATGTTGTAAACTTGTGTGTATACTTACATATACTGTACCTATATTTAGAGCAAATACAATTCTTATTCTGTCATTGTTACTGACATTCTAGAATGATAAGTTTAACCATTTGCACATTTTTAGACCAGTATCCGTGTTGCCGGTTTTCAGCAAGGTATTTGAAAAGATAATGCTGAATCAAATGCTCATTTATTTTAATACGAAAAACATCCTACACGAGAAACAATATGGTTTCACCAAAGGACGTTGTACAACCGACGCTGGTGTCACCTTAATAAAACACATCTTTGATGCGTGGGAGGAGGGACAAGATGCCATAGGTATCTTCTGCGACCTGTCGAAGGCGTTTGATTGCGTTGATCATGAAACATTGCTTTTGAAACTTGAGCATTACGGGCTAGGCCAATCAGCATTAAATTTAGTAAAATCCTATTTGAATGACAGACAGCAATTAGTTCAAATAAACGGTGTCAATTCGTCGGGGTTGAAAGTGAAAATGGGGGTACCCCAGGGCTCAATTTTAGGTCCTTTCTTGTTTTTAGTATACATTAACGATTTACCCCATCTATTGAAAAACAAACTAAACATGGTGTTATTTGCTGATGACACTTCTTTGATTTTTAACATAAATAGACGTACGAGTAACGTTGCCGACGTGAATAATGCATTGCGGCAAGTTCTAAATTGGTTCACTGCTAATAATTTAGTTTTGAATGCTAAAAAAACTAAGTGTGTAAAATTTGCCTTGCCGAATGTCAAAAGTTATGATTGTGACATTATATTAAACAACGAGAAGCTAGAATTCGTCGACAAAACGGTTTTCCTGGGTATCACGCTGGACTCAAGGTTACAATGGGGTCCTCATTTAATATCACTTGCGGGGCGGTTAAGTTCGGCGGCTTATGCTGTTAGAAAAATTCGTCAATTTACTGATGTAGATACCGCGAGGCTGGTCTATTTTAGTTACTTTCATAGTATAATGTCTTACGGCATATTACTATGGGGAAGGGCTGCAGACATTCAGTCAATTTTTGTTCTGCAAAAACGAGCCATCAGAGCGATATACAATCTTCGCCGGCGCGATTCTCTAAGGGAACTGTTTAAGGACATTAACATCATGACGGTACCGTGTCAATATATTTACGAAAACATCATGTACGTTAGAAAGAATTTACATCTTTTTAGTAAAAACAGCGAAAGACATAGTTATATTACTAGAAATAGGGACCAATTAATTCAACCAGGTTTCAGGCTGGCTAAAGTAGCGTCATCTTTTATGGGGTACTGTATAAAATTTTACAATAAAATACCGCCACACATTCTAGAACTGAATGAGACCAAATTTAAAACTTGTATAAAACGCACACTATGCAGGCAGGCATATTATAGGTTGGGGGATTACATCGCTGATAAAAATGCTTGGCCCAACGCTATTCCAGCTCCACAGCCACTAGGGCACAAAAACAAGTGATAAGCAGAAAAGTTATGAAGTATTGTTGGACCTGCTGAAGACTGTACGAATAATTATAATGTATATTTGTGTTGTATAAACTCAATTATTTTTTTTGATTATATAACTGCACAGCACATATGTGAGTACTATGTACCAACTGTAAATCTACCATTTACTGTAACTATGTGTCGTTCGTTGACTTCAGTGTGCCCTGGGAGTTGAGTGTGTCATGCTCTCTCTAATGTCTCTCTGATGGTGGCACATGTGTTGGATCATTCGGTTCCCTTCATGATGGTTGAGCTGAGTGGTGCCGATCCATGTGTCATGTTCGTGAACGGGCGCCATCAGTTGGGATTGGTCATATCTTAGCTGCCTCCACCTGTTTTTAATTACCTATTTATTGTAGTTTTAATTGTTTGTTTTACTCTAGACGCTTTTAAGTGCGTTTTTTTTTTTTTTTACCTCGTTCTCACATATATGTATTTTTCCTACAAGATTATTGTAACCAAGCTTGTAAAACACATTTTTTTTTAAAAGAGTAAGTGTGGAGTTTCTTGTCCGTTCTTCTCCATAACAAGTTACATTTCCGAATGGACGGTATAATCAATTATTATTACATTTAATTTTTATTTTTGACGTTCGTAAGTGCCGCTTAATGGCCTAATTGAATAAAGAAATTTTGATTTGATTTAAATAGCTTGAATAAATATGACATGACATTCTGGTAATTTTTGATTTGAATTTTATTATTTTGATTTGTTTTGTATTCTATTATAAATATTTGCATGGCATTGTAGACAAACATAACAATCTGTTTTTTTTTAACATACCTTACATATTGGCAATTTATTGTGTGTGCTGACTCGTGTTTGAGCAAATAAATATTGAATTGAAAATTGAAAAAAATATATAACAACTGTTGAAATCATTGAATACAAACACAGTTTTCCGATTTAATATTCTCAAAAACGATATCAATATCATATATTATATAAATATTAGATGTTTTTGAAATTAAAAATTGTCGATTAATATATTCGAACCCAAAGGATTTCAAAAGAGTAATAATTCAGCCGTTACTTTATGAGTGGAGAATCCCAGTGTAAATAATTTGTGTATAATCGTGATCAGGATACATTATTATAATAAGCACTTGTTATTTTTCCCAATGCAAGGAGAAACCTCTTTTATATAATATACTAACTTTTGCCCGGGGCTTTGCTCCCGGGGCCCTTTCAGCTTGCATTTTTTCGGGACAAAAAGTAGCACGCAAAAAGTATGTAATCGGATCAGTATAATTCTCTAAACAAACAGCTTTATCGCTTTATAATATATTTTTTCTCTGTAGTATTACAAATTTTTTTTTTTGTTCGATTTCAGATCGGAATTATGTTTGCAGGTAGCATTCTGTTGAAGAAGAATAGAATAGAATTAAATTTATTTGCATAATATATAATAGTTACTTTCTACCCCCATGGGAAAAGGGCGTGAGTTTATGTATGTACCAATGAATGTGCAATTATTTGTTTCCTACGAAATGTTTCGTTAGTATTAAAACCCACATGTATCCCATCTATTTGTCAGGAATCCTCCGTATAAACATGAGACGCAAGTGAACATAAATTCGGATGTCGGTCCAATCACACCTGTTACGGAACCCAAAGCCATTCAACACAGAACAAACGACCATTCGATGGCAGGTTCTCTGCTATTTCAACTTTGAACTCATAATGAGGAACCCTGCCTTCCTTATTCTGCCAAGTGTCAATTAGCAGACACAATAGAAAATACCATTGTTTTAATCCGATTCGGCAATATGGACAGTAGTCAAATTTTAACCTTGAATTTTTATATTTATCTATTTTCAGGTGGTTTATTGGTATTTATTTATTTAATTATTAATAGGCTTGCGCTTGACCACTATCTCACCTGGTGGTAAGCGATGATGTGGTCGATGTTTTTTCTTAAAGCAATTATAGTAAATTGTTAGTGGTACGAACATTTCTGGTTTTAATAATCATTGTTTTATGAACTTATAGAAACTCACCTCTTTTTAGGAAGGGGGTAGGCAGAAAATACAGAACGCGACTGCTTTTGCTTTGTTTACGTTCATATATCTATTTGAGTCCTACACGCACGCCGATTATGAGTACCTGCTGCGCACCTGGCTTTTCTGTAAAACATCAAAAATAAGACCTTTCGAATAAAAAATCGACTGTATAGTAGATTGGGGTGACTTGGTCCTATGGGAGACTTGGTACATAAAAAAGTAATATCGGAGAAATGCTTGGACAAATATACCTACAAACATATATACAAACATACATACAAACATACATACAAACAAACATACATACAAACATACAAACAAACATACTAATACTTATGAAATATGGCACATGTGTTTAGAGAAGCCCATACAGAGTAACTATGAAATTACTAGTATATGTGAATAGTTTCCTCCTATAATGGAAAAGTTTGGTTGTGGATTATTAGGACATTGTCAGGAGCAAATAAAATATTTTAGTGAACATGACTTTTCAATCTTGATTCTAACTCGTCTGTAAAATCAATCTGCCTAGCTTTTCCCCAACAATGTTGGAGTCAGCTTCCAGTCTAACCGGATTTAGCTGAATACCAGAGTGTTACATGGAGTGACTGCCTATCTGACCTCCACAACCCAGTAACCGGGTAACACGATACCCCTTGGCTAGACTGGTGTCAGATCTCAGACTTCTGACTACCCGTATCGACTGTTAAAGATCTTTAAATGACAGCCGGGACCAACGGCGTAACGTGCTTTCCGAGGGTAGTTAAACTAAATTAAACATTAGATAAAAATTCCACCGGGTCAGACAATCCCGCATTCCACACCCATGATCAATTTCCAGTATCTATGGTTGCAAAACGCTAGTCTTGTTACAAAGCATGGCTATGGACAGAGTGACAGATACTGTTTTTTTAGAATTTTCTTAAGTTGGTTTTTCGATTTAATACTTGACACCAACTTTGAGGGTACTTTGTTCATCAACATCGGCGTTACAAACTTTCTCGTGCGTTTACCGTAATAGTTAGTGACCTTGGGAATAAAAAGCAACTTTTGTTTAGATAAACGGGTTGGGTACATAGGCTTACGTTCCACTTTGTAACATTCACTATTAAATTGTTCGGATAAAATGTTTAACTTTATTTTTTCATGAATTTGAAATTTGTAAGGTGCTCCCAGCACCTTACAAATTTTGAAAAAAAAAATCGTAGTTTTTATTAAGGCTAGCTTTAGTTTTTTTTTGTCTACAAGTAGTTTTAGTAACATAGTCTGCAAGATTTTAATTTTATTTAAGTATGTGGGGAACGTAAGACCATATCCACCCAATTCGTAATCAACAATGGACTCCGCTAGAGCATAATATAGTGTATAGAGTACCCTCCTGTTGACAACATATCTAAGGTATTTTAATTTGCCCAAAATGGAGCGTAACTTATTACAAACTCTGTCAACGTGCAGATTCCATGTAAATGTGCTATCTATGACTAATCCTAGGTACTAAGAAGTTACTGTTTCTAAACATGCGCAATGACAGTGTTGCTTGTTGTTGTGAAGACTTCTACATGACTATGATGCACAAACTTTTGTCGTTGACTTTGTGTCATGAGTAAGCATAAAATACTCTGAAACGACTGATCTAGCTCGTTACGCCCACACATGGGCACTAATGAACGTCTAAATCATCTAGTCACCTTTGATTCGCAATCAAAGTTGAACAATAGGAAACTAAATAGAAAGTTCACCAACTAGTTTAGACTTGAATAGAACAAACGAGGTTGTTAAACTTTGGTTTTAATCCGAGTTGGAATAGTCTACGGTTGTCTAATATCTACTTTGATGCATTAAGCTATGATAAGTTAGGGTGAAGTGGCAGTGGGCAGAATACATTGCTGCGGATGGTCGATGAGGCCGAATAGTTCTGGAGTGGAGATCGCGTACTGGAAGAAGCGTTGGAAGTGTCCTACTTTGTGGACGAATGAGCTGGTTAAGTTTGCAGGAATCCGCTGAGTGCGAGACGCGCAGTACGTTTAATATGGCCGGGCTTGGGGGAGGCCTTTGTTCAGCAGTAGGTATCTTTGGGCTCGTATGATGATAACGGTGATGAAGTCATGGTTAATTTGGATTGAAACTTCAGGCAATACTTACGGAATAATTTCATCCTTATCAAAAGGGATGAGTAAAATGCAAGTGTATGCAGTTGAGATAAGAAAGCTTATAGGATTAATATGGTTTCATGTGTAGGGATAGAATAAACGATGAGTCCGATTGTTGAATACAGGCCTGCGGAACCCAAGCCAGAAGGCAGCACTGGGGCCCATGAGCAATGCTGGGACTTCTGGATCCTACAAGGTCTATACACGTGAAACCGCGATACGCGGCAGCGGTAACTAGGGGTCTGTTCTTTGGGATACCGATCCCCGTATAGGTGGAAAGTGATACAAGCACATTTGTCCTCGTGTTGGTCTTCTAGTCTCGTTCAATCCCGTGCCAGGTCGGGGGTTAAAGGTAGAAAATATATATAATAAATTTGGGATAACCGGCGTGCCTGCTTCGGGATTCCAGCCAGACATCTAGACACGTTTCCGACAAAAATACTTCGCTACGATCGAAATACATACACAAACAAATGCACGGGCGTCACACAGGACCACTCGCGGATCTCGAAAACAATTTCGGATAACGATGGGCTGGGTATTTATCAATTACATCAAAACCAGATCAAGACCAACATTTTGCCCGTCTCGCGCTATCAATGATGACGTATAAAGTAAGTGTCAACTTTCAACTTCAACCCACAACTGTCAAGATGAAACCTTGATTGGTTTCGAATACCGATGATATTATAAGAAGAAGTCTCAATATGGCAACGGTAACTGAAAATTTATGTCGAAATCGGTAATAATTGAATGAGCATGATAAGGGTGGAATGACTCGGAAAATATGGAGAGGAAAGTTTTGCGTATACATTAAGTCGATAGGAATAGGAGTGACCAAATAAACTATGGACAGACTGTGACAATGTATATCTAGAATCATAATCATTTATTAGCACAGATAAAAACAAAGAAAGGAGGTCACTACATTGATGATGACTAATAGAGAAGTATACAAGAAGAATATATGTTGTTCGGAACAGAAATAATTTAGGATTAAATTTTCTCTCTATAGGTCCTCTATAAATAAAGGGTTTATTGATTGTTTTTCACAAAATTCTCAATTGGTTTAGTTGGCGCCAAACAAAATGATTGTAGCTATTTTGATCTTCGTTGATTGTTTTTTAATTTTCCTTATCTTCGATATTTCGTCTGTAAATTTTTTATTAAAAAGTATTTTTTGCTTTTCAGTTTACTTAATTTCAACAGAATCGGTTCAACATTGAAAATTCTGTGGAAATTATCAATAAATCTTTTTTTTTCTACCTTTATACATATCTTTTTTTCAAATGTTAATGTTACTAACATTGAGGTATACTCCAATAAAAAATATTTTTTATTGGTGTATTTTTTATATTTTTTTGAACCACTCTATAAATCTATACTCTACATCTTTTCTCCCCAATCTCAAAGATGATGATGACATTGAACGGGAGCGGAGAGCATTGTCGGTTAGAGCGAACATGCTGGCTCGCAGGTTCGCAAGATGCTCACTTTCGGTCAAAATAACGCTCTTTCGAGCCTACTGTACGTCCTTTTACACGAGCAGCCTGTGGGCTAGATATACGCAAAGATTGTACAGCGCTCTCCGCGTTCAGTACAATAATGCGTTTAGGATGCTGGTGGGGCTGCCTCGCTTCTGTAGTGCGTCGGGGATGTTTGCGGATGCGCATGTAGATTGTTTCTACACAACCATGCGCAAAAGGTGCGCATCCATGGTGCACAGGGTGTGGGGCGGCTCCAACAGTATCCTAAGTATGATTTCGTGTCGCCTAGACTGTGTTTTCGTGGGTCGCTGTTGTGCCATCTCACATGGCTTGTCGCAGCGGTGATTCACTGTTGTTTTGTAGTGTCAGTTTGCTAATATATGTATTACTAACGTAGTTGTAAGTTTTACTAACCATCTTTTGAGTCATGGTTACTTGAATAAAGATAAATTCTATTCTATTCTTTATAAAGTTATGCGTGGTCAAACATAAAAAATATACATGGTGTGAATTGAGAAAACGCTCCTTTTTTTTCGTCGGTTAAAAAAACAAGTGTATAAGTGATACATCAAATACGTAAGTCCATAGATATACTTTCTTTATAACAAAAGTCTGTGTTATCCATAATATAAAGTGTATAGTGAAATAGCATTGATGTTCAAAGGCAAGTAAAGATTCACTAGTCTAGTGTTAACAAAAGACAAACTAACAAAGAGAAAAACTTAAACGGAAAGAAAATGCTAATAAAATAAATCTAAGGCTTCTAGTAAATGGATCTGATGTTGACGTATCTTAGTTTTCAAACAGCGCTTTAGTACAGTGTGCGGAAAAATATGAGTCGAAACGAATTGCTATAAAAGAAAGTAAAACCATAAATTTGAAATTCTTATTATAGGTTACTTTTCAACCGACTAGCGACTCTCAAAAAGGAGGATATTCTCAATTCGATTATTTGTTTGATACGAGATTACTCCGTCAATTATGAACCGATTTTGATGATTCTTTTTTTATTTAAATGCTGATGCTTCTCATGTGGTCCCGTTTACTTCTTTACTTTCCCAAAAAGGAGGAGGTTTCTTAATTCGACCGTATATATGATTATTTTTTTGTTGGAAAGGAAATATCTCAAGGGTGGTACCATGATAAGGAAACCAGGACGTGATCGAGGAAGAATCGAGGGAACTCCTCAAAAATTGTAGGGATACATATAGCGATTTTGGTATTTTTATCAACAATGCAATCACTTACATTTTACCACATGACACTTTCTGAGTGTAAATACTTTCAGAAAGTGTCATTTGGTGAAATGTAACTAGTGAAGAAGACCACAGATGGCCACTGGAACTCCTTAATGCTAAGTATGTCACGGGTATAAGATATATCGAATAGCTAACCCACTATGATTAATATAAATACTTGGTAAAATACTTATAAATAAATGGTACTGATGAAAATGGTAACATCGAACTGATCTGATGATGAAGCCGGAAGGTAGGCACTGGAATTCCGAAATAAAACAATGGATCCTAGTCGTGTTTGGGCTTATTGGAATCATCATGAGATTTACTTTACTATAAATGATTTACATGGTATTTGGACTTCCAAAACAAAACACTGCAAAGCGAAACCTTTTTTTGGAAGTTCGTGACAAAAACGAAAACAAATAGTCACCAAAGACACTGACGTCCAAAAAGAAAGTTATTTTTAGCTTTGTAGTGTTTTGTTTTAGAAGTTGGTAATTTATTTTGATAAAAAGTATTTTAATTTAATTTGCCAGCAACTTGTTAGTTAGTACGAGGGTGGAAAGTTCTTGGCCTTATCTTGATTACATAATATTCAATCTATGCTCCAGCGCTTTTTACCGCTAACCATTCAAACGGGTTCAAATTAATCTGGTTGATGTTTTGTTCGGCATTTATTAAATGCGGCACCCATCTTACTGATACTTTTTTCATTCCTAGTTCGTTGGTTAAAATATAAAAACCAGCCAAGTGCGAGTCGGCCTATAGCAAAAAACGGCATAAAAATTACGTTTTTTGTATGGGAGCCTCCCTTAAATATTTATTTTATTCTGTTTTTTTGTATTTGTTGTTATAGCGGCAACAGAAATACATCATCTGTGAAAATTTCAACTCTCTAGCTATCACGGTTCTTTAGATACAGCCTGGTGACAGACAGACAGACGGACCGCGGAGTCTTAGTAATAGGGTCCCGTTTTTACCCTTTGGGTACGGAACCCTAAAAACACCTGCTCTATTAAAATCCCTATTATGTCAATTATTTCACGCAGTTTCAATCTTCGGTCTTCTGATACCACTATGTGGTTTTTCGTGGTGGATGTCAAAGGTCTTCCGTCATCTTTGAAGCTCTCTCTGCCTTGTTTGGACAAAGGTCACCACAAGCCTCTATTTTACTGTAGAATACAAAGGCGCAGATTCTCCTAATCGGTTATCCACGTCTTCCTTGATTTGGCTTGGCGTCATTTTCATTCAATTCAATTACATTGATTTTGATTTTGTGTATCTGCGTGTAAACTAGTTTTCTTTCTTTCTTTCTGATTTCTATTTGATGACGATTTTTATTTTACTTTTTTTCTTCCATTTCCCGGTAGACAAGCAGATTCATGCAGCAACCTATCAAAATGACTCTTGCCATACAACTACATAAAGAACCAAGCTATTGAATAAATATAAATTTATTTACATACTACCCTCAAATCTTGGTTAGGCCGAGAACGTTTCACCCCACCCTAGTATGGGTCAAACCTTATAACTGAATTGAAAATAGTTATTCCGAACCGATTGAGCTGCAATGACGTAGACGTTTGGATGAAAATGCATGGTTAGTTAAATACATAATTATGGTGGACTGCCAAAGATGGCGGATCAATTATTTTTATGCACCCTTATGATAAAAGAGTTTGCTGCGAGATAAGACAAAATCACAAGCTATGAATTTTCATTATATATTTTTTTTTTGCTTTTGCCTTTGTGTTCCGAGTGTCACGCTAGTCGACCAACTCTTACCTGCACTTGACTGGAGGAAAGGCCTAATTATCGGATAAAAATGCGGTCGCATGGTTGTCAATGAGAGAAGCAACAATTTGTTGAGGCCGTACGAGCTTCCGTTTTTTTTATTTAGGTAAGTAAGTAAGAAAGAAAGTTATATAAATATGGAAACCAAAACCGCAGGGGACTCCATGCCTGTTAAATTTCCGTTAGAAGTTTCAAAGCGATGACACAAGTATCAGATACCAAAACTTGGGTCTCTCAAGAAAATTTTGCGGTTAACCTAACAAGTTTAGAGTGACGAGGGACATTGCTGTCGAAAGAAACTTTTTAATCAAATACAGAGGAAGATTAACCTCAAAACCGATCAAGTTTGGTTCTGTAATCTGTCAACGCTGACTTAGATAAACTTTGGATCTGTTGTAATTGTTTAAAGGTTTGAATATTGTCACTTTGATAAGGTTTGTATATACTTAGTTCATACAGGCCCATACCTCATATCACATATCCATAGAAATTTAAGAATTGTATAGCACCTTTTTTAACGTGTGGCAATCCTCATGAATGTCCTTCGATTACGTGTGTCAGACTCCAACTGAATACCACACGTTGTTCTACAGCTACCTTTGGCCAGGGTGCTAAAGTGCTTCTCCATTTCGTCACACTTCCCCAGCCAGGTATTAGCACCCATGAATTCATGACTAAGCAGAACTTTGCCTTTGACTGGTAAGTGAAGACTGGAAATGTCTAGTCTTCTTTAGTAATTGGAGTACAAAGATCGTACCCAAGAATTTCCAAAATGAAAGGAGGGTCATGGTTTGCGGAGAGAAAACGCACGAACACCAAAAATCGGAGCTGTCCAAGAACCTATAAAGATTGTCTGAAGCTGAAGAAGCCTCTATTCAGCCATGTTAGTTACTTACATCAAGTACAAAAGTGTCTTTATGTAAGCACTTTTCTTCACACAAAGAGAATCGATTTAGAATCAAGGCTGCAGTGAATATAGTTTAAAGTGCAGTAGACGTGTTCTTCTTTCTTGTTCCTCTTTCATTTAATATTAAGTATCTTCTTACATACATGTGCCTACACTTTAATAAGCTACTATTACTAGAATGAAACTCTAAACAAACTCTTTTAAAAGTATTTGAAAGATTTAACAATGTCACATAAATTTAGGTATGTCTTACCAGTATAAAGTCAAAAAAAAACCGAGTAAGCTCGCAGCAAAGTAAAACAATTTTTCTTAATTTTGTGCTGGTAAATTCAGAGAAATTAAGCAGAAGAGTTACGATATTTAATTCAAATTAATTTCCCTAACTTGACCGACTGAAAAACTTGAAAAGCGTCAAAACTTTTAAGTCACTTCCAGGCTTGTTCTAAGTGCCTTTAAGTCGGATTATAATAATTTAGCCCAGTAGAAATCGACACTAATAAAAAGGCTAAAATCGCAAAGCATGATGTAGTTCTGGATTTTTAGTATGTTGTATGGACCGTTTAGGGTAGTGTTAATCCAAATTAGCAACTTCGAAAAACGTGTGCTCGCTGGGCAATACCATTCTATTATTGTCCCACTGCAGAGCAAAGGCCTTTTCTCAGCAATGATTAATGATACGCTTCTTTCCTTATTTTAGTTTTTGGAACAAGAAGGCCATTTTGCAATATAATTCCTTAAGCTATAGGTAATTTAGTGTGTCGTCTTTTTGACCACTACCTTGCCTGACGGTAAGCGATGATGCGTTGTGTCTTGGTATAAACCTATCAGAAGAATCTGTTCAAGCCTAGGTCCGTCATATTACAACAAGTTTTATAACTAATCTACTACCGTCGTCACAAGGCACCAGGACACAACAAAACACAGTAATATGGAACCCAGCTTTAGGCAGTTTCTACCAGTCAAGATAATCTAAGGGTGTTGAAAACGTAGACATAGTGAATAATGATTTATATTTTGATTAGGTGGGTATGTAACACCAACAATTTCATTTGGTTATACGAAGGTCTAAAATAAAATAAGAAAGTATATTCCGTACCAGATGCCGTCTTATACAGGGTGTTTGGAAGGGAGCTGTACATACGCCTAGGGTAGAAACTAGGGATAGTCTGCTACCTACCCCCGCCCCCTAATTAAAATTTGTAATTTAATGACATTAGTCATTACCAAATTTTTTGTTTCATTTGCCATCCTTTTACGATCGAACACATTTAATTTTCATTAGTTGAAATTTTTGCTTGAAGTGCCCTAGTTGCGGAAATTAATTAATAACTTTAAAACTAAAAGTGATAATTACACTTTTAGCATATCGTTAGAAAGGGCATGGACTGAGGATGTTTTAAAAAAATCAGAAGAACTCCAACCCTGTTACTTTTTTTAAACCCCATAGAAAGTTGCCCTTAAAATTATTTCTTTACCTTACTACGGTACTTCAGGCCCCATAACTTTTCTTCTCCACAATTTTCTGGTGTAAAATAATTTTTTGCAGGACCCTAAGACTCTAACGATTAAAACAAGACCATTAGCCGACCGGTCCCATGGATAGATTTTGAGCTACAGGTAGTTTTAGTCAAAAAATCATAAAAAAGTCAAATAAAAAATAATAATAAATTAAAAAAAAACCTTGAGGCCAAGGTCAATATAATGGGCGGGGGTAGGTAGCAGACTATCCCTAGTTTCTACCCTAGGCGTATGTACAGCTCCCTTCCAAACACCCTGTATACAGATACAAGCAACTGAAATAAAAGCTTAAAAAACACTTTATGAGCATTTAGTTACTGATGGCAGTAAAGTATTATGAATTCTTCCACCATCGTTTACGACGCTAATGGGAAGTGAATTTAATCGCGCCAATAGCACTCAGGGAACCTTTTATCTTGTGTACGGAAAAGCGACCAGTTAATTTATTAGAATAAAATTATAAATAAGGCCTAAAAACGTAGCCACTTATAAAATTGACTCCGTGTTTTGGTGTCATAAAATGTGCTGCATTTACCTTTATATCTGCGTGAAACTAAAAAAAATATTCTCTTCGTTTCTCGGGGACAGAGTACCGAGATAAAAAGTAATCTGTTGTCTAACACCTAAACTTACTTAAGATTTACTGGAGTGCCAAGTTTCATCAAAACCTCTTCAGCGTGATTGATATTCAAACATCCAATCACAGTATTATTTATTTATTAAAACTTCATGCAACATAAAAGTACATAGGCGGACTTAATGCCTTAGACATTCTCTACCATTTAACAAAGGGCGGTGAAGAGATAGCATGGCAGGTGCATAAAAATAGAAATAATCTAAACATATAAAAGAAGAAAGTGACTGACTGACTGACTCACTCACTGACCATCAACGCACAGCCCAAACGGCTGAAGCTTCAATCATGAAACTTGGCACGTAGGTTCCTTTGGTAGCGTAGGTGAGCACTAAGAAAGGATTTTTGGAAATTCCACCCCTAAGGGCAATAGGGGATGAAAGTTTGTATGAAAATCCGTCAGTTTTAAAGCCATAATCTTCATATTTTGGGTTTATGCTGAAAATTAAAAAATAATTTACACCTGTCTCAGCGATTTTGAAAATCCACCCCCATGAGGGTGAAAAGGGGGATGAAGTCATGGGAATAATGAAATCGTCTAGAGACTTGAAATTTTGCACAGGGATACTTTATACTGTGCAGGCATCCATTAAGAAAGGATTTTTGTGAATTCCACCCCTAGGCTGGTTAAATAGGGGATGAAAGTTTGTATGAAAATCCGTCAGTTTTTAAGCCAGGATCTTCATATTTTGAGATTAGGCTGAAGATTAAAAAATAATTTACACGTGTCTCAGCGATTTTGAAGATTCCACTCCCATGAGGATGAAAAAGGGGATGAAGTCATGGGAATAATAAAATCGTCTAGAGACTTGAAATATTGAACACAGTTACTTTATACTGTCCAGGCATCCACTAAGAAAGGATTTTTGTGAATTCCATCCCTAATAGGGGATGAAAGTTTGTATGAAAGTCGGTCAGTTTTAAGTTAGGATCTTCGAATTTTGGATTTGAGGTGAAGATTTAAATCTAACGCAACTTAAGGTTTTTTGGGAATTCCGTCCTTGGGGAGCGGATCATGGGGGATGAAATGTTTTGTACAAAAGTCCTTCTTTTACAAAGGAAAAATTATTAAAAATACTTTCAAGTCTTTAAAGTCTGTTGGTTACTATAAAAGGGTTCAACGCATAAATATAGGAATTAAATAGAGACGGGATAGGGATAGAACTATTATCTAAGCTAACTTATCAATGTTAAACATTTACGTGTAACAATTTTATTAAAATAATTTGCAGTTTATTTCGTTTTAATTTCTTTTAAGCTGTTGCATTAGGGGTCAGCAGTGTAGCAAAATAAAAATAGGTATTCTGTAAAGAATGTAGTACCTAATAATTACTTCTGTAGGTAGGCAATTAATTTCTAACTACATAATAAATGAATCAGTGATAGGAAATAAGTGTACCTAGATATAATCCGCGGCAACCCTAACATGAGGTCTGGCTACCATACTATCAGTTAGATGCATTGCATTGCGGATGCATTCCTCTTAGATGCAATGATAATTGTGACTGCTTCAGTTAATCGGCAATGATTACGCCACAAGGACGTATTATAACGGAGTATGCAGTGAACCAACATAAATATTGACATGATTAGGAACATGACAAAAAATCGTAAGTAATAAATAATACTGTAATTTAGTTATGTATATGTACATACCATTAATATATTTGATACATTACATTGATATTCAAACTACCGACTACATTTTTTTTTTATAATCATGTATTAATGATGTTGCAGCCTGAAGACACATATTTCAGATTCAAAAAAAGCCAATTTTTGCCCGTCTTGCGGGAAGTATGGTTTAAGAGTAACTGGTAAGATTTAGGTTTCTCTTTAAAAATGTTGTGATAGTTAGGTATAAACTTATTATAATTAGGTACATACCTATAATTTTATAAAGCAGTTACTTAAATGATCAAGTTATATAACTACAAGATGCTAAATTGACCACATTCAACAAGAAACTCTGCTTGGACGTCACAAGAACCTATTTGTTTTTCTTTCGGCATTATTATTATCGTAAGTACGGCAATTCTTAATGGTTTATTTGTTTTTTTCAGATAAATGTAGGCTATGTAATACGACGAGCTCCTGGGAGAACTAGAGAGGTGTCATATGTGCAAGCACATCCTAGCTCCCAAATGGAGCTATTGTGAAGTGTGTGGGAAGGAAACGCTAAAGGCACAGCGGCTCAGACGAGCGAAGATGCTATCAAGCCATAATCAATATCTAAACATATAGCTAAATAAAATAAGAAAGTGACTGACTGACTCACTGACCATCAACGCACAGCCCAAACGGCTGAAGCTACAATAATGAAACTTGGCACGTAGGTTCCTTTAGTGGTGTAGGTGAGCACTAAAAAGGTACCTATCTACCAATACAACGCATAGCCTACAAGCACCCTGCCTACTGATTTCCAGTAGGTAAACTACAGGTAGGCTATCTAGCCTACCTGTAGTTTAACTGAAATTATTGCAATACCTACTAATAAGGCGCATTCATCCTCTTTATTTATATAACGGAATTAGGTACTTACCACTACACTACATGATAACAATTATTAAAGAAATAATATATTAATAATCAATAATCACAGACAGACAGGCAGGTAACTTGAGCCCAGCCCTGATTGTCATACTTTCGGTATGGTAGCCTAGGGTCAAGACACGTGGCGGGTATTAGGTATACGTTCCATCCACACGGCTGCAACGCGGAGTGAGAGGTGCAACAAAGGTGCAAGGGAGAGGGGGGCACCAGTATGAGTGCAGAGCCCTGAAGCGGGCACTCGCTACAGGACCGACGTCGTTGAAAGTTGTATGCGAAAACGGAATTTTGCTTTTTGAAAGTTTCTTTTCTTCATTGGTTTTGTAGCTTAGTTTTGTTAGTTTAAAAGGTTTTTGTTAAAATATGGTTAGGAGAAGCATGTAGTCTACGCGTGCGAAGCCGCGGGCAAAAGCTAGTAATATTATAAACGCAAAATTAGTACAAAAGTATATAGTTAAAATAAACATACTGAAATATTTCCTATAATAAATACTATATATAAAATAATATATATATGTTACGGCTAATACCCGAAGTGCGGCTACACCTAGTTTTAGCCGGTTAGAACTAGGTGTAGCCACTTACTCTTGGGTAAACCTAGTACGAGCCGATTGTTTTCGGTTAAAACTAGGTCTAGCCTTCATCATGCCGGTTACAACTAGGTTCAGCCAGTCCCTGTTGGATAAAACTAGGTCTAGCCTTCATCATGCCGGCTACAACTAGGTCCAGCCATTCCCTGTTGGATAAAACTAGGTCTATCCGATATCATTCCGGCTAGAACTAGGTCCAGACAATCCCTGTTGGATAAAACTTAGATACGTGTCCCGCCAAGCCTTCCGCCCCGCGTCACACTCATGACTCACAGCATCTGCAGCAGCGGCGCGGGGTGGAGGGCATAGCGAGGCACGCGCCTCTGCAGGTTGTGAGCGCCAGGTGCTGCTGATCTACTGCAGGTCTACTAGCGAGTGTGACTCACAGCGTCTGCAGCAGCAGCGCGTGTCTTAGTTTTATCTAACAGGGATTGGCTGTACATAGTTGTAGCTGGCATGCTATCGGCAGAGCTTTTTTAGATATTAAAAAAACATCCAATAAAAAGAAACGTAGAGATTTTTTTTTTATTCTTATAAATCACATCGTAATAATTAACACAAATTATTAGGAGTACAATTTTTTATATAATAGGAACAATCAGGAACATTTTTTTAACAACAGACAATAAGTAGTTGCATATTATAATTTAAAGAATGTTATTATAATTATAAATCACACTTTTATAAAGTAACATAAACTATTTATTAGAACAACTTAAACTTGAGTGACATTTTGAGTTGCACAAAATACCAGCAGCTTTGCAGAGGCACTTTTTGTTGCCACATTTGGTTTTGCAGTAGCATCTTTTATAGCCTTGCCCACCAGAGGTCGATTGTGCATTAGCTATTTGGCGTAGTGATTTCTTTTCGGGTGAAACCATGTCAATATCTAAAATTTTGAGTCACACACAGTGAACTGATTTCTTGAAAATAGTTCTGTTATAGTGCCGTATTTGTTTCCTAATTTGTATAACCCCTTGTCGTTACATTCAAGTACAACCATTAACACATTGGGAAAGTCGCCTCTACCTCTGTCCACGTCAGGAATTTTTACTCGGACTGTATCACCGACTTTACATGGGGGAAACTTTTCATTTGATGAAGCCGTCATTTTTATAGCTTGTTGTACCAAACCTTCCTGTGCGCCTTTCCTGTTAGTGTCAATTTTTAGTTTCTTTTCACACAGCTTACATTTTTTCTCCTCATTCTGGTCACAGAGCCCGCAATATGTCATTTCGATTTCTTTCTGGCAACTTCCTGATGTTGATGGCTCATTCTCTTTTGATGGCTCATTTTCTTTAGTAGCTTCGTCACTCTCATCATCAACTAACTCTCTAAGAATTTTCTCAAGATCTTCCTCACTTTCTATATTTGCAAGGACTTCAGGTGGTAGATCAGATGATTTCAGCCCGACCTTTACATCAGAACCGAATATTGCCTGGTACGGCGATCTTTTAATTCCGTGATGGTAAGCTCTATTTTTCATTAGCTGAATAAATCGTAAGCCTTCTGACCATTTTTGGCAGTTCTCGTCAGCCATCCAAGTCATAAGCATTTTTTCGATGTCTTGATTGGCACGTTCAACACTACCTTGTGACTGGCTGTGTCGTGGTTTCCCATGCACAATCTTCAAACCTGGCCACATCTGCGTCAAACTTTCCACAACTCGGTTCGCGAACTCTCTGCCATTGTCGGATTGAAGTATTGAGGGTGATCCAAAGATACAAAATATATCAAGTAATTTCTTTGATACTTCTTGCGCAGTCTTACTTTGTAACGGATGAAGTTGTACGAATTTCGTGAGGTGGTCCTGATAAACTAGTATAAACTTGTAGTCACCATCTGGGTTTGTCTGCATGTCTATCAAATCTACTTGGCAACGGCTGTTTACGAGGTGCATTCAATAAGTACCTAGCCTCATCGCCAGAGGGCGCTGTAGTTTCAAAAGAGTTTTACCACAGTGTAGCACATTCTTTTTTAATTCTTTTTTAAAATTTTCATTCCAATCCCTTCATTTGTTTTAATTTGACAACTTATGGAAGCGAAAGTGTCGATCGGTTTTACAAAAATGGAAAAAGAGCAATATCGTTCGGTGATTCGGACACGTTGATATCGTTCAGCGGAGTTTTTGCGTCGTTTTGTGACCGTCGATGAAACCTGGATCCACTGGTATACACCAGAGACCAAGGAGCAATCAAAACAATGGATCCAGACCGGGGAACGTGCTCCAAAGAAGGCGAAAACTGTAAAATCGGCCGGAAAAGTTATGGCCACCGTTTTCTGGGATTCACAAGGTGTGATCTACATCGATTACCTCGAGAAGGGTAAAACAATTACAGGGCTTTACTATGCCGATTTATTGGGCCGATTCGACGCCGAATTAAAGAAAAAACGAACCCATCTGGCGAAGAAAAAAGTGCTGTTTCACCACGACAACGCACCGGTTCACACGTCTGCCGCTGCCATGGCCAAATTGGTCGAATTACGCTACGAATTGCTGCCCCATCCACCGTATTCTCCAGATTTGGCCCCTTGTGACTTCTTTCTGTTTCCTAATCTGGAAAAATCATTCGCCGGGAATAGATATGGATCGAATGAGGAGGTCATCGCCGCCACGGAGGCCTATTTTGCAGAGTTTGACAAAAAATATTTTTCCGACGGGTTAAAAAAGTTGGAGCATCGCTGGGCTAAGTGTATCGAACTAAAAGGAGACTATGTTGAAAAATAAATTGCCACTTTTCCAAAATTTTCGTTTACTTTTTGTAGGCTAAGTATTTATTGAATGAGCTCGCTGGATAAAATAGGCTTTACAACAAGGCCTTTTTTGGTAGATTTTTGTTTCATTTGACATGGCTTACATAAACGAAGATACAAAAGAAACGCCTCCTGAGTAATATTTGCATACTTCTTTTTAGCTTCTGCAACCATTCTGTTTCTTCCGCCGTGCCCAACACACAGATGTATTTCATGAAGAACATCAAACAAGTCTTCATTCTTGACAAAATATTTGATATTTTCGGAATTTTCGCTGCTCGACACAGGAGAAATTAACTTTTCGATGTCGCCAATACAACAAACATCGAAGCGCTTCAAACGGCGATATTGTAGCATAGAACGTTTCGTGGATATTTTGGCAGCTTTAACGTCTTCTATAAACTTGGAATACTGCACATAATTCATATAGCTTTGATTTTCACCATGTTTTGTGGCTAATAAACACTGAAACTGTTCCAAAAAACTTGACTTCATAGTCTGTAGGTCTTCATTCATAGCCATTCTGAATTCGAACGTATGAGTGCGCAAAAACAAGAAAGTACGTCTGTTTTGTACAACGGCACAACGCGTACTAAACTCAAAGCGCAAGGGCAAACGCGGGTGTACGGGAGGCGGGGCGGCAGAGGCGCGCGAGCGCGACGCGTCTCGCGTGAGCCAGGCGCCTGTTACTTGTTTCAACTTGTTTGCATCTAGTTTTATCCAACAGGGAATGGCTGGACCTAGTTGTAGCCGGCATGATGAAGGCTAGACCTAGTTTTATCCAACAGGGAATAGCTGGACCTAGTTGTAGCCGGCATGATGAAGGCTAGACCTAGTTGTATCCAACAGTGAATGGCTGGACCTAGTTGTAGCCGGCATGATGAAGGCTAGACCTAGTTTTACCCGAAAACAATCGGCTCGTACTAGGTTTAACCAAGAGTAAGTGGCTACACCTAGTTCTAACCGGCTAAAACTAGGTGTAGCCGCACTTCGGGTATTAGCCGTAACATATATATAAATTAATAGAAAGGCGCAAAATGAGACGACTCTGCTATTCGTTGAGAAAAAATGCCGCAACTTCCGCCTAAATGCATACTGACTGGTGGCCGTCCTGATATCGAGAGGAAGCGCATTCTAGAGAAGAATGGATTGAATATGAACAGAAGAATGAACAAAATCCGAAGTATGAGAAGGACAGTGCAAGAGAAGATTGATTGATAAACGCAGATCCCTCGCGTGTGAATTACATAGGTATTGAAAGTGAAGTATGAGATAAGGAGGAGGTGTGGGAGAGTTGAGTAGAGAGAAAAGCGCAGTCAAGGTGCGCAAATTTCTTCTTTGCCGAATGGGCATCCATTTGAGTTCAGTTCTGCAGCTTGACACATGTTCATATTTCCGGAGGTTGAATATGAACCGAATGCAGTTGTTTAAGAGCCTATCCAGCTTTAGCTTACGTTTAGGTCAAAGTAGCACACGTCACCATAGTCGATTAAAGGGAAAATTAAAGTCTGCACAAGCATAGTCTTCGTTTACTGACTGTTGTAATTATTATCTCGTTTCTTTTATGTTAGGTTAGTAGAACTCCTACAATAAAGGTTTTAGCAGAGTATTACGAACGCAACTTGAAGATTGTTTTCTAAATCAGGCTATGATATTTATTTTTTATCTTGATTTTGGATAATATTCAGTATAAAGAAACACAGAAAGCAAAATTAAATTTGGATCATCCACTTTCGGGTAATCATTATTTTGCTATAGGCTACTTAGTGTAGAAAGATTTTTGTATAATAATTACTTTTTACTCAAAGAAAAGAGTAGAGGAGCAGTGGTGGCCTAGTAATAACAGCCCCGACTGGCAGGCGCTTTGCTTTTTGTAAATTGTTTCATCACCACTGCTCTAAAAACGGTAAAGGAAAACATCGTGAGGAAACCGGCATTTCCTAGAATCAAAAGTTCGAAGATATGTGACATTTACCGACATATACTGGGCCTGCGTAGTGAGTTAAGGCCCATCACAGAGAGGATGTCTGTGTCCCAGCAGTGGGAATATTAAAACAAATATACAAAAACATACTGTCAAATTCAGAACCTCCTCCTTTTTAATGTCGGTTGAAAAGTTTGGGCAGATTGATCGTATTGCAAAAACTACAATGGATAGTAAAACTGGTGACCTAAATACTTTATAAAGTCCGAAAACAAAACGCATTCGTTACCTACCTAAGGCCGTTGGCACACGACCACAAAAATCCATATAATACAATTAGCACGTCACTATTGGATTTGTTAGAGTCTGCACCGCTTGTAAGCCTCCTAATCAAGGGACCCTAATTGAGGGGAAACAGGTTAGTTGTTAAGACACAACGGTATTATTAAACGAAATGCTTGTAATGGATATCAATAGTTTCGTGGCTAGGACTGCCTATTTGTTTATAATGCCCGTATTCAATACTAGGTGACTCCTAAATGAATTCGTAAATAACAACACTCTGTTGGGTTTTAACGTTCAGTGTTCAGTTCAAACAGTGAATATTATTTAGGGATTCATTTACCACCTATAAATACACCTAGTGTTCACCTAGTGTAGATAGGACTGGGATAGGTATCTCAGTTGATTTTATAATTATATATTTAAAATTATTTGTAACTTTTTTTTCAGCTTGTAGCGTGTATCTTGCTCAATCTGGATTGCTACGTAACGATTGGGCAATTTGATAATTATGGTCAATGAAATAATCCAAGAGCGAGCGAAGCGAGCTCAGGAGCTTAGGGCACCCCAACATGGATAGGTTCAATTTCTGTAGACCCTGCAGACAGAAATCGGTCTCCGTCGGACTTGTTGATTAAACAGTAATCGTACTTACTTATTCTATATTAAAACCAACAACGTTAAAATAATAAAAAGCACATCTTTTTATTACCCGGTCCAATATGTCATAAGCATAATACAGAAAGCCCGTCAATTTAATTATGGCATTAGTTTTTATCACATTGTCTACTCATTTTGGCATTTACAAATTGTCCGGCCATTATGAATAATCACTTGTCTTGGTCCATAACATATACTCACCTTCAGGTAGTTCTTTCTTCTTTTTCGTGTGAGGATGTGGCCACCTCTGGTTTTAGAGTTAATTCAGCCGCCTCTATACCATAGAGGCCTCTGACTTGGCCATTTCAGACTTACATTAACTATATATGTCCAGGTTTCCTCGAGATATTTCCTCCACCGTTGTCTGTGATGTCCATGATAAACTTATAAAGTACATATGAATTTGAAAAAGTCACATCAGAACTTGGATTTGATCTCACGACCTAAAGCACGAGAGGCGAGGTCTTAGCCACTGGGCCACCACGACAATACGATAACTAAGGTAGTTAAAGTCTGATTATTGATTACAGAGCCAAAATTGACAAATGCAAATTTAAAATTACATATTTTAGGGCTTATTAGGCCTAGGTATGTTATATACAACTTCTTTTAGACCTATTACAGTATTGGAGACTAAAAGAAGTAATTTGTCATTTTTACATGTCAATTTTGTCACTGAGGTAAAAAAACAGACTTTAGGAACATTGCGATAATAATCACTGTAAAAATCGCGGTATCATGTCGATGGGTTAGATTAAAAGATGCAGATATACTGGGCCTTTGACAGTCGCTTGTTTCTCACAGATCTAACATAGGACGCTATTCATTGAAATTGTTTGAAATTATCAAAAAAAAATCAGTGAAATTATCAATGGATAAACAATTATAGAAGTTCAATGTTATTCCAATAATCTGTAGATGAGGATTTAATAGGACTTAAATTTCTGTATAGTGCCGGACGTAAAGAATCTCACCATCCTATATCTTCCCGTGGGTGTCGTAAGAGGCGACTAAGGGAATGGGCAGCAGCGTTCTCTGTGCATCTATAACAACCATACTGCGATCGCCAGCCAGCCCACGAATATCGAGAGGGTGACTGGCAGTCACAAGGTGGTGTCGAGTTTATCGTCCACAAATATCTTGTGAATAACGTGGTGAAGATCGAGAGTGTGTCGACCAGGGTGGCGTACCTAGGCACACCCCGACGATGAGTTGGAGACCATGTATGAGTATATTTCTAGAGCCATGCATGGTTTCAAAACTCACTTCACCGTTGTCATGGAGGACTTCAACGCGAAACTGGGCAAACGAGACGACGATGAGTTGCAAGTGGGGCAATTTGGAGTTGGACGACGGAACCAACGGGGTCACCTACTTGCCAGTTTTATTGAGAAGGAGGGCCTCTTTATGATACACTACTGCTTCAGAAAGCATAAACACAGGCAGTGGACCAGGCAGAGCCCCGATGGTGCAAATTAAAATGAGATCTACTTCATCATGTCAACCAGAAGGCAAATATTCAATGATGTCTCTGTGATAAATTCGGTGAAAACCGGGAGCAATCTACGCATGGTACGAAGCACATTCAACATTAATATTAAGTTTGAATGATCTCGACTGATGATTTGCACGCTCCGTCCAGTACAGATCCAAGTCCAAAACCCCGAAAGCTTTCAGCTCGAACTCCAGAATCGTTTCGAGTGCCTAGGGAACTCCATGGACCAATACAGCGATGGGTTTGTGGAAGCTGTCCATACGGTCGGGTCTAAGTTTTTCAAGACCCGTCGTACAGATAGAAACAAAAAGCTCTCTGATCCTACTCTCAAGCTTATGAAGGAGAGGCGTGAGATGATCATGAAGTCTTCAGATGAGGCCTGCAAATACCGGAAGCTCAATATACAGATCTCTAAATCCTTGAAAAGAGACCTTTGACGCTTTAATACCGAGCGTATCAAAAACGCGATTGAGCGAAATAAAGGCTCCAAGGTATTTTCAAGGGATCTGGCCATTGGGCAGAGCTAGCTCACGAAACTTAAGACTGATGATGGCTGGGTCGTATCCCCCATACCGGAGCTTCTGAGGGGCTTCTGTGGGCAGTTGTACACATCAATCAGCAAGCCCGTTAAGAGTCTAGCAAACGACCCAAGAGCTAGATAGACCCGACACTATACCAAAGATATCCCAGATGTCAGCCTGTACGAGATAAGGATGGCTCTGAAACAGCTTTAAAACAACAAGGCGCCGAGTGATGACGGAATCACGGCCGAACTCCTGAAGGCGGGTGGAAAACCGGTTACAGGCATGGTGCAGGGGTGTGGTGGTAATCTTCATCAAGAAGGGCGACAAGGCCCGGCTGAAGAACTAAAGGCCCATCTCACTTCTAAGCCATGTCTACAAGTTGTTTTCAAGAGTCATCACGAATCGTCTCGCGCGCAGGTTTGACGATTTCCAGCCTCCTGAATAAGCCGGATTCCGAAAAAGCTTAAGCTCCGTAGACCACATACATACGCTACTGCAGGATATACAGAAAACCGAAGAGTATAACCTGCCTCTCTGTTTAACGTTTTTGGACTAAGAGAAAGCCTTCGATTCGATAGAGACTTGGTGCTGCAGTCTCTCCAACGGTGCCAGATCGACTACCGGTACATTGAGGTGTTGAAGTGTTTGGACAAAATCGCCACCATGTTAGTCCGTCTTCAGGATCAGACCTCGAAATCATTCCTTTTCCAGCGCAGCGTCTCAACAGGGAGACGTCATTTCCCCAAAACTGTATACTGCTGCGTTGTTGGATGTCTTCAAGGTTCTGGACTGTAGGGGGCTTGGCATCAACGATAATGGCAAGTACATAAAAAAAAAAATGATAATAGTTTATTTGCACCTTCAAGTAAAAACACAAAATGGTATGGTTTACAATAAAAAATAAGCCAGAGGTAAGTACAGTTGTAAGTTAAAGTTGCAGCCAATACCCAAACTAAGATAATTTAATATCTTGTAATTATAGGTATCAGCGCCCACCCTCGTTATCACATTGAAGCCATAACATATAAAATACGTATTTAAATACAGGAATAGTTTTTTAATCTAGATTAGTTTCATTACAAATCAAAATAATTAGGGACTATTAGGTGCAAAACTAGAATTTAAAATTAACAAACAGAAAATAAAAACTTAAGAGCGCGGCGAACCTAGCTCGCAAATGCAATTCGAGTCGCGTGAAAAATTCGTCCGGAGTATTGCTATCTCAGTTTGCACGCACACGCGGCGCTGTGTGTGTGCGAGTAGATACTCGATAGGCATACATACGGCTGCGCACAGCGCCGCGATAGATAGCTACCCATACCTAATCATTTAACGTCTCGGAAGCATTTAGAATGTTATTATTATTTAGGTATGTTCATTATTTGCTTTTTTTAGTTGACTACTTTGGGGAATCATTGGTAAATTTACAGACTAGTAATGCGTTTTTACGAAATTTATTTACAATATCCTCAAGTTTAGGATAGCTAGATACAAATCGCTTGGCTTTGTGTCTAGAGAGAATCTAGGAGATATCGTACGTCATGCGTACCTTGCCAAAATGGGTACTTTTGTAAAGCGATGTTGTAAGTTTATAATATTGGTGTTTTTAACCGACTTCAAAAAAAGGAGGAGGTTCTCAATTCGTCGGAATCTTTTTGTTATTTTTTTATTTATGTTCCCCGATTACTCAAAGACGCCTGGACCGAATTCAAAAATTCTTCCTTTGTTTGAAAGGGTATACTACCTAGTTGGTCCCATAATCATCAAGTCAGGATCTGATGATGGAATCCTAGAGAAATCGAGGGAACTCCTCAAATATTATAGGCAAACATATAGCGATTTTGGTATTTTCATCAACAATGCAATCATTTGCACTCAGAAAGTATCATTTGGTGAAGTGGAACTGATGAAGAAGACCACGGATGGCCACTGTAACTCCTAAATGCTAAATATGTCACGGGCATAAGATATCTCGAATAGTTAACCGACTATAATGAAGCAAATACTTATAAATAAATGGTACTGATGAAAATGGCACCATCGAACTGATCAGATGATGAAGCAGAAAGGTAGGCACTGGAATTCTAATGTAAAACAATGTATCCTAGTCGTGTTTGGGCTTATTGGAATCGCCATGAGATGAACTTTGGCTATAAATGATAATCATGTTAATTGGAGATACCTACCAAAACTAAAAAGAGAAAAAAAAAACTTTTAACAAAAAATCAAACCGACTTCCAGAACAAAAAACTACAAAGCAAAAAATAAATTTCTTTTCCGAAGTCGGTGTCGAAAAACGGGAAACAATGGGTAGGTACAAAAGACACCGACACCGAAAAGATGCGGCGGCGCCGGCGTTATTTTGTCTTATTTATGTAGGTATTCCTTTTAATAAACCTCAAATATGTATTGTTATTATAAATAATGCATGCAAGTAAAATAATACAAGCTTTACTTAGGCAAAGTATTATTAAAAGACAAATATTCCAATAATGTACCTACCTATGCCTATTTCTGCATAAGTAGGTAGGTACAGATAAATAACAGCGCTCTGAGCTAAGAATATTAAAAATAAAAATAAGTAGTTATTTTGAATAAACATTTATTTTGTTATGTTCTTACTTTATATATTATCATTCAGCTATTTAAAAAATGTAAATCGAAATGTGATAAAATCGTGTAGGGTGACCATAAATAATCGACTGAACGATTGTAATGGTAATCAGAAAACAAAGTATCAAAGATCCACACAAAACACGCTGATTTATAAGATTTGGCTTGTAGGTATTATAATATTTATAAATAGGTAATCTGCAGTAGATACCATGCATAAGATGATAATCGACCGTTTAGGCTCGATTACTCACCTCATAGGACGCTTATTTTCTTTATTTGTTATGGGTTTCCGTCTGTAAACTGATGGCCAAAGGCGTTTTTTACTTGGTCGTCGTGGCTCTGTAAATATTTCTACAGTTTATAATGAAGTCGATTAGCCAGCCAGTTATCAAAGTTTATTGGGGCGGCCTCCCCAGCGTAATAAGGGTCACCGAAGTCCAGATAAAAAGCCTAGAATAATTTAAAAACTAGAAAAAAAAACTAGAATGTCCTTGGATTTTTAATTTTAGTTTTATGTAATAGGAATTTTACAAAAAGCCGCGCTTGTGCAGGCAATTCCGATCGTATGGTCACCCTACCCTGAGTGAGCTGAACTAACGTCACAGATATAACGACCGTAAAGATGCAGTGTAGGTAAGTCTTTGCGGTGTCCTTGAGATAATTACTTACGCCCGCATTGACGATGATGATGACATGAATAAACAAACGAAAAAAACAAAGCTTCACAAGTTGGTAGATAGATAGGGAAATAACAATTTATACAAAATACTAGCTGACCCGGCAAACTTTTTTTTGCCATAAAAACACCAAACATTTATCTACCATACTAACCTAACCTAACCTAACCTAACCTAACCTACCCTACCCTACCTGCCCTACCCTACCCTACCTACCCTACACTACCTACCCTACCCTACCTACCCTACCTACCCTACCCTACCTACCCTATCTACCCTACCCTACCTACCCTACCCTACCTACCCTACCCTACCTACCCTACCCTACCTACCCTACCTACCCTACCTACCCTACCTACCCTACCCTACCTACCCTACCCTACCTACCCTACCTACCCTACCTACCCTACCCTACCTACCCTACCTACCCTACCCTACCTACCCTACCCTACCTACCCTACCCTACCTACCCTACCCTACCTACCCTACCCTACCTACCCTACCCTACCTACCCTACCCTACCTCCCCTACCCTACCTACCCTACCCTACCTACCCTACCCTACCTACCCTACCCTACTTACACTACCCTACCTACCCTACCCTACCTACCCTACCCTACCTACCCTACCCTACCTACCCTACCCTACCTACCCTACCCTACCTACCCTACCCTACCTACCCTACCCTACCTACCCTACCCTACCTACCCTACCCTACCTACCCTACCCTACCTACCCTACCCTACCTACCCTACCCTACCTACCCTACCCTACCTACCCTACCCTACCTACCCTACCCTACCTACCCTACCCTACCTACCCTACCCTACCTACCCTACCCTACCTACCCTACCCTACCTACCCTACCCTACCTACCCTACCCTACCTACCCTACCCTACCTACCCTACCCTACCTACCCTACCCTACCTACCCTACCCTACCTACCCTACCCTACCTACCCTACCCTACCTACCCTACCCTACCCTACCTACCCTAACTAAAAATAGATAGTAGCCGATTCTCAGACCTACTAAATCTAAACATATAAAAGAAGAAAGTGACTGACTGACTGACTCACTCACTGACCATCAACGCACAGCCCAAACGGCTGAAGCTTCAATCATGAAACTTGGCACGTAGGTTCCTTTGGTAGCGTAGGTGAGCACTAAGAAAGGATTTTTGGAAATTCCACCCCTAAGGGCAATAGGGGGTGAAAGTTTGTATGAAAATCCGTCAGTTTTAAAGCCATCATATTTTGGGTTTATGCTGAAAATTAAAAAATAATTTACACCTGTCTCAGCGATTTTGAAAATCCACCCCCATGAGGGTGAAAAGGGGGATGAAGTCATGGGAATAATGAAATCGTCTGGAGACTTGAAATTTTGCACAGGGATACTTTATACTGTGCAGGCATCTATTAAGAAAGGATTTTTGTGAATTCCACCCCTAGGCTGGTTAAATAGGGGATGAAAGTTTGTATGAAAATCCGTCAGTTTTTAAGCCAGGATCTTCATATTTTGAGATTAGGCTGAAGATTAAAAAATAATTTACACGTGTCTCAGCGATTTTGAAGATTCCACTCCCATGAGGATGAAAAAGGGGATGAAGTCATGGGAATAATCAAATCGTCTAGAGACTTGAAATATTGAACACAGTTACTTTATACTGTCCAGGCATCCACTAAGAAAGGATTTTTGTGAATTCCATCCCTAATAGGGGATGAAAGTTTGTATGAAAGTCGGTCAGTTTTAAGTTAGGATCTTTGAATTTTGGATTTGAGGTGAAGATTTAAATCTAACGCAACTTAAGGTTTTTTGGGAATTCCGTCCTTGGGGAGCGGATCATGGGGGATGAAATGTTTTGTACAAAAGTCCTTCTTTTACAAAGGAAAAATTATTAAAAATACTTTCAAGTCTTTAAAGTCTGTTGGTTACTATAAAAGGGTTCAACGCATAAATAGAGACGGGATAGGGATAGAACTATTATCTAAGCTAACTTATCAATGTTAAACATTTACGTGTAACAATTTTATTAAAATAATTTGCAGTTTATTTCGTTTTAATTTCTTTTAAGCTGTTGCATTAGGGGTCAGCAGCAAAATAAAAATAGGTATTCTGTAAAGAATGTAGTACCTAATAATTACTTCTGTAGGTAGGCAATTAATTTCTAACTACATAATAAATGAATCAGTGATAGGAAATAAGTGTACCTAGATATAATCCGCGGCAACCCTAACATGAGGTCTGGCTACCATACTATCAGTTAGATGCATTGCATTGCGGATGCATTCCTCTTAGATGCAATGATAATTGTGACTGCTTCAGTTAATCGGCAATGATTACGCCACAAGGACGTATTATAACGGAGTATGCAGTGAACCAACATAAATATTGACATGATTAGGAACATGACAAAAAATCGTAAGTATTAAATAATACTGTAATTTAGTTATGTATATGTACATACCATTAATATATTTGATACATTACATTGATATTCAAACTACCGACTACATTTTTTTTTTATAATCATGTATTAATGCTGTTGCAGCCTGAAGACACATATTTCAGATTCAAAAAAAGCCAATTTTTGCCCGTCTTGCGGGAAGTATGGTTTAAGAGTAACTGGTAAGATTTAGGTTTCTCTTTAAAAATAATAATAATTTATTTATTTGCAAAAGGATTAGCCTAGTTTACATCAGTGTATACATTACAAATATGGCCATGGCTATTACACATAATATGATCCCTGTCCTTCAAACTAGGAAAATCCTGTATCTTGAAGAACAGTTTTCTCAAAATGGATTTTTACATTTTAAAGTATTTTTAAATTGATGCACACATAAAGATGATTCACATTATAATTGCTGTTTTCATTTTTTAAATAGTAAATTTTAGATAATTGTGTGAAGTGTTGATGTAAGTGTGTTGGTGTGAGGTTAGTTTTGTTAAAATAATTGTATTTAATAATTGTGAAAATTGACAAATAAAAGTTAAGTAGGTATAAGTTTAACATTATTATTTGATAAATCAAATAAAATAATTATAATATAACATTCATAGTAATTAACAAAATTTATATTTATAAGTAACTTAATTTAATTTCAATAAATTTAATAACTTATTTCTATAATTTAATTTCAGTCAATTCAATTTAATTTCATATAATAACTTAATTTAATGATTCAATGCAATAATTCATTTTTATGTGGTGAAAAAAAAAATAAAAAAAAATATGTTGTGATAGTTAGGTATAAACTTATTATAATTAGGTACATACCTATAATTTTATAAAGCAGTTACTTAAATGATCAAGTTATATAACTACAAGATGCTAAATTGACCACATTCAACAAGAAACTCTGCTTGGACGTCACAAGAACCTATTTGTTTTTCTTTCGGCATTATTATTATCGTAAGTACGGCAATTCTTAATGGTTTATTTGTTTTTTCAGATAAATGTAGGCTATGTAATACGACGAGCTCCTGGGAGAACTAGAGAGGTGTCATATGTGCAAGCACATCCTAGCTCCCAAATGGAGCTATTGTGAAGTGTGTGGGAAGGAAACGCTAAAGGCACAGCGGCTCAGACGAGCGAAGATGCTATCAAGCCATAATCCATATCTAAACATATAGCTAAATAAAATAAGAAAGTGACTGACTGACTCACTGACCATCAACGCACAGCCCAAACGGCTGAAGCTACAATAATGAAACTTGGCACGTAGGTTCCTTTAGTGGTGTAGGTGAGCACTAAAAAGGTACCTATCTACCAATACAACGCATAGCCTACAAGCACCCTGCCTACTGATTTCCAGTAGGTAAACTACAGGTAGGCTAGATAGTAACTGAAATTATTGCAATACCTACTAATAAGGCGCATTCATCCTCTTTATTTATATAACGGAATTAGGTACTTACCACTACACTACATGATAACAATAATTAAAGAAATAATATATTAATAATCAATAATCACAGACAGACAGGCAGGTAACTTGAGCCCAGCCCTGATTGTCATACTTTCGGTATGGTAGCCTAGGGTCAAGACACGTGGCGGGTATTAGGTATACGTTCCATCCACACGGCTGCAACGCGGAGTGAGAGGTGCAACAAAGGTGCAAGGGGCGAGGGGGGCACCAGTATGAGTGCAGAGCCCTGAAGCGGGCACTCGCTACAGGACCGACGT
Organism: Orthosia cruda; assembly: GCA_964057195.1. Lineage (NCBI taxonomy): Eukaryota > Metazoa > Arthropoda > Insecta > Lepidoptera > Noctuidae > Orthosia > Orthosia cruda. The sequence continues at coordinate 40,403,507 of OZ059830.1, forward strand.
CGTTGAAAGTTGTATGCGAAAACGGAATTTTGCTTTTTGAAAGTTTCTTTTCTTCATTGGTTTTGTAGCTTAGTTTTGTTAGTTTAAAAGGTTTTTGTTAAAATATGGTTAGGAGAAGCATGTAGTCTACGCGTGCGAAGCCGCGGGCAAAAGCTAGTATGCATATAAAATTTCATAAAAATCGGTCAAGCCGTTTCGGAGGAGTATGGTAAATAATATTGTGACACGAGAATTTTATATATAAGATATACTAATGTACCTATTAATGTAACTTATTTTATTATGTCATTGGGAAATAGGTATTTACTGTGAGAAACATCCCAACTTTCGGAGTCCATGTGGGCAACCAAACCAAATCGTAAATAATAACAAAGTCCGTAAACAACGCAGTCCGTAATAAAGTAGATTAGGTACTCAATACCAAAGTTCAAATCACAAGGCAAATCTAAATCAAATTTCATAGAATAGATCTATAGTGTCAGAAATATTACAATAAGTACAATTTAGAAAATAAATAAATACGCACTTACAGCACAGTAAGTAAAGTAATCGTCTACAACAAGCAAACCACAAATAATACAACAAACAGTGAAACATCCCCGAAGCACACCCGAAGTGCCCCGAACAAAACCCGTACGAGCGATGCACAACCGTGAGCAGTACGAGCACGCACACATTGACATTTTTGCTTGACGCGACAGCAATACTCGCTATTGAAAAAGTATGATTAATTTGATGTGTTCCGTAATACCAAAAATGATGAATGAAAACTTAATGATTTTTATATTTTTTTCGATTATTTGTAACTTGATAATATGAGCTATGTTCCTACGACGACAATATTGTAGATATTGTTTTTTATAATACTTAAAAATCAATAAGAAAACATGCCATTTACGCTGTAAAAATGTACGAAATGGAATTCGCTTAAACTTCATTTTAGGTAAGTTTTTTGAAAAAATAAAAACGTAGGAACCTAGATAAATACTGTCTAAATCCGAATATCAGCATAATATGGTGGAAATATGCTCAACTTACAAATAATTTAGGTATTACGTTTGTATGGACAATTCATGCTTCGCCGCGCCCTTAAAAGGTGTCTGCTGGTGAGTGTAAGGATGTGTGAGTGACGTGAGTGTACGTGTGTGTGTTGGGTGTGTGGGAGTGTAATGTTTGCGTGTGGATGTTTATGTATGTGTATGTGTGTGCCAGAGAAAACTTAGCATATAGATTTTATTCAAGTAGAATAACGTAGGTGCTGTACTAATTTATAAATGTTTTATCGTCCACTTAATTCTGCCGTCTAAGACATAAATAAATAAAATAATGATTTAACTAACATCATTTGTATTACACAAAGAATTATGCAAGTATGCTGAATAGCTTTTCAGTTTCATCATAGTTTAAGGATAGAAGCCAAATGATCACATTCTGTTTGCACTCTCTTTTTGTCGTGTTGAATTTTTGAGTAAAAGATGTTCTGCAAGGAACAGATTTTAATAGATCGAAACGTCTTCTCCTTGTAATTTCTTTTTCAGTAAGGGTACTTAGCTGGACACAGGAATGCTGTCTCATAATTAACGCTGGTATAAATAGTTTACGTACAGTAAGCACCTCACATTCCCTGTACAGCTCAGTGGTAGAAAAATACCTAGGCTTAAAATAAGTAAACTTTAATAAGGCTCTTTGTGCTCTTTCAGCGATTAAATTATGCGTTTTAGCGGCACCGCCCCAACAAGTAATACAGTAGGTTATAACCGCTTGACACAAGGAGTAATAAATCATTTCATAATCTTAGCATTGGCCGACTGCCTTATTTGTTTGAGTTTTCTTATTCTGTTAGAGAGATTAATTAAATGATTTTTTTAATTAAGTTGTTTGTCAAATATTAGTCCCATATATTTAATACATTCAACGGGAGAGAGAGATGGACAGGAAAAATTGATAGTTACATTATCGCAGTTGTGGGAGGTTATACGATGTGTTGATTGTAGCGCTTCACCAGGGTTGCGAATAGAGAATGCGATATATCTGGTTTTCTTGGTATTAAGAGACAGATAATTTTGAGCAAGCCATTTTGTGACCGTGTTAAAGCCATTTTGTGCGTTTTGGTATGTATCACTTCAAGTATCACCGTGGAATGTTAGGGTAGTATCATCTGCATACGAAATTATTTTGCAGTTTTTAATATTAAGTAGTGTAAGATCATTAATGTAAACTAGGAACAACGTTGGACCTAGTATACTACCCTGTGGAACTCCATGGGTAACAGGTAAGCTGTCACTAGTATAATTACCAATTTTCACCTTTTGTGTTCTTCCAAATAAATAGTTAGACAGTAATTTAAGTTGATTTCCACGGATACCGATATAGCTTGTTAACTAGGGTAGGAATAGAAACAGTGTCAAAAGCCTTCGCCAGATCGAGAAATATAGTAAGGCATTTCTTTTTATTGTCTATAGTTTTGACAATATGTTCAGTAAAGTCATTTAATGCGTCTTCCGTGGACTTGCCTGTACCGAAGCCAAATTGGTTTTTCGAAAGTAGGTTGTATTTTTCTAAATAATTTGTAAGTCTTTTATTAATTAATCTTTCAAAGATTTTCGATAGAGAAGTTAGAATAGAAATAGGGCGGTAGTTAGTGACACGGTTTCTATCTCCACCCTTGAAAATAGGTCTAACTATAGACCGTTTAAGTGAGTCAGGAAAATACCCATCTGGAGGCACATATTAAAGATATGCGTGAGCGGGGCTATTATATTATTTTTTAACAGTTTGAGTATGTTAGATGAGATTCCATCGTCACCTGCAGCACAGTTACCTTTCAGACCAGTGATTAATCTCTCAATTTCATCTTCATCAGTGTCAAGAAGAACAAAAGAATTTCCAGTTAAGGACGTGTGTTTTTGCGACAACACCTCTTTAAAGTGATGTAGTCCTGTTGGAGAGATGATTTTACTTGCTAAATTTTCGCCAATAGTGGCAAAGAACTTATTTGTGACATTAAGATAGGTGAGGTGTTGATTTCATAGAGAGAAGATCTAACGAGGTATCTTTTTTAATGCTTCTATTAGTAATATTATTTATAGCTTTCCATATGCTTTTATTATTATTACCTGTTTCTCTTAGTAACCCTTTTTCGTATTCTCGCTTCAATTTACTAATGATCTTATTATAGAAGTTTCTGTAACGTTTGTACGTGATTTCGAGCACAACGTTATCCGGATTTTGTTTAAGTTTTTTGTGCATCCGATCCCTGTTACAACTACACCTAAGGAGTCCAAGTGTCATCCAAGGTTTTAGTATTCTAAACTTATTTGTTACATTTAAAAAAAATGTGTTTATTTGCATAATATGAGTTATTTTAGATATAAATATGTCCATAGCAGAATTTGGGTAAGTCGCATTAAAAATAAATGTAAAATCTAGATGATCACAAGCCAGCTTAAGGGCCTCAAAATCAAGTTTAACTATTTTTCTTTTTAAATGTTTGTTAACGTTTTTAATTTTCGCACAGCAAAGTATGGGTGCATGATCAGTAATAAGGGATTCAATTATAAACGTAGTTATTGGTATTTTTGTCTTCAATATTACATGGTCTAGACAGCTCTTTGCACGAGTCGCTGTGTTAAATGCTGGAATAAGTCCACTAAGGGATAGAAAATCAAGATAGTGCGACATGAAGCGATCAGAGCTATTGGTAGCAATATTTATGTTAATGTCACCCACCATAATAATATTTTTGAAGGCAGACAAACTATCTATTATTTTTTTTAGCGACAATATGAAGTTAATTATGGTTTTAAAACAAAATGGCCGGTATATTGCTAAGATATCCACATCATTATTAATTTTAATTAGTAAGCAGTTTACCTCTTGTATTACGAGTTCTTTTAGAGAGGCTTTAATACTACTATTTATATATACCACCACACCATCATTCTGGTTATAGTGGGAAAATGTAGACATACTTAGATATCCATCCAATACAGGGAGATTTTGAACGCATGACATTCAGCACTCGGAAAGAACTATAACATCACTATCAAATTGAAATCTTTGCAGAAGAATATTAAGTTTATCAAAGTTAGCATTGAGGCTACGAATATTTTGCGACAAGATTTTTAAGTAGCAGTTAGGGTTTTCCAGAAAGGACGCGCAACTTTCAGGTTCACAGCTAATTGTTTCTGATATTGAATAGTTATCAATATCACCTAATAAATCTTTATCGAATTTTAAGATTAAATTTCACAAAGGTGTACAACATTGATACGTGATGTTTTTTTGTAAATATTATCAAACAGATATAGTAAAGCCATTAGAATAGTCATGTTACAGTTAACATGAATTATTTTGAAAAGTTTTCTATTATTCTGATTTTTATGCATAATTGTGATATGTGAGATAGTTAAATCCTTAGTTTTCAGTAGGTGGGTGGTATAAGTAAACAGTGTATTGTGGGTACGTATGTATGTTTGTTGTGTTGTGTTTTTGTAAGTAAATTTGTGTATGATTTGGTATGAGTTTGCCGTTTTACATGCAAAATAAACAATATAGAATTTTTGATACCAAAATAGCAGCATTTTTAACGATAAAAACCAAAAGGTATAGCAATAGAAAAAAAATACAATTAAATTAGAAGCAAATTTATCATGACTGCAAAAGTTTGTGAGGCAGCAGTATGACCTCGTTATAAGTCATATCTTCGTATCAATCAGTTTTACAAGTTGTTCTTCGGTTTTAATATGGATAGTAGGTTCTAGCTCGACTTTTTTTACCAAGATCCTACCATTGGAGGTCCAACAGTATTTCAGTTGATTGTTTTTAATATGCTTTCTTGAGATAAAGTGTAGTTTCCTTGCATTCGGAGTAAGGTATTCAGAGATATAGAATAGAATATAAGTTTATTTCTCTCAAAAAGGTACATTTCGGTAAACAGTATCTAGGTTACAGCAGATTCAAACCTTTGTGAGAGCTGGAGTCTATGCAGGGTTCGAGACCTGTATGACAGATCTGCAGGCTCACACCCTAAAATTACAATATTATGGTGCACTTACGTACTACAACAATGTGAAAGCATCAAATTGAGAGGAAGAGATAATTATACAAAAACAAAAGGGGATGTGCTATGTGTGATTGGAAAGTGTTGTGTTCGTGAGTGCAATATAAGTCCTCACCCCAGCGCCCGTGAACACCAGGCGTGAGAATTTACTTGCCCGAGAGTGTGTGTGCGTGTCTGTGTGTGACAAGGTGAAACGCGCTCTAGGATGGAGGTGAATATTTCCGGTAGGGAAAATTATTGTAGAATACTTAGTATATTTTCGGTCTCTGCATAATCCAATTTTCGCAGCCATGTCGTTAATGTTTTTTTACATTTTGATCTTCACATAGGGTATATATTTAATATTTTATTAGCCTTGTTATAGACGGAGCTACTGGAGAAAGGGAAACTACGTTGGGCTGAACGACAATTTGTGCGTATGGAGGGACAGACAGTATGTTTACGTCGTTTGGTGCTAAACTTGCATGGATCGTAGGGAGTCTGAGAGTGAGTGGTTAAAACAAGGTTAAGGATAAATAAATTGCGAACAGTGAGAACCGTACACGCTTCATAAAGATCGATGGTAGGAAAGCGGTAAGGTAACCGCCATCCAACCTTCAGGAGTGCCCTTTGCGCACGTTCCAGCTTCAGCATGTGAGTTTTTGCAGATCCGCCCCAAGTAGTTATGCAATATTGTAGAAGCGATTGGCAGAGGGCGAGATATACAAGTCTTAGCACCGTAGTGTAGATCAACCTACGCAGTCGCGAGGTGAGTGTGTTTATGTGCACAGAGAATGACAAGCAGTCGTCAATTTGTACACCGAGATATTTGACACAATTTATGCTAGAAAGGCAGGGGCAATTACAAGTCGTAAGGTGAGGTGAAATACAAGAGTGGACAATCAAGGGGCAAAGAGACGAACGAGGTTTCCCAGCGGAATTAAAATAAAAGGTCAGATAATTAGTTTTTTCAACATTTAAAGTAGGCAGGTTTTGAGCCAACCAGTTGGTGACAAGGTTGAGTCCGGACTGTGCATGCCTGAACACCATCTCCCAGGAGTCTCCATGGAATAGTAAGGCAGTATCATCAGCATAGGTGAAGATGGATGCATAGGGAAGTGCTAGCCTGCAGAGCTCATTTATATAAATGAGAAAAAGGGTCGGGCCGATAATGCTGCCCTGAGGGACCCCGTATGATATGGGGAGCTCGTCACTCGTCCAGTCACCGATTCTGACGCACCGTCGTCAATCCGTGAGGTAACTCTCAAATAGAGCAAGTTGAATATCTCTTATACAGATCCTTTCTAGTTTAGCTATAAGATTGGGGACAGATATCGTATCGAATGCTTTTGCCAGATCGAAGAAAATACCAATTACCTTCTGTTTTTTATCCAAGTTGGAGAAGATGTTAGTGGTTAGGTCAAGCACAGCATTATTTGTGGAAATGCCGGAACGGAAACCATATTGAGAAGGAGAAAGGAAATGATTTTGCTCTAGGTACTTAACCAATCTGTTATTCATGAGCCTCTCAACTAATTTTGGAAGTGTAGGCAAAATGGATATAGGTCTGTAGTTATTTGACCGATCTCTGGTCCCGCCCTTATGCACAGGATGAACTATTGCCAACTTAAGCGCATCTGGAAAGATGCCGGAGGTAAAAACTAAATTACATATATGAGTCAGATGGGGGGTGAGAATATTTCTAAAAAAATTCTTAAGAAACGTGCCCGATATGCCATCAGAGCCCACCGCACAGTCGCCCCTCAGCTTTCCGATCAAAACATCCAATTCTGATTCGTCTGTTCCCAGCATGACAAAACTATGTTGATACGTTGGGGGAGCCTCGGTTTGTGTAGGTACGAGTATGCACGTGGAGATGGATGGAACATTTATATCAGCTAATGTAAGTCCAATGTATACTATACTGTAATAAATGCTAATAATTATAATTCATGCAATGTAAGATTTTAATTTGTTTAATGTTTATCTTTTTTATTTTAACCTATGTTGTAATTTTAACGATATCAATTTCCCGTTTTAATCTTAGTTTGTAAACCTAGTAATGTGTGCATGCTATAACTGTTATATTATTATTATAATTCTTTATATTTTCCGTCTATTATGCTCCTTTTGTAATAATATTCCCTGTTTTTAGGGAGGTCTGGCTCTTGTGATACAGGACTTCCTAGTACAAGAGCCAGGGCTGCACTGATATTTATGACATTAAGTATGTGTAAATAAATAAATAAAAAATAAATAAATAAATAAATGCTAGCAAAGTACGCGTTCACTTCATTTACAGAGCGCTCTGAGTCGGAGGGTGACAGAAGAGCGTTGGCATGTGTTTTAACCTTTGATGTATAAGGTGATAGATTTTATAGCATCCCAGAGTTTCTTATTCTGTCTGGAAAAACACCATCACACCCTCATTCTATGATCCATGTCGGTTTGTAGTGACGCAGGTATAGTCATGGATTGTAGGTAGGGGAGGAGAGTTGAAAAGCCAACATTCAGTAAGAATTATGAAATCCCAGGATGTATTACTTCTTTCCAAAAGCATTGTCAAGCTATCGAAATTCTTGATTACTCTGCGAATATTTTGACAGAGAAGTGAGAGAGATTTTTTGTGCAAATTAGCAATGTCGCTGCAGTCCTCAATCATACAGGTGGTAGACTCAGCTACTGAAATACTATCCAGGTCAGTCTGTATGTCATTTAAGTTATCGAATTTTATAATAACAAAGATATAACATCAAGCTAATGCGGCAGTGGTTAAAAATGGTGGCATGAGCGATATCAGAAAATTGTGATTTATTACTTGGATAGCTTTGCGAATAACGTAGGTGCGAAACTATAAGCAGAGACGTGTTGAAAAAGCTGACGTGCACTGGTACATGCAGGGCATCAAAGTGTGTGAGGTTGCGTATGACCTTAAGTAGTGTTGTGTGGAGTGTGATATTACAAGCAAAAAAGAGAAAACAATAATAAAAATACGACATGCAAAACTAAGAAGCAAAATAAATGCAATTTTAGAGGAACTAAGTCACAACGTGGCGCCCATAAGTTTATGAAGGTCGCTTTCGCAGTTTACGCAATATACACGGGAGATGAAACCCCCGCTCCCAGGTCAGCACCGTTTAACTGGACCTGGTCCTTAGACTGGTTATAGGCTTGAACCGCCTTTAGCACAGTATTTTTTGAGGTATTATTGACAAATTCAATTAGTATAGAAGGGTGGCTGTCCTTCTTACTTGGCAATCGAAAAACGTGTCTTATACCTGAAACAGATACACTGGCATTAACAGTTTTAAACAGTTTACCCATGCATCTGTCTAGGTCGCTCCTCGACTCGCCTTGCTTCCTCGGCAAATTCCTTAATTCCAGAAAATGTATATTTGAGATCCTTTGCATTTCCACAATTTTCTCTTCCAATGACCAAAGAAGTGCCCGGTGTTCCTTACACTCCCTTTCCAAGCGATCGCTCTTAAGCTTCATATCATCATATTTCTGTGTAGTAAATGATATGGACTTATCTATATTACTACTATTTCTGGTTAGACTTCTCAATTATCATAAGCGAATCTTAAATTTTTGTGAGTCTTGCATCAGTGTCCATTTTAAAAGACGAGAATTGAGTTTTAATTTCGTTCATTGTGTCAGTTTGCAGTTTAATAAACATTTGCTTAATATCATCCGTAAAGCTTAAAAATTCATCCCTGAAATAAATATCTCCTGACGAACTTCTAAAACGCTTCAATGCCCTGCTCTTTGGTACATAATTAGTGGGCGTATCTATTATTCCAATAGTAGTTAAATTAGGTTCCGAGTTGTTGTCAGGTGTTTTAAACATTATTATCAGCAGCAGGTACACGACACTAAAGATCTCACAGAATGTATCTCAGCCACCAATATTACTTCACAAGTGGGTACTTCATAAAAAGTAGTTGTAGTAAAAGTAGTTGTAGTAAAAGTAGTAGTAAAGTTCAGTTGTAGCATCTACATATAGCTATCTCGCTTACACGCACCGGCTTTTACCGGGCTTTCAAATACTACATCTGTCTCTTTCGCACTTATAGCGATGTGCCGTATAACGAGTTAGAAACTTTTGCGTCTTTGTAGACGATCAGTTTGAAGATTTAAGCAGGGCTTGCGTGTGAAGTTGCACGCGTATGCGTGACCTTGTCACCTTGCCAACTCTGCAGTGTTGCCGTTTTCTTAGATCTTGGAGATTTTTAACGAGTTTGGTGACTTTTATTAAGATTTAGCAACAATAAAAACTAGCGACTTTTGAAAATAACGAATATAAATATTCAAGCAATATCTTAAAAATAAAAAAATTGCGACATCTAGCTAGATTTTTCATATAACTGGCGACTTTTTTTTGCCAAATGACTACACTGCAACGACCCGAGTGCAACTCACTTCAGTTCATATCTCTTAGTACACGGTTACCAACTTAGGGATTTTACCCTAAATTTAGGGACTAGAAGTGTTAAAAGGGAAATTTTTGGGGACTGGAATATTTTGGGGATTTTTTTAGGGATTTCGAACAAAACTTACCAAATCGAAAACAAAGCGTGTGTTTTCTGTTTTGTGCGTAGAAAGGAACGCACGATATGTAATTCATATCCCCTAAAAAGGTACATAGTATCATGATGGTACGATTTTCCTTATAAATCGGGATTATGGATCGTGAGTAAAACTTAATCATACTGTGGACACGATCAAGAACTTCATCGTACATATGTATGACTTCAAAAATGAGACGTCAAATGAAAAGGAGCAACAGGATGATGATGTGGTTCTAGAAATAATTAACAAGTTTGCATAGTAGTATTTTTCAATTTTTTTTATCAACTTATTATGTAACGTTATATTTACCTACGAAATAATTTAGGTACTAAATAAGTATGTAGGTATAACACATATAAAATTCTATTTAGGGATTTTTAGGGAAATTCGGAAAAAAATTGGGGAATATTTTTGTTTATGGTTAGTAGTCTGTGCTTCAGTTTCATTTGCTTGAGTGGGAAAAGTTTTAGAGTTTTTTGTGTTTTCTTAGATTTTCTCAGTGATACAATTGTTTTGGTGACTTACCTACAACAATGGAGGTAATTGTACCTTGTGAGGATTTAAAATGCGTTCAAGTTTTGATAAGTTCAATACTAATCATCTCAACAATGTCACATTGATGGTTTTGCGTTACCTTTATTCATGCGGAGCGCGAGCAAACTTCAAATAAGCTTCACACATTCGATGTTTTGAAGTAACCGTCCAGCAAACTCATCTTGCGCTCACAACCGATGACTACGATGCACGCAAGGCAGGAGTATATTATCTGTCTCCCTCCGTCCGTCGCTGCTCTTCACACAAAACCAGTGATAAAAGTTACTTACTAACAAAGTATGGGCGCCTGGTACTACGCACGATTAAAAACTTTATTTTTCGCAGCAATTTAATTATTTTACAAACTTTTTGAACATAAAATTACGGTGGACACGCAATCGCGGTCCGAGGGGAAGGCCAATCATCACATCACTCACCATCGGTTTGCCGACGACATAGTGGTCATGGCTGAGACCACGGAAAGCCACAGTACAATGCTCGATGACCTCAGTAGAGCTTCCGAAAGAGTGGGTCTTAAAATGAACATGGACAAAACCAAGGTCATGGTGAATGCCCATGTAACACCCACTCCTATCAAGGTCAGAGACTCTACACTCGAAGTTGTGGACGAATATTACTACCTGGGACAAACGGTCCAGTTGGGTAGGTCTAACTTCGAGAAAGAGGTCAACCGTCGAATCTGACTCGGCTGGGTGGCGTTCGGGAAGTTGCGTGGTATCTTCTCATCCAATTTACCGCAGTGTCTCAACACAAGAGTTTATGACCAGTGTGTGTTGCCAGTGATCACCAATGAGACCGAGACGTGGTCGCTCACAATGGGCCTTATCAGAATGCTTACAGTCACCCAAAGGGCAATGGAGAGGGCTATGCACGGAGTTTCCTTGCGTGATCATGTTAGAAATGAAGATATCTGCAGGAGAATCAAGGTTATCGACATAGCCCGAAGAATTGCCAAGCTTAAGTGGCAGTGGGCAGGGCACATTGCTCGCAGAACTGATGGCCGATGGTGCCGAAAAGTTCTGGAATGGCGACCGCGAATCGGAAGACGATACGTTGGAAGGCCTCCTACCAGGTGGGCCGATGACCTGGTTGAGGTTGCGGGAAGGCGCTGGATGCGAGACGCACGGGATCGGTCAATGTGGCGACGCCTAGTGGAGGCCTATGTCCAGCAGTGGACGTCTTTCGGCTTTTCTGAAATGTTGATGATGAGGATTTAATCACCAAGCGAATTAAAGATTTTATAGCTATATTTTACATAACTTAACCATCGGGCGCACGGTTTGCGCAGTTGTTGAGCGATTGACTGCTGCGCAGCGTATCGCGGGTTCGATTCCCGCACGGAACAAATATTTGTATTACCTACAAATAGTTGTTCCGGCTCTGGGTGTTGTGTATGTGAGTTTATATGTTTGTAAACGCACCCACGATACAAGAAGAAATACCTAGTGTGGGGCAACGTTTTTATATAAAAAAATATATGTTGTTGCACTTGTTATTGTGAATGTTTGTCCTGTATGTTTTTGTGGTGTACAATAAAGTATATAATAAATAAATAATATGTACGAGTATAACCTACCCCAATTTATTTAATGTGTATATCGCATGTCGAAATACCATCATTTAATAAATCACTTCCTTTGTAACTATATATTCTATTTCACACACTCCATATATCGTTCTTATGTTTTTTTCAATCTCTTTAATTATCTGCATTCATACAATTTTTTTTTTTTTATATTTTGTTATGAAAGTTCTAAGTAATTATCTCGGTTGTCAACGCTCCGGCGCAGAGATCGCACGTGCTAGGAGAGTGCATGGTTAGTGGGCGCGGTGTATGCCATATTTTCCTTCATCGTCAAAAAATAACAACAGGATTTTATATTACGTAAGTGGTAAGCGGTATTAGGAACCGTATAACAAGAAACTCCGGCAATTGGGAAAAGATTAACCAGATTATTTAACGTCAAAAGTTAGAAACAAACAAAGAAGAAACATCATTTTTGCTTTAACTTTTCACAGAAAGTTACAGAAAGCTTTTTATGCGGGCGGAGATGTATCAAATTTATTCATTCGAAAAAGTTTCATAAAAATAAACAACTTGTTGATCCAAATACTCATTTGTTTTGGACTGTTGTTGGCATGATTACAAACATTAAAGTATGCTTAAGGAGGATTTCGAAATTATTTAACTCATTTAAATTATTGTAAAATGAAAGTTAGAAGTATTACAAAACCAAGTTTTCCAATTAAGTGAAACGTATTTGGAAGAGTTTCACTTTCGTACTAATACTCACTCGTTACAGCTATAGCATTCTATAGATGTAGGTAGCAAATCAGAACATTATCGTGACAGTACTGACAAGTACGAACTTCATGTACCTGTATATGTAAACGTGTATACAAATTGTATTTCAAGCTAATAATTTTATTAAACTCAAGCGGGCGTAAAAAGTGGGACGAAGTTTTTTTGGTGCCCAATGATTATATTCGAAAAAATTCGTCCGTAACGCCGTCCATGGGAAAATTGCCAAAATCACTGGCAGCATAGCTGCGTTGAATGGAAATGCTAATTCTTTGGCCGAAAAAAGGCCAATACTCCAAGTAGATATTATTCTTAGTTATCTATAAATTTCATTCACAAACATGAGTCAACAGTTTGACCCTCTCACAAATATTAAAACTTTTGGGCTAGAAAAAGTAACATATTTTTAGTTTTAAAAGTAGTCTTCTATTTTATGCCTAAGGGCAGATCTGCCAAACACAATAATATTCTTTACAATGAAAAAAGGAACACAATATTATGTACCAATACATAAAACTTACGTGCATAAAAAACGGATATTGATAAAACCTTGCACGCGAATAGACTATGTATGAACTGGATTTGGAGATAAATGCCTTTCATCAAGATAGTAAGTTCCTTTGGGATATTAAAGCACTTTTTACACGGGCGAAACCATACGCAGAAGCTAGTAATAAATAAAGCATGGCAACACGAACGATAACAATAGCGCCAAACCCGAAATTATAATATTTCTGAAGAACACACTTGAATAATATTACCTGAAGATTTTATTGGGAACATCAATTCTAAGAAGCAGATAGAATCAAAGCAGAATATTTGATACGACGAGTAATATTTACATAACTACAATATATAAAATACATATGTATATTTTTTACATAAAGATATTATGGGGAAAGCTAAAATTACAAATAAAAACAAAAAGCTTGACTAAAAAAATACAAATAAGATCACTTGTAACAACTTCTAAGTCTGTTTCGGTTAGCAGCCATCTTGTTTTTTTTGATAATCAAACTGTATACGTCACTTAGGATGTTATGACAAAATCTAATAATAAATGTCATTAATTTCATTTTTTTTAAATCAATCCTGCCGCGACTACAGAACTTGGTAAAATAATAAAAAAAATACCAGACTCATACACTAAACATATAGCTTACTAACGAGATTTATGTATCCTAGTTTTCTACTATTATAAACGTGAAAGTTTGTGAGGATGGATGGCTTTCACACAAAAACTACGGTAGTTTTTGTGTGAAAGAGAAAACGGATTTTTGAGTACAGAAATATAGCTAATTCATCAGAATAATACATGCCTATAATGTATAAAGATATTGGAAGAAGTACTAATACTACGCGGGTGGCAGCTTGTTGGGGTATAAAGAAAAGAAGGAAGGCTTTTTCCCAGTATTGAGCTTTGCTAAACACGAACGGCGTCAGTTAAGTGGCAATAAGTTTATCTTATGTATTCACTAGCTTCTGCCAACGAAAAGTGTTTTCTTATCCCTAAGCAACATTATACCGGGATGAAACGTACACTATGTGCTATTCTAGACTATAGTCTAACTTTTTGCCTTTCATCCAGATCCGTAAAGCCGTTCAGGCGTGATTGCGTCACAAAAATTCAACCATCCATCAATTTTTTTCGCATTTATTATATTATAAAATATTATATAGTAAGATTGTAAATTTACAATATAGCCAATTTTAATGATACCTAACATTTACCTAGTTTGCACTTGAAAAGAATTTTAGAAGCCTGAAAATTTATACTAAACTAGCACTCTGCCCGCGACTTCGTTCGCGTGATTTCGTTTATGCTATAAATGATATTCTTATATGCAGTTAGTGAAGGATACCAAAAATTAGCTATTATTAAAAAAAATAAAAATGGGTATCGTAGATATACAGGGTTTATTGGATTGGGACGATTCGTTATTTGACTTAAAGAATAATAAATTTTAGGTTACCGCCACAAAGTAAAATCCTCCCCTAAAAACTTATCAACCCCTTTTTGCCCCGTTGAGGGTCGAGTTTTGAAAAACCTAAATATGATATTCACTCTTTTCTTCTCTTTTTTATTTATCGTTTATGTTAGTCAGATAGCGCAGTGAGATATCTCAAAAAAACTTTAAAACCCCTAACCCTATCTGGGAGAGAGTTTTAAAAATGTTATATGTAAATTTTGAGTATCAACCTTATCCCCAAGGAATTTTATTTTACATACAAACTAATTTTTACCCTTTTCAACTCCTTAAAGGTAAAATGGCCGCAAAATTGCGCCTTAGTGCTCCCCTAGAACCCCACGTCAAAAACGAAACCCTGTCCAGTAAGATTCTTACCTTGAGTTAGTTTCGAAAAACTTATAATGACAACCTTTATTGTATCCTTATGTTGGTATTTGCGCCAAGTTTTAAATTTATTTTTTGAAGAAATAAGATTCTTCAAAAAAACTTTGAACACCCCGTAAACCGTATTTTGGGAGTAGATAAGTAAAACTAATAATGACAACCTTTATTGTTTATTTAGGTTGGTATTTATGTCAAGTTTCATGTTTATTTATTTTTATGTTTACCCAAGAAATCAGATTCTTCCATACAAATTTCAACACCCCCTAAATCATCATTTGGGCATAGTTTCGAAACATTAATAAAGACAACCTTTATTGTTTACTTAGGATGGTATTTATGACAACTTTCAAATGTATTAACCCAATAAATAAGATTCTATAAAAACACTGTAATACCCCCTAAAACGTCTTTTGGGGGTAGTTGCAAAAAACTAATAACGAAACCTTTGTTTATTGAGCTTGGTATTTATGCCAAGTTTCAAGCTTATTAACCGAAGATATAAGATTCTGCAAAACAATTAACATCCCCTAAATCATCTTTTGGGGGTAGTTTCGAAAAACTAAAAATGAAAGCCTTTATTGTGTATGTCAAGTTTCATGTTTATTAACTGAAGTAATAAGATTCTTCAAAAAAGATTTAACACCTCTTAATCGAATAATGACAAACTTTATTGTTTATTTAGGTTGGTATTTATATCAAGTTTCATTTTCTTTTACCCAAAAAAACAGATACTTCCATACAAACTTCAACACCCCCTAAATCATAATTTGGGCATAGTTTCGAAAAATTAATAAAAACAACCTTTATTTTTTACTTAGGGATGGTATTTAAGTAATGAGATTCTTCAAAAAAGATTTAACACCCCTTAATCGTCTTTTAGGGGTAGTTTCAAATAATAATAATAACAACCTTTATTATTCATAAAGGTTAGTATTTGTAGCAAGTTTCAAGTTTATTGACCCAAGAAATCAGATTTTCCATACAAACTTCAACACCCCCTAAATCGACTTTGGGGGTTGTTTCAAAAGACTAATAATGATAACCTTTATTGTTTATTGAGGTTAGTTTTTATGTCAAGTTTCATGTTTATTAACCCAAGATTTAAGATTCTTCAAAAAAAAAATAACATCCCCTAAATCATGCTTTGGGGGTAGTTTCGAAAACTAACAAAGAAAGCCTTTATTGTTTATTTAGTTTGGTATTTATGTCAAGTTTCATGTTTATTGACCCAAGAAATCAGATTTTTTCATACAAAGTTCAACACACCCTAAATCATCATTTGGGGGTAGTTTCGAAAAACTAATAATGTCAATCCTTATCATTTACTTAAAATACTATTTGTGCTAAGTTTCAAGAATTTTGGCCGAAGGAATTAGATTTTTCATACAAACTTTCAACCCCCTTTTTACCCCCTTAGGGGTGGAGTTTGAGAATGAAAGCCTTTATTTTTTATTTAGATTGGTATTTATGTCAAGCTTCAAGTTTATTAACCCAAGATATAAGATTCTTAAAAAAAAAATAACATCCCCTAAATCGTCTTTTAGGGGTAGTTTCAAAAAATATGATTTGCTACCTTTATTATTCATTTAGGTTAGTATTTGTGGCAAGTTTCAAGTTTATTGAACCAAGAAATCAGATTTTTCCATACAAACTTCAACACCCCCTAAATCATCATTTGGGGGTAGTTTCGAAAAACTAATAATGTCAATCCTTATCATTTACTAAGAATACTATTTGTGCTAAGTTTCAAGAATTTTGGCAGAAGGAATTAGATTTTTCATACAAACTTTCAACCCCCTTTTTACCCCCTTAGGGGTGGAATTTCCAAAAATCCTTTCTTAGTGCACACTTACGTCACTTGAGGAACCTTTCAGCCAAATTTCATGCTTCTAGGCGTAGCAGTTTTGGCTGTGCGTTGATTGATCAGTCAGTCAGTCAGTCAGTGAGTCAGTCAGTCACCTTTCGCTTTTATATATATAGATTAGGGATCTTTGAAAACTACAGAACTAGAGGTTCCTGTCTGCATATCAATTCGAGAGACTAATAAACTTATCTGTACTCAACTTACGCCGGTCGTGTTTGGCATAACTCAATACTACGATGAAAGAACCAGATTCTATATCACGACTTGGTAATATTATTAAATCTTTTAGCTCTCATTAAAATACACTAAATATCAAAAAAAAAAATATTTGGGAGTAGCTCTAAAAGGCAATGGAAAATTTTATCAAAATCTATTGAGGAGTTATGGGGGGAGGGAACTTTACAATAGGGATGCTTTCTAAGTAGAAAAATGAATATTCTATTTAGTCCGTCATTGAAAGATTATCAAATAATATTGGACCCGTGTTTATTGCTTCATTAACTAAATAAAAAATGATTAAGATAAAGCGCATCAAAGTTCTGGAGTGGGGATTTGTGACGTCACTTTGTCAGCATAAAGTGACCGTGGCGTCATACGATATCAACGACGATATTCAACGCACTGTATCGTCGTAATTTTTTGTTAACGTGGCAAAAGAAAAATACGTGTCCAATATTTTCTCATTTTTATTAGTCTACCTGACGGACTAAAAATATTTTTTGTCTACATCTCTATTCAATAAAGATTACCTCAAACTTAAATATTATTATTAATATTTCATTACATAGTACAATCTCAGTCGCTTGTGAATCAACAAGATAGTGACAACAGAACAGCTTTCAAGGGTTTTCACTGCAAGCTCTATGACTCAATTGAACCATAACTACGAAAGGACTCGTGGCTATACTTAGTTCTAAACATAATATAATCTAGAAACTCGTTGAACTTACATAACCAACAGAAAGCAAAGCCAATGAGGAAGAGAATCTAATAGACATGCATACACAAAACATTACGGTCCATAAGAATTTATATCAAAATACGAGTCACTTACTTAGATCTCGCTCATTGAAAAATCAACTCTACTACACTGAAAAATAAAAACTATTTTTGTTTACGGAAGTATTGTTGTGATTTCCAAGGGTTACTTATTTCCGTCTCACTGAAAATTCAACTCTATCTGTTGGTTATACACCGTATTTTCGAACAAGGAAGTATTGTTGTGATTTCCAAGAGGGGGAAATGAGGCTCTTGCGCCAACGCAGCCAGTGTGACGCGAGCGTTGGCGCGCTGCGCTCGAACAGTTTTAACGGTTTGTGAAAATCCAAATCGATACAGAACTGTTGAAGTGAAAGTGTCAGGATCTTGTGATGCACGTGCAGTGTTAAGTGTACAATCGATTAGAATAGTGTGATAACCAAAATCGATTAACAAGTTAACACAGTGATCGAGCACAACATCGGATGACGCTACGGTAGGTCAAGTGGTTCCGTACAACTATCTTTTTATGTACATTCGCGGAGAGAAAACGTCGTTCGTCAGTCTGTCAAGTGAATTTTTTTTCACGGCAATTATTATAGGAATGTTGGTTTGCGAAACTGGTCAACTGTTCGGAGTATTTTATAAATTACGGTGATCATGCAGTGCGCACGCTAATTTGATATCTCCGTATAAGTAATACGGTTGGTGTTTCATTTGTCTAAAATTTGTTTTGAATTTGATTGTATTCATGTTACTACCTGGTTGTCTTTAAACAGCGACATTGGGGAGTCATTGACATTTAGTTACTCCGTCTGCAACCTTGCGAACCTTATTTAGAACCCCTCCATGACTTAAGTCCTACGCTAAAATGAATATTTTTCAGATTGACTGAATAACCAAAGAAAAAGATGTTTGGATAAGCCAAGGCATAGATCTAATTATATTGAAAGACTCCTTCACAAAAAAAATGGCGCTTTGCTAAGAAATCCAAGCGAGTTATCTTATAGGTACGGGGAAGAAAATCTAACGTCTCGGCCTTCGATATTGTAGCCAATTTTATTAACACTGCCTTGTTGTTCTATGTTGTTACCGCATTGGATATTATAATCATCATCAGATAATCATCGTTACTTGGTCTTGGTCAGGGCAACACGTTTGTTTCTTAAGGCGCAGATACCCCTCAGTAGCTGCTTTTAAAATGAGGATAACGTCTAAACGGCCAGTAACAACATTTTGAAAAAAAGATATGTTATCTTAGACTATTTTATTAATAATTTGATCTACGAAAATTTTGAATTTTATTCGTATAACATAGTGTATTTAATTTGTAATGTTGTATTTGGCATGGACAAAAAAACGACAATCGCACCAAAACCGGGCGTATTTTAATGAAATTTTCACCTTCTCAAAGACAATCTATTATGTAAATTTCAACCCCATTTTTAAATTTATAGAATAATTAGGAAATTACAAAAAGGTACTGAATTTTGGGTCGCGCGGATGTGAAACGATTTCGCGTTTTATGTCCTCGAGGTCGTAGGCGACTGTCGTCATCTTAACCCTGTCAACCTTGTCGCTATAATTTACTCCCGTTTCTTTCATATCCTTTCCCACACTTGGTATTCGTGTTTGTATGATGCAAAATGGTGAAATTGTTGTTGTCTGGGTTCCATCGATGACTAATCAATTTTCAATAAATTGAGATCCAACGATTGCTTTCAGAAAAGGCAATGCTGATTTAAAAACTAAAGAAGAACATAAAGGACGGTTGAATATAATTAATGAATGACGCAGTCATAACTCAGATTCATCATAATCATCATCACTTCAGCCGTAAGACGCCCATTGCTGGACATAGACCTCCCACAAACGTCGCCACACTGGTCGGTCCTGTGCCTTTCACATCCACCGTAAGTCAGATTAGATCAGAGGAATTAGCAGTTAGTATTCCTGTTGTTAGTGTCAATTAAAACTTCCAAGGGAGTAATAATGATTCACAAATTTTTGTATTAAAAACGATGTGGTTAAACTAAGTGTGTAAATTTAAGACTTCTTATCTTTATATCTTTCATGCATTTACTGCTAACAAGTTTCGAACAAATCAATTTCTGAAAGGGTTATTCCTTTCACAAATTGATTTATTCGGAATTTAACAAAACTTTTTTCATTAATTAATTAAAACAAAAACTAGAAACATTAATCTTAAGATATACTAACTTTGTAACATCTTAAGAAGTATTAATCGCTTTTATTAAGCTTCTTTGAAACTCTTTACTTGTATTACGTAGAATGTCTCAATCGATGAATTCCCCGTACTATATCCACTTGGGCCTTATTAAACTTGATATGCTAAGGCGAATCTATTAACTTAGGTGCAGAAACATGAGCTAACTACATCGTCTAATGGTAGCGGTTTCCTGTTATTTTGAAGATATAGGTGTTCCTTGGTTTACTTCAGTTTCAAACACGCTCTAAGTCTGAACAAGCAGAAAAGATAAGTGGAACCTAAAATATAAGACTATATTGTTAATCTTCTTGACTTTTGGGCCTGTTTTTATTTTCTGTAACCTATATCTACTTCATGGATTTTTATTTAGTTAAGCTCTTGCATAGAGAAACATTTTCGTTTACCCGACCCACACGTCAAAAATTAGTAACCTACTTAGTCGGTGACCGAGCTAATAATTAAGTAGGTACCTATTTTAAAAGGTATATGAAAAATATTACGTAACCTTTTGAAGTCTTATTTGCAAACCTTTTTTGTAATTTGAATTAAGGAAAAGGGTTCTAATAAAAAAGCCACGAAAAGGAAATTTCATGTTTACTTAGGGAAATTGCTGTGGGGCTTTTCAAAAAAATCTTTTCCTCTTATTAAACGTCGGAGCGAAGAAAAGTCAAACCTAAACCTTGGTAAACTACCATTTACCAGCTTGCGTCGAAGTCGGAAATGGTCCTAAAGAAATATACTGGGAACCGGGATGAAAAGTATCCTAGCAGGGTCACAGTCCCATGAGCGAAAACAATACAGCAACCATATGTAGAACATGGCACTGTGAATCTGCTAGTCCACTTGGTATACCCATGTGCCAAGATTCATTCAAATCCGTTCAACCATTGAAGCACAATTTATTAATTAATTACACCCAAACGTGAAGACCTTAGAGCACAGTCCCACTGAGAGATATTATCTACATATTAGTGTTGTATAGTTCCCGCCAAAATTCTGGGCTGGCCTGAAGTTGGCTTTCCGATGCGCAAGGTACGGATCGGTGCTGTTTTTGTATTAGATTTACTACTGCGCAGCCATTGTAGCCATCTTCAGGACGGCCAAGAAGTTTGGCAAGGACTATAGTTCAAGAAGAGTTACGCTGCAATTAGATCTACAAGGAGAGACAGAAATAGCATGGAAATGAAGTAGAGAAAACAAGTTAATACCTGTCTATAGGACCACGCTGACATATTGTAATATTAGTAGGGACTGAAGTATATATAAGCTGTTACTTTACTCTATGCTTATATAAAAGGAGTTAAATTGTAATGGAGTTTTAAAATGTACAGTTGAAGGCACAGTATCAACAAATGCCTTTTGACATCCGTCAATACACGGATGATATCATGTTTCGTAAACTGGTTTCCTTGACTAAAGGCTGCAGATGGCAGACGGCAGAAGGTAAAACCGGCAAGTCATCGTTTTGGTGACTGAATGACGGGCTTTTTACTGAGATTTGAAAGCAAATCGAAAATATTTTAGCTTTAATACACCGTGACAATTTTTTTTTATAAAGAAATAGTAATTTCCGATCTGTCAAGGAAAACAAAACAGCTTATAACGACCCGTAGCTTGGATACTGTAATGTACCATGTGGATTAAAGGCTCAGATTAGTTTATGTGACATGTTTTCGAAATTTTAATACTATGACAATTATTACTAAGATAAGATTAAACATTTTAGAAGCTGTCATCAAATTATTATGTGTTGATCAAATGGCAGATTAGAATCAAATTAAAATCAATCTGCATTATAGTCTCAAGAAATAATATAATAAAACATTGCACTTGTAGTCAGTGGAGGGTTTGACAAAGTTGTACCATCTACCTACCCCTTTTTATTTTTTTGTTTGGAGGTATGCTAATGCATACTGCACTACCACGGGGAGATAGTGCAGTTATGTGGGACTTTAACCCACTAAAACTCCACGGTATTCTCCTGTGCCGCTTATGGCGGGAACTCGGGCACGCGAGCACTCACCGCGAACCCGCCGCGGCTGTCCGTCACCTGACCCTCCTCCGGGGAGTACTCCCCATCACCGGCGCACCAGAACACACTGCACGCCGTGACCACCTCAGGGACCAAATCACTACATGGGTGCCAGACGACCCCGAGTATGGCACCCTTGGCCCCCTGTGACGGGTCAAGGTCAATGGCCTCGCCACCTACCATTTTGCGTCCGCAGGGGATAGAGAGAGCGGCTAACGCTATACCAACACTCCTCCTCCCCTGCGGCCCCACCCGCGTCCGCCATCAGACGGTGGCGACCCCGTCCAGGCCGCAGAAGGTAGGGAGCGAGGCGCACCGCAATACCGGCACTCCTCTCCCACCGCGGCATCCAACCCTCAGCCGCGATATCGCATGGGAACTGGGACGCTCCATAAGACATCGCGGCCCGACTTATTTGTGATGTTGCTTGTTACCAAGAGGCACCGCAACCTACCTTGCCAAAGCCCTCCTGCCTTGACAATGCGGGAATGCACCGGGGGGGATTTACCTACCTCTACAATTATGGACATACCCCTTCAAATCTACACTAGAAGTATGGAATGTATTGTAAGTAATTTGAAGATACAAATTGCGTCCTTAAACTTAAAATATAATCTGAGATGAGAGTTGGTATGTATACAGATAGTTGATAGGTATAAAGACGGTGGCACAGTGATCAAGTGGTGCCCTGCATAGCAAGGCTCAGGAGAGATACTTTTTTAGACTCCCCAGAGATGTGCCCTAACAGGCGTTGCATAGAGGGGATTCCGGGGTGGTCTTTTGAGAGGTCACGTGCTGATGGTGATCGCCAGGGTGGTTTTAGTGAAGTAAAAATCAACTCACTGGATCACCCAGTGGTTTTCTCCAATAATCCAGGTGATTTTTTAAGGTTTTCCCCGTTAATAAAAAAAAGAATACATATTGGTTTTAGAGAGGTAGAAATCCACTCACTGGATCACCCACTGATTTTTTCTCCAATAATCCAGGCAAATTTTGACTATTACTCGTAAACTTTTAAAGCCTACTTAGCTGTGATAGTTTTCCTTTTAATTTTGTTACATATACTACTGCTGTAATTTTTTTCACATATCTAAAAGCAACCATTTATCTCGCAGGGGAGGAGGACACTTGACTCTAGCAATTTTTAAGCTTAACTTTACGCAAACGGAACCCTGAATCGAAAAATAGATTTCACAGACCAGTTATATTTTTGAATCGCTTATCCAACGAGTGGTATCGTACACTATGGAATAGATGAGAAATAAAATACATCCCCACTTTACGTGTACAGGAGGTACCCTAAAAAAATATTTTTTCATGATTTTATTTTACTACTTTATCGGCGTGATTAATAACGATGTATATCCATTCCAATTTATAGCTTTCTAGTACTAAGAGTCTCTAAGCTAAGCTGTGGATGGACGGACGGACGGACATACGGACATAGTGACACTATAAAGGTTCCTTGTTGACGGTAGACGGTAGAGGTAGATGACGTTTTTTAGGGTTCTGTAACCCTAAAAAACGTCGTCTACCTAGACATTCCTCAACTATGTTCGGGTCAGTTGCCAGTCTAACCGGAAACAGCTGAATACCAGTATTTTACATGAATCCACTGCCTATCTGTGCCAGTATGGACAAGTCAGGTGAAGAATGCCGAGGTAACCGACCTCAAACTGTGGAATAGGAAAGAGAGAAATATTTACCCTTCACAAGAAGTTTTTTTTACTTTATCTACCTACTTATTTTGGAGGTCAGATAAGAAAAGAAAGACACAAAAACAAAAATGCGACAAGCCGAAACCGTAATACAAATTATTGCCTATAATAGAAACCAAACGATCATTATACGCTTAAACATAATGTCGAAGACTTCTCAAACAAGTTCCATAGTAAAGTCTGTTTCCGAAATGAGAATGCTCATGGTCACTTTATACTATAGATCCGCCATTGCGTTGTCTAATTGTTAACCAATTGATCGCCGATCCGGGATCATCGTTCTACCTTACAAGTCAAGTGATTTGCATTCAAAACACTTCTGGTTTCTGTCGGACAGTTTTTTTTTCAAACCTTTAAAAAAAGAGAAAATGCTAATGAGGCGTATGCAAGAAGCACGATGTGACGACATTTGGGGGAGAACTATATCCAATCACGGACGTCTTTTGCCAGAAACGATGACGTCAAAATGCAAGTATTATCCCAAAAACTTACAAATTTCCTAATAATTTACTGAAATAACATTTTGCTCTAAGAATAATCTGCTTACTATATGTAAAACGCAACTTAAAGTTAAATAACATGAAAACCTATTTACATAAGTGACGTAAATAATGTGCGTCATTCAATAGCAAAGATATATAGACGGGCAATTAGCGAGGACATTGTTACATAACACCCAGTGGGTCTAAGTAAACGTGGCAGGAAATCACAACGGGTATGTACAGAGGATGGAAGTGATCAGCATGATTTGGTTACACTTCAAATGTTTAGAACCTTTGACAAATCTTGTTTAAAGCTATACTTACAAGGTAATATGTTTCAAAGGTCTAATGATATTAAAATAAAATTGGTGATGTTATTTAAAAATAATTAGATTGAATTGATTAGTCTGCGCGTCGTGGCGTTAAATGGAACTAACATTATGATTTTAATAAAACTATAAAATAATACAAAAACATAGTTTCAAAATATTATGATGTTAAAATCGCACTATAATGACGTAACAGTGTTCAATATAAAAAACACGGATATTAAACACAGCAGCATCCTCAAACCTTATGACGGTTCTCTTTCCGCACAGACTCTATCAAGTTAATTTAACAGCATTTATTTTAAAATCCGAACAACAATCCAATACAAAATATCAAGTGCAACATATCTGTGTATAATAAATTAACTTTATTTCGCGGCAGAAAGAGCAATAGTTCTGAATGAGCTTTACCTCAAAGCAACTTGAATCAAAAATATCAAAAGAACTTTTACTATTTCAATAAGGTGAAACAATGTATATTGTATACGTCTTCCGTGTTTAAGATGAAGGTTAAATCCGTATAGAAGGGATTATAGTGCAGTATATAACTTTTGTTGCTGAAGGTCGTTTAGACCTGCGGCGGAAATTTGAAAGGACGAACTGAATGAACCGATTTTAAGAAACATTATAAACTATAATGTTATTATTGTACCAGCCAGTAAATATATTAAGATCAAGGTTTTGTCGATGATTGGTAGAAATACGTAGGCAAAAGTGGGCCTCTTGAATTATCGGATGTCACTAAGACTTAGAAGACTTTAGACTTAACTCTTTGCGGTTTGAAGTATCTGCCTTCTAATTCAGCGGCAATGCGGTCACAGACATCCGACTGAATATCCTATGTACAAATTAAATTGTGAGGTTTCGCTCTCGCCTATTTCCTCCTCCAATATTGGACCAATTTATAGATAAATACCTTACGGACCGCGACAGTCACATTTTTTTTTAAGCTTACCCCAATTGAAAGTAATCGGTGACCCCTGCTCTAAGGCCTAGATAATTTGTCATTGGCGAATACTGAAAAATCAAAAATGTATGGAATGAGGGCTTCCGTCTTTGTGCTTACCAGTTGGCGTCACTGGCTAGATTTTTTTTTCTATTTTAATAAAAACTAAGGTTCTTAATAATAAATTACAATCTAGCCTTAATAGACTAATAAGCAATTTAATTTTAACTTATTATTATATTTTATGATGTTATGACTAAGAATAGTGTCAATTTGCACTTTTATATAGTTCAGTAGCACTTTCTTAGAGTCTGATGTTATGTTAAAAACACTTAGTTCACGTGTTACATGTATAGCACAGTATTGTTGCTATTATTTATTCACTTATTATACACTACACTAACTCAAATGGTTTAGTTCTCTTTAGCCTACGCACTATGCCCGTGTTATCTAGCAGCTGGATTGCTTCCACATTCACATGTCTATGAAGTCTGTGTTCGTGGACTTCAGCAAAGTTTTGGATAACGGTGGTGATAACGGTCGCGATGAAGGTCGTCATTTCTAATGTACCATGGTGCATTAACAGCATCTCTGAGTACTTTATTTTGAAATTGTTGTATAATTTTAACATTGCTTTGTTTAGTACAACCCCTATAGTTGGATACCATGTGTCCAAATTGGCATAAGAATATGCTTGTATATTATAATTTTATTTTGTATTGATAGACAGGATTGCCTTCCGAGTAATCAATACATATTTTTGTAGCGTATATCGAGTTCTTGTCTTTTCTTTTTGACGTGAGATTTCCAACGCAACTTGGCGTCAAGAGTTATGCCAAGGTATTTTGCTGTATTTGCATACGGCACTTGCATGCCGTTTATATAGACTGGGTGGTAATCGCAATGTTTATTTGTGAAGTCAATGTGAATCGATTTTGACTCATTCAGTTTGATCTGCCACTTTTGTGTCCAGTCGTAAACTTTGTTTAAAGCTAGTTGAACTTTTTCTACTGCTTCTTTGTGGTTTGAACCAGTAGCCATAATAGCAGTATCATCAGCAAAGGTCGCTATGGTGTTGTTTTCCAGCTCTGGAATATCACATCTGTATACCAAGTACAGGATTGGGCCTAACACACTTCCTTGTGGTACTCCGGCCTTAATAGTTTTAGCTCAGAATATGCGTCCTCTTGCCTTACCCTACACATTCTGTTGCTTATAGACTTTAAAATATCTGAAAATTCGGGGAGCATGCGTCTGAATTTGTATATCAGACCCTCATGCCAAACTTTGTCTGTGGTTGGTAAACTATTTATCATAATCTGCCATATTTGGAAAATATTCACAACAATAAAAGAGTGGTAAAAAATTCACCCTAAAAGCCAAAAATCGATGAAGTTTGATATTTTAAAGACCTGACTCTACACCACCGCCCCTAGCTGCAAATTCAAGTGCAATAGGTCTCATTGACAAGTGGCACCGAAATGTTAGAGGATTGACCTTAATCTTGTAAGCATTTCGACAATCGCTGACAAAGAATAAGAATGAATGATGATTCACAAAGAATGTCTCTTGTCTTGAAACCCAGTTGGCCTTGTTTTCCACCTAATAAAAACAAAAAAAAAACTAAAAATAACACAAACGGGTGGTCTATTATAAAGACAGGCTGAAGGCTGAGTAAGTTATTATACTTGCTAAAAGTCTTTGGGGCCTTTGAACTTTTTACGTAACAAAAGTAGTTTTTTTTATATTAGTGTTGCCTGCCTGCTTAAGCTTTAGCCAACTATGTTGGGGTCGGCTTCCAGTCTAACCAGATTCTGCTGAGTACCAGTGTTTTACATGGAGCTACTGCCTATCTGACCTCCACAACCAGTAACTGGGTAACACTATCGTGGTAGCCAAGAGATATACCTCTTGGCTAGACTGATGTCAACCCTTAAACTTAACGTGATTTCTGAGACACGGAGAAAACTCGCTAAGTAAAGACGATCCACGGACCGACTTTGACAAGCGTTGCTTATCCTTGAAGATAAATCCATGTGGCAGTTATTATTCAGCCACGAGTTCCTCTTTTCCTCTCATATTAGCGTTAAACTGGCTTAAATAAAATATAAGCACGCTATTATTCCCAGGGGGGTAAGCAGAGTATGCTACCTGCTATAGGAACCAAATTTCACCAGTTATAATTTAATAGAAGCGAGCCTATTTCCATTGACTGGGCTCAAATCCCGACGCCGGAGGCTTTCAGATTAAGAAAACTCCCTGCTCCTGAGGCGTTCTAGATTAAAAAAATCAATAGTATTTTCTTGTCCCGATAGAACATAGGATCTCATACTCAGCTGTACCTCATGCGATCTCTAAGAGTCAGTGAACACGACGCGCGACTGAGCACTTTCGCTGCGTCGTTTTACATACTAATAACCATAGTGTCCACAAGGCGCGCAACGCACACGCGACTGACTACAGGCCCCGAGATGAAGTGGGAGGGGTGTACGTGTACCTCTCATTGCGACCCGGTGACGCGGGAGTGCCAGTCATTATATATTAGTCTATGGTGCCAGCGTTCAGTTGATTATGCGTTGATAGGAAGGAGATACACGCAAGCTCATTTAGATTTTTTACGTTTTTTTGTAGACGGATTAAAGATATTTTATTTTCATTAAGAAATTTACATTTCAGTTTTATGAAATCAATCATTAAAAACTTGGGTAAACTTATCAAGATCACTGGCCACAACTGTGCGTTACCGCTGCGGAGACGGAAAGTTACGATTGCGTCATAGCAACGCTGCGACGCGCGACGGCGCGTTGTTGGCATCGCAAAGTGCCGTGTGGACTGGCACTAAACGAACGCGGCAGGCTGGCTTAAGGGCCTTTACCGCTTTAGTGCCGTAAAACGGTTACTTTCTAAAGCATACTCCTTAGTAACGGCTAGGTTAAAGGGTTTGAAAAAAATATATTATTGATGCATGTATATTATTTTTGAAACAAGGTTTTTTCGTGTAACTAATAGTTTTGCATTAAAAAATAATTAGCTACACGATATTTTTTCGCAACCTTTGGATACTCCTCCAAAACGACTTGGATGTTTAAAAATATTTTTCACAGAAAAATTGATGGCTGGAATTTCTTCATAACTGAAATAGCATACGTAAACCAAATAATATTTTACAAACAAAACTGTTCAAAAGTAGGTACAATATTGATATTTTGGCATATATGGCTCCGAGCGAGCGCATGGCCAGTACTGCGTTAACATTGGGGCGTATATATCGCCTTAAATGTTGGCAATAAGGCCCAACGTTATATACCAACGCTGTTTACAGGTATAACCAATAACAAATGTTGACTGTTAATTACTCTGAGAGTAATCTGTGAACCAGAATTTTCCGCCATTAATATAGACTTGAAATTGTTTACGCATGTTCACGAATTAATGGATTTTGACAACAATAATGGTAATTAAGATTTTCCGTGAATCGGCTGTATTTAATTTGTAGTGGTTGATTAAGCATCTTATTATAATGAACATGGCTGCCTTATAGATTAACAAGAATTTGAGCAAACGTTCAACTTTAGCTATAATTACAATACAACAACAAAATATTTATTTAGACCATCATACATAAATCCGGGGCGGTTTCCGAAACAAGTATTTGGAGTTAAGAATGTTTAAACTCTAATGCCAAAGTGTGTCAGGGTTTCAAGCTAAAGTAGAGTTTGACAAAACTAAAGACTCAGCTTCAAATTCTTCATTCAGAAATCTGGGGACAGTGACATACATCAATAGCATTGGCGAAAACACAGAAGTCAATTTTTTTGCGAATTTTTGCTAATTAAACTAACAAAATAATGATTTGTTTATTCAATAGGGAACATTACTGCCAATTGCTCCCACCAGATGGCACTTGACTGAGTGGAGTAAACATTGCGAGTTTGCGACTACTACTGTTTGTGGTTCCCGAACTTTATTTACTGTTTTCAAGAATAATTAGCGTTCGAAAAACCAAATAATAATATTGCTAGCTGTTGGTCAAGAATGCATCATTTTGGACTGCTGTCCACCATTATAATGTGACCGTGTGCAAGACGGTTCCACTGCGAAGTAATTACGCGAGTCATATAAAATCAACCTGGAAACCTGCAATCAACCTGCCTGTTTTGAATATTAATTGGATGTACATAATTCTCATCACATAGTAAATTAACATAATATCTGCAAGTTACACTAGACTTTCAATGTTCGCATTCATATTCGTACCTTTCAACCAAATCCGTATTTTTTTTCCTTTTACTGATGCACCGCGCTCTCGAAGCCGGGTTTTTAGCTGCAGTATGGTCAAATTTCTTCAATTCTTAGTTAGCTCCACTTTTCTTTCACTATTAGTTTTATATTTTGTATGCATACAATAAATAGGTTATTAAAAACCGGCCAAGGCAGCTAAGTTATGACCAATCCCAACTGATGGCGCCCGTTTATGAACATGACACATGGATCGGCACCACTCAGCTCAACCATCATAACATGACATCATGATGTGATAATAATGTCAGTCATACGATTGACATGCACCATCAAAATTCGAGTGGAAAGGCATCTCGCGACATTTCAGTAATTGCGCAACCATCCTGACATTCTATCAACAGTCCTGATTGGCAAAATGTCAATACATTGTGACGTAGGTAGGCACTCAGGACGTTCTTGGAAATGCGGTCGCAGACATCTGACTGAATTTCATAAATAAAATTCATAATTCCAGGTTTGGCTCACGCCTATTTGCTCCTCCAATATTGGACCAATTTAAAAGATATTCAATAAACTAAAAAGAAACATAGTACCCTATATTTTCCTTTTTGATGATACTTTATCTTTAGAAGCACTAGAACCCTCAAAAAATGCTCAAATTTGCGCTGTCAACAGAGGCCCAGTGTACAAATATGAAAAGTATAAATGAAAGCAGAAAAAATAGAGGCACGGTATACACCTTTCTTGTTCAGATTATGGTTTATTTTTTAATTGTTCCAATTTTGGAGGAGGAAATAGGCGAGAGCCAAACCGCGAATTATGACTTTTTACTTTGGAAATTCAGTCGGATGTCTTCGACAGCGTGTCCTTGTCACCTTTTCTATTCATATTATTACATAATGTGGCGATATACAAACACGATATCAACAAACCTATTAAGACACCGACAAATAGCCACTCAATGCCGACAAATTCGCCTCTCTATGTAACGGAAGGTGAACAAGATTCCGCAGTTATTATCGGTACGACATTCCTGCTTCCAATCGGTAAATACTTTAGCATAAAAAAAGATTTAAAGAAGCTCTGTGATTGGTGCTTCATTGAATGACTTATTAGAGGTATATTTGTAGAGAATAGTTCAGGTAATTGCACCTATATTGTTCTAAGTGATGTGGTTTCATGTCAGGTTCCCGTCCCATAGGTCTATGAGAGTAAAAGAAGTGTATGGAGTATACATGTGTTTGCGTTTACACTTTAGCACTATATTATCTCCCAAATATCGATAATCGGCTAGGTTGGCCGCCATAACCGAAAACGGACAAAAGGGCTCTATCGATCAAGTAGTTTATTTCAAATAAACCTTAGAGGTACTTTTGAATTGTGAAACTAAAAAGAAAAAGATAACTCTAGTTATAAATTGGCAAGCGCCAGTAGGTGTCAATGAAGAAGAATTTGCAAGAAACTCCACGGACAATCTTTTCCATCAGATTTAATTACAAGTTTTTGGTAACATAATTCTTGTTGATAAAATACATATATGTGAGAACGATGTAAAAAAAGAAGTGCACGTAAAAGCGTCTAGAGTAACAAACAATTTAAAAAAATACAATAACAACAACAAAAACAATATTTATTTGTTCAAGACCTAAACCTATTTACAATGATTGTACCTTAAATTAGAATCATTTAGTTAGTTGCAAGATACAAAATATGTGCAACTGGGCTTAAACTAGGAGGATTCCTGTGCTATAAGCACCAGTTTCTTCCGTCACCACCGTGTTCGAGCTGCCATTACAAGTGTGGTGTGAACAGGCCGAGGCAGCTAAGATATGACCAATCCCAACTCATAGCGCCTGTTGCAGCACGAACATGACGCATGGATCGGCACCACTCAGCTCAACCATCATGAAGGGAACCGAATGATCCAACATATGTGCATCAGAGAGAAATTAGAGAGATCATGACACAATCAACTGCCAGGGCACACAGAAGTCAACGAACGAAACATAGGTACAGTGAATGGTAGATTTACAGTCGGAACATAGTACTCACATATGTGCTGTGCAGTTATATGATACTAAAAGGTTTAATAATTTCCACAGTCACCATTTAAACAATTTTAAATGCTCAGGTTCATAACCATCTGCTAACTGATTCCACAATTTATCTATTTAATATAATTTCAACATATGAACGGTTTGTTTTACTAACCTTTGGTGTATTTGCTCATCGGTTTAGGAACATTAATACAAACACTATAATAATATTAGTCTTCGTTCGAAATAAAGCTTAAATAAAATAAGTAATGACGACTGAATATTTACTCAAGAGTGGAGCGTTTTAATCCTTTATTTTAAAATAGATCCTACGACAATAAAACGCTTGTTGATTAGATTAACTAAGCTTAATTAAGTAATCAAAAATTTGTTTTCATTTGATCAAAGTAATTCAAATAAAACTTAAATGTTGATTTAACTTGAAACTGTATATTAATTACTCAAGAAAGTAAAATTAATATTTAAACGATGGCTATCAAAAAGTCCATAAAGATATTGTGCTTCATTTTATTAAAAGTAGTTTGAAAGTGTTTGCTTTGTTAATGATTCAATCTATACCAATATTATAAAGAGGAAAGATTTTTTTGTTTGTTTGTATGTTTGTTTGTTTGTACCGAATAGGCTCCGAAACTACTGGACCGATTTAAAAAATTCTTTCACCTATGGAAAGCTACATTATTCCCGAGTAACATAGGCTATAATTTTGACGGGAGCAAATCCGCGGGGGTCAGCTAGTTGATTATAAAATTATAGATTAAGATAAAAATATTGACATGATTTGGTTTGGTTAATTATGGCGTCCGAATCTCGCTCGTCCTTATATAGCGAGATTCCTCCGTGCTTTGGTAAGTACGTTATGCCGTTGGTCCCGGCTGTTATTTTTAGATCTTGTAAAGTCGTCACTGATAGTCAGCTAGGCCAGGAAATGTGACACTAGTCTTTCCAAGGGGTTTTGTATTACCCAGTTACTGGGTTCATCATCATCATCAACCTTTTGATGTTGCCACTGCTGGGACGCAGGCCTCCTCTCTGTGAGAGGGACTGGGCCAAAATCCATCACGCGGGCCCAGTGTGGGCTGCGGATTACTGGGCTATGGAGATCAGATAGGAAGTCACTCCATGTAAAATACTGATACTCAGCTGCATCTGGTAAGACTGGAAGTCGACCCTAATGTTGCAGGGAAAAGGTTAGGCAGATTGATTGCTTAACTGAATATTTTTATTTTTTACTAAGTTTTATAAAGATTTAATATCTTATAATGTGTGACCAATGATTTATTTTTAAGATTTCATAATAGGAATGAAAATATTGCATTGAGAATCTTAATAAAAATAAGTTTTGCATATTGTTATTAGGTCATTACATAAATGAAATTGGTGTTTTGTAAGGGAGGAACATAAAGACGTTTTTTTTTAATAGAATATATTTATTCAATCAAAGTATGTACCATTGCTATCTATTCACTTTTGCCATCTCATAGGTAGTTCATTGATCCCTTTACTAAAAAAACAATTCGGACGGGAATCAATAAAATCTTTGAAGTCGCTTTGGACTGTCCCATCGGAGTTGAATTTTTTACCTTGCAAGAAGTTATCCAAAGGAGAATGCTCATGGATGTATGGAATCCCGTACCATGATGCATCAAAATTAAACTTTGTTTTTTATAGCCTACACTGATCATGTTAACTCTTACAAAAGTTCTTTTTAAAAACAAAACCCGGATTTCGGAGTTATTTTATAAAATCGAAAATAACCTAAAATTTAGTCTATTTTGTACGACGCTACCAACGACGTAATTTATATAGCCACGATATACATGGATGTTATAGTTATTTATTACACAAAACAAACGATTACTGGTTCGTCTTTTCATCAAAAATCGATTCTATTAAATACATTCTATCTACATCTTTATGACCGGCTGTGAACGGCCAATTAACCATAGATAAAATAATGAAAATCTTTTAAATAAAGATTCAATGAGATTATATTCTAGTATTTTTTTAAAGTGTTCATGACTCTTTCAAAAATCAAGGGTAAGTTAATCATATCATGTGAAACGGAACGTCATTTAAAGGGAGTAGTATAACAATATCCATACTTTTAAAATCAACATTAAATTCGCTATTCAAATATCAAATCCCCGACGCGTAATGACGTGCAAAAATATGAAACTAATTACTATATAATTTTGGTCTTGATGCGTGAGACTTTTTGGTACCACTTTTGGTCATTCTCCTTTCGAAAAAAATGGTGATCTGTTGGAGCAAGGTCCTGGGAGTACGGTGGATGTCTTAGACATTCCAATTGAAGCTCCTCTAATTTGGTAGCCGTCTGTTGTGCAGTGTGTGGTCTAGTTGTCCTGAAGCAGCAGTGGCCTAGAGCGATTGACCAGCCTCGGCTGTTGAGCAGCTAGCTTTTCCATCATAGTTTGCAGTTGCTGACAATAGACATCCGTCGTAATCGTCTGGCCAGATTTAAGAAAGCTGTAGTGAACGACACCGGCACTAGTCCACCAAACGCTCACAAGTAATTTTTTTTGAGTCAATTTTCGCTTGGGGCAGGATTTGGCTGGTTTCCCCTGCGGTGGCTTAGTAACCGTGGCTTGGTCACCCACGGTGAAGCGAAGAGGAACCCAAGGAGGGGCCGCTCGTCAGGGCTTTTGTCAATAAGCCGACGACGTAGCGGTCAACATGTAGGTTGCGGTGCTGCTTGGGCGACATCGCAACTGAGGCGGGCCGCGATATCGTATGGGGTCTCTCAAACCCATACGATATCGTGGCTGAGGGTTGGAGGCCGCGGTGGGAGAGGAGTGCCGGTATTGCGGTGCGCCGCTCTCCCTACCTTCCGCGGCCTGGACGGGGTCGCCACCGTATGATGGCGGACGCGGTGGGGCCGCAGGGGAAGAGGAGTGTCGGTTTAGCGATGGCTGCTCGCCCTATCCCCTGCGGCCGAAAAATGGTAGGTGGCGGGGCCATTGACCTCGACCCGTCACAAGGAGACCAAGGGTGCCATACACGGGGTCGTCTGGCACCCATGTGCTGATTTGGTCCCTAGGGTGGTCACGGCGCACAGTGTGTACTGGTGCGCCGGGTGATGGGAGGTACTCCCCAGAGGGGGGTCCGGTGACGGACAGCCGCAACGGGTTCGCGGTGAGTGCTAACGCGTGCCCGTGTTCCTACCATAAGCGGCACAGGAGGACACCGTGGAGTTTTAGTGGGTTAGAGTCCCACATAACTGCGCTATCTCCCCGTGGTAGCGCAGTATGCATGAGCATTTCTCCACGCCAATAAAACAATAAAAAAAAAGGATTTGGCTGGTTGGCCATTGCAATGAGCGTTTCCGATTATTGCACAGAATCCACTTTTCATCACATGTAATGATTCGATTTATAAGCACTTCATTATTGTGCCGGTTGAGTAATGTAACGCAGCAGTCGACGCGCGTTTGTCGGTTTGCTGCACTCAAATCATGAGGTACCCACCTTTCAAGCTATTTCACCTTCCCAATTTGCTTCAAGTGGATTAAAACAGTTTTATCACGAACACCACAGCCTGTAGCTAACTCGGACGTGGTTTGCGATGGATCCGTTCCCACAATAGCCTTCAATTCTTCATTATCAACTTTGGTCTCCGGCCGTCCACGGGGCTTGTTTTGCAGGTCGAAATTTCCAGAACGAAAACATTGGAACCAAAAACGCCCTGTATTTTCTTTTGACACACCGTCGCCATACACTTCTTTCATTCTTCGAGCCGTTTCTGCAGCACTGGTGCCACGATGGAACTCGTACACGTAAATAACGCGATAATTCAAGTTTTCCATTTTGTAAACTGACTGGCGCAAAGAAAAACCAAAAGAGGAAAAAACAAAGGAATTACGGTTTTCCAAACACAAAAGCATGAGTAAATAGCTGTATAAATTTAAAATGTGAATTCCAAACCAAAGAGGAGATATTTGAGATCAAAGTGGCCAGTACGACAAAACACCAATTTCATAGGTAAGGACCTATTATATAATAGGATTTATTAATTAAGTCTTTTATTTAACACATTTCTTTGAATCATTTAAGAATTGTATACAAAGCCTAGGATATGTATAGATTGCCTAGGAAATGTGTGTATTATTTAAGGTTTGAATTATAATTTTACACATTTAAACTTAATTCTCTTTTTTTCTTTCTTCTTCCAATCCCTTTTTTACGGATTAGAAGAAGAAAGAAAGATAAAGCATTTATTGCCACAGACGTCGACATGCTTAATTATGCTTAAAATAAAATCCTCAACGATTGTTTAACACGTGGCGACGATTTCAAATATTAGAATAAGGACAAGATAATTATGAAATTTTAGATATTATAAAGCTACTAGCAGTATTATTATTAGCTAAAACAGCAAAAGCACTGGCAAAAATATAAAGAGCTCTTAAAAATATGAAATTAATTTTCATATTTTCATGTCTTTAGAGAAAAAAATGAAGGTCATGTCCTCAGGGACTTGACCTTCATTGAGGTTTGAAATGCTTATAGGTATAGTTAAAATAAGGAAGGTGAGAGAAAGTAAGTCACGTCTGGAAGATAAAAATACCTTTAGAGAGTATTTTTTCTTGTAAACCCATCTTGTTGATTTTACGGCTTGAAGTCTTTTGTTTGGAAAACTTTGAGGGAAAAGTGGGCAACTGATAAAAAGCCAGTCATTTGCGAGATGGACTCGTGCCCGACCCACTTTTTGTGATCAAGGTAATATGTATAGAATATTTATCTACTACGTTGCCGTATACACACATGAAGCCTTTGGTCCCGACTGTCACTTGTAAATGCTTGACAGTCTTTAAGGGTATAAATAATTGGGACAATTCTACCGCACTATTATTCCCAAACCACTGCAATTCCTGAAAGCCAGAATCAACAGTGGTGACCACCAGAAAAGCGCGGCGTGGCGTAACGTTGACATTGACTCTCAATTTTGGTCCATAAAATGAGGCATATGCTCAGCTAGCTGCCAAAAAGATGGGGATCCTTGCAAAGGTGAGATTTTAAGGTACTTTACGAAGGAATAGCTGCTCAACTTGTATCATGCGTTGTTCGATCATGCATGGAGTACTTTTCTCATCTCTGGGACGGATCTGTCAAATACCAGCTTGATGCATTAGAGTCGATCGAAAAGCAGGCCAAGAGGCTCATCGACAATGAGGCAATGGTCAAGTCAAAGCTGCAGAGCCTTGAACATCGTTGCCGAGTAACCAGCTTGTCGGTTTTTTTTTTCGGTTACATTTCGGGGCGTGTGCGATAGAATTGCATGATCTAATTCTGCCAAGCCCGTTTCATCATCGGATTACTAGACGTAAGGCGATACGCCATCGGTAGATGGTGGACATCCGACCCATTCGCACAAAACATTTTGGGAACACTTTTAATATTTGTACAGATAAGGAGTGGCATTTCCTGCCGGAGTCTGTGTTTCTCGATAGCTACAATTTAGGGAACTTTAAGTTAAGAGTGAATAGGTGTTTTCTAGGCTTTACCTTTGACCATATCAACGTTTACCACCAGTTGGGATAGTTGTCAAGCGTAAGTCTAAAGTATAGTCTTTAGACTTACGTTTAGACTTACGCTTAACATAAAATGGGTTTAAACCATCAAAACAAAAAAAAAATGTGTGTAATGTAAATGTAAGTCTACTTTCGTCTATGACTACGACATAATACACAAACACATAATGAAACACAGACTTAATAAGTACTTAGGTTACAACATTAATTGAGAATACCTAGGTTGGCGTTTAATTAGTATTTAGGCATATTTAAAATTATTATTTGAAGCAAACTAGATCTCGTTTCAGCTGTTTCAGTAGTTTTGTATGCTTTTGTGATTGAGATCAAATCAATTAAGTCTGCTCTGCAATTACAGACTTTAATTTTTTTTAAATAATGAGTAAGAGAATATTCTATCGACTTTTTTACTATAGCTTTTATTTATATATCGACTGAATAATATAAGGAGCCTTTGCCTGATTCACTACGTTGCACCACCTCTTGCCACGTTTCATGGATTTACGTGTGGCTTATTTTGGTACTCTTTTTTTTCTTTTCTTTACAAAACGTTGCCCCATACTAGGCATTTCCCCTGTACACAATCAGCCAGAGCCGCAACAAATATATGTAGACAAATAGGTATTTATTTCGGGAAGCAGTCAATCAATCAAAACATTTTACCAGACAAAGCTGTTGACACATAATCCGATTTTAAATAAACCGTTCTTACTAAGCAAAACGAAAACGAAACGCTTCAAGAATGTCCACTAGAGCCACAAAAAATATTTAGTATTAATTAAGTCTATTTTCATAAAACACTGATATTGCAGTTTTAATTGAAACTTATCTATTTGCTCAGATTATGCTCGTACCAGATATGGTTCGGTGGGTTAGTGTCTAATTTACCAGCTGGAATGTTACGGTTCGAATCGTTCAGCCGAGAAATTAAATGATTAATTTGTTTGAAGTTATTTCTGATTTGTAAATTATAATATTACGGATCCTATGATGAAGGGAATGGTGCAGGAAATAATGAGTATTACTATATCAGAAATCGTTTAGTTGAACTTTGCTTCATCACGGTCACAAACTATTTTCTAGTACGACATTCTAGCCTGAATTTCGGTGATGCATAAACAGCCAAGATAAAAATTTTGGTTGTTTTTAGTTTTTGGAAATGAATCAGCTAAGAATATGTTTTCTTGCTGTTATGTAATCTCCTTCAATTCGACTTCATCTCGAATTTTGTTTAATTAGTTAATCGAAGATTTTGTCCGTTGTCATGGTGACTGAGTCATGTTGAGGTCCTTCAAACAGACTTGAAATATGGTAGGAAATTCTGTTTCTAAGCGATCTTGGATTAAAAGTTTCACCATCTATGTAGCAAAAACAATAGTAATAAAACAATCAGAAACGCCATATGTTCGTCACGGGACTGTAAATCTATTAAGTTTCCTATTTATTGTTCGTTGTATCATGTCGCAATAACAAAATTATAGTATATTTTTGGTATCTTGTCTTTAGTAGAAAACAAATCTACATACAATTAATTGTGTAAAACAAAAGCTCATAAAAACATACAAAAACACCTTCCAGCCAGCAACATTACACCTGCTTTACAGCATTGACCCAGAAAAACCTGCATTAAACTGCACGTCTTTATTAGGGTTCCGTACCCGAAGGGTAAAAACGGAACCCTATTACTAAGACTCCGCGGTCCGTCTGTCTGTATGTCTGTCTGTATGTATGTCTGTCACCAGGCCGTATCTCATGAACCGTGATAGCTAGACAGTTGAAATTTTCACAGATGATTTATTTCTGTTGCCACTATAACAACACATACCAAAAACAGAATAAAATAAATATTTAAGTGGGGCTCACATACAACAAACGTGATTTTTGTGCCGTTTTTTGCGATAATGGTACGGAACCCTTCGTGCGATAAACCGACTCGCACATGGCCGGTTTGTTTTCCCATTCCGAATGTTGTACGATAATGTACGAAGGAACTGGTAGGCGGTAAGCGCTTTGAACACCTGTACTGAGAAGTTAATGGATATATAGCCGACAGTCGCAAAGCGATGAGCCGACGGTTTAAAGAAATGATTGGTTTTTGTGATTGAGTAATTGACGGTTTGGGAAATGAACATGAGAAGGCGAAGTTAGTATCGCAGATTGTCGGTGTGTCATTTGTATTGCCTGACCAATTGGCTAAAGAAGAACAAAAAATAAAGTATGGGAAGAGACCAGCTGTGTGAAAACCGTAATTCCAAGTAAAATACGTACTATTATTTATAACTCATTAGTAAAATCACATCTCTAATACCTAATTGAAAGAAAGAAAGAAAACTAGTTTATTTGGCACACACAGATACACACAATGTAGGTACAAATAAAACTTAATTTTACAACATTTACATACATGGTGTGCCCCGCGGCTGCGCCAAAAAGTTCCAGTTCAGCAAAATGCCAGACAACTGGGAGTTGCCTGACGCTGGTTTTCAACTGAACCTTACGTTGAAGTGTACGGATGTGAATCTGAAATATGAGGATCTGCCGCAAAAACTGTCCTAATGCCTTTACAACGAATTCAGAACAAAATTATAAAAACATTGTACCATTATCACTACCTTACTCCAACTAAAACACTTTTTGAAAAGACCAAATGATTAAATCTCAAACAACTATACACATACGGTACCTGTATTCTAATAAAAAAATCACCATAAACAGCGTACAATCAAAGTTAAAATTACACAAAAAAACTATCATACAACCTAAGAAATAAAAATCAATTACAACGAAGACAAGCTCGGACAGACTACGGTAAAAAAACCATATTGTTCGAAGGAGCACAGCTGTTTAACGACCTACTAAATGACGTAAAAGATTGTGATAATATTAACAGTTTTAAACTAAAACTGAGAAATTATGTTTATGAAATGTAGTCATACTGCATATTAAATATTAGCAATTACATACTTCCTATATATTTGTTTTGTATAACTTCACCAACACGCATCGAAGGCTAAATGTATTTATTTAGATATACACAATTACTTTGTATCCCATTGTAAGTGAACCTATGTATTGTTCAAATGAGAATAAATTTTTAAACCGAATATGGTTCAAAAGAAGTAGTAAACTTAAAGGGCCCGTTATGAAACAGTTTCAATTTTATTCCTGGTTTATAATTAATCCATTTTCTATTAAACACAAACACTCTAAAAATAAATCACAGGTGTATTGTGTGTTCTTCTAGTTGGTTAAAATATTATGGTGATGAGGCTTTTTCCCTTTAGCCTCAAGGGTAAGTAGGTACCTACCTAATAATTTCAATTGTACTTCCGTTCCAGATAACATTCTTGGGTAAGATGGTAAAGAGTAATTTATAATTTATTCGATGAGGAAATTCCCCGAAAGATAGTTTCATCATTTTGTATGTATCAGCAGTTTTCAAACGTCACCTTACAATTGGGAAAAGTAGATTAGGGCAACAATATTTATTTTTCTTTTACTTTAGGCCTAAACAAAAACTACACGTAATTTTTGATATCGTTTGACTAGGAATTTGGTCTACTAATAAATACATTTTAAATTAACGGCATATCTGAATTCTAACCATAAATTTTATCTTAATATTTTCAACGCTGTTCTACGAAATATAAATAACCCAATTTACATATTCTTTATATCCACTTTGACTCTGTGATGTAGGTACGTAATTTAATTTTGTTTCTAGGAAATTTCTAAAACAGATTTCTGTTTCTGTCTTTTTTTTGCTTCGTTAAAATATTTGTAACAATTATCGACTTTAATTTAAAGAATTAATCAGTCAATGTCAAATTAATAACTCTTAATTTTGGATAAGTCCATTTTAACTTGTAGTATGGGTCCACAACTGTAAACCAAGTCAATCCCATATGACAGGTAAAATATAATTTTAACAGCAACTATATAATGTCATATTATTATCACAAGTGAACTGTGTTACCTCTAAATGTGTAGTTGGCTGTACAACTATTAGACCAAAAAAAAAACAGTTGTTTTCATCACTACACCTATAAATATTCAACACCAATAAATTTTAGAAACTCGAGAAATCGTATCGCTTATACGATTCTATTCGATTTAAACTTACAACAAGTGTTACATAGAGCGTGACTAATGCTTCCTAATCAAGCTTGCATTCATGATATTGGAGTATTGCATCGATAAACAACATACAGTTGGGGATTCGTGGGTAAATAAACAGCCGCAAGACCGATCTTCAAGGTAAAGCAAAACTTGCCGAGGTCGGTCCGTGGATGGGTGACCATCCTTTACATACCGAGACCCAACCATTATACACCGGTACTCCTCCTTGACTCGGAAAGCACGCCAAACAGTTGGTCCTGACTGTTGTTCGAAGTCGCTATGGGTAGTCAGAAGCCCAAATGTCTGATAATTATACTCTATTCACTGGAGCAAAAAATAAAAGGTAAATAAACCATAAGAAAAGGTTTTACAATGTCTTTTTGGTGTCACTAAAATCAAAAATAAAAAATACCATGAGAAGATGTTTATTTCATACAACAAATAAACATTAAAATTATTATTTTTTTAACTTTAATTTACAAGAACATTAATATTTTTAATGGATAGACAAAAAAATATATTATTATTTATATCTGGTTTTTGGACGATTCGCAAGAATTTAATTCGCCCGAAATGCGCGAATCGAACCTTTTTCATAACATTAGTTTTTCTGTGACGATTTGCACTAAGTTAATTTAATGGTGTGTAAATTGACCACTCCAAAATTATATAGTAGGCAACTGGAATCGAATCGTCCAATAATCAAAAACAAAACATCTCGAAAGCTTGGAGTTTGGAACTATTATAATAATAAAACAATACAACCGACTTCCAAATAAAAACACTACAAATAGAAAAATAAATTCAATTTCGGAAGTCGGTGACAAAAACCAAAACCTTCACCCAAAAGACTAACATAATCGGTGAAAAGAGAATATACCAAGGTGAACTTTACATGTGTGCGTATCCATTTAGAGCATACTGGCGTGATGTTATGTAATAAAATGGCGTAAAAATTAAGCAGACATGCGATTGCAGCAATCCCGAGAGATTAGCCGTTGTTTATTGAAGAGTTCTGTTGTTGTTGTTGTTGTTGATCGCCGAAGTACTTCATTCGATCTTGATCAGATTTAAATGGGACCGCGAGAAGCACACACATACGCAAATAATTTAAATAAAAAAAAAGAATCATCTAAATCGGTTCACCTAGTAAAAAGTTTTTAATCTCCTCCTTTTTGAGAAGTCTGTTAATTAAAAAGTGCTTCAACAGTAAACATTTTGCGTTGTAAGTTGTATTTTTAAAATGATTTGACTTTTGTTTGTTTACCTTTTATTTATTTATTTATTTGTTTACCCTCGCACTGGAACGCCTTGCAGCAACTACACCGATGGAGCACAAACTTACAAATACTAAACTATAAGTCCAGGTTTCCTCACGATGTGTCACGGTGTTTTTTGCTACAGCGAATAGAGTATAGTTCTGTCAAATAATGTTGTTAGTGAGTAACTTGGTTGTGAAGATCAGAGAGGCAGTCACGTCATGTAAAGTATTGGTCTGATTAGTCAGTTAGTTAGTAAAGTTGTCAGGCGTGCGCGTGCCCGTGTTTCCATCATAAGCGGCACAGAAGGACACCGTCGAGTTTTAGTGGGTTGGATTACCACATAACTGCGCTATCGTCCGGTGGTAGCACAGTATGCATGAGCATTCCTTCAAGCTTAAAAAAAAGAAAAAAATAGAAGAATGCAAAGGCTAGGCAGATGATAAAGAAAAGCAATTTCAAATCTGTTTTTACTTGTTTTCACACATTACATCCGAATAAAAATCGAGTAGGTTCAACGATTATAGCATAGTGAAGTCACGTTCAGAAAACGTGTGAGATTAAAGATCACCTCTACTTAAGTAAATTATTATCTTGCCTAGGTATAATTTTATACCGTAAACTCAAGTATCTAACGATCTGAGTAAGTACTTAAATATAATGGCTTTTTTAGTATGATTCATTCGGTTCTTTGCCTAAGTTTGGAACTATAATCTACACGCCTGCCGTTGAAGCCCATTTAAGTATGTAATGATTACAACTTTATTGTTTTAATAGCTTTTGCTAGCAGTAGTGTCCAGGTTAAAGTCTTAAGTTGATGTGACAAGTTGAGGGTGCGTGTGAAATGTGAATGTATCTTGATCATGGTAGCCGTTGGAACTGTGGAGTTTAAGTAGATAGGAGTCAAACATAACCCTTGGTTTTCTCCAGGCGGGGGTAAAGTCTGTCCGTGTATCATATTTCATGCAATATGCATATATTGAGTCGCTATTATTTGATTAACCAACACTCAAATAAACACCCACATTTTAATATTCAAGTTGAAACAATACATTTGGAACTTTAAAGCAGGCAGCGTTTACACCGACCTTGTAGAGTAAGGTTTTGAACACTTGATAACAATAGCTTACTTAATAAAATTTGTCACTGACAGATGAAGCCTGTTTCATTTTTCGTTAAACATAGTGTGAATTTTCTTGTAGTTCGTGGCAAGGACATTTTAGTGCATTCGCCTTGACCGACTTGTTTGTCTGGTCAGTTGGGGCTATAAAGTTGATTTTAGGGAAAGTGCTGAAACAGAAGCGACCACTCTTAAGTACGAGTATGTCTACAAGATGGCTAAGTGATAAGACCCAACAAGAAC
This sequence comes from Orthosia cruda, assembly GCA_964057195.1. Lineage (NCBI taxonomy): Eukaryota > Metazoa > Arthropoda > Insecta > Lepidoptera > Noctuidae > Orthosia > Orthosia cruda. Next base: position 40,447,498 of record OZ059830.1, read on the forward strand.
GAGTCGACTTAGAACCCAAAGGCTGGTCGCTTATAATACTAAAAGCTTCGAAGTATAGTTTGTCTATGTGGCGTTACTTGTGGCTATGAGCGAATATACACCCTGTTCATCAGTAGACGTCTTTCGGCTACAATGATGTTGATAGTGTGTCTATGTTTAGACACCCTATGACACTCAATATGAAATCACGTAACATATAATACTCACAGCGGATCTTTGTGTCTCCGAAATTTGCTGCAAGACCCTGCGCAGAAGCAATTTTTGTGTCAATGTTGAAGGTGCCTCTTTCACTCGCTTAAGTTTGCCGCATCGACCTGTCTCGCTTACAATTTGCAGTATACTCGATGAAAAACTGTTCTTTGCGCAATGGTTCGCAAAAATATCCGCTATGACTACTTTATCATGGTGAGAGAGACTGCAGAAGTGTAGTTTAGTATTTATTTATTTATTTATTTAATACTTCATGCACATACAAGTACAGAGGCGGACTTAATGCCTTAGGCATTTTCTACCAGTCGACCTTTGGGTGATGGAGAGATAAACAGTGGTAGGTGCAATATAGAAAGTTGTGTAATGGATTATTTAAATATAAACTACAAATACAATATAATTATACCATATATATTCAAAATAATAAACTAAATATATAAATATACTTAAACATTAGTAGTAATAGATAAATAATTGAAAAACATTAGCGCTGTTACGATACTACTGCCAACTTCTTACGGATATGCTCGCGAACTTTAACTTTGAAGGTCAACCGGTTGGTTGTCATCCTGATTTCCTGGGGTAGCGCATTCCACAGAGAAATAGATTGAACGAAGAAAGAACGGTGAATGAAGTCAGAGCGGTGAGTGGGACATTGAAGAAGGCGGTTATGTGATGACCGTAGATTTTTACTGTGGTTGGCGCAAATGTATTGACTGTAAGGGGCCAGATAACTATATAAACTAACACTACTATATAACTATAGTATGCTCACATTTCTCCATGTTTAAAGCCTGGGGTGATTCTATAGCCATAAACCGTACACAAATCTAAACTCCGGGTTGCGGCTGAAAATTTTCAAGATATAAAACCCGAAAGCACTTTGACCGGGCATAAAACACAGGATCTCATTCACGGTAGTAGTGCTTGCAGCCAAAAAACTCAACTGTCTCTATCAGATGTGTGTGACAAACAGATGCTTAAGGCGTATATATTCCCCAATATTAACGCAGTACCGGCCGTGCGCCTGCTTGGAGCCAGAATATCAACATTGAACCTCCTTTCGAACAGTTTTGTCTGCAAAATATTCTTTACATATTCTATATCAGTTATGAAGAAATTCTTGCCGTAAATTTTTCCGTGTAAAAATATTTTTAAACATATAAGTTGTTTTCGAGGAGTATCCAAAAGTAGCGAAAAAGTTGTGCATGTTGTGTTGTTGTAGTTGTGCTGTTAATTCTTTTTTTAAAGCAAAACTATTTACACGATAAAAACATGTTTCACAAATAATGTACATGAATCAATAATAACTATATTATTTTTTTCATACCTTTTAACCAAGCCTAAGGAGTATGCTTTAGTAAGTAACCGTTTTACGGAACAAAAGCGGTGGAAGGACCTTAATATGGAGCGGAGCCGGCTACAAATCCGCTAGCTAGAAAATCAGAGCAAGAACTTTTTTGAAGTCTGACTGCCTATTTTATGTTTCCATAACAACAATTCTACGATTTCATTTTTAATTATTTCTATATCAATCTAACCTCGGTTTCACATAATAAGCGCTCTTATCTACTTCAAAATCTATGCTTTTCTACTCCACAACATTAGCGTCCTAACATTTTCTTATCCACTATCGGGTGTCAGAGTAAGCATCAACCTAAGAATGCAAAACCCCGATGAATGTATTATCTACCTGACCTGATGACTCACAATGCTCTAGGCCTAATAACGGCGCTTCGTATTCCCACGATATTTTCCATCAATGGTGTATATCTTAGTTGAAGAAAAAACGAAGACATTTTGTGTGGAATGTCACACGATTACACTACGAACAGTTGTTTGCATACACGTTTTGCACTATGTATAAAGGCTGTTTGCAAGTTTTTTACGCAAGGTGTTTAATGATAGGTTACTTAGATAAGTTAAGTTGTTGAAATGTGATTGATAATTAGAATAATTTGTTAAAAAATTACGTGAGATATTTTTAATAAAAAAAAAAATGTACGACTATTCTGTTGTGGCGTTTCAAATTAACAGTTTGTGTACAGTAATAAAAACAGACAAGAAGAAAGAAACAAAAAGAAAATTCGTCTCACATTTTATACTTCTTTCAGGCATTTTGGTTTGAAATAAACTGTGTAATATTGTTTGGCAGCTCAATTACTGTGAGATGGGTCTAGCTTTTTGCCTTAACACTGAAAATCGACGCTATCAATAATGTTGTTCTTGACGTTCTTGTAAACTGAAGCTTAATACCTTAAAAAATTCAAAAGAAAATCAATCATTTTAAAATATGAGACTTTTTTATAGCTCTGTATCTCACAGAAACTATGCCGTAACAAATAACCGAACAAAAACGATCGTTTAAAACATTCGATTAATATTCGCAAAGATTGGTTACCAACTGAACAGGTTCCTGTTCTAATTTAGATTCTAACTCAAGGTTTATAAGGTTGACATTAACTTTGAGGCTGTTGTAGTAATGATAAAACCCATGACGTTATTAAAACGAAAACAGGTTCGTTCATTTGTCTTAGGGGCTGAATTCCCAAAATATTTTTTTGAAAAATCTATTGAAGATGTGGCCGCGGAAAAATATATATATTAATCTTGATCATATTTCCGAAAACTTCGTTGTGGCCGAAATACTTTTACGCACAAAAAACTCGATACAATTGAATGGCAAAGTAAACTGTTACCGTGATCTTCAAACATTTTTGCCGGTAATACTGACCAGCGTACATTTGTACAATTAACAACAATAACGTATCATGACAGGACGCAAAACTTCGCTGTCGTATATTTTGAAGTTTTATTCATTATTTTTAAGAAATTCATATTATTATATTTTATAAACAAAAATCTATAAAAATTCCATCGTGCTTCTCTTTCCATGCAGTGCAATTCGACAGTAACCGCTTTGAGTGAATGCATTGAGTTAAATGTACTACGTACTAGAGGAGACTCCTCAACTCAATCGTTTGTAACACGCGTTAGAGCACTCGTACTCTAACTCACTTAGTCTGTGTCATGACACGTTTGAGTACTAAGTTTTGTTTCTTATAAAATGCCTTCGTGTGTATTGAGATACGGTTTAACCAACTCGAGAAATATAAACAAAATTCAAGGAATGAGTTTTCAACAGTAAGTTGACGCTTAATTTAATTATATTTTATCAATTTATTGTATCTCGTGACGTCGAGTCACCGCGGAGGCGGGAGGGCGGCCATGTTTGTGTAAATTTCAAAGAGTAAGAAAAAGTTCATCTGCGCGCATTGATTGTTTATCTGTGAGAACATAACCCCCCCCCCTGCTTGCCCTGCTGTCACCGAATTACGCGCAATCTTTTGTTTGAAATAGCTTATCTAGTACGTAGTACATTTAACTCAATGGAAAAATGTCGCTATTTTCCGCAAAATGCAAAAATATTCGATTTATTTCTCGTCAATTCAATTTGTCAAAAAAAATATCAGGTATAAATCAGCCAGATCATGTAGCTTGGTAGCTTTAATTGGAACTAACGAAATCACAAGGAATATTGTCAAATTCTGTATTATTTTTATTCTGTGGCACTACCGCTGTCACTAGCATCTACATTTTGGTTGTATTATAAACGGCTCATATTGTATAGTTTACTTACTAAGTTTTATATGTTCCTACATTGTGTGTATCTGTGTGTGCCAAATAAAATAGTTTTCTTTCTTCATAACTAAAAAGAACTAATGTTATCTCATAAACGGCACCACGTGACCTCTTCACCCCAGAGCAGCCCTCTGGGGTGAAGAGGTCACGTGGTGTATATCAAAACCCAGTAAGTGCCTTGAAAGTATTATATTCCAGGATAGCGCAAAAATATATTAGAAAGAAAGAAAGAAAAAATATTTGTTTGTGACCCACACAGGAGACACGAGAAATATGCATTAAATTAAACAATAATAAAAAAACCCCGTGCGGGACCAAAAAGGCGCCTATCTCAGTATGTGCAGCGATATCCAAAAAAGAAAATAACGCTGCGCTGATATTCTGATTGTATGCTTATATTATGGTTTATTTGTTGTAAGTAGGCTATGGAAAGTCATGTTGTATTACTAACTAAATTACATCTTAATAATTCAAGAGAAAAATAAACAAGGAATATGAATCTACGAATTGTACAAATGATATTAATAGTGTCTTAAATTCTATTGGATATTTTAAATATGCCTAAAAAGACAATTAAGAACCTAGTAAGTATTTTTTTTATTGTCTAAAGGCTTGCGCTTAACCACTATCTTACCGCTCTCAAGTTCTGGATTTTTGCAAATTTAAGGTGCTTTACAATTTGATGGAATTTCCTATTGTAAATAATGATTCAATTGATTAAAAGCTAAAGCGATATATGAAAGCACCAAATCTCAATTCAAATTTAAAGTTTCCATTACATAGTCCATTTCAGTATAGTAAAACTCACTAAAATAATATAAATAAAATTATCTGGCTATAAAACCATTATAAAAAAATTATCACCACTGTGTTTTTATATGTGGCAGTCGCATAGAAGCAGACATAATTATAATATTTATTCAATTTGCACGGCAAAGACTCGTATGAGACTAGCCAGATTACCCATTTTAATGATCTTTATTTTCGTAGCAATAAGGTTGCATTCATAGACAAAATAACAGTGAACGATCTGATGTCAGAAAGTTCGATTTTCATTGCACTGTATCTCAATCCACAACTCCACTGCCACAAATTGATTAAAGCTAAAGCGATATATGAAAGCACCAAATCTCAATGAAATTTAAAGATTCTATTACACAGTCCATTTACAAAACTCATTAAAAATAATATAAATAAAATTATTTGGCTATAAAACCATTATTTAAAAAAAACGCTTGCGCTTGACCACTATCTCACCGCTCTGAAGTTCTGGATATTTGCAAATTTAAGGTGCCTTACAATTTGATGGGACTTTCCTATTGTAAATAATGATTCATCATGATTTTAATCTAAACTAATATTATAAATTAAATTATTTGCTTGTAAAGGGAAATCTTCGAAAGTTATTATTAGATGCCAAATATTCTTCAAACAACAAAAAGCTTTGTATTTCGCTATTTTTCCAAGGGATAAGCAATTGAAACGAAGTCGCAAAAAGACCTAAGTGAATAAATATGAAGAAATAAACCTTTTTTTCAAAGCTTCCTTTCTATAGAAATACTGTTGCTATACAAGGTATCTCATTCCGTATGCCAGAAGTTCCAATAGGTAGAGTTTATCTTACAGACTAGTCAGAAACATCAACTAAAACTTTGTTAGCTTGATAATTTCTGGGTCTCCTGACTTCTAATACTGATAATAATTAGATTGTTGACTATTATAATAATAATGCCTCCCGTGAGATTAAAATTTGGAGGAAGATCTTCCCACGGGTCTAGAATTTGAGAAATATTAGAATACAGATCGGAGATAAACAGTGTCGTAGTATGTTTTTTGAAAAGGAATTATTTGAATTTTTATATAACCGTGTGCCAAATACAAGCATGATTTATTTTGGAGGAATTAAAGAATTTTGAATCACTGCAGGCTCTGATAAAGGCACCGTGAAAAAACATCGTGGTAAGTAGATTGGCCAGTTGGACTCTGAGGTAACTAGTATCACCTGTTATGGTCGATTCAAACTAGACGTTCGTGAAGTTCGATTTTCACTGCACTGTACCTTAATCCTCAACTCCACTGCCACATGTATATCCTATTGTGAAGCGATTCAAGAAGTGTTCCCAAGCGCCATAAGTTTTGATTCTACTTGTATCAGGGGCGCCAGGCCTTTTACTATGATCTTGATCCCACTTAGGAAGCTAGAGCCTCGTGCACCCTACGCTAATTTTAAAGCAGTCGACCTTACTTAATTTAGGTCGTGGTTGACATAAAGAAGATAATATCTATTATTTCAAATGCCAAGAAATCGCAAAGATTCATCTCTTTCCGTGGAAGCTAATTATTTAATAAATAAAATAAAATAATAAAAATAGCGAACGGTCATAAAAATCAACGCAAAAATAAAATTATCAAATGGTTACTTAAAACGAAACAGAAAAATTACTTGATGTAGCAAAATAGCAAGGTATATCTTTACTTTTTGGATCGTAGCAGGTGGCGTTCTGTAGTTTCTGCCTACCCCCATGGGAAAAAGGGTTCCCTATACATTTGCATAAATACTTTAGACATAATGTACTTTAATTAACATGGCATACTTTTATTTATCCTAAAGCTTACGCATATTTTTTTTTTTGCATAATCACTCTTTTCATAATCATGTTTAAACATGATTATGAAAAGAGTTTATGCAAAAATTCTAATGCATAACATTCTGATGCATAAATTTGTTTTCGCATAATGATATTAAAACATATTTTTTTTAAGCATAACAATTACGCATGATAATTAATTCCTAAAATGTTGGACACTTATATACAATATAATTAAATAATTCTCATTCTATGATTATATTTTTATTTCTGGCTCCTCGCCAAACCAAAGTCTCGCTGCGCTCGTCGCGCTCGCGCTCGCTTCGCTCGCATTTTTAATTGTCTCTCGTTTTCTGTCAAAAATGTCGTCGCTCGCGCTATACTGAGCTCGCTCCTTTCTGTCAGCTATGTTCTTGATACCCTGCGAGCCAGGTCTTTTTTTGTATCGGTTTAAAAAATTAGTATACTTCGAAACTTGCATATTTACAAGCAATTGCTAAAATTATACACCTAAAAATAAAAACACGCCTACCTTGTCAAAAAGTGATTTTTGTCGGATACATGACTTTTAATTAATTAATTAATAATTTATAATGCATGACAGTTATATAATATTATATATAATAAATCATTTACATGAAACGACAAAATAAAAAAAAGGAAAAATAACTAAAATTTGTTTCCGTTACTCCTATTATTTTTTATGTTTTAATACTATTATGCTAATAGTCATTAGGGCTAGTAACATTATGCGAATTAAAATTATGCAAAAACAAATTAGCCTTGTAGATAATTATGGCAACATAAACAGTATGCCGAAAAAAATTTAGTCAAAGCAAATTATGGCAAACAATAATTATTATGGCAAAACAAATTATGCCAAAACAGTTATGCCAAAGTATATTAGAAGAAAGAACAATATGCGAAAAAAAGGGATCCTGGAAAAAAGGCGTGAGTTTATGTACCTTGTGACTTTATGTATCTTTACTTTTTTGATATTAACTTTTTTATGTATTTAGTTATATGTGTATTTTTTATAAATGTATATTTAATTATAGAAAAAAAAATATACTTACACACACACACACATACACACCATCACTAATTCGCACTAGTTCCATATTGACAATCTCTATCTATGTATAATCGATGTAATGAGGGGCCTGGATTTCTGAAATCTGTATTTCAGTCTAACTAAGCCTCCAGATCTCCCACAAATTACATTTTTTTATCAAAACATGTGTCAACTTATATTGTTATGATAAGGCTGTAATTTTTGGAAATAAATACTTTTTTTTACTTCAGCTTTACATTTTTACTTATTTTTTACACATCCTGATGTCATAGAAATTACTCCTCAAATCTTCGGGTCTCTACTTCCTATTATTCGTAACAATAAACTATAATCTATTCAATTTTTAATATATATATTGTTCTTGTACAATAGATGGGAACCTACCAAATACACGCACAGCAAATCATTTACAAAGGTCACACATCAATAACATGTTAAATTACTTCTTGTAATAATTTTGTGGTTATCGTCTAAACATGAATAAAAGGCCAATAATAGTTATTATTATTTAAGAGCTATTATATTATTTACTGTAAGAGAATATTCATCCGCTATTATGTATCAAAGTTCACGTTTGTGTCGTAATAATGTCAGTTCTTGGTGGCCGCTTATGTTCAAAGCGTAGAACACACTTGCCAACCAACAAGACCGTAAAGCCTAAGGGCAATGCCAGCTTTATACAAAAAAGTTAAACCACTTTTACCATTTTTTTTTTGCAAATAGTTTATAGAAAATTATTATACGTTAGCAAACGAAACTAGCAGCCGCATTCCGGCTGGTTTGCATCGAGAACTCAAGACAACATCTCTATAGGCGTCGGCAACGGAAACTTAATTTGACACTATTGCAGACATCCACCTTTGCAAGAACTGATATAGCTGTCATGAATTGAAATGTATTGGATATTCAGTGTTGCGTATTACATTGGTACTCGTATCAAGGCGAAATTACTTGATTCTCGGGGATTGCGACTGACTATGACCTTCAGCTGCAATCTTTCTATTCGCTTCTTCCTCAAATATCAAAAGCTGTATAAGATGTTGGTGCTCTATATTACATAATTACCTAACCGTAATCGTGTCTCTTCAGTTATTACAGACAATTATAAGGTACTTATTCCTTTGCCTATCGGTTGATACAGTCAAGTGATCATCAAGATAAAGAGGTGTATAAGACCCACGGTCAAGCAGCAAATTCGACTCTCTCAGCCGAAACTCGCCGCTTTTAAGGAAAGTTTTAGCAGGAAAGCCGCAAAGTTTGAAGTTGATCCCAGTGCTGACATAGACACTAACTGGACGAGATCCCCAGCTCTAAATTATCGGAGAATTAATGTGACAAATTGTCAAGCACGCGTTACCTGCTGTGATTGGTTAAATGCATTTTCAAAAGCCTGGGCAACAGGGGGTAAAACAGATGGTGCTCCAATCACGGACAGAAGTTAAATGTTAGGACACTAGCACAGGACTAATAGCACACACAGGTGAACTTGTAGATCTAGAGTTCGTCAATGAGTTTGTGTTCCTGGGCTCCATGATCGGCGATCAGGGGGGCTGCAGTGGGAAAATTCGGAGACGTATGCAGATCGCCAAAGGTGCTATTCAAATTCAAATTTCATTTATTTCAATCAAATCGATCATATAAGTTGTACATTTGAAATTAAGACAAAATATTTAAAAAATAATTAATTAAATAATATATACAAAATTAAAACATTTTCTTAAAATTAAATTTAAATTATAAAATCAAGTTAAAATAATAAAATAGAAATAAAAATCATTAATAATACGCCTGCCTGGAGTCATTTGTTTGTTTGTCATTACATTAATCATATAACAATGGTTAATGTACTGACAATCAAACCTGTTTGCAAATATATGCTATGAGCAAGATGTCGAGGATATGGCAAGATAGGAACTTCTCTAATAACACCAAGAAGAGACTCGTTAGATCCCTGATATTCTCAATTTTCCTTTATGGCTCCGAATCTTGGGCAATTCACTCGATGGTTCGAAGAAAGATTGAGGCTTTTGAGATGTGGTGCTGGAAGAGAATGTTGCGCATATCATGGACAGCAAAACGCACAAATAAATCCATACTCGACCAGTAAAAATTAAAACCAGACTCTCCACGATCTGCTACCAAAGAATCCTAAATTACTTTGTTCAGATCGCCCGGAGACAGCAAGGTAACCTGGAAAAACTGGTTGTTGTAGGAAAAGTGGATTGGAAAAGGCCACGCGGACCCACTCGGTGGTCACACCAGATCAGGGCGATTAAGGGACACACGGTGACCACTGCCCTGAGAAGAGCCGAAGACAGAGTGGCTTGGAAGCAGCTCGTCAATGATTCCGTGAAAGCTTTCCAAGACGGGCATGCCCTTCAGTAATGAAGACAACGAGTAAGAAGAAGAGGTGCAGTCAGGGATATTAAATTAATATTTATCAACTTTTACCAGCGCTGTGGCTCTGTCACGCACATGAAACCCTGCATAATGATGAGCGATGGTCTTATTGCACGGATGTGAATCATATATTCTCAATTTATTTAGCTATTCATTTTGTTATTTTTCTCTTTTTTTTATGGTATGTGTCATTTTTGGCTCAAATAATTATTTTTTCTTTTACTGGTATCCCATTCATATTCGTCATTATTGTTATGTAAATAAAAAAATCATATATGTGTTTATAACGTTCGTAAAAAAAATCATGTGCACGTCATAAAATGACAAGTTCTATTTGTCTATGTGATACTGATCTTGCAAAGAATTTGTGAATTGTTGTAAAGTAATTTATTTTATTATACCTTTACTACAAGTTCTAAGTCATTGCCTACAACTGTAATTTACTGGGATTTGTCTTTCAGTTTCCTTGGTTCTTTTTGCTATTTCCTACTACTTCTATTGTTTTAAATTAAATTCTTTGCAGGTTTCAAGACAATTGAATAATTTTCTTAGAAATCGCGTTGCTTTTCTGTCTTGTTTGTTTGTAGCTGTAGATTCAGGCCACTATAATAAACTCACTGAGTGAACTGGTAAAACTCACTAGAGCTTGTCACTATTTTATTTAATAATCGCTATTATCTTCAAAAGTCCCTTTCCGTATGATATTCTTTTTAAAAAACGTTATATCATGCACATATTCCCCAAAAAACTAAAAAGATCGAGTAGTAACGCACCTGATTAACTCAGGATGGATGAAATGGCGACAGGTCACTGGAACAACTCACTATCATCGGATGCCCTTCAAGTTAAAAGGTGTAATCTACAAGTCCGTGATCAGACCTGTCGTCCTGTATGAATCACAATGTTTGGCTGTGAAAAAGATGGATGAAAAGATATTGCTTGTAGCAGAGATGAGAATATTGAGATGTATCTGCGGAGGACGAGACTGGATAAAGAGAGAAATGAGTACATTAGAGGAAGTTTGAAAGTAGGACCATTGACAGAAAAGTTGAAAGGAAACCGTTTATCCTGGTATGGTCATGTGATGCGGCGGGATAAAACGCATATTACTGAAAGAGAATATAAATATGGAAGGATGAAGAGGGAGATAACGGCCAAAGAAAAAATGTATGGCCTGTGTAAGGAGTGATATGAAAGAAAACGTAGTGATAGGAATATGATGATTCCCCAAAAACAGAGGTATATATACCACGAATGTTTATCACGAATGTATAGATTGGCATCGTAATCTATATATTAGTACACCCACACTTAGTCAGTTATGATTAAGTCTCATGTCTGTGAAATAAATCTCATTTCATCAAAATGCCATATAAATTCAGAATCCAGGCTGATACTCAAAAATCTAGATGGGAAAGCCCAATAACAGTTTTCCTAACCCACAAAGAACATCATACTCAGCAGTTGGGTTATCGACGACAAGGTCAGTGCGTTAAATTATTCTTCTTCTACCTCGCCGCTTCCCGTTGCTTGGGTTTGGCTTTCCTAGTTCTGACGCATTTGCCGCTGATAAGCATAGTAAGGCCGGCTCATGCTCAAATCAACTCAAACTGGAAATAGACAGTTGTAATTGGTTGGCTAGTTTTTTTGACATTAACGTACTCAATTCTAAGATCCCAGAAGCCCCAAACATTACCGAACTCTTTTAACACAAAATTAGTGGAATCGAGAAGTGTTTGGATGTACTCGTATTTGCTAACTTGGACTTTCATTTTCAATAAATACCTACCACATATTTTGTTAAGAAAGAATTCAGTTACGTCTGGGGCGTCTGGGCTCCTGCTCTATTGAGTACACATATAATATCAAGCTTAAGAATCATCTTCGCTCTAAATGACCGTATTATTATAGTTTGGATTCGCTTAGCTTTTAACGCGTTTCATTCGAATATCCTTTGAATTCAGAGCACATTTAACGCACTTATTCCACCTAGTGCCCCGTGTTTTACAATTAAGAGATAAATAAATTACCTGCTCAGTGCACTTTGAGTGCTGCACTGCCATTGTGATTTCCATCCCAAATGAGTTTACCTCAAAGCAATTTTCATTTGTAGCTTCCGCATCTCTGAATAGTTTAAAACGGTTAATAGTGTTGAATGCTTATTATTGCCTTTGTCGGTATACAAATCGTTTTATTTAAATGACTAGCCTTTTCCTTTGACTTCGCCCCCGTGGCCTATCTCACACAGGTATCGTGCGTTTTTCAGAGATAAAGAGCCTTGACACTCAGTGACCCCGATCGGACCTTTAAAACATAATAACGTACTTTTATAGGGTTCCGTACCCGAAAGTTCTAAACGGATCCCTATTGCTGTCACTCACGTGTCACACAGGTCTTACAACCAAACGGTTGGAGCTACAGTCTTAAAATTTTACAGTATAGGTAAGCATCTTGTTAACCCAAAGGCAAAAAAGTTGTCAAATTTTAATTTAAATGTGTTTAGATTGGTTCCCATGTGGCTAAAGGGGAGGGGTGTGGAGCGATTTCTTTTTTTGCTGTGACGTTGTTTACAGGTCATTGAGAAAATATTGAATACTGTATTTTTTTATATTGCGGTTTGGTACGGTACCCTAAATGTGCGAAGTCCAACACGAACTTGGCCGGTTTTTCCCATTAATATATTAGTTAAGATTAAAGTAACATTTATTGTTTGATGTCCAAAAAGACAGCTTATTTTTAGAAAGCAATCGTCGAGTGTCATGGCTAATTTTTATCCCAGCAAAATAGACAGTTTCTGTGGGATCACGAGAGCGAAGGCATGGAAAGAATCTACTGAAAACAAGAACCAAAACAATGTTACTGTGGTAAAAAATATCCCATGACCGAATTCAGATCATAGGCTACCCGAGTGCCAAATGTTGTCTTAATTAATTTAGCCTTTTGATGCGTGGACACCAACATTCAAAAACACAACTAAGTATAAACATAACTTTAATTTAATTACCAAATTTCCAATTTGTTTTTAAAATTTCTACAAGCACGTAATAACGTGGGTACGTCCGTACAATACATACAACTGCAGTAATAGTTTACCACTACTGACCAGTTTTTAGGGACAGGTCAGTGGCCCAATGCCGACCGATGGCACTTGTGCTTACAACTTTCTAACTATTAAATAAGACATAAATCTTAGAATGCATGGAAGACATTCTTATAGTATCCTGTTGTCATAGAAAGATGAAAATTCTGGCCTTAGGTTTTATTTTCTACTTCTTGATTTTAATTCTGCATTTCAACTGTTTTTAATGCAATTCAAAATAATTAATTCAAAATGGTTTTTATTTTATTTAGACTATACCAAATTCCGTACCCTGTCTCACGTGTTCGTCTGTCCGTCGACTGTCACAAAATTTTGATCCGAAGAATTTTTTTACTGCCCATTTCCATTTATTTACTTGAAATTTGGTGATAATATTATTACGTATTTTTACTAATAAATTCCAATATATTGATAAATCAGTCAAATAAAATCAGTTCAGTATTCTACAGTTGGTACGGAACCCTCAATGTCCGAAGTCTGACATGCACTTGGCCGGTTTTTAATGCAAGCTTGTTCTTTTTTAAGCAATGAACCAACAATTTCTTTTAATTTTACTATTTCACCGTATTTCCCCACGATTTCACTCCCGTGGACAACCCCAGAGTACCCGTTTTCGGGATAAAGAAATAGCCTATGTCACTCAGGAATAATGTAACTTTTTATTTGTGAAAGATTTTTTTAAATCGGTCCAGTAGTTTCGGAGCCTATTCGGTACAAACAAAGAAATATTTCCTCTTTATAATATTGGTCTACGGACCCCTACAAAAGGAAATTTTATTCTGACTTCCTAGTTCATAATCTCGCATTTAGCTCTTCAACTAATATTTTGTACATGAAGGTCAGAAATGAACCCTTTAGGTCGTTTCCTATACATTATCATCATTCATGCTTTTATTTACGCCGAACGATATAAAAGAATGCTCCTCTTATTTTCTTCCCCAAGGTTCAATCTATCTCTGTGCCGAAATTCATCACAAATTGATAATGTGCTGGTAATGTGTGACAACGTAAAAAACAGACAGATAAAGTATGGATATGATAGCAAAAAATAAATGCAAAGTAAAATTAGCATATTATAAAATCCACTTATCTATCTTCAACATTAAAAGAAAAAGTAAACGATTCTCTTAACGTCAAGTAATCACTCACATGATGAGTGCACATTAACATCAAAGTTCATCTTCATTCATGCCGCCCACCCATCCAATTACCGGCCTGTATCGGTGTTACTTAACCGCTAATGTTGGCACGACTTGACCCATACTGGCTTGATTGTATACTTTCACTAATTGTCATTCAAGCATCTGTTGGTTGAGTTGGCAGTGATTGTGCTTTGAAAGTGGTTTTCGTTTTTGAAGTTTATGATTGTCCTTTTTAACCTCCCCGGCGGCAAAAGAGGGGTGTTATAAGTTTGACGTGTGTACCTGTGTGTTTGTGTATATGTTTATGTATGTATCTGTCTGTGGCATCATAGCTCCTAAACGGATGAACCGATTTTTATTTCGTTATTGAATTTGAAAGGTGTCTTTATCGAAAGTATTCATAGCTATGTTTGATGAAAATCTGTTCCGCCGTCCTAAAGAGTTTGGCGTTTTACTGTTCGAATCGGGGCGTTTTCGTAAGATATCGTGTCATAATTTATGAGTTCAAGACATTGTAGATCGAAACGCGTCTACTACTAGATAAAATTACGTAGCATGAAATAAAAATGTGTCGGGGTCTTTTTAGTTATTATAATATTATTTTGTGAGCTAATTCATTTAGTGGGAGAGGATAATGTGTAGGGAACTAGCTTTCTGTAGCTAGATGTAGCTGTGGACTTTCTAATCGGATGCAGCTGAGAACCAATATTTCATATGGAGTGACATCGTATCTGATCTCCACAACCCAGTAACTGGGTAACACGATACCCCTAGGCAAGATTGTTACTGATTGCCCGGGTTCTGACTATTCGTAACGACTGTCAAAGATGAACAAATAAAGACCACCGGGACTAACAGCTTAACAACCATTCCGAGACACTGAGGAAACTTGGTAGGTATGTCAAGATGGGGCATGCTGGCAGTGACAGAATACTGGTGGGAAATGGTCTCCTTCTTTGAGACCAAGATGGTCCAGAAGGAGGCCGTCGAGTGGGATCGCGAACGAGCCGATCCCGCTTGGAGAAGAAGGCGTCGGCGAGACAACCGCCTCGATAACTAAAACGCTGGGACCCCGCCCGCATCAAATTTAGGTGGAACGCCGGGGTTGTAGCGGGTCAGATTGGGGACTCTGTCCGCCCAATAAGTGACTCCAGGACGGTGGAATAGTGATCACGTGCTGCCGTGCACAGTGGGGCTCAGAGGAGATGCTTTTTTAGTCTCCTCAGAGATGTCCCCTAACAGGCATTGCACAGAGGGGGCTCCGGGGTGATCTTTTGAGAGGTCATCCCTTCTACGTGCCGATGGTGATCACCGGGGTGGTTTTATTGAGGTAACAATCCCACACACCCTGGTCGTTTCCCAAAAGTCCAGGCGCCTTTTGAGGATTTCCCCGCGAAAACAAAAAACGAAAAGATATGTCAAGATGGTCACCCACCCACGGACGGAGCGTTGATTTACCTTGAATGTCGACCCTATGTCTAGGAATGGACGTCTTTCGGCTGAAATTATGTGGATGATCGACGAGTGCGGCTGTAGCCACAAACTTCTCTAGATTATCTGTTATTATAGAGCCAATTCTAGACATTTAATTCAACTTCCATGTCATCACATTTTGCAACTTAAATGAATCGTGACCCACATGATGTTCCATACTTTCACTAATTGCAATGCGATTCTAAATTTTTTTTTTTTTCTTTCCTACTAAGTTTATAAATGTGAAAGTCGGTATTTTTGGATGTTTTAATCATCCATGGCTCAACGGATGTGGATAAGACAATAATACTTGACAAAATGATAAGATCTGTGAGGTAATTGAGTAGCACAGAATTTCATGCAATCGATGGCAATATCTTTCATATTATCAAACTAGTAAGTATTAATTACACGTTTTACATTGTTGCGCGGACGAATTTTTAAGCTTATGAGACGATGGATTGGGAGTAGATTTTTTATTAGGCTGTGATTGAAACGGGGTATTCCCGTTTGAGTACCTGTTTTTGGGAACCTATGCATTGAGCCCCAAAGGTATTCCATTAGAGTACCAATCAATATTATTATATCTACTCTATATCTTGTTAATGTGTTATGCCATTAGGGTGCTGGAAAGTATGTCCTAACTTTTCATAATAGTCTCATCATTACCATTTCAGCCAAAAGACGTCCACTGCTAGATATAGGCCTCCTCCAAGTGTCACCACATTGAACGGTCTCGCATCCAGTGGATCCCAAAATTCACCAGGTCATCTATCCACCTAGTGGGAGGCCTTCCAACTCAACGTCTTCCGGTTTGCGGTCGCTACTCCAGAACTTATTGGAACCATCGGCCATCCTTTCTGCGTGCAATGTGCCCTGCCCACTGCCACTTAAGTTTGGCATTTCCTTGGGCTATGACAGTAACCATGTTTCTCTTGCGGATGTCTTCATTTCTGATTCGATCGCGCAAGGAAACTCCGAGAGAGTCTACACTGTCACATTGCTGGATAAAGCCCTTGCCGAAATTCTTAGGCATAGAATGCATTATATCCTGGAAGAACGTTTCCACGGGATATTTTTAGATTATCAGGCAGGCAAAGCCACCGACAAAAGCTAGTTAATTACATATCTATTGCTCTTTGTCTGCGTGTTTAGAAAGTTAACAGTATGTGTCAATGTGTTAAGGGCGTAGGTGTGTGTGTGCCAAAAATAAATACAATAAGTAGTAGCAAAGTCAGAGTGATGTCTATAAAATCGAATGCAATAAGGCCGCCCATTCTATTATTAAATTGTATATCTATTAATCTTATTCTAAGAGGAAGAAGAGCTTGAGGCTAAATAATAACAGCCGCAGGGGTTGATCTTCAAGGTTAAGCAACGCTTGACGAGGTCGGTCCGTAACCCGGCCCTTTAAACACCCCTCGGTGTTTTAACGAGCGCCATCAGTTGGGATTGGTCATAACATAGCTGCCTCGGCCTGTTTTTATTTATTGTTTGTTTTGCTCTAAACTCTTTTACGTGCACGTCTTTTTACATCGTACTCACATACGTATTGTTTCAACAAGAATGATGTAACTAAATACTTCTAAAAAACTTTTTTTAAAAGAGTAAGTGAGGAGTTTCTTGTCCGTTCTTCTCCAAAACAAGCTACTTTTCCAAATGGACGGTAGTATTAATTATTATTTCTTTTAAATTTTAATGTTTTGACGTTACAAAGTGTCGTTTTATGGCCTAATTGAATAAATCAATTTTGATTTTGATTTTGGTGGCCACTTCAACATACCGAGATTCCTCCGTGCCTCGGAAAGCAAAGCCGTTGGTCCCGTCTGTCATTTGAAGATCTTTAACAGGCGTTACGGGTAGTCAGAAGCTTGAGATCTAACACCAGTCTTACCAAAGGGTATCGTGTTACCCAGTTACTGGGTTATGGAGGTCAGATAGGCAGGCGCTCCTTTTAGGATTTATATATTTAAGATTTATTTTAGGTAAATGAAACAAATCCCATCGTGGATTGACCACTCGTATGTTACTGTTTATAAAAAAAACTGCAAATAACTTAAAAATGGAAACCAGTCTGTGAACATTTTCGGTTATTTATTTGTTAAAATTGTCACCTTCTTATTTTTACTTCACGAACTAACAAACGACGGTCTAGTTCTGCTTATTTCTAAAGAACATTTTATTACAGTAAAGAAACTAGTACATATTGCCACGAATTCATATTACTTCGTTCATCAGTTATGGTTTTGTACAAAAAATTCTAAAATTATACAATTTATATAATAATTATAGTCCAATTTGCCAAAAAAATATTATATTTATCTCTATAATCAAACTAAAATAGTTATTGCTTTTTATCTTTAGAATATTGACTGAACAAAAAACCTTATACATAAAATCTCAAAAATAAAGTTAAAAAAGGAAGTGTTTTTCATAATGATGACACATTTCAGAAATTGTGTGGTTTCTGTTAACCTTGTGGAAAAAAAACACAACAATAACATTTTATAGCATTAGGGCAGTTTACCAAAATGTTTGGTGAGTATAATGATGAAAATTTTCTATCACAACACTATGTAATCTTGCTCAATAAATAAAAGGTAATAATGGCATAAATAACAACGTTATTTGGCGTGAATAATAAACACAGCTGCGTAGGGAAACTGTCCGAAATGAGTTCAGTTTCCGAAAACCCAAAGGAACTGACCTAAATATTGACGGTAATCTGATGGACCGAAGAAACAACATAAATAATACTTATAATAAATTTGGTTCATTTATTGAGAGTGCAGTGGTGGCCTAGTGATATCAGCCGCGACTTATAAGTTGTAGGTCGTGGGTTCAAACTCAGGCAGGTGCTTTACTTTGTGTAAATTATTTCACCACCACTGCTCTCAAAGCGGTGAAGGAAAACATCGCGAGTAAACTGGCATGTCCTAGAAACAAAAAATCTAATAAATGTGAAATCCACCAACCCGCATTGGGCCCGCGTGGCGGATTACGGCCCATTCCCTTTCACAGAGAGGAGGCCTGTGTCCCAGCAGTGGGGACATTAAAAAGGCTGATGATGATGATGAGGATGATTGACGTGTCCCACATACTATATTAATGGAGGGTAATCGGGAAACTTCAACAACAATCATGTTTATTCGCTAAGGTACTCGTAAGTAAGCAAAATGTGTAGGTCGGAAAAGATAGTTAAGTGTTGGTCAGGAATAGTTAAGAAAATGTGATATACAAGGACAAATGAAGATAAGTAGCGAAACTTCGTATAAACGATGGGTATCTAAATTTAATAGATAAAGCATAAAACATTCCAACTCGTATTTTTCAATTAATTAAGGAATCATTTTAATTTAATTTGTGCTTGTATAATAATTACACAACTTACCAAAGGGACCTAAAAAAGAAAGGAACTGTTAAGCAGTATTTGAATAGGCGCAACAGATTTGTAAAATAATATGTTAATTCTTAGATAAGTATTTCGAAACTCGTTTATTGTATATTAGGTTAATCCTTATTAAAATAATTATGAAGTATTAAATTAGCATAAGAATTGAAAATGATAAAATTATGTTGCAATAATTTTATTTTTTTACTACCAAAATTTTCTTAAAAAAACATTATTTTAATTCAGTGTCACTGTCAAAATATAACCTGACCTTTAAAAACAAAAAAAAAGAAAATTTATCTTAATTGACTTAAGATAAACCAGTCACTGCCACAAAATTATCTTAAACCACTTAAGATAAGAAATGGCTGACACTGAGGACTTCTTAATTGCTTTGTATTACGTAAAAAAGACAAAATAAAAATAGATCCGGGTAAATAAAAGTTGATTTTGCAAGCACGGCAGGTGGTGGCTCGCGAAACCCAATTTGTGATGCTTGACGTCAGTGGCAGCCATACATACCAAACAATGTCGAAATGATTGCCCTGTCTGTGGCAATATATTGACTTGACAATTTCGTTTTTTGACTGCAGGATGGAGTTGGAAGTAATACTGAATCAATTTATTGACTGGAATATAAGAAGTTATTGATGAAACAGGATGTGGGTTACTTAAGCAGTTGATTTTAGTACCTAAGGATTTTGTTTTCTGCATCTTGACTAAGACTAGCAAAGATGTAAGGTTTTAACTTTAGAGTCTGGGAATTTATGTTATTATTTTGTGTTGTGAATGTTACTAAAAGATTTATGAATATAAATGAATGGAAAGGGACGGGAAGGCCAATGAAAATATGGAGGAACTGTGTGCAGAGAGTCACATGAAAGAAAATGGAGTCAGTGATAGCATGAAGGTGGACAAGACGAGATGGAAGAAGAAAACGATTTGCGCCGACCCCAAGTAATATGGGACAAGGGCATGAAGATGATGATTTTGAGTTCTGCTTGAAATTAAAAGAGTGATGAATATTACAATAAATTACGATGAATGGAGAGGGAAAAAAGTAAGTATAGATAATGTCAGGAATCATATGAACGACAAGGTTAGTGTTATGGTTATCCCGAGGTGATGACACATCCGTGACTCGAAACAATGTAATCGAAGTCCTAGAATAATGTAAAAAGTAAAAAAAAAGTTAAATATAGTAGAGGCACAATACATCCATACACTTTAGAGGTTCTTCGAATACTATAAATTACCTTCATTTACTATTACCTGCCACGTCCGCAGAAGTTACCTGTTCCCGACTAATGAGACTAATCGGAAGAGGGAAGGTGAAACGTGTTACCCAATTATTCTCCGTTGCAAATTGGGTAACATACTAATCTACTGAGTTTGGAGGTAGAGTAATTGAAAAGTTGTAACGCGGTCTTAATGACCAAAACTGACTGCCAGCGTTTTACCACTGAGATTGAAGTAGGAATTAAAATTATGTGAATATTCTTAGTACTTTTGGAATATAATGGCTGCAAACTTTGTACAATACAGGCCTTATAAAAACAACCCAGCTCTTGATTCTATTATTTAAAAGAAAAAATATGCAAACATTTCAAACACAACTTTTCTGTTACGTTTAAGAGTGGACGTCAAGTATCCACCTCAGTTGGAATTATAAGGTTACACTAGTCGATCATTCTCCCATACAAACGTAGTCTGGTGATTACGCCACTGTTTGACGATGTACGTTCAAAACAAAAAATGATATCAATTTGTCTCATCATTATAGCCCTGAATGGAAACTAAAAAGTAAATAAACAACTATTTGAAAGTTATGAGCGTCGAAAGTTCTATATTTCAACACTAATTTTAACGCATCTTTGGCCGGAAATAAATACCATAAGAAAAAGGAAAATTGCAAAACGGCCTCCATACAGGGATAGATTAGTAATTCAACAATGCAAAGTACAAACTCCAAGTAACGTCCCTCGATTTAACGACAAACTCCCTAAAATGTCGAAATCACTTGGCTTTGGTTGGTTTAGCTTGCCTTCCATACAATGATCGACTCTATATAACATTACACGCACTCTCAATAACGACAACAATTAAGTACTAAAAAGTACCTTTTAAGATGCCAAAATTAAAAAAAACTGCACGGCTGTGTACGTTCTTTTGTCGCTGTACTATCCTAGCCCATAATATACTCGACCTTCCGACATCATGCATACTGAACTTTCTAAGAAATTCGTACTTTTGTTTACAAATTGGGATTGCTTGCACGTGTACTGTTGTTGACCATGACTAATTACAAATACAAGGGGTTGACAGGTACTAGGGAAACAGTCACTCGATGCTTCGATGCTATTGGTTGATGAGTAACAAGCAGGAATAGTCCTTACGGTGATCAGATATAGATGTGGCTGATAATAATAACTACTAACACTAGTCTAAAATAAACTTTATCTTTTTATAATTCTGATTTTTCTTCTCTCCGTTTAACGACAACTCTCTATAACGCCATAAAATGTACAGTCCCTTCAGTGTCGTTATATAGAGTTCACACTGTAATTTTATTTTGAAAATATACATTTGGTCGTTTTTTCATGATAGCTTTTTCCCAGAGGTCTGTTTGTTTTCGTCCTAAATTATCATCCATTTCGATACAAATTTGCAAAAGTGCTAATTCGTACGCGAACTAGCTTCTTACTGCTCATCATAGCATCTATCTCTTTCGCAAGTGTTGTCGGATGAGGTAGCATGCATTTTAACCTCATGCACAAAATAGTTCGTGCCGTCGACTAGGCGAACCTTAATGTATCTTTAGTATTACACACGGCAATACTTTCACTCATTACAATTCCTTTAAATTCTCAGCTTAGCAACAACCTTTTACTGGAAATACAAATAAGTTCGACGAAGGTAAACTCTTTACCTATTTGGCCCCATTCTAGTGTTTCTCAGTAAAGAAGCATGGATCCGGGTAAAGACCGATTTCATAACCATCACAAGTCGTCGATGGCAATTTGCAACGGCGCGACCGTTAAGTGCGAGTCGGAATACGGAATTAGGCGCTGCTGTTGTAAAACAAGCGGCTTGCTTTGCTAAACTGCTGTCTTCAAACTATGATGGCACTATCTGACAAAATTATATTTTACAAGCTTTTTATATTAACTTGCAATGTATGTATGTACGGGTCAAATCTTGCAAATTAATTTTAATGAAGTTATCCTCAACCGATTAAGATGAAATTTTGCATACACGTTTGATATGGATGAAAATCCACGGTAAGCTAAAAAGCATGTTTTTTTTTATTGTAATATATATTGGACTATAGAGCATTAAAAAAAATACCGAAATTTAAAATCGATGCCGTTTTTGACTATAAAACGAGAGTCAAAAAATAAATCCACACACATTGCACATGCATATTTTAAGTTTATTTAATTTTCAATGCAACCAAAAATATGTTTGTATATATTGGGCTTTTGGGCACTTAACAGCCTTTTAGCGCATCTATTGATAGTAGATAAATATTGCTTTGACAGTCCTATAGAGATTTTTTGCTGATTAGTGATTATGATGGCATCATAAAAATAAAATCAGCCAATTATCAGATAGTGGCGTTTTAGCTTAAGGACGGCAGCGAAGAGTTGAAGACGTTCGCTGCGTTTCAAACAGTAGGTTAGTTAGAAGTTTTTATACGGTGTAAAAACCGGTGGTTTTTTTATTCATTGGCCTGTTAGGTAATGGTTAAGTATTGCATTTTAATCAAGAATGAGGGTTTTCACTCGTTTTTATTGTGGTTGTGATTTAATACTAGTTTTATTTAAATGGCAATGCATTTAAATGTAATGTAAATTTAGGTCTTGTATACTTGTATGTTTTTAGTCCGATCTGATATTAACTAGATCGATGGTCAAAAAAAATTAAATACCAGTTTTTGATTTGAGTATTTTGAAGTAAGAACTTGTCAAACCCCACTTTCATGTCAAAGTATGACATGTAACGCTTTATTTAAAAGTAGGGTTTGACAAATACTCAACTTTTAAATTCTTTATTCAAAATTGGGTGTTATTTGTATCGCTTGACCTACCTGATGGTAAGCGATGATGGTAATTTTCTATCTCAAAGCAAATATCACTATCAAACACATTATTGGATGAGTTGGGGTTACAATAATATTTGATGTTTTCAAAACTTTTGCCACCCTAATCATGGTGTTAACATAATACATTAGTTTATTTAGAACTAGTTATACAGACCTTTTATTCTATTTTAACCAAATTTTATGAGCAAGAAGATGATAATGATTCTGAATTGAAGAGTGAGTATTAAATGTGTGTAGGTAATATTGGGTCCATAATGTCCCTTGCTCATAACACCTTATATCGTAAGAGCCGTCTTTCAAATACTTTAGATTGCCACTTTGATCTTGATAAAATAATATTTAATAATTCACGAACAAACTTCACGTTTCCTAGTAAAATCAACGCGGTCATCAAAATCGTGTCTGTCTAGTAAACTTAACAAAACGTATCCACAATCAGAGAAACGTTCAAGCAACTGCATCGCTATTCATTAAAACTTTTTGATAAAAAATGTTGAAGGCACAAAATACATAGTACCCTTGGAACGAGCGAAAACGCACGCATACATAGAAACGCTTCACGAACAGCGAGAGCAAGCGCACTCACAAGTCACAACTGTGATTTGTTTGAGATCGCCGCGCCGTACGTACGCGTCTATGTGTGAGTGCGTCTGTTTTCGCTCTTTGTATGGAGTTGATCTTCTTTACTGTTCTTTGATGGCATCGTCCCTATTTTCTATTTCACAAGTCACGACTTCGTGACCTGAGATAAGCAGTGAAAGAATCATCTTAATGTAAGGTGTCGGTACCAGCCTGATGGTTCAATTTCACAAAATGGATGGCCGGACTGAATTGGTAAATTGTTAAGGTCACGATTCTTATTCTCAGAGTTTGTGGGGCAAGGCTAATAAGTGCAGCTTGAGTCGTATTCTTAGCTGAAAGCTGAAGGGAGCTGGGGGACCTCTGATTACATGATATGCCTCATGTAATTTTATTGTTTTTTTTTCCAATTAAAATAAACTTTTTTTAAATAAGATTTTTAGTTTACCGTGCATTGTCATCCAAACCAAACGTTTATGCGAAATTTCATTTTAATCGGTTGAGGTTAACTGCTTTAAAAATTAAATTGCCTGATTTGACCCGAACACACTTAATACATACATTGCAAGCTAATAAAAAGCTTGTAAAATGTGAAGCATGATTACATATTCCCCACATATTGCCAGCTGTAGCAGTATTCTTGGGGAATACCTAGGCCTAGCCGTGGACCCTTACCTTCGGGGGAGGCAGGCGTCCAAAAGCATCTTCAGTAAGATGCATCGCCAAATAAGTCGCAGGAATTAGGAATGAACCAGGCAGTAAAGCTGAAAAGAAAGAAAGCTTGAAGGTACCCAGCAGTAACGCCATCATCCCAGGCTGATATGATAATAAGATGAGAAAATGAGCTTGTTACTGAAAAAAGTTCTAGTGGCAACAAGAACTATTATAGAGACGATAAAAGATAAAACACCGTGGTTCAATTCTCAAACACTATTCCAACCTTTAATATATACTATCCTACTAACCTAGATCCTTCTACAGAAAGCAAATCTCATCAACTAGATATCAACGGATATTACGTCAGGCTTGGCTACAATAATACCCAAAGTGAATACGCTTCAATAAACTATATTCTATAAAATACGCGTGGGTCTTTGAAGCGTATGCCATGTTGTTTGGCGCCGAAAAGCAATTAAGTTCACTTCAAGGAAAACCTGAGACTTTACGAACGAAATAATCGCTAATTTCACTATGATATTACTTGGCTGTATTTCGTAAGTTTTATTAGCCTTATTTAGATGTAGAGTGCTTAGAGATTAAAAGAGTCTTGCAGAGACAATAACATTTAGCTATATAACTTTGACTTTAATATAGCCTGGGTTTGTAACGAATAACATAAAATTTTAATGTCAATTCAATCTATTCGATCCAAGTTAGTTTACATCCAAGATGCACCACACCACAGTTCTCCGCCTAACGTCATCTGTCTAGATCAGCCTCTTATTATGGTCTTCAATACATCTATCATCTCTTATTGAGAGAGATTGATCTCATTGTACATGATTGCACTTCGATGGTGCCACTTTGACCTTGACCTGGCCTAGCGTGGTACAGAAATTAAATTATTTATAATATATACTTTATTGTACACGAAGACAAAAACAATAATACATACGGAAACTTTAAAATTAAAATAAAAAACATACAACAGGGGGAATTAACGCGTTCAACGATCTCTTCCAGGCAGCCCAGAATAGAGAGAAGTATCAGAGAATTAGGCTTTTAGAGTATTGGCCATTCAGAGAATTAGGCTTTTTGATAATTGCCATTCAGAGAATTGGGCTTTTAGAGAATTTGCCATTTCGAGAACTAGTCCTTTTGCGTCTCTATTGCCATTTTGAAAATTAGCCCTCCTGCGCCTAAACCTAACAAACCAGAGTATGCCTTAAGTTATTTTCTTTTGAAAATAAACGACATTAATATGTATAATTTAAAATTATTTTGATGTAATTAAGTATATTCTTTATTATAAAAAAGCTTGCAATTTTTATATTTTATTTTGTTCACATAGTCTATGTGTTGACTATAAAAAGGATGTAATTTCAGGTAAAAAACCTAACTAAATTAATGTAAGTTATATACACTTTCGTTTGATCATTTATTTTTTTTTACTTTCAAAATGGTTTTAAAAAGGTTTAAATTCTTTAATTTTGAAAACAAACAAAAATGACATGTATAATAAAAAATTGGCTTGATTTTGTCTGAACGACATTATTAGTTTATTTTATTCTTATGTATTGTAAAATCTTACTATTTCATCTCACTGATTAAACAAATATATGTATTAAGAAATCTTTTATTTATAAGAATACTCCCAATTGTAGAAAATGTGCCAGTATGATAATTAGCCATTTAGAAGCGTATTGGTCCTTCAGAGAATTAGGCTTTTAGAGACTTGGTCATTCAAAGAATTGGGCTTTTAGAGAATTTGCCATTTTGAGAACTAGTCCTTTTGCGACTCTGTTGCCATTTTGAGAATTAGACCTTCTGCGCCTAAACCGGTTGTAACAACCAAAGTGCAGCATAAAGGGATTAATGTGAATTTTTAAACTTGCTTGATCGTGTTTACGTATTACGTAATTTAGGCTTATGTATAAGTACAAATTTGTATAAGATAAGTACTAAAAAAGAGTTTTCCACTATAGTCACCAGACGGCACTTATCCATTTTCAATACAAATTGACGTTTACGTTAACGCGATCAATTATATTTTAAAATTCACAATAAGGTTACAAATAACAGGTATAATATCTGTAAAGTTTCGTACAAATACGTTATCTAGAAGAAAATTACTTATCCTAAGAATCAAAGAAACCCAGCACAAATTATGCAATAAATTAGAGTAATTGTAAAGTATAATTTCTAGTTTAATACGAATCATAATTTCTACCTGCCGCTAACGAGTTACTCGTCAAGTACTCGAGTTGAACGCACTCTTTCTAAATCGATTCTAACATAGAGAACGACGGGTAATGTGATGTATTGCTTATTAAATGAGTGTATATAGATTTGAGAAGTAAATTTGCTTAATTTGTGTTTTGTTGGATTCAATTGTGGTTGTTTATGTGTCAGTAGAAGTAAAGTTTGGACATCAGTATTTATTATTTTGTAATTTAGACCTATACTTGAGATAAATTGTTGAATGTTTTGTAATAAATATAGTAAATAAATTTGTCAATCGAATGCAAAATTTGTGATGTTTTTGAATATGTTTGTAAAGATCTCTGGTAGTAGATACTGATATAATTCCAAAAAATCTTTAATTTCCTGATATAAAACTACACTTTCGCTTCGACCAATGGGTAAAATTTCCGTTCTCTGTAGGATAAGGCACGGGGTAGATGCCGCTGATAAAAGTGATTTGTTCGCTTCTTTTTTTTTGTTTCTTGCTAGACTTTTTCTTAATTATTATTTATATTATATTATTTTTCCTATAGCAGTTCACTGCAATTACGGCATAAATGGTAAAACAGCATCATTTGATTCGATCCTCAGCTACATGTATTCAGATCAAGAAAAAGAATAAGATTTATTCAACTACAAACTGTATGTCCGAAGTAAATTTCCTATTAAAAATATCGAACTTGAATTTTCAATCTTAGTGCTCACTTTCATCATAATTATATGGACAACTTGTGCAAAATATCATGCTTTTAGACCCACTGCAGTTTGCAATGAGCGTTGTCAGTCAGTGAATTTAGGATTCTAACAAACAGTTAAGTACTTACATCCATTACAGATTAAAGATTAAGAAATATCTAATTGGATTGTTCATCCAAATTTAATATCTTAACCGCTAGCATAGATATTTAATGACCACTCATCAGTTACAGATAAAACAAGTAGTAGGCCTGTCAGTTTCGTAATGAATACCAGAGGAACCAGTTTCCCTATTGTCGAATGTTATAACTTGTGTCTGATGACGTCATGGTGGACTGTTCTATACACTTTTATTTTTATTTGGCTTCCATGTAAGAATACCAACATTTTTTTGTTTTAGGAATCCCGGAATTATTATTAAAATACCATTTTCTTTGTGTTATTTTTTCTCTTTTTTGTAAATAATAATATGTGTAAAATATACTTCTTAAACTTGCTGACAAACCTAAGACTATGGATATAGAGAAATTTTACAGCGATAACAATAAGATTGTTAGAAGTCTAAAATATTTGAATTTGACGACGAGATATTTCGCTAGCATTTAATCTAATTCTGGACTTTTTTGTAATCTTTATGGCTATTAAAATACTATGGCTAAACAAAAATACTCTGGAATATATATATTCAAGAAAGAAGCTAACCACTACGTTACAATAAACCCCTATTTCTTCAAAACAAAAACGGTTTGTTCCACTATCGACGAAGAATGCCAGTTAAACAATAAAAACATTAAATCCAATTATTAAACCCTCATTACCATACTGGTATCAGTTTTAATCGAAGTCTGAGCTAGTTGGTGTGAGCAAGCACGTGCGTCTGGTCACTGACTTTACCTAACGGTAGCGTCATGCCAGTACACATCACTGGTGCTGCCATTTTTGGAAACGGTTCTCGGGACCTTTCTTCTATGTTGGAACCAGGTTTGGATATGGTAAGTTCGAGAAAAGGGTCGGGTAATAGATAAGTGAGGAATGTGTGCGTTGACAATTGTAAATGTTTATTTCAAATTAGAGAGTTGTGTAACTCGAGAAGGAATGGTAACTGACCCCTGAATATCGTGGGAGAAAGTAAGTTCTTCTACCTAGCTTAAAATTTTTAATTGCATAAAGATGTAAAGACAATTTCTAAAAATACTGAATGTCTCAGAAGGGGATAACCGAAGATGAAGCAGACAGGTAAGGGATGTGTTCAACGCTAGTGAATATTTGTAACTAATTGAAACTAGCGAATAAAACTGATTAAGATTCTAGGGATTTCAATAAAATTTGGTTTAGTATTGAAAACGACTTCATTACCATGAATAAAATAAACAGTAGCTATTATTAACAAAACAATTTAAATATACCAAGAAATTCAAATCGAAAACTTAGAAATCTATTTCCAGATTTCTACGTATATACGTCATACGAGTTTGAAATGTTGAAATATTCAGAACGTAATAACACGTTGAGTATTAAATTTCTTTATAGACGTCTTTGATTCGACGACATAATAGCAAAGGGATTATTAAATACCTACATGACATATGAAATTAAAAAGAGACTTCAAAGGAAAAAAAAAATCAGGCACATGTTTTTGATTTTCTCACTTCATTTTCTTTCACCGCACTTCAATGATTAATGTGTTTCTTTATCGGACCCTATTATTTTAAATGGGTGCTGAATTGCGGAGAGAAAAGGCTAAATTACTTTGAAAGAAAATTCGTGATGAAAACATCTAAAAACTCGATGTCCATTAACGAAGGTGCACAGAGTTGAAACATATTGGAAAAAACTACAGTTTGTTTAGAAGACGAAAATAAAATTAAATCACGCACTTCCATTTTTCTTTCACATTTTAGTTTGCCTAGTCTTTTTTTTATTGATATAGACTCGCGTTTGACCACTATCTCGCCTGAAATAAGCGATGATGTGATTGACGGTGAAACATGCTAGCCTGGAAGTATCTTGTTCACTCTTGACTTAAAGACCCCCAAATTGTAGCTATCAGAAAACAAAGACTCCGGCAGGGAATTCCACTCCTTAGCTGTGCGCACAATGAAAGTATTCGCAATACGCTTTGTGCATTTGGGCACATTGCCCTACGTTTTGTTGTCCGATAATGATGAAAATGAACGTGCTATCTGAGTCTGAGGAATATCCGTATGTTAAGATGGTCAATTATCCACGTGCCAACCTTGGCAAGCGTTTCTTGACCTTGGTGATCGACCCATATGGCAGTTATTATTTATCCACGACCCCCTCATATATAATATTTCATTATTTCTACGTCTTTTGCTGTAGGCGTTATGACAGTGATATCATAAGTGGTTTTTCGCTAAGACAGCTGTCGATATTATTATGACTTGAAGGGTGATTCAGAATAATGTTCGTGCTATCAAATATTAATGTCTTGAAATGTTATTCTTGAGCATGTATGTCTAGGAATGTTATCCTTTAGAATATTATGAACAAAAAGTATTAATTTTTCAACAGTTGGATAACGTATATCTGAAGAATATTAATGTGGTATGGTATAAATATTTTCTACACAAAAGCTATCAAAGTGCCATATTTATGCTTCAAGTGCTTCAATGCCAATTATGGAAGATCTTGCTAAAGCGAAGCATAAAATTATGCCTCAAAAGATATCCGCTTTTCATAAAGAGGATTGAACACTTCGGCTTTATTTAAAGCGTCGCTGTCTGGCTGTTGGTTTAAGGTTAAAGGTCACGTTCATTCTTAAGCAGCAACAGGTTGCAAGTCAATCTTGAGATGAAACAGCTGATCAAATACATTCATTGATGAAACTGAGCCGAAGAGATTGAGATCGAGGCTTTGGAGCAAAAATTACAATAAATATCTATACATATTATAAAGAGGTAAAGTTTGTAGTATGTAATCTCTGGAATTACTGGACCGATTTCTCCACCAGTTACATTATTCCCGATTGTCATAGGCTACTTTTTATCTGATGAAATAATAAAGATTCCTGCGGGCGGAAAAGCTATTCAATATAATATAGCGCTTAATAGAATGTGTGATAATTCTAAATACAGTTGAATTTCTCATTTATGCCTATTGCATTGAATGGTATTCCGTGGTTGTTTTGAACTAGTTTGCACCTCTCTCGTCTTCTTATCTTATTATGGAATGGTTTCGTTATCAATCTCACCAATTTATATATTATAGCTAAGCCTTTCTCAGCCAAAATTTACGTTGTTAAACATGAGAATTATGTGCCCATTGTTCCCTATTATGGAATCACTCTCACAATTTCATCAACATAAAATATTTCACCATACTTAAGTTTGTCTTAAACACTGATCTCGAATAAACTTGTGTTTTCCCTAGTAGCCTGCCACTTGTTAATTCATTAGCCGAAACATCCTCGTGTCACGCTATTTCCCACGTTTAGGCTTTCACAATAGAGTCTTAATTTGATTAGGTGACGTAGAGTAGTGGGGTTTGATGTCATTGCCGTGAACTGTGCGTGAGTCCAGTCAGCCGCGAGGTCCGGTGCGCGCGCGCCGCTTTCGACGCCATCTTGGATTTCCAAATTTCGAACGTGAATTTTGTTCAACTTTTGTGAAGTTTTTATGTGATTGTTTATGGTTTTTGTGCAAAGAATTGTATTTGTGTTTTTTTTTTCGAAGTTTTGGATACAAAGGATGTGTTCGGAGATCGTCAGTGTGGATTAAGGTAATTTATTTAATGATTTGGGAGTTTATTGAGATAGACATGTTCGGATCAAGTAAGCTATACAATCAATAAACTTTCTACGCTGATTAATGGATGGATACTCAATGACGTTGCAATGTTCTTCGGCGTACACTTTCTCTAATACTCGCGTTGCTGCCGTTGCGTCATTGCTTTCACAGTTTTCTTTAGTTTCATAGAAAATAAATTATATTTCAATGTTTTTTTGTATCTCTATCTCTCATTGTGAGTAACTACTTCTTTCTTTGAATCTTTTAAGAGAAATTAAAGTTACATAAAAAAAGTTTTATTGATTTATGATAATAATTTTTCATCATAACTAACTAAAGTAGGTCTTAAGAAATATTCAAATTCAATGAAAAAGGAATGAAATTATTACTCACAGAATAAAATAAAATAAATCTGGAGAGTATTTTTAAAGACGTAAGTAGGTATTTTTTTAAAGTTAGAAGTTGGACCTAATTAAATAGTACATTATTAGGGAAATTGTATTTTCTACAGTTCGAATTTATTAAGCTTCTGTGAATTCTTTATTAAAATTATATCATAATATTTGGGATATTCTTGAATTTTAGACCAACTCCGTATTGAAATAACAAGATATCTAGTCCAACTTTTGTAGATATAAAAAGGCCGAAGAAAAAAGTTTAATTTAAATAAATAAGAAGTTTGTCAAAATAAAGGGAAGGGTAAACAAAAGAGAATAATATGAAATGTTGGCTACTACATCACTTTCTTTTCGTTTTGGTTTAATTTAAAATCCACTAGAGTTGATTGCAACATTTTTATTTTTACTAGTTTCTGCCCGCGTAAAAAGTGTTTTGTCATTCCAAGAGAATAAAAACTATCCTATGTCCTTCCCAGAGTCTCAAACTATCTTCATGCCAAATTTCATCTAAATCGGTACAGTAGATTCAGAGATTACCCGCTACAACCTCACAAATTCACAAACTGTACTTCTTTATATTATCTATACCAATATTATAAAGAGGAAAGATTTTTTTGTTTGTTTTTTTGTTTGTACCGAATAGGCTCCAAAACTACTGGACCGATTTCAAAAATTCTTTCACCGTTGGGAAGCTACTCTATCCCCGGGTGACATAGGCTACTTTTTATCCCTGTATTCCCACGGGAACGGGAACTACGCGGGTGAAACCGCGAGGCGTCCTCTAGTTAGTATATATTTTCAATTAAACTTTATTTTTAAATGTTACAACTTTTGCGATCCCTTCGCCTTTGGAACTCTAACAGTATATTACAGTATACAGTATATAAAAAATAAACATAATAAAAACAATGCAAATTATAGGTAAAGTTACTATAATTGAATCGTTTTATTACATTTTACATGCTGTCATCTTAATTATATCTGCAAATAATTCCATGTTAACCTCGAAGGTCAAGTTAATAGAAGTCTGGTAAGAAACCATTTCCTTACTCTCTAACGTTTTTCTATTTAGATCTAATTTATTCCATCATTATTCAACCCTTTTTAATTTTTTTCCATCTATGAATATGCGTAACACGTAATATTATTTATGAATGTTTATGTATAAGCTTATGTATAGTATTTTTTTTATATATGTATTTATATTTTAATGTAGCATTACACCACAGACCACCCCCTGTTTTATTATAAGTTATTTAGGTCCATCCAAAGGTTGTCTGGTAGATATCGCTGTCAGCGATAAGGCCGCCTTTGTACCCGTAGAAATAAGTATTCTTGTAAAAGAGATGTGTAACTTAATTTTTTGGTGTACAATAAAGTATATTCTATAATATTCTATTCTACATACATAAACTCATGCCTTTTTTTCCATTTCCTTTTTCTATTCTATTCTGTCGTATTACATATCCAAGGGTGCCAACAACAATTACTGATTTAGCAGTAGACTGATTTGACTTCTCTGAGTCCTTTACTTTTAAATGTCAAACCACATAGACTCAAGTTTCAAAAAAAGAATATTGTCATTTTATTTGCTTACGATTTCTTTGGACAGGCAGGAAAGTAATATCAAAAAGTTTCCACAGTACTTAAAACTATAATCACTTAGATCGTTAATAGGTTGGTATAGTAGGCAATCAAACAAAACTTAAATTACTCGGATATCACAAAGTTATGACTATTTTTATTATGATACTTACAAAAACCCGTTTCTTCAATCGGCGCTACTTTGGCCATTTTAGCGTATAAATGAATCTCTCTCAAAGGAGTTTTGCTGTAAAATGAATATTGAATTTTCTTTTTAATAATATTTTCTCAGAAATAAATTGTAATTTTCTTTCTTTCCGTGGGAAACTCAATAACCTAATTTTATGAAACCATCAGAAAGGAAATTATTCCTAATAATTTTCGTGGGCTTTATGATAATTTTCGCTAAAATTCTATTTTATTATGGGATTTTCCAGCTAGTCTCTGACTAAATGAAATCCATAATCACGTAAATATATTTCAATTTAATATAAAAAGGTAATTTGATATAAAATTAAATTTCTCAAAATGGCGAAGTAAAACATCGTAAGGATACGGGCAAGTTCTAGAACATAAAAAAAAACTAAGACACAGCAACCCGCACTGTGCCCTCTTGGTGGATCATGGCCCAAAGAGACCGGAGGTCTGCGTCCCAGCAGCAGGAACATTATAGACTGTTTATGCTCATAGATAAAGGTTTTCTTTTTAAAACCTTCCTGATTATGTTTACCATCCAACAACCCAGCAAACAATCAAATACCTACTTACGAGTACATTATAATACAAGAATCCGGCAACTGTTACCTCCATCACTGTTACAAAACATCTCGTTATATACATTTTTTTGCCATCATTATAAAGACGTCAAAGTACAAAGCCATTTAATCATAGGACGCACGAGTCGTGACTCGTGACTATACCAGATATTCCAACCATAGACACCGCGTCATTATTACAAAAAACTTGATTGCTTAAGTTTAATTTGTCTTTTAAAATAGTAGCGGCACAGTGTAACCACTTCAGTTGTTCAACGGGAGGGTTTTGTCAGAAGGATCCTGTAGTTTCGGCGAAATAAAAGGAATGTATGTCCTGAAATGTAGATAAGCACTGCATTCCGCAGTTTGAGACAAAAATAAGTAGACAGAGCGCAAGCGTGTCTGCAGATAAAACATAGGTACTCGTACACTCTCTCTTCCATCAGTCTCAAAAATTGTAAAGATTTTGAATTTTCTCATGTTTTATTAACCGCAGGAGTGATAAACTACCGTTAGTAGTTATACTGTGGTAACTGATGTCTATGCTGTATTCTGTTACATCTGTACCAGTTTTTACTTTATCGATAATTATGTTGTTACTATGTCAATTTTGTGAGGAAAATAAAGTTGTTGATTGATTTATGTTGCTGTTTGTTATTTGAAGATTCTGTCGCTCGTTAAAGATGGTATGTGTATATAATTGGTCTCCTTTTATGTCTATATTGAGTTTGAATAATAATAATGTTTCCGGGGTAGAACAAATATAATTCTATTTAGCTCGTCAGTGAGATTATCAAATAATATTGGACCCGTATTTTTTGCTTTATTAAATAAATCAAATTTACAAAGATAAAGCGCATCAAAGTTTAGGAGTGGGGGCTTGTGACAACACTTTGTCAGTATAAGTGACGTCACACGGTATTTCATCGCACTATATCGTCATATTTTTATTACGTGGCAAAAGAAATAATACCTGTCCAGTATTTTTAGGTTATCTAACTGACAGAATAAGTAGTTTTTTTTTTCAACCCTACCCTAATAAGAACGCTAGCTGACATCAATATTTGCAAGTAGAAAAATATGTTTATTTTATACTAACGATATAGCTGCATCTTTAAGTACTGAAAACAAAGTCAATATTTTTTTTTTAAGGTGTCGCAAATGTATTGTATTCTGAAGAAACAATATAATTTCTACATTTTACACACCTTAGATTCAAAAACTTTCATAAAAGTTTAACTCTGTTAATTAAGTGTCATTAATCCAATCAATCTTCTTTTTACTAGAAGCATTTTGATTAGCTTATCTTTCAAAAGCTAATCGTTTCAGAACTTTTCTTAGCAAAAAACAAATATTTGATCTAACACCTCTAAGAGATTTCGTAGAACTTGCGAAACATCACTCAAAGTTGTTGACTCTTTGACTTGTTAGACTTTAATTTACGATATATAAAAGATTTTAATTACTGTAACTTAAAAAATTAAACTTGAAGTCTAAACAAATATTGAAGTTCTCACTTTTAATTTATCCTCATTAGAGGCAAGAATGTGATGTAAAAGAGTAGCCAAACATGAAGTTTCCAAATATTAACATTCCATTGCGTGCATCGGAGGACGAGTATGCCAACATTCCTAAGAAACGCAACAATGAACTTTAAAGTGATATTGCTAACGTGTTTTGTGAGATGATAGAGGTAACTAGGTGACTTGTAAATGCATCGCGTCCATCGGAACAATGAGCAAAATAAACAGCTAATGGACACACAGCTTTGAACAGAAGGTTTAATCTAATGATGCTTTTGCAAGTAGTGATGAAATTAAGAAAAACATTGGGCTAGAGCATACATGATTAAACACTCCTAGCAAGATTCAATGCAGAGAGAGAATTAAAATAGCTGGTATGTAAAATAATCATGATTTATAATAAAAATATAGGGCACTTTGAGTCACGTTTCTGACTGGCTAACATTTTTCACGTTGTGAACTATTAAGAAGATAAATAAACAATGCTATGTCACGTTATCCAAGAATTATGTTATAAAAAGTAAGACAAACATGTTACAGCATAGTTCAAGATACAGATACTTTTGAGACTTGGCATCCGAATAGAGAAGAAAAACTAGAATAGAGAACATTTATTCGACATATAAACAATACAATAATAACGCTGACCGAGTAAAAGAGATGTTAAAAAAAATCAAAAATTGCGTTGAGTGTGCCTATACCGAAAGAATTACCAATTCAGCTGCTGATTCTCCATTGTGTATCGTTTAGACTGGATTTTCTGAAACTAGCTCCACTAGCCGTGGTCTACTTGACCACGAGCGACGGACCGTACCGGCCATAATGTCCGCTTTCTCCACAATTGACGGATCAGTACGTATGAATGCAAGGTTAATTACTGGGAGAATCAGTGGCTTTCTACCATTTGAGTATCGTTTGTTTATATTGCCATGGGGTTTTATAGTTATTGGTTTTCGAAAATGTCCGATTTTATGAACTTTGTTGAATACTCCAAGAAGATTTCAGAGAAGCGTTCTAGTTGTACATTTTCTTTCATCTTAGGCAATAATTATTACTTTGAACTCAATACGTTTTCCAAAGTAGTGGATTTAATGTATAAACAAAGCAAAATTAAAATAATTAATGAGATATTTTATAAATTGGAAAATATACATTAATCCTTTCAAATACATATTTTATTATCTTATTGGTGTTGAACAACATGACTGCTATGGTCAATATTTTTAATCCTTCTTGTAAAATCTTTTAAAACTCGATTGATTCGGCTCGTTAAGATTACGTAACATCGTTCCTATTAATAACTTTCTCATTTCGCGTGTCCTTTCGTAATACTTTGACGTAACAAATAAATCTTTATACAAATTTATTTTGGCATCAGTGTTACGACGCTTGTTAAAAAGGGAAGTATTAATACTCCTTCAAAGAATTTTACGTTATGAAAAAAATAAAACAAATTAATTGTTGTACGTTTTTAAATAGAAATAGCTTTGTGATTCAAATTGTCAGTATCAGGGCAAGTAGTACTACTTTCATAATGCAAAAATAAAAATCAATAATGTGATATTAAAAAAAAAACTATTTTATAAAAGAAATGTAGGCGTTGAATGTAAATAAAAACGCATCTCAATAAATAAATATTAGGTCCTTACCTATGAAATTAGCGTTTTGTAGTACTGGCCACTTTTATCTCAAATATCTCCTTTGGTTTGGAATTCCAATTTTAAATTTATACAGCTATTTACTCATGCTTTTGTGTTTGAAAATCCGTAATTTATTTGTTTTTTCCTCTTTTGGTTTTTGCTTTACGCCAATCAGTTTACAAAATGGAAAATTTGAAATATCGCGTTTCTTACGAGTATGAGTTTCATCGTGGCCTGCTGCAGAAACGGCTCGAAGGATTCATGATGTGAATGGTGGGTACCTCATGAATTGAGTGCGGCGAACCGACAAACGCGCGTCGACTGCTGCGTTGCATTACCCAACCGGCACAATAATGAAGGGATTTTAAATCAAATCATTACTTGTGATGAAAAGTGGATCCTGTACAATAATCGGAAATGCTCATCGCAATGGCTGAATACTGCCGAACCAGCCAAATCCTGCCACAAGCGACAGGTGATTAAAAAAAATTACTTGTGTGCGTTTGGTGGACTTGTGCCGGTGTCGTTCACTACAGCTTTCTTAAATCTGGCCAGACGATTACGGCGGATGTCTATTGTCATTAACCGCAAACCATGATTGAAAAGCTAGATGCTTCAGGACAACGCTAGACCACTGCACAACAGACAGCTACCAAATTAGAAGTGCTTCAATTGGAATATCTAATACATTCACCGTACTCCTCGGACCTTGCTCCAACAGAATACCATTTTATTGAAATTTGGATAACTTCTTGCAAGGGAAAAAAAAACAACTCTGATGGGGCAGTGCAAAGAACCTTCAAAGATTTTATTGATTCCCGTCCGAATGGTTTTTAGTAAAGGGATCAATGAACTACCTTTGAGATGGCAAAAGTGCATAGATAGCAATGATACATACTTTGATTAAATAAATATATTATATTTTAATAATAAACGACTTTATGTTCCTCCCTTACAAAACGCTAATTTCATATGTAATGACCTAATACGTATCTATAAAAGGCCCCGGCAAAGCCTAAAAACGTCTTAGTATGTTATAAAGTAAATTTATGAAGTAAATGTTGCGAAATCTAATCACAACAACAAAATACTAATGATGAGCTTTGGACAAAGCAAATAGGTACAATTTAGCAATGTTTTATGTCGGCCATTAGTACTTAAATTGTTTCTACAGTAAAACAGTAAAAACTCGGCTGGCTTATTTCTATCCTTACAAAGTATTCTTCATTAGTAAATATCAACAACCGAATATGAAATACACGTAATTATGTGTGGTATGTGTACACATAATTATTATAGTGTGTAATAGACAACGTTTGCTTTCAGAAAAACTAAGTAGTCTAGTAAGTCTGGAACTTTGGAAATAGGCCAAATTGTATAAGTCAGACCTTGGGGCTTTCTGTTGGTAAAACACTTTTAATTTGAATTTGTTCTAAGTGCTGTAAGCACTAAATAAAGTGTCAGTAAAAATTTAAGAACCACTAAAACTATCGTTAAGGGTTTAGTTTGCAAAAGCTACTACCACTGTTTTCGTCTTATAAAGTAAATGTTTGTATGTCGTTTTGTGGCAAGTACTTTTTCTTTCTTTAAGAAATTAGTGAGTTTTGCAAAATGTTGCTCATAAAAGGTGAATGATCTATCAATCAATCTTGCCTATTGAACCAGGAAAGTCTTACAATTTGTATCGTATTATAAGGCTCTTTACGCCATTCATTCAGCAATAGCAGCTGTTGCCAAAATTGTATCGTAAAAAATAATGATTTTGTACAGTAAACTTGAAATCTAGTATAATCAATTTTGCTATTGTCCAAAATTGCGTCGTTCGAGCAATTTACTTTGAACGCTTGGATGTCTTTCAACTCCATTGATTTTGCCTGTAATCATTGGCACAACTGCCAATGCCAACTTTATAAGAAGGCTAGCCTTTGCCAGCGGCTTCGCCTGTATGCAAGTCGCAAAACATCTCAAGGGACCATACTCTCGGGATAAAAATATCCCTTGTCTTAATCCAGGATATGGTGCTTAGTTTATATAATCTGTTCAGACGATTTATGATGTGAAAAGGTTACAAACAGACAGAGATACTTTCTCATTTAAAATATTGGTAGATACAGAAGTACGGTTTTATTTTATATCTATTGTGTGCCTAAAACACACTTTTCGCAGGTTTTTGACTTTCAATCTGACGTGATTTGTCACACTGAGAAAATCACGTCTTATCTCTAACAGTAAAGTTCTATTGTGTTGGTTCCTAATGGCCTTATGCCTGACTTGTTGCTTCTTATATCTAAGATGGTTAATTGTGGTGAGGTGTTATTCTGATGTAGGTAACCTTGTGAGACTATGTTTTCTTCTCCTTTTTTTTCGTACCAACTTAGATGATTTTCTTATAATAATGATAAAGTGGCAAGGCAGTATACTTAAAACTAGCTTGAATCACACAACAAACAAACTAAGATACTCATATAAATCAATCTTGGATAGGAATTTTCGAGTTGTAGCGATGCTTGGTTAGCGACGACGTCGTTCGGCTCAAAAGAAGATGATGAAATCTTTGTGTAATAAAAAGAGGTGGCCATTCATGAATTGAGTTCTTAAACCTTATCTATACTAATATTATAAAGAGGTAAAGTTTGTGACGTTGTAAGGGGTAATCTCTGGATCTACAGAACCGATTTTGAAAATTCTTTCACCAGTAGAAAGCTACATTATTCCTGAGTGTCATAGGCTAAATATATTTCCAAAAAAAATAGAGATCCTTATGAAAATTGCAATAATGTAACCCAAGGTAGCAAAATGTTGCCTGTAAAATACATTATTTGGCGTGCGCTGAGGTAACTATTGATGATAGATAAAAATTTGTAGGTAGGTAGGCAGGGTAGGTAGGGTAGGCAGGGTAGCCAGGGTGGCCAGGGTAGGCAGGGTAGCCAGGGTGGCCAGGGTAGCCAGAGTAGACAGGTTTTGGGCTGGGTAGCCGTGGTAGCCAGGGTAGGCAAGTTTTGGGCAGGGTGTTCAGGATAGCCAAGGTAGGGGCAGGGTAGCCAGGGTAGGCAGGGTAGGCAGGGTAGGCAGGATAGGGGCAGGGTAGGCAAGATAGCCATGGTAGGCAGGGTAGGGGCAAGGTAGCCAGGGTAGCCAGAGTAGCCAGGGAAGCCAGGGTAGCCAAGGTGGCCAGGGTAGGCAGGTTTTGCGCAGGGTAGCCATGGTAGCCAGGGTAGGCAGGTTTTGGGCAGTGTAGCCAGGGTAGGCAGAGTAGCCCGGGTAGCCAGGGTAGCCAGGGTAGCCATGGTAGCCAGGGTACCCATGGTAGCCAGGGTAGCCTTGGTAGCCAGGATAGCCATGGTAGCCAGGATAGCCTTGGTAGCCAGGATAGCCATGGTAGCCAGAGTAGCCATGGTAGCCAGGGTAGCCATGGTAGCCAAGATAGGCAAGGTAGCCAGAGTAGCCAGAGTAGCCAGGGAAGCCAGGGTAGCCAGGGTGGACAAGGTAGCCAGGGTGGACAAGGTAGCCATGGTAGCCAGGATAGGCAAGGTAGCCAGAGCAGCCAGGGAAGCCAGGTTAGACAGGTTGGACAAGGTAGCCATGGTAGCCAGGATAGGCATGGTAGCCAGGGTAAGCAGGGTAGGCAGGTGTGCCATGTTAGCCAGGGTAGGCAGGGTAGCGGCAAGGTAGCCAGGGTAGCCAGAGTAGCCAGAGTAGCCAGAGTATCCAGGGAAGCCAGGGTAGCCAGTTTTGGGGCAGGGTAGCCAGGGTAGCCAGGTTTGGGGCAGGGTAGCCAGAGTAGCCAGAGTAGCCAGGGTGGCCAGAGTAGCCAGAGTAGTCAGAGAAGCTATGGTAGCCAGGGTAGGGGCAAGGTAGCCAGAGTAGCCAGGGAAGCCAAGGAAGCCAGGGAAGCCAGGGTAGCCAGAGTAGCCAGGGTAGCCAGGTTTGGGGTAGGGTAGCCAGGGTAGGCAGGGTAGGTACGTAGCCAGTTGACGGGAGCGAAGCCCCGAGGGTCAGCTAGTTCATAATAAGGAAATAAGAATGAGATAAATAAAAAAGAATAAAAGGCTACATATAATAAAAGAAAAGACAAATGACTCCTAAACAACACAAGTAACGGTGAGGAATTAAGGATGATGTAATTACACCATGTGAATGACACATCTACGTGTACTTGTCGACTGTTTTTGTACTCTGTCTGTATTATAAATCAAGTCACGTTCAGTCAACCATTATAATATCATAGAAAATATTGTAATAACAACATCTGAAGAATTACGCAATTTTCTATGTATAGAAATTCTTAGAAATTTTGAGGCAAAAAGACTATACCTGAAGAATTGCTCGTTAGATATGCCAAGATATTGACGCAAAAAGGCTGTGGTGTGAAGAGTAGGTGCCAGGGTAACCCAATCAATACCAGACGTCTGCAATCTTCCTAATATTATAAATGTGAAAGTCTCTTTGTTCGGATGTATTTCAGTCAATCACACTGTTACAGCTGAACGGTTTTCGATAAAAGGTACACGGCTAGATTGGGACCTATATTAGAACATTTAGAATAATTTTATACCGGAAGGTCGTTCCCGTGAATTAATTCTCGAGATTTTCTATGAAAAGCTAATTACCGTAAATAATTTGCGTATCTTCTGAGAAATAAAAACATTTTAAATTTTCGTCTGAACCCTGACTTTATTGAAGTACTTATGCTTACACAGAACTTTTAAAGGAATGCCAATATTAACGCTCGTGTAAACACACTCTACGACAATCGACTTTATTCAAAGTTGCTGGGACAAATGGATAAATACATTAGATATAAAAGTATGTAACCAGTCATACATCAAAACTTCAATTTATAAACCTTCCTATCATACTTTCCTTTAAGCCTACCACTTACTTATTTATTATGATTATGATGACAGTCTGAACGATTTTATGTTTGTTTATCAATCACCCTTCAGCGGCTCACCAGATTTGGATAAAACTGCCACATGGGTAGACTCGATACTGTTTCATAAACCGAATCGACGCTCCACGGGATTATAATGACCTAAATTTTGCTATGTATACTCGTAAATAATACGTAAATAATCGCAAATAATGTGCGTGCGTGCTTTGAGCTTTGAATAATGTTACACAATTAGGATGCTGGATTGGGAAATATTATCTACTTATTATTGAAATAGTACGGATCCTAGATATAATACATCAATTCACGCGTGACTAAAGCAGCAAGCAGTAGCTAAAATTTTATATATCTTGGTAGGTATACTTATACATCACAAGCTAAAAACTATGGTGACAGTCCGTTAAGAAAGGAATAACACAATAGAGCAACAGTTTTCACTTACACGTAACTGTTATTTGAAGTTATTTGTCACACTAATGTTACGGAGAGTAGACATAACGTTACAAAAAAATATACGTTGAAAAGATGCTATGCGTTGTCATAAATTTTGTGTAGACTAAGAACTTACCTACTGCTAAAGTCAATTTAAAAACACCCTAACTTGTGCCTATTGGCCTAACTTTTCTCCATCTCTTGCTTGCTATTTATTTGGATATACTCCAACAAAAGATTTTATTCAAAATTATTTTAAGTGTGCTCTTCCAGTTATTGTAGGAGAGATTAAGTAATATTTTTTCTTACTGCTTTGCTAATCTTTTAGGATTAATTTCGTTGCGGGTTTCAAGACTATTTAATCGTTTCTCCCGGACTCGTCGAATGTCATTCCCTTGGGACTTTTTTGGTGATCGCTGTTGATCACCAGAATTGCAATGATTGGGAACAGTAAGAAAGGCTTAAAACAGTATAAAGCGAAAAATACCTGTGTCTTTTGTGTCTGTGGTTTTCAGGTTTTCGACACCGACTTCGGAAAATAAAGTTATGTTTCGCTTTGTAGTGTTTTGTTTTGGAAGTCAGTTTGATTTTTTGTTAAAAAGTTTTTTATTTATATCTTTTTAGTTTTGGTAGGTACCTCCAATTACCATGAAAATTTATACCCAAAGCACATCTCATGGCGATTCCACTTAGCCCAAACACGACTAGGATCCATTGTTTTATTTCGGAATTCCAGTGCCTACCTTCCGGATTCATCATCAGATCAGTTCGATGGTACCATTTTCACCAGTACCATTTATTTATAAGTATTTGCTTCATCATTGTCGACTATTCGAGATATCTTATACTCGTGACATACTAAGCATTAAGGAGTTCCAGTGGCCATATGTGGTCTTCTTCATCAGATCCACTTCACCAAATTATACTTTCTGAGTGCAAATGATTGCATTGTTGTTGAAAATACCAAAATCGCTATATGTATATACTATAATATTTGAGGAGTTCCCTCGAGTTGTAGTGAGCTGTCCTTTCACCTAAAGCTGATTGACAGCTCAATCCAACTTCAGTCCACCTAAACTTTCACGGTAAGATTTTAACATAATAGCAGTGTGTGCAGGTTTTTAGGTAAATACCTATTCAATAACAGGATGGTACACGACATGAAACAAGACATTAATGTTGATGAAGGACAACTTGCAATCAAAGATAAACAGACGATAACATTTACAATTTAATCTGATACTTAAGTTCATTACCATGATCATGTTATTGACGTCATTGATGTGTTGGCTTTGTAACGTTATTAGTTTTATTTTTTTCCTTGTCTTCTGCCAGATGTTCTCTGCCGTTTTTTTATTAATTTAAATTAAGTAGACTATGATTCAGCTGACATTTTCAGCATCAATAGATTTATTATTAGTGCATCAACTTTGTTTAAATGTGAATAATATCATTTGGCTAAATTATTATTAT
Organism: Orthosia cruda; assembly: GCA_964057195.1. Classification (NCBI taxonomy): domain Eukaryota; kingdom Metazoa; phylum Arthropoda; class Insecta; order Lepidoptera; family Noctuidae; genus Orthosia; species Orthosia cruda. Next base: position 40,491,251 of record OZ059830.1, read on the forward strand.
ATCAGATGTGAACATCAAGAAATGATACCTAATGAATATGAGTATGAAACTAATAAAGTAATACCCACCAATGGCAAAAAATATAAGAGAGAAATAGATAATTTCATTAACTGAAGGCAAAGGTCGAATCTAATGATACTAGATAAAAAACACCATTCACGGAAGTCAAATGCAATATTATCGCCATGCAAAAACAAGCCTCGTACATCTATACAATTAATAATGACGTCAATGAATTACAAAACATCATCTTCGTTAACAACGCTGAAGCTATCATTATCGTTAAACATCTACTAATCGTAGGACATTTACTTCATATATCCGGGCTTCGTTATGTTTTTCCGTACAAGTACAGTGCAAAAAGCTATTTGTTACACAGACAAAAAAAATCGTCTATACATTACACTGCTCATCACGAGCTACCATCTCTATAGCATTTTCCTTACTATGTTGGGCCGGGGTTCCGGTCTATTTCGTTCTCGCAGCTGAATTCTATTATTTTACAAGAAGTAAAAGCGTAATACCGGACCTCCACATTCCACAACCCAGTCACTGGGTAAAAGGGTACCCTCTTGTAAAACTCATTGTAAACCACATAGCTGTCCACTTAATGCTCATATTCAGTTGTATCCTGGTAGTAATTTTTTTTAAAGCTAATAAAATATTGGTAAACTTCTCAGAACCCTTACAACATTGTTTCAGCAGTAACAAGTTACCAGCCTGTACACCACATAGCTTGTTTGATAGTATATCGATCAGTATCAAGTATGATACATCTCGTCCGGTTCGCAAACTGTCGTGTTTACACGCCTGGTCAGAGAGATCAGCCAACACAATCTGCGATGTCACTTCTAGTTGGTGGTAAATTGAACGTTTATTGTTCGTGGAGAAAATGTCATCGTATAGTGTAACCAGTTTTTTTGTAAATTAAACTTAATTTAGTGTGCAAGATTAAGTTGAAGTTTTCTACTATATTTCTGCAAACATCATTAATATAAGGCATTTTGGCCGCTTTTTAATCTAAAAATATGATGTAAAAAGGTAAGTAAATAATTATTCTTTGATAGAACGAAGCACTATCGCTGAATGATACATATAATATACCCTTTTATACCAAAAAAATAAACGGTTCTCCTATTATATTCAGATAGGCCACAAGACTATATTATTATATCATTCTGTAGATAAAGATGAGATGATAACCAAAGAGAAATAAAAGTAAAAGTGATTGTCTGTTTTTCACTTCAAAAAACAAGGAGGTAATCAATTCGACACGTATGTATGTAATATTGTTGGAATCGCACAATATTCACATCATCATCATCATCATCATTTCAGCCGAAAGACGTCCACTGCTGGATATAGGCCTCCCCCAGGCGTCGCCACATTGACCGATCCCGTGCGTCTCGCATCCAGCGCCTTCCCGCAACCTTAACCAGGTCATCAGTCCACCTAGTGGGAGGCCTTCCAGCGTATCGTCTTCCGGTTCGCGGTCGCCATTCCAGAACTTTTCGGCCCCATCGGCCATCCGTTCTGCGAGCAATGTGCCCTGCCCACTGCCACTTAAGTTTGGCAATTCTTCGGGCTATGTCGGTAACTTTGGTTCTCCTGCGGATATCATCATTTCTAACGTGATCACGCAAGGAAATTCCGAGCATAGCCCTCTCCATTGCCCTTTGGGTGACTTTGAGCTTTCTGATAAGGCCCATTGTGAGCGACCACGTCTCGGTTCCATAGGTGATCACTGGCAACACACACTGGTCATAGACTTTTGTCTTGAGACACTGCGGTAAATTGGACGAGAAGATACCACGCAACTTCCCGAACGCCGCGCCGCCCAGCCGAGTCGGATTCGACGGTTGATCTCTTTCTCGAAATTGGACCTACCCAACTGGACCGTTTGTCCCAGGTAGACATAATGTTCTACAACTTCGAGTGTAGAGTCTCCGACCTTGATAGGAGTGGGTGTTACATGGGCATTCACCATGATCTTGGTTTTGTCCATGTTCATTTTAAGACCCACTCTTTCGGAAGCTCTACTGAGGTCATCGAGCATTTTACTGAGGCTCTCCATGCACAATATTCACATATAATGAATATTGTGGAGTTTTTTTTTATATTTTTGTGTGTGTGTGTGTTCTAACAATATAGGAAGAAGAAGTAGTAGTCTTCTTCTTCTTCTTTTTGTATCGGTGAACTCTTAAATTATGGCTCAACTTTTCTCAAAATTGTAGCCACCTGGTCAGCTCTGTCATTTGCTACGTTGCTAGAGATCCTGAACGGTGCAGGTGGGCACGAACGGCAGACAAGGAGGTGGGGCATAGCTTGCGACGGGGCCCCACACCGGTACTGTGTTTGGGATGGGTCTATAAGATTCCTTTTCGCCAGGTTTTTTCTACAGCGACCAACCTGGGCTCGCAATCGATCATAATAATAATTGTTACTCTTTATGGACTTCTAAACACGTGTGCCAAAATTTCATAAGTGTATGTTTGTGTGATTGTATGTTTGGAGTAGTGTTTTGCTTTCTAAGTCAGTTTATTTTATTGTGGAAAAGTTTTATAAGTATGAGGTCAACGAGGTTTCGCTCTCCTCACTTTTCAAAATAATTGCCTTAATTATCTGAAAATCGCTACGAATAAACTACATAGAAGAAACATTGTTATTATTCATATCATCTCGTAGCAGAAATCAATCAATCCCATTGACTTCATTAAAAATAACAAACTAAAAACAAAAAAATTACAACTATCATGACACGTCAATGTATTGTATATTTTCATGCGTATTTTTACCTTATATGATATGTTACAAATCATTTGGGTCATTAGGTCCGGCTTATTTTCCCAGTCCGGGTCTCGGTGGGGCTTCCCGAATCTGGCTTCTTCGGATAAGAAATGATTCATATTGACGCAATATTTTGGATTGGTAGATGCTTCAAGAAACAGGCACACATTCCTAAACGACAAACAGAAGTAACATTAATGGGTACCTTTCTTTTGTATATATGTAAGTTTGCGGTTTAGTATAAGTTAGTATAGTTTCATTTTGTCTAGTTGTTGAGTATGTACATATTTTGTCAATTGGAAATAAAACTTTAAAGTTAAGAAAATAGGTTAATTGATTAGAATGTATGAAAATAAACTGCTTGAAGTTAAAATAGAGTATTTCTAATAAAGCTATAAGAAACCACATTGCAATGTTATACATAACTTTTTCAAAAAATTCAATAAGTGATGATGATACACACAAAGCCAATTTAAGCATCATCATGAATATCTTAATACAGATCGACAATAAAATACTCATCTTTATAATATTGCTTGTGGTCATTCACTTTCATAGCCCACACTTTGATCAAATAATAGAGCGAATAGTAGTTCAAGTATCGCCCATTATTGTTATAGAAAGCTCTATAAATCAATTTAGTTATTATAGTTAAAAGTTATTTGGTAATTGGCTTTTTGTAGAACAGTGGGTTTGTAGTTGTTCGAGTGGCCTTGAATTATTCATGGAGTATTATTCTGTTTTGTGCCTTGGGTAATGGGTTTTCGTTACGTGTACTGTTAATCATGGTTTTAAGTTTTATGTTTATGACTTAGATTTTATCTTCTGGCTTGTTTTCATCGTTATTATTAAATTTACTTCATCGGAATCATAATTTATATCAACTTTCATCTGTCAACTTTTGCAAGTTACTTCAGAGTCACTTTTTTATTTACTTTTAGAGCTATTACGAAATTAAAATACTTGCAGCTTTGTAAAGTTGGTTCTTCTTCTTTTCAATCCCGCAACTCGCTGCAGCATTTTAATCTATTGAAAAGCTGGCATAGTTTGTCAATATCATTAGAGTAGTTAAACTTTGCAACCGTCCCGCGTCCGTCGGTTTTGTTTACGAAGCTTTCTGCAAATTGTAAGCCAACGTCGAAAATTGTGGGTTTGGGATATCTATATTTACCAAGTGCTAATTCTGCCATAAGATGATAGAACATTTTGTTAAACTCATTTTCCCTTTATTAACATTAAGAAGCAAAAAGTAAATATTTACTCACATAATAACATAGCTATATAATTTAAAAATATATGTTTGCAATAACAATGATGTTATCACTACACTGAAAGTTGTTTACGAATTCTCAACTACCATAATTATTTAATTACTGAAAATATAAGCAAACAGAGAGAAGCTAATCCTTATCCTGGTATTACCAATAAATCAGAATAGACCTAAATGACACATTAAACCATATGACAGACTTTGAAATATATAATATTAATATAGTGGTATACCAGGTCAATGACTAAAGCCTCATTCATTTTGCAATCTGTAAAATCCTACTTGTGACTCACATTGATCAAGGTTCACGTAGATAGGTAGTTACATTATTTATAACTAAGCAATTAGTATGTATTGTATGTAAATTTAGAAGTTTTCTGCGAACAATCGGAAGGTGGCATTTATAAGCCATTTGTCAAGACGATGTTACTGGAATTTGTTCCTTGGTGTAGTCCTTAGAGAACGATGGTATCATTAACGTCGGAAAAATTGTGTGTGTCGTAGAGAATTCGTTGTTTTTTCAATCATTGCTCAGAATCACTGTGTTAGAAAAACCGAGCCTTAGTCATCACCTTCTTCCCCTTGGTCTGTGTTGTTTGGAGTGGGTGCAATATTTTCTTCTTCCATTCTTCCCTGTCAACCTTTACACTAAGAATCACTCTATTTTCTTTTACATAATTCCTCACAGAAACTATAATATTTACTTTAGCCTCCCTATACCTTTGCATCGATTCACGCTTATATTCTTCACTTTATCAGTAAAATGCAGCAGTCACCTAGAAGAAAATGTCTTTATTCTCTAGACCTTGAACTTACAAGATTCCATCCCACCAACGTAAAAATTAAGTAGATATACTCAGATATTTTTATTTCACATACATTGTTTTCCGGAAGCTGATTCACAGTAGCATGTGAATTAATATTTTCCTGTTGAAACAATAATTTGATTTATCAAAATGGTTTCAATTGTTCACAAATTGATGTGAGTTCGGAGTACTTTTGTACTGATATAATTTGCCCTTATGTTATTTTTTTTTTTGTATTATTTTTATTGAATTTATTGTTTTAATGGTTATGAATCCTTTATTCTTATAAATATTTATCATATCCCTTAATTCTGGGTTAATCAAAATTGTATCACCGCTGCCTATTTTTTTTCTAATACCCATGTTTTATTTGTTACAGATCTCAACAATATCACCAGAAATAGTGTTGTGAACGACAGTGTTAAAAAAAATATATGTGTGTAAAGTGATGCAGTACAGTGTAACACGGTCACAAATGAAGCGACGTAAACTGCTGTCCCTAAAACGGTACAGTGAATAGACAACTATGTTTGTGACACGAGGATGGGTGTTCCTCGCAGGATGTCTTGCTATCGGTAAGTAGATCAGGATTTCACTGTACTTACATAGACTTAAGTTTTAATTGTGAGAAAGTTGATCGACGACATTAGGTCCTCCTAATGAGATACAGATCCCACATAATATATAACTTTCTTGATTATATCGGGAAAATTGGACAAATAGGATCATTTTTGAAGTTTATGTAACCAAAGTTTGAACCGGAGGGAATTCACATAGCCAAAATCGTTATAATACGCGAATATAGCAACAACAACATTGTACGACTATGTATCCATAGAACAATAGTTGTCTTACATTAACACTTTGATTTGATTTGATCTGAACCTTATAACTTCCCACTAATATTCAAGAATATTTTGAAGGTAACCGCCAAATAAATGAAATCGCCTGTTCGTGTACATCGAAAACTCTATCGAATTACTTATAATTCCGTACTGTAGCAAGTGACGTGAAAACAATCTTACTCTTATCGTGTCAAAGAGAGTTGAATTTTGTTCTGCAACAGATAGAAGTTAATTTAGGATAACCGACACTTACCGACAAGGGATTTCACTCTAAAGGGTTTGTTTTAGAAATTCGGTTACTGTTATCTGAGCTCTAAGAATTCATTGAAGCGAAAATTGTAAGAGGCCAAGATAGTTCTGAATTGTCAATGCTATCCATGAGCTTATTATGTCCTTTCTTTTGTCGGTCGTCTTGGTTGGGCAATTTTTTTTACTTACAATGAATGTTATCCTGCGAAGTGTTCCTATTGCAGAGTTTGTTTTTTAAAAACTAAGAATATGGGCAAAGTTTGTTATTTTCTTAGTTCTTTTTTCGTGCCAAGTTGCCAGTAACAGCAGTAATTTGTTCCACTTAAGTGGCAGTAATTTTCGTTAGTGGAAACTAGACACTAGATACAACTACTACTAGTACTGGTTAGATTCTGATTTGTCTTTTTCTCAGTCGGCATTATTGTGGGGCAGCAGCCTAGAGATTGATTGTAGATAACGATTATTTAATTTTGGGTTATACATAATGGCCTTTATCCTTTTATGAGAATTATTATATACATAAACTTTTAGATCTCAAACATTAAGGCCGTACCCTGACCAACAAATCAGCATGAGATATGAGCATTCCTATTAGCCTATCGGCACTAGTGGTGCATGAATTACAGTAGTGAATACGCCCAGATTTTGGCATAAAATCTTTATAAAATCCAATATTGGTCTTTTGAAAAAAATATAACTTACAAAATGTTCGTTATCAAATTGTCTATCCATTAGTGTTAGTACAAACAAATATTAATGAACACTTTACGAGGAGATGCATGCTATCAATAATTATTTCTCATTTTTATGGTTTTGTTGGAAGAAAATCAAGTGAAACATATACTACATAAAAAAAAACATGAAATCTACCATTTTGGAATCAATAATATGTAGAAATTTAATGTATTTTTATTAGTTGATATTTCATTTTAAATAACAAGTAGAAAGCTCCTAAACAGTGCACGAAAAACGGCTAGCGCGGCGTTTTGCTCGGGGTAGCGCCTTAACTCGAAGGATAAGACTATACTAGGTACTGTATTTTTGTATTATCTATGACTTCACCAGTACTTACATCGTACATCTACATATATTTGCTATTAAGAAAACCGTCTTTACTTTTCATTGCATTAAAAGATATTTGAGTAGTTAATTAGCGAGGCTACTGGTCTGCCAATAAGACTACAAAACGAGCGAAGGATTCTAACAATATACCACGACCCACGTTTACATTCTGGGCACGTATGAACGCTTGACATTAGTTCGCTGTTCTATTTTCTATCGCTCTAACAACGAACATTAATGCCCGTTGATAAACTTAAGCTTGTAGGGAATTAAATGAGGGCTCTACCGGTTGATAACGATTGTCGAAAAGTCTAATTATAAGGGATTGAAAGATTTAACATATCACATTTTGCTAGCCCAAGTCAAACCCGTATATATTGCACTTTTTGACAATTACTATCGCTGACAGAATGTCTCTTTGTCTAGAGTCTCTTATGTCTACGACGTGAAACACATTATATTAGTTGATGGGCTGAAGAAGATTAAAGATTATAAAGACGTCCACAGCTGGATCTCCCCTAAGCATCGCCACACTGATCGGTCCTTTGCGTTTCGCATCCACCAGATTTCCACACACAGCCTAACATAATCGTTAAAAATACATACTTAATATGACCTAGTTAATTATCTACAAGATCAACATTCAGTTTCTGAAGCCTTACCATTTCGTGTCAAAACTACCAAGATGCGACTGTAAAAAAGCTTATGGTAACCCCCTTGGTATGAAAGTTATCAAAATTATGACAAAATTTAAGCACGCGTTGATTGTTTGAGTGAATTATCAACAGACAATCGGGACAGTTTAAGCGCGATGAGCAATTTCTCACATTAATATTGCGATAGTTTTCGCTCCAGAAACTTACTTGAATTAACTAGGTCATAATAGTTAAGGATGTGGACTTTTAAAGGATGTAGTCTGTTAGGATTATCGTTTATCTTCGGCCTCTTCTGTCTGACTGCGGATACCAAAGGATTAGGAATAGTGTCCATTTAGTTTACATCATTAAACTTGTCTTTTTGTTTTGTTAACATATGATTAAGATTATTGAATTACATCCCTTAAATATCATATTTATATTATTTACTTCTAACGTGGCTTTGAAGGAAAACGCAAAAAAAATCGTATTTAATACTGTTTACTTTTTTTATTTACATTATTTACCAAAAAAGGTCGCTGCATTTTAATCGAACTTTTGAACTTCTTCATATCAAATTGAAATGCAAAACTATGTAACAAAAAAAAAGCCACAAATACTCGTTACGTATATTAGGTTAAAAGCAAAGGCTACAACAACACGAACGCCCATTGTTTTATAGTTTTGTACCGTTGTTGTACAAGTAGGCTCAGTTCAGAAGAATGCCGGCGGATAAGCGAGACTAAACGGCGGTTAATTTGCGTATAATGGAAAGAATGTTTGTCTGCACGTATCTACGAATTGTGATAGTATGCTTGTGTTAACTGGCAAATGGTTTATAAGTTTAATAAAAGCAGTATTTTCTTCTTTTATATTTCCACTTACCTACCACTGGTTAGTCAGATTAGCTCTTCGATTTTTAGCTCCACTCTGTTCTGATTATACTTTTTGAAATACCGAGTTAGTAAAAAAAAATTCGTCTCGTCAAAATGATGATCGTGTAATTTGCTCAAAGTTAAAGTCTGTCTAATCAATCAATCAACCAATCATACGCGTTTAGTTTCTAGATAAGTGGCGATATTAGCGAAGATGATAGTCGAAATGTGAATGTAAGTAAGGGATTGAACACGTGATTTTTCAATATCGATTGTGAATCTCATACAATTTTGCCTTTTTGACAATCGCTATCACCACGCTTTCGATGATAGAAAGTCACTTGTCTTGAGGTTAGTCACTTCCATTTGCCGCAACAATTTGCTATACATATTTTTCTCGATCTACAATTAAAATTTAAAAACGCGCACAAGCTATCTAAGCGAACGCCACAAACATAATATTTGAAATGCCGAAACCTAAAAATAATTTGTAATCGATATTTACTTACATTAAGTATATCTGCAGATTATTAATTTTAGTTGAAAGCAAGAGCAATGCCACCTGCATTGCAAAATATTTTTGATATTTTTTCTATTTTGTGGATGATTTATTCTGCAAAAAGATCTAAGGACAAAAATATCAAGATAACCAAAAAGTATATTAGTAAAAAACAATTTTGATGTTTTGAAAATAGTACTTTGATATTTAAAACTGTTGTTTTTATTGCTAAGGGTAATAATTTTTAATTTCAATAACAAGTACAGAAGAGAGAGTTATTTTTCAGTATGCCCGAAAAATTACATTTCATAAATAAAATATGTTTTACCGGTTTTCTTTCTTTTTGTTTTTTTATTGTTTATAGGCTTGCGCTTAACCAGTATATTACCTGATATTATGATAGATGGTAAGCGATGATGTTGAAGACTCTTGCCTAGAAGAAACCTATTCACTCTTGACTTAAAGACTCCCTGGTTGTAGCTATTGGGTAATACAGACTCCAGCTGGAAATGCCACTCCTTTGCTGTACGCATAATAAAAGTATTTCCAAAGCGTATGGTGCGTATGGGTGGGATGCCTTGACGAGTTAGGCCAAGGTGTCCCAAACTATGGGTCATACACATTTCACCAGATACATTTAAGCATCTAGTCAAAAATCCAGACTCAAGGCTAAGAAAAATCTAAAAACACTTTCCCTGACGGAAGACTCAAAGCTGGTACTTCACGCTCAGCTGTAGCGCTTACGACCACTAGTCGAACCAGACAGTCTGTAGATGCTTTTTCTCGTTCCTTGCCACGGTACACATGGTACTACCATTAACAGTTCCATGATGGAACTATTGATGTTTTTTTTTAATCAATAGTTACTTTTTGAAAGAATATAAAAATTATGGAACTAATGTAGAATTTTTTATTACTAGTTCCATAAGGAATACTGGATTATTGTTATTGGAAAATGAATAGGAACCTTTAATATTATGTCATCATCATCATCGACCTTTTTAATTTTCCCACTGCTGGGACACAGGCCTCCTCTCTGTGAGAGGGAATGCGTCGTAATCCACCACGCGGGTCCAATGCGGGTTGGTAGATTCTAGTTTTTGGTTCTAGGACATGCCGCTTTCCTCACGAAGTTTTGAATAATGTGATGAAATAATTTAAACAAAGTAAAGCGCCTGCCTGGGTTTGAATCAACGATCTACAATTTGTAAGTCGCAACCGATACCACGAAGCTTTATTCATTAATGTCATATTTTGTTGTCTGAGGATACTCACTTCCTGCGCCGGCTCCGAAACCGAGTTATTGTGGCAATGGCTAGCTAATCTAACTAATAAATGCTTGTACTGTGTGCCTCTTTAGTTTCATTAATCTTTGAATCCTTTCTACTCGCGTAGGATGGAAACAATTTTCCTTTCCTTAATCTTAGACTGTCTATCAAACACTAGTACTGTAACTTAATACCAGCTTATCTTTTGAAGATATATAAGCCAAGTTTAGCTCGTTATCAATCAATTAAGTCAGCCATAAGATAAATGTTATTTTAGATATAATAGACATTATACCCCTTAGTTTGCTTACGAAGTAGTTGGTAATGTAAATAATAACCTGTATTATGTTTAACTTTCAGTATCTTCGTAAGTTGAGCAGTTATCATCCATACTAGTAATTATAAATGCTAAAGTATACTCTGTCTATTTATATCGTGTTCACGGTTAAAGCACTATATATTATTATTATTAAAGCACTGAACTAATTTGCGGGAAATTAAAGGTTTTTGGTATGAAGATGATAGATTAGACCCTGGGGAAAGAACATAGGATACTTTATATACCGGGAGTACGTTCTTTTGGGATAGTAACTGACTTTCACGTGGGTGAAGCCGCCGGCAGAATCTGGTAGGTCCATCCTTTCTTATAAATTATATTATAAAATTTTATCTAATCATTATTTTATTAACCTCAGCCAAAGCTATCCACCAAACCGCACTGGTGTCCGCATATTAGATTATGGCCCATTCTCTCTCACAGAGAGCATGCCTTTGTTCCAGCAGTGGGAACGTTATAGGGCTGATTAAGATGGTGATCACAACTCAGCCAACGTTCGAAACATCTAGCTGGCTAAAATTTACCCTCTGTTGCTTCAATGATGATGCACATCCACAAATTCTGTCTTATAATAAGTTATTCATGCGATTTCCATAGTTGAAACTTGTAGCAATATAAATCGATCACTACTTCATTATTCAATATTAGTGTTTCTTTTCTAGTAGCGATTAAAATAAGCCAGTAAATGGCCGTTTTTCTACTACCCTTGCCTCTATAGAGGGTTACATGTTGTATTTCTTCCTTATAACTGGTTGGGTCTGCAAATGATACAACACACAGCGTATAAAATTGCTAGTCATCGTTGCTTATTGCCAAAATATAAAAATAGGCAAGATATAATTTTCGCCGACTTAAGAAAATAATTTACACTATGTGGAATTTCTCCAACAATTTTTGTGTTGGTAGGAATTTGACTAGTAAGCTTATTATGATTCTCGAGTCTTTCGCATGCTCTAATTGTATTTAATGTAATCCTGAATTAATTTGGGTCTCCTTATGCATACAAATACAAAACCATAGGTCTGGATTCATCCGCTATATTTTTAACCCAAGATTATAAATATGTTGTTGTGTGTTGTTATGTTAATATGTTATATGGTTTGTTGTTGTGTGTTTCTCATAAAGGGTATCTTATTTCACCAATTATCTCATTACGTACACTAGTGCGTTATTGTAATGCAAAACGCACGGTTTTTCAAGATGCTCCGTCTAAAACGAATGGTAGTTTTTTAATCTTAGCAAAGAGTTTTTATGTCAGAAAAGTGGTCAACATTTTATGAATAAAATTAACTTTGGGAGATAAAATATAATAAATAAAAATTTAATTCTTCAATTGAATTAATTTTGACCTTAAATTACAACCATTTGTATGTAACAAAACACAAAAATATTAATTTACTTTATTAGTAATACTGGCTGTTTTTGTACCATTGCCTTAAATAAAGCGCTGATGCACGCGCATCGCTAATTTGTGAACAAGTAAAAATTCTTGAAGTACGTAATTAAGTAAGATTTATTCGTTTAAAAATGTCCGAGTTTTATTTATTTCCTCGCAAATATGTGACATACGTGCGCTTTTATAATTACAGCCTCTGCTTTCTTGTAGCTTTCGCCTACGGCTCGGGCTAGCAATATCGCCTCGGCTGTAATTTTCAACTTACCGCACTTATATCATAATGTACTATTATTGTTTGTTTATTTGTAGAAAGTAATCTTTAAAAATATTTATGTGATTATTAAAATTCATTTATTGGATTTAAAACTCCAATCGCTCAGTGCCATAAGCTGCTTTTTTTCGATTTCAGCTACATTCGATCCTGTGTTTCCCAAAGTGTTAGTCAACCTCTGACTAACGCTTCGAAAATGCAGGCGAGATGATAATCATCTAAAATAACAAAATGAACTTCCTTATTTTTCTACACACAATACAAATTCACAAACAAACAAAATTCCCAATACACAATGCTTGTCAAATGTCGAGCACACCGAGAACAACACAGCGTCTCCGATACCAAGGCACCCGGGCCACATGACTTAAGAAGGTTATGTGATTGCATTGAACTCATGACGTTATTGGGAATCATCACAGATAAATCATTACAGGTTAAATATGACCATGCACCTCTGACCAACACTTTGGAGAATACAGCCGTTATATTTGTCATATCAAAATAATAACATAAACTACCTTATCTTCCTACACACAATACAAATTCACAAACAAACAATATTTCCAATACACAAAGGCTTGTCAAATGTCAAGTACACCGAGTACAATACGGCGTGTCCGATACCAAGGTACCAGGGACACATGACTCAACAGCGCTATGCGATTGCATTGAACTCATAACGTAATTGGGAAGTTATGGCCATTCTATGGTAATGTTTCTGCATAGACGCGTCGCAAGTAGGCCTACGGTATCTAAATGGAGACTTGAAATGAGTTGGCAAGAAAATTAAATGTAGGAATCTATTAATAGACAATTCTAAACGTATTGAATTGTTAAACGGTAGGTTATAGGGTGATAGGCGATAGGGCCAGTATCAGAATTGAGTATTTGGAATTAAGGACAAGTCTAAACTAAAGTTTAAAAGTTTATATCAAGCTGAAGTAGAATTTGACAAATGCTTAATTTCAAATTGATGATTGGAACCTAAGATTGAAACAGTAACCTTTTTACCCGGCTGCAAGGAAGGGGTTATGCTTTTCGCACGTATGTTTTATGTATGTATGTAATACTCTTTATTACCTCGTATCTTTTAAACCACTTGACGGATTTTAATAATTAATACATCGTTAGATTGGTCTTGGTCGCCCAAGTGCTCTTAGAAAAGTGCAGTTGAAAAAAAAAGGAACATGGCGGAGTTTAGGCACCATGTTGCGGGGGATGCAATATTTTTTAGAAGAGATTACAAAAATACTTATATGTTCCTTTTTTTTGTTTCAAAGTCATTCGAGAAAGCAAAGTATAACTATGAAGATGTAAATAAAAAAAGTAATTAAATCAAAAAACCCGACTGTAAAGATGTAAACAAGAAGAAAATCATGCTGTGCAGTCGTAGGATATTTATAGTGTTGGTACGCCAGCTCGCAAATATGTAGCCTTTGACTGACATCATGATTTTCTTCTTGTTTACATCTTTGTAGTCGGTTTTTTTTATTTTAATAAAAAAATATCGTGCAGACTAAAAATATCTGAATAACCAAAATTAACACTTTCTGCGTGAGATGTCTCTTTTGATGAATCCTCTTTAAAATTTCTAATTTGGATTTATACATGTAAATACGCATATTTCAAATTACCTTTCACCTGCTTTATCTAGAACGTTATTAAATTTGTTACATGTTGTCCCGAAAAGACATTGTAAAGGATTAATTCTTCGCTAAAACGTGTTTACTTTCTCGGTAGAAAATATTAACAGAAAATGAATCAGTTCCTACGAATTTGTAGAATGTATGTAATACTCTTTATTAGTAGTCGTAAACCTAATGTATAAAAACTTTTTCGCTAGAGGTTTCCAATTTCCATGAAAATACCTTATTTAAAATTGAAATAAAGACTAAACTAAGCGAATCCGAGTAGAGTTTCCAGTTTAATTTTACTACTTAAGGCCGTACCCTGACCAAAAAATCAGCATGAGATATGAGCGTTCCTATTGGCCTAGCGGCACTGGTGGCGCATGAATTACAGTAGTGAATACGCCCAGATTTTAGAATATAATCTATATAAAACCAAATATTGGTCTTTTGAAAAAAATAAATCTACCAAAATGTTCGTTATCAAATTGTCTATCCATTAGTGTTAGTACAAAAAAATATTAATTATCACTTTACGAGGAGATGTATGCTATCAATCATTATTTCTCATTTTTATGGTTTTGTTGGAAGGAGATTAGTGAAACATATACTAGATTTAAAAAAAAAAAGAAATCTACAATTTTGGAATCAATAACATGTAGAAATTTAATGTATTTTTATTAGTTGATATTTCATTTTAAATAACGAGTAGATAACTCCTAAAAACTGCACGAAAAACGGCTAGCGCGGCGTTTTGCTCGGGGTAGCGCCTTAAGCAGTGAATATGCATGTAAAACAAAACGGAGCTTACAAATAATTACAGAGAAAGCAGAGTCCAGCAACTTTGTAATAATACTCAGAAGTATATACCCAATCATTTTCCATTTTTTGAATTAATATTAAGACATACTATTGTACGACAATACTAAGCCAAAAACTACGACGATTACTGAGCCTGTAAATGTTTGAAAAGGCTGGGCTCCTTTACAGGCAAGTGCGACATATCGCGGTCACATTAATATAGAAATGGTTCTACGGTTATCATACGTGTAGAATAATTTCCATGGGACTCGTTGAGCTTCATTGACTTGGTGCTTTGCTGGTGATCTTCACTGTTCATTCTGGCTTTCAGGAGTCGCTGTGGCTGTAAATAATGTGACTGGTTTGCCCCAAAAAATATTTTCAAACCCGTAAGCGGTAATGTCGATAGTAATTTTAAAGTATGTTATGTTAAGGCCCTTACTCCTTAGTAACATAATCCTTAGTAACGGCTGAGATAAAAGATTTGAAAAAAAAACTTTTAGTTAAAACCATTTTTCGATTCAGAGATCCGTTTGCGTAAAATTAAGCTTTAAATTGCAAATTTTTGTTAGAGTCAAGTGTCCCGGCGCCCTGCAAGTGACATGCTTTTGGCTATGTGAAAATATTCACGGCAGTAGTATATAATAACGAAATTAAAAGGAAATTTATCATAACTAACTAGGCTTTACAAGTTTACGAGTAATACGACCAACTTATAAAATGTACTTGGAACAGTATAAATGTTGTACAAATACCCCCGTTTTTAGACGTTGTGAGCCACTGAAACCGTTTTAATGTTCATGTAACAACAAAAACCCTCTTCTTAGTCCGCATTATTATGCAACTGCGGAACCCTATTACTGCGCGTGGCCCGACACGCACTTTGCTGTTTTTTTCGTATAACTTAACCTTTTGTTTTAAAGAAATAATTAAAATAACGATATTTTTCGCTTCGTTTGTCCACCAAAACGACTTGGATGTTTAAAAATATATTTACACCGAAAAAAATATGGTTAGAATTTATTTTTAACCTACATAGAATAATCATGTAAATCAAAAATATTTTGCAAACAAAACTATCCAGAAGGAGGTCCAATATTGATATTCTAGCACCGAGCGGGCGCACAGCCAGTATCGCGTTAACATTGGTAAATATACGCCTTAATATTCTTTAGTAAAACTTAGTTCATCGCAGTACGCGTCAGCGGCGAGGTCGATTATAAATCCGCACCGCATATCGTATACCGTTCGACCAAGAAACCAAAGGATTTGACCTTTCAAACCTTTCTATTCATAGTCAGAGAATTAATTGAATCGAATTCTCATGCACTTAAGCTAACAACTTAATTTATTGTATTTTAAGTGGTGCGAGTGTATTCACTATTAAAGCCTTTCAGGCTAAATCTAGCTCAGCCCAAAGACATATTAATTATCATTAAAGTGATGAAGTACTACTATTAAACATCATATTTTAAAGCTTTTAAATTTATGAGGATTGAGTTTAAAATAGTTTTTGACAGAATTAGGAAAAAAAACTTGCTTTTTACTTTATTTGTTTTCTCAAATTCTACGAGTAATTACGGCAATACCCCTGGATTACGAAAATAACAGGTATCTAAATGACATGAAAAAATCTACCTAGGTATCGTCAATTTGCAAGTATTTGCAAACGAGAAACAATTCCCATGCATTTATATCACTTGTGTATTCAAAAAATACGTAGTAACACATCCCATGTATTTTCTGTTGTTTACAAAATACTCTTTGGGCTCTATGACAGCATTTTTTTCGTGTTTACTGTACGGTCACGAGTATCGAGTAAAGCAAAACAAATAGATATTGAACAAACAACGATTTAGTTTTGTTTTTACAATGAAATAATAGTACATTACTGCAGCGGCCAGCAAAAGAGGCATTGGTGGATGAACGTGTAATAATAAATACGCAAGTCCATCAATGCCAAGTTGTGGCCAAGGCTTGTATAGTGCTTTTCTCAAATAATGTGCGGAAATTAAATCTAAGTAGTACCTAGAACTCATTTTGTCAAAATCAATGACGAACAACAATAATTGTGCCCGCGTTAGTTCATTAAACAGCGTTATATTTGCAAGCAAGTTCGAAATTTAAATAAAACCTTTGATAAGTTAGGTACCTCCTTGGTTGCCATGTTTTGGTGTAAAAGATCGTTCCATGTTTAAATAACCTTTATAAATATAAAATTATTTTATATATATAATATATATAAATAATTTTAAATAACATTTCAAATAATAAGATATGAGTTTACTATGTAATTTATTTGGCCGTCAGACACGACAGATATGGATTTTCATACAACTTTTGCCGGTCGCTGCTCGCAGGTATTTGGCCAGTACAGCAATTTCGATTTATCTCGAAGAAGGTTGTCAAAATAAGGCTCAAATTTCCAAGCATGTTTGAGAAAACAATTTTTATGTATCTCGGCAAACTTCGTGTTTCGTTAGTCATCGGCTTTCTATCAGTTTGTTTTTCCCCTCGGGGAAGACCGGACCCTTTCAATCAACTTGGAAGTATATAGAGTTGTTAATGCTCTTTTAACTTAATTTAATTTATTTTTAAAATGGGATAAAAGCTGCTGCGGTTAAAAAGGAAAATAGTTTTATGCCACCTCCACAAGCTCGCCGAACAATGACTAACAGCAAACAACAAACAACGAACACGAACGTGTGGATGGGTGTTTGATTGTGTTTGGCGTTTTTGTTTGAGTTTACCCGTGTTCGGCATCGGTGTCGGTGTTTTTGTGCACAAATCAAAGGGTGTTCGATGAACGTGTTTGTGAAGTATTCACACGCTTGTTCAGAAGCATTAGTGCGATTTTTTACTCACGCTCAATCGCGTTAACGTAAACATCATTTTGTATTGAAACTGGATAAGCGTCGTCTGGTGACGGTAAGTAGAAACCATTTTTTTTGTATACATTTTGACATAAGAGATCGTTTACGTTATCACGAGTGAGCGTAAGTAAAAACTCGCACTAAGCCACTAAGGCCTCAGTTCAGTTCAGTAGTACGTGCGAGCTTGCGGGCGACGGGCGGAGTTAATAGTAGTGGTAAAATTTACGAATCGTGACATTTTGCGCGATTATTCCCGATGTCCACCACTAGGGGACAACGACACGGATTTTAAAATTATTCTCGTTGTCCTCCACTGGGATCAGTGACACGGATTTTTAAACATTCCCTAAGGCCAACGCTGGGAGACAATGTCACAATTCTGTTTCATTTTGTTTATTTATTTGCTTTTTTTTTCTTTTTATTAATGTTTCATTAAATATTAAAAAAATAAACATCATCCTGTTACTTAATAAAAGTGGGGTTGCTTATTTTTAATTAAATTGGGTATATAACCGACATACAATTTTCACAGCGGTAAAAGACTTCTACAGACCCACCTCCTTCTTATCCCACCACCCCCCTTCCCCTTCTACCATCGGACATCTATAAGTTCTGCAAGTTACTATCCTTACCTGATTGCCATTCTACCAATTCGCACCCAACGCTTCCAAGCATCCTTCATAATGCGCACAGCGAATGAGTGGAACTCAATACCTGCGTCTGTTGCCGAACGCATTCAACCCGAATCTCTTCAAAGTGAGAGTGAACAGGCTTCTTCTGAGTAAGCTCACTCCATCGTTGACTTTGTCTCTGTCACCTCTGACTTAGATTAGAATCAAGAGCAAACCCATACCCAAAAAAAAACATATTAACAAACAAAATGAAACAGAATTGTGACATTTTCTCCGAGCAGTGGCCATAGGGACTGTTTAAAAAGCCGTGTCACTGACCCCAGTGGTGGACAACGAGAATAATTTAAAAATCCGTGTCGTTGTCCCCCAGTGATGGATAATGTTATTAGGCATAAATGCTTTTCCATAATGTATATTGCCATAAATACTGTTGACATATTAATAATGATGCATAATCTTATAAAACATAATATTATAAACGCATAATGATATCTTAATGATATATTCTTTGGAATTAAACAAACTTATTTGCGGCTCAAGGGTGGCCCAAGTGCAACCCTTCGCACCCCACTTCAATATTGTAAGTATGTGAGAACCATGTTCCTATTTATCAAGTGAAGGAATTTACCATTTAGTGCTTCTAATACTTTATAAGTAGTAAGTATTTCTGGGTGCATCGTTCTCACGTATATGAATTTATTAATGTTTGTACTTATGTAAATATTGTAAAAATCATATTTTTTTGAAAGAGTAAGTATGGATTTTCTTGTGCGTTCTTCTCCATAACAAGCTACTTTATTTTTCATTACTTGTAAATAATTGTTAACGTTCAAAAGTGCCGCTTAATGGCCCAGTTGAAATAAATATATTTGACTTTGACAATAGGGATGGTCAAAATTCCAAAATGTTAGGGATTGGTCAAGTGTCATTTCGGTATTTCATGTCAATCATAATCATTTTAGGTTTTTCGGCAAGCGTGAGCGCTGATAGAATCACAAGAACTTGTCTAAAGCTAAAGGATGGATAGGATAAATGGTCTCCTTCCACAACTGCCCAGGAGCAGAAGGATATCTTATTTATTATAAGTCACGCTTAGAAGATGGCTTGAAAGGTGGTGGCTTGATGGTTTACAACAAAGATTTATGGTATATTAAATCAATAATACTGAACCAAGGGCAAGAGGATGAAGACATTACGTGTCTAAAAATATAGTCAACCATACAGAAGGTTGACCAATGGCCCGGTAAGGTCCGTTGGTGTTCTCAGGAAGCCTTTGTCCATCAGTAGACTTATTTGGCCTCATTCGTGATGATGATGTATGTAGTTATTAAGGTCATATTTCTTAACATAATAATAGAATTATACAATAAAATATGTCCCTCGTTTAACCAGTCACTCCCCATAGACAGTCCTTACAAGGTACTGAAATATAAAGTGTTACCGTAGGTCAAAAAAAGATTAATGGATTCTGGGAAAGAATGCTTGCCAGCTAGGTTTGTTTATTTTGGACTGTCTAGATAAATTGGATAGAGGGAGGTAGTTAATTAGTATTCTGCTGATGGTAGCAGGGGTTGATTGAAATATAATTCAATTTGTTTGACTAATGATTAAGTGAATTTTGTGTATGAAGAATTTTCTTGATTAATTTTGCAAGTCTAGTTTGGGACGTTTATTAGGTAAATTTTAATTCAAACGTACAAATAAATAATTATTTATATCTGATGATTTTCTAGTTCTTCTTCATCGGTACACTCTTGGCAGAGCGATCGTGAACACCATGTTATAGTGACATTCCGGCCAACCATGATTCGCCTCAAGATGCGGCGCCATCCCTCTGTATTGGCTTTGATACGTGTGCACTCATGCAATAGTACACCTACTTGATCAAGTCACTCCATCGCATGGTGACCTGTCACGCGCTCTCGTTGCTTCCACTCCCACAAAAGGCTAAACAGAGTCGTGGCCTCGTCGGGAGACATCTAATTATATGTATGGCCTAATTATGGAATAATTATATTTTACGTAGTAACCATAAATCAAATACAATAAACAGAAGTAGTAAATACAAGTACCTAAGTAATCAGTAAAATTTCAATACAATATTAGGAAAATATAATTAACTACAATTATGTATGGTTTGAATATTTATGTAGCCGAGAAAATTAATCCAAATTTCATTGACTATTCTTTGAAGAACTTATGATATAAGTTGTTATAATGTTGATATGAAATCGACAGCTTATTTTCAAGATTTATATTTGTTTCTAAGTTGTTTTCGTAAATTACACACTAGATTTTTCCGTGGGTTCGCTCCGATGGGTTTTCCCACAAGAACTGCGCAATTTTCAGGGATTGAAAGTAGCTTATAACACACAGTGATAGTGTAGCATTCTATCAGTGAAAGAATGTTCTTGATCGAATTAATACTTGTTTAATTTACCTCTTACATTGTTGTCCGAGCGAACAAGAAGCGCGAGCGAAGCGTTTCCGTTTCAGCTTGAGCTAAAGAATAATCGTATTTTCGGATGTCCGGTGGATGTCTGGCTGTTCTCCTCTATAGGTCACTTTTCACAACCGATTATAGTGAAATTTAGTAAGCCGGTTCGATAATTAAAGGTATCGATATTTTTGTAGATTTGACAATTAATATCAAACAGACAGACTCACGTGGTCTACAGCTCACAAAGCCACAAGTAAGTAACTTACAAACTTTAGTTATTTATTGACCGAGCGAGAGCGAAACGTCTCTGTTTCTGCTCTGGCGAAAATTCTTCCATATGTCTGGATGTCCGGCTGTTCTCCTCTACAGGTCGCATTTCTTAACCGATTCTCGTAAGATTTTGTGAGCAGGTTCTATAATTATATAGTATATTTGTGTCAATTAAAATTTTGATATTTATCAAATGGGCCATTTTTGGACAAAATATTCCAAAAGGCAGACTTACAAGGTCTAACAACTCACAGAGCCATTACTAATATTTGTTTTGTTACTAATAATAAAATTAATTTATAAGCAACTTTGGGCTATTTTGAATTTAATGGATGTGATCAAAATAGTCCCAGATACTATAATATTCACCACTATAACCAGAATAGAGACGTAATTGGATATTGATGCCGTAATCAAAAATAGACATGTAATACCTTTAGTTTCAAGAAGCACAGACAATATTTTTGGAACTGTCAATAAAAGCTATATTTGATCAAAGCACAATCGAATTCGTAAAATTGAATATTTAATATTTGTTTAAATTTTGTTTATTCAATTATTATATAAAATAATATTCAATTGTGTTTCAGATAAAACCTACTGAATTATTTATAGCTAAAAATTATTTCTCTGAGCTCTTGTCTATTTAGCCACTAGCCACGGTCACGGTTATAATATTTAATTATAGCCACATGGTTGATTTTTAAGGTTAAGCAATACTTGCCGGAATGGTTTGTGGATGAGTGATCATCCTATCCTATCTCCTATTAATGCTTAAAAGGCAAAAATTTGTGTGTGTGTGTGTAGTGGTTTGTATGTTTGTTACTCTTTCATGCAAAAACTACTGAACGGATCTGGAGGAAATTTGTCACAGAGTTAGATTATAGTCAGAAATAGCACAAAGGATATTTTTCATGCCAGGAATATGTTCCCTTGGATAATTTTCGACATCCACGCGGGCGAAGCCGCTGGCAGAAGTAGGAAGCATGAAGGGATGAGTGGGTCAACTGTTGCAACTGAATTTTAAAACAGGTACCCTGGGACCGATTGAACTGGAATTTTGCATACACGTTTGGTTTGGTACGGTAAGCTCAAAAGCTTATTTAAAAAAGGTTTTCGTGATTGGAAAAATATAGATAAATATATACATATGATGTCATTAAATATGTATATAATATATATACATATTTAATGACATCATACGTCGGGCTCTTGTCATCACCGGGGTGCCAGCTGTTTTAGAGCCCAATGGCTTGGCGCGCAACGATGGGCAGAGACCAGACGGGATGACCATAATGCTTTGGAAGGTGGGTAGGCCTTTGATGTGGGATGCAACATGTGTCGACACCCTTGCGCCATCCCATCTTCTTAGCACGGTGGGCTGTGCTGGGGCAGCTGCTGATGGTGCAGAAAACCTCAAACGGCGCAAATACAACAGCCTTATTGGAAACTATATGAGCAGCTCATGCCTAAATAATAACAGCCGCCCGGGTCGATCTTCAAAGTTAAGCAACGCTTGACGAGGTCAGTCCGTGGTTGGGTGACCGTGACTATTTCAACATGCCCAGTTTTTTCCGTGCCTCGGAAAGCATGTTAAGCCGTTGGTCCCGGCTGTCATTTGAAGATCTTTGACAGTCGTTACGGATAGTCAGAAGCATGAGATCTGACACCAGTCTTGCCAAGGAGTACTGTTTACCCAGTTACTGGGTTGTGGAGGCCAGATAGGCAGTCGCTCCATGTAAAACACTGGTATTCAGCTAAATCCGGTAAGACTGGAAGCCGACCCCAATATACTTGGGAAAGTCTAGGCAGATAAATATATTATTAGAAACTATAAATTTGAGCCGTTTGGGGTTGAAACACTCGGACCCCATGGACCTAATGTTTCATCGAGTAATTCGAGATGTAAGCAAACGGTTAGTCAACTCTTCACGTGACCAGAGGGCAGGGCTTTTCCTTGGCTAGGGAATCAGCATTGCCATCCAACGTGGCAATGCTGCCAGGGTTCTGGGCACTTTTCACTTTGATAGCGATATGGACGATGCCCAATGACCCCTGGCCTTTCGTAGTTTTATTTTCATTTAAATGTATACATAGGTAGTTATTGTTAATTAAGTATTTTATACTCTATAAATTTATATATTGTTGTAGATATGGATAGCTATTTATACAGATTTTTTATTATATATCAAAATAAAAATATTTTTATTTCAAGTCAACTATAAATAGGTTCTTACTACTACTAATACTTTGGTACTTAAATAGGTACTTTTGAATTAAATAAAAAATAAAGTGTCAGTAGGTCTCTATGGAGAAGACTGTGCAAGAAACTTCACCGATACTCATTGCCGTTAGTTATAATTACAATTATTTATTGCTTAAAACAGTCTTGTTGAAAAATACATAGTGAGAACGATATAAAAAGATGTGCACGTAAAAGCGTCTAGAATAAAACAAACAATTCAAAAATATAATAAGTACGTAATTATAGCCAATATAATAAAAAAATATAGATAATAATCAAATTAATCTAGATAATTAAACCTTATCTCATAAAATTAGAGTGTTAATGACAGCAATAATAAACAACATGAAAATTTTGAAAAGCTTTAAAGAGAAAGCCCAGTTCTGTTTAAAAAGGGTTAATGAAGATTAAGGGCCTATATTATGCGATGGTTTTAAAGGTTGTATAAATTCAGCTTTGTTGGTATAAATTATACTGACCTTCTAAAAAATTAAAGTGGTATAAAATATTATTTTATTATGTAAGAGAAAATAACAAAATATGCACATAATAATATGTTATATAAATATTTAATAATAAACCTAACTACGTACACATTAAAATAAACTTTATTCTTATTATACTTCCGAATTTAATTATATTTTTCACTTTGTCAAGTAGTTATAGTTATTTGGAAGACGGTTGTACACGTTGTAAAAATGTTTATATTTTTCCCTTTTTTGTTGTGGTACATATCTATAATGACCATAATTAGGCCAGAATAGGATACTCGAAAAACATGAAATTTGAACATAACCGGTGAAATAAGGTTGTACCAGAGTGAACTGTACACGTTTGCGTACCCTTTTAGAGCGTACTGGCGTGATATTATGCTATGAAATGGTGTAAACAATAAATAGGCATACGATTGCAGCAATCCCGAGAGATTTGTCGTCATTAATTCAAGAGCTCTGTTGAATATCTCCGAAGTTTTCATCAGATGTTGATCAAATTTAACAGATGTTGCTTCTTATGTGGTCCCAAATGGGACCACAAGAAGCAACATCTGTTAAATTAAAACTTTTAAATAATCATCCAAATCGGTTCTCCTAGTAAAAAGTTCTGAGGTAACACACATTAAAAAAAATACAGTTAAATTGAGAACTTCCTCATTTTTAAAATCGGTTAATTATTTAGCTGACAAAAAATCTGCTGGTTCATACATGCTCGCTCAACTTGCCAGAATGTATGAACCCGCTGTTTTTATTTCTTTGTTGAATTTTTTAAAGTCTTAGAATTACTAACATCATAAACAACTTTTGTTCTATCAAGAGTATTTGTTTATGATATTAGTAATACAGCCATGCAAGGTTGTTAGTGTTTTACTGATAACCTAGTATATGCGCAAAAGTTCATAGTTCATGTTACTTTGTTACTCCACTTAGCTTAGGACATCCTTAGTGGAAGGACAGCCAAAAAGGGTTACAGTAATAAAAACAAATACAATACACACACTATTTATTCAATTTATATGTTAGCCTGTATTGAAGAACAGATTTCGATAGATAACAAAATAAATGGCTTGCCACAAGCTAGTTTCATGCATGTCTAAGATGTCCGCTGAAATAGTGGGTAGTACGGCATTTGAATCAGCTTATTCTAATCCTTATAAATCGGTTCTATTGTTGCAATCTAGAACGTCTATAATCTTTGTGGTTGGTATAAATCTGAAGGTCAATCAAATCTATATAGATTGTTGATGTTTCGTGAATTTTAGCAGAAACAAGGTGATACACAATTAGCAAGGAGCGAAAATAAACCAAAATGTATACTTTTTTACAAGAGCAGGTATTTACTATTGCAGGCATTTGAACTTGTAGATGGGATAGTTTAACCTTCCTTATAAACAGAATAATTCAATTTAAAATAGACGCTCGTTATAAGGTGTCACTTTTTTTGTTAGTTTGTTCGTACCCAGAGTAACCATTTTCGGTATATCAGTCTTTACATGGTTTGCCTGTCTATCTGACTCCCACAACTCAGTAAAATATCAAAATTTACAAAAAATATAGAAATTGAAAAACATTAGCTGTTATGCACACTCAATTATAGGTAACCACAGCTATTACACAGCATTATTGAGTATAAATGCTCTACATAAAAGTTAATACCTAATTAATTTAAAATAAAAATAACATTGAAATACAGATTAAATTAAGTTAATACTTAGATTCTGGTTATATCAAATTAGCTTTAAATATAAGCGATGTCAAATTAGATAAAAACAATAATAATACAGTAAAATACAGGTTATTTCAAATAAAATCAAAACAATTTTATAAAAAACTAGAGGACGCCTCGCGGTTTCGCCCGCATAGTTCCCGTTCCCGTGGGAATACATGGATAAAAATTAGCCTATGTCACCCGGGGATAGAATAGCTTCCCAACGGTGAAAGAATTTTTGAAATCGGTCCAGTAGTTTTGGAGCCTATTCGGTACAAACAAACAAAAAAATCTTTCCTCTTTATAATATTGGTATAGTAAAATACAAATGATGTCAAAGTAAAATAAAATTTAAATGAAAATATAAATAATGTCAAATAAAAATAAATCAAATCAAAATAAATCAAATAAAAATATACAATGTCAAATTTATATAAAATTAAAAAATTGATAAAATTCTATAATATTAAATTGGTAAAACTAAAAATCAACAGTTGATGGGTGACACGGTACCCCTTAATAAGACTGATCGTGTAACATTTGGGCCTCTGCATACCCGTAATGACGTTTTGGAGAATATAATGCTACAACTAAAGGCATATTCGACCGATATTTTACACATATAATACAAATATTAATCTCCAAACAACTTACTAGTACTCTCAATAAAGTCCTGCAATGCCTACAATACATCACTTTTACATTCCCTTCTAGATTAATGGCTTAACCATGATAGAGAAACTATTAAACCCTTCTAAGTACTGGATATCCTAGTGATCATTCTGATTAATTGCGTTTCAGTGGGGGTGATTCGTTTATACTTAGTAAGGCTTTGCGCGATGTTAATTATATGAGAGTAAAGGGAGTGAATGATAGCGTGACGGTTGACAGAGGAGAATAAAAGTCAACAGGCTTTGTGGCTTCAAAAAATATGGGACAAGGGCAGGAAGTTGATGGAGGCTAAGCGCATAATGAGACAGAATTTTATTTATGCACACAAACGTACAGAGGCGGACTTAAAAACCTTAAATGCCTTAGGCCTTTTCTACCAGTCGACCGGGTGATGCAAAGACGAATAGGCGCAATAATGAAAATTAAAAACGAATTAGATTTATTTGAATATAGTCATATAAACTATACGTAAATACAATACAATTATATCATATTATACTCAAAAGAATAAACTAAATATACTTAAACATTAGTAGAAATTGATCAATATTGAAAGACATTAGCCCTACGACGATGCCACTGCCAACTTCTTACGAATGTGCTCACGAACTTTATCTTTGAAGGTCAATCGGTTGGTTGCCATCCTGATTGCCTGGGAGAGCGCATTCCACAGGGAAATAGTCTGAACGAAGAACGAACAGTGAATGAAGTCAGTACGGTGAATGGAACATTGAAGACGATTATGTGAAGAGCGAGAGTTTATTTCTTCTCTATGGAGAAGAAAGGTGGATCTCTCAGCAAACAGTCACCATGGTGAAAGTTGTTACTCAAAATGTAGTTAATTTGTTTTGATTATGTCGCTCTCTAAAGCGTTGATTAACAATTCAATAAGTTCAGACTAATAAAATATGCGGCACGGTAAATGTTGGAACAGTGGTGGCCCAGTGTTTACCGCCCAGACTTACATTAAAAGGCTGATCATGATGATGATATTAAAACATTATTTGTTACAATCCGGGGTTGTTATTTCGGAATTGTATTCTGTGATTAACATTGAAAGCAACACAAAATCAACTAATGTCATAATATTTAGTAAAAAATATGATTTTATTAATTTGTCTATTACTATTATTCCATGCAAAAAACATATCTTGAAACCATAGTATTGAACGCGCATCATTTGCCTTAACACTTGATACATCTTTAATATTTAGCTTAGACAAAGTAACATTCGACGGTAACGGTTGTCGAATATTCTAAGATATACGTACGGCTATAAAAAAAAGGCTAAAAGCCTTAAAAGGCTAGGCTAAGCTATAAAGTGTTATGTTGTCAATCCCTTACATTTCGCTACTTTATTGCTGACTGAATACCGCTTTGTTTAATGCCTCTTGTAATTGCTTGTTGTTATTTCCGTACCTACATATTAACCTTAGATGTACTGTAATGGCAAGTTCAATTAATTCTGTAATTGTCACACCTGGTACACGTGTCACTGTTGCAGATACGTAATTGAATTTATTGGATAATTGAATTAAATGTCAATTAACTGAAGCACTTTCATATTAATTTGTACAATTCGATGTGTTTGGTGATGCCGGTAACGATTTATCTATTTGAGAGCTTTTGCCCTGCTGTGGGACAGTAGATGCTTAGTAAAAGAGATTCGGCTATTAGTTGTAGGTATTAAATTCTCCTTATAATTAAAATGTATGTAAATCGTTCACGGTCTAGGCTGTGCGATTGTGGAATGAGTTGCCGATGTTAGTAAGACAAGCCCAGTCACTAGCATCTTTTGAAAATCTTGTTAAGGCACTATATACGCCCCAATGTCAAAGCTGTACTGCTGTACTGCTGTAGCTAATCACGGTGCAACTCACATTTTCTCTTGAGTACCAGGGGCGAGTGCTCTCGGAGGCGTGACCTACCGAAGATGGTCCCAGACACCTCGTAAGGGGTTGCCTGGTATAGTGTGCCGCTTTCCATAACGTAAGGTTGGTGAAGGAGGCCACTATAGGAAAACTCAGTAGACAAATAGGGGTACGTGGCCGTGCGCCCGCTTGATGCCAAAATATCAATATTGAACCTCCTTTTGAACAGTTTTGTTTGCGAAATATTATTTTATTTACATATGCTATGTTATTTATGAAGAAATTCCAGCCATCAATTTTTTCTGTGTAAAAATATTTTCAAACATCCAAGTCGTTTTTGGGGAGTTTCCAAAAGTTGCGAAAAAATATCGTGTTGTTAATTATTTTTTTAAAGCAAAACTATTTGCAACACGAAAAAACCTTGTGTTCAAAATTATGTACATGAATCAATAATAAATATGTATTTTTTTCAAACCTAGCCGTTACTAAGGAGTATGCTTTAGAAAGTTATCGTTTTACGGCACTAAAGCGTATGTAGGCCCTTAAGTACCATTCCTTTCTCTTTAATACATTTCTGTTTCTATTTAATTTCTTCTATCATTATTCAACCCTTCTTTGAAATTTTGTAACATGTAATATATGTATGTAGGTTTATTTGTAAGTTTATGCATAGTATTTTCTATAGCTAGGTATATCATTTTTATATATTTATTTATTGTTGTAGTGGTACACCACAGGCTAAGCCCTGTATTTTTATGTTCTTTAAGTCCATCCAAAGGCTGTGTGGAAGATATTGCTGTCAGCGATAAGACCGTCTTTGTACCCATAGTATTAAGTTGTTGTAAAAAATATGTCTTGTTTTGTGAACATTAAATTATATTCTATTCTTTTTAAGATATAAAAACCAGTAAAACTGCTTTTAATACTATTGTTTTACAAACGCGATTCAAGTCTTTCAATTTGAAGGAAATCTGTCATTTTGAAGCCATTTTTCTGAGAACCGTAACGTTACGTTTATGGAAAGTTTAAACTTTCGTTTGTTGCACATAAAACCAGATTATTACCTACTACTACTCACTATCCAGGTTTAAGTAAGATTGATTGTTTTTTTTTTAATAAAGACGTTGCCCCACACTAGGAATTTCTTCCTGTATCGTGGGTGCGTTTACAAATATATACCATCAAATACACAACACTCAGAGCCGGAACAACTATCTGTAAGTCATACAAATATTTGTTCCGTGCGGGATTCGAACCCGAACACGCAGCGCAGCCGTCAATCGCTCAACCACTGCGCCAACTGTGCGCCCAAATACTACTACAACTATGCTGTGTTAATTCAAAACATCGTATTTTCCCACCGTTCCAATAACGATGAATTTATAAAGGCGAACCCATGAAATGGAAAAGAATTAACTAGGTAAAATAGCGAATAACTTAATTGCTACTTAAAAGTACCTATTCTTTTAAAGTATGTATTTACAAAACAAGCAAAGTAATTAATATCGAATTATCTCAGAATTCAAAACACATACACATGACAAAATTAATTGGAAATTATGAACCACGTACTCGTGAATTCATTATAATTTACGTACATTATGATTTACTTGTCCAACCAATATTCAATTATAACATCATTTCCATTTTGGGGTATTTTCCTGTCCTACTTACAAAATACGCATTCTTAATTACTTTGTTAAATGCATGGAACATAGTTGACTAACCATATTAACTAGGAAGTTACATTATTTCAAGTAAATACTACTAATGAGTGATATTTTACGTGGTTAAAGTCTAAATAAACAACGAACTAGTCATACAAAACATGTTTAGACATTCTCGTCTCCATTCCTCGTGTGTATTAGATTCCTCGGAGCATTAGACGTTCTTAGAAAGTACTAGGATATCATAACGTAGCAACAGGTCTAGGCTAGCAATCCCGTATGTGGGACACCCGTATCCCGAGTCCAGTCCTGCCACGAACACACATGTAAACGCACACTGATAGAGGACTTTTCTATGATCCCTATACTTGTTTCTCTCTGATACTCACATAGCTTCGTGTAAGAGCGAGACATGTATACGCGTCTATGAGTTAGCTGCGATGCGTAATTCCACTTGTGGTGTGGTTAGCGGGAAAATTTTCTTGTTGCGTGGTTGTGTGTTATGGAATGAAGTATTGAAGGCTTGTGTGATCCAAAGAAATAAAAATATTTGTGAACAATTATACATGTATATAGAAATTTAGCTTAGGAATTAAAGTATTAGACAGGTATAACTTAAGGTTGACGAAAATCTTTAAAAAGTTTGGTGGGTTTAATCTTAGACATAGGAATGGTCAATATATTAATAGTGAATCGCGTCAGGAAATTAAACACGAATTGGTGTTCCTCAAAATTAACTTTCTCTTTAGAAAAAATGTTGTAGAATTGTACCTAACATTATTTTAAATTATTATTTCAGTTGTTTTGCTTTCGTAGAAGTCTTTTAAGAGCGTATTTTACTTGTTGCCAGCCACTACTTCCTGGTTCCGGGACCCTGATAGCAACGGAGTTATGAAAAGGGGGAATGCCCACGTTGCTTGGATACAAAATTACAGAAAAAGTTGATGTTTATAATGACTGTTTCTTTTTTAATCCTTACACTTGTCACAAGCCATTAATTTTAATTTATAATAAAAGAAATGAAATAAGTTCCTACCATTTCTGCAATAGCGGCTAACTTACTGTCGTAAGTTTCTATTGAGGCTTATTTTAGCAAAGCTCAGTAAATTGCATAACGGCTCATACAAACAGGTGCTACGCGAAAATGCTATAACGACGTGACCACCATTTTTCATCCAAATTATTCTTCGGCAAAACGAATATCCCGCAAAACAATTTTATACAAAATGCGGCGTCCTTGCACTACTCAAAAACGAATACACTACAACTGAACAGATAAAACGTAGCAAATTGCTATTCAGTTGCAGTAACTGAATCAGTCTGCCTCATCTTCACAGCGAAACGCTAGAATGGCGCTTGAATGCATTTTTTATGGACTCTAAAAGTGAATAAGTAAACTCACAGAGTCACAGCTGCTCCGAGGGTTACTAACTACTACTTTTAGTACTTATTTGATTGTAGTGCTGTACTCTTCTCCGAAAAATTTTTAGGTAACACAAAAGGAAAAAGAAAAAAATAAAATAAAAAAAAAACAATAATCAATAAAATTACAATAATCATTTCAATAATCTTCCAAAATTTTCAAGGTGTACTTAAAAAATTTTGAAGATTAATTCAGGCCGCGAATTCAAGTTGACAATCTACAATCGATAACGGTAGTAGAAAACGTATCAATGTATGGTTATGACACATCTGAACGTTAAGTCACGTGGTCAGACCATAGAAGACAAATAGAAGGCGTTAACGATTGTGGAAAGAGTTTCGATACGAAACGTTTGTTTCTTGGCTAGGGGGGCTGGCTTGTACAGTATATCTACAGAAGGTGGAGTGGGACTCACGCGGGGAATATCTGTATGAAACCCGCGTACACCGTATACGCATATACTAAGCAGTGATTAGGTAGATCTAGGCTCGAAAAAAAACGAAATCGAACTTTATCGTTCTTAGTCTGGATATAAGTACCTAGTCTAGTAAATTCCAATTATGCTGAGTTATCCTGATATTGACATTTTCTAAATTGAAAAGTTTTTAACGCAGTCAAAATCCAGGTGACCTTTAATGAAATTCTTACACCATTTCTATTTTCTAGTGAATATTCGCTAACTATTCAATAACTTTCTAATATATTATAAGATTATACATTCTAAGTAGTTTCTTTGTAGTACCATATTTGCTCGAATTGAATACCTGTAACGATGTTACGACAGAAAATTAATTAGCAGCTATCAAAGTACTTAGAAATTATTAATTTATCACGCTTCACCATTGTGAAAATTTATCAAGAAGTGAGTAAATTGGGTGGTTCTTGTAACGAATATTATGAACTAGCTGCCGACCGCGGGTCCGCCCGCGTGGAATTAATACTTCTCCCAATATCTTTATAAATTATAGCCTTTGTGTTATTCTCATGTATATGCTATATTTACGTCATTTTCATCAAAGTAGTTCAGTAGTTTTTGCGTGAATAGTACCTATTAAGACTAGAAAACTCGTCTATAAGGCTTCTCTTACGTGGGACTCACAGCTATATAACTTATTTTTGGGATTCAAATCTATGGCACTGAGTGAGAGTGTAACTTTCTATCAGTGTCTTTTTTTTAGGGTTCCGTGCCCAAAGGGACAAAACGGGACCCTATTACTAAGACTCCAGTATCCGTCTGTCTGTCTGTCTGTCTGTAACCAGGCTGTATCTCATGAACCGTGATAGCTAGACAGTTGAAATTTTCACAGATGATGTATTTCTGTTGCCTAAAAACAGAATAAAATAAATATTTAAGTGGGGCTCCCATACAACAAACCATACACGGAACCCTTCGTGCGCGAGTCCAACTCACACTTGGCCGGTTTTTTTTAGTTGCCATATTTTTTATAGAATTTCTCGCTTTAGACGAGTATCTCGCCTGATGGTAAGCGGTGATTGTGGTCACCGGTGAAGCACTGTTGCCTAGAAGTAACCTACTGGGTGGGCAAAAAACCCTGGATCAAACGAATCAGGGTGACATGCGACAGTTGGTGTTATTTGCATTTATCATAAACTAACAATTATTTTTTTACTGCAGATTAAGAAGAATATTTGACATTCAGATTTAAAATTCAAATGTAAATTTTTGACATCAAACAATTTACATATTATTCTAGACAGAACAAATTTCATGACATTCAGAAGTAGAGTAAGTAAAAAAGAAAACGTGAACATAAATTACCAAAATAATAGCATCCAAGAAGTTGACTTTACGAGATTTCTAGGTATACAGATAGATAATAATTTGAATTTTAAAGAACATATCCATACATTATGCACTAATTTGAATACATTTTCTTATGCAT